>CM048746.1:299391692-300641692 GCA_026315105.1 Locusta migratoria
AAGCTTTCGCCACCATGACTCCTTTTCCACTTCCTTAAAACCCATATCCTTCCCTTTCTCCTCCCCTTTTTTCATCTTTTTCCTGAAGAAGCTGCCAGTGGTGGCGAAAGCTTGTATGTGTGTGATTTTTATTTTTATTTGTGTGTATCGACGAGCCGGTCCTTTTGGGTAAGGCATCCGACGAAAAATTCCTAGCAGGAAAAATTAAATATAAAAAATAGACGATTACTCACCAGGCGAAGGAGCACAGGTGTGATAGTAGCACAAATAAGTGTTCTATTTATTTGTGCTACTATCACACCTATGCTCCTTCGCCTGGTGAGTAATCATCTATTTTTTTATATATAATTAAATGTAATAAGAATATTATAGACAAGAAATTCCTAGCAGGAAAAATAGATATAAAAAAAAAAAATTGATGATTACTTACCAGGCGAAGGAGCACAGGAAGTGATAGTAGCACTAATAAATTAATAAATTTATACACACACACACACACACACACACACACACACACACACACACACACACACCAAAAAACGCTAGCTTTTGCAGCCTAGCTTGCTTCGTCAGGCAGAAGGGAAGGAGAGGGAAAAGGAAATGATGAGGGTTTTAAGGGAGTGGGTAAGGAGTCATTCCAATCCCGGGACAGGAAAGACTTACCTTGGGGGGGGGGGGGGGGGGGGAAAGGAGGGTAAACACATACACCCACACATATACAACGCAAGCACACCTAGGCAGACATACTGTAGATAGCAAAGAAGTTAGTCCAGGTTAGGCTTAATTGTAAAATTAAGCGTCAAACTATCTGTATTTCTTTTGACAATGCGTGCCATTACCCGGTCGTAGATCAATGATCGCTGCTTCGGTAGCCGCTGGCTGAAATCTTATGGGGTGAAAACTAACTCACTAAAAAAAAAACATAGGCAACACACACAATTGCAATTCTTTGACACTTTCACGATTTATTATTAGTGACCAATTGTTCCCATTTATTGCCAGCTTACAAGTCTCGTTAATTGCACTTAATTTGACCAGATGAGCACATTCCATACATCAATAATATGGCTTTACAACACAGTTTGTGTGGGAAATGCAAAAGTTCAAGGTGTACATCTTAATGTGGTACGATTACTAATCCATCCATAATATTGATAGAAACACCAACAAACTTTTACATAAGTGTCCAAAATTAATGTTCAAACTGGCTTGGCTTGTGCCTCAGATCACAGCTGAAACAATACTCTAATTCATGCCACGAATACTTCCTATTTGTATCTTTCAAACAACGCTGATAATGATGTATTGTTAATTGAGTTCATTACATTATTTGTAATGGAAAGTAAACAATTACATCCGACTGACTATAGTAAAAGATAGCATAAATAATACTGATTAAATTAATATACAAATCTCGACTCAATAGTTTTCTTTTATGTATTTAACAAAATAACTTTATCAACAATACACTCACAAAATTCTAAATTTTTGGCTGCAGCCATCCTCAAAAAGAGAACTCTCATTCACACATGTAAGCCATCTCTGGCCGCCCAACAATCCGCCTACATGGGATGGGAGGTGGAGGGGGGGGGGGGGGGGGAAGTGGAGAGGGAAGATAATGGTGGGGATACAACAAGCAGAGGTGAACTTGGGCAGAAAATGAGATGCAGTAAGAAAAGAGTGAGTGTGAGTGTGTGTGTGTGAGAGAGAGAGAGAGAGAGAGAGAGAGAGAGAGAGAGAGAGAGAGAGAGAGAGAGAGAGAGAGAGAGAGAGAGAGAGATTTAAAAACCAGGAAGCACAAGGTAGGAAAAGGGGCGTGAATCTGAAGGAAATGTAAGATGTGAGGGGGATGGGACTGTGTGGCATGAAATGTAGTATGTTTGGTTATCTGAGGTTGAGAGCAGTATTGCTTGCGGGACCGTAGCATGTGCTGTAGGGATAACTCCGATCTCCACAGTTCAGGAAAGCTGTTGGAGGAGGCGAGGATCCACATGGCACGGGTGGTGAAGCAGCTATTGAAGTCCAAGGTGTTGTGCTCTGCTGCACGCTGCACCACAGGGTAGTCCATATTGCTCTTGGCCACAGTTTGACAGTGGCCATCCCGATGGAGAGCCAGTTGTCATTCCAATGTAGTATGCAGAGCAGTGATTTTGCAGCAGAGTTGGTATATTACATGGCTGTTTTCACAGGTGGCCCAGCCTCTAATAGGGAAGTACAAGCCTGTGACAGGACTGGAATAAGTGATGGGTGGGTGGATTGGGCAGGTTTTGCATCAGGGTCCTCCACAGGGATATGATCCCTGTGGTAAGGGATTGGTTTTAGGAGTGGCAAAGGGATGGACTAGGATGTTGTGGAGTTTGGGTGGACGATGGAACACCACTTTAGGAGAGGGGGAGGTTAGGAGGATCTTAGGTAGGATGCCTCATTTCAGGGCATGTTGACAGATACAGCCCTGACATAAGATATGGTCCACAACATCCTAGTCCATCCCTATGCCACTCCTAATCCCAATGCCTTACGACAGGAATCATATTCCTGTGGAAATTCCCGATGCTAAACCTGCCCAATCCACCCACCCTGCATTCTACATTGGAATGACAACTAACCAGCTGTCCATAAGGAAGAATGGCCACCGCAAAACTGTGCCCAAGAGCAATATGGACTATCATGTGGCGTAGCATGCAGCAGAGCACAACACCTTGGACTGCTTCACCACCCGTGCCATGTGGATCCTCCCCTCCTCCACCAGCTTTTCGGAACTGTGGACTGGAGATGGAAGTTATCCCTACAGCACATCCTACAGTCCTGCAACCATCCTGGCCTCAACCTCATAAACTACACACACACACACACACACACACACACACACACACACACACACACACACACACACACCTTTTTTCATACTGCATCTCAGTTTCCACCTGACATCACCTCTGCTTGTTGTATCCCCACCCTTATGTTCCCTCTCTACTTCTCCCCTCCTTCCCCTCCCATTCCTTGTACTTGCCATGTAGTCAGACCGTGTTGAGCGGCCAGAGATGGCTGACATGTGTGGATGAGTGTGCTGGATGATTATGTGGATGTGTGTTCTCTTTCTGAGGAAGGCCGTGGACAATGATTTAGAATTGTTTGTGTGTCTTATTTGCGTCTGTCGGTGGCTCAACGTTCGTCTTTACGGTGGGTTGTTCCCTATCTACAGAAAATTACGTCAGCTAGTTATGTTACAAAAAAGAATAACATTTTTTTTTGAAAAGAAAATGATAAAAGACTAACTACATTCATATCTATTATTATGCAACAGTGGTATCGGGAGGTTCAGTAATGCAAGCAGATGGGAATAAATCCCAACATGGTTCGTTACAAACGGCATTTCTACAAAATGCCATACTCTAGAGGGTCCCCAGCTACAGCTACTCAAAAACTTCTTTTTATAAAAGTAAGCATTGCATTTTAGTGTTGTATCATAGGACTTTCAACTTAATCGGCATATAAAGACAATATGTAGTTTACTTTAGTATCTATCAAAATTGGTAAAATAATAAATGACATGACAGTTTACAACTCACCAGAAAGACATGATGAGCTGCGACAGGCACGTAAAAAAAGACACACACACACACACACACACCTACAACACTTAAGCCATCGACTATTACCTCCTTCAGAATAAAAAAAACATTCACACAAGCACACTTCACAGTCACACAACCTTCATCTTTGGCTGCTGCACTTCAAATCCAAAATTGTAACCTGTCATATTGTTTAATTACAACCTGGCATTTCCATTATTAAAATAATAAATGGCTATCTGTCAAATCATAAGCCAAATTTACTGAGGATGTTCCATAACTTACCCATTTTGGTCAATGCATCAGATTAAGGAAAATAAATAAAACACAGCAAAATATAACTTTATTGCAAAGAGACATCGTAAAGATAGAACATAGATAAAGTTGATAACATGCACAGTAACCCAGTATGACCGACTGGAGGCAAATTCATGATGCCTTTAAATTTATCATACTATATGTACTTTCTTATTAATCACATCACTTTGTGTGCCTCTAAGCTGCAAGCTTTTAGGCAAACATACTGAAATATTGGCAGTACATTGTCAGTTTTCAATTAGTAGTACTCTTATAAAATTTACTTGCATCAACACACTGCAAGTGTACAGTAACCCCCCTCTCGTACCAATCACAATTAAACACTGTATAGTTAATAAAAATGTATTATAACTAACAGTCTATAGCACAAGCAGTAACACGTTACTGCCAGAAAACACAAATGCTGCTTTGCTTCAGGTTCCAACCAATGCAGTTCCTGTAAGCTCATCAGCTTGTATAATTCTTGATTTGAGTTTAGAAGAGTATTATCTTACTTCCAGCAAGTATAGATTCTAATTCACAGCCAGAGAATTGCATAAATACTGAACCACAATTCACATAAGTACAAGTTCCATATAAGCAAACAGATAGCAGTAACAGTTTATGAAGTGGCAATATTGGCTTGAAAGTTACACGAGTTTATCAAGTCTTTAAGTAGAGCTTCTTCAGATCTTTAAAGTGTAGATTTTTGTGTTGAAGAGCACAAGTGCTAAATGCTAATATTTTAAGACGTATCACAGATTTCAAATGTCAAGGCTTAATGGCAGTTAAGATTTTGTACAGTAATGATTGAAAAGCCCTTCAGGAAAGATTTCTTTTTACTCTGCAATGGTCAAGCCTTACCACATTGCAGATCCGATTTAGAGTAAACACATTTATTACATCTCCCTCTGAAAGGCAACAGATGCAACACTAATGCTGCACAAACAAATGATGATGATGGCAAGGACAATATACACAGATGTGATGAGCCAGAAAGCGAACAGGTACAGTGTACGGTTGCAGTATTTGCCCAGTTTTGGTTCATAATTTGGCTCATATTCCTTATACACCCACATTGAACCTGAAACAATTTTTACATCAGATGCATATACAAAAATGTCTTATATAAATAATATTAATAATACTAAATGAATCAGAAAATGTTAGGTCAGTGTACTAGAAATTTTGTCTGTTTACAGTACATAAAAATACATTCAAAGTTCATTGACATAAAACCCTATATGATGCTTACAATGTGTCTTATACTGTGGATGTAGCACAGTTTACTTAACACTTTCGCTGCTTCCGCGCTCAATGTAGGTTAGTGTCAGCCGCAGCGATAGTGTTAAAGTCAGAAGGAAAGCTTGCAACATCTACTTTTATCTTGTGTCTTATTTGTCAAAACGAAGTTACAAATACTTATTCATACTACATCAAACTATTCCATGAAGACCACAGAAGGAGAATAATACTGGAAAGCCCAGGTTGAAATATCAACAGTATTATGAGGTTGGATGGCAACACTCCATAAAGATGATTACAGAGCTAGGCAAAAAGAAATGTGAAACAACTAAAGTTTCCGTCCACAGCCTTTGTCATAAAAACGTACCTGCCAACTTTTCAAAAGTGCTATCAGTAAAAGTCATGAGCAGCAAAAAAAATTTCAGAAATGCAACATACCCAGACTTTAAGAAAATAATACTTCTGGGCTACAAAATGCCTACTATCAACAGAATACTTGAATGAAATCATATGGGTTACATTTTAGGTCAATATTTCTAGATGAACAAAGAAGAAATTCATGTTAAATAAAAGCCAGCATGGTGAATATTGGTTTGGAGCATACATCACAAGATTAATTAAGCAGATATGCATTAGTGAAAAGGGTTTTCCACAATAAAACTAGTTTAACGTAACAGAGGCAACAAATAATATAATTCACACAGCAAATCACAGGCCAGTTCGGCTGTAAAAACGTAGCTCTGGAGGTTTGAGTCCTACCCATGTATATGTGTGTGCATATATCCGTAAGTTAAAGTAGTTTCTAAGTCTAGGGACCCATGAGCTCAGGCCTTATGTTTACAAACATTTTAACAGTTATGGCTTCTTAGCTTCCTGTAAGAAGTCTCGAGAGAATATTTTATTACAACAAGGACTGGAACTATTTATCTTCAAAACAGAAAGACTCCAAAGAGTGGACAGAAATGATTTGAACTCCACTATTTTTCGTCATAATGCTGTTATGTGTGTCTAAAGCTGTCACCATCTCGTCTGCAGTTTATTCTTTTCCTTGAATAACATAGTGGGAA
The DNA here is from genome assembly GCA_026315105.1 of Locusta migratoria. Classification (NCBI taxonomy): domain Eukaryota; kingdom Metazoa; phylum Arthropoda; class Insecta; order Orthoptera; family Acrididae; genus Locusta; species Locusta migratoria. Next base: position 299,397,874 of record CM048746.1, read on the forward strand.
ACTTTTTGAAGAAAATAGGGGAAAAAATGAGAATGTAAGAAAGCTGTGCAGCTTCAATTTGTAAACCTTTAGTGAAAACTAGCTGATGATGAGTCACAGGCAGTACATACAAAAGTAGTTTCTTACTGATGGGGTAAAACATATTTATCTGTATCCTGGAGACCGTTCAATATATTCAAAGTCTGAATGCCATCAACTAACTCATTATTTCTTTCAATTTGTGTAATAGAGCCTGTCGACACCTAAGATTCACATGGAAGAACTGTTATCCTGACTTTAAATTCAATTTCAATGATGACACAAACATCACACTGTTAGCTATAAATCATTCTTTGATATGATTGGTACTTCTATCTCAGACTTGCCTTCAGCCCACACAAACAATTATTTAGAAGTAGTGTGATTATCTAACGTTAACATTTCAAATTATTGTCCACCCAAGTAGGGGGAAAAACAGTGTCTACCCATAAAAACCTAAAGTGCAATTTCTGTAAATTTTATGGATAAATTGTAAAAGTTGGCAGGTATGGAAAAATAACACACTTTCAAACAAGCACAGCTTGCACACATGACCTCCGTCTCTGGTCACCACAGTTCAATGTTGACAACTGAGAGCTTCTGTGAAGTTTGGAAAGTAGGAGGCTAGGTACTGGCGGAAGTAAAGTTGTGAGGCAGCATCGTGAGTCATGTCGGGATAGCACAGTCGGTAGTGCGCTTGCCCACGAAAGGCAAAGGTCCCAGGTTCGAGTCCCGGTTCCGCCACACAATTTTAATCTGCCAGGAAGTTTGACACACAGACACTTTATTAACCATTCAGTTAATCATCACTGTACCCTGAAAGAGGCATCCTATGCAACATTATTCCCAACTCTTCTGAAGTGGGGACTCATCACTCACCCACATCCATACCCATCACAGCCCATCCATACACTACTCCCAATCCCACCCCTTGTCACAGGGGTCATATCCTTGTGGAAGACCCAAGTGCAAAACCTGCTCCTCCCCCTCCCCCCCTCTCTTCCCTGAGCACACCATTTAAAGTCTTTTCACAGACTAGACAAACAGTGAAAGCAACCATGCAGTCACTGTATAGCTTTTTATACTGGTATGACTAACAGAGATCCATCAGGATGAATGGCCAACACAGTTATCTGGCTGTTCCCTTCTACCACCAGCCTTTCTGGACTATGTAGATGGGCATTATCCTTACACAACATTCTCCAGCCTGAAAATGATCCTTGTTTCAATCTACAGTAACTTTTTTCCCCCAAATGTTAATCTTTCCAATTATATCACATTCCTTTCTTGCCACTATTTACCCAGTCTGTAAGATCCACAGTATCTCCCCCACCCCCCACCACATCTCACACCCCAATCCATTCATCTTGTCTGTGTAGGCTCTACCTCCAATTCTCACTCTGGAACACATTCAAAGCTGCTGCAACACTTAAGGAGTGGAGGCTGAAGAGTGCAGTCCGTTGTGTGTGCACTTTTTTTGTGGCTGAAAGTTTTTGAGTGTGTGTTATCCATGCCTTTATGTGGCACAAACACTGTCTTCACAGCGATAAAATCTATCCTAATAATACTGAAGGAGACTTATCACTTGACAACTGACTAATATTTTCATTACTCCTGTGGGTTATTTCATGGTTTGGTAGCACAATGGTAGAGTGCAAGATTATGAATCCAGAGATCACAAGTCTGATCCCCATTCATTCCTAGGATTTTTGTGTCACTTTGCATTTCTTTCACCTCTGGCAGATTAAACTATAAGTCTCCCAAAAAGAATCCGTTTGGGTAAGTCAGTTTGAAGATCAAAGAAGAGCTACAGCATACCACCTCCAAACAGGACCATGCCCAGTAAAGCACTGTCGCATTCATACCAATCTTCAAACTGTTGACCATTTTACCTTTTATTTCAAAAACAATTCTATTCTACAGTAGTGTGTACTTCTCACAGTATAATTAACAAGTATATGTGAAATATCATTCATACAAGAGAGGGGCCCAAAAAATAGAAGTTCAAGATCATGAGAATTTTATAGACTAATTTTGATATTTCCAGTTTTAAGCCTGTGCTTGTCTTTAGATCAAATACTTAATATTTCTCCTGTATTATCAACATGGAACCATTTAATATTGCTGCAAGACGCCAAATTAATCAACTGCCGGCACGGCGCAATGGATAGCATCACCGATTACGGTGTTGAAGGTCGTCGGTTCAATCCCATCCACCGGCAAAAATTTATTTCTTTGTAATCATCATTTCCAGAATATTCTACATGATTATTATGTTCACTTTTAATTTCTACATGTTTCTTGCGTTAACTATTCTTCTAATTTCTGGTACATTCTGTCTGTATATAAATAGCAGAGCACTCTGCCCGAGAGGCAGTTAGTGCTGTGTGTATGTTAAGTTCGCAATAAACCTGCTTTCAGCATAAGTACTGTGTTCAGTTGACAACCCTGCCTTAGAAGTCAAGCCTGCTTCTATTTCAATTCGACAATATTGTATGAATAAGTAAATTAATGTTTGTATATGAAGGATCATTTAGTAAGTAAATGACTAGCATACTAAGAGATGACGGTAACATTTGCATTACACGAATTTAAAGCAACAACAATGTAGAGTACCATTTCATTATTGCAGAGTGAAAGATGGACTTAATTGGAATTTGTAGCATTACAAAATTCCTCTTTTATGGAAGGTAAAATGCAAAAGGAATCTTATGAAATATTAGTGCTCACACTGAGTAACTAACATCATTCCTATTAGATGGCGAGACATTTGGATGAACAAATTTAAGTGATGCAAGACAAGCATTGAAGGATTCACCATGACCTGGGGTGCCAGAAAACCATCAACAAAAACCGTGATATCGTTTTGGAAAACACACGAGTTAAAGTGCACAATTTAGCAGAGGCCACGGATGACTCTACATCTACATACATATTCCGCAATCCAGGAGGGGCGGAGGGTACTCAGTACTACTGGTTACTTGCTTTCCTGTTCCACTCCCTTATAGAATGAGGGGGAAACAAATGCTTGTATGCATCCGTACGGGTCCTTATCTCTCTGATCTTGTCCTAGCGGTCTTTACGCAAAATGTAGGTTGGTGGCAGTAGAATCATTCTGCAGTCCTTTAAACCAATGTGGTGGGGATCCCAAACATTTGAGCAATACTCCTTTACAGACGAATCACACCTTCCCAAAAATTCTCCCAATACACCGAAGTTGACCATTCACCTTCCTCATGACTGTTCTTATATGTTCATTCCATTTCATATTGCTGTGCAGCATTAAGCCTATATATTTGCCACAACTGTCTAGCAGCACACTACTAATGCTATATTCGAACCATTACAGGATTGTTTCTCCTACTATCTGCATTACCTTACATTTTTCTTCTTTTTTTCACTAGTTGCCATTTCTCTCACACCTAAAATTTGATCCAAGTCATTCTGCATCCTACCATCCTATTACAGTCATTCAATGACGACACCCTCCTGTACACCACAGCAAACAACTGCAGACTTCAACTTACTCTGTTCATTAGATCATTTACATAGATAGAAAATAATAGTGACCCTATCACACTTCCATAGGGCACCCCTGATGATACCCTAGTCTCTGATGAACACTCGCCATCAAGAATGACGTACTGTGTTCTATTACTTAAGTAGTCTTCGAGCTACTCACGTTTTTGGATACCTAGCCCGTCTGCTTGTACCTTCATTAGCAGTCTGTAGAGCGGTACAGTACCAAACACATCTTGAAAATTGAGACGTATGCAGTCTGCCTGTTGCCCTTCATCCATAGCAAGCAAGATGTCATGAAAGGAAAGGGCTGACTCAGGTTGCCACAATGCTGCCTCAAAGTACAGTGGCCAGAAGCAACGGCTGATATGGCAGTCATGTGTGCACAATTCATGCCTGCACAATTGTGAATGATGTGGCTGAGAGCTCTTGCTTTACTAATGCAATTTTTCCTTTTCTACATGGCTCAGTGGTCATCTTTACGGTGAGTTGCAATCTACTCCCACAATAATGTCAATATTCAAACCTGGGCTTTCCATTGTTCAATGTCATCGTTGCTTATGTGGAAATAGAATACTAAGTGAAAAACATTGAAGTATTCTTCAGAAGAGGTAGATTGAATGGCCAGTAATTACCTTAGTGCTGTACTGCCGATAGTCACACAAAGAAAAAAAAGGGTTCTTGATCAAGTAGGAGAGAAGTGAAGAAAAAAGGAATAGCGAACAGAAGGGGAAGGCAATTCACAATCTAGGCCATAAGGATGATGATTGAGAATTGTGGAAGTGAGAGATGCTATCTATTAGTACTGAGCCATGCCAAAGAGGATATATAATCAAAGAGGATAGACCAATACATCACTCAAATGTATGTATGAGAGGAAGGTAAGGAAGGAGGGTGAGAAATCTGTAATTGATAAGCAAGTTGAAGATAGAGGAAAGGGAGAGGTTAGTGTAGATTTAGGCCAGGAGGGTGGCAGGAGGAGACAATATGTTTGAGGGCAAGTTCCCATCTACATAGCTCTGAGGGACTGGTGTTTGGTGGTAGTATCCAAATGACACGTATAGTGCAACATGTGCCAAGGTCCCTGGAATCATCCTGAAGGGCATGCTCTGCCATAGGATATTCGGTGATCCCCACCCAAACAGTCTGTCTGTGACCATTCATCTGCTCTGCCAATTTGTTGGTGGTCATACCAACATAAAATGCTGCACCATTGACACGTGTTTGTTGGTAAATGATGTATTTTTTCTCATGTGGCCCTGCCTTGAATGGAACAGGTTTTACCCTGCCCCTCCTACACCCCTCATCATAATTCATTTCACTCATCTTCTCTTCTCTTTACTACTTGAGCTTTCCTCTTTGGTTATATTTATCCTCTCTGGCTTGGCTTAGCACATACATGCAGTATCTCTGACGTCCACACTCCCGAAACACCACCTTCATGACCTAGGTCGTGAATACCTTTCCCTTCTGTTCCCACTCTTTCTTCTTCCATTATCTCCCATCTGATGAAGGAACTGTGTTCTGAAAGCTTGTCCTTTTTGTCCACTTTTTTCTGTTTCTTCATTTGTGTTACTATCGGCGGTACAGCACAAAGGTAAGTACTGGCCAGCCATTCTATCTCGTTTCAACAATATTTATCATCTCTGAGGAGAATTTTCATCATTAATCAAATGTTATATTTCACACATTAAGCAAGATGTAGAAGTAAGTATTATCTCTACTGACTGTTTTCAACGTGGGTTCCTTAAATTTTGAAAGTAAGAGTCCCTTAATGGCTTCCTATTCTGATGAGATCTCCTGTTCCAGTTTATTCAGTATGTCTGACTTTACTAACTAAAGAAAACAACAATATGGCTTGTGACTCTTCTCTGACCCCTTCCTATAGTATCTTCAATTGTTCCAACTCAGTAATGATTTGTGACAAATTAACAATACCTAAACATAGTGAAATCTCCATAAATTATTAGTGATATTTTGCTTATGTGAACAACATAAATACTGGAAATATCCCTATTAAAATGGAAGTCTTGCAACAAAGTATTTATAAAATTAAAAGAAGGTGGATGTGGGTGAAGAAACCCTTGAAAGATAATATTTTTAGATTATTCTAAAAGCATCAAATTGCCATGGAAATGCTATAAAATATAAATGCATGATAATAATTGTAATTACCAATAATGAACCAGCCCAACATGAAGCAATTTAGAAGTGTCTGTGTTGGAGATTGTCTGACACGTTCCTCCTCTTGTTCTTCTACCCGTTGTCGAACTCTGGCCGATAAATGCAGCAGTTGTTTCAAAACTCCAAAACCACCTGGATTGAAACATTTTTAGTGGTCATCAGATATGACAAAAGTAAACTAACTATCTAAAGAGAAAACAAATGCATCATTGGTGGACCTACTATGCAATACCGATAATCCTACCTGGCTTCAGTTGCATTGTTTTTAAGACTATTGCCCCTACATTTTCATAATATTGCACAGTAATAAAAAATTATGTAGAAATGGTACACTTTATTGGGAGACAGGAGAAATAATTTAAGGTGAGTACTGTAAGTTCAAGATTTTGCAAAGAAAGAAAAAAAAATTAAACACTCAAGTGTCCCCCAATTTAAGACAGGTAGACTTACATCGGGTAGTAAGGACACAATGTACAGTATAGGTTCACAATACATTTTGAGGTAGCCACAGATCTGTGTATATATATATATATATATATATAAAACGATTATTAAGAAGAAAAATTCCTAGCAGGAAAAATAAAATATAAAAAAATAGACGAAGATTACTCACCAGGCGAAGGAGCACAGGTGTGACAGCATCACAAATAAATAAATGAATACACACACACACACACACACAATCGCAAGCTTTCGCAACCCAGTTGCGTCTTCAGGCAGTAGGGAAGGAGAGGGAAAAGGAAATGATGAGGGTTTTAAGGAAGGGGGTAAGGAGCCATTCCAATCCCGGGAGAGGAAAGACTTACCTTGGGGGAAAAAATGGAGGGTAAACAAATGCACACATGCCCACACATTCACACAGACACAAGTACACCTAGGCAGACATACTGTAGAAAGCGGTCTAGGATGTAGGTATTTTTGGTTACACAATAGTAATATCTTACGGAGGGAGAGAAGGTAGCTAAGGGATTTATGAGCCATGGAGAGGGACGCCCTATTGTGGCTGGTTACTGTGCTCCTACCGAACGAATTTCAGCCCTAGTTAACCAATACCTCCAACCTATTGTTCAAAATCTACCTTCCCACATCAAGGATACCAACCACTTCCTTCACCGACTCTCCACCATTCCCACCCCTTTGCCTCCTGGATCTTTACTTGTCACAGTGGATGCCACCTCCCTATACACCAACATCCCACATGCCCATGGCCTTGCCGCTCTGGAACACTACCTCTCCCAACGTCCCTCTGAACGCAAGCCTGATACCTCATTCCTCATAACCCTTACCAATTTCATCCTACTTAACAACTACTTTTCCTTTGAGGGGAAAGTTTACCATCAAATCCAAGGCACAGCCATGGGCACCCGCATGGCACCCTCCTATGCCAACCTGTTCATGGGCCGTCTGGAGGAATCCTTCCTAGCATCCCAAAACCTCAAGCCTCTGGCCTGGTTCCGGTTCATTGATGATATTTTCATGATCTGGACTCAGGGCCAGAACACCCTATCCTCCTTTCTTCAGAACCTCAATTCCTTCTCTCCCATCCATTTCACCTGGTCTTCCTCAACCAACCATGCCACATTCCTGGATGTCAACCTCCACCTCACTGATGGCTCCATTCACACTTCCGTCCATATTAAACCTACCAACCACCAACAGTACCTACGTTTTGACAGTTGCCATCCCTTCCACGTCAAAAAATCCCTCCCTTACAGCCTAGCCACCCGTGGACGGCATATCTGCAGTGACAAGAATTCCCTTTCTGAATATGCTGAAGGTCTCACAAAGGCCTTCACAAACAGAAACTACCCCACAGACCTAGTCCGCAAACATATCTCCCGTGCCATATCCTCACACACCCCAAATCCTCTTCCTAACACCAGTAACCATCCACAAAAGAGCGCTCCCCTTGTCACCCAGTACTACCCTGGTCTCGAACAACTAAATTCCATCCTTCGCCAAGGTTTTGATTTTCTATCCTCGTGCCCTGAAATGAGAGACATCCTGCCAAAGATCTTTCCCACCCCTCCTAAAGTGGTGTTCCGTCGCCCTCCCAACCTTCACAACATCCTAGTTCATCCTTATGCCACCCCGAAACCCAGCTCACTGCCACAGGGATCATATCCTTGTGGAAGACCCCGCTGCAAGACCTGTCCAATCCACCCACCCAGCACTTCCTATTCCAGTCCTGTCACAGGCTTATCCTACCCTATCAGAGGCCGGGCCACTTGTGAAAGCAGCCACGTAATTTACCAACTGTGCTGCAAGCACTGTACAGCTTTCTATATTGGCATGACCACCAACCAGCTGTCCATTAGGATGAATGGCCACCGCCAAACTGTGGCCAAAAACAAGGTGGACCACCCTGTGGCACAGCATGCAGCGGAGCACATGCTTGATTTCAATGGCTGCTTCACAACCCGGGCCATCTGGATCCTCCCATCCACCACCAGCTTTTCTGAACTGCACAGATGGGAGTTATCCCTACAATACATTCTCCGATCCCGAAATCAACCAGGCCTCAACCTACGATAACTTCCCTATATATATTTTCCCATACCTTACAGTTCCTACCTCTCTATCCCAAACCTCACCTATTTTGAGTGGTGTGTGAATGTGTGATCGTGTGTTTGTATAAATATATATATACATACATACATACATACATAACATACATACATACATACATATATATATGTTATTTTACTTTATTTTATTTTCTCCGCTCACCCGCCTCCCCACTCCATTCCTAAGCTGCATCTCGTTATTCCCATCTAACCCATCCCCACCACCGTGATGTAACCTTTCTATCCCCTACCCCTCCCCTCCCCTCCCGTATCCGATTCGCTGCAGAGCGTGATTCGAAGTGTGGCAGTCGGAGGTGATGGTTGTATGACTGTGTTGTGTGCCTGTGTGATTGCGTGAGTGCTCTATTTTCTGAAGAAGGCCATGGCCGATAGCTGAATGTGTTGTATGTGTGTGTCTTTTGTATGTGCCTGTCGCAGCTCGTCGCCACGTCTTTGCGGTGAGTTGTAAACTGTCCTCACTATATTACATATAAATAAATTATAGAGGGAAACTTTCCCGGTGGGATAAACAAAAATAAAAATAGAAAAGAGATGACTTACCAAAAGCACCGGCTCGTCGAGAGAAACAAATAAAATCACACACATACAAGCTTTCGCCACCACTGGCAGCTTCTTCAGGAAAAAGAGGAAAAAAGGGGAGGAAAAGGGAAGGATATGGGTTTTAAGGAAGTGGAAAAGGAGTCATTCCAATCCCAGGAGTGGAAGGACTTACCTTAGGGGAAAAAAAGGAAGGTAAACAAATACACACACTCAGACATATCGAAACGCAAACACACCTAGACAGACATTTGTGAAAAGCAACTTTCCAACTTCTTTGCTTTTCACAAATGTCTGTCTAGGTGTGTTTGCGTTTCGATATGTCTGAGTGTGTGTATTTGTTTACCTTCCTTTTTTCCCCCTAAGGTAAGTCCTTCCACTCCTGGGATTGGAATGACTCCTTTTCCACTTCCTTAAAACCCATATCCTTCCCTTTTCCTCCCCTTTTTTCCTCTTTTTCCTGAAGAAGCTGCCAGTGGTGGCGAAAGCTTGTATGTGTGTGATTTTATTTGTTTCTCTCGACGAGCCGGTGCTTTTGGTAAGTCATCTCTTTTCTATTTTATATATATATATATATATATATATATATATATATATATATATATATATATATGTGTGTGTGTGTGTGTGTGTGTGTGTTATGGTCTTCAGTCCGGAGACTGGTTTGATGCAGCTCTCCACCCTACTCTATCCTGAGCAAGCCTTTTCATCTCCTCATAAGAACAGCAACCCACATCCACCTGAATCTGCTTACTATACGCGTCTCATATATATATATCAGTCACTGAAAAAAAAAATTGCAAATACCTTAAAGGATTCAACAATATTGTGGAAAGGATAGGTTGTTACTCACCACAGAGGTGCCCAATGGGCCACAGAAAGGCACACAACAACAACAACAACAACAACAACAACAATGCGCACACAACCGCCGTCTCCGGCTGTTGCGGCTAGACTGCAACACAGCTGAGGTGAGGTGAGAGCAACCAGTGGTGGGGTGTGAAGAAGTGGCATGGAGAAGGAAGCAGGAAGGAAAGGAAGGGATGTCCGTTGGAATGGAGCAATATGTCAGTGGTGTCTGACAGATAGGAAGGGACTGGAGTATGAGGCAGAAAGGGAGATGTACATAAGCTGGAGTGTGGATAGGCAAAGGAAGGGGAGATGAGAGTGGCGGGGGCAGGAACTAGCGAAGTTTTAGGCCTGGGGGATTGCGGAAGGATAGGATATATTGTAGGTAGTATTCCCATCTGCGCTATTCAGAAAAGCTGGTGTCTGTGGGGACGGTCCAGTCCTTTCTAAAGGCCTTACCTTTTGCCCCACTCCCAAATACAACCATGCTGGACTTGTTAAGGATCTTCTCTCCTTCTCCCACTTCTTACAATGGAAACATCATTTTGCCCCACTGTTCAAACACATCCCAATACCAATTTGAACCCTGCCTGATCCAGTTTACTCCCCCCAACCAGTTTAGAGCCACTCCCATTGGCTCCAAATAATCTCTTTTTAATATTTCAGAATTCCCTAACTTACAACCTGGCCTCACAATCATTTCCCAAATCCCTCAAGGTGGATACCAACCTCAACCCCACAAAAAGAAGTGGCATCCACCACCTAAAAACCAATCCTGACTTTATCATCCTTCTTCAGACAAAGGCTCACCCACGGTGGTTTTAGACCGCAAGAACTATGTGGCAGAGGGTCTCCGCCAACAGTCAGATTCTTCCACTTACACACCCTGCCACAATGATCCCATCCCAAAAATTCAAAAGGATCTCCAGTCCCTCCTCAAATCCTTAGGCCCATCCCAGGACCTCTCCCCAGAGTCAATCTCACTCCTCACCTCTCCCACAGCCCGTACTCCCACCTACTACATGCTTCCTAAAGCCCACAAACCCAACCACCCTGGGTGTCTCATTGTGGCTGGTTATAGTGCTCCCAGTGAGAGAATCTCCACTCTCGTAGAGCCAACACCTTCAACCTACTGCCCAGAACCTTACTTCCTATATAAAGACACCAACCAATTCTTCCACCAAATCTCCATTCCTTTACCACCTGGAACCATGCTCGTCACAGTTAATGCCACCTCACTTTACACCAATATTCCCAATGTCCATGCCTTGCCACTGTTGAACACTATCTTTCACAATGCCCTACTGACTCCAAACCTACAACCTCCTCCCTTGTTACCTTGACCAACTACATCCTCACCCACAATTACTTCTCCTTTGAAGGCATCACTTACAAGCAAATTCGTGGCACAGCCATGGGCACGCATACTGCAACTTCCTATGCCAACCTGTTCATGGGCCATCTACAGGAATCCTTCTTGACTACCCAGAATCCCAAACCCCTCATCTGGTTCAGATTTATTGAAATCATCTTCAATATCTGGACTGAAGGAGAAGGCACATTATCCACATTCCTTCAAAACCTCAACACCACCTCTGCCATTCACTCCACATGGTCCTACTCAACACAACGAGCTATCTTCCTTGACAATGACCTTCACCTCAAAGATGGCCTTATCAGTACCTCCGTCCACATCAAACCTACCAACCATCAGCAATATCTAAATTTCAACAGCTGCCACCCATTCCACACCAAAAAGTCCCTTCCATACAGCCTTCGTCGCATCTGCAGTGACGAGCAATCCCTCTCAAAATATGCCAAACGCCTCACTGAGGCCTTCACTGACCACAATACCCATGAAACCTTGTCCAGAAACAGAGAGCCCTGTTTGTCCAGTCACCCATTACCTCCCCCCACACCCACTGACTGGCCACAATGGAGCATCTCTCTCATCACCCAAAACGACCTAGGACTAGAGCAGTTAAATGATACTCTCCACCAGGGTTTCGATTACCTTTCATCCTGCCCTGAAATGAGACACTGCCCAAAATCCTCCCCATTCCTCCTACACTGGTATTCCATCATCCACCAAACCTATGTAATATCCTTGTCCATCCATACTCTTTCCCTGCTCCCAACCCCTTACCCCATGGCTCATATCCCTGCAATAGACCTAGATGCAAAACCTGTCCTATTCACCACCACCACCACCACCACCACCTACTCCAGTCCCATCACAGGCACTTCCTGCCCCATAAAAGGCAGGGCAACCTGTGATAGCAGTACTGTTATATACAAACTGAGCTGCAAACAATGTGCAGCTTTCTACGTGGGCATGAGCAGCAACAAGCTGTCTGTGCGAATTAATGGCCATCGCCATACTGTGGCAAGGAGACTGCTGAACCAGCCTGTTGCAGAGCATGCAGCACTGCATGATGTGGCTCACTTCAGTGACTTCTACACAGGGTGTGCCATATGCTTCCTCCCCACAGATACCAGCTTTTCTGAATTGCACAGATGGGAACTCTCCCTACAATATATGCTACACTCCTGCAATCCCCCAGGCCTAAGCCTTTGCTAGTTCCTCCCCCCCATCACTCTCCTCTCTCCTTCCTTTCCCTACCCACACTCCAGCTTACATACGTCTCCCTTGCTGCCATGTAGTCTAGTCCATTCCTAGCTGTCAGACAGCACCGATGTATTGCTCCATCCCGACCAGCATCCCTTCCTGCTTCCCTCTCCATGCTGCTTCCTCCCCCCCCCCCCCACCACTGGTTTGTCTTGCCTCAGGTGTGTTGCAGTCCAGCCGCAATAGCCAGAGATGGCAGTTTGTGTGTGTGTGTGTGTGTGTGTGTGTGTGTGTGTGTTCTCTGTGGCAGATGAAGGTTTAACAGCTGAAAGCTTTGTTTATTGTTTATTCTGTAATGTGTGTCTTTCTGTGGCTCATCAGGCGTCTCTGTGGTCTGTAGCAATCTCTCCATTCCAAAATATTGTTGAAAATAGTTCTCTAAACTCTGACAATATTAATCACTCACAGACTCAGATAAGACACTGGTTGTTTCTGTGAGACCCCCAATACAAAACATGTTGACATTATGTGCAATTAATTTTCAGTGTGTCAAAACAAATGCACACAAATCTAAAGCTAAAGTTCTCATGGATGTGCCTGAACCTGTGGCTGAAGTATTTTCACTAGTACCACACATGTAACTGCTTGCCATTTCAACTAGGCTACTGTGCCTATTTTTGTGTGTGCTACTTGCTATTCTTTAAGCAAATTTAGGACAGAATTGCAAATCTTACTGAAGGCTAATCTGAGACATATTTAATAATGTTTCCATTGTCCTTCTTTCAATGTATTATTTTCAAACAAAATTCCCAGGAGATATTGTTGACAGCACTCATTTGGTACCCAAAATCAACAATCAATTCTCCATGACTGATCTGTTATGATCTCCATCATAAAGATATAATTTCCCTGTCTACAAATACAGATTATATTCTTATTCAAAAGTCAAATTGTTTGACAACTAGCTTACATCAGTAAGGAAATCTGAAATCCCCAAATGTTCAACTGCTTACTGTTGTACAAGCTGGGAAGTAGGTCGGTAATTGTCTGATGCAGATACAGTGTTAGCAGGACGGAGTAGGGGGGGGGGGGGGGAAGGGGGGAGACCTTTATACAGAAACCAAAAAATGTTATGTACTTATGCCCATATTTGAGTGCAAGGAGCTGAGTACTAATAGAAAAGATATTTTTTTTCTGAACACAAAAAATTTTCCTAAAGCAGCTAAAGACAGATACAGCTACACAATAGGAGCATGGCAATGGCCAGCTTCTCAAAAGCAGTTCCAGAGTTAGGAGCTATGTTAGGCAGTTATCAGTAGCCCGAAGAAGAACAAAAACAGTTTTTCTAACCTTAAATATGGAATTGTTCTACCAAAGAGTTACAGAAGAATACATAAATAAGAAACAGTGTAAAAACTTCTGCAAAGCAATGAAGGATTAAAAATCACTGTTAGGTGTATTACTTTTAGTACCAAATAGTGGATCAAGAAAATGGATAGAAGTATAGCTTTTCAGTATCATATCTCCTGGGTAATGTAAAAAAAGAAGGTTGGACATAGGACCAATAATGTTTTTCCATTATCAACAGGAAGTCCAAGTTGGATTTTAACAATACATTTAGGATATGTTTTAGTTCACTGCAAAGACGATCTTGGAGCCGCAGACAGACAGCTAGGAACACCCTCTTTGGAGAAAAAACAGATAAAATCCTACAATCGAATAGCACAACTCAATAATACTTGACTGTCATCTCCAGGTGCAGCATCCTGAGTAAAAATACCACACTGAAGTGACTGAGTGGGAGGGAAGGGGGAGGATTCAAGGAGAGGGTTGGGATAGACATACCTGCACTGCCCGGCAAACTGTGTAGGTACTAGATTGTAGATGTAGCTTAGGAAATTGGTTGGAGGGGAATCAAAAGGGGGAGGAGTAGAATAGGTGAAAAATAGCACAGATGGTGGGTAACAAGAATTGAGAGAGATCTAGGAGACAGGGTGGGAACTGTTGGGTGTTTGGGACAAGTTACCGTAGGTTAAGGTCTGGATAACTTCATGACCAGATTATGTACTGTAAGAATAACTTCCATCTGTGCAGTTCAGAAAAGCTCACAGTAGAGGTAATGATCCAAATGTCCTGGATTATTAAACAGTCATTTAAATGAAGCATGCTATGTTCAGTTGCATGTTGTGCCACCGGGTGATCTACCTTGCTTTTAGCCAGTCTGGCAATGGAGATTCATTCCGAGAGACAGCTAGTTAGCTGTCATACCAATGTAAAAAGCCATGTAGTGATTGCAGCAGATTTGGTAAATGACATAGCTGCTTTCACATGTGGCCCAGTCTTTGGTGAAGTAGGGTAAGCATGTGATGGAACTAATAGGAAGTGCTGGGTGAGTGGATTGAGGCAAGTCTTGCAAGGTCTTCTGTAGGTACTACCCGTAACTTTAAAATTGCCATTTTAGCCGAGAGCACTGAACTGTTTCTGTGTTCTGCTTTTAGCTGTCGCAAAAGACGCAGGAGTGGTATAACTACACTCAAAATGTAACACGGTTCCTGAACTGAACTTGGTATATGTGCAGCAGATATAAAACAACTCATTCTTGTAAAAAATTGTACCATAAGAATATAAAACTATTGTTTTACAACCAAACAATTCAGTAGTGCATTTACAAAACAACAGTTAAGTCTGTTTTAACATAGTCTTCTGCACGAAAACATATGATATGTCAAAATTTGTAGTGTTAGTATCAAATAACTGAAGCAAACACATAATAAATTAGCTATCAATATATTTTTCAGTAGAAAATCATATGAAATTAAATTTTTTTGTGATTCAGTAAGTGGAAGTTGGCCTGTACCTGACAGAAAAACATTTGCTGTTAATGCATTATTCTACCCTGAAGCATAAGAAATTAACATGAAATATTATCAACATTTTCTTGCAATTGTTATAATTCGTCACCATTAACATGAAATAGTTATTACATCATGCATGAAAATTTTTGACAGGAAGTGGTTCCCTCTGAAACGATTGACATTTTGAAACCATATATTATACGCAAATGTAGGTTGATCATTGACCCTGGTGAGCCCTCATTTATGAATAATAAAAAACTGAACAACTTTACTATAACCTTTGCTTCTGGACATACTCTTTGACTATGTGTATTTGCATAATGCCTATCTGACAATAATATGACTACAATGCCGAGCCATGAGCATCAACTGTGTACCATTGAGTATTTTTGGATGAATTCGGCCTTACAATTTAGTTCTGTATTCTGCCATTATCAGAGTTAAAGTGAATGGAAAATATATGATACCTGTGGTACAGGATTTCGGTTGGGGATTGTATAGGGATATAAAAGATGGACTAAGCTGCTGTGCCCAGGCACAAGGATCATATCCTTGTGGAAGACCATGTTGCAAGCCCTTCACTACAGATCTACCTGCAACCACAAAAACAAAGTGAAGAAACAAATTATTTGTGTGATCTGAGGCTTTCCCAGTGTACGTGCTGGTTCCCAGGTGTCCAGCCAGATGCGATCATCGAAGTTCCACGATATTTTGGCGAATAACCATTCCGCCATCACCAGGTGGTACTGATGGTATGATCTGTCTGCTCTCTATCAGTGGTATTTATACTTCCTGGGTCCGGATTCGTTTCCCTTCGCCAGAGGCGTGCCAGGTAATGGGGGAAGCCGCGGTGGCGTCGGTTGGTGGGTGGGAACATTTCATCTCCGGCGGCCGGGGCAGAAGGATCTCGTGACCGCACGAATCTTTGCTCTTTGATAGTGCTCAGAATTGGTTTCCAGGCCTTGCCGAGTTGAAATCCGGAGTCCCTGTTGATGAGGTAATTGTGGAGGCCAGAATCTCATTTCTTCGTAATTGCTGTGTGTCCACTGTCAATACAATGTTCTGCTAAGGCCGGCTGGTGCAAGCGGGTGTGGCATTTATGTTCTTTGCATTGATCTTCGATCGTGCAAACTGTTTCGCCGATGTAGAATATGCCACATCTGCATGGGATTTTGTACACGCCCGCTTTCTTGAGGTCTAAATCGTCTGTTATGGTCCCTAGTAGTATGCGCATCTTGGTGGGTGGTGGGAAGACTGTGGCAATATTGTGTTTTTTCAACAGTCTCCCTATTTTTGACGACTCATTGCCTGCAAATGGCAAAACGGCCAGAGCTTTCTTCTCCTCTTCAGTATGCTCCTCTTCTTGGTCCCTGCTGCACTTCTGTTGTCAGAAGGCCCTTCTGATTTCGTGGTTGCCATACCCATTCTTTCGGAACACAAAAGCATTCCATTCAGCTGTCCAAGATGGTGGCAGCTGGAAGCATGTAGGTACAGGTCAGTGTGTGTGTGGGCGCGCGCGTGCTCTTACAATGCGCACTGTGCCCAAGTGAGCAATCAAGCCTACATTGCACCAGGACATCAAGAAAGGGTAGTTTTCCATCTTTTTTTATTTCCATGGTGAACTGAATGTTGTTGTGGAGAGAATTTAGATGTTTTAGAAACACCTGCAGTTCGGCATGACCGTGCGGCCAGATGACGAATGTGTTGTTTATGTATCGAAAAAAAAAAAAAAAAAAAAAAAAAATAAAAAAAAAAAATACTGGTTTTAGTACGGCGGTGTCCAGTGCTTCATCTTCGAAATTCTTCGTGAAAAGTTTGGCCACCACTGGGGAGAGTGGGCTCCCCATGGCTACTCCGTCAGTCTGTTCATAGTATTGGCCATTGAAGACTAAGTAGGTGGATGTTAACACATGCCTGAACAATTGTGTCAATTCTGGGCGGAAATTTTCTCACTGATTATGTTGGAGTCTTCCAGAGGCACACGTGCGAATAGTGACACGACATTGAAGCTCACCGTGATGTCCGATTCTTGTAGGGTCAGCTCCTTCAGATGGCCAATAAAGTTGGTCATATTCCGGATATGGTGCGCACATTTGCCCACGTAAGGTCATAGCAGGCTCACCAAGTGCTGCGCTAAAGGATACACTGGTGCCCCTATGTTGCTGACTATGGGATGCATTCCATCTTTGTGCATCTTTGGGAGGCCATACATCCTCGGCGCTACCGCGGAATGTTGGCGAAGTCTCTTTATGTCCTCATCCTCAAGTACGCCATTTTTTTAGCAAGTTGGCGGTGCTTTGTTGTATCTCCTTTGTCAGGTCTGTTTTAACTTTCCAATATGGTGGATCATCTAGCAGTTGAAGTATCTTCTGTTCATAGTCATGTCTTGCAAGGATGACTGTGGCGTTCCCTTTATCGGCGGGGAGAACCACTATCTCCGAGTTTTCCCTGAGAGTTAGTAGGGCTGCACTTTCTGCTCTCGAGATGTTGCTTTTGGCTGGTTTTGCCCGTGACTAAAGTTGACATGTTTCCCTCCTATTTTCCTCAGTTTTGTCTTCTAGTAGGCCTCGGACCAACTGTTTTATTGAAGAGATTATTTCAGTGAACGGAAAGAAGGTGTTGGTGCGAAGCCGAGTCCTTTTTCAAGTACAGCTATAGCTATGTCTCCTAGTGGTTTTCCTCTGAGGTTAATCACTGTGTGTATGGTGGGCTCCAACTCTTTCTACAGTTTGCCAGGTAGTTGTGCAAACTTGGCAGTTTGTTTCTCCATGGATTTCTGGTGGGTTCAGTCCACCTGGGCCCAGGTTACTCCATCCACCCATTCCCAGGAGTGATCTTGAATGGCGGATGATAGTCGTAGGTGAAAGTGCAGCAGCTCTTTGGCGTTCTTGTCGAGTTGTTGTCGGGTGTAGCTAATCCTTTCCCTGACCGGGGACAGGCTGGCTTTTTGCTTAATACGATTCACTGTAGGCGTGCATATGTGATGAGTCATTTTGGATAAGGTAGGTATGGTTTTTTCATCTCTACACCTTTGTAAAAAGGTGAGTGAACTTAGCAGACATGCTTTCTGGTTCCAAAGCTTATCCAGTTTCTTCACCAGTTGGTACATATCCTCTCTATAGAGATTGATGTGTGATCTGAGGCTTTGCTAGCGTATGTGCTAGTTTCAAGGTTCTCGGGTGTCCAGCCGGATGCGATTGTCGGAGTTCCGAGAGATTTTGGCAAATAACTGTTCCACCGTCATCAGGTGGTACTGATGGAATGATCTGCCCCATCACCCAACGCCGCCACGGCTTCCCCCACCACTTGGCGCGCCGCAAGCCATCGACTAAGGGAAACGAATCCGAACCTGGCTGGTATAAATACCACCGACAGAGAGCAGACAGATCATTCCATCAGTAACACCTGATAATGGCGGAACGGTTATTCACCTAAATATCGTGGAACTTCAACGATTGCATCCTCCGGCTGGACACCCAAGAACCTTGGAACCAAACAAATTATTTGTATTTTATATTAATGAACTATAATTTGGTTAAAAGCTTAAAAATGATTATCCCACATCAGCCCTCTACACAGCCTACAAAGCACATTGAGACACTGTCATGATGTACTCTATAACCTGAGTAAGCACACAGTACATGGCTGTCTTATTGTTAAGTCTGAACAGTCACACAAGGAATCTGACATACATACTGCTTACTTCTGACAGCCTGTAAACAGTGTATTTTCAACAATACAAATTTAAATACAGTGCCTTTCAAACTACAACCCAATACCTCTTTCCTCATAATCCTTACCAATTACATCCTAACAAAATTACTTTTCCTTTGATGAAATCTGTGGTACAGCCAGAGGCACCCTTAGGATGCCCTCCTTTGGTAACACATTTGTGGGCCATATAGTGCAAACCTACCTTGCATCAAACAGCTGGTCTCTCTCATTGACAATGATTTTCACGACTTGGACTTGGGACCAGGCCACTCTATCCTCATTTCTTCACAACCTCAACTCTTCCTCTCCCAGCAGTTTCACTTGGTCCTCCTCAACCCAAGATGGCACCTTCCTGGACGTTAACCTGTACCTCACTGAAAGCTCCAAGCACACCTCTGCCCACATTAACCTACTAATTAACAACAGTACCTGCACTTTGACAGCTGCCATCCATTCTACATCAAAAAATCCCTCCATACAGCCTTGCCACCCATGGAAGGCACATTTTCAGTGACAAGTACCTTGCCCAATATGCTAAAGGCCTCACAAATGCTTTCGAAGAACTAGTCCTCAAACAGATTTCCCTTGCCATATCTCCAACCCCCCCCCCCTGCCAACAATCCTCCCTCCATCCCCCAATAATCAGCCTCTTGTCACCAAATACCACCCCAGGCCAAAACAACTAAACCACATTGGCACTTCCTATTCCAGTTTATTTCAGCTGCCTGTCTGTGGCTCAGTGAGTTGATATCCATCCTCTATTATCATCATTCCAACCTGAATTTTCCAATGATAATTCAATATGCCAAATCACCGGGGTATTAAAAACATAGTTGATAAAAAAGTTAACAATAATATGTAGATAAGGAACAACTTAATGTAAAGACAGACATTGAGCCACCAACAGACACAGATAAAAATACATACAGAATGCTAAATTTTCGGCCACAGCCTTCCTCAGAAAGAGAACACTCATCCACACAATCACTCCGGCACACTTATCCAAACACGTCAGCCATCTCTGGCCGCCCAATAAAGTTGATTTTTTTTTTAACTTCTTAAATGAATTAAAAATAGCACTGAGTTTTATGAAAGCCCAAACAATATTACCTATATGGTTCATATCTAGTAGCTTACCTCCAACCAAAAGGTAAATAGGTATGTATTCGCCTTGTGGACAGTCATACAAGTATATTGAACCAATAACAATCATGCAGACTGGAATGACAATTGTTACTCCTAAAATTATGGTGCAGCCAACTGCAAAGAAAACATTTATGATTCAGTGTAAATGGGTACTTTTAACATGATGCAAAATAAAAATGAAAAGCCATTGTAAGGCAAAAGAAATGAAAAACTTACTTGTACCCAACAGTAGCAGAACAACATTCTTCAAGAAATCTAACATTCCTTTTGAAGTTTTGTGAGCTTCTCGCACTCTGCCAAACAAAGAATCATAAGATGGGGGTGGTGCTGCAAATAAAATAAAATGCAGGTACTTTAATACACATATTGCTACCAACTTCAAATACAGAAAAGCAACTGCTTATTAACTTACATATATGAATTGCGTTACAGCTCACACCATCCTAAGAAATTTATAAACTGTCGGAATAATCTTGCTTTCTCTATGTGTAATAATGTGAGCTTATTTGTAGCAATTGGAAGATGAACTGTTCACACCCACAGATTAAGAGAAAAGTACAACATTCATGAATTCAATGATACAAAAAGTTACTTGCACATATTGCATTATAATAATGTTGTGAAGATTAATGCTCCTGTAAACTTTTATTGAAGGCATTAACCCAGTTCTTTTACTTTGGCTTTTACTGCTTAAACTATATTGTATCACTGTTAGCTTCTAATGAATTATCATGGGAAACAATAAGTATAATACTTTTGCAAATATAAACTACTGGGTGAGCTGTTTTGTTTATATAAACCACATACTAACAAAAAATTCCTTACTACATGTGAAAAATAACAAACATTAACTGATAAGAGAATTCAAAGTTGGTGAGAATGTGTAGAAAAGCATACCAGCTCTGAAGGCTTTGAATACAGAAAGCTGGAACCATTAACTCATGGCTGAAAACAGACATTACATCACAGTCAGTTAAATATGAGATCTAGGGTGAAAAATCAACAATATGTCAAGTGTCAAAAGGTGGAATGTCAGTAGAGCAAATTATAATAATACATATGGATCCACACAAAGGGGCAAAACATGGGACAAATTCTGTAATTGACAAATTCCAGCTATTCATCAAAACATTTCACCAACATTCTTCTTAATTTATGAACATTTTTGATCATCCCAGCAATTACACTGCAGTTGGTGGGTGGAGCTGGGACATTGATGTAACTCTCATAAAGTGTTAATGTATATTTAAGTTTCAGGTCCTCCAGCCTTATCTCAATGACAATCTGGTATTTACTTCCCCAGATCAACATCAGCAGCATCTCACTGAGGTATTAAAAGATGAACAGTATTGCATCATTCCAAACACCACTAAGCGCCATTTCGACAAAACAAGTCGATTGAGCCACAAGATTAAATTGTTGGAAATCTACCTTTGCTGGAAGAGGTTGAAGCTATTCTAAAGGAGAAATAGCGAAAAGAATGCAAAACAACTGCACTGCTTACTCTGCATCCTAAACTATTGCCAACATCTGTCACATAATGCTGTGTTGCAAATGCTACGAACAATGGCACTTGCTGGTCAGAAGAGCAAGGAAAACTCACTAGTTTTGTGGAAAGAGGATACAATTTCGGCCTTTAAAGCAACCAAATGGACTCATCTGTGCATCCTGATCCAATTGCAGCCTTGGTGCTGATAGCTGATACAAGCCACACAATCAGTTCAAATCAAATGTTTGTATAGCTTATGGGACTTAACTACAGGGTCATCAGTCCCTAAACTTACAAACTACTTACAAACTAGGTAATACTAAGGACAGCACAAATATCCATGCCCGAGGGGGGATTCGAACCCCTGACCGTACTGGCCGTGCAGACCGTGGCTGGAGCGCCTCAGTCCCCTCGGCCACTGCGGCCGGCACACTATCAGTGCAGCACTGCAACTATATATGAGAACACAGGCAGCTGCTAGCTTTCCTCTCTGACAAACAGTCACCATTGCAATGGAAATAAGTGCATATGGCATGACCCTCTAACCACCTAGGAAGAGATTAATATTTCCAATCTCAACTAGTAGCCTGAACATAAACCACTTGCACATGGTTTCCAGTAAAATATCAAATTGTTCACTTTGGTAGCACAACCTGTTGGTTTATATTTTTCAGTTCACAACATACATTAATCACATTTCAGGGATGTACAACATAGTTACCAACAACTTTTCCACATCGGCAGTATTACTTATGCAATTGAGTACACAGATTCCACTATTGCACAAGTCGACCAGGAACTGATGACTTGCTTGAAGATGCCAAATCATTGGTCAAACTTCAGATAGTGGTGATTCTGGAAGTGT
Source organism: Locusta migratoria (assembly GCA_026315105.1). NCBI lineage: Eukaryota > Metazoa > Arthropoda > Insecta > Orthoptera > Acrididae > Locusta > Locusta migratoria. The sequence goes on from CM048746.1 coordinate 299,420,207, forward strand.
GCTTTCAATACGATAAATCACTTGTTTGAACTCTGGATGGCACAACAACCCAACAACATTCCGATCATGGGTGGTCCCCCCCCCCTCTCTCTCTCTCTCTCTCTCTCTCTCTCTCAGGGAGCACAACTGCTGAGGTCATTAGCACCTGAATCATAACTGAGAAAGGCAAACCTACTTTTTTAGCTTTTGTAGAAAGCTAATGACAATGTTGACTGGAATACACTCTTTCAAATTCTGAAGTCAGCATGGGTAAAATACAGGGAAAGGAGAGTTATTTACAACTTGTACAAAAGCCAGACTGCAGTTATTAGACTAAGGGCATGAAAGGGAAGCATTAGTTGGGAAGGGAGTAAACAGGGTTGTAGCCTTTCTCCGATGTCATTCAATTTGTACATCGAGCAGGCAGTGAAGGAAAGCAAGGAAAAATTTGGAATAGTAATTCAAGTTCAGGATGAAGAAATAAAAACATTGTGTTTTGCTGATGACATTTTAATTCTGTCAGAGATAGTGAAGGATCTGGAAGAGCAATTGAATGGAATGGACAGTGTGTTGAAGTGAGTGTATAAAATGAACATTAACAAGAGCAAAACAAAGATAATGGAATGCAGTCTTAGAAAATCAGGCGATGCTGAAGGAATTAGGTTAGGTAATGAAACAATGAAGGTGGTAGATGAGTTTTGTTACTTGGGTAGTAAAATAACATATGTCCATCACAGTACAGAGGATATCAAATGCAGAATGGCAATGGGAAGAAAAGCATTTTTGAAAAGAGAAATTTGCTAACATCAAATATTAAGTGTAAGGAAGTATTGGCTATCGAGGAAGTCGATAAAGAAAGATGGGTAGGAAGGGTGGTGGAACATCAACAGCAGACAGCACGCGTACCAACACAGCAATATTTCATACCGATATGTCAAAGGCAATTCGGCAGCTTCAGCATAGAAGCTATCAATGGAGCTAGTGTAAAATGCTCCTATCACCAGGTGTAACCTCCGATGGTGGATTGAGTTAAGATGGCGTAAAACGGACGGCTGTGCAGAAGAGTACACAAAGCTCCCATAATTCAGCTTTGATCTGACAGTGGACCGAGGAGTGGACTCTGAACGACAGTCCTCAGCAAAGAAGGGAAAGCTGAAAGGTGGAAAGAGTATATAGATGGGCTCTACAAGGGAAATGAACATACAGACACTACTGCAGTAAGGGAAGAGGAAATAGATGAAGACGGAATAAGAGCTACTATACTGAGAGAAGAATTTGACTCAGCCCTGAAAGACCTAAGTGAAAAAAGGCCCTGGAGTAGATGACATTCCCTCAGAAATACTGAAGTCTTTGGGAGAGCCGATCGCGACAAAACTATTTCACCTGGTAAGATGTATATGACAGGGGATATACCCTCAGACTTTAAGAAAAATTAATAATCCCCATTCCAAAGAGAGCAAGTGCAAACAGATGTGAAAATTACAGAACCATTGTTTAATAAGTCAAAGTTACAAAATTCTAACACGAATTATTTACAGAAGGATGGAAAAGCTGGTAGAAGCCGACCTCGAGGAAGATCAGTTTGGGTTCAGGAGAAATGTGGTTTGGAAAAAGCTTTTTACAATGTTGATTGGAAGAGAGTCTTCAAAACTCTGAAATCAACAGGAGTAAAATATAGGGAATAGAGGATTATTTACAACTTGTACAATAACCAGACAGTAGTAATCAGAGTTGAAGGGCATGAAAGGGACTATTGATTGGGAAGGGAATAAGACAGTGTTTGTAGCCTTTCTCCAATGTTATTCAGTTTGTACATTGAGCAAGCTATAAAGGAAAGCAAGGAGAAATTTGGAGTTCCTTCTAAGGAATAAAAGTTCAGGGTGAAGAAATAAAAACACTGTTTTGCTGATGACATTGTAATTCTGTCAGAGACAGCAACGGACCTGGAAGAGCAGTTGAACAGAATGGACAGTGTGTCGAAAGGAGAACATTAACAAGAGCAAACCTAGGTTAATGAAATGCAGCACATATACCAATATATAGCCTACTACACAAATACTTTGCAAAGAACACACTCACAATCAAATTTGAAGATACAAAAAGAAACATGTTTGCTATAACCTTGTATTTCTAATACAAAAGTGAGAGACAAGATCTTTTCATAACACCATCTAACTTATGTAATTGGACACTTGTTTTGTAATGATGGGACATTGACCTTGCATTTAACATAGGAGAATATACTTCTGTTATCGTGGTTCTTTGCAGTAGGCCTATAATAATTACAAGAACCTCAGAAAGCTAACTTACCATCAAGAAGATTTTGGTATTGAAGCAGAATAGCACTTATTTGCTATATGCCATGAGAAGAGGCCCTGTGATGGTATTGGAGGGACTGTAAAGCACCTAGCTAGATGAGCCAGCTTGCAGACTACATTTCCATCTAATTACATCTTGACACCAGAAAACATGTATACCTGGTCACTCAACAAAATCCAGGGCATTATTATGTTCTTTGTCTCTTCAGAGGAGATCAAGTCATACAAAGGTTTTTTGGAAGGCATATACAGTGCAGTGAAGACTGAGAAACAGTTGCACCATGTATTTCTAGTCATTCTAATGAAGAGGCTTTCAACAGATGCAAATGGGACCACTGTTGCTATGGGAACTCCAGAAAATTCTTCATTTGAACAGTTCTAAGTGGGGCAGTATGTGTCACTCATATATGATGAAATTTGTTACCGTACATAGGTCACATTTCCCAGGTATCCCATGAATTTAGAGATTTTGAAATTATCTGTATGTCTCCTGCTGAGTAACAATTATTAAAATGGCCCAATAGGAAAGACATAGTTTGAGTCCCCTTCTACAGTGTTATATGCAAGGTCAATGTTCCATCATTACAAAGCCACAGTACCTGGTTATATAAGTTAGATGATAATTGTTAAGAAAAGATCTTGTCTTTCACATTTAGGTAAACTATCTGCGTTTTGAGACCAGTATATTAGAAATACAGAGTTATAGCAAAGATGTGTGTGTTTCATTTTGTATATTCAAATTTGCTTGTGAGAGTGTTATTTGCAAAGTATTTGCATATTAGGCTATATGTTGGTATAGGTTACATATATGTATATTTCTTCATGAATTTCATTATTGCTTTAATTATCCATTTTATTTCATGGTTTTGTCATTTTAATTTACAGTTACCATATAGAGTACAGAAAGGATACCCTTTATATTGTTACATTTGTGCACCCAAGGTGATAGAAGTTAAATATTACGCATTTACTTAATAAATATAACTGTTTTCAGCTATCACTATTACACAGTTCTGTCCTTCAGGTCAACCATATACACTTTGAGAACACTGTTTCAAGGAGTACCCATGGTTTAATTTTCTAATACCCAGTAGTGCTGAAAATTAATGATATATGTATAGGGCATTTTTATGTTATTGTTTATCTATAAAGTAAGTGAGTTAGGATATTCATCTTTGCACCCAAGATTGCTACCAAATATGTAAACATTTTACCAAAAAATAAAGTTCAGATTCAACTGTCTACGTTCCGATCCAGGACTTTGATGTTCATCAAAATCGGCCATTTTTCCTGATGGAGTCAAATTTAACTGAAAGTAAGAACCATTAAATGCAGAGCAATATGCTTTCCATTATTTTTTATAATTAATACTAGGACTGAAGTGCTACAGTAGCAAAATTGATGGCTGCACTGTTTTCATAGGCAGAGTTATGATTTTTTTTAAAAAGTGTGAATTTAAACCACAGTGTGAAAAACGTGTATTTTTCATAAACAATTTATCTGATGTTTCTCACTTTTTATATCATCTATCAACTTAGTGCTTTACATATGGGGTGACACGGCCAGTAGTTGATCAATTAACAATTTGATTTTATATTTATATTATTTATAGAACATCTACTTGAGGGACTAAGTTGATAATTACACATATCACAGAGAAAAGTTTCCTGTGAAGTTTGCCATACCTACAATTAACATTAAAATGATTATTCCCTACATTTTATGAATTTCAATTACAAGGGACAAAAATTACCAGTAGTTGATCATACAGTTCCACAAAATGATCACCCATAGTCCAGTAGTTGATCATTAAGTAATAAATAAAATAATATGAAATTTACTTGGTAATTAGATCTGGTAACTTAATTTTAAAGCACTTACATAAATCACTGACATATTAAACAATTTTTTCAATGAAATAAAACAATACAGTAAACACAATAATTAACTTTACACATGTCTGCTCAGTTTCATTTCACTTATCCAATATCAATAGGACATTGAAACTTGTAAAGCAGCCTGCCTCCTGTAGAGATAATTGAGGGTTCTGGAAGTTTTGTAAAAGATTGTTAAGAATGAGCAGTGCTTACATCATCTTCATCAGTTTTAAACAGTGTCTTTCATCACAGCTTTTCAAACCCATTAGCTCAATCTCATCTTTTGTAGTTAAGGCTACTCTTTGAACAATACATGTAAATTTATACTTATTATTATTCTTCTGGCCTGAAACTAAGACCAAAGCAAAATCTTCTTCTTTAAATGTAGCCCTTCCATCAAGTATCTTCTCAGTCATACCAAAGTTTTCCGTAGTGTCAGTCATTTTCTGATGTGTCTTTAACAGGACTCCATTCATCACTGCTGTATTCTGACTCTGAATTGTCTTTCCTTAGATGTTTCTTTTCTGTGGTTTCTCCTCCTCAGCCTCTGGAAACAGTTCCATTACTTCTTCGTTTTGTCCCCCCCCCCCCCCCCTCATTCCTCTTGTTAGCCATTTTATGTTTTTCTGTTCTAGCTCATTTGGCTGTTTCTGCATTGGCTTTTAAGTCTTTTGATTCGTTCCAATCTACCCATTGTTTGAATGTTGGTTGCATATGGTATTTATTCTCTTTTCCTTCCAGTTTTTTATGGGGATTCAGTGTGCCAGATAACACGATTAGCAAAATGTGGACTATGTGAAGATGAAAACTAGTGGATGATCACCACCGATCAACTACTGGGAGCAATATAAATTTCACATTTCCATCAGTATGGGTCAGAAGAAGGAAATCCCTACTCACCCAAGGTTAAAAAGCAACTCTTTCTGGAATGTATTCACAAAGTACCAGTAATTGATATCCCCCCTTATAAATCAATGAACCAATAATTTACACTTCCTTTATGATAAATAATATCATCAATCATTCAGAGTGAGTTATCTATTAAAATAATTCATATTATTTCAGTATTTAGTACTTGTGTCAATAAATATTTGTATCGCTGTGACCTACTTTACAACTAGTCTGGGTGCTCTGATTCTCCACTTCTCAGCACAGCACAAACGGAAAGATTTTCTCACAGCTATCAGTTCCCTCCAAATGTTGTAAAAATGGGTGAATCAAGTTTAACAACAATTATTCTTTACATTCAGCTACATTTTTAAAAGTTTCAGTGCTACCAACTCTTAAAATTTAAAGATAAAAGTGATACTGATCAACTACCGGATAGTGATCAACTACTAGCTGGGTCACCCTGTGATGCATAAAAAATGCATGGTATATAGGTCAACTCATCACTAAGCAGTAGCCCTCTGAAGATGGGGATTTTCGTGCCCTGCTGTTGATCGCATACACACCTTTCAGACTTCAAACATAATTTTCTCAAAAATGGTTGGATATAGGACAGTGATATTTGGTAGGTAGTTTTTCTATTAAGACATGTAGAGACCCACGTACCAAATATAGTCAGAGTATGAAATGGTCACCTTACACCACCTGTGAGTTTCCACAGAATGACCCTTATTCAGTGTAGGATATCAAGGAAGCTTACTGTTACATAGCAAGTTATATCATCTGATTCAACGAAAGCAAATCATTTCAGCCAATATCTGAAACTTTCCTTCGTCGTCATCTTTGGGATGACAATTCATAACTAAATAAGTGGAATAAAATAGTGTTTCAATTCATTAAATTTCATGTTTTGTTAGTGCATTCACATGCCTAAATCTGTACTTTCCTGATTTTCAAAAATAACCAACAGGGTCAAACAGATCGTTTAAGCAGTGATCTCTATCTCCTATTGGATCCAATAATTACAGTACCATACTTACTAGAGCCTAATATACATGCATTTAAAGTGTGAATGCTCAATTGCTGCTGTGAAATGGAGGTTTTGCCTAAATATTACTGTTGGTTATAGATTAACTGAACTAGCAGGGCCTTAATACAACATATTTTTAAAACAGATTATTTAGAAATTTGTGTTATGGTGGTAACATTACGGAAGTCATGGGCCTATTTTTGAATTCACACCACCATGCACTATGTTACACATAGACTACTTCATGCAATTTAGCTAGATATAAGACTAAATTTTAAAAGTGTTAATTTGCCACATCAATGACACTTTTGTCTGCAGAAAATACGGAGCTGCTATTAAGGGCACCAGCATTACGTTATCAGTGTGTTGACAATGCACCATATATTGCATGGTTTCTATATTGACAATACAATGACTAGGAACTTGCAGTACTTCGAAGACTTACCATTTGGATCTACCGCTTCTTCATAGGAAGGCGGCGCACTGTTCTCTGACGTTACATGGCTCAGAACCGATCCAGGAAAACTATGATACGGTGGAGGGACGCTTGACTGCGATTCTGAGGACTGACAACCAAGAATGGGTTGCGAGGATGTCGCTGGGCTCTGGCCATCTGAATCCTGTCACAATGCAACAAATCAAGAAGCTGTTCTAATCTCCATAAATCATATTACCTCCAATGTCACTCATAGTATCGAAAGACTTTTATCTTTCTCCTCCAATGTTGTGGCAATGTAGGCACAGAGTCCACTTATAATTTCCTGACGAATAAATTTGCAAATGATGTTTGAATGAGTTTGGGTGTAATGCACAAATGTAAACACACCTGATTCCTATACAAGTTCTCATAGGGTGTTTCCAAATCTGCCATGTTCTGGTCAAAGACCTACAGCATTTGTAAATCCTGTTACATTTTTTTAACTTTTCGAATTACAGCTTTTACATCACAAATACACACGTCAAAAGCCACTTCCACAAAACACTACCTACAACTACTACATATATACAGTCAAATGTCAAATTCGAAACGTCAAGTCACATCCTCGACAACAGTACAAATCGAATCAACATCACAGTCTCGATTGTTGCACTTGCTTGAACCAGGGACTCGTTTCGTAACCTTGTTTTTGAGTAACTGTGTGTCAAGCTGTTTACCGCGACTAACTTTGCATACGGCAAACAGCTAAAATATGTACTCCTGATTTGTCAGAAATAGAATAATCGTCCAGAATTAGTTAATTATTTTGTGCTTGTTCGTTTCCTTAAATGCTTGTTCCAACGTATAAACCGGTTAATAAGCTGGAATGGCGCGGTTATTGTTAATCATGTATCAATTAGTCTGTTTTCTAAAGCCCCATTTACACAGAAGCGAACATAAGCGAAAATTTGTGTAAACTTTCGGTCCTGCACTGTGCGCTTGTGATCCGTATGCTGTCAGGTTTTTTTATTTATATTTATTTTGACTCTTGACCTTACGGTCATAAAGCCAGCTTTCAATTTTTTTTTATTTTAAAAAGTAATATTACATTTATCTAAAAAAAAATTCATTATGGATAGTGGAATCTGATCAGTTGTTTAATAAAGTTATTTTGTTGGTTCACGAATAGTATACAACCCAAAAATATGTGAATGATATCACTCACTGTTGTTCTATCACATGCGCATTAAGGATTCTCTCTCGTGCGTATTTTGCTAAAATTTCTCATAAACTTTCAAAATATTGTATTTGTGATGTATTATAGATTACGTTTCTTTTCCAGTTACGGTATGTGAGTATATTGTTTGAGCGCTTTGAGATTCAGGAGGTCGCTCTATTTCTGAAATTTAACCCTTGCAGAACCAACGTGAATGACCAACCAGGTTGGGGCTGGGGATACAATATCCCCAACAAAGGAAAATTCGAAAAACAAATTGTTAACCTTTGTTGATTTACCGTAACAACGAACTTTTCAAAAATTATCAATATATCTTTCTGTACACACTCATTGAAATACGAAAAAACTTTCGATTATGTGTATTACTGAGAAGGGAGCACCTTACGATCACCACAGAACATTTTTAAAATACATTTTTTGTAAATTGTTATTGACATTTTGTTTCAGTACCTATACTTTTTAAAGAGTTACCGGTATGTACATACGATCGTTAACCTAAAAATATAGAAAATACCGTTCCCTTGGAATGTCGCATGTACTATACAAATTTAAATTTTTGGGGTACATTTAATCGAAAAGTTTAAAATATTTTTGGAGTCTGGTAGAAGACTTCTTTAATAGCAACAGATATTTTGTCACAGTTTAAAATCTAATGTTCCTGCCTAGATTTAATATTTTCAGAAGGTGGGTTAACATTAACCCACCACGCTCCTCATTATTGGCGAGTTAAAAATCCGAATAGAGGGAAAAACAGAGTTAATCGTTTTTGTTTGCTATCTTAATTTTTCCCATACTCGACTTCAGTTGGCCACTCGGTGCTTAGTCTCTCTGACTCAATCTGATGGCTGGCAAGAGACCGCAATGTCCACAAACATTAATCCACACACATTCTACTAATATACCAGTTCAATCAGTGGCGGATTATTACATTTGCCACCAGTAGGCTGTTCAAATTTTGACGCCCCTACCGACCTCTACAATTCGATACTCTGTTTTACAGTCATACTAATTATAATTTTTGTCAATGAAATTATAGCTTTCCTAGATTACTTTTATAACCAATCATTTTATTAAGATTGCACAAGAAATAGTTTTTGAGTTAATAAAAGTACAGTCATATACTACTGTTAATGTGGAGTTAAGCTAAACTTAAAGGCCAACTCACACTGTCTGTCACGTCACGTCACCGTCCGTCAGAACATTCCACAATGTATTTCTAATGGCGGCATTGACGCGGGCCATCACCGGACCGTCACGTCACGTCAAGCTTTCTCGAGAAGAATGATTTGACGGAAGGGTGTCCGCTAACATCGGAAGTTAACCTATTTTCATCACGCGAATTACATGTTGCAGTCGACAATTGCACTGTTTATTTGCAAATGTGTCTTATTCATTTTTGTTTTGTTGTTATACTTCGTTTTAGGGGTAATTCTCAAATGTTTCATGACGACTTAGATATTTTAGTCAATTGAGTGTCCCCCTAAAATCGAGGTCGAATATCTTAAACCAAAAAATGGTTTATGTTACGTAATATTGTAACAGAAAAGACTGAAGCAAACTGTTTATTTGAATAAGATTGTAATTTGATTACGCATTTTTCGTTAAATAACATTTTAAATGAAAAAGTCAGTTCTAATGAAAGACAAAAATTCAGTTGTTTACGATGCTATTAACAATGTCAGTGGGCAAATCGTAATGGATAAAGTAAACAGGCGCTTTTTATGCTCTTCTAAGTATTGTCTGGTGTTTTCATATGTTTATTTTTTCGCTTTAAAATAGATGTCGATGTTTTGAAATGTTGTTTCAGTTCCCAGTAAGTTGGCGAAAATCATACACTGTAATGGCCGTCAATGACATTTAGTGTTGTTGTTCCCTCAATTCTAGTATTTAACTATAACTTTCTACATAACAGATCGCCACTCATAACCTCACTTTCAACATCGCGTATTGACGTCACGGACACTGACGGACAGTGTGAATACAACTTGACATGATGGTGCCGTGCCGTGACGTTGACGTGATGGACAGTGTGAAATGGCCTTAAACGTCTTTCGTTCCTCTTGTAAAGCAATAAATAAACAAATATAACATAAATTTAACATTACTGATGTATATACAATATTTCTCTAAACTATTAAATTCTAATGTCCTTCTATGGCCAGTTTTTGAAAATGATGTAATTACTCTTTCAACGTCTGGTAATGAATATGTATAAATAAAAAAAGGAGCAACAAAACTGATTCGATTGCAAGAATAATTCGTAGAAAAACTTAAAATTGCACAATTAGTAAAGTCACTGTCTCCCAAAGGGAGAATAAAGTTCGATTATGGCGGCAGAGTTGCATATTGTTGACTGATTATGTAACCGGAGTTTGAAACACCATTGTTCAAATTTTGCAAGACTAAAAATTATACATTTGGTTAATTAGAATCACATGGTGGAATGTTCAATTGTTCATTGGCACTGAATAAAGGTGAAAAATGATGAAGCACATTGGGCGTTGCAAAGCCAGAGTCGTTACAATACATGACGGCACTCATAGGAAGCTAAGTGGCGAAAAAATCTTGTGAAAAATGTTGCAGCAAGGGAAGTACTCGTTGTACCATGCAGATTAGGCACTCGTGGAACACAAAGTGAAATCTCCGCGAAGTCTGGAATGGCGAAGTCATAGTGGCCATTGATTGTTGGCTGGTGGCACGTTGTATTTTTGGCAAAAAATCAGGGCGAAAGTTGCTGATTTCATTTGTGCGGTCAAATGAACGAAAAAAGAAACTCAGGGTCACAAGTACAGAGATCGGAGGGATTTGAGCCATAGAGATACCACACATTTATGAGCTATAAATGCCCTTTATTGTTGATCGTTTGAAGCACAAATCCAGGCTGACCAAAGCCCTTTCTATATGAGATGTGCAACACCCACAAGAAAGTAGTTGTCAGCTGCAGCGCCCCTTGCGATAGACCGTCGAACTACAAAGAAGCGTTCAAACAGTACGCATTTACTGAGTCGTCTGCTATATGCGTCTACTTCGTTTGTTGTCAACTTACAGCAAAAGAATCGCCACGTTAACATCTCTTTTCAAAACTGTATGATGTTGTGATGATTAAAACATTTATTAGTGTTTTAGACTGCCACTGTGAAACTGTATTTATTGTTTTCATGCAGTTCATGCATAACTATGTCGCTCACATGTATTAACGTCCTCATTATAAAATGTGATTATATACTTCCAGCCCTTGCGGTTTGAGGTGCCCAGGTGTATGATGAACAAGCTCAGGTGTCTATACATACACCTTTCACTTTGATTAAGCTTCAAATAATGCTCACCAAAAACAAATATTTCATCTGTTAACTACAGCATGTTTCAGGAAAAATAACAAATATTTTAGAAGACAGTAATAAAGACGATTTGCAGTTAAAATTTCATACAACATGTGTCCAAATTTTATTGGGTACAGAGATACAGCTCGTGGTATGTACAACAAACTGATTTGGATATTTCAACTGATACTTTCGTTGGTTCTTGGTAGATATCATACTGAGTTTTATTTAAATAACCAGTTTTCGACGTACGAAGTTTAAAGTCTGAATATGTCCTAGTAAGCCAAAAGCAGGATAACTAAGTGGAAACGAACATTAGAACACACACAAAACTACTTTTAAGTAAGTGTGATGTTGTAGTATCAAGAACCGACAGTTAAATCAGTGAAAATTTCTTGATTTACATTTGCTCTATGTTTGTTTGGATTTCGCATTAAAAGCTATATTTCTGTAATCAATAAAAATTGCACACAGGTTATATTAAATTTTTAATGCAACTCACCTCCTAAAATACTTACGACTGAGTCGAAAAACTATGTTCCTCTGAGCAGGAGACAAGTACACATTCTCAAACAAATTCCTGGCTTGGCTTCGTTTTTCAGCTGGGTTCCCCATTCGGTCATCTGCGCATGCGCGAAGCACTTCGATACGCGTGAGTATAGGATCCATCCTATTCCGTCTATTATCGATCGTATGCGTGCATCTTGTGCAAGTGGACGCGTCCACACTGTACGCGTGACCAGGTGCATCATGGGTAATCTCGTAAGCTCTCGCTTCCCATGTAGAAATGGCTTAACTACATGGCCGACAGAGTTCAGGGAATCTACTTCCAAAGATATTGTCCAAAAGATACATTAGTATATATATATATATATATATATATATATATATATATATATATATATATATATATATATATATCGATATGGACACACCGCCACAAACCTCTCAACTCATGATTGTTGCATTGCTGACACCAGTTGAATCCACTGTTGTTAGAAAAAAGATTGGTTTCCAATAGCATAAAAAATATAGCCATTTTTAATAGGGTTAGGTCGAATCTCAATGTTACCAAATCGAATCCCAATACCGAATCTTAAATAAAACATGCGCCAAATCCCGAACCCAAATAATCTGTCAACTCAAGTAAATGTATTGAAAAATAATTACTACCCTATCACAGCCAGTGATGAAGATAAAGCCTACTGGGATGGATCCCAAACGACAATATTACAGTAAAATTTAAGAAATTAAAATTTCATTTAGGTTTTTGTTTTAAATTTTAAGGTTTTTTTAATACACCCTTATCCTCTTGAATGAAATTTGTATGAAACATTTTGAGATAAATGTTGTTTAGATGCTCAAAAAGATAATACAGACTTTCTTCACTCCATTACCAACGGTAATGCATAATGAAGTCCTACAAACGAAAGAATTACTTTTTTTTATTTTTCAAAGACGAAGAATCAAAAATAAAACCAGAACAGGTGAGTAGATATTTTGGAAGTTTGAAAAATAGATTCTTGAAAAAATAGGATGTGTAAATGTTAAATGATTTTATAGTGTCATGTATAAGCTGTTATTTATTATACATCCAAAGCTAATTTATTTTGGTTCAAAAAGACAAATTATGCAGCATTTCACATTAATAAATAAATGTTCAATGTCGTTAAAAATTATTCTGTAGCACTTCTTATTTATCAAAATTTTAACTTAAAAGTGCCATTTCAAATTGACATTGTCAAATAGAGATATTTTACAAATTAGCCCTCACTAAACACAATTACATTAAACAAACTGCAATAATAAATTTGCTAATGACACCCTAATCATTAGTCGATCATATACAAAGCTTACTGTTGTTTTTCATTCTCTCATACTTGCTCATTAGCTCTCAAGTTTTTGTTCAGAAATACTAGCATTCGAACACACTCAGGGTCCAATCGATTTCGGAGTTTATCAACAATTGTCCCTGCTGTACTGAACACTTGTTCAGATTCTACACTAGATGGACACACACACAGGTATTCTCTACAAAGTCTTTTCAGTCTTTCATATGTTATGCAGTGGCGTAGCTATCATAGAGCTAGGTGGGGCAGTGCCCCGAGGCCCCCAATCTCCAGGAGCCTCTCGGCCTTCATGAGCGACAATCAAAGAAAGCTACAGTAGAGCGTCGAATTTTTTATGTAATTTTTTTTACCCTCTCACACTATCGGCCATCATATCCCCTTCCCCTCAAACCAAGTTTCCCACAGTAGCCGCACTGGGCCACTGGCTGGCTTTTAATTTCTTCTGCCGAAATTGACCCCAATATGTACAGTTCGTCAATTATAACAAAATATGCATTACTAGAATGTGAGGTTACAGAAGTATTTACCACAGTTTTATTCTTCTACAGCAGCCAAATTAAAAACTGTCAAAACGCAACTGAGGTACAGTATGGCTCAAGCTCGACTCGGACATTTGGCACTCATAGCAATCGAAAACTAGGTTGCATCAAGTCTAGATTTAACAGACCTTACTGATGATTTTTCAAAAACAATTGTTGTAAAACAATTGTTAAAATAAAATTGACTACTTTTTAATTGTGTACCCATATTATTACTATAATGTACTTCAGTCACGAAAACGCTTACCAATAATTACCGATCAGAAATCATATCTTTGCCAACATCTGCAATCTAACAGTTTGAGGCACTGTATTACTCCAGTAGGTATTCCTTTATTCTGACTTTGGTGCGTGAGGAAACATGAACGAAATCCCCACGACTCGAAAAACGTCACTCATTAAGTTCGTGATACACAGTGAATCGCTAAAAATAATTATGAATTTTTTTCAAAGACTGATAGTATATAATAGAATAATTCCTAACTTTTATAAAACTATGTTTTAACACATTGACTGCCACGTGAGTTAATATAAGTCACAGCAATACTTCTCTTCGGGCCACGTGAAGTAAATACAACTCAGGGACATTTTTCCATTTAAAGCTTCTTGGCGCAGTTGTAACTCACAGTAGCGTGCTGTGACTTGGTGTTACAGTATGTTATGGCCCCAGTAACAAATCATGTTTGTGGCCTCCAGTTTTCAAGAGCTCAAGAGTAGTTACTAACAATTGAAATCGTGAATTATATATGGCCCAGTCATATTGGAGTTTCCTTATTCTTATAATTTCAAAAATTGTTCAAATGTTTGTAGAGCTTATGGGACTTAACTACGGGGTCATCAGTCTCTAAGCTTACAAGCTACTTATGAACTAGGTTATACTAAAGACAGCACAAACATCCCTGAGAGGAGATTCGAACCCCCAACCATAGTGGCTGTGCAGACCGTGACTGGCACCCGCTGACTGCTCGGCCACCGCGGCCGGCTTTTATGATTCATTATTTGGTGTTACATATTACTTTATACAGTAGATTGTATATCACATAGAGTTGTAACTAAATTCTCCAACTCTAATTGCAACAACAGTAAAACAGACTGGAAAAATTGGGTAATTCCACTTTGTAATCTCTAAACCTGCATGCACTGTGCTTTATAAAGAAACACTCTTCACAAAAATATGAGTCACAATTTCTTACATATCCATGTAGTTTGTTTGCGTTTCTTGACAGCTTGCTCTCGTCGAAATTCATTTTTCATTTTTTCGTAGCATCCGTACACCTATGACTTGCTGCTCCCATGTTCACAAGAGCGCAATCTGCAGGCAGCTTGGTGGCTATGGTGAGAGATTTCTCAGGTGCATCGGCATCTTCTGTATGGAGTAGTCTCAGTCACTACCTCTTTGAATTCTGTGATTGAGATGATCTTGTTGTTGATGTATTGGTAAATCACCAGTGCTGATCCTGTCAACAGTTCAATTGCAAGCTTCCTGTACCATTTCACACCCCACCTTCATTTGGTGAGAGAGATCTATAAATGACTGTAGTCAGTTATCATTGCTGGTTTTTTCTTTGTGCCCCTCTTGGTTTGAACTTCAGCTTCTTCCTCTCCATGAACAGTACTCAGCATCAACACATTACTCTTATTTTTCCATTTCAGTAGTATCTTCATCTTCTTCACTTATGTCCATAACTTCATCTAAAAGTTTCTGTACATGCCTTTGTTCATCTACATAATTTCTATGAGACACTTTTTCCTGCTACAATATAACTGTGTTACGGAGCAAATAACACTGAATATAGACTATAGTAACAGTGCAGAAAAACAATGATGGAATTGTACGCAAATAATGTTGTGGAATCAGAGCCTGACAGGAGTACCAACCCAAGATTATTAGCGACATAACAAATGACACACCTGGCATTTTACTCTGGCGACATGTGAGTCTTACGTTACTCACACAAACAACATAAACTAAGGTACTAAACTGCAATATTTTCAACCTATTTGTACTTAAATAGCTTACTTCAAGGAAACTAAAGCAGAATATAGAAAAAATGTAAATGGTCCCTTGGGGGTCGGTAACCCAAGTATACCTTTGGCAGCCAATATGTTAATATAGTTATTGTTAAACAGAATGAACTAAAAATATTAAATGTATGCATCATATTTCAGTACAGTAGAACAGTATTGGGTATATGATTTGTTGTGGGAATGTGACAGGTGACAGCAGGAAGGGTTGGAGGGCAGAAGGTGCGGGAAAGGGCAGACCGCTGGAATGGTCAGGCACTGCTGTTCTTTGTGAGCTTGCAGAACGAATAGCGAGAAAACGAGCTCCCAATCTGTATACCTCATTATGTCGTAAAAGGAAATTACTAGGTGTTTTACAAGGTTATAACCGACCCTTCCACAGTGCACCTCATAAATCACAGATGACTGTGCAGACAGACCTGGAGAGTGCGCATTTTCCACAAATTGTGTTGCGCCAGGAAACAGGCATGTTTGGTTTCCACAAATGCGTTAATACTGAAAGGAATACCAAATAGAATCTACATACCTTTCTACACACTACCTGGCAATGGTAGGCAGGAAATGGATTCGGCATTATCTGGCTTTTTCTGGGAACGGCACCTTCCCATACCATAAGAACTATTCGCTCTTCAATTTATGTTCATACTAACACTATACCCTCCGGCGCATTCTGCTCAGTTCTTGTATGTGAAAAACAAACAACTTCACTGTGTTTTAGAGTAATGGTGAAAATTCAGTTCGTCACACAATCTTTTAAGGTACGTTTCTACTTGCATAATATTTGTTTATTCTGCCATTTAAAGGTTTAATTACATTGACGGATCAGAAGTTTCATGTAATAATTACTTTGTCTCAATAGAGAATTGTGCATCAAGACGCTGCCCTCTACCCCACTGTCACGATAATAAGTGAAGATGTCGAATTAGTTATTTTACTTTTTCCTGGGCAGACATTAACATATACTTCAAGAAGCCTGGTAGAGGCATGGCTCAATCCAAAGTGTTTCATCACAGAAAATCCGGCAACTTACTTTTGATGAAACCATCCTACACGAATATTTCCCCTATTTTCCTTCTTTGAGTGGGCTGTCAACGAAATGAGCTAACATCGCAGTAGTTTAGCGAGAGTGAGTTGTTGGCACTGACAAAGGTCTGCCTGCTGTCACCGCTGACGAAAAATATCCCATGGGGCATTCTCATTTGTATGTCCTACCCAGGTCCAACTCTATCTCTGTCCCTCTGCAAAATTTCATTCATATCACCTAGTAATTTTTGCGTGAAAGCATAAAAAACAAACTTTTACAATTATATTAGAGTGTACGATTAAATATTATCTGCTGCATGACACATAAGAATTTATTTTGTAGTATTTAGGTGTACCTTATTATGTCTTCCAGTGGGTGGTAAGGAGCTGATGATATACATAGTTTTGCATCTGTACAGTATTAGTGTAAAGAGGGCCCCAATGTTATTTTTGCCCTGAGGCCCTTTGTGACATAGCTACGTCACTGATGTTATGTTGTATTTCCTGTAGCACATCACATTTTCTCCAATATTCAACTGTTTTTCCATTAAGTGTTTACCTCCTGCTCAAAAGTGTCTTCACTCATTGTATTACTCTCGTCAACGTCGGGAAATATATAGTCATACATAGGGCATTTCTACTCTTCTGGTTTTAGAAGAGAAGGCGGTTGATTGTCACTTACCTCATGTACTGGGATCCCTTTTCGTCCTAGATCTTCAATCAACATTTACTTTGCTGCAGCTTTGTCAGTAAATATCCTGTCTTTGAACCTTGGATCTAATAGTGTAGAACATAATTTTTTTGCTGCTCCATGTGTACGAAGCGTCTTTTCATTTGAGACAAAATTTCATTTTTTGCTGATCCAAGGTCATCACCAACTGAAGTTAACGTGTTTTTCATGCTAAGTACTATGGGAATTGCTTCAGAGGCAGTGGTTTCAATTTTACTTATGGTTTTTGTTGCATCATAAAAATATTTGAGAATTTTACATAAATTAGAAAGTTGTTTCCACTGCTGATTGTTAATATCCACAGGCAACGAGCAATTCAGCTCTTCAACAAGGTACTTGAGGGCATAACACTGTCCTCAAGCCTTGATATCATTAGGTAAGTGGAGTCCCATCTGGTCGGTTCGTCTTGAATTACATAATGTTCAGGTACACTTGATGCTATCTGTGCAGCTTTAAGCATTTTGCATGCTTTCGTTGAGTGCTAGCTTCCGTGCAAGAATATTGGATAACGCCTTCTCTCCAGCCAACACAACAAGTTGAATACTGTGTGCGAAGCATGAGAGACGAGTCAATTCTGATTCATCGAGTGAAGCAACCATTTGCTGCAATATCATGGAACACACATGCAACTTTATTGTTGATTCCCCAATCACTAAGTATTTTCGGCAGCACTGCTCTAATTGACTCTGCAGTATGGCTGACTTCAGGATAGGGCAGTACCTCCAATGTTGCGTGTTTAAAATCAGTTGTAATAAAATTACATGTTATACTAATATAGTCATTATTCGCTACTGATGGTCACATATCCATTGTAATGCACACTTTACTATCAGCAGATAATAGCAAGTTTTGTACTTCACCTTGAACTGTGCAAAACATATCTGGGATGACAACATTTGCTAACTGTCTTCTAGTTACCATCGGGTAATGCAGCTACAAATATTCAATTAGTTGTTTGAAACCAACATTTTCTACAATTGAGAGTGGCTGAAAGTCTAAACATATCATTCCCACAATAAGACTAGTTATTCTTGAGCGCCGTGAATGACCTACATCAAATCCTTTTTTTTTTTTTTTTTTTTTTTTTTCTTTCCTCAAAGCAATCTTGTTGCTGTTTTGGGTTGCCTTTTTTGAATAGCCCCTCGGAAGTGCTGTATATGAAAGTCGTGGACCTTTTGCCGACAAAGGAGTAGAACAAGTTGTACTAGTAGAAGCTTTGTCATTAACACAGCTGCTAGGCAAAGATTCATCAGTGTTACTACTGTCACCAGCGACTTCAGGATCATCGTGATTTTGATCTGCAAGCTTAAGAAAATTACTAATTTCATCATTTGAGTGACTTCTAAAATGTTTACAGAGAGCACTCATGGTAAAACTCCTTCCAGGTCCACATGATATTCTCCATGCACACAAACATCAAAATGACAGTCACTTGCGTCAACTGAAAGGTATTTCTATATTTCACTCATTGCTGAAAATTTTATGTTGATACACGTAATGAATATAACTCATTAGGTTAATTGATCTTCCACAGAATTAAACACAGTGACCAACACAAACACTAACAATCAGACACTTAATACAGGGCGTCCAACAATTGAATTTATGTAACAAAACTATAGGTTTTATATATATTTCTCCTAGGTTGTATGACTTTCTTTCCTGAGTTCCGCATTTATTCGATGTCTATATACTTGTTATTGCCACAAAGACATTTCAGAACTGTGAAAAGTACTTAACATGCTGATTGCGCATTCCGGAGGGTTAATCCAGGGTATTTTGTAGATTTATTTATTCTTTCAAACATTTAAGATCACGTAACTTGTCTGCCCAGAATTTATATTCGTAGAAGATTTAAAAATAAGTACTAGAAGTCAGTTTCGTGCTTCAGTTTAACTATTTCCGCTCAGCATAGGAATAATACAAATGTAAACATTAACGTGATAAGTATATTCTGCCGTGTTGGCCTATGCCTTTCGGGTTTGTTAGGCGGACTGAATTTAAATGTGGTAACAGCTAACACGGAAGAGTACTGGCGTAATGTTAACATTCGTATTATTCGTATAGCGAAAAGAGTGTGGAATTTATTTATGTATTTATTTAGTTTGGTTTGTTTCAGCACTCAGGCTGATGTTTTACATAAACTTATTGAAATACAACTACATTGATTTACTATTGTGTGTTTCAACATTACAGGTTTATACATTATATTTAAACACATACAGTATTATAAATTTACACACTATATATCACAGGTTTCTCTGCTGTACACCTCACTATTCATAGGAACAATCCCTTGCCCCTAACAGAAAAACACGTAAGTTGTAGAACAAAGGCAGTGGATGTAGCGTGAGGCATATTGATGCAACATGGGTTTGCCATTCGGCTTTACATAGTATCTTTTTGGTAAGACTTAAAATGTATGGCTATTGTAACAAGACTAAACACTTACTACATAAGAATGGAAATAACTTTGAAACTAAATACAGAAATATAAAACTATTTTATTAGATTTATAATAAAGTTATTAGGAAATATTTATAATAGCAATTGATACCTGTATGGTAAATCTAAATCACTATCACTTGATTCCTTGTTATTCAGTTCCTTCGTACAGATCACTATCCCTCGTACAATGTAGTGCATTCGATATTGAACATTTTTAAACACCTGTTACCAATACGATTTGGAACCCACCTACATGTATCATAATTCCATTGGCATACTTGCACGTTTTACACAACCTGTTGGTGTCATTTGTCTGTCACTTTTCTAATGATAGTCGGTGTACATGTGTTTAAGCTTCACCTCAAATGATTTATTGAAACAGACGTCAAATGTTTGTTGAATTTGACGCCATACCCCCTGAATGGTGCAAGATTAGAACTTTTTTTCTACATATGGTAGTAAATAACTTTCTTCTTGAAATCCTAGTGCTTCACTACGGTTCACATACCCCAGCACTTCACAAAATTCGACGAAACAATACGTGAAATCAGAATGAGGCAACTCATGCAAGAATCATAGGTGATGTCCTAGGAGCCGTGTACACCGAAAGACGCGGCAGTGAGATCGATATATATCGGACAGTGTTTCAAATAGAAACGATAGGTATCGAAGAAGCCAATGTTATGATTTTTACGAATATTTCATGATTTTGAGGGATGTGGTTAGTCAGGAACCTAAAGGTACAACGTAACTTGTGAGTGAACAAGTTGTACTCTTAGGTTCCTTCCTAACCATATCCTTTAAAATCACGACATATTTGGCTGAAAAGTCAGTTTTCATTGACAACGAATTAGTTTCTTGTTACTGCTAGGGGAGCGAGAGTTGAATCGACTCTGGTTGAATGTCTGATATATATTGATTGTATTGCCGTTTCATTCAATATATACGGTTCCTAGGAAATTACCTGCTATCAACGTGACCTGCTAAATTTGAAGTTGAGCAATATTAAAGTTCTATTTCCCTCGTTTAATGGTGTATTAAAATTCAATAGTCGAAAATAAAGTGGAAATTAGATTCGACTTCCTCTCTCTCTCTCTCTCTCTCTCTCTCTCTCTCTCTCTCTCTCTCTCTCTCTCTCTGCAAAAGTTTTAGCGCCTAGGAAGCAAGCCTTCGTAGCACGGGACGGAAAACTTACTTGTGGCGGCCCCTAGCGCCATTTTGTTTTTCAGAACTTCGTTTTGTACTCGATTTAACAGCGTTTTATGACGTCACGTCTTTCAGCGGATCTATGAAAAAAATAATGTAAATAACGCAAACGAAAGCGGACTGTCATGCAAAATAAACTACAACATTCGTAACTGAAGGCTTCCATATAAACTTTGGCTTCGGGATTCGGTACTATTCAGCCATTATGCATCGAATCCGAACCCAGTGTGCTAGATTCGGCAGAACCACTCGGACACAACCCTAACTTTTAAGACTGGTGACAATTTTATATCAAACACGGGACATTTTTATATTGATTTTGACTATTAAGATGCACCTGAATTTTGGAGACGATTTCTCAAAGACAAAAGAGCAGCTTATAGTCTGTACAATACAGTCTTTTTCAATGAAGTGCCAAGGAGATATTTCATTATGGTTCTAAACTGATGTAGTAGAGGTTTTACACTTTGGAGAAGCACACTTAACTGAGAAAATATAATGCAATGTGTCCATTGCCACATTTAAGGGGGAAAAAAATCAGATGAATTCCAGTTAAAAGTATGTTGTGGAATTTTTAACAATGTAGTTTTAATCTACAATTTTCTCTTGAAGAATTTATAATTTGTGTGGCTGGTTAGCTTATTTATTATAGTGACCAAACTACTAGATCTTCATACTTTACTAGGTGAGATAGGCAAGTCAAGTTTACTACATCGCAAATAAGGGCCTATTGCACATGACTCAGGGAAAGAGAGCCCTTAAAGGCTACCAAAGATCAACAAAGCCTAGAGAAAGAAGCAAAGAGTAAGAGGTGGATGAAGTGCCCTATCTAGCGAACCGTCTGAGCTTCCCCACCCCACCTCCCAGAGGCAGAGAATAGAATGGAAGACATACCCCTACAACATAGAAAAAGAATCCAACCCAACAATACCAAGGAAAGACTAGCAGCAAAGGAAAGTACAAGAAAACAAAGGATGAACTCAATGTCAAACAGTTGTATCCAAGGTGGTATACAACAATCAACACAACGCCATGGGCTAACCAAAAACACAGTTTATTACAATAAGTTTATTGACCCAATCAGTTTTACATATATTTAGTTAGTGGCAGGCAGGAAGAGAAAAGTCCGTAGTTGTCTTCAGAATATCTGGTGGCCGGTAGTTGTATACTAGAGACTTCAGTCCAGGTTGAGTAGATATCCAGTATACTGAAGTGAACCGAGATTCCTGGTAACATCGAAAGTGTAGACCAGCACAAGACTGCCCGATTTGGTTGTGCATGTGCTTATAAAAGCCGGGTGGCATAGGAGAACTCCTGCCGTAACAGTCAGTTGTGGCGTGTCCGCCTGTGATTGGAGTGGCATCGGCAGAGAGTTAAGTTGCGAGGTGATGCTGGCCATGATAGCCACGGAGTCATAGAACACTATGTGCGTGGGCTTCGCTGGCACGGTACAGTGCTGTGCATGTGCCAATGAAAGAGGTGCCCTCTGCAGCAGGGTCAGGCATTACGCTGCGGGCATTGATGATATCAGACTCTTCCCCTCCAAAATGCCTCACCGTGGTGCTGTACTGCAATGGGCCATGGCAGTAATGGGGATGTCTGTGCTGGATGCAGGGTGATGCAGCCAGATCATAAGCTGGGTCTGGACATGGCTGACCTGCATCTAATTCCATGATGTGTGTGTCCTTGCTGAAACAAGATGAAAAGCTGGAGGCAGGATGTGCCTCCTGCCCAATGAAGGGGGCACGATCCCCAGGTGACACCAGTGATTCCAGGTCCATAGCTGTCATGGAAGTCGAAGGTGAGGAATACCATAGCTGTGGTTGCAGCGTCAGGGGCTGAGCAGTCTGTGGTGACGGCTGAGATGAGGGAGATGGAGTGCGGCGACCCGAAAGAGGGCGTGTTGAAGGCGCCTGGGATGAAACACACTGGAGAGTGTTCCCAAACGTGGAATTGTCTACTTGAACTTTTCCTGGAACAGAAAGATCTGTGTCAGAATCGGGGACTATGCAGGAGCGCAACTGATTATGCTGTCTCTGGTGAGTGCGTCCCGAACTGTCCCTACTCACATAGTTTGCCCTGCCCAAAAGTCTGACAATAACTGGTTCCCACGAACGACTTCTGTTAAATACTCAATAGTACACTTTGTCAGTGGCCTGGAATTTCGTGGGAAGAAATGAAGGAGTTGCGGGGGATTATGGACGTTGGAGAAGATGCATAGTAGTTCGATGCGACCTGCTATGCAGAAGTTTTGCCAGTGACTTATCTCCTTGAGGGGTCATGTCACCACCACCTAGAGAGTAGGCCGCGGCACTCTCTTGTGACAGACAGAGTAGGTTGCGTGCACATAGCTGACTGGCTCGCTGCTCTGGCATAGTGGGCCGTGCTCCAGTGGCTACCCAGTCAGCTATGCGCGAACAACCTACTCTGCCTGACGTCACATGAGAGCACCGCGGCCTCCTCTCTAGGTGGTGGTGGTCATTCGGTACATTGATAAAAACAAAAACAGAGCATTTTCTTTACAGTGAGACTGTCTGAGCTTCGTCATCCGAACCTTAAATGTTTGCACAAACCATTCTGCTTCACCATTCGACTGTGGTAAGAAGGGTGCTGATGTGATGTGCATGATGCCGTTGGTCTTACAGAAAGAAGCAATTTCTGAGGAAGTCAACTGCAGTCCATTGTCAGACACGATGGTGGGTGGTAGACCTTCTTGGCTAAATATAGTTACTAGTGCATGAATCGTACTGGGTGACATTGTGGAAGTAATAGGAACCACAAATGGCAATTTGGAATAAGTGTCCACAACTATTACCCATCGGGATCCCATAATGGACGTGTAAAATCAATATGGATGTGTTGCCATGTGGTGTTTGGTTGTGGCCAGTTGAAGAACTGTTGCTAAGGTGGTGGTTGATTTTCAGTGCATCCCCTGCAGTCAGCGGTCATATTTGCAATATCCTTGTACATCCACAGTCACACACAGTGCCGTTGTGCTAACTGTTTTGAACATTTAGTGCACCAATGTCCTTTATGAAGTAATACCAATACCTGTCGCTGCAGTGATACGGGGATGAGCACTCAAGTTTGTGTGTGCAGGGATCTAGGACATTTGCCAAGGGGGGCAAGCTTAAATTTGCCGCCCCTTCTTTAACCCCCCCCTCGTAAGAATCGACTTTTTGACGCTAATTGGGTTACATATTTCTAAATAAATGTCACAATCTCACAACATGGACTTATTTTATTGACTAAATTAAGATCAAAGGAAAACAGAAAAATATTACAAGATTACTCATCGTACAAAAAATTTCGCTTTTCGAACTTTTTTTGCTGCAAAACTGTTTTTGATATCATGTTAGTTTAGAGACGCAGCTCGTTTGTGCTCTATTGATATTGTACTCACATTTGTTAAGCAGTCATGCTCCTCAAGTGTATTTAATTAGTTTCAGCTTGCTGAAACTTCTTTCTCCAGACGAAAGAGAAACCAGAATGTTAAGATATATTTTAACGCTGTAGTAAGGTTGGTATAACCCTCTACCAATTTATTTTTATAAATTAAACTTAATGTTGATGATGCACTGAAATCTTGCAAGGCTCTGTTTACTGCCAGCGCATGTTGTCTGAAACTTTCAACTTCAAGTTATTCCTCGCTAAGATCTGTCAGTTCCGCTGCTTTGGCCTTCAAGTCCTCCACTTCCATTTTTCGAATTTGAACACTTCACAGAAAACTAATTTTTGCACCAATTTTTTCAAGTGCGGCAAACCTGGTACTAAGCTCTGTCAATTATTCCTTATTTTTTCTGTGAATGTTGGATACTTCATCCTCACAAAGCTCATCAGCCATTTTTTTCTTTCTTCGAATCCTTTTTTTCGGAGAATGCCGTTGATACCTCATTATCTTCTGCTAGCACTTTGGCCTCAGAAATAGCTTCAGAGGTAGAAGAATCCCGGGAAGTTTTGAGAAAGCCCAAAAGTCCTTGAATGTTACGAACAGCTTTATCAATTGTAAAGTATTAACTTCGCAGAAACTGATTAACATGAGCAATTTATTTTAATATTGCATACCAGAAACAAGTTAAAGTAATGAATTTGAGTTTTCTCATATTTTTTAAATTAGATCTTGACTCTGATTTTGTTTCTGGTGATGACAATTTATAAGTTTCAGTTTCTTCCAGGGCCTTCAAAACTTTATGAAAATGCTTGTAAACAGCTTCAACTGCATCTATTCTTGCAGATCACCTAGTCTTGCTGAATCTCTGCTGAATTTGCTCCTACTAAATTTAAAGAGTGAGCAGCACATGGTACGAAATAGGCCAGTTCATTCTTCTGAAGTATTCTTGACTGGACCCCTTTGTACTATTCCAGCCCTGTTTGCCCCATTGTCACGAGACTGCCCCCTGCAGTACTTAATGTTCAACCCATCTTGTTCCAATTTTTGCAGTATCTCTTGACTAAGGCCTTCTCTTGTTTTGTCTGTAATTGTAAAAAGTCAGTAAAACTTTCCACAACCTCTGAGTCATTCGACTTGACATATTGAATTACTTGTGTCACTGCGCATTGTGGCTGATATCTGGAGTGCAGTCAAACATCAGTGAAAAGTATTTAGCAGCTAAAATATCTTTAATTATATCTTGTTTTATTTTGTCAGCTATCAAGTCACGGAACTCATCTTGTATATTTTTGTAAAAATAGCTAATCTGGCCTTTCTTGTGGCGTTCAATACACAGACGAAGGGGGACACAATAGTATGATATGAGATCAATTGTATTTAGAAATTTGCCGCTATGTGGATCACCAAAATCACCATCTTCTTTTGTTCCTCTAAAAGGACTTCCTTGCTTAGCTAGGAAAAGGACAGCATCAATAATACAGTGAGTTTCCTCCTGTTTTATCTGGTCTTGCTGCCCAGTGTGCGATACTTATCAAGTGGGTTTGTCGGAGGACATCGAAAGAGGCGAACGAAGGGGTCTCTTTCGCGGCAGTACGCACTTGGCTGTTCGGACGTTTAGCTGTCGGAAGTTTATGTCACGTGACCAGTCAATTTGTTTCAAGATGTCTTCCTATTTAATTGTGCTCTTTTCTGCCACACTGAGCGCTCTGTTTTAACTTCGTTACTGATTATTTATTTCGTTGTTGATGTTTTCTATTATTTCGTTGTTGCTGTCTTTTGCTAAACACGTTATTCGCACAAAACGTTCCAAAAGTGCGAAGAATGCAGTTCAGAGTTCAATATGCGTTAGAACCTGTACACTCACTATAAAGTTCATTTATCTGAGAACATTCGTGTGTACAAACTTGAAAAGGAAGTGTCCATAAAGTGGAATTGCACTATCAAGATGCAGTTCCTTTAAACGCTATCAAATAAAATGTTAACCCACTATGCTCAATTCGAGTAACGCCCTACCCTGTAATTCTGTGACATCTATTTACTTGACATGAAACTGTATTGGACAACTAAATACTGCCATTATTGTAGATACTTTGGTATAGTATTTGAATGAATAAAAGATGATAAGTAATGGAATTTGTCATGTTTTTAATACAGTGCATTGAGAACCAAATACGAAAAATTGGATGATTATGTCATGCAACGGAATTTCTGTGTAAAAACGAAGTAGTCTGATATTTTCAGTGTTCAACTGTCACGTTTGTTAAATCAAAATAATTAACGCGCACGGTTTTCCGACATGTTGATGACGTCACGTGTCTAGGTAAAGCACTAGATATACTGTAGCGAAATATTCTAACCACCTCAACTGCAGCCTTGTGTTTACATATGGGACAGTCACGTGACGTAAATTTCCGGCAGCTAAACGTCCGAACAGCCAAGTGCGTACTGCCGCGAGACGGACCCGCGAACGAAGGGCAGCTCGTTTCGTATTGTCACGAAACAGGGGAGACAGCGTAACGGAAATGATACAGGATCTGGGATGGGAATTATTACAACAACGGTGTTTATCGATGCGGCGTGAGCTACTTGCGAAACTCCAATCGCCAACATTCTCCTCCGAATGCGAAAATATATTGTTGCCTCCCGTTTACATAAGTAGAAAAGATCATATGAATAAATACGTGAAATCAGAGCTCGAACAGAGAGATTCAGGTGTTCTTTCTTCCCGCGCGCTATTCGGGAATGGAATGGGAGATAAATAGTATAAAAGTGGCCCGATGAACCCTCTTTCAGGCAGTTAAATGTGATTTACAAAGTATCCTGTGTAGATGTCTATCAATTCCACCGCTACCGAGAGAGGACTCTAGATCCTGAATGCTTTTGACTTTCAGTAAGAAGTGTGCGCACCTGAAATACATTTTTTTCTTTTTTCTGTTTTTTCTTTTTTTTATGGACTGGAACGTTATTCAAATTCACCTGTTCTACAAATATTACCTTGATATGAAATATGAATATTCATTTATCTGAAAAACGAAATCTATGCAAATTAATAAACATTGTGCATTTACTTATGCAATGACGCTAACATCTCCCTCATTCTGGCTAATATCTAGGAGATTTTTAAAGTTTGATTAGCTGAAGTACCTGTGACAGGGCAACACTGAAATCAGCAACCAGGAATTTTGGCATTTCTTGCAGTTATTTTACTTTTAATAATTCTGTGTCAGTTAATTTTATTAAATTATACCAGACAGATACATTCTGTAAAAAAATTAAAAAATAAATAAAAATGAAAAAAAGAGTCGGTCAAAATTTGCCGCCCTCCAAATTCTGCCGCTCGGGGCAACTGCCCCCTTTGCCCCCCCCCCCCCCCTTAGATCCGGCCCTGTGTGTGTGTAATAGGATAACTCCCTTTTGGACAGAAAATGCATTTGCTCACAAACCAATATCGAAGAGACTCATTGGGAAGCTGCTTTTTGTTTGTGGGCCAGCCTGTCAGGATTAATTGACGAAGGAGCTTGAGGGTACTATCTCACTCCATCACCACCGTGATCGATAGGAAAGTTGTCCACAGTAGCCTCATTGATCTGGTCAATATGAAAGCAGGGATTTTCAGAAGAGTCAAATGCCACGTCTGATCCAACAAGAAGATGAGAAAAAGTATCCACATTCACATGGCTGGCTGTGGGGCAATAGAGAATCTCATAATTCTTTTTTGCTAGGATAAGGGCCTAACATTTGAGATTTTGAGCTGCTCAAATGGGCACAGGTTTTTATGGTTGTAATAGACTGGTGAGAGGCTTGTGAACCGTTAGTAGAAATATTTTCCATTCATACAGATACTGGTGGAATTTGGAGAAGCCGTATATGATATCCAAGGCTTCCTTCTCTAGTTGGCTGTAGTTTACTTGAGCTTTATTAAGCAATCTGTAAGCAAAGGCGATTGGGTGGTTGGTGGAGCCAAATGTGTGGGAGAGCACTGCTCCAATGACATATGACGACACTGGAGTCAATGATATGACCTAGGTATTCATTATGACTGCAGAAAATATTCTCATTTGTCATGATTGCATCTGAGTCCTGCATCGGCGAGGGTTTCGAAGAGGCATTCCAGGTATTGAAGGTGATCATCTGGATTGTAGCCTGAGACGACAATGTCATCCATATAATTGGAGCAGGAGGGGACCTTGGCAGTAAGTTGCTTTGAGAATCTCTCGAAGATGGTGGGTGTAGAAGCATTGTCAAAAGGTAGATACTCACTGGAACAGTCAAATATGGGTGTTGATGACAAGGAAGAATTTTCTTGCATCGTCTAATGGAAGATGGAGATATGCATCCTTATGATCAATTTTTGAGAAAAAGACACCGCTTGTAATTTATCCATGAGCTGTTCAGGCCAAGGAAGAGGGTATGAATCTACAATAGGCTCTGTGTTCACTGTGGGCTTAAAGTCTGCACAGAGTTTGAGTTGACCATTTTCTGACCACGACAAGAGGTGATGCCCAACGGCTGGCGGTGAGAGGTGTAATGACTCCCAGCTCTTGCATCTGTTTCAGTTCTGTCACAACCCATGCAATTATGAGTCGCAGAGTGCTATTGAAACACTTTGACAGTCAGCTGCATTGAGTTTGTCACAATATGTTCATTTGTTTAATTTAGTATACCCCCTTTCCTCTCTGGGGGACACCACCTTGACGAAGCACTGTCCGTGCGGGTGGAGAGGCTTGCGTATCCGCGTGAAGCAGAGGGCTATACCAAAGGTAGAGAACCTACAGCTGGAAAGGCCTCAGCTGATGGATCAGACCAAGAGTGTCCCACAACGTCCTGTCTTCCTTATCCTCTCCCAGTCCTTTCCCAACCAAAGGTGTGATGCGATCCGTGCCGAGGGGTGCATGGCACATGGGTGGATGTGTCTCGAACGGAGCCTCAGGGATACCGGGCGACCTCCCTGAGTAAGTAGCCTTGCACCGCGCGGGGTTATCGTGGTGTGGACCATATAAATCCCCAAATCTCGTGGGACTAAGATGAACATGGAGAAAAAAATTATTTTAAAAGAATCCGAGGGGCAATCTAAGACCTCAGATACTCAGACATTGGGATCAGGACTGATGGCGTGCACTCCTACTTCTCAGTCAGGGTTTAGACCTGGGCAAGATGTGGGAACTGTAACAGAGAAGTTGGACCAGATTAGGATTAAGTCCTTGTCTGGGGCTCAGAGGAGGAAACTTCTCAAAGAACAGAAGCAAAAGGAAGGAAAAGAATGGCTTCCTAAACATAAGTGGAGGGAATCAAAAGGGCTTGAGCCCAAGACCCGTAAAAAGAAACTGCCTCAGGTCGAAGGGTATACACAGACCCCCTCGACGTCAAAGACAGGTGGCAAGAGGGTTAGGGAGGAATCTAAGACTCCCTCCTCTCTGGACAAGCGTGATCCTAAAAGGCTGAGGCAGGAAATAGGGAAACAGACCTATAGTACTGCAGTCTCGGTCTTTAGAATGGCAGTTGTCCAAGAAGGATACCCACTGGTGAGCATCACCTCGCAACAGGAGGAGCTCGAGCAGATTGCCCTCTTTGAAGAGATTGGGGGGGACGCTGGTCCAGGACCCAAATTCAGAAGGGGTCTATCTAAATCGCAGTGCCCTCATTTTTGTCTGCGAGGGGGAGTACTCAGCAGAATGGCTTAAGGACAAGACTCTGTTTGAGAAAATAAGGGTCCAGAACCCAAAAGTCTCAACAGAGGATTGGAGGGTAATTAACCAAAAGGTCGTTTCGGAAGGACGAACCGTGGTGGTGGAGCTCGGAGAGAAGTCCCTGAAGGCAATGCGAGAGCAAGGCCTGAAACTGTTTTTAGGGTTCTCGCAGGTCTGCGTCAGGGTAATCAAGGACCTTAAAAGCAATAATGGCAGCAAGATGGGGACTGGAAGTGCTGCAGATAAACCTGCAGCACAGTATAGGGGCCACTGCTGCCCTGAGCCGTCGCCTGGGGAGACAGGAGGTGGACGTGGCCCTGATACAAGAACCCTATTTATACAAAGGGGGTGTATCGGGCCTCGGTGGTACTGGAGGTAAGCTGATTTATGCTAGAAATCTAAAAAACTCCAGAATATGCATCTATGTTAGAAATGGAATACCTTTCATACCAATGATGGATTTTTGTTCCAGGGACTTGGTGACCATCAGGATGCAGCAACGTGAGGAAGATATCATGAGGGAAATTGTTTTGGCCTCAGCATACATTTCTTACAAAGACAGCTCTCCTCTTCCTTTGGAAGTGAGGAGACTGACGGAAGACTGCCATCGGCAGTGGGGCAGCAAGGACACCAACAGTAGAGGTGAGCACCTTCTTGAATTTCTCCTATCTAACAACTTGGAGATCCTGAATAGGGGTGAAGAAGTAATTGACATAACCTTTGGTTCCATGATGATGGGAAGTTACATCAAACAGTGGCATGTGGTCCTGGAGCCACCCTCATCAGATCACATGTATATTAAATTCAAGGTTGAAATGGGAACCAGACAGACCATGGCCTATAGGAACCCCAAGAAAACGGACTGGGAGACATATAGGAGAGACCTTGACTTCAGCCTATCGGAAATTAAAACTTCGATAAGGAATCCAGCAGAGTTTGAGGAAGTAGCAGAGGCTGTAACCTCTGCTATAGTGACCTCATACCAGGACAACTGCTCAATCACCAAGAAGTGCACAAATAGCAGTGTGCCTTGGTTGAATAATAACCTGGAAATGCAAAGGAAACAGGTACGAAGACTGTTTAACCTTGCAAGGTGCAAGGGACAATGGGCAAAGTATCGTGAGGCCCTTGTCAATTACAACCTTGGCATCAGACGGGCAAAGGAGGCATCCTGGAAGGTATTCTGTGAGGAAGTGGAGGGCACGGCTGCTCAAGCGAGACTTCATAAAATCCTCACTAGGGTACCAACTAATCCAGGAGGAACATTCAGGAAGGAGGATGGGGAGTATACAAAGACAGCACATGAAACGCTGGAACTGCTCCTCAGTATACTCTGGGAGATAACTCAGACCAGAATGCAATTCCTGAGAGACAAAGGTTCTCAGGTATTCACAAAGAGGACTGGGATTTGGCCAAGGAGTGTGTCAATTTCAGTAAGGTCCGATGGGCGGTGGGAACATTTCAACCGTTCAAGTCTCCTGGCCCCGATGGAATCTTCCCAGCTCTCCTGCAACAAGTGGGAGAAAATCTTATTAGATTCCTATGCAGGTTATTCAGGGTTAGCCTAGCAGCAGGAATCATTCCCAATGCCTGGAGGGCAGTGAAGGTTGTCTTCATTCATAAACCAGGGAGAATTGATCATACCAAAGGCAAGGATATGAGACCAATCAGCCTGTCCTCCTTCATTCTTAAGACATTGGAAAAGCTGGTTAATGTGCATGTTGGAGAAAGGAGGTTAAGTAGGGCTCCTCTACATTCAAACCAGCATGCATATCAGCCAGGTAAATCATGTGAGACAGCTCTCCACCAACTCGTTGGGAAGGTGGAGAAAGCACTACACTTTCAGGAAATAGCCCTCTGTATCTTCCTGGACATCGAGGGGGCTTTTAGCAACACAACCTTCGATTCCATGGTTAGGGCAGCAGAGGCGCATGACCTAGGGACCACTATATGTAGGTGGACTAGGGCCATGCTCAGTGGAAGAAAGGTACAAGCTACCATGATGAATGAAAAAATTGTAATTAACACTACTAGAAGTTGCCCGCAAGGAGGAGTTCTTTCCCCTTTATTGTGGAATCTAGTGGTTAATGATCTCATTGGAGAATTAAACTCTAGGCAGTACTTTTGCCAAGGATACACAGATGATCTTGTCATAGTAATACTTGGCAAATTTGCTGACACAGTAAAGAATATGGCACAATGTGCTTTGGACATTGTGCAAGAATGGTGCAGAAAACAGGATCTGGGGGTTAGTCCTAAGAAGACTGTTGTTGTACCATTCACAAAGAAGCATATACAACATTCAAGTTGGAATCTAAAGCTTTTCAATGAAGCGCTACCTGTGAAGGGGACAGTGAAATATCTAGGGGTTACCCTAGATGAGAAACAGACATGGACCCCTCACATCTGGAATATTTGCTCCAAGGCAAAAGGTACTCTTGTGAGTACCAGGAGAGCTTGTGGCATACCCCAAGGGTATGCACTGGATATACACCATGGTGATTAGACCCAGGATCACCTATGGGGCGGTCATGTGGTGGAAGAAGGTAGAACAGCAGGTTGCTGCTAAGGAGCTTGGTAAGGTGCAGAGACTAGCCTGCTTAGCCATAACAGACGGAATTAGCAGCACACCAACTGCTGGGATGGAAACCATGCTGGATATGCCCCCATTACACCTTTGGGTCAAGATGGAGGCAGCGGCTGGTGCATACAGACTCAAATCTAGCAACAACTGGAATGCTTTGGGATATCCAGAGTCACACACTAAAATAGTGAGTGAGGTAAATATAGGAAAGGTTGGGGAAATACCAGCTGACTATATTATAACCCCATACTGCTTCAACAAGCCTTTCAATATAACAATTGGAAGTAGGGAGCAATGGGAGAAAATAGTTCGACACCGTACGGGGGATATTGTCTGGTTCACTGACGGGTCAAAATCCGACCAAGGTGTTGGGGCCGGGGTATATGGGATGCAGCCAAGACTGGAGGGCGTCATCTCTCTAGGAAAACTGGCCTCAGTATTCCAGGCCGAAATCACTGCCATCAGGGCGTGTGTGGAGGAGAATTTGCGTAGGTGCTACAAAGATCATAGCATCTATATCTATTCAGACAGCCAGGCAGCCCTGAGATCACTGGCAGCTCCTGCAACAAGGTCTAAAATTGTTGCAGAATGTCACAGGGTTTTGATGGAGCTAGGGGAAAGCAATAGAGTAAACCTATTGTGGGTCCCTGGCCACCCGGGGATCAGTGGCAATGAACATGCCGACAGATTAGCCAGGATGGGGGCAGAGACTCCATTTATTGGACCGGAACCTGTCCTGACAATCACCCAAGGCAATGATCAAATTGGAGCTACGTAACTGGCTCAGAAGACAGCACGTAGAATATTGGACCAAAGTCTACCAACAAAAACATGGCAAGGTAATGATGCCAAAGCCATGTTTTAAAAGAAGCTCTGCAATCCTGGGCCTGAACAGGAGTGAGATTAGACTCATGGTTGGATTGCTGACAGGCCGTGGGAATTTCAAAAAACACATACATACAATGGGAATAACAGAAGAGGACCCTAAATGTAGGATCTGTGATGACGGTGATGAAACTGCATCACATCTAATCTTCGAATGCATTGCATTGGAGAGTAAAAGGCACAGAACATTTGGGACAACTAGACCAGAAGAAATTGTGTCTAATAAAAAACTGGTAAAGGGACTCTGATCTGCTCAAGGGTATTGGTTGGCTTTACTAGATAAACAGGGAGCAATACCGCACAATAAACTTAGTTTCGGTGCAGGCAGTGGCGGGTTAGACCAAGACTGTTTTGGCTTCCCTGCAAAAATCAAATCAAATCAATACACCCTTTGCCATGTAAAAGTAGTCAATCACATACTGCCATTGCATTAAGAGTTAGTTTATGAAAAGATCAGCTGCACAATAGTGGCATTTACTGCATCGGGTACATAATGGAAGCACAATATAGCTAACTAGTTACAAGCAGTTTGTTGCTATAGTCGGCGTCACCTATTAAGGCAGCCCAGTTTTCAGCCATTCTGTGCATCACCCTCCATTATCGCAATGATGGCCAAGAATGTTCATTCTGTAAGCATGTGACTGGCCGCAAGTTATGCAATGTTTTTCCTGCAGGCGCAACTGTTGGCACTTGGCCCTCTCCATGCTTCCCCTATCACTCTGCCTCTAGGTGTGAAAGTGCCTTCTTATATGACACCAGGTATAGTAATGCATAATAATTTTAAGGACATAAAAAAAATTCTCAGTATTTACTCAATATAATATATTAACTGTTGTAGTTTTTATAGCTTCATATAAAAAGTCATGCATATAAGGGTTAAGCATGGAAAGGAGATACTAGAAGAGGATGCAGCCCAGTAGAGAAGAAAGGCTGCAATGGCTCTGCGACAAGATTGCATCACAGGTACCCACAAAAGAGGCGCACACCTCTGAGAGCAGAGGGTAAAATGTGTGATATTATTTCCTGTTGGTGTGGAAAGATCTATGACGTCTTTTATGTTACTTTTTTTTAAGTTTTAGTGTTCCATGGTAATTCACAATGAGCTTAAATTTGAGAGAGTGGCTAACGCATGACTTATAGTGCTCCTTGCAGCAACCAACATAAACATGGCTGCCATTTTAACAATGGTCAATTCACAGAGTAACCAGTCTTTGACTTGTCAGTGTGCAAACTGATGTGCTTTATTTGTTAAAGCACTTTCATTTTTCTCTGCAGTTTACCGAAATATGAATTAAAATGCCTAAATTTCTCAGCTTTCAATTGGAGAAATTGAAGTGACAAAACACTAAAGTTATTTATTACAAGGCAGATATGATGATTTAAGGCATCTTATAACTCTAATTACTCTTCAAATAAGTGCAGAAAAGCAATTAGCTTTGCAATACTTACAGGCTTTCTTTGAAAGATAAGAAGCTAACAAAAAATGTGTAGCAAATGTAAAAGATGAAAACTTATTAGTTACTGCCAGCTACATGGTGATGATTATTGACCTTCTCAGTGGTTTGCACTAGGATGTTCAAACTGCACAGTTGGCTTTGAGGCATGGTGGTAATTAGTGCAATGTTAATATGGTATGATTTAATGACAAATCCCAGTTTCATTTGAATGGGTATGTCAATCAGCAAAATTGGTGCATTTGGGGAGCAGAGAATCCGCATTTCACAATCGCGTAGTCTCTTCATCTTGAGTGGGTGACTGTGGTTTACAATGTCCAGTACAGGCATAATCTTTGTGATATTCCTTAAAGGCGTAGTGCTAGCAAACGTGAAAATGTTTGAACACGATTTCATATGCATAATTGAAAGTGACCCCGATTTTGACAAATTGGAGATCATGTAAGACAAAAGTTCAACCCCATTGGGGCAAGAGTGTGTTTGATGTCTTTGAGGAGAATTTTGGGGAATGCCTTCTAGATCTGGGATACCAAGAGGGCCACTGGCATGGGTCTTGATGGCCTCCATATTCTCTGGATCTGGAAAGGCCTTTTTGTGGGGGCTGTATTAAAGACAAGGTGTACAGCAATAACACCAAAACCATTTTGAGCTGTAAACCACTATTTAGGAAGTCACTAACAGCATCAATATTTTGAAATTTCAGTGGTTCATGCAGAATTTCACTACTCATTTGTCACACCATCACCAAGGAAGGCAGGCACATTGAACAAGTCATACGCCAAATACAAATATCTATAATGACATTTACATGCTGAATAAAGTTTGTAACAAATTTGTGTTTTGTTTCATATCTACATTCATACTTCACAAACCACCTCATGGTGTGTGTCGAAGGGTACTTCTGCATACCATTGTCACTTACTCTTATTCCAGTTGCTTACAGTTTGTGGGAAAAATGATTGCCTGTATGCCTCTGTGTGTGCCCAAATCTCTCTGATCTAATCCCTCTGATCTTACTCTTATTCCAGTTGCTTACAGTTTGTGGGAAAAATGATTGCCTGTATGTCTCTGTGTGTGCCCAAATCTCTATGATCTAATCCTTGTGGTCGGTTTTCAAGATATACATAGAAGAAAGAAATAATATTATTGGTGGACTCTTCACGAAACGTTTGGTCTTGGAACTCGGACAAAAGTACATACTGTGATACAAAACGCCTCTCTTGTGTGTGACACTAGATTTTCTTAGTCGTCTCTGTGACATTTTCACACTTACCTAATGAGCCCATAGTGAAGCATACTGCTCTCCATTGGACCTTCTACCTTGTATGGAACTCCCACTGATGAGCAACACTCAAGCTATGGTTGAACGAGATTGTAACCCACTTCCTTTGTTGACAGACTACACTTCCTAAGGCCGGTATTACACTATCAAATTATTTGTCAAAGAATTAGACAAAGAAAAATTGGACGTAGTGTAATGGGAACATCGTCCAGTATTTAATCCAATCTAAGGCCTCGGCCTAGATTTGATCAAAGAAATCGCTCGTCTTCTGTTTCCTGCAGTGAGAAATGTCACCACTTGGAGCGCTAGTAGTATACAGCTTCCTTTATTTTATTTGGAGGTTAAATATCTGACATTACTTGGACATAACGTTCGTATTCGTAAACATGGCTAGTAGTGGAATGTTTGTGTAGTGTTTTCTAGCAACAACAAAAACAGGCGACAAGGCCAATTCACACTGTCCGTCACGTCAATTCGCGTAGCCCAATACCCTGCGGCGAAAGTGAGGTTGAGATACAATCCGTGATGTAAAAAAGTCATATCGGAATTGAAGAAGTAATACCCCTAAATCTTATTTACGGCCGAAACAGATTTTAGAATTTATGATTTTGGTAACTTGGTGTGCTAAGTGCTGGGTAGTGAAACAACTTTCAAAACATCGACATATGTTTGCAAGCGAATCGATGTACATATAAATACGTCAGCCAATTTTTGTAAGGAAATAAATAGAGCCTATTTACTTTATCAGCAATGTTTTCCCCCTTACATTGTTAATAACGTCATAAACAATTTAGATTATCCTCTTTGTCAGTGCTCACATTTTCCATTTAAAACGTTATTTAATGAAACTGGCTTTATCAACTTAACAATCTTATTCGTATACACTGTTTGAGTCAACCTTTTAGTTATGCTATTGCTAACTGTGAAGGATGAAGAGCGACAAAATAATTAGCAGTGAACGGCCTGGCTGTTCTGCCGACGGCATAAAAAAAAAAAAAAATCCTCGCGGTCCCGTAACAAATTTTATTTATCTCGCTCTGACACCCAAGGTTTCATCCAAGTGTGTTTTCTTTCTTCCCTCCTTCTCTTCTAAATGCAGACACAATGCAACTGTAGTATAAACAACAGCTGAGCATTACACCGCCATTTTGAAGTAAATTTGACAAAATATTGGATGATAGTGTAATACCCCCTTTTGCGATTCATCCAATGTCTTTGTCAAAAATTATGACCAATATTTCATTCAATTTTTTCGTCCAATTCTTTATCCAATAATTTGATAGTGTAATAGCGGCCTAAGGATTATTACAGTGAAAATCAGGTTGGCATCTGCCTTACCCATGACTGATTTTATATGACCATTCCATTTCAGTTTGTTCCTTATACTAATCCCAGTTATTTTATGGAATTAACTGCTTCCAGTGTGTCCTGCTATTGTATAGTTATATAATAAAAGATCTTTCCATGTAAACACAGCCCTTTACCCTTGTTTATGTTGATACTCAACTGTCATTCCCTACTCCATGTGTCAATATACTGCAGATCATTCTGCATTTCGCTGCCCCTTTCCAGTGTTGCAACTACTTGATAAACTACAGCACTATCCATGAAAAACCTCACTGAACTTCTGATTTTAACTACGAGGTCATTTATATATACTGTGAAAAGCGAAGGTCCTATAACACTCCCCTGGGGCACACCAGAGATCACTTTAATGTCTGAAGACTTCTCTCCATTGAGAATGATGTGCTGCATTCTGTTAGCCAGAAATGTCTTAATCCAGTCTCAAGATTGAGCTGCTTTTCCATATGCTGACACTTTGTTCATCAGGCGATTGTGCAGAACAGTATTGAATGCTGTGCGGAATGGTATTGAATGCCTTGCAAGTTAAAAAACACGGCATCTACCTGGGACCCCGTATGAACTACCCTCTGGGTATTGTGAATGCATAGTGCGAGTTGCGTTTCACATGACTGTTGCGTTTGGAAACCATGTTGATTCCTTCAAAGGATATTACTGGTCTCCAGAAATGACAATATTCAAACATAAAATGTATTCCAAAATTCTGCAACTGACCATTGTCAGGAATATAGGTACAGGCATATAGTTTTGTGTATCTGATCAAGTTTTCTTGAAAATGGGAATGATCTGCACCCTCTTCCAATTGTACAGAACACTTCATTCCTCTAAAGACCTTTGGTACACCGCTGCTAGAAAGGGGGAAAGTACCTTCGCGTATTCCGTGTAAAATCGAATTGGTATTCCATCAGGTCCAGTGGCGTTTCCTGTGTTGAGCAATTGCATTGCTTTTCTATCCCTCTGACATTTGAATACCTGCCATTTTATCATTCACACAATGGTTTAGAGTTGGTACTACAGTGCCATCTTAATCTGTGAAACAGCTTTGGAAAACGACATTTAGCATTTCAGCCTTTTGTATATCATCCTCTGTTTCAGCAGCATTGTGATCACAAAGGGTCTGGATATCCAATTTGATGGGCCAAAATTTGTTAGGATTTCCTGCCAAGACAGTACACAAAAGATTGCTCTAATGCCTCTCGCAAGGCAGTCTTTACATTAATTATCACATCATTTAACTTTTGCTTGTCTGCTAGACTCTGGCTACATTTATATTTGCAGTAAAGTTCTCTTCGCTTTCGTAACAGTTTTCTAACTTGGTTGTTTAACTACAATGGACCTTTCTCATCTCTCATAATTTTACTTGGCACAATTATCTAATGTTTATTGCACAGTGTCCTTGAACTTTGTCCACTGTCACTATTTGAGACCAAACTATCGTGTTGGGCAGTCAAGTACTCTGAAATCTGACACTTTTTTCTTTTGCTAAATAAGGAGATCTTCCAACCGTTCTTGATATTTCTATTTAAAGCAGTATTCATTGATGCCATAATGGTTTTATGATAGCAGATTTCATCATCTACGCTAACTGAATCAAAAAGATCTGGTTTATTTGTCATCAGCAAATCTAACACTTTATCTCCATGAGTCCACTCTTTTTAATTGTTCAAGAACATTTTCGGATACAGCACTTACAACCATGTTGCTTGATTCTCTGTCCCTGTCACCTTTCTTAAACACATTTGTCTCTTACTCTATATCTGATCAATTAAAATCTCCACCTAAAACTATAACTTGACTAGGAAGGCCATGGGAAATATTTTGCAAGTTTTCCCTCTGATGTTCTGCTACTGCTGAGACAATAGTTCAATAATTGTCACTGTTACAGCCATTCAAATCATTTAAAGATAAATATTTGTACAACATAAATAATGAGGGTTTTTTTTTTTTTTTTTTTTTTTTTTTTTTTTTTTTTTTTGTCCAAAAGGATTGCAATGGTCTTTAACTCTAGGTCTGTATCTGCTAAAATTTCCTGAGTACTCTATCTGGGATCATAATACAGAAAACGAAGTATTGTGGTGTAATACTGTTTGTTTACATTTTATTTATTATTTAGACACATTTCACAGCCTTTTAAAAAAGTATGTACATAGTAAAATTAAATAAAATATGGCAGAGTAATTACATATCAGAACTTACAATATTACTCTAAGTCATAATTTGCTTCACTCATAAGTATTTCACAATGGTTTTAAATTTATAGAAAATATGATGAACAGCTCAACAGGAAACATAATTAAAAAACTAACTGGAATCTATACCTTACCCGTATGCACAAATTTTGCATGTATTTAATATTACAGAATGTTCCTTGTAAACAAATTTGTTACACCTTCTTGCAGGTTGAACTGTATTTTGTTACCTTTGATCAGGGACAAATGGAGCATTTACCTCGCTTTATCTTCTGATTTTCGGATATTTCATATGGATGTCCATTGTGGATCAAATCCACACCGTTTGATACTACTAATAATTTCCTTGTTGCTTGCTTGTGGTGGACTCAAACAACATTCCACTTTTTGCCATTTCTTTAGCCAACTTCATTAGAAAACGACATTCCTCTGTTTTCTCAATAGCAACACAGAAGAGTCTCTAGGCATTGAGCGCAGCTAGATCGACAAGATCATAAAATAGTGCTAATGGGCAACATTTTCTACCCTTTTTCACAGTATAGTAGTAGTTCATTTGAGCCAGCGTATCACACCTGATTTTGTTGAGTTGTAATACGACACTACTTATGGTTTAAATTTCAAGTTGGTTTCTTTGAGCACTGCAAATGATTGATGCTGTGGTAACAGGAGCAGCACAGCTTTATTCTTTGGAACATACGAAACTAGTAGATTTTTGCCACATATGCAAGTGTGGTAGTGCATTCTTCCATAGTTTTCGAATTCAAAAACTACTTTGGAACTTCTTTTCTTGAAGAACGTAGAGTAACTACCAGTGTCAAATACATTTTCAACAAGTCTTGGCCAAATCTACAAATTATATAAATGTTACATATCTATCTGAGGTCATAATTGACCCCAACAGTAGTTTGTTAATTATTAATGTAAATATTGCATCAAGCACTCTAAAAAATTGTGTGAAAGAACTGCAATCCTGTGTGGTAAAAGTGATTAAATTCTAGATTTTTACAAGAAACGGAAATATTATTTTATCCAATGCTTGGGTGTCACCAATGACTCCGGATAAAGTTCTAGGGTTAATTTTATTGCTGTCAACATACATTGTGTGTAAAGAGCACAAAGACCCGAGGGATTTGGGCTCATACAGATGTATACAAGCATTTGTTTTTCCCTAGTTCTATATGTGAGTGGAACAGAAAAGAAAGAAACTCATAGTAGGTACCCCCTACCATGCACTTTTGGATGGATTGCGCAGTATTTGTGTAGATATAGAATTTCCACATTTACAAAAAATGAGAAAAACCTTATTACTAGTGTCTAGAAAGCAAACTTTTCAACATTTTTGATGATACTAATATGAAGTTTTTAGTAGCATGTGGTTGTTGTTGTTGTGGTCTTCAGTCCAGAGACTGGTTTGATGCAGCTCTCCACCCTACTCTATCCTGAGCAAGCCTTTTCATCTCCTCATAAGAACGACAACCCACATCCACTTGAATCTGCTTACTATACGCGTCTCTTGGTCTCCCTCTGCGATTTTTACCCCACACACTTCCCTCCAACGATAAATTCACAATTCCTTGATGTCTAAGAATGTGTCCTACCAACCTATCCCTTCTTTTAGTCAAGGTATGCCAGAAATTTCTTTTCTCCCCAATTCGGTTCAGTACCTCCTCATTAGTTACGCGATCCACCCACCTAATCTTCAGCATTCTTCTGTAGCACCACATTTCAAAAGCCTCTATCCTCTTTCTGTCCACACTGCTTATCGTCCATGTTTCACTCCCATACAAGGCAACACTCCATACAAATGCCTTCAGAAAGGACTTCCTTAGGCTTAAATCAATATTCGATGTTAACAAATTTCTCTTTTTCAAAAACGCCTTTCTACCCATTGCCATTCTGCATTTTATATCATCTGTACTGCGACCATCATTTGTTATTTTACTGCCCAAGTAACAAAACTCATCTACCTCCTTTATTGGTTCGTTACCTAATCTAATTCCTTGAGCATCACCCGATTTTCTTAGGCTGCACTCCATTACCCTAGTTTTACTCTTGTTAATGTTCATCTTATATGCACCTTTCAGCACACTGTCCATTCCGTTCAATTGCTCTTCCAGGTCCTTTGCTGTATCTGACAGAATTACTATGTCGTCGGCAAAACGCAATGTTTTTAATTCTTCACCCTGAACTTTAATTCCTTCTCCAAATTTCTCCTTGCTTTCCTTTATAGCTTGCTCAATGTACAAATTGAACAACATTGGGGAAAGGCTACAACCCTGTCTTACTCCCTTTCCAACCGCTGCATCCCTTTCATGCCCTTCAACTCTGACAACCGCTGTCTGGTTTTTGTACAAGTTGTAAATAACCTTACGTTCCCTATATTTTACTCCTGCTTGCTTCAGAACTTGAAAGAGTTTATTCCAATCAACATTGTCAAAAGCCTTCTCCAAATCTACAAAAGCTAGAAATGTTGGTTTGTCTTTTCTTAATCTATCTTCTAGGATAAGCCGTAAAGTGAGTATTGCCTCCCGTGTTCCTACATTTCTCCTGAACCCAAACTGATCTTCCCCGAGGTCGGCTTCTACCAGCTTTTCCATCCTTCTGTATATAATTCGTGTTAATATTTTGCAACCATGACTTATTAAACTGATGGTTCTGTAGTTTTCACACCTGTCTGCACCTGCTTTCTTAGGGATGGGGATTATAACATTTTTCTTAAAGTCTGAGGGTATTTCACCTGTCTCATACATCCTAGACACCAGTTCAAACAGTTTTGTCATGGCTGGCTCTCCCAGAGACTTCAGTAGCTCTGACGGGATATCATCTACTCCAGGGGCCTTGTTTCGACTTAGATCTTTCAGTGCT
Source organism: Locusta migratoria (assembly GCA_026315105.1). NCBI lineage: Eukaryota > Metazoa > Arthropoda > Insecta > Orthoptera > Acrididae > Locusta > Locusta migratoria. Next base: position 299,462,794 of record CM048746.1, read on the forward strand.
CTGTCAAATTCATCTCTCAGTATAGTATCTCCTATTTCATCATCATCTACATCCTCTTCCCTTCCTACAATAGTGTCTCGAAGTTCATTTCCTTTGTAGAGCCCCTCTATATACTCTTTCCACCTTTCAGCTTTCCCTTCTTTGCTGAGAACTGGTTTTCCATCAGTGTCCTTGATATTCATAGAGCTGTTTTTCTTATCGCCAAATGTTTCTTTTATTTTCCGGTAGGCTATATCTATTTTTCCCCTATTTATACATTCTTCTACAGATTTGCATTTGGCTTCTAGCCATTCCTGCTTAGCCATTTTGCACTTCCTGTCAATCTCATTTCTTAGTCGTCTGTACTCCATTTTGCCTGTTTCATTTACTGCATTTTTATACTTTCTCCTTTCATCGATTAAATTTAGTATCTCCTGTGATATCCAAGGATTCTTTGTAGGTCTTGCCTTCCTACCTATTTTGTCCTCTGCTGCCTTCACTATTTCATCTCTCAATTTTACCCATTCCTCCTCAACTGTTTTATTTTCCCCTGTATCTGTCAATTGTTGCCTGAAGCTCCCTCTGAAATTCTTAAGAACTTCAGGTTCCTTCAATTTATCTAGGTCCCATCTCCTTATTTTCCTACCTTTCTGTAGTTTCTTCAGTTTCAGCCTACAGTTCATAACCAACAAGTTATGGTCAGAGTCTATGTCTGCCCCTGGGTATGTCCTACACTTCAAAACCTGGTTCCGAAATCTATGTCTTACCATTATAAAATCTATCTGGTATCTCCCGGTGTCTCCTGGTCTCTTCCACGTATACAACCTTCTTTTGTGATTCTTGAACCAGGTGTTTGTTATAACTAAATTATGTTCCGTGCAAAATTCTACCAGTCGGCTTCCTCTTTCATTCCTTTTGCCCAGACCATATTCACCTACTATCTTCCCTTCCCTTCCTTGTCCTACTACCGAATTCCAGTCGCCCATAACAATTAAGTTTTCCTCTCCCTTAATTGTCTGAATAATTTCCTTTAGCTCCTCATATATTTCTTCGATCTCCTCATCATCGGCAGAGCTAGTTGGCATATAAACCTGTACTACTGTTGTCGGTGTTGGCTTCGTATCTATCTTGACAATGATAATGCGATCGCTGTGCTGGTCATAGTAGTTTACCCGCATTCCTAATTTCTTATTCATTATCAATCCTACTCCTGTGATACCCCCAACTGATTTTGTATTTATAATCCTGTACTCACCTGACCAGAAATCCTGTTCATCCTGCCACCGAACTTCACTAATCCCCACTATATCTAACTTCAACCTATCCATTTCCCTTTTTAAATTTTCTAATTTTCCTACTCGATTAAGGGATCTAACATTCCACGCTCCGACCCGTATAATGCCAGTATTGTCTTTCCTGATGATCACATCCTCCTGAGTAGTCCCCGCCCGGAGATCCGAATGGGGGACTATTTTACCTCCGGAATATTTTACCCGAGAGGATGCCATCATCATATGTTCATACAGTAGAGCTGCATGTCCTCGGGAAAAATAGCGGCTGTAGTTTCCCCTTGCTTTCAGCCGTTCGCAGTAGCTGTGTGGCAAAGCCACATTAGCTGATGTTACAAGGCAAGCTCAGTCAATCATCCAGACTGTTGCCCCTGTAACTACTGAAAAGGCTGCTGCCCCTCTTCAGGAACCACACGTTTGTCTGGCCTCTCCACAGATACCCCTCCGCTGTGGTTGCACCTACGGTACGGCTATCTGTATCGTTGAGGCACGCAAGCCACCCCACCTCGGCAATGTCTGTGGTTCATGGGAGTGGAGCATGTGGTAAGCTAGTAATTAAATTTATGATTACACTGCTTTTCTACATTATAATTTTAATGCTGTGTAATACTGTATTAATAACTTTCAATTTGCCTCAAATATAGTGAAAGTACAGCCACTGCATAGTATTTCAGTTCCAACTTGAAGGCTGTATTGAAATTTCAGGATTTTATTAAAACTAGTCAACTTTTGAAATGCTTGCTATGGGTGTGGATATGTTTGAAAAAGATGTGATGATCATCAATTTTGCAATACTAAAGCTATACTTAAGCTGTCAATTGTTCCTTCTGCACAGCAATTAAATACAGTACGCCGGGGTCCATTTTGACGACTTCAGAAAGCCTACATTTGGAAAGTCTGAACAACAGTATACCACCTATTAAGTGTCATATATTAACATTTTTGGGAATCCTCAGTAGTAACATGGACTGAATAACACTGCATTAAAGAGTGCCCAGACTCAAAGAAGTCTTCAGTATCACAAACAAATGTATAGTATGAACAAACATATGGACATTGTTCTTATCATTCGCAGCTGCCAGAGAACAAAACTGGATGGCTATCTGCAATTTTCTAGAGTTCTTGAAATGTGCTAGTGCAACTGATCTCCACTTTAAACAAACCTTCAAGTAACATTTAATTTCTAGATTTCTTTGTGTTTACTATGATATTGTATGCAGCTAGTGTTTTGTAGAAAATGGCCTTAGATACAATGTTCGGACAGTACTTTACAGCTTCCAGATAAAATTTCAGTAAATGGCATTTTTTTTGTTCAGGTCCAATCTTTCCATTCCATTTACTTATCTCTCTTTAATTTCTAGCTGCCTCTTTTCTTGTATGTTCTGTTGCTTGTTTTTCTCTGCCTCCTGATTGTCTGTGAGCAGATTTTGAAAGTGATTGTAATGGTCTTGGACATTATATTTACGTACAAAGAGGCAAATAGAATGTTTGGCCCATATGAGTGTCCAAGAACAGAGTATTATGCATACCCAAGTTCAAAAGTGTGTATTAACAACTGTCAGTCTGTGGAGTTTCAGCTTGGTGTTTACATTGTTGAATATAAGCAGTATAATATTTAGGATATATTCAGCGGCTGACTAGATGGGCTGGCAATTTACAAATATAAACAAGTCAATTGTTTTTAGACCTGTGTAGGTAAAACTATATAGCTTAAATCACTATACAAATTTGGCAATTGTAGGCTTTTCAAGGTTCCCCATTCTTTCAAAATATTCCATTTTATGAGTCTAATCTTTAAACAGACAGACAAATTCATAGTAAAAATACTGATTGAAATACTGGCTATACTTACTTCTAATTATTTTAACTGCGATCTGGTGGTGATTCAGTTTTCAGATAAGAAATGTGGACGGAGTGGCACATTTTCTTACACACACATTATATGGACAAGTCAATTTGTCTTCCATGATCTGTTCTTTTGTTTTAATTTTCTAAAAATAACCTTGGTTGGAAGGTAATACTTATCCGACCTCTCATAAAAATACAAATGGTAAGGAGTAGATTTGTATTTCGTAATTAATATTGTTGGCCTAATAGCTATATAATCATTTTACAGAAAAATGAAATAAAAACGAAGAGTGGGGCATGTATAGATTCAGTATTTTGGCCACATGCTACTGGCATCATTAATAGTTTGGATACTTTGAAACAAAGAACTTGCGAGTCTATGAAGAAAGTCCTCATTCATGGCAATTCTACTATAAAATGGAATCTACGAAAGAATGCCAAGCCCACAAAATGCAACAATTTCACAATAAACTGTCATCCTGTCTACTCAGTTACTGAAATAGATGGGGAGTGTTCTTCATCTTAATGATTCTATAGACAGTTCTTACTTTGAACTGATTTGATGCACACAATGATTTTCAAAAGAAATTATATGATCAGTTAAACTGCAACAAATCTCAACATATACTATAAACTAACTATTGAATTGCTTCTATTTTACAATGTAAATGCCAAGCTAATGCTCAACAACCAATGCATTCTTAACACTAGCACTTCTGAACTATTCGCACAATGCTCTGTTCTTTGACTAAAATTTTTTGGGCTGGACGATTGTGTTGGCTGCGTTGATACATGAAAACTTTGTTAAAACCCTAATGAATGTCCTTCTGAAGTAATTTTTTCCTCTTTGCAAAATTTCTTATGCAGTTTGTACATTTCTTGTATGTGCTGATGACCTGGTAAGAACTGTTGAACAGTATTCTGTCAATAAAAATGTGGATGGTATGGCAAAAAATCACGATAGATGGTTTCTTGTTCTCTCCTTTGCCTCCCAGAGTCTCTTTAATATACCATTATTTTCCGAAATAAGCCATTACAGAAGGAGTCCATTAATATAGGTAAAATTGTTTTTTGCAGAGGGCAAAATGATCAAGAAGTGCATAAATATTATTCAAGAGAGATACAGAGTGGCTGGCCAGTACTTATTTCTCCACAGACCCATTAATAGTAAAAAAAAAGAAAAAGGGGAAAATAAATAAATATATAACAAAAGATTATAGAAGTTGCTTCATTTGTCAGGTAGGATATAGGGAGGGGAAGGGGCAGAAGAAGGGAAGGGTTAGTTTTAATCTAGGCCATGTGCAAGGATGGCATGAAAGCTGATAGGTGGGCTTTCACATATCACCCTTCACACCATCATTACTCATGGCCTAGGCTGTAACCCTTTCCCTTCTATACCCTTTCTTCTCCCTAGCCTCTCCTACCTGATGGAGGCAACTTCTGAAAACTTGTGTTTTAAGTTTATTTTCGTCTTGTTTGTCACTATCAGCAGTACTAAGCTGAAGTAGGTACTGCTTACTACTCTACCTCTTTCAAATAGTATTTCTGCATCTCCTTGGAGATCCATCAGATTAATCGAAAAAGTGCACAAATCTACATGAAGGGCCAAACACTTGCAACCTATATGACATTGAACCCAAAAATACATACAAATAAAATATTTGTAAGATTGACTTATATGACAATTTCAAAAAGTTTTATGTACCTACATTAAGTTGGGGGTGGGACAATGCTACACCTGAAACACTACAAAACAGCACTAACTTCATTTTTATTTACTTTTGCTGGTAGGGTCTATTTCCCATATGTTTCAAATATTTTTTTATTTTGTCTTATCTCTCATCTTTGATTTAACCTTCAGATACCTGAAGGCAACTTTTTAAAGTAAATTAAAGCAAATAACCATTACTGAATTCATTGGCATTACTAATGATCAAATATGCAAGATTTTTTTCAGGAAAAAAATAAATCACACCTAATACATCTATTACAAAAAATACATTTGTTCATATACATCAAATATCTAGGCAGTGCCTTCAAGTAGTATTCATAAACTTTATGCAGTCAAGTTTCTTGACAGGTTGTGCTTATTCAAATGGATATTTCGCTTATCGCTGTTTACAGTGCACACCGACTATGGCGTGATGGTTGATGAGAGCATCGTAAAGGCTTGTGAAATTGCCACCTAGGTGGCACTGCTTACAATTTATCACATGAGCCACCATGCCTACTATCAGTTCGAACAACAAGTAGGCCATAGGAGTTTTTCATATTTAACACATTCAACACTATGCCCGTACACCACACGGGCGTGCAAGTTTTGGCTGTGTGGACTGCGCCCGTTTCCCGTACGGACGCCGCTTTTACGGTCGCCGAAAGGTGTTTTTCACTGCACCACGTGCCTGGCAGCTGTAAGGTAACTGCTGTAGTTCATATTTTGTTCACTAAATGAAGCAGCAGTCGATGTGTTCTGTGTTAACACATTAGCTGTCAGAACTGTTGTGAAAAACAGAAAAGGCTTACCAACAAGCATCAAAACAAAGAAACTGAAGCAAAATGAAATGATATTTTTGAGGAATGGGCCCATTCTAGCACTGAAGTGGAAAAGTAAGCGTGATGTATACTGCATTTCTACAAAACATCAGGCTACCACAAAAGACGTCCCAGTACGTTCAAAAGATGGAATTACAACAGTGATTAAACCAGACATTGTAATTGACTACAATAAGAACAAGACTGTTGTAGATCGTGTGGATCAGCTGCACAGGTACTACCCATTCGCACGAAAAACAATGAAGTGATGAAATAAACTGTTCATTCATGTTTTCCTAATGTCTGTCGTGAGCAGTTTTATTTTGTACAAAGGCATCAGTAAACAGAAAATCTCTCTTGTGGACTTCACGGAAAATGTTAGCTTGACGTTGGTAGAAAAAGGTGGAGGCTTTAGATTGTAGAGCCACCATCAAGCACTAGCCTGGACAGAAATTTTGGCCGTAACTTTCCAGAAAAAGTACCTCACACTGCCAACAAAGTAAATACTACACGGTATAGCAAAGTTTGCTTCAACAACGGGAAGAAAGAGACTGGCAAGGGGGGGTAAGAAAGGAAAGCAGGTTGTGCTGCAAAGTCTGCAATGTAGGACTCTGCATACCTCGGGGCTTTCAGGATTACCACCTGCAAGTGAATTATGTACAACATACATGTAATCTTTTTATATCATAAAATATTGTATAAAAACCTATTGTGAACCATTTTTTTATTACTATAAACACCGGAAATCATGTTATGAAACGTAAAAGTTTTTTCCATGTAAAGGTATCTCATGTTTTTTGGAATGCTGGTACACCTCTACCGACGCAATCAAACAAATAAGCTTACATTGCATCAGGTTTTTGGACCAAGTTTTGTAGGGGGGGGGGGGGGGGGGAGGGGTGGGTGTCTTATACGCTGGCAAATACAGTATATAACATTCAGAACGCCTCAAATTTGTTATCTCTGAACAACCCATTCCTCTGCACCGTGACCTATTCTTTTCTTCTGTGACCATTTCTGGCATTTCCAAGTCACATCTTTTAACCATTGCTGATATTAGCTGAACTTATCTTGAACCCTCCGTTTCTCCACTTTCCTCCTCATCGGCATATGAAACCTAATAAAATGGTTTCATTCTTAATTTATTTTTTGAGGAAAATACACTTCATCTCTTTCTGTGATAGCACTAAATTTGTCATTAAAGTTCCCCGTCTATAATTCTAAGTTTAGAAAGAAAGAAATTAAAGTAACACTACTAATCCTTCTTTCTTAAAGCTGTGTTTACCCACACAAAAATCATTAGTTATTGTCTGCTCCTGATATTTAGCACTCACTCTGAGAATTTTGAACAGTTAATTGGTGGGTCTGTAGAGTGTATCACATACAATACAGTCTGTGTTATTACGAAAATAATGGTGCACAAGGTAAAGGAATGTAATTCAGATGGATCTATCATAGATGATACAAGGGGGACACTAAACACTGAACAATATGGTACATTTAAACCTGCCATTGGATAGTAAAAAGTTCAGCACGTGGAAAGCTGGTATACTTCTATATTTCTGATTTTCTTCTAAAGTAAAACCTAGTTTTTACAGTCTAGGTTTTTACGTTTTCCCGCCATTTACACCATTTTTTGTCAGTCCCATCAAATTTTCTATGTTTACAATGTTAATTCGCCCTCGTTTTTGCATTAACATATTTACACATTTCCCGCGTTTTACGCTTTTTGAAAGCATGTTTGTGAAGAAAAATGACTTATTGTACATAGATTGACACTACCATGGCTTTCCCCATAAAGCAGTCGAGTTTCTTGACACTTTGCATTTATTCAAATGTATATTTCGCGTTTCGTTGTCGACTTACGACGCGCCGATTTGTGGCGGTGTAGTTCCTCTTTCCGCTAGCTTCTTTGCCAGAGCATTTGGCGTGTACTCAAACAATCAGATCCAGTTGCTTTGTTGAAGTGAGAATAAAATAACGAGTTGCATTGTTTTTGTGACATATATTTCTGATTCATAAAGAAGTCGCAGTTGGGTATCTTAATACCCACAACCTCAAAAAAGCGATAATAGTGAGAGATGCCGATCATATGCAAACGTTATAAAAATATGTATGCATATGTTTGTACTCGAGACGCGAATAAATTCTCTAATAATGTCATGTGAAACATCTAAAAATACAAAAAGAACGGAACTTTTTGAGTTTTACTACGTAAATAATTAATGCCGGGAAAGGCAGTAATTTTGAAGATGTTACATAGCTTGGCAGCGGTGTCCAAACAATATCTATCTAAGCGGTTCACGTAATTTTGAAGATGTTAAATAGCCCAGCAGTGGTGTACTCTATTATAATGAATGAAATTACGACAAAAATTTCTACTTCCCATAAAATTACATTTTGCCTGGCTCTTAAAATAGTAAAAATTTGGATAACCTTTATTGTATAATAAACTTCCTGGTGAGTATTTAGATACCTATTATGTACACATATCACAAACTACAAAAATGCAAGGACAATCCAGTAAGCATATTTTACCATTTAAAATATTATTTCCTGCATTTTACACCATTTCACTGAAGTCCCTTGAAAAGTGTAAATACAAGGTTCTACTTTATTTATTTACATTTTACTATTTCTGTAACAGAACTACCATAGACAAAGTTGGTTCCAGATTATAGTTATTGATGGACCTCTTGACCTAAAGAAAGTGAGAGATCTATATGACTAATTTAATACTTTATTAAGACGAAAAATTCCTAGCAGGAAAAATAAAATATAAAAAATAGACGAAGATTACTCACCAGGCGAAGGAGCACAGGTGTGATAGCATCACAAATAAATAAATGAACACACACACACACACACACACACACACACACACAATCGCAAGCTTTCGCAACCCAGTTGCGTCTTCAGGCAGTAGGGAAGGAGAGGGAAAAGGAAATGATGAGGGTTTTAAGGAAGGGGGTAAGGAGCCATTCCAATCCCGGGAGAGGAAAGACTTACCTTGGGGGAAAAAATGGAGGGTAAACAAATGCACACATGCCCACACATTCACACAGACCCAAGTACACCTAGGCAGACATACTGTAGAAAGCTCATCATTTCCTTTTCCCTCTCCTTCCCTACTGCCTGAAGACGCAACTGGGTTGCGAAAGCTTGCGATTGTGTGTGTGTGTGTGTGTGTGTGTGTGTGTGTGTATTCATTTATTTATTTGTGATGCTGTCACACCTGTGCTCCTTCGCCTGGTGAGTAATCTTCGTCTATTTTTTATAATTTAATACTTTCTTCACCTTTATGGTTATGAAGACAGTTCATAAGTCTTAAGTTTGCAGAAGTGTTGCAGAAGCCTGAATATACAGAAGAAATCCATTTGCTTGATCATGAGTAGGACATTAATGGATTACACTCATTTAAACAGAATGAAGTAGTTGCCGAATATGTACACAGTTGGCTGAGTAAAGGTGAAAATGCACTTAATCTTTATTTATATTTTAGAACTAATTAAGTTAAGCACAATGAATTACATAATGCTCTTGGTTACAAAAATGAAATTATAGTATCAGCACAAAAGAATATCGCATTTACCAGTTTCTGTAAAGTGATTATGGATTTCGAAGGTAATCTTGGATAAGTACATTCATTTTAGACAGATGCCAACTTGCACTAAGCCCTCTAAAAGTTTCAAAATGGTTACTGCATGGAGGTGTGGCCTAAACAATTGTACGAGAGTGGAGGCATAGCCAAGCCATTGTATGCCAGATGAAAACATTGTCACTAGCACATTTAGCTTCACCATAAATTTTAGTGTGTTAAGTTTCCTTTCTCAGTACAGATCATCTTAACTATTCTTCTTTCCATCTTTTTCACTTCATCTTAGCTCTGTAAACATTTACGGTCATTATTTACTTTATACAGACTGAATCGAACATGAAGAACCCATCTTAACACCAAACTATAGAACCGACATCCTAAAACTACGCCTGAAGGTACAAGGTACCACTGAACGATCTTTTTCAGAGCAGTTTTGTAGGTGGAGGCGTCAGAAAAGGAGAGAACTGGTAAGTTGAGAACATGATGCAATAATGGGTGATAAAAACAAACACAATTACAACAAATTTCACTGCAATTTATTATAATATTTAAATGCATTATGTTCAGTTTGCTCAGATGCATTAACTTATTAGATAAAATCAAACAGTATCTAAAGTTTTATGCATCTGTTTTAAGTGGTAGGCCTCCTACTACACAGAAAAGATGAAGTGGCTTAAGGAACAATGGGAAGAAAGCAATTTGATAGCTTCAGTTGCATGCGAAACATTTGCAAACAACAGCTGATCTTCACAAACACAAATTGACACTCTTATGTTTACAAAAAAACATTTATGAGATGTCTGTGGAACAATTAACATTTTTGCAGGAATAAAGTGCAACAATACTGACTTCATATACAAGGGTACAAGTTACTGTATTAACAAGTACCCTGAACTGGAGCAACGACTCTTCTTTACAGCAATTCACAGGAACAACACACAATGTGATATTTAAATTCCTGAAGATGTTAGCAGCCGACACTGAATGTGAAACTACTGTCAAGCGTGCAACTGCGTTAGCAGCTGGGTCAGTTTGTTATGTGTAACCTCTCATATTTCTTAACAGTCACCAACATTTTCACTTTGACAACTTTATTGCATTAACGCATTGCAATAATAAATAAAGTTATCAGTTTCAAATGAACGCATCATATTTAATGCCATGTTAGAATGCAATCTATTGCAATTTATTCTACATCCATCTTTTCATCCGTCTGTTCATTCTGGGAATTGGTTTTCGTACTATCACCATGAGCGTCTTTGGTTTCACCCTCCTTATTCTGTTGCGGTGGTGGGTCCACTTTTGGTTTTGGTTTGTTCAATACCGGACTTACAGCACTGTCAAAAGCCTGCAAAGAAAAAGTGAATTTAACAATATATTTTGCTTAGTTAAGGCAATCGAACATTAAACCAGATTTTTATATTAGGTAACTAGTAGACATCAATTAGTAACAACTTCTTACCTGCTTCTCTTGCCTAATCTGTGCAACAGTAATGGGTGGATTCTGAGTACGTGGTGTTGCGGCCAGTTGTGACCTCTTCTCCTCTAACCATCTGTGGCACTGCTCAACTTTCTGTTCCACTTGTTGCATATCAGCTTCCGCTAAATGATTATACCGTTCTTCTCCAGCTCTCCACTGATCTACTGCCTTCCGAGTTAACTGAAGAGCTGCTCCAAATTCTTCTAATATCCAAGAGCGTTGTTCGAACTCCTGACGCCTCATCTTTATGGGCTCACCAAGGGTCTAGTTGGGGAAAAAAATATTTATGAATAAATTGGTACACTCACTTTACACAGAAGCAAAATTGAGCTTATCTTTCTAAAACTCAGAATAGTTACTGTATGGAGGCATGGGCAATAATCGTGTCCGTGAAGACAAACCTTCATAGCTGTGGCAGGCCCACTTGTAACAGGGTCCTCTGTACACAACCAAATCCACAATGACACAAGTAAGTGTGTGTGTGTGTGTGTGTGTGTGTGTGTGTGTGTGTGTTTTAGTTCAGACAACTACACCTATATAGAAGTTCAGAAAGTAGTAGTTATTTGGATGTTTTAGGGGGACAAAACTGCGTAGGTCATCAGTCCCCCATTCCATCGTTAGGCATCACAACAAAAGGTGTTAACACGTAAAAGAACCTAGAGTGGAAAACAACTAGGGGGGAGGAACATCCCCCGAGTCAGTTAAAAGACAACAAAGTCAGTAAGAGACTCGGTAAGAGACAACTAAAACAATGACAATCACTCAGTGGAACAGAGTGACACCAAGAAATAAAATGTAAAAGCCGACGTCTGTGGCTGACCGACCGTGAGACTAAAAACAGGAAAAGTCAGCCACACGAAAACAAAGGGGAAACCTCCAATTGGAGGACATGACAGGACGCGCACAGACACTGAACAAAAGCTTTAAATGGCGGGGTAAAAACCACTGTCCCGAATAAAACTTAAAACAGTATCAGCCATTTTGGCATCGTCACTTAAAACTTGGGATAAAAGCGCAGGAAAATTAAAACTCCGCCGCAGAGGTGCCAAAACAGGGCATTCAACTAAGATGTGTGCCACCGTCAGATGGGCGCCACAGCAACACACAGGCGGTTCCTTGCCACGAAGGAGATGGCCGTGAGTCAACCATGTATGGCCAATGTGGAGCCGGCACAGGACTACGGAGTCCGGCATGGAAGAATGCCACACAGCTGTCGTTTCCTTTATAGCCCTGAGTTTGTTGGCTGGTGCTAGGCTACACCACTCGGTAGCCCAAAGCTCACGCACTCGATGTCGCAGCACCGTCCGAAGATCAGTATCCGGGAGGCCGATCTCTAAAACAGGCGCATCAATGGCCTGCTTGGCCAACACATCAGCACGTTCGTTGCCCGGAATACCGACATGACCCGGGGACCAGAGGAAGACCACTGATCGACCGGATCTGTCAAGGGCAGATAGGGTCTCTTGGATTCCTAATACGAGAGGAGACCATGGATAGCACTGGTCGAGTGCTTTAAGGCTGCTCAGGGAGTCACTGCAGATGAGAAAGGACTCACCTGAGCAGGACCGGATGTGCTCGAGTGCGCGGCAAATTGCCACCAGCTCTGCGGTATAGACACTGCAGCCAGCCGGAGAGAGCGTTGTTCTACATGGTTGTTATGAGAGAACGCAAAACCAACCCGGCTATCAACTTGCGAACCATCCGTGTAAACCAGGTCACATCCAGGGAATCTAGCAACGACCGCTAAAAACTGGCGACAGAGAGCTTCAGGTGGAACTGAGTCTTTGGGTCCACAGGCCAAGTCCAGGCAAACAGACGGCCTTGGCAGGCACCACGGAGGCATGCGTGTGTGGACCCGATATGGAGGTGGTAGTGGGTAAGACTCAAGTTCCCGCAGTAGAGACTGGACCCTGAAGCGATCGTATGACCCGACCTGGGTCGTCGTCGTTCGTCATGGACGATCATACGGGAAAAAAGAACACGGTGGTTTGGATGGCTCAATGAGCTGTGCACGTGCACTGCATAGGCTGCAAGCAGTTGCCGGCGGCGGATCGGCAAAGGTGGCACCCCGGTCTCAGCAAGCAAGCTGGTCACAGGACTGGTACGAAAGGCACTCGTCACGATGCGGACCCCACAGTTGTGAATTGGGTCGAGGAGACGCAGTGCCGAAGGTGCCGCAGACCCATAGGCAATGCACCCAAAATTGAGACGGGACTGCACCAGCGCCGTATAAAGCCGCAACAGCGTGGAGCGGTCGGCGCCCCAGGTCGTATGACCCAAGTGTCTGAGAAGGTTGAGATGGCGCCAGCACTTCCGTTTCAGCTGACGAATGTGGGGGAGCCACATCAGCTGGGCGTCAAACACCAGTCCTAAAAAACGATGAGTTTCCAATACAGTAAGTAGTTCATCATTAAGATAAAGTTCAGGGTGCGGGTGGACGGTCCGATGCCGACAGAAGTGCATCACTCTGGTCTTGGAGGCAGAAAACAAAGCCGTGGGTAAGCGCCCAGGTCTGCGCCTTCCGAATAGCACCTAGCAACCTGCGCTCGGCAATGTGGGTGCTGCAGGAACTAAAAAAAAAGAGAGACAAAAGTCGTCAGCATAAAGAGAGGGGGACACCGACGATCCAACCGCTGTGGCTAAACTGTTTATGGCGATTAAAAATAATGGAACGCTTAAGACGGAACCCTGAGGAACCCCATTTTCCTGGATATGAGAGGAGCTCAGAGAAGCACCAATTTGAACACGAAAGGTACGGACGGCTAAAAAATTCTGAATAAAAATCGGTAGGGAGCCCCAGAGGCCCCAGTCATATAAAGTGTTGAGGACGTGTCGTCGCCAGGTGGTATCATATGCTTTGTGCATATCAAAGAAGACGGCAACAAGGTGATTGCGCCTGGAAAAGGCTGTGCAGATTGCAGACTTGAGGTACACCAGATTGTCGGTGGTAGATCGACCATGGCGAAAACTGCCCTGGCATGGAGCCAGTAAGCCTTGAGCCTCCAGAATCCAACACAACCGACGACTGACCATCCGCTCCAACAGTTTGCATAGAACGTTAGTCAGGTTAATGGGCCGATAGCTATCCAAGGAAAGAGGATGTTTATCTGGTTTAAGTACAGGAATGATGATACTCTCCCGCCACTGTGACGGGAAAACACCATCACACCAAATGCGGTTATAGACTGTTAGAAGATTACGCCGGCTGTCCGCTGAAAGGTGCTTCAGCATTTGGCTATGGATGCTATCAGGCCCAGGCGCCGTGTCAGGACATAAGTTAAGAGCACTGAGGAGCTCCCACTCAGTGAAAGGAGTGTTGTAGGATTCAGAGCGGCGGGTATGAAAGGAGAGAGAGTGGCGTTCTACCCTCTCCTTTACAGTACGGAAGGCTGGTGGATAATTTGCAGAGGCAAAAGCGCGGGCATAATGCTCGGCAAACATCTCTGTATGTGTGGCCGGGTCCATACATAGGACTCCATTTGTGGAGATTCCAGGTATTCCTGCTGGAGACTGTATTCCCTTTAACCGCCTGATTCTACCCCAGACCTGTGAGGCAGAGTTACCTGTCCCTATAGTGGAGACGTACCTCTCCCAGCACTCCTGTTTCCGTCTTCTTATTAACTGGCGAGCGCGAAGCCATTTAAAATTGATGAGATGCTCCTGAGAGGGGTGACGCTTATAGCGCTGTAAGGCCCGCCTAAGATCTCTAATAGCCTCAGCTATTTCCGGCGACCACCACGGCACTGTCTTACGCCGTGGGCAGCCAGTGGAGCATGGAATTGCAACATGTGCAGCAGAAACAATGGTGTGAGTGATGCCCTCGACCACCACATTGATAGTATCGAGTGGGGGAGGTCAAACAATAGCAGTGGACGTGTAATCTTCCCAGTTAGCCCTGCTGAAAGCCCACCTGGGGGAGCGCCCTGGGGACTGACGTTGTGGGAGTGACAAAAAAAGAGGAAAATGGTCACTGCCACAAAGGTCGTCGTGGGCTCTCCAGTGGACAGATGGTGGAAGGCTGTGGCTGCAGATCGATAAATCAATGGCCGAGAACGTGCCATGCGCCACACTAAAGTGTGAGGGGGCACTACTATTTAAGAGGCAGAGGTCGAGTTGAGAAAGTAAAGACTCGACTACTCTGCCCCGGCCAGAAAGTGAAGTACCACCCCACAATGGATTATGGGCGTTAAAGTCGCCCAATAGGAAGAAAGGCGGGGGGGAGTTGCGAAATAAGTGCAGCCAAAACATTCAAAGAAATATCACCATCTGGAGGGAGATAAAGGCTGCAGACGGTAAACTCTTGTGTTGTCCTTACCCTGACAGCCACTGCTTCTGGTGGTGTACGAAGGGGCACAGGTTCACTATGAACAGAAGTAAGGACATACACACACCACCTGAGACCCTGTTGTATGAGCTACGGTTACAGTAATATCCCCTGTAGCCACGAAGGGCTGGGGTCCGCATTGCTGGAAACCGCGTTTCCTGTAAGGCAATGCAGAAAGCAGGTGTTACGCTTAAAAGGTGTCGTAGCTCAGCCAGATGGGGTAAGAAACCGCCGCAGTTCCACTGGAGGATAATGCTGTCTGATAACTGGGAAGACGTGAAGATTACAACTCAGTGTCACTCAAAGCTGCTGACTGCCGGTGTTCTGGCTCAGCATCCATTATTTCTGAGATGTCCCCGACGGCGAGGTCATCCAGGGACGCTAGAATCTCCACCTCGTCCCCAGAGGTCGAGGTGGAGAGGTGAGGTGGCTCTGGAGGCACCGTGGTATCCTTCAGGTAGTCATTTTCTACTTTTTTCGTCCGATCCTTCTTGCCCCTCGGGGGCTTCGCCAGCAGGGCTGGCTTCTCAGACTCGGCCGCAGGGACTGAGGAGGAGCACGAGGCCCTGCGTCCAGCAGCCTTCGGTTTTGCCTGCTGCTGGCGTGTGTCGGAAGCGACACGGGCGGAACCCTCGGAAGGGAGTGTCCCAAGGGACCCCTTCTGAACGAGGGGTGCCGGAGAAGGTTGTTGTTTCTCCAGCAGAAGGGTGGAGGTTGCTCCCGAGGCAGATACCTTGGGAGTAGAAGAAGGAATGGAGCCCCCAACCACCTTGGGGGCTGATGTAGGTTTGCGGCCCTGGGGGCCCACAGAAAAAGAATGAGCAGAGAAAATGGGTGTCGCCACAGATGATGAAGATGATGCAATTGCCGCAAAAGAAGTCGTCATGGCCACCGGGTGTAAGCGCTCATATTTCTTTTTCGCCTCAGTATAGGTCAACCAGTCCAAGGTCTTATATTCAATGATTTCTCTCTCTTTCCGGAGCATAGGGCATTGTGATGAGCAGGGAGGATGCTCCTGGCCACAGTTCACGCAGATGGGCGGTGGAGTACATGGGGCGTCCGGGTGGGCTGGACGTCCACAATCCCGGCAAGTGGCGCTGGAAGGGCAACGGGACAACATATGCCCAAACTTCCAGCACTGGAAGCATCTCATAGGAGGAGGGATGTAGGGTTTTACATCACACCAGTAGCACATCACCTTCACCTTCTCCGACAGTGTATCGCCTTCAAAGGCTACGATGAAGGCACCGGTGGCAACCCTATTATCTTTCGACCCACGATGGATGCGCCGGACGAAGTGAACACCTCGCCGCTCGAGGTTGGCGCGCAGCTCCTCATCAGATTGTAAGAGGAGATCCCGGTGAAAAATAATGCCCTGGACCAGATTGAGGGACTTAGTGGCTCAATGTTGACCGCAATATCTCCCAGCTTATCGCAAGCAAGCAACGCCCGCGACTGGGCAGGGGATGCGGTTTGAATCAACACAGAGCCATTCCGCATCTTGGAGAGGGACTCCACATCTCCAAACTTCTCCTCCAGATGGTCTATGAAGAACTGAGGCTTCACTGTCGTAAACGATTCCCCATCAGTCCTTGTACATACTAAATATCAAGGCGAATATGGCTCATTTCCGGTAGCAGCCCTGCGTTCCTCCCAGGGCGTGGCCAAGGAAGGGAACGACTTGGGGTCATAAGAAGAGGCATGAAACTTCCCACGCTTTGAGACGGTGGTTATATGTCCACCAACGTTTTCTTTTGCTCGTTTCATTTCCGTCCCACGAGCAGCTAGGGAGAAGAGGTCCACCCAGACAGAGCCCCGCTTGCCTGGGTAAGCCTTATACAACTGAGGTGCGGCAGGTTCCTCAGAGGTTGCTCGCTAGCGGCTGTTCAACCTCAACAGCCATGCATCTCCTCGGCACGTAGCACACCTTGAGATTGAGGGTTTTTTAACAGAGGTTTGTACCGTCCTCGCGACCCGGGCGATTAAGCCAAGATCCCCGGGCTCTGAAACGTACAACGTTCCACCGTCGCGCCGAACGATGGTTGTTGAGGCACGCACAGAGCTTACGGTGTAGCGGACTGTTGGCGCGACACAGCCCACAGCTCAGGACCCCGGGTTCGCCAAGCCCGTACTCAGCAAATTAATGCTGAGCCCCTGAGGGGAAGTTCAGAAAGACATACCCTTTGGTCCTTAAGGTAAGTTACCTTACTGCCCTTCAAAATACAGTATTTGCTTGAATATAGGCTGCACTATTTTTCCCCAAATTTTGGCTTGGAAAATTGTGGTGTGCCTTTAATTGAGATTATATCCCCCCCCCCTTCTGTGTGTCATTAGTTTTGAAAATTACATCCTCAAGTTTATTTTGGTTTGAGAAATGCAGTAAAGTAGTTAGTCTTTAAAGTAAATGGTGTCTGTTTTGTGAAATTGTATTTACGTTTTTGCACACGTCCACAGAAATGGTGGCTCAAGTAACGAAAGTCAATATTTCGATATATGGTCTCATTATGAACTGCAGCCAACAACAGACATGTTTTTAACACATCTGTGTGGTCTCAAGCAAAAACAGTAACACAGACTTCCTAAGCACAAATGATTTTACCATAATTTTACTTCGATGTGGGCAATGAAGATTATCTTTGCGAAAAAAGTGTAGAGTGCGCCGGGCAAGATCTTACCGTGAGGTTTATGTGGTAACGCTTACTGCGGGCGGTGATGGGAGGTTAAGAAGGCCGAAACGCTGATTTGTGTAGATAATACCAATGTTCAGTTCAAATGCTACATTTTAAAGTGACATACCATGACCAAATTCACTGGCTTCAAATTTGTTGGAGGTAATTTCTAAAAACGATGTACTTTGAACTTGAGGCTATTTTGCATCCTTGCAACTGGATCATTTCTGTTATAACAGCAAAACCACCAGTCCCTGTTTTGAATTTCGAAGTCAAGCAGGTCTTTTTCTACATCTTGATATTTACAGTTTTTTCTTCGCAATGCACAACAACTCTTTGAACAATTTAATTGTTTGTCCTTACTTTACACTAGTGATGACCTTTTATGGCCCAGTTAAGGTTACAATACAGTTGTAACATTAAAAGGCATTCGCCTTTTGACTGCTTTAAATTTAAATGAAAATAACGACTTAACCACTCATCTCACACGAAAATTGAATAAACCAATTTGTAGAGGAGAAAATTCTCTACAACCTTGCATTCATATAGTTTTCTTTATAAATATAAATAACACATAGATTCAGAAATATTTGCAAAAATAATAGTTACCTGAAACTGGCTCTCTCTGTATAATGTATTCCTACTTTTTAGGTCACTCCGTTCAAACAATAGACACCGAATATTACAGACATAATTGTCGGCCGCCAGTACCCAAAACCTCCATTTTTCAAATATTTCGTACAAAACATAGGTTAGTAAAACTAAAAATAGGCCGTTTGTGATGGTCTTTTGATAGTAAGAAATTTAATTGCAAATAACACCTTAACCGTTCCATGTGAGATGAAAATTGAACAAACATTTTTGTAGAGAGAAAATTCTCAACAACTTTACATTTCAGTAACTCACATCTTTACAGATATATTTGCAAAGTCAAAACTGATTTGACAATGTCAATTGATTTTACATAAACCAGTGCAGACTACGGAAATAAATTTCAGAAAGACGACAAACTACCACGGCAAGACAGGTGATGATATTTTAACGGAAAAAAATTATGAAAGTATGGGCAAGATATTAAAATATTAGATTAAAGAGGTAAAAGTTCAGAGAAAGTGTATGTTTGTCAAAGCTTAACTCAAATATCAAATAGTTTTGTCGGTCAGAAAGAATATTATGTGTTGAGTGCATAGATATCATCACAATAGTAGAGCAGTAATTTTATCATGCATAATTTTTATTAGGCCATTTATATCTTTATTATTTTTGTAAGAAATGTTTTCAGAATGATGAAACTACATGAAAACCTAAAGTGGGCCACACAACAAGCCAATGCAATTTTTTTCCATCGACGTCAAATTTACATCCAGATTCCCCTTTCCATGTTCCTTACAGTTACTGGGCAACCTCAAGCTTCAATTTAGCGGTGTAGCTTGTACGTTATTTTCACACACACACACACACACACACACACACACACACAACCACAACCACTTCTCTCATACTGAATTCTGAAAAAACACGATATTCTGCAGCACACGTCTACGCTATATAGCACATGAAACTCCTGTAACACGCCTTGGTTCGTCCTCCCCTCACTTTGAGCACTGCATGGCTATCTGCCTGTCATCTCACTTTCTTATTTGCTGATTTACAGTTTTCCATACTGGTTTTGAATTTGTTGAAAGAAGAATTTGTAACAATGTGTGTACGTTTACAAGACAGTTCAATTAGACAAAAAAATAATTTAAAATAAATAAATAAATAAAAACCCTGCAGCCTATATTCAAATTTTTTTTTTATATATACTCTTGTCACAAGTTTAGGTGCAGCCTATATTTGTGCAAATACGGTAGTCACATATTACTACGCACCATTGAGCACTGCAACAGAGGTCCTGGAAACTTTGCGCAAGTCTTCCTTTGCGATGCTGTTCAATAGCCTCGACATGTTTTGCTGGATGTCAGGAATATCATCAAATCTCTTTCCTTTCAAAGTGAGTTTGAGTTGAGCAAATAGGAAGACTTTTTGCCAGGAACCGTTTGACAATATTGGCTGTGCGAGAGCGGCAAGCATTGTTGTGCAACTTTTAACATCCACCACAATTGCCGGACCTCAATCCTCCAGACGTCCCATTCCCTTAATTCCAACTCGCATTGAAAGGATAGAGATTTGACGATATTTCCAACATCCAACAAAACATGACACGGCAATGAACACCATCCCAAGGAAAGTTTCCAGGACATGTATCACAGTGGTGTATTGTTACGGGAGGCGACAATTTCGAAGGACAAAGTAACTTTAGTTTGTAGTTCATCTATGTTTAAATTACATGACAATTCATGGGACTGTCAGAGGTTGTACATGGAAAACCGTTCCATCACATCTGAGGTTTCCATTTATCACTTCTTTACTATTGATTTCACAGACATGTACATATATCACTGAATGTACCTTCAATATCACTGTACAATGTGGAGTTCAAGAGATGACATTAATTGCATGAGAAATTGCAGGGCAGAATTGAGATAGTCCAATTTTGATTATTGCTATACGAAAAAATTACTACAGTTGGCGTCACGTAGGAAGGTGGCCCAGTTTTTAGTCATTCTGCGCACGCCCCTCCATTACTGCACTGGCAGCCAATAATACTCATTTTCTAGGTGTGTGGCTGGCCATGAGATTTGCAACATTGTCCTGCAGGCTCCACTGTTGACACTCAGCCGTAACTCCTCCCCTCCACACTTCACCTATCACTCCACCTCTATGTGCAGAAGCGCCTTCCTACATGATTCCAACTATATAAGTAAGTTCTGCTAGGATACCAAAATAGGTAATTATTACACAATTAGTAGATCTTTATGATACCAAATTTCAGTATAATTTTTAACTTTCAGATTCAATGGTAAGTTATGAAACGAATGAAAAAATAAGTAAAAAATGTTTATTTTTGTGATTTATATGAGCTAACTCAATGAAAGACATCAATTATATAAATTAAACATATCTGTATTTTTTTGAGAGTCAACAAATTACATTTCTTTTTTTTCATATATGTTTTACTACGTTATTTATTGAATACAAGAATTTTCTCACTCACTCTGGGTGGTAGCTTAAGATTTCAACCATCCACAACAATAAATTCCAGGGGATTTAGTCCTTGCCCTGGTGGGTGGTAAAATTGAATATGCACAGCTTGGTTTTGACAAAGAATATTCCTAACCTCTGCAATCCACCACTGTTTATTATAAACACTAGATACTATGTTCTCATTTTGAAGTGTAAATGGTTGAAGTTTTCAACATTGACAAAGTTATGAAGTTCATTGTCAGAGGATACTGATGCGAACTTTCACTTTGGCAAGTTGTGTGACTGGGGTGTAAAACAACAAAACAATTGAGTGCCTTTAATCTTATGGCAAGTGTTAAATATCTCCAAGACATTGCGAATATATAACTCTTTTTTACCTTTTCCTCAGAGAATTAAATAATTTCTTTAGGTGTCATGATTTGGTTCTCATACATTACAGAATAGTTTTTGTGACCGCTCCCTTTGTTGGACCCGCCAATAACATCACCTGCATTTTCTCCATGACAACGAGCAAAAATGTGGCATTCTACATCAAATCCAAAATGTTATTTGTGAAAACAGGCTTTAATATTGGCCTGCACTACCACCTGAGAAGTGCATCAGTTTCTTTAAGTAAGGGTAGTGCTGCTTTTATGTAGTGGGCACTGCTGTAGTGTTGTGCTCTAGTCACTTAAGACACACAAAAATTTTCTCTCTTTAGTTTACCTTGTTCTGTGTTACACAAACGGACAAACTGTCAGCTGTGGATGGAGAGCCTGTGATGCTGTCTGCTAGCCAGCTGATGATTGTTACAATAACCATTCATTACTTTCATATCAAGTGTTTAAATTTTGCAATAGCTACACTTAATTCCAAGGGTCTTCAAATTATTAAGTTGTGAGGGTCATATCTCAAGTTTCAATTCTCAATGGAGGCGAGATGACATAGTTTGGAATTACCAAAAATTATAATACCAGCCGTATACTTTGCCCTGCAATGTCATCAAGATGAAGGACACCCCTATTTGTATCACATACAATATGACCACCACAATATCTCTCATTCTAACATAAAAGAAACATAAATAATACACGGATTATTTAACTCCGGAATATACTTAAAAATATCTACCAAACACGATATGTGGAGTCCCAAATTTTATATGGGGAAACATTTTCTCAGAGCAAGATAACAGCAACATTTAATGGTTTTTAACACAGGCACAATATTCAGTGAAAAGTCATGTTATCTTTATCACTCTCTACTAAACATAAAGTGAGGTACGGAATTTGCCTTCTGAATACATGGTCCACATTTTAATGTTTCGAATTTATGTTCATGTACTTTGTCATTGAATTCATCGAAGGATGCAAATGCTATTTTCTTAATGATTATGTTTGTTATATTCCTCGAGCACAGCAACAGCTTCATTACACAGCCCACACACCATTCTGTTGCCTTTCTTTACAACAAGACATATCAAGCTCCATGCGTGAACAGAAAGAGCACCCTAGTGGTGTGTCTCTTATTTATGAACAAGTGGGGGCGATTTTGAACATTTATTGAGTCGTGCAAGGCTTCTAGCAATCCATCTGAGTTACTAGAGAGAAAATTGTGTGCTTAGTTACAAAAAGCTTAACTTCAAACGTTGGCCAGATGTGGCCTTATTTTGAAGAGCCCCCCCCCCCTGCTTTATTAGTTCCGATATTTCAGATATTAAAATGTTCTTGCTCATTTTCATAATTTTTTCACAATCTTCCATTGTATTTTAAAGTTGAAAATTTATACTGACATTCTATCATTTACTACGTGTGTGATTTTTCAGGTTTTTGCCTGGTCTCCAAAAAGATAATGAATGAGAAGGGGGAAAAATTAATAAAAAAATAAAAACAAATATTAAAGATGAGGAATTACACACCTGGAAAAAAATTAGAAATAGAGTTTCTTTAATTTTATTGGCAGATAATTTGAGCTATTTAAAATATATTAAGGAACACATTAATCCAGGTAATACTTGTATTAATTCGAAAAGCAGCACGAGAATGAAATATTATATTCTATGACTTTATTTACACAATTGCTTCCAGAGGTTTAGCAAAATGTAACTTTTTCGATTATCTATTTCAGGGCTGACTTTAGTTCCAAAACCCATATGAAAATTGCTCAAGAAATAGTGTCCGGAAACTCTGTGATCTAATGCCGATAGCTACTACACAACAGTGTAAAACAAATGACTATCTCAATAAGTCTTGTATTGGCACAAGTAAAACATTTTCCAATATACATTGGGAACAAATGCATGTTTTTCCATTTATTATAATTTTTTTACTTATTAAAACCTGAGATTGTCACACGGGAACTTTTTCTGCAATTTGGTCGTTTGGCACAAACAACCTTATGCCTGTCAGCAAATCTCAGCACCAGTGTAGCACTCATTTCATAACTATACACAACATTTTCATTAGTTACCAGCTGAAAACCATGTGTCGCCTAGGTACATACTTATTCCAGTATTAAGTTACCCTCGCCTTTCCTTTCTCTTTCTATCCAGTATCTCTCATCTCTCTCCGTCCACCCCCCCCCCCCAATTCATATAACTGTTTGCCCTCTTCCCCCCCCCCCCCCCTCAAATCTCTGCATCTCCACCTTTCCCTTTCTGTGCAAATCACCACCTTATCATCTCTGTGACAGTCCTCCTCTATCTCCTCAGTCCGTTGCTTCCTCCAGCTGTATAAAATTTTATAACCTAACTGACATGGCAATCATGAAGTGGTGTCTAATTTTATTGCAAGTAACTTCTGCCATGTACCATGCGAGATCTTAGGTAGGCAGTGATGTTTTTGTTGTTATACAAGTTAATTGTGCAAAATTTCACCAAGATCAGAATAAAACAGTAGATTTTGTTGAAGTTCGTAGATAAAGTACACTTTGCCATGCATCATACAAATTTTCATGTGGACAGTGAATTTCCACTTGTTTTCAAGATGAAATGTGCTAAGTATCTTTGTAATTGGATGAACTGTATGACAACACACAATTTGAACAATCATGATGCGGCAGTTTCCCCTGCATGTTGTAGTGTTTGTAATATGTAGTCTCCTGAGCTATAAGTTGTTCAATGAAGTAATTTCTAGGTACATTCATTGGCATAAATGGATACTTTTTGTGAAAAATGTTGTGAATACACTTAGAAGCAAAGATGTTATTTAAATGTCATTCACAATGCCACAGTTTTTCACGTATCTCCACATTCAAGATGTCTTATCTTGAACTGTGTGTCATACAGTAATGATGATGAGTCGGGAGGAAATACAACTTTTTCCTTCACCGTTACCAGATAAACGAATGGAAACAACTAGGAATGGGAAAATGGCATATGACAGTAAATTAAGATAATGTTATATTATGGTTTGTTTAATTAAGTAAGTTTCCTCGTAGAACATGTTCAAACAGTCAACCGTCAACTACAATGCATTTTGCTGCTCATTTAGACAGGTGCTGTGTTGTAAATCTGAGCTCTCATCTGCTTTCCTTTATTTGAACACAAGTAAGTTAAAATATCAGTCAGAAGTTCCTTTCTAGTGTCCACTCTGCACTTTTACACTTAGCTCTTCAGCCACACCCACAAACAGTAATCAGGTAAGACCTGGTGACCTCTGTGAACAAGCAATGACTCTACAGTAAATAATCCAATGACCACAATACGTTGTGCTGAGATACTGTGTCACTGGCTCTATGGAATGAGTAGGAGCTTTGTCGTGCTGAAAGTACATATTAGCTCATGTTGCTAAACATAATGTCCTCCACTTATTCTAGTAACACATCTTTTAATAAAATCCAGATACTGTATCCCATTAAGACAGTTATCTAAAACAACTTCACTGATGAGTTGGCCAATAATGCTGCACCACACATTACCCGAGACGCATAGTAGAAAATTCATTTCCACAGTAGGATGTACATTTTCAGTTGCCCATAAGTGAGGCTTGCAACTGTTGATTACATTGCGGATAAATGTTAACTCGTCAGTGAACAGAATACGCGGAATTAATCTATTACTGACAATGATACATTGTCAGAATTATTGCCAAGTGGCAGAATCTCCTTCATGCAAATGTTGCGCGCGCACACACACGCGCACACACACACACACACACACACACACACACACACACACACACACACTGCCAATTAAATGGATACATATTCTTGTCCGTGTACTGTGTGTATCACTCATGTTTGTGGAATACCAAGTTGGGCAGCAATTCTCATAGAGCTAGTAATTGGACTGTGTTCCACTACTTTAAGAATGTTCTCCATTTTATTGAGAGTTTGTTGCACAGGATGTTCAGAGATGACAATTACACTAGGAAGCGTACCACAATTACATATTCGCACAACACCCTGCTATCTGGCACTCTACGATTCGGAAATCACTGTAGGTATTATCGCACAGCAGCTCTGGGACCCCCACTGGACAAAACATGTCAGCATACACTGCATGTGTGAAGATCTGTGGTATTTTCACTACACTAAACTGTATACTTTGTTCACCTACCAACACTGTAGTATCGTGCACTATTACAGGCACTGCCTGACAGACTTGAGGTAAACAACTGCAGCATGCACAAGTAAGTTGCATAGTGAAGATGTTGCTACACTTTTTCCAATCCCAGCCCCCCTCCTCCCCTTTCCCTTCATTGTTTTACCTGAATTAGAAGTAGTTTTGTTTAGAATCACTCCTCTTAAGTATGTTCTGCATAATGAGGTATAAAAATCTTAATACAGGACACTGCCACATTTTACTATACGCTGACAGCCTGCCTCCGTAGCTAGCTCATCCAGCTTTGCTGACAACCATGCAATGGCTCCAATTGCCATTTTGAGCAGGGGACAGGATATTGTGCGTGTTATCATTATGGAAATTGTATACATGCTTTTGAAAAGACAATAATATAATAAGGATAATTTACAACTCGCCTCAAAGACGTGGAGATGAGCTGCGGCAGGCACATACAAAGACATACACATACAACACTTTCAGCTATTGGCCATGGCCTTCTTCAGAAACGAGAACACTCACGCATTCACACAGGCACACAACACAGTCATACAACCATCACCTCCAGCTGCTGCACTTTGAATGTGTGTGTCTTTTGTATGTGCCTGTTGCAGCTCGTCGCCACATCTTTGCGGTGAGTTGTAAACTGTCCTTATATTATTAATTCCGACCTGGACTTTCCATTATTATATCTTTTGCAAAGACATTTACTTAGCAGCCAAATAACCCGAAATAGGGTCTCCTGGCCAACAGTGCCATACAATTTTAGTCATTTCAGATTATACTTCAATTCACGGTAGTACTACTTCTTGTTGCTGACAAAATGTTAAACTTTACTTCACATTTTAATTTGGTTTCTCTACCTACCTTTAATGACGTCAGTCTGTCGACGTAAACTTGTCTGTTACAGTCCTCTCCCTCTTCGTACAACCAATTTTCAGTATCGTCCAACTGCTGGGATAGGGATGTTCTATCAGCATCATTAACGAAAGTTGCAAGTTCCTCCTCACTGTTCAGTTTACCTCTAAGATCGTATACGTACTCCTCTAAAGCATTGCGTGCATCAATACGTTCCTTCTCTTGCCTATCACTTGCAATCATTTTGCACTGAAAAATTCAATCATTGTAGTTCATAGCACTATTCAGATTTCGATATAAAGGAAAAATCTCTATGTTTAGATATTTCAAGAAATATTAGTTGCAAATATGGTAGAACAAGCTTTAATATTTACCTCTTGTTCAATGTAATTATTCAGATCTAGTTGTGAAATGCCGTGTGTATAAGACTCTATAGGCAGATCCACTGTTTTCACTACCCTTTTCTTTTTTGATGCATCTTTCTTCTCAGTGCTTCCTTGACCTTCTGCATCATCCTGCAGACAAATTAAAATTAACATAAATATAATAATTAAGAATGTTAATATCACAAAAAAGTTAATCTGGTACTACGGGTGAAGGGTGAGAACATCTACCCCCATTCTCCCCCCCCCCCCCCCAAATATGATATTAAGAATGCAAGGAACTGTCAATTAACAATGGGCAAATTTGTAAAAGATATTGATATTCTTTAGAGAGATCACTATTTCAATACAATGGCTGATATTTCAGTATTTTCAGGGTTTCATTTCTTCTTCAAATGAGCGAAGCTAAAAGACAAACTAAATTTAATATATGGATGTGTGCGTCATTTTAAAAAATACATCATACAATGAAATTTATGTATAAAAACAAAAGTAATCAATGAAAACAATTCTTATCAGCGACAGATATAAATAGAACTCTTAGTTTGACTCCTTATCAGTCTGCTACAATTATTTGATACAAGAAGTTTATCAAGGAAGCTATTTTTCAGGAGGAACATAACTCTTGGAAAATTTTTGACCAAGTAGGTGTGAAATCCCGTCTATTAATCCAGAACTTTACAGGATCATAGTTCAATCCTGACTCAACATATTGTTTTAGATTAAGGGGTACAAAATGAGAATAATGAACTACAATAATTATAAAAATATGTTATCGGCTATTCCACTTTACAGACAAGCCTGCTCTGTACTACTAAACAATTTGGGTGCACATATCATAAAGCAAAAGCCTCCTTCGGTATTGAATGACGACCTACATACACCTAACATGTTTTATTGTATGTTGTGTTTTGTGTTAACACAGTTTGTACTCTAAACGTAATAGACATGTTCTGCCATTTTCAATTGGTCTGAAATTGTTAATTTAGAGACATTGAGGTGATGTAGATAAAAGTGAAGAAAAAATTTGTAGAAATATTAAATTCTCTAGAGTTTGCGATTGTGAGTAGTTTAATAACGGCACTTTCAAGTCTAAGCAGTTATCTGATGTTTAAAGAGGAAATCTTGCCATTTTCCTATAAACCGGCCCTGCTCGTTTTCAGAGTGCAAAAAAGAGGATGTCTGGTAATCATAAATCAACACCTATGTTTTATATCTGGTGTATAAGGTTATCCACATTTTGGGGGCCCTTTTGATGCTGCTTCTGTCTTATCTGCCACAATATATTTTACATTCACAATATTCTTTTAGGCATCCACTGAAAAACTCTCTACAATACTGATGTGCTTGAAGCTATACTAACAAAACAATTCTGCAAAAACGTACTACACACACGAATTAAGTCTGGCTTAACATCAGGTGGTAACAAAACTGAACTCTTGAGAGTTCTTTTGGTAACAGCTAGATACCTGCTAACCTTCAAAATTTAAAAGCCAGGAGATCTAGTTTAAAAAATTGAGCCATTCTTCAAAAAATCTGGAGACGCGTGCTATCAAAAACCTTAAGATAACTAATTTTAGCATTTTACTATGATCTAACACCACTATATAATGGCATGCTCCAAATGTTGATTATATACTTCAATTTGTAGCCAGTCCAGGTACTTCATTCGATTTTTGGAAAAAGAAAAGTGCACAACTTTATTTTTGTGTTATAACTTACTCTGTTTGGGAATATTTTACGCTACACTTGACCCACATAGTCATGGCATTTAACTGGTAAATTGTTCTTTAAAATTATTTACAAGCAAGAAGCACTTTGACTGTATCACACTATCCCTTTTGTTTTCATCAGCAAATTTCAGTTTTGTTCCTTGCGTATGTCTCATTTTCTCTGTGCTTCTTTGTTTGCATGTGTTTAAATATATCAAATACATTATTGTATACATAAAAAAATAGATGAAGATTACTTAGCAGGCGAAGGAGCACAGGAAGTATAGTAGCACAAATAAATTAATAAATTTATACACACACATACACAAAAAACAAACGCTAGCTTTCGCAGCCTAGCTGCTTCTTCAGGTAGAAGGGAAGGAGAGGGAAAAGGAAATGATGAGCGTTTTAAGGGAGTGGGTAAGGAGTCATTCTAATGCCGGGACAGGGGTTGGGGGGGGGGGGGAAGGAGGGTAAACACACACACACACACACACACACACACACACACACACACACACACACACACACAACCTAGGCAGACATACTTTAGGGTTTCTACAGTATGTCTGCCTAGGTGTGCTTGCGTTTGTGTATATGTGTGTGAATTTATTAATTTATTTGTGTTACTATCACTTCCTGTGCTCCTTAGCCTGGTAAGTAATCATCTATTATATATATCCTGCTAGGAATTTCTCCTCAATAATTTTCGTATCAAATACATTTTTTTTTTTTTTTTTTTACATACTGAAACACTTACCACTGAATCAAAATACCATGACAATGTAAAATAGCTGTTTACGTAAGAGCTGCCATTCTGTATCTAACTAACGCTTCTTACTATCCATCCGAAAGCTTCCCACAGACTAAAAAAGCACACCTAATTGACACACTAATGCAAAACCTCACTTTCAAACTGAGCACAACTCTGAAAGAGTACATATGTATCTCCAAATGTGCAGGAAGGAGCAGAAGAAAACTATATACAGTATCGTGCTACTCGTAATTTCTATGGATTTTGGTATATATCGATGAAACTGGTAAATTAGCCAAGCACTTGCAGACACACGAAAAAATAGCAAGTTTCAAAACGAATCTTGGGTTAAAAGCTAAAAATCGGAAGAAATAGTGGCAAAATTGGGAGGCAGGAGATAAAGTGAAACATTGGGAGACTCCCGCCTAAATTGGAACAGTTGGGAGGTATGCAGCTAGTATTTGATGTTCCTAGCAGTGAACAGGGAGCTTATGAATAAGATAGTTTGTTTTACCACTACTGCTACAGTATAAAAACTAATACCAGAATAAACAGAGCAGAGTGTTCTGGTACTTTGGAGATCCTGAGGGTTCCTCCCTAGAACTGGACATCTATCAAAATTTGACGACTTCACCACCTTCGAGAAACCCTCCTATGGCTTCCCCCCACACAAAGATTTTAGTTTACAAAAAATTATGAAAACTATGATCCTATAAAAATATATTATTCGTTGTAAGGAAGTGCAAAATAAAGCATTCCGGTATTGAGTTGTTCTAACAATCAACACACAACAGTGTTTTCCAACACTTGGCTTGCAAAAGCAATACATTACACAATATTTAACATTTCAGAGGAGACCAAAAAAGAACTTTAAACAAGCACCCATACTGACTTATTGATTAACTAATTTTAACCAGAACAGGCTAATTGTTAATTTGAGGTCTTACAAATTGCTTTGTATGAAGAAACATTACGTAGACCACCACTAATTTACATTTTCTCATTTATTTGATGCCCAAATCACAAACATTTAAACAGAGCTCAATGCATTTCTTAAAGAACAACTAAACCGACTTTTCAATGTTCTGAAAATCATTCGAAACCAAATGCATCTAGAAACAAAAATACAAAATTTCAACTTGCCAATAAAATGGAAGCCTAGTTAATTTATTACAGATGAGAAATCAACCAATAACACAATCACTGTTTCATTCATAACAGTAATGAAATACTGGACAAAGACCTGAATGAATCAAGACAACATCAAAACAATCAGCAATTTACTGCACGTCTCAAGTGACAGGAGCAGAATAGTGTAGGAAGAAAAATTCAGCAGTTTGAAACAACTACTGAATACACCATCTACTGGCAGGTGGACTCTTTGCAAGGGGAAACGGGGTTCGGAAATAGTAAATGAAGTATGTTATTACAAGGTTGTTCTTTCAGTGTTGTTGGACTGTTGGATCAAATATAATTCATTGTCTCACTTTAGAAACAGAGAAACAACCTATGACCACTTTTTGTCATGTACCCTGCCAGTAGTACAAAGAATTCTGCAGGAACATTTATTTTACCACCTCTGTCTCCGGAAGTAATCGTGGGAGACTTCATGTGCTGTTTTACCTTGTGAATGCACTGGGAAAGCTATTATTCATCTTTCCCTGCTCCAAATATTTGCCTGCAGTTCTTCATCCTACTTTCTCCCCCGCCACTTCTAGTTGAGGACTTGCCACTCTACCAAGCACCCACGTACCGTATAAAACCACGCTAAAAGTTGGTTCGCATCAAGTCTGCGTTTACGTCTCCTCACCTCTCCACCTATATGGTTTTGTTGATTTGCAGCCTGCTCAGCCTGTGCATCATTCTGACTGCCTGTTTGTGACGCAGAACTCTGTACATCATTTTCCATAGAAGTATCTTCTTGTGAATCTTGTTCTGTAGCTTCTTTCTTTTCTGTAAGTGATGCACTGCTAATTAATAATATGCCATGTAGATTAACACGAACTTTGACTTTAACTTTCTGGCTTTCTCCTTCTGGAGTCGGTTTTACATCTTTTACAATGAATTGCCCTGAAATTAAAAAGCAAACATAGGATTAAAATATTTCTGCACTTTTATGAATTTGTAACATGGACAACCTATAATGCGGATTAGTCAATAAAATAAGTTTAGCTTGACCATATACTTGATGTGTCAATTTATTATGCAGCTAAATGAAATGATTACATCACAATTTCACTTTTCCAATCCCTAACAAATATTTTATTTCAAATGTAACTATTAAATGAAATGTGTTAATGGTTACCAATGTAAGGATCCGGGTAAGGTATATTCCCGACATAATAAGCTTTTATTGAGAATGGCTCCTTGCGGAAAAACGTCAACATTTTTGAGAATGGTACTGGGTGGTTTTGTGTGTATACTTCCATTTCTCTGTAACAAAAATAAATAAATTTTGAAATGTATACAACACAAAGAATCAATGTATTGGTCCGTACATTGAATACAAGGTTTGATAAAAAACCCCAGGATTTATCTGTAACATGGCCCTTTAACAAATAATTTGGGAAAATTGGTTTACTGAAGTTTACACATTACCTATGGAACAGTAGAGAACACCAACAGAATTGTCATATTAACAAAAAATACAAGCCTCAAGTGTCTTCAAGCATTCTCCCAAAGATAACGTGTGTATCATATTGCTCTTTTCCTCTCATGTTGCATGTTAATATGCTGGAGTCTACATAAAAGACCTTTGAAGACTATGGTGGTTGTGACTGAATAGTTTTACTATTGCATTAAAAACTGACACAAAGAATTGGCCTATTAAGTTTTTTTTTTTTTTTTTTTTTTTTTTTCCTCTCTGCTTTTTAATAGGATAAGTGTTTGAATGAAAAGTACAATACAGCCACACCATTCGTATATTGTCTATTTCTCCCGCAACCCACAACTTTACATCTGTTGAGGACCATGTACAAAATACAGGCAAATTTTTTAGTAAATTGTGTGTATTTACAGGCTATTCACCACATCTTTATGATATCATAAGAACTGCCTATAAAATTCATCGCCATCAAAACCAGTCAGCTTACTCAACATCAAGGCCAATTAAAACCATGGTGGGTTACTTATACATTCCAAAACAAGAGAGACATAAGAGCTAATACAAGATAAAATGACATGACTGGGGCATTAAGTCCAAACCTCATATTCACATTACTATTTTTCCTCAACTTGTAAACTCATTGTAATGCTGATATCACCATGAACAACAAAAATTGTCAACTACAAATACACACACACATATAAGTAATTGTGTAACATATCAGTAACAACATACACAGACATAGCTGAATTTTTCTAAATAAAGTATGGAATGCCAATGTGTGCTGTGCTGAATAAAATTGAATTATAATTTACCGTGGCAGAAGTGCTCAGTGTAAAAGAATTCTGAAGAACAAACCCACACTAAACTTCAAAATAAAATTTTTAATAGTTGCAGATAGTTCAAAGCTGGAGATTACTACTTTAAAGCATGAATCTCTCTCTCTCTCTCTCTCTCTCTCACACACATTTTTAACCTTGTCAATATTCTTACTGTTTACGAAAGACAGTAAAACCATAAAACTGTTCCAGTACACTAACTTCATCATATCACGCTAACAAGAGTGCTAAATGTAGCACATTATTTGAATGACCTGCTGTATTACCACGATACTACATTCCAATTAAAATAATTTTGTGATTGACCTTTCTGTAAATCCAGCAGCGGAGTCCAATTGCCTGACAGTTTTCTTGACTGCCATACTGCCACGTGCTCACTGTGTTGCCTGTTTTTTTGTGTGGTTTTGGTTTTTTTTAAAGTACATTCAAAGCATTGCCTAGTGTACACTGTTGCAAACATGCAACACTGGCACCCACCACTGCAATCTGTCAATCACCAAGTTATTTTAATCCGAGTATAAGATGATTTAATTTGAAATGATTATGCAATCACAATTACACATTGAATAACAAAGTGCTCTGCATAAACATTTAACTCATATGCAAAACCGAGAATTCAAATCTAACACTGTCAAGCATTTCTTCACATACTTACTTCTGGGTACTAGCCACACGCTGAGAAAAATAATCAAACATGGTGACCTTGAAACGATTCCAGATACTACGTAGGCGCCTACGTTTTACTGGCAATACATTTTCCGTGTCTTCAGGTACACTACTGAAAATTAAAGCAGTTCTTTATGCTGTAGTAAAGATGTTCCAAAAGAAAGAAACAAAGTATTTGAGAAATTCCTAAGGAATCAAGAAATGGAACATCTGACTGCAGAGCCTAATGTTGTAAATTTAGGAGTTTGTACAACTGGGTTGGTTTGAAGATGACTGAGGTAATATTTTCTCTGAGATTTAAATTAGAAAATTTTGAACAAAACAAACTTCAATTAGCACACATTTAACTACTAAATATTTAGTAAAGAATTTGAAGTGCAGGTGGCACACAATTATTTGGAAATTTCAGCTGTAGTCTTCGGAGTAGCATTTTCCTGTTTTACGAAAGTGAAAAATTTTGAGAGATTATCATACAGAGAAACAAATACTGTGAATCCTAAGCTACATGTCCAAAAAACTATGCTTGGGACAAGAATTCATATACAAAATTGTACCTCAAAATGTTATTTGACAAGTATTAGATGACAAATTGCAGCAAAGAGGTACATTAAAGGCATTTGTGATCAAATACCATTCTTTTATAAGCTTCACAATTTTAGTTAAAAGATTTCAATCTTGCTGGTGGGCCGCAACTACTTGCAACCACCTGCACTTCACTGGACGAGTGATAATCAACTTTCAATATCATCTAAAATTAGAATCTGCATAAGCACTATGTTGAAACTTTTATGTGTTAAGCAAAGACTGGGCAGATTACATCACAGCCTGAAAGAGGCAAAAGGTTACAAGGGAAATACAATAGTACATCAAAACAGCGAACCAGAGTTATATGTGTTGCATGACGAATAAGACAAGTGGTATTTTGTGTGTTTTTCATAGTTCATACCATTTGATGGAAATCCAATGAGGGGGGAAAATAAAAATAATTAATATTTATCAGTTTTTAAATTTGTAATTCCATAATATTTCACAGCACATTACATATATTCTAAAATAATTCTTTGCACCTCAACGACTTTTAAAGGTACTATTCTCTCACTTGCCATCATTTTTCAGTTGCAACAACAAAACTGTTGCATGACAAGGTGTCAACTAAAATCTGATTGAGCAATTAAAATTACATTGCTTCAATGAAAATTGCTTTCTAGCAGTACTGACTTACTCCATTAAACGCATCTTTGAGGACGAGAACAAAACAAGGATACAGAGAACCAAGAAACTTCTGTGCAATACTTTTATCTTAGTACTATCCAAATAACTGTAAATGACTATGACTATAAATATTGAGAAGTGTGAAGTTGTCCACATGAGTATGAAAAGAAATCTGTTAAACTTTAAAACTTCCTGGCAGATTAAAATTGTGTGCCACAATTGGGACTCACCTGGGACCTTTGCCTTTCGCGGGCAAGCACTACCACTGAGCTATGCCGACACATTTCACGGTCCATCCTAACTTCAATTCTGCCAGTACCGCGCTTCCTACTTTCCATACTTCACATAAGTTCTCCTGCGAAACTCGCAAGACTAGCACTCGTGGATGAAAGGACATGGTCCCCTTGGATGTGTCATCCCTCCCAACTTTTATATAATGAATGAATGACATTAACCCAGTATATGTCTAATCTTATTCCCCTTTTTTATGTTACAGCCATGGCCCTGCACATCTCCCATTGCCACATAACACCACCAGTCCTTTCCATTAATATTGTGTGTCCATTCGACACTGAATAGCTCAAACCTATGCCACTGTGCACAATGACAATTTGCCTCCTGTAAAAAACATTTTTTTCAAGTGATGAGTAATATAGGAAGTGTGATATGTCCCCCCCCCCCCCCGCCCGCCCCCCCCCTCATAAAATACGAGTGATTACAAGAGTCTTTCTGAAAATCATCCAAAACTAACTTGCTTCTCACTCAGTCACTTCATTCCAGAAACTTACCTCTGCCATGCCCTTCAGTACAATTTGTAATTTATGTAGACACTTGTGTGGCGTCTTTGTGTGCCATACTTATCAGTACTGTTCTTTCCCTGTTGTTATAACAGTATTCTTGTTATATTTAAAGTTGTTGCAGTTCTCTTAAACTAAGAAACATGAAATAAATGTGCACCATTTCCTTCTCTTTTTTACAGTAGTTCCCCCACCCCACACAAAAATTCAGGGGCTTGGCTATTAAGCACTTTTTCTTACCAAGTTTCTCTCCAGTCATTCCACTGGCCCTAGTGATTGCACTGGACACAGTGTCATATTTGAGACAAACACAGAACATAACGAAACAAACTCAACTACAATCATTTAGATGGACAAAACTGACAGCATTTGTTGCAAGTGGAACAGTCATTCATGTGTTTCAGGTGTGTGCAATTTTGGTTAGAGAGTGGATCGTGCTACTTGCTCAACTGTGTTTTGTTATTAGCTAGCTAACTGATGTCACTAGGCAACTGACTGATGGCACTGAGCTGTAAGTACCAAACACTTTTCTTCATATGATGCACAAAAGTCTGCAAAAAAATTAACAGAAAGAATAAACATAAAATGCATGACCACGTAGCTTGATAACAACCTTCGAGAGGGGGGGGGGGGGGAGGACAACCACAAGCTGCCTTGTTCTCATCGATACATAAAGTAACACTACAAAACTACATGAAGGCTGCAGAACAGAATACAGACCGAACGCCTGCACCCATCACAGCAGGTCTTTGTATATGGTGTGTGTGTTTTACCATGTTCTCCAATGTGACAATATTCCCATTAAACTCAGCAACATTTCAGTATGGTAAGCCCCCACAGTTTTATAAGAGCTTGCCCATGCAAATAAACTTTTTTCCCTTCCGTATTCTACCAAATCCATGAAAACTTACCATTTTGCTTTTTCAACAACTTTGGGGGTGGGGGGTATTTTAATTAAAATTCCATGGGAATGATCATACCTAGAAAATGGCACAATCCACAAGTGTTCCCAATTATTACTTCATTTCAATACTGGGACCTCATCTAACATAAGCAATATCAAGCTCTTGTTGACATCCTAAGTACTGATTATTTGTGTCATCAATTTGTTGTGATGCAAGTACATTAATGTGTCAGTACGAATTTTACAACCATCCTATACTAACCCATATAGTTGGTGCTCACATATATTACGAGTAAAAATTATGAGTTGTCAAATAGAAGCCATCACCAATTGTGAGTAAAACTGTTGCAACGGGAAACAGCAGAAGACTGCCAAGAAGTAGCACTATTTACTACTGCAAAAACCATAACCGATGAGAAAATTTTTGTCAACTATAAACCAAGCTAAAAGTTTCTTACATTATCAAAGGAGTACATTAAATGTATTCATATTCTTTAGTACTGAGCTATTTGTGCACTAGAAGTCACAACATTGTTTTACCGGAAAGGAAAAACTTTTCAGCAGGCAGGCAATCAAGCAAGTACATGCAAAGGTTGTTGTAAAAAAGCTAAATTTCAGCTAAGTAAAAACATAATACATAAATGTGATTACTGAAAATGTAATTAAATATCCAAAACAAATTAGAGCAAGGTCACAGCACAGCATTGGCATTAGTAGAATAAGCTTCTAAATCAACAAAATAAGGTATTCGAGTATGTTTTAGCTTATGATTTTTAATTTTGAAATATTAATATAACTGAAAAATAAAAAACAACAACAACAACTCACCCATCTTCACCCATTGATGCATCCCACACTAATTTAATAGGATATGTCTGGATATCAGTAACACTGAATTCTCTCACTCTGATAGCTGGTGAAAGCATAGCACATTGCAGAGCACAACCTCTGGATACAGCCTCATCTTGATTCAGAGTTGTACTTGGCAATTTGCCAAAAACTGTCTCTATGAGGTGTTTAATTGCTGGTATGCGGCTAGACCCGCCAACAATTTCAACAGAATGAATTTCATCAAGTCGTAGCCCTGTAGCAAGACAGAGAATGAATGTTAAGATATGAGTAAACATCTTCCAATCCTATTGCAACCAATTATTATATTAGTATTTTAATTAGCCTATCAATTTGGCAGTAAGTCTTCTTTTGAGGAATCGGAATAAAAAGAAGAATCGACCTGGGATCATAAGAATCTATGCAGTATTACAATATAATACGAAAAGAACAGGAGTCAAGCGTCACACACCATTTTACACCTTTCAACAGACGCCTGTAAGAACCAGGGGCATCACTATCCCACCTGAAGTCTGATCTCTGTCATTTAATGAACATACTTTGTACAACCCCCCCTCCTAAACTATTTTCGATTTCCATTTGTTTACAATTCCCACTAGAGACAGTAAATCAACTACGGCGACAGGACGGAGGAAGTAAGCTATTTCTTTTAGTTTTGTGAAATTTAAAGAAGAAAGTTTCGTCACACCAGTTCAGTTGCATCAACATAATTATATGTTCTTTGACTGATTATAAAATTATTTGCGAGATTAATCTAGCAATTCTGAAGAAGACAATATTTATTTTTCAAAAGGAAAAAACTTAAAAATAACACATTAAGTGTCAATCATCTGTAGATCTAAAATCATGAGCTCAAGAAATCAGTACTAGTTAAACTATCAACAAGAAATAACTTCTTCGAAAAGACTGATCGGCATTTCGGGCAGAGATGACAAGAATACAGTTCTCTTGCAAGTGTTGAAGAATGAAGCACAAATCGGATCACGCGGTAACTATATTGCCGCAGAGACATGTAGAAAAATCACATTACATGACTGAGAACAGTAGGCACATTAATCTCTAGTAAGCAATTTTCTGTAACTGTCAACAATCAACTTAAGGTAACTCAACTATAGCACTTTCCAAATTACGATGTTTTAAGTGTAACACTGTTTTGCATAAAGAAGAGGGCTTTCAACAGACAAGGTTATTAGTATTAGTGAATTATTACTGTACAATGTACATACAAATGTAAGTGCTAGTAGCATATATAATGCACACATGATGTCCAAAGACTGCAAAACAAACAACCATCATTGGAGTGTCTGTATAGATGCGACTGCAATAGTAGTAGTGCACCACCAGTACCAATACAGTCTGCAGTGGAGAGAGAGAGAGAGAGAGAGAGAGAGAGAGAGAGAGAGAGAGAGAGAGAGAGAGAGAGAGAGAGAGAGAAGTTCTTAAGGCTGAAGTAAATAAATAAATACCCATACAAAGCAGAGTTTTCAGCTAGTATTCAATAAAAAGGTGGTTTGCTTTTAGCCACTGGGTGTTTACAGCATTGAAAAACACAAGACCAAGATGGGTGCACAAATCCATGATTTTGCCAAGTTTCTGAAATATTTTTTGGTAAAATGCACAGAGGAAATCTGAACTAAAGTTCTTGGTTGAACCACGCTGTCATATACTTAGCACAAAGTCACTTCCATTTATGAAACTCAATACTACATACCTGAGTCCTGTAGGCATTTGCGCATCGTGTGTTCAACTCTCTGAATCAAGTGGGCGCAAAGTTTCTCCATTTCTGCCCTGTGAAAAGTGGACTCATTTAATCATTTATAGCACTTTAATGCAATAGACATAGTAAATGAGAACATCAACAAACTGCAACAAATTGTTATAATTTCAATTTTGGTTATGTTAATTTTAAGATTAGAGTTGTTCATCTTCTCATGTTGATATTATTCACTTATGTTTTGTGTCGTATATTACAAGTAATGTATCACTAAGAAATTTATCACATTGTTGTATCATTAGTCATTAGGTTTGATATAAGACAATGCAATTTTACAAAGGAAGGGAAAGAAATGTCTTTCTTTCATATGAAAGAAAATATACATTTTAAGTAGGGTATTTTATTATTACTGATGGAAATTCTAGTCCTGAGATGCTGAAAGATTCTTGCTTTAGTTATGCGATCTACCCACCTCATCTTCAGTATTCTTCTGTAGCACCACATTTCAAAAGCCTATACTCTCTTCCTGTCCGCACTGTTTATCGTCCATGTTTCACTCCCGTACAAGGCAACACCCCACACAAATGACTTCAGAAAAGTCTTCCTTACGCTTAAATTAATATTAAATTTCTCTTTTTCAAAAATTCTTTTCTTCCCATTGCCATTCTTCATTTTATATACTCCATACTGCAACCATCATATGTTATTTTGCCCAAGTAACAAAAGTCATCTACCACCTTTAACGTTTCGTTACCCCCCTCCCCCTCCCGTCTCTGTCTATTGTTGCCCAAAGCTCCCTCTGAAATTCTTAAGAACTTCAGGTTTCCTAATTTTTTCCAAGTCCAATCTCCTTATTTTCCTACCTTTCTGCAGGTTTTCTTTTCTTTTCTTTTCTTTTCTTTCTTTCTTTCTTTTCTTTCAGTTTCAGCCTACAGTTCATGAACAATAAGTTATGGTCAGATTCTATATCTGCCCCTGGGTATGTCTTACTGTTCAAAACCTGATTCCAGAATCTATGTTTTATCAGTATAAAATCTGATAGCTTCTGGTGTCTCCTGCTCTCGTACATGTATACAACCTTTATTTGTGATTCTTAAACCAGGTTTTGTTACGATTAAATCATGTTCCGTGCTAAATTCTACCACGCGACTTCCTCTTTCATTCCTTCTGCCCAGTCCATATTCACCTACTGCTTTTCCTTCTCTTCCTTTTCCTACAATTGAATTCCTGTCTCCCATCACAATTAAGTTTTCCTCTCCCTTAATTGTCTGAATAATTTCCTTAAATTCCTCATACATTTCTTCAATCTCCTCATCAGCAGAGCTAGTTGGCATATAAACCTGCACTACAGTTGTCAGTGTTGGCTTCTTATCTATCTTGACAATGATAATGCGATCACTGTGCTACTCTTAGTAGTTTACCCGCATTCCTATTTTCTTATTCATTATGTCTTACTCTTGTGATACCCCCAACTGATTTTTGTATTTATAATCCTGTATTCACCTGGCCAGAAATACTGTTCCTCTTTCCACCGAACTTCACTAATCCATACTATATCTAACTTCAACTTATCCATTTCCCTTCTTAAATTTTCCAGAGATCTAACATTTCACGATCCGACCCGTAGAATGCCAGTATTGTCTTTCCTGATGACATCCTCCTGAGTAGTCCCTGCCAGGAGATTCGAAAGGGGGACTATTTTATCTCCGGAATATTTTACTCTAGAGGATGCCATCATATATTCATACAGTAGAGCTGCATGTCATCGGGAAAAGTAACTCCCATAGGTTCCGCTTGCTTTCAGCCGTTCGCAGTAGCTGTGTAGCAAAGCCACATTAGTTTATGTTACAAGGCCAGCTCAGTCAATCATCCAGACGGTTGCCCCTATAACTACAGAAAAGGCTGCTGCCCCTCGTCAGGAACCACACATTTGTCTGGCCTCTCCACAGATACCACTCTGCTGTGGTTGCACATATGGTACGGCTATCTGCATTGTTGAGGCACGCAAGCCACTCCACCTCAGCAACGTCTGTGGTTAATAAGTATACCATGTTCTTGCGTCACATAAAGTGAAAATTTTCAAACCATATTTCACAGGCTTACTGTTGGAAAATGTGTTTGCCTCTAAATGCAACCAGTTATTTATCCACTGTCATACTCGGACACAGTATAATCACCAACACAGTTTGACATGAATAATTCAAACATTTCTCTGAATGCAGCTAGGCAAACAAACACTCCGAGCTGCAAACAACTGATATATATCCATCTACAGTTTGGCATTCGCCTCCAGCTTTCACAAGACCACTTCACCTGGTCTTTTCACATGGCGGTTGTGGACTCTCCTGTCCTGGGCATCGACTTTCTCAAGCGCTACAGCTTGTGACGGTATATTCCATCTCTTCCGTAACACTTCGGACACACTTATCAATGGGACCTGAACACCCTTGCCTGCAATAACACGACCTGTTAATGAACCACCTTAGGTGGGTGTAAACAAATCACCTTCAACCTTAACAAAACTACTACCGACATCACTTGTGTATATTAAGAATCGATGAGCGCGCAGCCGTCATGCCCACCACTACTCCACAGCCTTGTCAGCTGGCAAGGACAATAACAAGCATTCCACGTCAAGCACATGCGAGCCGTACGTTGCACACACAGCTACCGTGCCTCAACAAGAGCCTACCACTCTAAAATGCTCAAGATTAACAATTGAACTTGTCACAACAGATTAAATACTACTGTTGGTACTCCCCCCCCCCCAAGTAACAAAGCCCGACTACACCAGTATGTGCCACGACAGAACAGCTGAGCTGCTATGCAGAGACTTCTCGATGCAGGTGCCACCTTCCTGTCTTCTAGCAACTGGTCCTCACTATCCACTTTAGCACGCAAGAAGGACGGTTCGTACAGGTTACGCGGAGACCACACAATCATAGACAATGACCCGATCCCTCACATTCAGTAATTTTTACAGCAGTTGCACGATGCAAGAGTGTTTAGTGTGATTGACTGCTTCAAGGCCTACCATCAGATTCCAAAGACACAGACAAACAATAATTGCTGCTTTCTAACTCTTTGAATACAGTTTCATGTCATTTGGCCTAAAAAACGCAGCACAGACATGACAATGCTTTAAAGACTATATGTTCCCATTCCCATTCTGCTACACCTATCTTGACAACAGTTTAATTTTCTCTGCGTCAGAAACTGAACATCGACACCTCTCACGGGTACTCCAGAGACTGCAGGACAATTGTATGAAAATTAACAAATTTCAGCCTCACTGCTCTAAGGTTGATCAGGAGGTTAGAGCTGATGGAATCCACCCAACAACAGATCACATGGCTTTAATTATGGATCCACCTCTCCCAGAGACAAATTTCTTCCCACAGGCATATTCCATATGCAGCAGCACTAAGCCACACACTAGCCAGTAATAACACATCTGATGCACAAAGTCCCTTGGACAGAATACGTAATAGCTGCATTCCATAATTTGGAAACAGTACTGGCCAATGCCGTAACACTTTCATCCCATCGCAGACGCCTGTATATCGATCACTAGGATGTGAGCGACACCTTCATTGGTGCCAAACTGCTACAGGGTATCGTCAATGTCTTCCCATCCCTGTGTGTGTGTGTGTGTGTGTGTGTGTGTGTGTGTGTGTGTGTTTTGCTATCACTGCCTGTGCTCCTTCACCTGGTAAGTGGACTTCATCTATTTTTTTATATATATAAAGTATAGAAGGAAACTATCCTGGTGGGATAAACAAATATAAAAAATAGAAAACGGATGACTTACCCAAAAGGAACGGCTCGTCAATAGACACAAAAATAAAAATCAAACTCAAACACACAAGCTTTCGCCACCACTGGCAGCTTCTTCAGGAAAAAGAGGAAAAAAGGGGAGGAGAAAGGGAAGGATATGGGTTTTAAGGAAGTGGAAAAGGAGTCATTCCAATCCCAGGAGTGGAAGGACTTACCTTAGGGGACAAAAAACACAAACACGAGTGTGTGTGTGTATTTATCTACCTTCCTTTTTGTCCCCTAAGGTAAGTCCTTCCACTCCTGGGATTGGAATGACTCCTTTTCCACTTCCTTAAAACCCATATCCTTCCCTTTCTCCTCCCCTTTTTTCCTCTTTTTCCTGAAGAAGCTGCCAGTGGTGGGGAAAGCTTGTATGTGTGTTTGAGTGTGATTTTTATTTTTGTGTCTATCGACGAGCCGGTCCTTTTGGGTATCCCGATTTTTCATGTTGCATCTCATTTTCTGCCTGACAACGCCTCTGCTTGTTGTATCCCCAACATTATCTTCCCTCTACACTCCCCCCCCCCCCCCCCACCCTTCCACTTGCCGTGTAGTCAGACTGTGTTGGGTGGCCAGAGATGGCTGACGTGTGTGCACGAGTGCGCCTGAGTGATTGTGTGGATGAGTGTTCTCTTTCTGAGGAAGGCCACAGACGAAAATTTAGAATTTTGTGTGTTTTATTTGTGTCTGCTGACGGCTCAACGTTTGTCTTTACAATGACTTTTTCCCTATCACCACCACCACCACCACCACCACCACCACCACCATCTGCTACATCAAAAGGAATGGACAATGCTTTTCAGATTATATAACTCAAATCGGTTCCATCACCACTTCTGTGGACCTGGAAGAGCTGATCCAACTGCAACAAACTGACGAGGAGATACGTACTTTATGACAGATAACAAAACCTCGTTTCTCATTGAACCTCACTCACTACCAAATGCAAGCATTCCACATGCTCTCTCTGACGCACTGCACCAGCTGCACTACGTACCGTTTTCAATTTGTTGGCGACATTAAGATTTAAAGAAATGTAAATATCTTAAACCTATTATGTTTCTTGATGAGAGACTGGATTGCTGTATCTCAAAAATTTTCACAGGCCTGTTTGCCAACCTCACA
The DNA here is from genome assembly GCA_026315105.1 of Locusta migratoria. Classification (NCBI taxonomy): domain Eukaryota; kingdom Metazoa; phylum Arthropoda; class Insecta; order Orthoptera; family Acrididae; genus Locusta; species Locusta migratoria. The sequence goes on from CM048746.1 coordinate 299,506,374, forward strand.
AAAGAACTGAAACCACTTAGCAGCCTCCAGGTCCCTTTTCATGCGAGCCACAAAGAACCTCCAACAAAAATCTTATTTAATCCCCCCCTATGTAAGTATTCTCATGCTTTGTGACATTTATTGCAGTGTGTTGTACACTGACATGTTTTGGCATGGCTTCCTCAAATTAAGTGAGTGCTGCAATTAACAGTTTGAAGTTATTTGCAGCAGCAATGTGTACTACGAAAATATGCACATAAAATTTATTTAAATAGTCTTATGATGTTAATGGAGAAGCAAATGCAAGCACGCATTACTACTTGGTAAATTCCATGTTTCCAACAATTTCTTTTCTTCAGCAATAAAATTGAAAATCCATTTCCTGAACTTTCAGGGAAGCCCTGCTTCTTTGTATAGTTACTTATTCTTGTTAACAGCTTATCAAAAATTTATGAGAAAATGTCAAGTGGATCACAGTGGCTGAAAAGGTCTAAATACGTTTTGGATTGTCTCCCAAATAAGCACCCAAACTCCATCCCTACAGCATGGTTGTTGGGTCAAAAATAGATTTATCTGGTAAATTTTTTGAGATCAAAGATCATGAACATCACAAGGTAAATGTGACACTTTTAAACTGTAATATTGGCAATGAATTACAACCAATATAAAACTTTAGGTATCTTCTACAAGTTGCTTCCCGACATATTAAATAGGTACATAATTTCTCCAGTTCAGGACTGACATACTGTTACAGGAATATTAATGTGCAAAAACATCACTCCTTTTAATTAATACTTTAGTGTAAAGCAACATTAACACTCACCTATTCATTGATGCCTGAACATCTTTATCATCCATGAAGCACTCTATATTCATCGGAAGATTCATAGAATTAGCAGACATTTGTTTCTTCAGTTTTTCAACTTCTGTAGTTAGACGCAAATATGCTCTGGGGTTATTACGAGGATCAATTCGATAACGCGATTGAAAGTCTACACAGAAATGATTTGCTAGTATCTCATCAATATCTCTGCCACCAAGTTGAGGGTCTGCTGCACTAGCCAACATCTGTAAATAAGTTCAGAACAACAGAAACAGTGAGAAAACAGGTGAGTTATGATACGGCTACTATTAATGTCAGGAAAAAGCTTTACAAAATCCTAATATGCCCAAAGAGAGTTATTGTCCAACAAAATTTTTAGGACGTGTAAAGTGTAGTGGCTATAGCCTTGGTTTTTCTCTAATGAAAAAAAATTGGCTAGACATTTGTTATGCATAATCTGTGTACAGTTAAGTAATGAGTCATCCAATGCTGAAATACTAATGGCTTTGGCAAATTATGTTATGAAAGGTTGCTTTTGAATTGTTTACACACGTATACATTATATAATATCAAAATTACAAATAATATTCCTCGATTTCCTAATCTTGTGGCAACCACAAAACAACCTACTGGTTTGAAATACTGCAAAGCCTTCATTTCATTGTAAAGTTTCTTCCAAAATTTACCTACTTATATCAATACAGCTTGTTGTAATATAGAATCCTTGTTCATAAGAAAAAGTGTTGAAGCTATCATAATAAGGTAGTAGCATAGTACCAGAAGAATATTTACCTTTAGTTTCCCTTTGTGAAAAGCACAGGCAGAAACCTGCAAGGACGCATGACCACAGTCAACAAAGACCACATTGCGTGGCTTTTCCTCTGGAGCTGGTAGGTCCTGCTTATAAATGCCATAAGCTAATGCTGTAGCGGTAGTCTCATTCATTAGCCTGAGAACATTCAGACCAGCAATGCTGGCTGCATCAAGCAGAGCTTTACGCTCTGCATTAGTGAAAAATGATGGAACCTGTCGAGGAAAATTTGCTTTAAATATTATTACTCCTTTGAAAGACATACTTTGATTATGAACAATAAAAGAAGAGGGTTTTGCATGTACACTTATTACAGATTATGTAATACAGGAGTATAAAGATTCATAAAAATGTGTATGGCAAGATTCAGTATAGCCAAAATTCCGTAGGAAACTGATTTCAACCATACTGAGGTACCACACTCACTTTTGCATTCGGGAGATATCAGCACTAACATTATGTTAAGAGCTGACAGCAACAGAATGCATTTTACGCCCGGTTTTATTGATAAAAAAATGTAATTACAATATGAAATGTAGATGTTTGTCAACAAAGTATATTTTAATCAAATACAAGTTAATTAAAAAAACCACCACACTAGTCTTAAGAAATAGTGTTACTTTAAACAAGTTACAGACTTTTAATGATATCTATCAAACTCACCGATATAACACAATCATTAACTTTAGTCTTTAAAGCCACCTCTGAAATATCCTTCAGTTTGGTAAATAGCATTGCTGTTATCTGTTCTGGTGAGAACACATGTTCTTCATCCAAATAATTTACCTACAACAATAAAAAATCTTTGTAATAATTGAACATGAAAAATATGTTACTTAATATATTGGTGTGGTCCCTGTTCTTTCGGATATGTGCGAAAGAACAGACACCACATCTCCTTCGCAGCCACATCACATTTTAAAATTATTTACTTCACCGCAAATTCGGTCATACGTAGAATTCACAAGGAGAATCCGTAATGGTGAGTGTAGGAGAACATGGACAGTGTGACTTGTGGAAATTTGAGACGGACGGGAAGTGAGCATGGATAGCCAAGTGTTTAAGGCAACCGCTGGCTTGAAGCGGAAGACCTGGGTTTGATTCCCGGCCTGGCTCACATTTTCACTTGTCACCATTGCTTAATATCAATGCCCTAATGCAGCCACTGTCAATCCATTCTTTCCTAATCCCCCTTCCTTACCCTCCTTTATCAATAATTTGAAAAATAAACAAACAATAAAAATGGATAAAAATATGTTAATTACGAAAGGTAAACAAAAAGGTTAACCCTACATACTGGGCTACAATTCATGGGAAAGAGATACACAGATAAGGGGTCCATTGGTCTACTGCCAGTTCATAGTGCCCTATGGACACAATAGGACCAAAAACAAAATATAAAGTGCAAAAACTCTGGGCAGACCTAATGCACATGACAATTGCTTCCTTAGTGACTGACATTTGACTATCGTGTTGTGTGTCACTCTGACATAGCTCCCACACATCATTGTCAAAAAAGTACTACACTGGGAACAGATGCATCTTGTGATATGGTAAGCACCTGTCAAACTAACCCTTATACCACAGCCTATTAGGGAGGGTGTCCATTTCCTAGTGTGAAGTAAGAGAAGGTTCAGTTGGCAACTATGAAAATAGCTCATTTACAGTACTTTTGAAAATACACCAACATACCATACTTTAAACCTTCTCTCAATTACCTAAAACGAAGAATACTGGATGGATCATTATGAGATTGTAGAATGTGTTGTAAACCACCCCCATAGTTTACCCAATATCCCTTCATGCAAATCCCTCAAACCCTTTCAGATCTAGCCGAACTGAATGATCTTTCCAACTTGCAACACACCCTTAAAAACCAAACCACCTCTCACCAAGCCAACCTAGTGTCAACATTAAACTCTTCTCCTACTCCATATTACAACCCATAATCTTCTCTTGCTCTCACTTCAACCACCACCTGGACACTTCCAGGAATTCGGCCCCTCTAACTTTGCTTCGCCACGTCCTTCACCAAGTCCCTCCCTATGACATCCTAATACTATTTCAAACTTCTGACTCTTCCACCTAAAAGTTGTTCCAGAATGATCCTATTCCAAATGTTCCATCATAGTCTCTGATCCAAGCTGAAATCCTTAGGCCCTTTTCAGAACCTCTCTACAAATCCATCTCTTCTGATGCCAACACTCCACACATCCATTTTCTACACTCTCCAAAATCTACAAACAAAAAACCATAAATGCCTAATGGTGGATAGCTACTGTGCATCCAAGGAAACTGTTTTGGCTCTCACTGACCAATATACCCAAACAAGTTCCCAAATTCTAGCCTCACATCAAAGATACCAACCACTTCCTTCACTCTCTCCATCATCCACGCCCCACTACCAATCTGATCCACATCACCCCACATGACTTGCGTATACACTAGTATCACTCGCGTGCACTATCTTGCCTGTCTAACACCACGTCTCTCCCAACAACCTTAAAACTACAAACACCCTAACTTATTCCCCAACACCAACTACATCTTTAACAACTACTATTCCTTTGAAGTGAAAGTATACAAATAAAATTGTAACACCGCCATAGGAACCGGTATGGCAATCTCTTATGCCAAGCTGTTTATGGACCATCTAGAGTAAATAATCTGGGTTCAGATTCGTGTTCATTGACAATATTTTCATCACTGTTCCTTCACAACCTTGTGTTCACTCCCATCAGCAAATAATATTTTTGTAAAGGGTAGGCCACTACTCACCACAGATACATCTGATGAGCTGTGGAAAGGCACACATAATAGAAAAAAACTGCAACGCTTTCGGCTGGTACAGCCTTTGTTGGCTGGAGAACGTACACACACAAAACTGCTGTCTACGGCCACAACGACCAGAAACTGCATACATGTCTGTCTGAGTTTGTGTGTGTTTTTCTCCATACAGGCTGAAAGCTTTGCAGCCCCCACCATTATCTGTGCCTTTCCGCAGCTCATCAAACGTCTCCGTGGTGATTAACGGCCTAGCATTCACAAACATATTGTTGATTCCTTCCTGTAACTTCCAATTTTTGAGGTTTGATTCCATTTCCAGGATGGTGCTCAACGGCCACACAATGATGAACACACCCGATGTATTGAGCAGCATTGGCCGTTAATGTTTTATTTAAAAAAACAATACATCGATTTCAATCACATAGTGACCATCTTCAGTGTCCTTCAAACAAGCATTATGAATGCCCTGAATTGAAATCGATCTGTTGTTTTTTAAATAAAACACTAATGGCCAATGCTACTCAATACATGTGGTGTTTTTCATTGTTTGTTACCCGATAAACCTACAGGACATACAGTTTTGAGCACGACAACAATATGATTTGATATGATTATTGCATTTCTCGCTGTGTATTTAATAATCAAAATATCCACCAGTGTACTGCCGGTCTATAGTGTCCAACGGGCTCAATATTTCGGCGATCATACATGTCGCCATCATCAGGTGAACTGACGGACTGAGCTTCTGGAAACACGTTGGCACGGAGATCCGCACGTTATGGCGGCTCAAAGGGAACTGGGTTCTAGCCCGGTAGCGGGCGATTTAGATACCCTCAGCCCGCCTCCTCCATGGTCCGCGCCCTGCTCCTCTGTTGCGTATTGGAACCGATTGCAACAGTGTCTGAGACGACGTTGATGTGAGGACTCTGTCCGCCGTGATCGCCAGTTCGTTAAATTTGCTAGATTTACTCTTAATTAACCCAATTGCTGGTTCCCAAGCTTTGCTAAGATTATAGCCACAGTCACAGCTTATGAGGTCGCCACTAGTGTGAATGTCAATGGCCTCTCTAACGACGCAGTCCCAGTATCTCTATGTCTGTACCAGAATCCTAGTGCGTTCATACGCCAATGCGCAATTCTCCGACAAACTATGTGCAGCGACCGCCGACTTGCTCGGATATATCAACCTTGTGTGCCTTTGGTGTACAACGCATCGATCCTGAATGGTATGAATCGTCTGTCCAATATATGACTTGCCACATTGACACAGAATCTGGTAAACGCCGGCATATCTCAAACCGAGGTCATGTCCGGTGCTCCCACCAGTGCACAAATTTTATTCGGCCGACAAAAGACAGTTCCAACCTGGTATTTCTTCAGAATGAGGGCAACCATCCCCGAGAGTGCGCCGATAAATGAAATAAATGCAGTGCCTACGTCCTCCCTCATGTTTTCATCCGTTTCCACAGGTTGTGCTGTAGTGGTTGGGTGGAGAGCCTGCTGAATCTGCCACTCTGAGTACCCATTTTTTCGGAATACAGTTCTCAGGTGTTCCAATTCCTGGGGTAGACACTCTGTATCGGAGATAGTGCATGTCCTATGTTCTAGAGTTTTAAGTATCCCATTCCTTTGTGAAGTGTGGTGATAGCTGTCTGTGTGTAAATACAGATTGGTGTGCATTGTATTCCGATACACACCAAGACCCAGGGTGCCATCAGCTCTTCTCTTGACCAAGACGTCAAGGAACAGCAATTGAAATTCTTGTCTTACCAGCTGACAAACGCAATGCTACGGTTGTTGTCTCCCTTAAGAATTTAGAAGAGCCTGCTAAATGACGATCCCTACCGGAAGGTCAGCGTTGACCCCACAAAGAAGGTGGAGAACAAGACGAGGGTGCTTCTCAAGGATGTGGATTTACCAGAGGGTGTCACCAAGAGACTGCTACCTCAAGGTCCGGTACCGCCAAGACTTTATGGACTCCCTAAGGTTCACAAAGATGGGGTGCCATAACACACCATTGTCAGTAACATCAGTGCACCCACATATCTGTTGGCCAAATACTTGACGGGAATATTAAGTCCTTATGTGGGTAAATGTCCCCATCACATCCGTAACTCTGTGGATTTTGTTAAACGCCTTAACAGCTTCAGGCTGGACGAGTCAGATATCATGGTGAGTTTTGAGGTTGTTCACGAGGGTGCCCCTTGGAGAGTCACTAGATTTGATTTAATGAAAGTCCAGCTCCAGTTGCAACTGGTGCTGGACTTTCATCAAATTAGTACCACAGTTGCGGCAACAGCAACCATCCAGTGATGGAGAAACTAATAATCACTAGATTTGATTGGTCAGAAGTTTGACGAGAAGACAACCGAATTTTTAGGCATGTCTTTATCTCCACATATTTTCTTTTCAATGGCGAATACTACGAACAAACGGAGCAAGTCGCCATGGGTAGCCAACTCTCCCCTGTGGTCGCAAATTTGTACATGGATAATTTCAAGGAGGAAGCCCTGGCATCGTCTGAACGGAAACCTACTTGCTTTCTCCGTTACGTGGATGACACATTCTTCATCTGGCCGCATGGTATGGATAAACTCTTTGACTTCCTTACACATCTGAACTCCATAAACCCCAACATAAAATTCACTACGGAGACTGAAACTGAGGGTAAATTGCCTTTCTTTATGTCTATAATCTTAGCAAAGCTTTGGAACCAGCAGTTGGGATAATTAAGAGTAAATCTAGCAAACACAACATAGTGACGACCACGGCGGAGAGAGTCCTCACATCGACGTCATCTCAGACGAAGTCTCAATTGGTTCCACTGCGCGAAAGCGGCGCGGACCATGGAGGGGGCGCTCCACGGGCCGAGGGTATTTAAATCGCCCACTACTGGGCTAGAACCCAGTTCCCTTCGAGCCACCATAGTGTGCGGATCTCCGTGCCGGCGTGTTTCCAGCTCAGTCCATCAGTTCACCTGATGATGGTGACATATAGGACTGCCGAAATATTGTGCTCGCTGGACCCTATAGACCGGCAGTACACCTGTGGATATTTTGATTAACAATATGATTAGGAGGCATATGTAAGTCATAATATCCATTTTTATTACATTCCTTTGAGTGAAAAAGGACTTATGTTTTCATTTTAAATGACTTCCTGTTTAATATAAATTCATCTCCTTTTGTGTCTTTTGCCAACATCTCTACAGTACAGTCTTTGATATATCTCTCACAGTTAGGTTACGACTTAGATGTGCACAGCTTCTTTGAAGTTACCAGAATGACAAAGGACATTTTCAATAAAGTAAAAGGATTACATTACTCTAGAGGGTATTAGTGGGTTTTTTCTATCATAGATGGAAGTTTCCTGTCTAGGCTATGCAAATGTTTCAAAATTACAAAGACATCTACACGGGATACTCTGCAAATCACATTTAAGTGCCTGGCAGAGGGTTCATCGAACCACCATTATACTATTTATCTCCCATTCCATTCTCTAATAGCACGCGGGAAGAAAGAACACCTGAATCTCTCGAGCTCTGATTTCTCATATTTTATTCTGATGATCATTTCTATCTAAGTAAGTGGAAGTCAACAACATATTTTCGCATTTGGAGGAGAATGTTGGCGATTGGAGTTTCGCAAATAGCCCACGCCGCAGCGATAAGCGCCGTTGTTGTAATGATTACCATCCCAGATCCTGTATCATTTCCGTAACGCTGTCTCCCCTGTATCGTGACAATACGAAACGAGCTGCCCTTCTTTGGACTCATTCGATGTCCTCCGTCAAACCCACCTGATAAGGATCCCACACTGGGCTGCAATACTCCAAAACTGGACGGACAAGCATAGTGTATGCAGTTTCTTTTGTAGTTCTGTTGCATCTTTTAAGGGTTCTGCCAATAAAACGCAGTCTCTGGTTCGCCTTTCCTACGATATTATCTACGTGTTCTTTCCAATTTAGGTGTGAAGTAATAGTAATTCCTAGGTATTTTGTGGAGTTTATTGCCTTCATTTTTTGATTGATTTATCATGTAAACAAAGCTTAATGGATTTCTTTTCGTACTCATGGGGACGACTTCACAATTCTCATTATTTAGAGTCAATTGCCAATTTTTACACCATACTGATATCTTATTCAGATTGTTCTGCAGTTGGTTTTGATCTTCAGATGATTTTAATTGACGGTAAATGACGGCGTCATCTGCAAACAACATAAGAGTGCTACTTAGATTTTCCCTTAAATCTTTTATGTAAATAAGGAACAGCAGAGGACCAATAACACTACCCTGTGGAACACCAGATATCACCTCTGTTTTATTCGATGCCTTACCAGTGATTACTACGAACTGTGTGCTATCTGACAGAAAATCCCCTATCCAATTGCAAATTTGGGGAGATATACCATAACCACGCAATTTGATTAAAAGCTGTTTGTGAGGTATGGTGTCAAAAGCTTTCTGGAAATCAAGAAATACGGAATCGATTTGCGAACCTTTGTCGATAGCACCCATCACTTAGTGTGAATAAAGAGCTAGTTGTGTTTTGCATGAACGATATTTTCTAAATCCGTGTTAACCTTGGGTCAATAGATCGTTATGTTCGAGATAATTCATAATATTTGAATACAGGATATGTTATTGTTGCATTTCACAGTTGCGGCCTACTACTGATAGATATGAGACACACAAGCTTATCCGCTTGCAACAATTTAAGATGTTCTCTTGGATTCCTGCTTAATCATATCCTTTAAAATCAAGATATATTCAACAATAATAGTGAAGCACTTATGCCAATCAGAATAGATGTGTACAGTCTACTTTGTCAAAAATACTTTCTGAGAAAATGGGATATAAGACCCTATTAGGTCTACATGATACAGCTGAAGTGAAAGTTGCTGGACCACTCTAAAAAGTTCTACCTAAGAATAGAGGCAAGTCAGCAATGCTCGCGTGTTTGATATATAGGCCTACCAATAGGACTCTACTGCGATATGCAAACCTTATAAACTGCCACGTTTTCACATTTGTATCAATATACAACAGAGCAACTTCATTAATTTATGTAATATGATAAACATGTGTCAGAAATGATTAAATATTTAACAAATGCTGTACAAAATGTGACTATGGAAGTTTTGGTAATTTTTACATTAATCTCTATACTTTTTACGTATATTTCATGATTTCAAACAATGTGCCTAGGCGAAACTGAGAGTACAGCTTAAATTGTTTCAAGTAAACATAATTATCATTGTGCCATAAAGAGGTAAAATTTTATGGCACTTCTTGCCGGGCTCCAGTGCTTATGTTGGCAACAGATGAACAATGAAGTGTAGAATTGTGCTAATATTTTTCGTAAATGTTATTGCTGCTCGTTTCACAAGCAGCAAAATAAATACTGTACCTGCTCTATGGTTGACAGGTTCTTGTATGTACACTTGTCCGTTCAGAAAAAAATCGTTTTAATTGAAGTTGTCATGAAAAAAAAAAAAACATTTATTGGTCATCTGAGCTGCCGTCACTAGCATTGGTGCCAACATAACCACTGCATTATTACATTGTGTTCTATTTACCTCCTATTGCCTTTTATTGAGAGGACAAGGGTACATACAAGAACCTACCAACCACAGAGCAGTCTTGAACAGCATTTATTTTTATTTTTAATGTCTTCATTAGTGCATTGTACAGACCATCACATAAATAAATAATGCTGTCAATGCTCTATGGCTGACAGGTTCTTGTATGTACCCTTGTCCGGTCAGTAAATTAATTATCCACATAAATGGAACATTTGATTGCCAACATTTACACATTTTGTACTACATTGCGTTCTATTCGTACTTATTATTGCCCGATTATGTATCAGTAATGTACTCTCATTTGCGCCGACAGAATCTCTAGAGTGAACCGTTCAATTGGTATCGACCACAGCAGCGCCACGACTTCGATGTACATGGATTCTTCTAAATGACTTAATATGCTTAGGCAGGAACCTAAGAGTACAGCTTAAATTGTTGCAAGTGAAGAAGTAACAATATATATTGATTCAAGCTGTACAACTTAGAATTTAAGATTTATCTAAAATTACTGAAATTTTGGTTTCTACCTATCCTCTATGTTAATTACCTACAAAATCTGCATTTCTTGTAGTCAATGATATGCAATGAAGTTTATCCAATAAGCTTCTTTGCTAACAGTCCTACATAAAATTAGGCAAAAGTCTCAATCAGTAGCATGGGGAATGTAGCGGTGCGTCCATAGCAGCGTTAGGTTGGCAACGTAGAAGATTTCTAAATCTTCATTTTACATGGCCAATTACTTTTGGTGACTGGACGAGGGTACATACAAGAACCTATCAGCCATAGAGCAGGCATAGCATTTTTTATTTATTTTATGATCCGTATGAAACAGTACTCTAGAGATGTTACCATGTTCAATTTCACATCTTATAAAACATTGTGTGCCACCATTCATCCCAGCATCCACAGTGACTGTTTGCCAACACTGCCGCACCATATCAGTAAGTACATTAGACCATGCTGCTGACCAAGACGTTAACCGAAAATTATTATTTGGTATACTAGATTTGTACTGCCATAAAGAATTTTATTCAACAAAATTGATAGGCCTAAGACTATGACATTCTTGCAAATTATTTACTTGCCATACAAAACTTAGGAGACAAAGAAAAAAGTGAGAAAACAAGAAAGAAATTCCTGCAGTTGAAATTTTTTTTTTTTACCTTAATACCAATTCCACCACTTCCATGCTGAACAATCCTGTATGGCAAATGCTTCAATTCCTGCTGTACATATGGGTCATTAAATTTTCGACCAAGAAGTCGTTTAAACCCGTATATTGTATTCTTCATGTTTGTTACCATTTGGTTCTTTGCTGCAACACCTAATATTCGATTCTTCCCACTGAATGCGACGCATGATCTGTAAATAAAACAAACGGCAACACATTAACGCAACTATAAAATTCATTGTATAAAACAGTATATTGCATTCCTATCTATATATTTTAATACTTTTATTTAAATAATACAACCCAGTACTGTCACTTATCTTAGGAACTATGTATAAAAGGGGCCATAGTACAAAAAGTACTAAGCAAGTTATAATCATAAAGATACATATCAATTCGATACTAGAAAAGATCCAGTTCTCGCATTACCAAACGGTCTGATAGACTCCAAGCAGCAATTTTCCGTAAGAGGGAAGAGCCTTAAAACACGATGCCACCTACTGTCGGTCTCCACGGTCATGACCATAAATAGTAAAGAATCAGATTCTACCATATAAGGAGCACAAAATAAAGAATGAATCACCGTTTACTATAATGTTGTCAGCAGGTGAGTCATTTATTGGCACTATTGCACAAGCTCACGCTTAACCTTGATCTACATTAACTTACAAACCACGAATGGCAACAGTAGGTTAAAACATGACTTGCCCCTGTCAAGAAAGGAAATCATAAATGTCACTGTTGAATCTACTTACGGCGTTGCTCGCAAACTGTAGTCGTTCGCAATAGTTTCAATTCCACCAGCTCTTGCCACTGCTATATAACACGATTCGTTGCCAAAATCAATTCCTATAACGGACATTGCGGCCATTTCACAGCTTAAAAATATTTACCAACGCTGTGAAAGCGCAAAGCTGTTACACGGAATCAACCACTAACAAACAACAATAACAAACGCTCGTTCTCTGCAGCAAAATTCCGGCAAATCATCCACCGGCACAGATACGAAATTTCTGACTCACAGAACAACCAACCACTGTCCACTACGATCACGAAGACAGAAGAATGTTCCAGACACCAATTTTCAGCACTGGAGCGCTGGTCTCTGTACTGCTTGTTAAATACTCTGGTTCATGGAACCATATATGCGGTAGCATAGATGGTGCACCAATTCCAGTACGGAATAGGAGTAGAGAAGGCTTCGAATCGATGAACTTCTTTGGCGCTGCGTCTTATCTCACTCCGCCCATCATAACGAATCAGAGTCTTGCTTGCAGACACGTGACTGAGTGGTTGTATTTCGTTGGCCATTAAATAGAAAAACACAGGAATATGAAATGTGTTTGAAAACAATCATGTGAAAGTGTAAATTTTAGTTTGTTTATTTTTAAATAATATCACATATTTAAGCAGTGCCATGGATTCAGTAAATCTCCATTTGTTGATGACAGAAATAGTTCAAAAGATGTTTACTGTGATTGGGACGAGACTACATTGACTTTCAAAATGTCTGTTGGCGCAAAATCGGCTTTTGGACAGCGAATTGAGGTCAGAAACGTCATTATGCTTCTATACATTCCCTTTCAATGCTACATTGTCGGATACATCAAACATATTGCCGCAGATATCAATAAATATCCATACCATTGACATTTGTGTGAATATTGCAAGTTCTTTCTATGTGAAAGTGGTATCAATCCTTGTATTGCCAGTGGTTGGTTATGTTTTCCGCCGTATTCTTATTATGTTAAAAACAAATAGGCCTACGTAATTGTGGTTTTATGCGTGCCTTTCTTTCAATTCCTGTACACTCCCCATTTGCTGTGTTTACAGCTGACTTGAAGTGTTAAAATGGCTTTAAATATCAGAATATAATTCTGGATGTATTACTTTATTCACGATATAGTTACATTATTTGTATACTCAAATATATTTCTGATTATGCATTTAGTCTATATATAATGAAGTATTAGAGGTAAAACATCTTGAACCATCAGCTGTAGGCGTACATGTACAAGTTTATTTCTCAACCAGTTTTACATATTACAACCATCATCACAGGAGTAAAAGCTTTACAAAGAAGAATCAGTATAGTGTTACCACCTAGTAGAAAGCCAGACCACAAAGTCCAATGGGTTACCAATGTTTGTGTAGTTTGGAAGTAGGTAAAGGGTAGGAGTGTTTGATGTTAATGTTGTGAGTAGTTAATATTCATTTTCTCACACTTTATCAAACTGTCAGAAAGGGCCACAGTATGTTGTAATTGACGGTAAGTCGTCAAGTACAACTGAAGTGACATCTGGTATTCCCCATGGAAGTGTTACAGGGCCCCTACCGTTCCTTATTTTTATAAACGATTTAGGAGACAATCTGAGTAGCTCTCTTAGGTCGTTCATGGATGATGTGGTCACTTATCAGTTAGTGAAGTCACCAGAAGATCAAAAGCAACTGCAAAATGATGTACGTATCTGCATGGTGCAAGAAATGGCAGTTGATCCTTAATAATTAAGTCATCCATATGACCACTAAAAGAAACCCATTAAACTTAATTTACATCATAAATCAGTCAAAACTACGGGCCGTAAATTTAACTAAATACCTAGGAGTAACAATTACAAACATCTTAAATTGTAAAGAACACACAGAAAATATTGCAGGGAAAGCGAACCAAAGACTACATTTCGTTTGCAGAACACTTAAGAAGATACAAATCTTCTACTAAACAATCTTCCTACACCACACTTGTGCGTTCTATTTTGGAGTATTGTTGTACCACACACCGTCAGGTGGCATGCGGAGTATGGTTGTAGATGTAGATTGTGGGATCACCACCAAGTAGGACTGACAGACGATTTAGAGAAAGGTCGGAGAAGGGCAGCTCATTTTGTATTATTGCAATAGGCCTATAGAGGAGAGAGTGTCACGAGAATGATGCATGAGTTGGGGTGGAAATCATTAAAACAAAGGCGTTACTCGTTGCAACGAGGGGTCATTCCATGTCAAGTCGCCCAGGCCTTGACACCAACCATGTCAGATTTTGATGAAACTTGGTACGATTACTTCTTTTATCATCCTGAAAGTACTTGTAAATTTTTTTTGCTCTTTTATTTATTTATTTGTTATAGATTTGGTGTTGTTTCAGCAGTCGGAAATCATAACTTAAACGTGTCCTCACAAATAAAAAAAAATGTGTATATTAAAGAATACTCAAGATATCAGTATGAAATTTTGGAATAAGTTTGTGTATTGTTATGTTAAAAAAAAATTTACCATGAAGATATATTAAATTCTTACAAATGAAAAAAAATTACAAGGTTGGTAAGGAACCATTTCAATCCCGGTACAGGAAAGACTTACCCTGGGGGGAAAAGAAGGAGGGTAAACAAATACACACACACACCCATACATATCCACAAACGCAACTAGGCAGACATACTGTAGAAAGCAAAGAAGTTGGAAACAGATACCACTTGAGGCAGAGGCTCTATCCAGAGAATTGAGTCAAAGATGTTCAAGATTGTGGGCAGGAATTTGAATTTAGCAGAAGTTGAGATCGGGTGGGAAACGGAAAGAGAGAATATGCTGAAGGGCAAGTTCCCATCTCCGGAGTTCTGAAAATCTGGTGTCGGTGGGAATTATACAAATAACCCGGACGGTGTAACATTGTGCCAAGATGTGCTGGTCGTGCACCAAGGCGTGTTTAGCCATAGGGTAATCCTCATTACCAACAAACACTGTCTGCCTGTGACCGTTCATGCGACAGCCATTTGGATGGCTTTTTACAAATGTCTGTCTAGGTGTGTTTGCATTTGGATATGTGTGAGTGTGTGTGTGTGTATTTGTTTACCTTCCTTTTTTTCCCCTAAGGTAAGTCCTTCCACTCCTGGGATTGGAACGACTCCTTTTCCATTTCCTTAAAACCCATATCCTTCCCTTTCTCCTCTCCTTTCTTCCTCTTTTCCTGCCGAAGCAACCAACGGTTGTGAAAGCTTGTATGTGTGTGATTTTTTGTGTCTGTCGACCAGCCTGTCCTTTGGGTAAGTCATCCGTTTTCTATTTTTTGTATTTGTTTATCCCGCCAGGAAAGTTTCCTTTATATTTTTCATAGAAAATATTAATATATCTTAATAGTATCATTTTTATCTTCAAATATGTATAATAAATAAACTTGCTGCAAAAATTCATGATGTTATCTAAAAGAGTTTTTAAGATAAGCTATTTTAAAGTTTTGAATACAAACTAAATTTACCATTTCCGAAGGTTCGGAAAACACAAAGCATAAAAACTTTAAAAATTTATATTAAAAGAAAAAAAAAAATAATAATAAGAAAACTATAAGAGATACAGGGGGAAAAATTGCAGGTGTTATCAGGATGGTATTAGAACCATTTGAGCCAAATTTCATGAAAATCTAAGGAGTTGGGTATAAAATTTATTTTTTATTGGGTGATTTGATATGGGATGACCCCGAGATCTGTTCGCGAAATTTCTTTCACCAACTTTCTCTTCTAAATGCGAACATATATGCAATCTTATTGGCCACCCAAATATGATCCCTCATTGGTTCCCTTCACATCCCATCAATCATCATGCCTTTGGCAATGTCTACATGTCAAGTGCCAGTCGCATACGCACAAACTGTACTTTAACCAGCGTTCCCAGAACCGATTGTGGTCTTTTGGTTTGGAGCTGAGTAGAGGGCTTAAACCAGAGGCTCAGATGATTCGGTGATAATTTGGATGCAAACTTCTTGAACTCCGCTATCAGATGGAGAAATGTAGGATCTCCCTGAATAGATCGGGCGTGCAGTACATGTAGGAAGTGGCTACTATCGTGGTGGGGTGTGTATGTGTAGTGCACATGTAAATTTTTTTTTTTAGGATAGTGAAAGCCTTCTACAGACTAGTTAAGATGCTTAGTGATTCCAGTCAGGTAAACACTATAGCATGGAGAAACAAAAGGTTAATTTAATAATAGTTAACTACAGGAGCATTTATGGAAAGATCCCAGAATTGCTCTCACTTTTAGATAGTTACAAAATCTGTGTAGTACTAGGGATGGACAGCTAGCTCAAACCAGATATCAGTAGTAATGAAATCCTAAACTCGGATTGGAACTTATACCAGAGAGACTGTCTGAATACTGAAGGGCAAGCTGTGTTCATAGCGATAAAAATTTTATTGTATCAAGTGAAATTATTACAGATCTGAAATTTGAAATAATTTGGGTGAAGATCAGTTGTGAAGTGGCTAAATGTGCTCGTAGGAACTTTTCATAGGCCAACTTGCTCAGCAGTTGTAGTGGCAAAACATCTGAGGGAAAACTTGGAAAATATGTCCCAAAGATTTCATACCCGTGTTATAGTGTTAGGTGGAGATTTTCACTTATGGGTAGAGACTGCGAGAATAACATGCTTAGGATGGGTGGCAGGGACAGAGAACAGAACAATATTGTTGTAAGTGATATATCTGAAAATTACCTCGAACATTTAAATAGAGAGTAGACTCACGGAGATAATGTGCTAAGACTTTATGATGATAAAGAGAACCAAACTTTTTGATTCATTTAGCATAGAACAAGGAAGCAGTGATCATAAGGCCTTTACAGCATCAATGAATAAAGCTGTAAATAGAAATATCAAGAAAGGTAGGAAAATCTTTCAATTTTGGAAAAATGCAAAGGGGCAGATTATTGAGTATTTTACTGCCCAACATAAAAGTTTTGTCTCTAACACTGAGAGTATTGAGCATAGAATCTGTGGACGAAGTTCAAGATCAGTCCCAGTTAGAAAAGTATGTCCCAAGTAAAATCATAAGAGATGGGAAAGATTCACTGCTGTTCAACAAACGTGTTATCAAAACAAAGATAACTTCACTGCAAATATAAATGTAGCCAAATTCTTTTAGACAAGCAGAAATTAAACGATGCCAAAATTATCATAAGGGCTGCGAGAGAAACAAGAATGACTTTGAGAGCAACTTCTTGTGTAGAGACTTGGCAGAAAATCATAAGAAATTTTGGTCCTACATCAAATTGGTAAATGGTTCAAAACCAGATATCCAGACACTCTGTAACACACAAAAGGTCGAAATAATAAATGTATTGTTTAAAAACTGTTTCACATAACAAGATTGCATTGTAGTTCCTCCTCTAAACCATTTCACAAATGAAAAAAAATGGCAGTTATTGAAATAATGGAAAGGATAGTTTACAACTCACCACAACAATGTGACGACAAGCTGCAACAAGTACATGAAAGAGACACAGACATACATCACTTAAGATATCCGCTTCAGAAAATAGAACATTCAAGCAATCACACAACACAGTCATACAACCATCATCTCTGGATCTCATACTTTGAATCACAGTCTGCAGTGTGGAAATAGGAAAGTGGAGGAGGGTATAGGAAGGTTGCGTCACGATGTTTGGGGATGGATACAGCACGGCCTTACAAAGCAAGTACATATTAGATGGCGTGGAACGACATGCAGCTTAGGAATTGAGTGGGTAGGCGTGTAAGGGGAGGAAAGCAAAACAAATGCGCGCGCGCACACACACACACACACACACACACACACACACACACACACACACACAGCCTTTGTGTGTCGTTCAGCATATTGAGAAAGGGAGTTCTTGTCACTGCAGATACGCTGTCCACTGGTGGCCAGGCTGTAACGGAGGGATTTTTTTGATTTGGTAGGGATGGCAACTGCCCAGGTGTAGGTACTGTTGGTAGGTTTAATATGGAGCCCTCAGTGAGGTGGTGATTGACATCCAGGAATGTGGCATGGTGGGTTGAGGAAGACCAGATGAAGTGGATAGGGGAGAAGGAGCTGAGATTTTGAAGAAAGGCAGATAAGGTGTCCTGACCCTGAGTGCAGATCATGAAAATATCATCAGTAAACCTGAACCAGATCAGAGGTTTGGGATTTTGGTTGTTAGGAAGGATTTTCCCAGACAGACCATAAACTGGCATAGAAAGGTAAACTTTTCCCTCAAAGGGAAAGTAATTGTTATTTATGATAAAGTTGGTGAGGAATGAGATATCGGGCTTGAATTCAGAGGGACGTTGGGAGAGGTAGTGTTTGAGAGCAGCAAGGCCGCGGGCATGGGGATTGTGATGCATAGGGAGGTGGCATCCACTGGGACAAGTAAGGATTGAGGAGATTAAGGGGTGGGGATGATAGAGAATCAATGAAAGAAGTGGTTGATATCCTTGGTATGGGAGGATAGATGTTGGACAATTGAAATAAAAATGTCAGAGGGATAGAAAAACAATTGAAATTGCTCAACAGAGTAAAGGCCACTGTACCTGATGGGACACCAATTTGATTTTGTACAGATGATGTGAAGGAATGTGCCCCCCTTCTAGCAGCAATATACTGAAGGTCTCTAGCGGAATGAAGCATTTCTAACGATTAAAAGAGAGAGAGAGAGAGAGAGGGAGGAAAAGAATACACCTGTGAGTCTCATTTTCAAGATAGTCAATCAGATAAGCAAAACTATAGGTCTCTATCTCTGACATTGGTCAGTTGCAGAATTTTTGAATATGTTTTAAGTAACAGCATTATGATATTTTTTGAGACTGGAAATCTCTGTAGGAATCAACATGATTTCTGAAAGCAACAATGATTGTTAAACCCAGCTTGCACTGTTCATCCACAAGACCCGGAGGGCAGTAGATACAAGATCCCAGGTAGACACCATGTTTCTTGACTTCCACAAGATGTTCGATACTATACCACACCATTGCCTGATGGAATATTAGTCCAACTGTGTGACCGGATTGAAGTGTTTCTTGTTAACAGAATGAACATGACATTCTCAATGGAGTGAACTCTTCAGGCATTAAAGTGAGCTCAGGTCTGTGCCAAGGGAGAGTTTATAGGACTATTGCTTTACACAGTGTATATAAATGACATTGTAGATAATGTTGGAAGTTCATGGAGGTGTTTTGCAGTTGATTTATAACTCCCAGAATGTATTCTCAAGAGCTGCCATTAACAGCAGGAGAAGTCGGGGACATGCAGGTTATCAAAGTGGCATCCAATTGAAAGACAAGGAGCTACATCAAATTATTATGAATATTATTATAAATGTGAACAAACAATGAATGAGCCAAAAAAATCTAACAACATTTTGTGAATTTTTGTTCAGTGCTGACCTCAGACAACTGAGAAAAATCTTCAATTCAGCCAGGTGCAATTTCATAGTATTTATTATTATTATTATTATTATTATTATTATTATTATTAAGTGTAATATGTTTAGTCAATTTCATGTAACTGTTCATGTAGGACCTACTTGCCATTTTTTTCACTCAGGGTAGATGCTGGCATATTCTTTTACATTGTTGCTTTCCTATCATTATGGCATTTCTCACATTAAAATTAGTCAACTTCAGTTCATTTTGTCACTTTATACATTTACACAGGTTTATTGGTGTTATTGCATAGTGGGTGACTGACTTCAAACCGTCACTTAAAACAATTTCTTGATACAAGTACAATTTTTTTATAGCTTCTTAAAATAGTTGATGTATTTTGTAATGTATATGCATTATATTTCATAACATTGAATTAATTAAATATATACTACATTTATTGTCTTAGGACTATGAAGTCTTCAATTTACTTGGGAAAGGTGGATTTGCAAGTGTGTACAGAGCACATTGTCTGAGAAGTGGAAGAGAAGTAGCTATTAAAATGGTGAGTTTCTTTGGATGAGTAGATTAATTTTTGAGTTGACAAATATTTCTTCAGCCATGTTCAAAACTTGTATTAATTGCATTTTAAGAATATTGAAATAACTGTGAATGAAGTAACAGAGGCTTGCCCTTAATATTATCTGATACATGCCTGCCTATCAGAGCCTTTACAGTCCATCATGCAATGCAGAATGTACCATCCCCACCCTTACATGGCATCCTTTCCCCTCCACTCCCCTCCTCACTCCCTGTTAAGATGCTTGTGCTAGAGTGCTGGAGATGGTGGTCATGTGTGCATAGTTATGTCCAAGTGATTGTGTGAATGAATTTCTTTTTCTGATGAAGGCCATGTCAAGAAAATTAAGTTTTGTGAATGTGATTGTCTGTTTTACGTGCCTGTCAGTGGCTCAGCAATTATCTTTACTTTGAGTTGTTATCTACCCTCTATTATTAACATTCCAATTTGGATTTTCCATTGTCATATGACTGGTTATCTTCTTTTATTTTCTGTATTTATTTTTATTGCATAATTTGGCCAGTTATTGACCACTTAGAAACTAAAACTATGGAACAATCATTTTCTTGTTATCTTCCCTGAACTTCGTTATGACCTGGCTTTGTTCAATTGACATCACCCTCCTAGATTATAGTTTTTGTTCTTGGATGGGAAATTTTGCATAATTGATCCTTAGCCAGAAATTTTCCTTGTCTTGTTGGTGTCTACTGTGACGTTAAGTTTTCTCATATCCTATTTTGTCTCTTCCGGGTGTGGTGTTCTTCAATTTTGAAATTAATTTGAAAATTTTCTATGTCAGCTTATTGTCTTTCATTCTTTTATTTTTTATTTATTTACTTTTTTTCATTTCTTAAAATTTTTCTGGGTATTTCCCTGTCTTGCTTTTCTAGTTCTTATTGTTTCCCTTTGAATTATTAGGTATTCAGATCCATACAGTGCTTCTGGTTTAATTACTGTTACATAGTGTTTAATGTTTCATGGAACGATACTGACCTTTTATTATATCTGTTTTGGGCGAGTTTATGTGCTAATTCTGTTTCCTTGATCTTTTTTTACTTGTAGTAATAACCAGTCCAATTGATTGTATTCATTTTCCCAATTACTTACACTTTTCAACTCTTTCAATTTTTCCGTGTTGTGTGTTTAGCTATTTCTCTCTATTATGTTTATGTTCAATATATTCCATTTTCTCATATTACATTTGTAAGCTGGCTGTGCCTACAGTTCTGTGAAGAGTTTCTATCATTATTTTTGCATCTGTTTTGTACTTAGAAATTATTGCAATATAGTCAGCAAAAATGAGACAGTTCACTTCAAATCTTCCCCCTCCTTGTCCTAGATGAATTCTTTCAATGTTTTTCTCTTTTAGTTCACTTCTCAGTCTCTCACTACTTCATCTAAAACCAGATTGAACAGAATTGGTGAGAGTCCATCACACTGCGAAACTCTTGTGTTAATTCTGAAAGGTTCAGAAACTTTCCAAGAAATTTAAATTTTTTGGTTGTGTCTGTGAGTGTCCGTTCAATTAACTTCCTGTTTGTTTTTTTGATACCTACTTCTTCCAGTGCTAGGAATACTGCATCTGCTTCTATGTTATCCAGCAGAGCCTTAAGGCATAATTCTGTATGTGATTGGAAGTAATTTTTGGTTGCTGACCTGTCGCCTTTCTTATGTAATGGGTGAATTACGGCTCGTTTCCAATCATTCAATGTGTTGTTCTTTTTCATAGCAACCTCATAAATGATTTCAGCTGCCTGGTTCTGTACCCATTTCCACATCTCAGTAACTATCTCATCTCCACCTGGTGCTCTGTTGTTCTTCAAGTTCTTAAGTATTTAGCAAGTAACTCACAGTTATCTTTGTTGTTGGTTATCAGTTTGTCGAGTCTTTGAAGTGGAGGCTCATTGGCTGGTAACCTGTGATTTATCCTTTAAAGCTTTATAAAAATCACTAGTATTGTGTTGTCTGAAATTTGTATCTTATTTCCTCTAATCGTTATCACATTTTCATTTCTCTGTTTGAATAATTTTTGATGTCTGTTTTCGGATCTTAGTGGATGTGTACTAGTCGCTTTGCTCTTTGGAAGAGTTCAATTTTTTCCACATTGTTAATCTATTTGTTATTATCTCATCACATGTCTTATTCTACCATCTGTGTTTCCTTTTTCTCGGTTGTTGTTCAATTTCTTTTACCACTGGTTTTATTTCTTCTCTGATCTCATTCCAGTTTCTCATCTTCTTTTGTGAAGCTTTTTAAAAAATCGTCTTTATACTCTGATAGAAATTGTGTCAATCCTATGGACTTTCTTAATTTTGGGTTTCAATTTTAATTTCTGTGAAAAAGTAGTCCAAATTTAACCCTACCCCTCTTTGAACCTATATATTCATAATTTCTCTGTGGTTTTGTTTTGTTAGTGCTACATGATCCATTTAAAAAGAGCCTAAATGTGTGCTAGGAGAACACCAGATCTTCTTCCTCCTTGTCAATTTTCTGAAGAAGGCAGACATTAATTTTAGGTTGAATTTCCTGTAGAAGTTGATAAGCCTTTCTCCATTCTTATTGGTGTGTTTGTGTGAAGGAAAATTTTATACTATTGCCTTGTATTCTTCTTCCCTGCCTAACTGTGCATTAAAATCTCCTACGAATAGTTTTATGTGATGCTTTGGTATTTTAGATGTCTCTTCTACTGGTTTCCAAAACTGTTCCCCTTTTCTTGGATTTTTTCTATTGTCCTTGTTGGTGGGTGCATGATCATTTAGGATGGTATAGCATGTGTTTGCTGGTCTTAATGAGGAAAGTGAAATTCTCTGTGATGGGGATGTAAAATTTGTTATGTTAGGTTTCGTTTTACCATGAAAGCTCTTCCAAGAATACTAACATTTTGCTTATTCTTTATGGCGGCCCCTCAGGGGATCAGCATTAATTTGCTGAGTACAAGCTTGGCGAACCCAGGGTCCTGAGCAGTGGGCTGTGTCGCGCCAACAGTCCACTACACCGTAAGCTCTGTGCGTGCTTCAACGACCATCATTCGGCGCGACGGTAGAATGTTGTATGTTTGAGAGCCTGGGGATCTTAGCTTAATCACCTGGGTCGCGATGATGGTACAAATCTCTAGAAAAAAAACCTTCAGTCTCAAGGTGTGCTACGTGCCGAGGAGAGGTTGAACAGCCGCTAGCAAGCAACCTCTGAGGAACCTGCCACACCTCAGTTGTATAAGGCTTACCCAGGCAAGCGCGGCTCTGCCTGTGTGGACCTTTAGATCCCTAGCTGCTTGTGGGAACACCGTGAAAAGATCCCGTAACATTGTCGGACGTATAACCGGTGTCTCTAAGAGAGGTCGAGGTGAATACAATGCTGCAGAATACGATCCCCAAAAGTTTCCTACCCTGGCCACACCATGGGTGGAACATCGGGCTAGACGTCAGGGTGAGGCTTATGCCCCGAAATACCTTGTATGTAGCCGTAATGATGGGGAATCTTTCAAGACTACGAAGCCCTTGTTCTTCGTCGAGAACTTGGAGGACAAGTTCAGTGAGGTTGAAGGGATGTCGAAAATGCGCTCTGGTTCAGTCTTAATAACGACGTCATCCCCAGCCCAGTCGCGTGCCTTGCTTGCCTGTGACAAGCTGGGCGATGTTTCTGTAATAATAATGCCACACAAGACCTTCAACGTGGCCCAGTGGATAATATTCCATAAAGACTTATTGCTGCAATCAGATGAAGAACTATGTGCCAACTTGGAATGTTGGGGAGTACATTATATTCAGCGAGTCCATAGGGGTCCGAAGGACAACAGGGTCAACACCGGTACCTTCATCTTGGCTTTCGAGGGTGATTCATTGCCTGAGAAAGTCAAGGTGATGATGTACCGGTGTGACATAAAGCCCTACATTCCTTCCCCTATGCGTTGTTTTAAGTGCTTGAGGTCTGGGCATATGTCCTCCCAATGTGATGCCAATCCTGCATGCCGGGAGTGTGGATGTGCAGTCCATCTGAACGTCTCTTGCACCCCTCCGCCAGTATGTGTAAACTGCGGCCAGAATCACTTCCCTTGCTCACCTACGTGCTCAGTATTGCAGCAAGAGCGGAAGATTATGGAATATAAGACCTGGAACCAACTGACCTACTCGGAGGCGAAACGCAAATATGAAAAGCTCCATCCTGTGCATCTGACCACCTCATATGCCACAGCAGCCTCACCGTTGTCATCTGCAGTGCCTAGTTTTCTGTGTACTCAACCTCTGCCAGTGGGCTCCCATAGCCAATCAACTACCCCTGCCACCTAGACAGCTAGGAACACTTCCTCTTCAGTGGCTCCCACTCCTTTCACGGTGGGAGCAACAACCGCTAACACATCGGGGACACCAGTCCCCACCTCTAAGCTGGAAAAGGGGAAACCTTCTCCGGCCCCTCTCGCTCGGAAGGGATCCCTTGGGACACTCCCTTCTGAGGCTCCTCCACATGGCAAAGAGGATCCCAGCAAATTGCTGAAGGATCCCCTTGCTGCTGATCAAAGGGCCTCCTGCTCTTTGTCAGCCCTCGAGACTGTGTCTGAAAAGCCCTCCTGGCCCTTAAAACCTAAGAGCCAGCGAGAGGCAAAGAAACATACTACCAAGAAGAAAGATACCTTGGTGGCTTCATCCTCTGGTTTAGAGGATGAAGTCAAGATCCTTGCACTTACTGATCCATTAGACCCTGTGGATCATGATTCCATAGATTCTGAGTAAAAGGCAGACAATAACTTAATGGAATAACCTGCTCCTCAGTTTTTCTTTATGAAGTCTCAGCTAGGAGAAAAAGTCATTCTGCAATGGAATTGCAGGCGGTTTCTTCAACCACATAGCTGAGTTGAGACAGTTGTTGTGCCGCATCCCCGTGTTTTGTCTGACACTGCAGGAAACATGGTTTCCTGTTCAGAGGACCCCAGCCCTTCGAGGCTATCAGGGCTACTACCAAAACTGGGCTACAGGTGATAAAGCTTCAGGTTGAGTCGCTGTTTACATCCTTGCAACTGTCCCTAGTGCTGCTGTGCCTCTCCAAACGACCCTAGAGGCAGTCGCTGTTCGAATCCGAGTGGGGACAAGAATTCACCGTCTATTGTATTTACCTTTCCCCGGATGCGGCTGTCTCTATCACTGACGTTGCTGTAGTGATTGTGCAACTACCCACACCATTTCTCCTCTTGGGGAATTTTACTGCCCACCACCCATTGTGGGGCGGGACACAGACGACAGTTAACGGTAGGGATGTAGAGACGCTTCTGTTACAACAGGACATCTGTCTATTAAATACTGAGGCTCCTACGCATTTTTGCATGGTGCGAGGTACCTACTTGGCAATCGACCTCTCTCTTTGTAGTCCGAGTCTGCTCCCACATTTCTGCTGGAGGACCCACGATGACCTTTGTGGCAGCGACCATTTTCCGGTCCTTGTGTTGCACCTGCATTTCCAACCTGCAGGTTGCCCACCTCAATGGTCTCTCCGTCGAGCTAATTGGCAGGATTACACCTTCACTGATACTTTCCCTGTACCAGTGCCTGCCAACGTCACTGCTGCCATCATTTCCGTCGCTGAGGCCACTGTTCTCACCACCTCTGGCTCCCCTCGGCGCAAGTCCGTGCCCTGGTGGTCGCCAGAGATCGCTGCAGCCATCCTGGATCATTGGCGGGCGCTTCAGCGCCATCGGTGCCACCCCACCATAGACAACCTGATAGCCTTCAAACAGCTTCGGGCCCGAGCAACGCCATTGGTATTGCTGAGCATATGGTGGAGCTTTATGCTCACAACTCCGAAACTACAGCTTACAGTGCAGACTTCTGTGCACTTAAAGAGCAGGTTGAACGGCACCGGCTGTTCTTCCATACGCGCTGGGAAGAAACATACAATTCCTCTTTCAGTGAATGGGAATTCCAAACTGCCCTCGCCGTATGCCCCAATACCTCTCCAGGCCCAGACAGGATCCATAGCTAGTTCATCCGGCACCTTCCATCAGAATTCCAACATCAGCTTCTCGCCTTGCTCAACCATCTGTGGACAGAGAGGGCTTTACCGTGACTGTGGCGGGAAATCATCATTATCTCGGTGATCAAACCTGTGCTGACCCACAGATGGCTGATAGTTATCGCCCGATCAGCCTCACCAACGTTCTTGGCAAGCTCTTGGAACGTATGGTGAGTCGGCGGCTCATGTGGATACTTGAACATTGGTGTCTGTTGTCCCCACAACAGGGGATTTCTGCCAAGGTCGCTCCACTGTTGATAACCTGGTGGCCCTGGATACACAGTTGGGGCTTGAGGGGTCCACTTCCACTTTTTATTAACAACTTTCTTTCCTTCCGCTCTTTTTGGGTACTGGTTGGTACCTGCCTCAGCTCCCCCCGGAGTCCAGGAGAACAGAGTCCCACAGGGGTTCGTCCTTAGTGTCCCTCTCTTTTTAAATGCTATCAATGATCTTGCGGATGCTGTGGGGTCATCAGTTTCTTCCTCCTTGTTCACCGATGACTTTTGTTTACACTTTAACTCAGCTAGCATTGGTGTAGCTGAAAGACATCTGCAGGGAGTCATCCAAAAGGTGCAGTCATGGGCCTCAATCCATGGGTTCCAATTCTTCCCATCGAAAACTCAGTTTATGCACTTCTGCCACCGTCGAGCTATCCCTTTGGACCCAGAGCTTTATTTGTATGATGAACTTCTTTGTGTCGAAGAGACTCACCGATTTCTCGGCATGCTCTTCGATAGCTGGCTCACTTGGGTGCCACACATCTGTCAGATCAAGCAGAAGTGTTGGCGGTACATAAATATTTTACGATGTCTCAGTCACACTGCTTGGGGAGCCACCCATCCAACCCTCTTGAAACTTTATAAGGCCCTCATCCATGCACGCCTGGACTATGGGAGCCAGGTGTATGGTTCGGCAGCCCCATCTACGCTTCAGGTCTTAGACCCCATCCTAAATGCTGGTGCTCGCTTAGCAATGGGGGCTTTTCATACAAGCCCGGTGACGAGCCTCCTCGCTGAGGCTGGGGTTCCCCCATTGCAGTTCTGCTGGGAACAGTTGTTGCCCGCCTCCACACTTCAGTCCATCATCCGAATCGCAGGCTCCTCTTTCCGACTGCTCCACTTCTGTCCCCTCAAAGGCGGCCTCGGTCGGGTCTCCTGATTGCAATTCGTGTTCATTCACTTCTCTCCTCACTTCAATTCCTTCCCTTCCTTTCCACTTTCCACTACTCTTCCCACACACCTCCTTGGTGTATTCCTCGTCTGCAGCTATGGTTGGGCTTGTCTTGGGATTCGAAAGCCACCGTTTCACCATCGATTCTCCGTCACCAGTTCCAGGAACTCCTCGACTCATTCCGTGGTGCAGAAGTCATCTGCACTGGTGGCTCCCTGGTAGATGGCCACGCTGGGTAAGCCTATCTCCATGGTGATCTACTCGAACAGCGGTCCTTGCCAAGTGGAAGTAGTGTTTTCACTGCAGAGCTGGTTGCTATCTCTAGAGCCCTGGAACATCTCCAAGCCTGCCCTGGGGAGTTGTTTGTCATCTGTAGTGACTCCCTGAGTTGCTTGCACGCACTTGACCAGTATTTCCTAAACACCCATTGGTACAGGCTATCCAAGACTCTGTATCCACCCTGGTCCAGTCAGGTCAGTCTGTGGCCTTCGTTTGGACTCCTGGCCATGTTGACATAAGAGGGAATGAACATGTTGATCAGTTGACCAAGCAGGCCACCACATCTCGGCCTTTGCAGATTGGCCTCCAGGATGGGAATCTACGATGGGAGTTGAACCACAAGGTCCTAGGGCTTTGGAACACTGAATGGGCTGATTTGCGTGAACCAAATAACTCTGTGCAATTAAACCCCCCACAGGTACATGGAAGTCCTTCCTGAGGGCCTCCCATTGGGAATCTGTTGCTCTTTGTCGATTGCGTATTGGCCATACATGGTTAACCCATGGCCACCTCCTTTGACGAGAGTGCTGTTGTGATACTTTGCTGACAGTGGTCCCCATTTTAATGGCCTTTCCGCATTTAGTTGCTTTGAGGCACTTCTTTAATCTTCTAACTTCACTTCCCTGAATTTTAGCTGATGATGCCTCAATGGCTGACTGTGTTTTAGGTTTTATTCGTGCAGATGGCTTTTACCATTCTATTTGGGAGTGGCCACATTTGCTTGATTTCTCGGGCTCACTACCCCTACTGAACTTTTAATTTGTTGTCTTTTATTAAGTGTCTTTCAGGTCCTTAACTGGAGATTTTAAGTGCATGCAGAGTGGCTGGCTCATCCTGTATTATCACCGTGATCAGCCAGGCATATTCTTCTGCTATAATATTTTAGGTTTGTTGCTTCTTTGCTCAACAACTAATCTGCCTTCCATTTTAAATTATCATTTTACCATCGACTGACACTGTCCCCAGTATATACTGGTAGAGCGCTACATCATAGATGGTTCAGTTTTATTGGTGTGAACTCTTAGCTGGGAAAAGGGGACTGATAACCCAGCAGTTTAGTCCTCTCTAAACATCCAACAACAACTACTACTACTTTATGGCGGGTTTCCCTTTATAAATCCTGTAGCCGTCTGATTCAAATGCATTCTCATCCCTGTATCTGGTTTCCTGGAATTATTATTATTATTATTATTATTATTATTATTATTATTTACAGCATAATCCCAAATGCATTTTGATTGTCATATCAGATGAGCTGTAATATCTTAATTTATTTTTATCTTACTTTACTTTATTTTATTTTATCTTCTCCCCTCACCCGCCTCCCCACTCCATTCCTAAGCTACATCTCGTTATTCTCATCTAATCCATCCCCACCACCGTGACGTAACCTTCCTATCCCCTCTCCGCTCCCCTCCCCACCCGTCACCGTTTCGCTCCAGAGCATGATTCAAGTGCGGCAGCCAGAGGTGATGGTTGTATGACTGTGTTGTGTGCCTGTGTGATTGCGTCAGTGTTCTATTTTCTGAAGAAGGCCTTGGCCGATAGCTGAAAGTGTTGTAGTATGTGTGTGTCTTTTGTATGTGCCTGTCGCAGCTCGACGCCACATCTTTGCGGTGAGTTGTAAACTGTCCTTACTATATTATTAATTTATTTTTGTGTTGAAACTATTTGTGGAAGTTTCTGTTGATAGCTGTTGAAATTTTCTGACTATTAGTTTTAACTGATTTTGTGTCCTCCTCCTTATTGTTCATTATTTCATGGTTTTACTAATGGTACATTGGAATGTCATTCAAGAGTGCAAGAGGGAGAAAAAGCCAATGATTTTGGTTACAGAGGTGAGTATATCTGGTTGGTAGTTTCTGTTGTGTTGGGTCTGGAAACCTTTTAGTCACAAAAAAGATATGCTGTGAACTTATTCTGCTTTAGGAGTCAAAAGAATTTTCAAAATATATTTTATACTTCTTATTGTTACTAGCATCATCTTTATCAGTGGCATTATACACCTTAGTGATTTTCAGAAAAAATATTTATACATTAATCTACCAGCATTTTGGATACTTTATTTCTGTCCAACATAGCAATGACTTTTGTTTGAATTTATTTATTTCATATGCTACTGTATGACTGTTATCTTGTAGAGAGGGCAAACAATATTTAGGGCTTGTGATGCCTCTGGACAAACAGAGCTCTACTGCTCCTCCCACTCCACATCCCCCTACCATCAAAAGTACCAAATGTATTGATTTTTGAGATATAAATATAAATATATATATACACACACACCGGGTGGTCAAAAAAGTCAGTATCAATTTGAAAACTTAATAAATTACGGAATAATGTAGATAGAGAGGTAAAAATTGACGCACATGCTTGGAATGACATAGGGTTTTATTAGAACCACATCTACCAATATCAGGCCTTTTTTCTTCCAGGAACTTCATGATTCTGGTTTTTTAACTGCTACTGTGACGGGTGGGAGGTACGCTGATATGTTATAGAATCGCGTCATCCCCAGCCTGGCTGATAAACACCTGTTGGAACGTACAATTTTTATGCAGTATGGCGCTCCACCCCATATTGCTAGACATGTGAAAGATCTCTTGCGCACGTCGTTTGGTGGTGATCATGTGCTCAGCTGCCATTTTCATCATGCTTGGCCTCCCAGGTCACAGTCCGTGCGATTATTGGCTTTGGGGTTACCTGAAGTCGCAAATGTATCATGATTGACCATCATCTCTGGAGATGGTGAAAGACAACATCCGATGCCAATGCCTCACCATAATTCCGGACATGCTTTACAGTGCTGTTCACAACATTATTCCTTGACTACAGCTATTGTTGAGGAAGGATGGTGAGCATATTGAGCATTTCCTGTAAAGAACATCATCTTTGCTTTTTCTTAATTTGTTATGCTAATTTTCTGATCAGATGAAGTGCCATCTGTCGGACATTTTTTGAATAATTTTTTTCCCCTAATAAAACCCTATGTCATTCCAAGCAGGTGTGTCAATTTTTACATCTCTATCTACATTATTCCGTGATTTATTAAGTTTTCAAATTTATACTGACTTTTTGACCACTCGGTATGTGTATATGTGTGTGTGTGTGTGTGTGTGTGTGTATGTGTGTGTGTGTGAGAGAGAGAGAGAGAGAGAGAGAGAGAGAGAGAGAGAGCATGCGCACTGTAACATAAATCTGTTTTAAAAATTAAAAATATAAAATTTTAAGTGTCATACAGTAGCCCAAGTGTGAATGCAAACACTGTAATAGTGTTTTTTAATCATTAAAATTTAATAGAAACAATACAAACATCTTAAATAACAGTTACAAAACTACCTGCGGACTGATGTTTTTAATTAGACAAATTACTTGTATTATACTTCAAAAGAGATAGTCTGGCTGGCCAGTACTTACCTTTGTGCTGTACCACTGACAGTCACACAAAGAAAGAAAACAATGACAAAAAAAAAAAAAAAAAAAAAAAAAAAACAAGCTTTGGAACTTCTCTTTTCTGCTTGAACTATCCTCTCTGGTTATATATATATATCCTCTTTGGCATGTCCCAGTACTAATATACAGTGTCTCTGACTTCCACAATCCTTAAACATCAGCCTCATGACCTAGATCATGAATTATCTTCCCCTGATGTTCCCATTCATTTTTTCTTCCCTTCTCTCCTACCTGATGAAGGAACCCTCTTCCAAAAGCTTGTTCTTCTCTTTTTTCATAATTTATTTTCTTCCTTTGTGTGATTATCGGTGGTACAGCAAAAAGGTAAGTACTGGGTAGGCAAACTATCTCTTTTGAAGTATAATTTATCATCTCTGTGGAGAATTTCCAGCATTAATCGAAAATTATTTGTATTCCCATTTTAACCACAATGTAAAGGTAAAGCTGTCAACAGTCCGAAGATTGGTTTGAACATCAAGGTGCTGAACTAGGCATGGTCCTATTTGGAGGTGGTATGCTTTGCTGTCCTCAAATTTTCGAACTGACTTATCTGGTCAGTTTAAGGGGAACCTACATTTTAATGTGGGTTTTCACTTCTTCAACATTGCCAAAGGTGAAAGAAGTGGAAAGTGACAGATAAAAGTCCTACGACCTGGCTGGGATTAAACCTGCAACCTTTGGCTTCATAATCTGGCACTCTATCTCTGTGCAACCAAGTCACACAACCACAATGTAATATTTGAAAATGAATCACAAAAAATGCTCTTAAAAAAAGAAATTTCTTATCTTTGCAAGTAGTATCAAGAATAAATAAATGACTACCTATCATGCTTCTCGTTTGCATCGACTAATATTCCCCCACTTAGCAAGGTGGTGCAGTGGTAACACTCTGGACTCACATTCATAAGGACAGTGAGGATAGTGGTTCAAAGCCACCTCCAGTCATCCAGATTTAGGTTTTCCGTGATTTCCGTAAATCACTCAAGGCACTACCGATTTCATTCCCTATCCTTACCGAAAAATTTGGAGTGTGAGTTCCATCACTGATGACCACACTGTTATCGGAGCATTAAATTCCCAGCTTTCTTCTTTTAATATTCCCCAGTGAGCAGGACATTAAAATTGTTGGAATTTTTGCGTGATGTGAGAACTAATCAGCATTGCTAATGTGTAGGGAACTGAAAAATTTGCAGTTTGCAATAAATGTAAATTTTGCCTCAAACTGCGAAAAAGTGAAATTATCCAGTGGAAGCTATCTTTTTAATTAATTGTGCCTAGAAAAACAGTTTTGTCTGTGATAGTTTGAATTTGCTTTTATTTTCTGCTTATAATTATTAAAAATATAACCAATTTTAAATTAGTGGTGTTTTAAATAACCTGGTGAAGCCCAATTTGGAATGATAAGTGTATAAGAATGTGTTTACTAATGAAAAAATTCACAAACACAATACGCTCAATTTTCAGGTTCCGTGTCAACTGAGGACTCAAAAATTGTCTGTACAAGATGTGCGCCACATAATGCATTATGATAGCTTACTGTCTTGGGATCTTGTATTCCAGTACAAACTTATGTTTGCAAGCAAAAACTGACATGCTTACATAACTGTGGTGGAAGTGTGTAATATGACAGTTTTTGGTGGCAGGTGTTTTGCTGAATTTTGCTAGAGGTCAGATTGGAAGTTTCATATTTTACAACACAGTGAATTCACTGCCAAAGCAGTTGCACACTAACAATAACATTGTTAATTGTTTATGTGTCTTATTTTGAAGTCAGTGAATGGATTAAGCCTGGTCTGCCACAGATTTTGACAATGACCTGTTTCAGAAACAGAAGGATTTGTGAGTCCTGTGACCAGGTGACAGTTTTATTTTACCTTTGCTGAACATGGATGTAGGATTTAAACTTATATGAGGAAGGCGGGGCATGTTTTTCTGCACCATTTCTTTCCTCTGGGGGTAAGTATTGTAGTTTATTTGCACTCATGACCATCTGCAAAGTATCCACATATTTTGAACAGACCAAAATTCACCCTTTAAAGTGCAGTTAAAGTTATTTTTTGCTCTATTTCTGTGCTTCTGTAGCCTTGTCAAGTAGCTGCAGTATGGCTACAAATCCCCTGGAAAGGATGGAATTAATCTTCTTCAGATTTTGTAATTACTGTATTGTGTGGGAAAAGGAAAATAAAGTTGAGAAACTCATTAAAATAGGGATATATTCATTCAGCTGCAGTAAATGCTGGCACTTCTCAACAGAAGGATTGTTTGTTGAGAGATTAAAAACAGCCACAGAAAGAATACTAAGGCTAATTCAGAAAACATTATTTTAAATTTTTTATTTTGTATTTTATTTATTTATTTATTTATTTGCAAAAAAGCAAACATTCCAGACAAAAAGTACCCTAACACGATATGTGTATGTGGTGTCCTTTTTTTTGGCACACTTTAGGTTACAGAAGTAACACTAAAAGTGGGCCTTTGCGATCGTCTGTTGACAACTCGAAATTTAAAATGAAAACAACGGCTTAACCATTCATCTGACACGAAAATTGATAACCAAATTTGTAGAGGAGAAAATTCTCTACAACTTTGCTCTCTTAGGTTTTTTTCATATCTCGCATCGTTTCAGAGATATTTGCAAAAGTAACGGCGATTTTGGGATGTCTGTCTGACTGTCTGTCCGTAATGTGGTCCCACTTTTTAAGACGAACCGTTCAGCCGATCAGCACCAAATTTTACAGACATAATTGTAGGCCGCCAGAGACCAGAACCTCCCTTTTTCAAAGTTTTCGTACAAAAAAACAGTAGTAATAAAAAAAATTTTTTAAAAAAGTTTGTAATATAATAGTAATTGCACGAACCGTTCGTCTGACAAGAAAATTGAATAACCTAATTTGTTCGCTCTATTAAGTTTTTTTCATATCTTGCATCGTTTCAGAGATATTTGGCAAAGTAACGGCATTTTGACAATGTATGTCTCTCTGTAACATGTTCCCACTTTTTAGGTCAAACTGTTTCAACCAGTCGGCACCAAATTTTACAGACATAATTATTGGCTACCAGAGACCAGAACCTCGCTATTTTAAATATTTTGGACAAGAAATACGTTAGTAATACCAAAAAAAGGCCGTTTGTAATGTAATTTTAATTGCAAATAAACTGTTCATCTGATGCGAAAATTGAATAACTGAATTTGTAGAGGAAAAAATTCTCTACAACTTTGCTCCCTTACGTTTTTTTCATATCTCGTATCGTTTGAGAGATATTTGCAAAAGTAACGGAGATTTGACACCCTCCATTGAATTAACGAAAACCAGCCATTCGGAGATGTCATGTGACATTCGTCACCCAGAACTCTCTCTGGTATATGCCTTCTTGTGTTGCGTATTTGATGATTTTCTTATTGTAACTTATGCGTTGTCATTTCAAAGCAATGGCGCACTGAAGAATTAACAAAAACACGTCGTTCTTTGTACGATAAATGATAATCTAGTGTCTAAAATGCCATATTTGCATCAGTTAACAATGGTCATGAATAGTACAAGATTAAAAAACGCAACTTCTGATTGATTGCTGTAGCGTAGTGGGCAATGTGTTGGCCTCTCCCCACTGCTAGTTAGATGTACCTTTATTACGGAGGTATGATACATCTTACCTTCAAGACATAGATTGCAAAAAATGAAAATAATAAAAATTGGTACACCCTCTTAAATATTTCATATTCACCCAAGATTTAACGTTGAAATAGTGCATATGGAGTTGTGAAATAACTACATTTACATATCAGTACCTCAAGCAATACTGAGGTACCAGGTATCGATCCATGCCAAATCACCCATTTACTATGTGGTGTAACCTCCAAAGTTGGCAATGTAGATGCTGATTCTAGCATCCATTTGATCATACGGATGGTGAATACTATCTTGAGATATGTTATTCCATGCCTGCTTGACCTGTTCACATATTTGTGTTCTGTTGGAACAACAGATCACTTTGCTGTTGCAACAATAGCAAAAGAATATGTCTTAACAACATCCTGCATGTTCCACACACTGGTCAGCATTCCTCCCTCGAACACCAAACATGAATGAGAGTTGAGCCTAATTGCACCCCAGACCATAGTGGCTTCGGGTGTACCAGTGTGCCTTGGATAAATACACTCTACAAGACAGTACTCACTAGATCTGTGTTGTACACGCAACCAACCATCACTTGCACGCAGGCAGTATTTTCTTTCATCACTCCAGACCACAGCCCGCCATTCTATCTTCCTAGTGATCTTTTGATGGCACCAGTTAAGCTGTGCATGCTGATACTGTGATGTGATCGGAAGACTGTGCATACCTGTAATCTCACTGGTAGTAACCAGTTGGCAACAGTTTGTGTTGACACTTCTGGGCTCACAAATCCGCTTATCTGTGCTGTGGTAGCTATACCATTTGCTGCTGCTGTTCTTACAATATGACAGTTTTAGTGGATGTTTGTCCTGTGTGGACATCCAGAACCTCATCTACAGGTTTTAGAATGTTCACATTTTCATTGCAACCAGCATTGTTACAGAATAAACACTACATGTTCAACTTGTGTGGCAATTCTCCAAAAGGTCCACGCTGTCACTCGGAAGGCCACAGTTTGACTCCTTTCAAATTTGCTCATTTGGCTGTAGGAAGCACGAGTGCATTTCTGTGGCTCGGTGCCCATTTACTCCACACAATGAGATCACACTGTGCCTTAGGGCCGTAGACATTCCCTATTAAAGTTTACACCCGGAAGTTACTCTAGCAGCTATGTCACTAAGCTATCTGTTGGTGATATTGACTACATTATCACTACACCTGCTGTGCCCAAAGTGGCATTTGCCATCATTAGCTCAAAATATCTGTCATCTTTCTTGGTGTGTAACTTTATTTTATTTATTTCTTTTTCCTGGTAGTGTTTTCTCTCTGTGGCTTCTTTAAATTCTGGGGTGCTTCCTTTGAGAAGTGAATGGCCTCATTATTCAAATGATGTTTCTTTTCCCTTTCTGCACTTCAGACCCTTTTCTGTATAGATTTTTCTCTGTATGCTGAACTGTTTATTTATAGTTTGTGACTGATTAAATTCATCAGTCCATTATATTCTAATGCCTTCTATTACTGTGTATGGGCAAAAAAAAAAAAAAAAAAAAAATGATTAGCTGGAGAGTATGTGTTTAATAAAAAAATTAAAAAGCTGACAGCTGGACACAGTGATTGTGCGTGCATAGTTGTTTGAGTGATTGTGTGAATGAACGTGTTTCTTTTTCTGAAATGGCCATGGCCAAAAATTTAAGTTGTGTGCCTGTCAGCAGCTCAGTGAGCCTCTTTATGGTGAGTTGTTATCTATCCTCCATATTGACATATAAATATTAACACATGGTTATTTTGATCACAGATAGATAAAAAGAAGATGAAGGCTGCTGGAATGATAAGTAGAGTTCAACAAGAGGTGAACATTCATTCAAAACTGAAACATCCTTCAATATTAGAGTTATACACCTATTTTGAAGATGAGAAATTTGTATATCTGGTGCTTGAGCTCTGTCATCACGGGGAGTTGCAGAAATATCTCAAGACAAATTCCAAGATATTAAGTGAGAAAGAAGGTAAATATTTCTGTAGTTAACATGTAAACAAATCATTAACGCCCACTCGAGAACATCACACTGTACCTTACAAATTTAACATCTCTACAAATCTGTGTGGCAGTGGGGGACATGTGTTTCTGAATATATCTTTTTGGTTAATGTTATGTATGTGCAATTTTTATGAAATGATTTTTAGGTGACTGTTAAAAATTGCACTTTGTGATTTTGCAATTTAACAGTTCAACAAAAAAGCTATAATTTATGTATTCATCACAGTTAGTAAAATACTTAAGAGTACATAATCTGTTGCATTTAATTTGGAGAACTTGGAACAATAACTATTGTTTCTGAGAACAGTATGCTCCTTGCACTTTGAGTAATATGTTTCCATATGCATAATGCAGCTATTTTATAGTAGTAACTCACCTTTAGCTGGATGAAATATATTTATGTAATTTCCCACTCAATAATTGGAGTTTTTGTATATTTTGTGTTTTTCTTTTGTATACAGATTGTCCAGTTTGTCACGTTCATGTGTAAAGAGTTTTATAGTATTAACAACTATTATCTTTCTGTTTATGAGTAAGATAGTTTCGGACATAGTGTTTATTTTGGGATTGGACAAAAATTACTAGTTTCATTGAATCTCACCCATCATCTTCAGACCAAATAACGTAACATGCCGCTATAACAAACTAGTCTAAAGGAAATTGTTGATATCACAGTCGGAACACAAATTGCAGACGAGAGCACACACACTTGCGCTTATAAAAGTTTTACCTGGGGGCATACAGCTTGTGGTGCCAATACCGGGGCTTGAGCTGGCCTCTTGTCAGGTGACTGTGGAATCACTTACTGCACATACTTCTGAAGCACGAGGGAAGCTCGAATTGTCATAGTACTTCTTCCCCATTGGGGAAGAGCTCTCAAGTGGGAAATGACCGGGAGGGGGGGACGACGACTAACAATTTCGTATGTGAGACCTTCCGATGATTCTAATGTAGAAGGCACATGATGGCTTGCAGTAAAGACAAGGGGATTATCACTCTGGGACCTGACTGTCGTAGACAACTGGACAATGCCGTCAAGGACAGGCAGAGGGTGTTAGAGAGTGTATGTAAAGGTTTCTCTGGTCAGCCATGTCTGATAAAGTGTACCACTTAACTGAGGACTGTATCATCTGAGGGTGCCACCAAAATATTTACACTGGTATTTGGAAATCCATCCACAGTGTTTGAGTTTCAATGTCGATGTGGAAACACAACAGGTCATCCCCATCAAATGTTGGATCCAGGCCCATCAGCAGGCATGAAAGAGCACCTGTATTGACACGCCGAGCCATCGGGTAGAAATTAATCTCGTAGTTGTATTGCAGCAGGAACAGAATCCAGCACTGCAGACAGTGGACGGCTTTGTCGGCAAGGACATGCACAGATTGAAAAAGTGAAACCAGTAGTTTTATGGTCTGTAGACAAATAATAAAGATCCATACAAGAAAACTTGAAAATGTTTTAGGGCAATGACAATTGCAAGGGACTTCTTTACATTCTAAGAGTAGTGCTGTTGTGTTGTGGTCAAAGTTTTGGATGCATATGTGACAGGGTACTCAGAGCTGTCTGTGTATCTGTGTGCCAGAATGGCTCCTAGCCCATACTGGGATTTGTCCAATGCCAAAACCAGATGATGTCCTGGTTGGTAAGTCACCAAGTGACTTGAGTTTGTGAAATGCTTCCTTGCAGGTGGGAGACCAATGAAACAGAACATCCTTGTTTACAGGTAAGAGAACAGGGAGGTGCTGAGGCACTGTAGATGCATCAAGAATAAACTGATGATAAGAGGCAGTCTTGCTGAGAAATGCTTGTAATTCATTGGTGTTGGTGGGACACAATAAGGCAGTGATTACTTCATTGTTTTGCCATAATTGAGTGACACTCTCCCAAGAAACCTCTAAAAATATGGGATTTATCAAGGCTACATTTTAGGTCTGCTGTGATTAGAACGTTTTGCCATAATTGAGTGATGCCCTCCTGAGAAACCTCTAAACCAAGCTAAACAACAGATGACTGAAACATTTGGGATTTATCAAGAGTACATTTTAGGCCCACTGTGATTCGAACAAGATTCAAAGATTCCTTAGGAGGAGCCCGACACAACAATATCATCCAAGTAGTTGATACACCAGGCATGGAGGTCATGAGTTGCTTAAAAAATCATTGAAAAATTGGTGGAGTAAAGTCCCTACATAGTTTAAGGTTACCATTCGGGATTTTCACCACCACCAACGGAGTCAACCGTTCACTGGAGGGAACTGCCATGATAAACACTTAAGGTGGTAAGCCTATTTCATTCCAATTTGATTTCGTCTTGCAAAGCGACTGGAATGCCTTAAGGAAAATAGGGAGAAAACTTCTAAACAGGGGTTATCCAATTATTGGTAAGACATCTGATCGTACACTTAAATGTAACTTATCCGAAACAGAGAATCCATATAGGTTGAAAGGGTCTAGCCCAAATATATTCAACACATTTGCATAATTTACTATTAGAAGGGCCAAACACTGAACCATTATGTTATAAATTACTGGAGAAGGAAATTGCCCTAAAATTGGTATGTTCTTTCTGTTGTTACCCAGCAGATGCCATGAGAAAGGTTTCAACTGGTGATCCAAGATCTACAGAAATTTGTCAATTTATCAATATTGCTGCTGTTCCTGTGTCCATTTACATTTGTCACTTCTTGCCTAGTACATGCACTTCAGTAAAAAAAATTAGTACTGTTCACATCTGTTCCACATCTGTTGATGGAGACTGAGACCTGCACACTAATGCAATGTGTCCTATCTTTTTGCAGCAGTTGCATGTTGCCCAATGCTTTGGGCTTTCTGAATGACCATGCTGCATGAAACAATGACAGAATGAGGGAACACTGTATGGCTGTTGTGGAACATTGGACTTATTGCTGTTTGTGACATTTTCCCATGCCAAGTGGACGCCGTGTTTGTATTGTCGCGAGTTCACCATCCCCCTACGAGCTAATATATGCACATCCTATTGGAGAGGAGACAACAATGGCTGTATCATACCATGCTTTGATTTGTTTGCCTGCCAGCCATGATACTTCAAAAGTCTGGAGAATGTTTAGAATGTAAAGATAGTGATGTTTTCTCACTGTAAGGTGTGCTTCCTCACTTTCACGTCTGGATCAAGATCCAGTCAGATTATATATGGACATCAGTAATACATTGATAATGGTGGTTAAGACCAAGCAATTCTGCTACCCCAGCTCGGTAAAAATGTTCCAGCCGATTTTGACAGTGGTAGAACTCTGCATGCGAAGCAGTGATGTGTGTATCTTTACCACAGTAGCCTCAGAGTAACTGACATGTTTAATCAAAGGAAAGACTGCCAGTTTTCTGCAGAGGAGGTAATGAAAGCAAACAATAGTATACACAATGTAAACTCCAGGTTAATAATAAAGCTTTACAATGATTGGGATCAGTGATGCCAAATTCTTGAAAATATTGACAATTTTTTTTTTCCTTCAATATTCCACTGACTTCACTGCCAGAAACGGCAGTGGATATGTTATAGGTCTGGCAGATCGGTCAGTGCTGGTATTAATGCTTGCTACAGCTCTGTGATAAATGCATGATTACAGAATTCCTTCCATTGTATCTGTAGCACTAAACAATGATGCGATAAAGTTAATTACTGCACTTGTTACTTGTCACACACTAGTATAATGGAAATTGTCCAAAGCACAGTTGAAACACACATGCTCTCCCTAATAAATGTTTGTTTTGCCTAAGGCATAGTGGTAGTGGTGCTGACTGTCAGGGCTCGCAATGACCTCTGTCAGCTAGCCCCAGAAACATTTGCTGCAGATGCTTTTGAAGTATGGGTGTACTTGCTTGGTTATAGAAACTATATTTCCACATATGCAGTCATTCACTTGTTACAATGTTGTTACATTTTAATACAACTATTGCATTACATGTTAGGTAAGATGTAGGACCATTTGACAGTTGCATATTGTGCTTGGTAAGATATGTCATTAAGGAAATACTTTAATAACTTTGTACATGTTTTTACTTTTTCATAAAACCTAGAATTCCTTGTAAAATTCATATTCTCAAGAAGAACACACACTTACTGTCATTGACTCAATCAATGTGGAACATCTTGTAATGAACAGTTGCTACAGAAATGAATTTGAAATTATTATGTTTGACAATAAGGCACCTTTTTTTGTTCCTGTTTATTTGGGATCCCTTGTAATCCTCAGAAGATAGCAGACATACAGTTTATTTTGTACAGGAACTCATATATAGAATGAAATTTTCATTCTGGACTGGAGTGTGCAGAGTATGAGATTTCCTGGCAGATTAATACTGTATGCCCAATTGAACGAGAAATTTGGATCTTTGCCTTTTGTGGAAAAGCTCTGTATCTGCTGAGCTACTTGTAACAACTCATGCCCTTTCCTCACAGCTTAATCCAGTGCCTCGGCTCCTGCCTCCAAAACCTGTCAGTGAAAGGGAAAGGTCCTGAGTTCGAGTCTTGGTCTGGCATACAGTTTTAAGTTTTCAGGAAGTTTCATAAACTCTTATAACCTCTCTGCCACAGCTTTCATTCCCATGATGGAAAGCATACAGAATAACTACAAATAATCAATAAAAATAATTATTACTCTTACATGCTCACTTATATTAACTGCAATTGTTTGTGTATTTTAAAACTTTACTAATTAAATACTTTCATGTAAGAAAAAACGACATTTGCAACTGTTGGCTGATAATAAGATAATGAATTGTTTTACTTATTTGAGGATTTTGGTTTCATTCTACCAATCTGTTTCTTCTTCAGAAGCACATTAAAAATTGCAATATCTCCCCACTACTACATTTTTGTAAGTAATTTTTTTAAATCTAATTTTAACTTCATCATTGCTGTGAGAGCAATAAGTGTGTAATTTTTCATAGTAATGAAACTTATAATTACAGTAATACTTTAAATAAATGAGCCTTGTCTTCGTGCTTTTTATGGACGGTCATTTAATAAGAGGATCTTTGTTACAGCTGCATACATCATACGCCAAGTTGTGGAGGGACTTTTATACCTCCATTCTTTTGGTATTCTCCACCGAGACATGTCTTTGGCCAACTTGCTCCTCAATGCTGATATGCAAGTTGTAAGTGTAATTTGTAACTTCAGGTGTATGTTGAACATTATGTGAATTGAGTTTGGTTATAAATGAAACACTCTTTCCAGAAAATTGCTGACTTTGGCCTAGCTACGCAGTTGACACGTCCAGATGAGAAGCACATGACAATGTGTGGTACACCGAACTACATATCTCCAGAGGTTTGTTACTTTTTTATTGTTTTTGTTCTTTTTTCTTGACTAAAATATGTAGTATCAGTATCATCCATCCTTCTGGGAGGTCAAAAGGACAACTGCGAAGGACCCGTGCTGGTCCCACGAGCAGCTAGGGAAATAAGTGGCCGCCTAGATAGAGCTCCGCATGCCTAAATAAGCCTTATACAACTGAGGTTGAGCAGTATCCCCAAAGATTGCCCACTAGTGTCTGTTCCTCCTCTACAGCCATGCATCCCATCAGCAAGCAGCACACCTTGAAATTTCGGACATGTTTTTCTTTGTTGGAAGGTATTGTCTTTCCTCGCAATCAGGGCAGTCGAGCCAAGATCCCCATTCCCTAAGGCGCACACACGGTGCTCGCTGAAGTGAGCTCAGAGGTTACAGTGTCAGAGGACTGGCAGTCCGCACCTCAGGGACCCCGGGTTTGCCGAGCCTGTACTCGGCACGTTAATGCTGAGCCCCCTGAGGGGCTATATATATGAATCATTTGTTGTGTGTTAATCTTGCTAAAACTCAGGAATGGCTTGACTAACTTGAACACCCAGTCACATAAGAGGACTCAAGTATCCAGTCCTCCAGGTTCAATAATTCAAAAAACCTTTGTGGATAGTAACAAAGCACATGCTGCTCCGCCTAATGTGTTTTTAATTATTATAAGGAAAGAAGGGCTCATTTGAAAATATTTTTCCTTTCGATATCTGGAAAGGTTTGGAGGGAAGTGATGGAATTGGGTAATGCAATGGAACAACCGGCGGACTTCCCTTGCTTAAAACTGTCAGTGTACACCACTGTAAAATCCATAAAACGCTTACACACTGGGACATTATGATTGAAACATAAAGTTCCCAGTAGGCAACTAATCTACAGACACTGGAATTCCTTGGTGAATATGCCATTGACACTGAGTTGCACCACACCTTAACTACAGCAAAAGTGTTGTGACTTGTGGCGATCTGGTAGACATCCCGAAAAAGGAACTGAGGAATGAGTGGGCTTCTGATGGCATTGTATATGTGCAGAATATGATGAGAAGGTGGGATGGAGAGTTGATCAAATCTGACTCCTTTGTCCTCACCTTTAACATTCCCAAGATTCCAGACCACGTTAAGGCAGGCTTCTTGTGTCTGAATGTCACACCATATATCCCCAGCCCAATGTGCTGCTTTAAATGCCACTGCTTTGGGCACACCACTCTGTGTGGCAGGGGTGAGGTAATGTTTGGTAAGATTACCCATGAAGGAACTGAATGTATGCCATCTACCAAGTTTGTAAACTGTTCTGGGGACCACTCTGTCTGAGTAGGAAATAAAGTGTACCTTGAGGAGGAGGTGGTCCAGGAAATCAAGACATCAAAGCCTATCTCATATGCTGAAGCAAAAAAGGCTATGCAATCACCAGAATTGATGGCCTCTTTCTCATCAATCCTCCAAAAAGGTTGCTAAGGTTGATGCCTCTACTCAAACTAAAGTTGATAGTGACAGCACAAACACCCGTACTTGCCAGTGCACCTGCCAGACAGCAGTACCTTGAGGGCCTGTAGCTCAGCTGATTGTACTGAACAAAGCTACAGGTACCAGTATTGTAGAACCCCTGACACCTCCAGTGTAGAGGCTGGCCAAAAACCTACAGTGATCACTTTTACTTCTACTGCTGCAACTGCCAAGCAACCTAAGGCAAAAAGCAACTGGAAAGTCTCAGATGCAGGTGAAGTTGGAAGGTAAGACATTGGTACCAATCAGGATTTCTGTTGTACAGATGTTTCTCCTGACTTCACTTCAGAGCTCATGGAGTTCAACATCAATCTGAGGCAAACTTTTCGCACCAAGACTGAACCTCCACCCAGGAAGGAGAGGCTGAAAGTCATCCTTCAGTGGAACTTGCAGGGATTTAGGACACATGTGGATGAACTACAGTTGCTGACTCAGGGAACACCATTGTGTGTGTGTTTCCAGAAGACAAATTTAAAACCTTCCAACACACCTGAGATATGTGATTATGTTCTTCACAGAAAGAACAACCTCAGTGGAGCGATAGCTAAAGGTGGAGTAGCTGTTTTTGTTAATGCCACACATCACTCCTCACATCTCTCTCTCTCTCTCTCTCTCTCTCTCTCTCTCTCTCTCTCTCTCTCTCTCTCTCTCACACACACACACACACACACACACCACAACCACAACCTTCAGGCAGTCACAATATCTGCGCAATTATGCCAACAATTGACTGTATGCTCCCTGTATCTGACCCTGCATGATGTTCTCAACCTTTTTTATTTCATCTGGGCATCAGGTCAGTTTCCTGACTCACGGAGGAAGACCATTTTAATTTTTAAAACCCAGGAAAGACTGCACATGGCCAAGCAGTTGTCTTAGTGTTGCCCTCACTAGTTGTGTCGGGAAGACGTTAGGGTGGATGGT
Source organism: Locusta migratoria (assembly GCA_026315105.1). Taxonomy (NCBI): domain Eukaryota; kingdom Metazoa; phylum Arthropoda; class Insecta; order Orthoptera; family Acrididae; genus Locusta; species Locusta migratoria. The sequence continues at coordinate 299,550,554 of CM048746.1, forward strand.
CAACCACCACCTTGTCTGAATGCGGGAATCCAGGCAGCTCCTCAGCCACTTTCAGTGTAGGTTCAGGAGATATTGCTCCACCTTTGATAACCTGGCCTTCCTGGAGGCAGCTATACAACAGGCTTTCCTTTGCAGACATTACCTTCTGAGTGTATACTTGGTGGCATCTTATCCTCATGCAGCTCCATGAATGGCATTTTCATGGTTGTCTTCCCATTTTTATCCAGTCCTTCCTTCCTCTTCACTATTTTAGATATTGAGTCAGTTACACCCTTTCTGATCACTTTGAGCAGGAGAATGGAGTCCCTCAGTGTAGTGTTTCAAGTGTCACATTATTTGATATAGCCTTTAATAACATTATGCCCTTAGTTAAATGTCCTGTCCAATGTTCTCTATTTGTGGATGACTTTTCTGCCTTTTATTCTTCTTCCAGCCTTGTAACGAGTTCATGTCAGTTGCAGCCCACTCTTTGTTTGGCTGGATGAATGGGCAGGGAAGACTGGCTTTAAGCTTTCAACCAAGTAGTCTTGTTTGTTCTTTTTAACTATTGACATATTGTTTTTAATTTACCAGAACTGTGGATGAGGTGCTCTGTTCTGTCATGGTGAGGTTTTTGGGCCTCACATTCGATTCCAAACTTAATGCCAATCGCCACATCTTAAGGATCTGAAGACATGGTCCCTCGAGGCATTGGGAATTTTAAAATGTCTTAGCCACACTTTATGGAGAGCAGACAGAACCTGTTTACTCTGGTTTTACAAAGTTTTCGTGCTGTCTCGTCTTGATTACGGGTTCATGGTGTATGGGTCTGCACAGCTGTCCTATTTAAAGATGTTGGACATCGTACATCATGAAGGGATTTGGCTGGCCACTGGAGCATTGAGGTAAGACCCATACCAAGTCTGTGCTGAGGTTGCAAAGCTGCCACTTTTCATTAGGCGATGGCTACTAATGGTATGCCAGGCATATAAAATGCTGTCCACACCTTTCACACTGGCATACATTACTGTTGGTTGAAGGCTCTTTCATAATCGGCAACGTACAACGAGGCTGAATGGGATTCGCATGAGGGATTGCCTTTTAGAAATGGAAGTGGCTGGTTTTAATGTTTTACATCAAGGTAGGAACAAGGTTCCCCCTTGGCTTCTACAGAGGACAAGAAATCTTTTAGAACTGATTAGTTTTACTTTTCAGTCTGTGTTTCTTATAGTTTTGGATAGGCATCATGATTTTACAGTGGTGTACACTGATGGTTCTAAGCAAGGGAAGTCCATTGGTTCTTCCATTGTTTTACCCAACTATATTGTCAGGGTTCACCTCCCCGAGAATTATTCTGTTTTTTTCTGCAGAGCCACATGTGATTTTGAAGGCAGACCTATGAGGTGCTATCCAAAATTTTTGGGACTAGTGCTGCCCTCTGTTGGAAACTTTATCTTTGGACTAAAGGTCATCATCAACCTAAAAATAGTTCCCACCCATACGTACATGGCAGTCTCAGCACCTGTGCCACTGGTCAAACATTTTCTGGGAGTCTTGTTGTTTGAGGGTATTTAGTGCTGCCAGAGATGCTCCTCGAATCCTCTCTAGTGTTTTGAACCAATGGCCTTTCAACTTGAGTTTCAGTTTTGGGAGTAGTGTGAAGTTGCAAGGTGCCAAATCTGGCGGTATAGTGGGTGGGGAACAACTGCCATGTTCTTTTTTGCCAAAAAGGTCCTGGTGACCTAGAACATGTGACAGGGCACGTTGTTGTGATGCGTCAGCCAGTTCTCTTGATACCAGAGTTCGGGCCGTTGGCGCTGCACGTTTTCACGGAGCCATCACAAAACATCACACTAGTATGCAGAATTTACTGTTTGGTAGGTGGGACAAATTCTTTATGCACAATTCCCTTGGTATCAAAGAAAACAATGATCATGCTCTTCACTTTGCTTTTCACCTGTCTCGCTTTCTTGGGTCTTGGATAGCCCAGGCTCTTCCACTGGAATGATTGTTGCTTTGTCCCAGAGTCATAACCGTGAATCCAGCTCTCATTGCTGGTGATAACCCGTGACAAGAAGGTTGGATCATCAGATGCAGTCTGACGAACTTCCATGCACACTTCAACATGCTGTGCCTTCTGATCGGCAGTCAAGATCCTTGGCACAAATTTTGCGGCGGTGTGATGCATGCCCAATTCATCAGTAAACTTTCGTTGACATGTCCCATAACCAATATCCACTTCATTTCCAACTCTTGAATGCTTCGACGTCGATCCGCACGAACCAATTATTGAAGTTTGGCAACAGTGTCTGGCATTGTGCAGCTAACAGGCCTTCCTGTGTGAGCATCATCTTTGGCATCTGTATGGCCAGCCCTGAACCGAGAATACCTCTCCCCCAAACACTTGTTGAATCATTGCAAGAGTCTCCATAGCACTTTTGCCGAGATTCGCACAGAAATTGATACACACACGCTATTCTGTTCTCGGATCCATTGTAAAATTGCCACACACCAAACACAGAGTATTACAGTAATCACTGTGAACATGCAACACATCCTCCTAGCTGAATGCCCATCTGCGCACTGACTCATTAGATATTGCGTTGTAGCAAGTGGTGTTTGAATTACATAAGTATGAATTATATAAGAAGCCTGTTTGGTTACAGCTTCTATGTCCTTCTCTTATGCCACACCACTGAACACAATAATATTTCTGATCTTCATATATTGAAGCATCTTCTCTTGCAGGGAAAATACCTAAAAATTGAAACATATTGAGACTACTAATAATTCAGACAATTGTCTCGTTTAAACTTTTATATTGTAAACCTTTGAACTCACAAAAGTACAAATTAATTATACATTGTACATGTGATATCATCTTAAATATGAGAACAAGTGTTGTCCACCACATATCACAGGCAAATGTACCGTCCTTTTCCTATAACAATGCTAACAAATACAAAACATCCCCAAAGATATTACAACGTCTTCTAATGTCTGTGTAGCTTCACGATTACTCTTAGACTGCGCAATCTTAGCCACTTTGCTCCTCTGCAGCTCCAAAACTTCCACTCATACGCACCACCCTAAAAGCCTCTTGCACCCCTGTAAACAATGTTACAGGCATCCAGTTTTGTGTTTTGATAATACATTGTTATTAGCAATTATCTTCTGTCAGGAAGCCATAACATATGTAATGACTATTTAACCGTTACACTACAACATGCCACTCTCGCTACCTAGTGGTGTAAAGATATACTACTCCTACTATACAGATGCCAGCACCAGTCCCGAAAATTTTGGATTCCACCTCGTATATCCAGTTGAAAAGCTGCTGCAGCAGCATATACACAATGAACTGTCCTTCCTCAAATGTTGTCGGAAGGAGGTATTGTTTTGCTGGGTGCCAGGATTTGTAGGAATTCGGGGTAATGAAGAAGGCTTGCAGAGCTCATAATGTGACACGCTGCCCGATCCCCTTACAGAATATCACTTCATTGTTGTGGCTGCAGTCGTGGGAGGAGGAATGGCTTTCAGTGAAAAATAACAAGCTATCCATCCGTGGTGATCCTCCTGTCGGCCTCTCAGGCGGGATGAAGTAGCCGTTATCCACCTTCAAATCAGCCACTATCCATTTACCCAGAGCTTTCTACTTCGACGAGAGGAGCCCCCCCCACTCTGTGATGCCTGTGTTGAACTGATTACTATATGCTATATTTTAATTAATATAGTGAGGACAGTTTACTACTCACCGCAAAGACGTGGCGACGAGCTGCGACAGGCACATACAAAAGACACACACATACAACACATTCAGCTATCGGCCATGGCCTTCTTCAGAAATAGAGCACTCACGCAATCACACAGGCACACAACACAGTCATACAACCATCACCTCCGACTGCCACACTTCGAAGTGTGGCAGTCGGAGGTGATGGTTGTATGACTGTGTTGTGTGCCTGTGTGATTGCGTGAGTGCTCTATTTCTGAAGAAGGCCATGGCCGATAGCTGAATGTGTTGTATGTGTGTGTCTTTTGTATGTGCCTGTCGCAGCTCGTCGCCACGTCTTTGCGGTGAGTAGTAAACTGTCCTCACTATATTATTTATTCCAACCTGGACTTTCCATTACTATATTTTAATTAAGTGTACTTCGCATCCTGCAGAGAGGGTAGGGGCGAATCTTTCTTGTGATCAGCCTTCTATATTATGTGATGGCAAGGTGAGTGTGAGCAAAGTGTTAAAATTTCATGATTTGTCTCAACTCTGACCTAAGATTTTAAGCTGGATGTTTTAGCATGTTGCAGAGTGACTGACTCACCTTTTTTTATCCCTGTGGTCAGCCAGCCATCATCATCTGCTTAGTTGTTTTTACTACTCCTCCAAAATCTTTCTGTTTGGGAATATTTTAATCTTCACCTGTAACATTTGTTTTTTTGTTTTATTTCAGCACACACATATTTGCTGGATTGCTCTTTTATTTTTGTTGGTGGTTTTAACTCCAACTATTTTTCATACTCCTTCTTTATTACATTTTGTTTGCCCTACAAAAGACTAGCTGTCTTGTGCCCCAGATTCTCTTAGCCAACACTCCATCCATCCTTTATTTAGAGATTTAGGTAAATGACTGTTGTAATTCTACCAATAACATGCTGTTCTAAACATTTCTAAATGGATACTTGTTCAACCTTTGAGTTGTAACAATTACTCTTATTTTCCAGGTGGCAACGCGAAGTTCACACGGAATGGAAGCTGATGTTTGGGGAGTTGGTTGCATGCTTTATACACTTTTAGTTGGTAAACCACCATTTGATACATCTGCTGTCAAAAGTACACTAACAAAAGTGGTGATGTCCAACTATGAGGTATTAGTCCATTTTTGTTTACTTATTAATCCATTCATTTCTTTTTTGTAATTATTTTTAACTTATTTCTTCTTTTAAACTTAAAATGTAGTCAAGCCTTTTTATCCAGTTTATACATCTCTTGGTAAGTCATGGCAATTGATATGCAGAAGTGTGATTTTGTGAATGCTCTTTATTCTGAAGAAGTCCAATGGCCGATAGCCTAATTTTTGTATGTGTGTGTTTTTATGTGCCTGTTGCAGCTGATCATTATGCCTTTGTGGTGAGTTGTAAACTGTCCTTATTATAATGTTGAATTCCAATCTGGAGTTTCCATTATTAAATATATGTATTTGTTGCTTTTTAATTCTTTTTGTAATCCTGAAGATTATTGCTTAACTTGAAACTTGTTTGATTCAAACAAAATTCAGAAACAACTGATAACTTTGACTTGACTACACAGAAACAGTGTTTAAACCTGTTGTACATAGGTAATAACTTGTCAGCACTGAATGAATGAAAGAGTCATGAAAGATAGAATAAGAGTATGTTAGAATCAAACTGGAATATTATCTCTAGCATTGGAATGTTCAGGTTGGAATGTCAGTAATAATGAGAGGGATAGCAACTGAGTGTAAAGTTGATTGCCTAGTCGCGAACAAGCACGTAGAATAGACAATCACATTCACACAACTTAAACTTTCAGCCATATTCTTCATCAGAAAAAGATATGCGAACATTCTCATACACATACACACACACGTGACTGTCTTTTATAGCTGCTCCAGCACAACTAGCATCTTGATAGTGAGTTAGGAGGGGATGCCACTTGACATCTAGTCTTGATGAAAAACATCAAGAGTAGATTTCAGGTGAGATTTTATGGATTTTATTGATTTGACTTACCTGTAAGTATTGACGAGGATGTTAGCTGATGTATTCACTTAATCAGTTTGCTTAGCTTACAGTCCCTAATGATGGTTTAAAACCGAAACCAGTTGATGTATATAAGCAAAATTAACAACTGAGGGTTAACATGCACCTCCTAAAGTATCTTACAGCTTTTTCATGCCACCTCAATAAAAAATTGTAACTTATGCCTGTTATAAAACTTATGACAACTGTTAAAGCACTGACGTTTGGGGCAGCCACCGCAATAACAGAAAGATAGGTTGCTGCTCACCACAGAGTTGCCTGATGAGCTACAGAAAGGCACAAATAATAAAATACAACTTACTTAATAGCTTTCGGCCATTACAACCTTTGTTGGAACACACACCACACAACCATAACCACAACTACCATCTCCAGTTGATATGGCAGACTGGCCACAGAGGCTGAAGTGATTGGTTTTGTGTGTGTGTGTGTGTGTGTGTGTGTGTGTGTGTGTGTTTCTCTGACCGATGAAAGCTGTAATGGCCGAAAGCTGTTAAGTGAGTTGTGTTCTGTTATGTATGCCTTTTGCGGTTCACCGGACGTCTGTGGTAAGTAGCAACCTATTCTTCTCAAAAATATTGTTGAATCCTTCCTAGAATTTCCATTCTTTGATGATGCCAAATTGAAAAGATATGTGTCAAACAGGTGTACACTTGACATGGACAGACTGATATAATTCTATAACAACGAAACTAGCCTACAGATTTACTGTAGGATAATTCACAAATTTATGTTGGTGAATCAGTTGCTATGGAAAATTTTTTTAGTGAAAATGGTAACATGAAATTGGCAGTTTTGTAGGGAATAACTACAAATGAACAATTTTAATGGGATATTACAAAATTTTATTGTATAAAAGACATTGCAAATGTGAAAACAGCAGTTTTTAAATATTTATAACTGATACTTATTCAATAATTGAAGTGAATTTCAGATTCTGATCTCTTCAAGGCCAAGGTTTGCTTATAATCTTAAAATGATAGTTCATAGAGGTTCTCGGAAGGGCTGAAGTATTTCAGCAGGGGTTGAAATTATTGTATTATAAGGATGGCATCATTCTGATACAGTTTGTATGTGGAAGAGTCAGACAACAGCTGGAAGCCTTTTGCATGGTAGTCACTGTGGTTCATTACAACAGTGTTAAACCTTTGTCTACAGAGAAAATAACAACAATGGAAGGTCCAGTACTGAATGTTAATAATAATATGTAGATAGGGAACAACTCACCGTAAAGACGAACGTTGAGCTGCCGACAGACACAAATAAAAGACCCACAAACACACACACAATTCTAAATTTTTGGCTGCGGCCTTCCTCAAAAATAGAACACTCATCCACACAATCACTCAGGCAAACTCATCCACACACGTCAGCCATCTCTGGCCACCCAACGCAATCTCAGAGATGGCTGACATATGTGGATAAGTGTGCCTGAGTGATTGTGTGCATGAGTGTTCTCTTTCTGAGCAAGGTCACGGCCAAAAATTCAGAATTGTGAGCGTCTTTTATTTAAGTCTGTCAGTGACTCAATGTTCCTCTTTACGGTGAGTAATTACCTATCTACATATTATTATTAACTTTACCTACAGAGAGAATGATTATATCAGGATCTGTTTTCAGTTTGTTTATGGTTATCCTTCCTTCTGCCAAAAGGTGGTTGTTCTTTGGCATGGATGTCATGAAAAGATTGTGAGTTTTGGTTGGAGGTGATCAGGGGGTGATTATGTGGGAGCAAGGGAGGGTCATGGTTTGATGGTGGTATGAACTGTGAGAGACAGAGTTCAATTTTGAAATTAGCTTGGCTTCGTCTACAAGGATTGGTAGTATTGTAGTGTCTGGGGATTAGGAGAAGGAGAGTAGGTATTGAGAAATCCAACATGGTTAACTTTGGCTGTAGGGCTCAAAGTGAGACTTGAGGATAGGATGGAAACTTTGCAGATTGAATTTTTGTATGGAGTTTTCGAGTATGAGGCAATTTGAAAAGGCCAACCAACACAAGGTCTGGTTACTATGTGAGATTCACGAGGAAGAACATTACAGGTACTAGAGGTTGGATAAGGCAGCATGAGCTTGTCAGTCAGCTGGATGACTTGTTAAGGTGTTGTCTGGTATGCTCTTCCAGCTGCTGGAGTACAAAGGATTGAATTTGAGAGATAAGATGTACGTAGTGGGTTACTGCACATTTGCAGTATCTTGCAGAGGGACCAGAGGAGATTCAAGGATGTCTGTTCCATGGAGATGATGATTTCTTTCTTTCTTCTTCTCTTCATTGTTTATTGTTGGACAATTTTGGGGGGAATACCATAGTTCAGGCAAAATTTGGGTTTTAGTCATGGAAAGAGACGTTTTTCTTCATAGTTGCAGAAAGATGGAGCTGTGTCCATTAGAGCAAATGTAATTTTAGGGATCTAGGAAATGATGGGTAAATGGGCAAGTGAAGTTGTTAATAGGTTTAGGGGGGGGGGGGGGCAGATAACTGAAAAATAAAAATATGCACAAATCCATATCAATGTGCAAAATTATAACTTTTGAAATTTTCTTGTAAGCTCACAATAACGGTTTTTAATAGGTAGGGAACTAGAAAATGCAGTCAGTTCATAAAGCATAGATGCATTTAGGACAGTCAGTAGAAATTGGCCATATACCTAGAAGGGCAGCACAAGGAAGCAGCATTAACATTCTGTACAACTTGAGTTAACAGATGCTTGAAGTTAGACTTTTTATAAAGTTTCAAGTACATCTATATCCTATTTTATCAATAAAGACTTACCTTGGGGGAAAAAAGGAGGGTAAACAAATGCACACAAACCCACACATTCACACAGACACAAGTACACCTGGGCAGACATACTGTAGAAAGCTGCTTTCTACAGTATGTCTGCCTAGGTGTACTTGTGTCTGTGTGAATGTGTGGGTGTGTGTGCATTTGTTTACCCTCCTTTTTTTCCCCCAAGGTAATAAGTCTTTCCTGTCCCGGGATTGGAATGTTTCCTTACCCACTCCCTTAAAACCCTTATCACTTCCTTTTCCCTCTTCTTCCCTTCTGCCTGACGAAGCAGCTAGGCTGCGAAAGCTATATATATATATATATAATATTATTGACTTCTGAACCTTCACTAATAATACGACTAACGACTTTTCGTGTACGCTTTTCATCATTATTATTTTATTTATTATTTTTTATTTTTTGTTATTTACCGCTTTCATCACTGCATCTCCTGTATAATATCTACCCGTTATCCACATTTACTGTGGTAATACTATTTCACAACTCCATTTTACAATAACCTATAATAACCATTTTCGGCTTTTCCTAGAAACTTCGCGATTATTTCCGATTCTCGTTTTTCCACATTTCCAAAAAGGTTTACCTTCCTTTTTGTCCCCTAAGGTAAGTCCTTCCACTCCTGGGATTGGAATGGCTCCTTTTCCACTTCCTTAAAACCCGTATCCTTCCCTTTCTCCTCTCCTTCCTCCCTCTTTTTCCTGAAGAAGCCACCACTGGTGGCGAAAGCTCGAATGGTTGTGTGTTTTTGTGTGTGTTTGGTGTTCCTATCGACGAGCCTGTACTTTAGGTAAGTCAAAAATCTTTATTTTATACTATTTTCCCACCTGGAAGGTCTCCTTCTTATATATATATATATATATATATATATATATATATATATATATATATATATATATATATATATATAAATGGTATAAAATAAAGATTTTTGACTTACCTAAAGTACAGGCTCATCGATAGGAACACTAAACACACACAAAAACACACAACCATTCGAGCTTTCGCCACCAGTGGTGGCTTCTTCGGGAAAAAGAGGGAGGAAGGAGAGGAGAAAGGGAAGGATACGGGTTTTAAGGAAGTGGAAAAGGAGCCATTCCAATCCCAGGAGTGGAAGGACTTACCTTAGGGGACAAAAAGGAAGGTAAACAAATACACACACACTCACACATATCCACATCCAAACACACTTAGGCAGACAGTGTGTTTGGATGTGGATATGTGTGAGTGTGTGTGTATTTGTTTACCTTCCTTTTTGTCCCCTAAGGTAAGTCCTTCCACTCCTGGGATTGGAATGGCTCCTTTTCCACTTCCTTAAAACCCGTATCCTTCCCTTTCTCCTCTCCTTCCTCCCACTTTTTCCCGAAGAAGCCACCACTGGTGGCGAAAGCTCGAATGGTTGTGTGTTTTTGTGTGTGTTTAGTGTTCCTATCGACCAACCTGTACTTTAGGTAAGTCAAAAATCTTTATTTTATACTATATATATAATATATATATATTTTGTGTGTGTGTTTATTTGTTACTATCACTGCCTGTGCTCCTTCGCCTGGTAAGTAGACTTCATCTATTTTTTACATATATTTTTCCTGTTAGGAATTTTTTCCTCTATAATATTCCTATTTTATCAATATTTATTCACAATAGTCAATTTCCCTCAGCTTGACTGTATAAGGTATTAATGTCCAATCAAATGGTGACATACAAAAATTTATGCCAGTTCGGGACTCGAAATTAGTTTCCTGCTTTTCTGCGAGCAGTTGCCTTACTGATACTTCCTGGCAGATTAAAATTGTGTGCCCGAACCGGGACTCGAACCTGGGTCCCAGGTTCCAGTCCCAGTTCTGGCACACAATTTTAATCTGCCAAGAAGTTTCGTATCAGTGCACACTCTGCTGCAGAGTGAAAGTTTCATGCAATTGCCTTACTATTAGGTTACTCGAACAGAACTCCAGGACTGACCCAAACTTTGGTATGCCTCACCGACTGCACATATGAGTCAACTACATTTGTCCCTTGGCACTCGCAGCTTGTACTGCTTTCCAGTACCAGGGAGAACAAAATTCACTATTGTGAATAAATATTGATAAAATATACCATCAGTGTAATTCGTCAGCTTACAGTCATCTATATCCAACTCTGCAGTGTGTAACACATGGTTCATGGGGGGGGGGGGGGGGGGGGAGAGATTGCAGATATGCCTTTGTATCAGCTCTACTCTCTAATTTTATCCTCTTGCTATTTTCCTGATATACATGTTGGAGGAAGCAATCTAGTGATTGTATTTTCAAGAAACGTATGCTATCAGAACTTTGACACAATCCCCATACCGTGATGCAGAATATGTCTCCTACACCGTCTGCCACTGGAATTTGTCAATCATTTCTATGATACTTTTGCACTTATTAAACTTATAAGTAAATGTGCTTTCCTTTGGATCTTCTCAATCTCCTCTATCAACACTATCTTGTACAGGTCACAAACTGATGAGCAATATTCAAGTATTGACTAAATAAGTATTTTGTTAGTTACTTCCTTTGTTGATGGACTTCACTTTCTGAGGATTCTTCCACTGAATCTCAGTCTGCTATCTACTGGACCACAATTAAATTTATGTGGTTGTACCGTTTCAAATTGCTCCTTATCTCCACACCCAGATATTTTTAGAAGGAACTGCTTCCAGTGATTGTTCCATAATTGGGTAAACATATAATAAAGGCCCTTTCTTTCTACATATTGACAGTATGTTAATTTTTTTTTCTTCCCAGTAGGTGCTTCTGTTCCAAGCAATTTTCAATCACGACAAGCATTGAGATGAAAATAGGAACACCGAATTGATGCTGTATGACAATGTTTCTAATTGCATCTTCTCTTGATGACAATTCTCACTGCTGTTGCAGCAATTCAGAAGCACTGATATGTTTAAGTATTTTTAAATTCAAAGTTTAACATTGCAAGTAATAACACAAAATGGGAGAGGGGAGGGGGGTGGAAGTTTTGGGAATCGATTTCGGGCCAGAACTTTTTTCACTGTGCTACATTAGAGTTGTAATATTTCACTTATACCCTAATCATAACTCTTTTGCAAGCATTTTCTCTTTTACAATGGTCAACTCGGGTGAGATATTTTAGGAATCTAAGAGAATCATCTACCTGCTTCTTTGTACACAGTGTGACACACCAGTGAAACCTGTCCTAAGACCTCCCCTTATCAACAAGATACAATCATCACCAGAGCTAACACAGTGATCTAGCAGACATTGTAGATGGCGTAACTACAGATATGCTTCTCCAGATGTCATCGCCCAATTTTTACTTTTGCAGAAAGCTTGTTGTTGGTATTGATCCAGAATTAATTTTACTTAATGTTAATGATTTACCTATTAGCAGTGTAAAATTGTGTGAAATGTGTAATGTGTGTGTGTGTGTGTGTGTGTGTGTGTGTGTGAGAGAGAGAGAGAGAGAGAGAGAGAGAGAGAGAGAGAGAGAGAGAGAGAGAGAGAGGCAGTTGTTGCCTTCATTTAAGGTCTTGTCCAGAAGACCATTAAAATTTGTTTATTAATTAGTATTATGTGTCATGTCTAATGAATTTGTTAAATGATTTGTGCTTTCAGATGCCATATAACATATCAGCAGAAGCAAGAAATATAATAGATTCCATGTTAAAGAAGAATCCCAGGGATCGAATATCCCTGCACGATGTACTGAATCATCCATTTATGAAACAAACAGAGAAACCAAAATTCTTACCTCAGGTTAATCAGATTTACTTACCACTATATAATTTTACTTAAGATCATTAATTGTTTTGCAGATATATATCATTTAATTATCTTCGTTGCCATGACTGCAACCTTTGCTGAAACATTTGTATCAGAAGTCAAATTCATTTGTCCGAACATAAAATTATAAAGGACCAGAATGGCTGTACTTCACTTTAGGAGATAAAATTTCCGTATTATCAAGACATAATTTGACCCTAGGTTTTGGAATGTCTGCCTCAAGGAGGAAAGAGGAATACATCAGGAAAGGTTAGAAACAGGGGTGGATCACTACCCAGAATTGAAGGGAGAAATCAATTTCTCGTATCATACCTTGAGGGTCTCCTGATTATCCATCCCCAACTTATCTCCTCACGTTCCTAAGGAAAGAGCTAGTAGTTCCAAAAGCTAGCATTACTTTTTCACTTTTAAATATTTCTATTGCAAGTACTGGCCAGCCATTCTGTTTCTTTGCTGTTGTTTTAGTCAGTCAACTGTAATCCAAAAAATATTTCTCACAAATGTTCTTGCATATTGGACTAACATAACTATTTATGTGAATAATGTTATAGGTAACAATGAAAAATCCACATTGGAAAATAGTAATGTAATAAGGATAACTTACAACACACTGAACCTACCATCATTAAATGATAATATCACAGTTGATAACATAGATGTACATATGTTTGAATTCATTAGCGTCTTTGTCAAGTCAAGTAGGAATAAGTTTGGAAAAATAATATTTTATTCAGCTACTCTCAAGATGGCAAGAAACAACTGTTGTAGCTCACGAATTTCCTGTACAGAGAATAGATGTGACTGGGGTGTTTGCTTGCAGTAAGAGTAACCTAAATAATTATATTATATTTCTACAGCTCTGAATGAAATACAAATAATGGAAGAAATAAAAGTAACATTCATCGTATAGTTGAGGAATTCAGTGCTTGACATGTACATAAGCAAGACTAAAATTGTTTACCGCTCAACACTGTATTATACGGTGAGTGGTTACTTTTACTCTTTCCATTATTGGTAAAGTGTACAATTTAAAAATCATTTCAGGTGTTATCTATGGGAAGTTATACATGATTCTTGTTATTTGTAGGATACCTCCATGATATGGAAAAGGGTGTTCTCATTTAGCTATATAAAATATCCACTTACCAATTGGCAGCAGACACAATCAGAAACAAAAGTTGGTTTTCAAATTCTTCATTCTACCATAGAGCAGAATTAGTATCAGGAAATGAAACTGTTTTGGTATTAAAAGAAATCTCATATGACACTCTGATATGAGAAATCAAGATGCTCTAAAACCTCAGAAGTTTAATTCCTGTTGAAAGGAGTAACTGACAAGCCATAGCTAATGGTAGGACACATTAAAGCCTGAATCATAGCATTTAATTTATTTTATTTCCTTTCCTGTATATCTCTTATCCTGTGACACCAAAAATGTGTCTTTTTCATATGCAGCTACTGTGTTGCAGTATGACCTGCAGCTAGGTGGTTTGAGAGTAGCTTAATAAGATGCCATTAGGCTGGCAAAGATATGTAAGAGTGATAATGCATAATGTGCTGTAGTTCGCTCATCGGATCTTGTGATCTCCTGCTCTGGTTTGAAGAGTGTTTAGTGAGAAGTGTGGTCATATGAGTCTTATACTCATTGTGAATTTGATTTTCTTTTTTTATGATGGCGCACAGAGAAATGTATATTCCTGAGTTTTCTATTATCTTGAAAATAATTTATGTAAGGGTCATTCACAACTTACGACAGTAGCATCCCATTTTTACACTTTTCAGGAGACGTTAGTGAAATGGTGAAAAATGCAGGAAATAATGTTTTAAATAGTGTAATATGCTTACTGGATCACCCTTGCATTTTCATAGTTTATTTGTGTTATATGTACATAATAGGCATTAAAATATTTGCCTGGAAGTTTACTATATAATAAAGGTTATCCAAATTTTTACCACTTTAAGCACCAGGCGTGACTGGAACTGGTAATTTTATGGGAAGTAGAAATTTTTGACGTAATTTAATTAATCATAATCTATTAGTCAGCAAGCCTTTAACCAGCATTAATTATTACACAGTAAAACTGCACAAGTTCCATTCTTTTTGTATTTTTCGATGTTTTGTAAGACAATATTCGAGAATTTATTCACGTTCTGGAGTGCATATATATGCATAAGTATTTTTGTGATATTTAAATAAGTTCAGCATCTCACACTATTATTGCTTTTTTGATGTTATAATGTACCGAGCCCCCTTCAATGTGCAGAAAAACATACTCAAGTAAAGCATCAGTCACACCATTTATAACACATTACAAAAAATACTTAGATAAATATTTGCACTTCAGAGCAAGAATAAATTCTCGAAACGCATCATGCAAAGCATGAAAAACTACCAGTTGCATAAACAAAGCCAAGCTAAGAACGATCATTGTGGTGGCTGATGGGTTACTATACTCCCATCAGCCACCACATAGTAAGTCAACTAGGCGCAACTGCAAACAACAAAACACATAATATGGGTATGTTTGAATAAATGCAAAGTGTCAAGAAACTTACTTTAAGGTGAAAGTAATCACAGAAATTTATGTCAATTATGTCATTTTTTTCTTCACGAACATGGTTTCAAATAGCGTAAAAGTGGGAAAAGTGTAAATATGTTAACGCAAAAACGGGGGCGATTTAACATTGTAAACTTAGGAAATTTGACAGGACTTACAAAAAAATGTTGAAATGGCGGGAAAATGTAAAATCCAGGAACATAAAAACAGGTTTTACTATAATAGGATGGAAAACTGTGATGCAGTAAGTGTAATGCTAAAACACATGTAATTTTATAGTTTCAAAGCTGCCATCTTGATTTAATATTTGGTTCATTTTGATAAGATGATAAATGAAGAAACTGTATAGAGAATTCTTTGGCTGGGTATGTGCTTTTGTTAAATGGAAAGGTTGTTTACATTGACATTTAAACTAATTTTTTTCAGTTTCCACATTTTGTATGAGCTTGGGCTTGAAAATTTGAACTTGTTATTTCAGAATATTTCACAAGACCACTGTGACAGTGGAGTGGGAACGATGTCAGCTGGCAGCACTAGAGATAGCTCACGTTCCAGTGAGCAAAGATATCAACATGGAAACAACTTACGTTCCAGGTTTGTTATTATATAATGTATTCTAGTTCAAGAAAAGATTTGATATAAACAAACAGAATAGATGCTTAAAGTTATGTTTATTTGATAGAAACAAGCAAAATAGACACTTAAAGTAATGTTTATTTGCATGGCAATCTTCCAAAACAACTGCTACAATCTATTTTTTCTGCCTTAAGTTTACTGCAATTAACCCTAATAGACCTGAAATAGCTTTTTTGATATTTTTTTTATATTCTAATATTTTATTATCATTAGTTACTACAAACACAGAAAACAGTTTTTACAACAATTATACTTGCAGTATAGTCACAATAGTCCTTCCTTTCAGGATGGCAGGATAATCTGACTAAATTTTCAACAATATTACTACTCCATAGAATGTAGCACAGAAAGACAAAATATGATACAGGGACAGCTAAATCACACTTCAGACATTTATTTGTTTATTTCTTTCACACTCTGCACCATAGTTACAATTCCTTGTTTGTTTTGCCATCTACTGGTAAGACACCAATGTAATTTTCCTTCCCATCACAATGTGAACCAGTTTTATTTACTCTGGTCTGTTGTCCTCTGGACAATTCTCTGATTTTCTTCAAGTAAGGCAGTGGCGTACAGAGACTAAATGCGAGGTGATCTATTGGCCCCTTGTTGTGCCTATAAAGGTGCCAAGCATTCTGTTCAGTAACATCAATTAGATGTGCTATTATAGCTCATACCATTTACTGAAGTGTTTCTATGAATATTTAACAAGTTTTGAGTTCGTGATTAGGTTGATCATAACAGCACCAGCGAAAGTAAAATGGAAACACAGACTTGTTTACATTCGGATAGACTCAGCAGCTTTCTACAATGGCACACGATTGACTGTGCATGCTTTCCGTGATTCATCGCACTATTACCAAATACTCCTGCCAACACTTACAATATATTTTCATCAAAACAACCTTGCTTAAACTTGCCTGCGAAGCTTGCAACTGGAACCCAACTAATGTAGCTGTATCTTCATTCAGTCCTACCATATTTGTAACAATGAATCAACTTCATTTCAATTTTGAAATGCGGCCCAAAATTTCTCCCCCCTTGAATTTTGAGTATTATTTTTTGGTAGTATGACTTGTTTTGGTGGCGATTTGCTTATTCCATGGGCCAAACTAAGAGTTCTCTAATGAGAAAAGAAACTTGTCTTCCACATCAATTGGAATCATTCAAACCTGCTGAAATTTGATTGGAGGTTTAGGCTTTTTAAAACCGAATGCCTCAGTAGCATTTTATATTTGTGGAGGTGTATTTCTGCCTATTACAGCAAAATGTAAGGCATTTTTTTGTACCATACATGTTTCGATTCTTTATTTGTAAAGCATCATCAGTGGCTTATAACACATGTTTGTTTTCTGTGTGTGTTATTTAATTGTACTTATAAATAATATTTTGCTATGTTTCACAGTATAACAGTTAGAAATCTTTGCTATATTACAATTTCTTAAATTTTGACCTATTAGGTTAGAAACAACTTCTGTAGCACAAGTTTTTGTGAATTTAATTTAATTTTTAAGTATTACTTACAGTTTTTTGGTGTTACTCTGTGTGTCTTCATGGAGCTGTGTGTGTATTCTCCAGATGGATGGATATTTTGGTTCTTGATGACTACATTTATTTCATCACTTCACTGAGTACTGGTTTTGTGAGGGTTTGTATACAATGCGTAATGTTGCAAACTGTCACTTTTCATCTTTTTTTTGTTTGTGTTCCTTGCATTTCTGAGTGTATCAGCTCTTTATTTCTGTGTAGATTGTGTGTGTTACTATTTGTTGCTGTGAGAGTGGGGGCTAGAGGATACAAAGAAAGGAGGAGGAGGAGTGTTTACCACTGCTTTAGTGCTCAGCCTGATCCGTGGGTTGTTGCTTATGTTGATCATTAATCACATTCTTATTCATTGCCAGGGTTCTTTGTATATGAAAGTTTTCCTGCAGTGACAGGAGTTTTCTGTCTCAATTATTGACTGTGAAAGTTTTCATATCTTGTTTCCTGTTTGTGATTCATGAAGTTTTCATATTTTATTATTTTCAGCTGTAATGAATGAGGTAATGTACAGGCTGCAATAATTTTCCTGGCGAAAGTTTCAGGAACTTCTGCAGTTGTTCTCTTCTGTGTCTTATGGTCTATCAATAAGAATTCTTGATCATTTGCTAAATAGCTATGTCCTCACACTGGAAACAAATTTTTGCTTCTTTTGTAGACCTTCAAGATGTGTATTAGACTGTACAAAAACCGAACCATTTACTTCACTTTTGTTGTGCCCAGGATGCCCATCACTAAGCAGAACAAGCTCCTCTCTTTGCTTTCCTAATGTAATATTGTTTATGTAGTACAAAATCCTAGCTGTGACTTTATTAGAACATTTCCTTCTTTCAAGTTCTAGATAGCAGAAAATTGAAACTGACTTATCTCCCAGATTGTGAATCCCCAAATCATATTAACATAATGGCCTTGCATAGCAAAAAGGAATTGTCTGTAAGTGTGCTTGGGGCAAGTTTTGCTTATACTCAAAAGAAATACAGTTAATAAGACACTACTTTGCTTTCAAAATATAGCTTTGTTTCAAGCAATCAAAACTTTTTGCCCTTCCTCCATTTTGTTCTTCACAACATAAAATTCTGCCTAAAACAATCAACAAAGAGCGCAATGTTTAATCATCCATAGCAATTCACATGTTTCTCTACCACCATTGTATGTATTAAATGAAAACTTACGAATTCTGGACTTCTATAGTTTTTCTTGAAACTACAAGAGACTAGTCTGCTTTTTGTAGATGAGCAATATTTTCAAATGGATAAACATCTCAACTCTGTATGGCGGAAACAGATTACAACATAAACAGATGTCATGACAAACAAGAGTAAGACAGTTTTAGCCCAAAAAGGTGGTTTTTGGACTTGGTCCAGTTAGTGGCGAACTAAGGCTGTCGGAGCCCGGGGCGGTGGCAAAACGAGGCTCCCCGTACAGTTGGAAATACATGTATTACTATAAAAAATGGTAACTGTTGAGATTTGGAGGCCCCCCAGGACGAAAGGCAAGGCCAGTCTACATACAAGCTTTTGAGATTTGGAGACTCAGTATGAGAGGCCTAGATCACTAAAAAAAAAATTGTTTTTGGGTATTTGGAGGGGCCCCCAAGACAAGAGGCCCAGAGCGCTCCACAGCCCCCCCCCCCCCCTCCGCCGCCGCCCCTTAGTCCACCATTGGCTCCAGTTTTTCTACTAAATACTTCACTTGTTCCACCTATCATCCTTCATGCCATCCTCAGCTCATGGCATACATTGTGATTAACCCTTCAGTTGTGACTATCAGCTATACTGAGCTGAGGTAAGTACATTTTAAATTCTGTGCACTAAATTTGCCACAAACTATGTGATTCTCAAACAGTCAAAAAATATGCCAGCTTGCTGCATTTTAGTTTTTCAGTCCTAATAGAATTTGGGATGATCATTAGAATGTGATGTGATAGTCAAAAAATGGAAAGGAAAGTACTGCAGAAAAAAGTTGCTTCCATATAAAATATCAGATGAAATATAAGACTGTAAAAACTCTAGAAGAAAATCTTTAGTGGGAATGAACTGACCACATTGAGAGAGCAAGATATGTCAATAAAATAATGATTTTCAGTTTCGTGGATGCGTAGACACAAGAATTTTAGACAGTGGGTGCTGTATGCTGCAGGTTGTCTTCTTGTATTTCATAAATGAATGCAGGATGCACAGTTGCTAATGTAACTTTGTTCCAATGTAACAGTGTCTTTGCTTGAAAGAACACAATTATTACTTGGAGAGTGTTCCTTTCAAAATTGTTTCAGTGGTTTATCTGCGGTGTAGTTTTCCTCAACCAATCCACCTTTCTTATACTAGGTTCATTTGAGAGTTGTCAGAAAGCTACTAGGACAGCCAACAAACAGTGCTGTGCTTGCGTGGAAACTATGACGTCATGTGTCCGTGCTGGGTAGTTGAGCTCTTCGAACACCCATCCCATATTATTTCCTTTGCTAATGGCACGAAAAAGGACATCAGAATGAACAGTAATGGTGTGAATGTTATTTACAACATATTTGATTTGTTTATTCAGCACTTTTCTTTACAAGAGATGGGTTTTGTCATACAACATAAATATGTTTAGACACATACTTAAATAAAAGATACACATAACATATAGAAAAATATACAATATAGCACAGTGTACGACTTACAAAATATACAGTTTTTCATTTCATTGAAGAAAGTTGTTCGTACTTATTTACTTTCTTTCTTCTTCTTCTCTTTCTGATTAAATACTCTTTTGCCATATAATAACTTTTTGTAAGGAGAAATATTTTGACAGCTTTTATTAAAGGTGTGCATATTAGTCGTTTGTTTAATGTTTTGAGGCAACTTATTGTACAACACTGTTTTGAGTTCTCACTTTGTGTTTTCTTGTGAGGTGCGGTTATTTCCTAATTCATGTATTATGATTATATATAGAGCTGTTTCTACCACACAGGAACCTCTTGTGTTGCGCACACAGGAACTATTGTGGTGTAGAAACTTTACATTAGCTGTTATATAGTTCTACCGAACCACAGAAAGAAATTTAAAACAGCAATTGTGGAATGGTATGGTGGCTTATTTGAAAGAAAATTGTAGAAAAGCATTCACCTCAGTGCAGTGTGAGAACAAAAGGAGGTGTCTGTTAAGCGCAAACAAAAACATTGTTACTACTACTACTACTACTACTAATAATAATAATAATAATAATAATAATAATAAGTCCTGTTTTTTAGAGAACAACAATAAATTTACTTTCTCACATTTATAAACTTGCAGTATTTAGGTACGCTGTCAACTAATGCTTCACACATGGATTATCACTGTCACCAAACATATGAAACCCTTGGCAATTATTTTCAGTGGTTTCAGACAGTGTACTTATTCTGAATACTCTACTATTGTGGACCAATCTAGTATAGCTGACAAATAGGTCTCTAATGTGTCTCTTGTAATTGGAAACTACTTGCAAGGGAACGGGGGAAAAAAATTCTTCCAATTTATGTACAAGTCTGGATCTTCCTTGGGCCTGTGTATTCTGATATGAGTCCCAACTATTGCACCTAGCATTCCTTTATTGCAGAAATGGGACTAGATCTATTTCCTCTGGAGAGGACTTCTTTATAATGTCCACACTTCGGCTACTAATAAATTTTGTAGCAGTTTTAATTTTAAAACCCAATGAGCTGACAAACATTGAACCTGTCTGCAGCATCACTAAAACGTGTTGCTTCATGGCGAGCAAACCACAAAAAGAATCAGAATATGTTGTAATAGGACTATCTTCCCATTCTCTCATGCCTGGTACTTATAATCCTTTATCTGCATAAATACTCTGCAAGTCACATTGAAGTGCATGGCAGAAGATTCATCGAACCAATTTTATGATATTTCTCTATAGTTCCGAATTTCTAAATTTTTCTGCCAGGTCTTCGGCCAGAATCTGCTGCACCCAAAAATGTTGGAAAATTCCATATCAGAGAATTTTGGAACCATGCATTAAAAATAAATAATTATTTAAATTCTGGTTTCTGCTTTTTATTTCGGCGCAACAACATTGCGTAGAAAACGACATCACTGGATACGAAATCTCAATCGCTCGACATCTGTGACAAATGTAATTTGTAAATTTTGAATACTGTTACCTTCTGCCGGTGATTTCATAAGAATAAATGAGATGGTACAATTAGAAAAGAAACACCCACTACACTAATAATTGTGTCCACTTCTGAGAGAACTTCCATTTTGAACAAGGGCACATCGTGTATCCCCACTACAAATAACAGGCATGTGCGAATCTGGCAGCCAGAAAAATTTCTTCGAGCAACATCTGGCTACTTGGCTATGCTTCTAGCAGCTCTTTGAACAGCTTGCACTCAACTTCAAGTAGCCAGATTCAGAGCCAGGCACTCTTTAAAGATATCCTCCAGTACTGCGCATGTGACGTAGCCAGAATGCACCTCTTCAAACGAACCTACTGGTTAACAAATGACATTTATTGTGTTGTGACCTATTTCATTAATATTGTCGTGAGAGACCACGAACACCAACTGCCGGCGTGGCGCAGGGAATAGCGTCACGGACTGCGGAGCAGAAGGTCGCCGGTTCAATCGCGCCCACCGGCATTCCAGAAGGTTCTACATCTTTCTTATGTTCACTTGTAAATTCTACTTGTTTCTTATGTTAACTGTTCTTCTAATTTCTGGTAAATTCTGCCTGTGTATAAATAGCAGAGCACTCTGCCTGAGAGGCAGTCAGTGCTGCGTGTATGTTGAGTTCATAATAAACGTGCTTTCAGTATAAGTGCTGTGTTTAGTTGCCTTCGAAGTCAAGCCTACTTCCATTGCAATGTGACATTGTTTGGTGGAGGCGCCGGGTACACTGTGCAACAGCTGCATCACCTTGGCTCCAATTAGGCAACGTAAAAGCCGTCGTTTACACGGACTGGAACCGGAATACAAGGGATACACCGAGTACATCCTTCCAAAAGTCCGTATTATCAGAAGAACGATGGAGACGAAACCAGCAATAAGCCAGCTGCACATCAGACACCCGTCGGTGTTCTCTGGAGATGCTGGACAGGACCCCAACAAATGGCTAAAAGGGTTCGACCGAGTCGCCAAGTACAACAGGTGGGATCATACGATGTGCTTGGCCAATGTTTATTTCTACCTGGATGGAACAGCCCAGCAATGGTTCGAAAACAACGAAGACAAGAAGAATGACTGGGAGACGTTCCAGGAGAAACTTGAGAAGATGTTTGGAGACCGCCAGCGACAAATCCGCTCGGCGGAAGAACAACTGAAGAACCGGGCCCAACGACATGGTGAGCCGACACAATCGTACATACAGAGTGTTTTGGCCCTGTGTAAAGTAGTCAATCCGAACATGACTTAAGCGGACAAAATCACGCACCTGATGAAGGGAATTGCAGAAGATATGTACCAAGCTCTTCTGATAAAAGACGTCGCTACGACAGAAGAGTTCATCAAGTGGTGCCAGCGTATTGAAGAGATGCAACAAAGGAGGGTTGGACGCAAGAAGTATGACAGACTCCCAAATGTAGTCCCTATGGCCGTTGTGGAAGACCAGCAGGACTTGGCTTCTCTCATACGACAAATCGTGAGAGAAGAATTACAACAGTGCATGGCAGCCGGGACTATTAGACCGAGCGAGCATCAGATTATGGCCATGGATGTGAGCCCTGTAAGTCACGAGGTAGCCGCCGCCGCTAAGGACGAGGTATTTCAAACATTAGCTCCTGTTTGCACTAATAGCAGGACATGGGTCTTCATTGATGATGTTGAGCTCACCGTCCTGGATTGGTTCAACTGTCCCGATACACATGCCCTTGGGGATAAGTTGTGACTGCTCGTGACAATTTGTGATCCAAATCTCTCCTTGACCACCGGTAATGCTTATGATAGCCGCTGGTATATAAATTTCTTTTGTGAGCCTGATAAACGTTTTACTATCAACAAGAACTTAACAGTTTAACCAGTCATCTGTGTTTGTGACTGCAACTCTTCTCATTGTCAACGGTGGTATTGTAACATTGTCAACGACGAATAACTTCCCAGAAAATTCTGTATTACGTGTATCTGGCGGAACAACTTCTTCAATTTGCATCTCAGATCTTCCACAGTCAATGATAGCTTGGGATGCGCCAGCGGGTGTTAGGTATACTACGCCAATTTTCGGGTGCATTCACACCTCAGCAGGGGAAAAGTCAGATGAAACGGCCCACGATAAAGCACCGTATCAATACTGGGGACCATCCGCCAATTAGCCAACGTTCGTATACAGTGTCACCAGCTGAAAGACGGATAATTCGGGAGGAAGTGGAGAAGATGTTGCGAGATGACATTATTCAACCTTCGGAGGGTCCTTGGTCGTCTCCGGTGGTCCTCGTAAAGAAGAAGGATGGCACGTGGCGATTCTGTGTCGACTATCGGCGGCTGAACAGTATCACAGAGAAGGATGTCTACCCATTGCCGCGTATTGATGACACCTTAGACTGCTTGAAAGGAGCTACATACTTCTCAACTATGGACATGCAGACAGGTTACTGGCAAATCGAGGTTGACGAAGCTGACAGGGAGAAGACGGCTTTTATTACACCTGACGGTCTCTATGAATTTAAAGTAATGCCATTTGGATTATGTAATGCTCCAGCCACATTCGAACGCATGATGGACAACTTGCTTCGACACCTTAAGTGGATGACGTGTCTCTGCTATTTAGATGACATTGTCGTTTTCTCGAAAACATTTGAAGAACATCTGAGTCGCCTTTCAACTGTGTTGAAGTGTGTTCAGGCTGCAGGTCTCCGCCTCAATCCAAAGAAGTGCCTCTTCGTCGCCAAAGAGATAAAAATCCTGGGGCACCTAGTCAACGGAGATGGTGTCCGTCCTGATCCAGATAAAGTAAGGGCAGTCACAGAATTTTCAACTCCTCAGCACATTCATGATGTGAGAAGTTTTCTCGGGTTGTGCTCATACTACCGACATTTCATAAAAGGATTTTGTAACAAGGCACATCTATTACAAGAACTTCTGCAGGGAGACGCCAAATTTTACTGGGATGAGACAAAAGAAAGAGCTTTCTCTTACTTAAGGAGGCTCTAACTTCCGCACCAGTGCTAGCCTTGTACGACGAAAATGCAGAAACGGAACTTTACACAGACGCCAGTGGCTATGGGATTGGTGCAGTGCTTGTACAAGTTCAGGAAGGTGCCGAAAAAGTGATAGCCTATGCGTCAAGAGTACTCTCAAAGTCCGAGATAAACTACTCTACAACTGAAAAAGAATGTCTCGCGGTTATCTGGGCTATCAACAAGTTCCAGCCGTATTTATTCGGCAAACCATTCTTTGTGTTGGCTGACTAGCTTGAAGGATCCATCAGGTTGACTAGCAAGATGGGTACTAAGACTCCAAGAGTACGATGTCACAGAGGTACTCAAGTACGGGCGCAATCACAAGGATGCCGACTGCCTTTCGAGGAATCCATTAGTGGAACACAACAGCATTCATGAAATTTCAGCTCTCACTGAATTGGATGACGTTACAGCTGAACAGAGGGAAGATCCAGCACTATTGAAAACGATAGAGGCCTTGGAGAAAGGAGAACCGACCAATGGAGAGTTCCAACTTATAAACGGAACATTGTACAAGAGCAACTACGATCCACTGGGCCCCAAGTGGCTACTTGTTGTTCCAGCTCATTTCCAGCCAGCTATTCTCAAATATTTCCATGATGCTCCAATATCCGGTCATCTGGGATTCGTGAAGACCCTAGACAGAATCAGGCGCAGGTATTCCTGGAAAGGTCTCTACCGATCTGTCAAGCACTATGTGAATCACTGTAAAGAGTGCCAGCGACGGAAGCATGTGCCGCAATTACCTCCAGGACATCTCGTACCGATTCCGCCGGCAGCAGCTCCATTCCACCGAGTTGGGATCAATCTTTTAGGGAGGTTCCCGAAGTCGACAACCGGTAACCGTTGGATAATAGTCTGCACTGACTACCTCACATGCTACGCTGTCACCAAACCTGTGCCGACTGCAGAAGCTCCAGAGATCGCAAAATTCCTTGTAGAAGACATTATTTTGAAGCATGGAGCACCACGTTTCATGATATCTGATCGTGGAAAAGTATTCCAGTCAAAACTAGTATCAGAGGTAATGTCACGGTGCAACATTGTCCACAGAATGACAACTGCATACCATCCTCAAACAAATGGTCTTACGGAACGTTTTAACAAAACGTTAGCCGACATGCTGTCGATGTACGTCGATGTTGAGCAGAAGGATTGGGATACAATTTTGCCAGTTGTTACATTTGCTTACAATACCGCAAGACAAGACACCACAGGCTTCACTCAGTTTTTCCTGCTCCATGGCCGTGAAGCTGAGA
The DNA here is from genome assembly GCA_026315105.1 of Locusta migratoria. Lineage (NCBI taxonomy): Eukaryota > Metazoa > Arthropoda > Insecta > Orthoptera > Acrididae > Locusta > Locusta migratoria. Next base: position 299,576,019 of record CM048746.1, read on the forward strand.
CGACAATGGATATACTGTTCCCGTTCCAACCGGACGACACTCAGGATGACTATGTTAAACAGCTCATCACCAGGGTCGAAGAAGCAAGACAGCTGGCTCGCATACGGACACTGGACGCCCAGGAGAAGGCCCGTCATCAGTATAACGACAAGCATCGACCTGTTGTGTACAGTCCAGGGGATCTGGTATGGATTTTTACCCCTGTACGGAAGGTTGGACTGTCAGAAAAGTTATTGAAGCGATACTTTGGTCCGTATCGTGTCATACGCCGCCTGTCAGACGTCACATACGAAGTTGAGGATTATGAGCCGTCGTCGAAACGTCAAAAACGAAGAGACATTGTTCACGTCCTGCGCATGAAGCCTTACTACGATCCTAAAGGGCAGGTAGACGACAATGGCTTCTTGTTCAAGGACTTTAAGGACGGTAAAGTTCCTGAAGAAGCCACGACAGGAACGTCTGTCGTCGATAACCGCGGAGAAGGGAAGGATTCTCTTGAACTGTCATACAGAGGACCCATGACACGGTCAAGATCCAGGACATTGCAGCTGGCTCCACAGGGATCACAACAGCGGGTCGCTGTTTCTCCAGGAGAGGGAGCAATGCCGCAAGAGACCACGAACACCAACTGCCGGCGTGGCGCAGGGGATAGCGTCACGGACTGCGGAGCAGAAGGTCGCCGGTTCAATCGCGCCCACCGGCAAAAAATTTATTTCTTTGTAATTTACAATTCCAGAAGGTTCTACATCTTTTTTATATTCGCTTGTAAATTCTACTTGTTTCTTATGTTAACTGTTCTTCTAATTTCTGGTAAATTCTGTCTGTGTATAAATAGCAGAGCACTCTGCCTGAGAGGCAGTCAGTGCTGCATGTATGTTGAGTTCGTAATAAACGTGCTTTCAGTATAAGTGCTGTGTTTAGTTGCCTTCGAAGTCAAGCCTACTTCCATTGCAACGTGACAATATTTCTTCTTCAGGTTGCCAAGTTGTGTTGAAGTCATGACATAAATGGTCATACAATTTATATGTCATGACTTATGACTTCAGCTCAACTTGGCAACCTGAAGTTGTTACCAGCCGGAACACAATAAATGTCCAGACATTCAACGGAATTGGTGTGTAAGAAGTGTTGTCAACTATAGTGCCTAACGTGATCAAGATTAATCCCTCTTTCCTTTCTGCAGAAGGAACATATAGATAAAAAAAAAAAAAAAAAAAAACAGACCTAAGAAGCGTTCTCTCTTCTTTTAAATGTTGCTTAAGACAGTACCAAGATTTTTCTCTCACCAACATGTGTTTCCCAATTGGTCTGTCTCCATGTAATAATAAAGTTTTCTCTATTATATTATCTCTGTGATAAACATATTGTTGTGAGTTTCATGAATTCATATTTCGTGTTTGTCATTACCTTTAATCTTGTCCTCATTTTTAGGTCTGAAGAACGTCACAGAATTCCTCAGTCACAGTTTGAGTCTACAAGACACGTGGAACAGAAACATAGGAATATAAATCATTCACCGTCAAGCAACGGCAGCCAAGGTATTCTTCCATGTCAACCACCTCGGTTAGCACGAGGATCGGCGGGACTCATTACTGGAGCACATAATCCCCATGGGTACCTCCTACGGCCCACATCGTGTGACTGCATCCCTGAAGAATCTCGTGCCCATCGCTTTGTTGTCCAAGAAGAGTCCTGCAACAGTGGGGCAGCAATGAAGAAGGTTTTTAGTGATACTGTTTTACCGCCTTCAAACACCAAGTGCTCGTCACCTTCTTATTATGAGAATGTGCATTGTAATGTGCCTGGTGTAGAGGACCACAGTATTTTGAGTAGTTCTGAAAGTGATGCAGAACTCCGTAGACTAGAAAACTATAGAAAAGAATTCATGAGGAAACTTCGTTCGGGAAGTGGTTTTAGTTGTAGTTCCAATGTACGCGTCGATGTTCCAGTGGAACAATCTGAAAATTACAGTGTCAATTTTAAGAAATATGATGAAGTCCGAAATGATAGATGTTCTCATAAACACGATTCTCGTAGTGAGTGCAGTACTGGTTGTAGGAAAGTGGAAGTTAATAGAGGATGTCAGAGAGATTATGATGGTGTAAGTGTTTGCCAAACATCCCATAACAGCCGCCATTTCCAAAGTGATGACCAGAATAAACACACTGCCAAAAAGCCTTGTGATAGTGACAGGCCAATTACAGGACCCACAGCAGCACCACTTAACACCTCTCGGCTGACACCAATGCGGCACAAACTAGACAGTGCTGTGTGTCACATCCTTCAAGATGGAGATGTCTGTATCGAGTTCCTAAAGAAGAAAAAAAGTAAAACAGAAAAGGTTGTTGATGTGTGCCGGATATCTGGAGATGGAATTCGTGTATGTATATGTTCATACAAGTACTGATGTATTGGTTAAATAGTTGTTCTAATTTATATGTCCGAATGAATTATAACTTTTCTTTTGTCTAGACTAGGTAGGTGTTTGTATTGACCTTTGTGTGTCACTTCCATATATTTTTATTTTCCATTTGAAGAGAACTTTTCAGAAACTTTTTTCTAATTAGTCACATTACTTTTATTGATATTGAATATATTTAGATCCACTAAAGAAGGTAACAATGCTTTTGCTAAATTTGCACCAGGGCATTGCATGACCAATTTGTTTTTGGTATACTTCTACTAGGTTTATACAGTAAAACCTCGTTCTTAGATTCCCGTTTTTTACATTATTTGCCAGAGCACCTGACGTATACTCGGACAAACAGATTGGTTTGTTCACGTGGGAATAATGCCGATTAGTGGCGGTGTAGTTCCTCTTTCCGCTAACTTCTTTGCCAGAGCGGCTGGCATGTACTCAATCAATCAGAACCAGTTGCTTTGTTGATGTGAGAATAAAGAGTTGTGTTGTTTTTGTGATACATATTTCTGATTAATAAAGAATGTTATCTGTCAAAGTTGGGTATCATAATACCCACAACCTCAAAAAAGCAATAATAGTGTGAGATGCCGATCCTATGCAAACATCACAAAAATTCTTATGCATATGTTTGCACTCAAGAACGTGAATAAATTCTTTAATATTGTCATGTGAAACATCGAAAAATAAAAAAAAGAACAAAACTTTAGTTTTATTACATAAATAATTAATGCCGGTAAAAGGTAGTAATTTTGAAGATGTGTTACATAGCCTGGCAGCGGTGTCCAATTGATATCTATCGAAGCGGTTCAGGTAATTTTGAAGATGTGTTCCATAGCCCAACAGTGGCATCCTCAATTATAATGAATGAAGTCACGTAAAAAATTTCTTCTTCCCATAAAATTACCAGTTCTGCTTGGCGCTTAAAATAGTAAAAATTTGGATAACCTTTATTGTATAATAAACTTTCTGGTGAGTATTTAGATGCCTATTATGTACATAATTCACAAATAAACTATCAAAATGCAAGGCTGATCTAGTAAGCATATTTTACCATTTAAAACATTATTTCCTGTATTTTATACCATTTTACTGAAATCCCTTGAAAAGTGTAAAAACGAGGTTCTACTGTAGTTGGAGGTTGTGAGCAAATGCGTCAAGCTCACGTTTTACTTGTCAGGTCGCTGCTTAGGAGTCAGATAACGAAAAATTCGTAACTTAAGTACAGAAGTTCATGAGGAAGACTACTCAGGTGTACATGAAGCAAAATGGGTGGGGGGATTATTAAGTGTGATAATGATAATCAGTGGCCAGCAGTACTCATCATAATATTTTGATTTTTGAATTTTCATTCAACCTTGCTAATAAACATAATACTTTTCAAAGATACCTATACTTTGCATGTGTTGATAATGTGCTTGTTATCATCCTCTTCCTTCTTCAGTTTCATGACATTGTCACAGTCTACTTGGGAAACAGGCATCTGCATCTTCTGTAGTCTTATACCAACCTCTGTCACTACTCTCTTACAGCCCCTTCTTTACTAAGGCCTCCAAATACAGGACCAGTACTCCAAACTGGGAATTGTAAAGAAATATTGCTATGTGTGTGGTTGCCCTTTGATATAAGATCCATAACTTTACAGGTAAGCTGCAAATATTGAGTGTTAGTGCCCAGGGGCACTAAGTCAGTTGTGTGTGGAAAAGTTAAGAATTTATGTCTTGACAGGAAGTGTTCTATAGTAGTCTGTGGAGTCAAGGTGATCCCTGTGTCCTTAGTGTCATAGTAGTAAGTGGGAGACCCAAATGTGAATCGTGGATGGGCACAGATTTTCAAATATCTCTGTTTATTTCATTGCCCACTACCAGCTAATGTTGTAAGTATGGATTGATTGTAGCTGCAGGATCTAAAAATGATGTCTGTTCTTTCAGACTCATGTTGTAGCAAATGAATTGCTGAAAGACAGCAACAGTGTGGCACAGTGGAAAAAAGTGTTGTACACTGAGACAAGGCCCACTCTATCTGTACATTTTAATTTGATTGTACAGTTCAATATTTTCTAGCTGTAGAGAGAATAGTGTTCCTGAAGTTTCTTTGAATACAGTAGAAGCCCATTTTTATACTTCTCAAGGGACTTAAAAGAAAATGCTCTAAAATGTAGAAAATAATGTTTTAAAACGTAAATTTTGCTTACTTGAAAGACCTTGTTTTTTCATAGTTTGTGTATGATATATGTAAATAGGACCAGGAAATTTATTTTATTATGTAGTAAAGATTATCTGAACTTTGTACTTGTTTTAGCTCCAAGCGAAACTGGAACTGGTATTGTATTATTCAAAGTTTTGCGCAGTGATATTCAAGAATTCCTTGCATTCTCAAGTGGAAATAAAAGTAATTTTTTGTGACATTTGCACAGAGTTGGTATTTCACACTGTAATTGTCTTTTTGAGGTTATAACATATGGTGACCCTTTCAATGTGCAGGAAAACATACCAAGAAAACCATCATTCTCCCAAATTATGAAACGTCAAAAAAAATACTTACATAAATATTTTCTCTTCACAGCAAGAATAAATTCTTGAAGTGTGTCATGCAAAGCATGAAAAATTACTAGTTGTGTGAACTAGGTTAAACTATCACTCGGCACGGTGAACTTTGCGCATACTGCAAACAACAAAACACAAAAATAAACTCAAAGTGTCAAGATAGTTGACTGTGTAATGTTTATAAACACTATTCTTGAAGGCAAAAGTCATGCCAGTGTCAATTTATGTCAATTAGTTGATTTTTTCTCCATGAATGTGGTTTCAAAAAGAGTAATACTTGAGGTGTGACTAGTGCTTAATAAATCATTAAACCAGTGTTCATTTATCTATTTGCTATATCCTGTGACATCACTTTGTGACAATATGTCTAAACAGTCATTTATGTTTCTTAGAAGCATTTCCTAATGCTAAACTGTAGTCAATTTTCAAATACTGTGGGAAATTACTGAGGTAGCATTGTACTTTACTATAATATAAGCCTGACCCTTATCATCAACCTTTTGCAGCATTTATGCCACATAATGTTCAAAATGGTTTGCTTATCTTTGGTTTCTTCACTCTCTCTCTCTCTCTCTGTCTCTCCTTCACTCTCTCCCTCCCTCTCTCCCTCCCCTTCACTCTCTCTCTCTCTCTCTCTCTCTCTTTTAATATTATTTTTTTTTTGTGGGGGGGGGGGGGTAGGAACTTAAAAAGAATTACTTGCCGCCGCCATTTTAACCCTAGAAAATAAAATAAAATAAATGACAAACTACACCACTTCAGGCATTGGCCCTATCTTATCCTAGGCCCAGTGCAACCAACCTATTTTTAATAGGGGGAACAATTAAAAAGGGTAAAAGAATGAAAGGACATTCAGTGTAGTTACAAAAATGAAGTGTATTAATTCATTTGAAGTTCATTTTATTCAATTTATTTAGGTGTTTTTTGTTTGTTTTTTTACACCCGCAAAAGAAAATGTAAGGTTCGACTACTTCATGGCAGGAACACCCCAACTTCTGGGTGGATTACGAAAAACACTATAAAGAAAATTTGAGAAATATTGCCCGTATTTTGGATTGTGGACAACTGTGCAGTTTCGTTCGTTCAGAAAGTTCCAAAAATCAAGTTTGTTTATCTCTCCATGTACAAACAAGTAGTGAACCACATGTCCACATATCCATTTCACAGTGTTTGTCTTCGTTTGTGGGTAATGTCCCGAGTCTGGAAAGAGGAGCAAATGGAAAAGTATGTGATGAGGTGTCGTACGGGTAATCAAAGCCAGCATCTGTCGCACCAATATCCAGACGCCTTCCGTCGATCCGCATACGAGTTGATGCTCGTCCGTGTCCATTACATCACAGGCGACGCACATTGGTGTGTCTGCGAGGTGAATTCTGTGAAGTCGTGACTGGCACACTTGTTTCCCGTTGACTGTCAGGTACCATGTCGACTGGATGTCAGTGGCAAGGTAAGGAGCACTCACAGAGCGCCAGACGACACTCCAGTTGACGCTGCGATGCTTCCCTTCAATCACATTTGGCGATCGGTATTCTGAAGAAAACCGTAGATCGCCTTTGTAGACATCAAGTGTGTTGGCAGTATCGCAGTGTGGATATAGCTCAGTTCAAGGAAAAAGCGGCGGAAGTAAAAGAATGGCGCCGGAACATCTGAAAGCATGATAGGAGCTGAGAGAGAGCACAGTGCAAAGGCCACAAGCCACAGGCTGGTAAGGCATGAGGGATTATGTCGCCACAGCATCATGTGAGAGCTGAGGAAGAGGGCTGTCGCTCTGTCAGGCACATGGTACAGGCCTAGTCTGCCTCTATTTCTCGGGAGAGTGAGGGTCTCGTATCTTATCTTGAACAACAAGACATGGCAAACATATGAACCCAGTGCAGCTAACATGCGTAATGCCATGCATGGTGGAATGGGTAGGGTTTGTGCAACATGAGGGATACGTGACTCCAAATATATATTACCATACTGTGTCCGCTGTAGAAGGTCAAGAGCCCCGAGACGATGATCAAGAAGACCAGCGCGTAACTGGTTTAGTAGGTGCCAGCAGTTGAGGGCGATCGTATGCCGCATGTCCCCTGTGAAGTCGAGTCCTAAGCATCGGATAGCTGTAGTTACTCGCAAAGGATCAGTGCTGTCTGCAGCAAGCCCCACACCTATAGGCATGGCACATGATTTTTGGACATTAAGGCAGCTGCCAGATGCTTCACCATATGTGCTCACCCACACCAGGGACTCTCTTACCTCTGCATCGCTGCATAGAATGAGGACGAGATTATCAGCATAAGCAGTGCAGAAAAATAGATGGCCACCGAGTGAGATCCCTGACAGCCGTTGACTGAGTCCACAAAGCAACGGTTCCATTGCATAAGCATACAACAATGCAGAGAGCGGACAGCCTGACGCTCCGATCGCTGTATCGATATTGGTTGAGTAAGGCGACCATTGTATAGTACACAGGACGTCGCTCTTCGAAGAAGGTGCATTGTGACTTTGACGGTAGTATAATGGTATTCCATATTACGGAGTACCTCTTCCAAGTACTCATGATCAACTCTATCGAAAGCTTGGCTGAAGTCAAGAGTGGCCAAAAACCCAGGCATACGTTGAGCATGAGCTAGAGCGATTATGTCTCTATAGCGAGCAAGGGCGGTGCAGATGTTGTTAACACCACCCAAGGAAGTTTGATCAGGAGAAACCACATATCTTGACGTGCGTTTGAGCCGTGCAGCCAGAAGTCGAGTAAAGAATTTTGTATCGCTATTGAGCAACGTCAGTGGACGATAATCGATTATCCTTGATGTACCATGAGGTTTATCTATGGGAATGACGATACTTTTGAGGAAACCTTCAGTGATCTGCACCTGGGGTGACATAAGGTCCCGACAAATTTCTGTCCACATCGGTGCTAGCAGGTGGCAAAATGTTCGATAAAACTCAAGTGGGATGCCATCAGGGCCAGGTGACTTGTTGGTAGTTCCTGCTTTGATAGCATCATTGACTTCTTCCTGTGTGACGTCAGCAAGCATATCCAGTTTTGCATCCTCAGGAACCGAGCCAAATGTAAGTCGGGATATCTCCGCAATGTTATCGTAGTGACGACGGTGTGCAGAATACAGCGTAGTGTAATGCTTGTGAAGGGCATACCCTATTTCAGCTTGGTTATCGACGCGTCTTCCATCCTCAGAACAGTAATCAAATTTCTCCGTTGGTGGCACCTTTCAGCTATCACATGACACATACTTGGACGTTCCTTCGTTAAATCTTCTTGTTTGCGTGCCCTGACCATAGTTCCTACATGGTGTCGGCGGGAGAGGGCAGTGAGATGTGCCTTTGCACGATTTACTATCACCTGACATTCTGGTGAATAAGACATTGTCGTACATTCTCGGAGGATGGTGAAGTAGAACTCCTGAGTGTGTCGTTGCCATTCCGCGATCTCCCTTCCGTATTTAATCAAGGCCTTGCGTAGTGTAGGCTTTGCACAAAGGACCCACCACGATAGGGCAGACTGATATCTGTTGCGGCGTTGAAGACAAGCCGTCCATGATGTCTCAATCTGTTGCCGACAATTCAGTGAAGTAAGATGTTTTATGTTCAGTTTCCATAGTTCCAATGTGAACATCCGCAGCGTATATCATGTCGTGAAGTAATGTCAGTTTATGGCGCACGTGAATGGTATAGATGTTGTTTCCCAAACTTCTAGGTCAATATGAAACCTTGATTTTCACTCTCTCATACAACTTGCTGCTTCATGTAATGACCTATCCCAAGTTTTATCTATGATACAGTTGTTTATTAATGTTTGCTTATTATGCACTACCTTAAAAAAATTTAAAAAAAAGGGGGGGTAGTCAACAATCTGAAGATTGGAACATCACAGTGCTTTACTAGGCATGGTCCTCTTTGGAGGTGATATGCCGTTGCCTTCCTCTGACCTTTGAACTGACTTACCCAGCCACTTATAAGGGGACCTGCAGTTTTGGAGGTGATATGCTGTTGCCTTCCTCCGATCTTTGAACTGACTTACCCAGCCAGTTATAAGGGGACCTGCAGTTTAACGTGGGCTCTGAACCACGGTGCTACTCGGTATTTTTCACCTTAGCAATACTGCCAGAGGTGAAAGACGTGGAAAGTGACATAAAAATCCTAGGACCTGGCGGGGATCGAACCCGTGACCCTTGGACATGTAGTCTGGCACTCTACCACTGTGCAACCAAGGCGCACCCTTAAAACTTAATGCGACATTATCTGTTTACTGCAAAATTGCTTGTGTCTTCTGCTTTGTTAAATTGCTATCAACATTGTCTTCCCTGTGTGAACTATTTTTGAACTGAACAATCAACTGGTAGATCCACCTGTCTCAACAAAATTGTAGCTATAATTTCTGCCTGCGTTGGTTCATTACAGTTTACAGTGTTCTATCGTTGGCACAAAAATGTAACTGAGATCTACAAAATTTGTTAACAAACTGCTATACCAAAAGTCAAAGGCTGACATAAGATGATTGAAGTGCAATAAATACTGACGTGAAAAAAAAGTTGCGCCACCATAATTATAGGGGTTCGTGAACATTTACATAAAAATGGAATACAGGGCAAAATAAATAAATCATTAAATTCTCTTTATTTCTCAGGAAAACATAATTGACAATTTGTATGACAATAAAATAGACAGTTTGAATTTGTGTTCCAGTACCTCTAATGCCCGGTAACATGTCCTTTTCCATTGATGCATGCCTGTATTCATTGTGACATACTGTCCATTAGATCATTAAGTGACTGTTGGTCCATTCCTCAATCACAATTCTGCATAGCTCCCTCAGATTGGGTGGTAGGTCATCTCGATCAAAAACACCCTTTTCACTGTAGCCCAGGCATATTTGATAGGGCTCATGTCTGGAGAACATGCTGGCCATTCTAAACTTGTGATGACATTATCCTGAAGGAATGCATTCACAAGATGTGCACAATGAGCATAAGGACTTTCATCCATTAAGACGAACTCCTCACCGAAATACTACTTATATGATGGCACTGTACGTCAAGGATTACCCCCTAGTTACCATATATAGCTGGCTGATTGCATTTTATGACCACCAGTGGCATACATTGGCTCCATATATGCCACCCCAAAATATCATGCAACCACCACCTTGCTATACTTGCTAGAAGGTGTGTCTAAGACATTCATGCTGATCAGACTGATGATCAGTCATGCTGATCAGGTTGCCAGAACAATTTCTCTGGCGATTGTCCGTCTGAAAGCAGATGCAAGTCTCACATGATGCCAATTCAGCATGCTGCTGGGTGCATCTGTACCACACTTCATGGTGTTAGAGTGTCAAAGCTGGACCTTGCCATGGTTGTTGGAAGTGAAGTTTCCTTTTGTGCAGCCTATTATGTAAAGTTTGAGTCAAAACATAATGTCCTGTGGCTGCACAAAAATCATTATTCAGCATGGTGATGTTCCTCTCTGTGTTCCTCCAAGCTGAAATTACTAAGAAGCCTTTGGGCAGGCAGAATGAGGCAAGTTATCAACAGTTCTGGAATCGTTGTACCTCCTCCACATCCAAGCAACGTCGCTTTGATTCACTCCCGATATGTGTGGGAACTTCTCTTGATGAGTGTCCTCTCCTGATACAAAGTAACAATTTGGAACTGATTTTCTATTCATGGCAGAACTACAATCAACACAAGCAGAGTAGTTCCTGATTGGAACTGAATGGCCATATTACCCCCTCCATCGCATTGGCACTTCCCATTTGCAGTTGTTTAAATCTTTTTGTAGATTAAGTGACATCTAAAGACAACTAAGGAACTGCTTTCTCGATGCAATATACACATTTAACGCCATTTTTAAAGAGACCTTTCAACCTACTTTAAAATTTCTTAATTTTTCACTACGTTCTGCAGATCTATACTGCCGTAATCGGGTATTGTATATTGTTAACAGAAAATTATTCTCGTGTCAACTACTGGTGCTGGATTAAAAGAGAATCCTGGAAACATAAGCATATCAAGACTAAAAACTATGTCAAAGTAAAATATAAAACATTTTTGATGATGTCCCTCATACTGTTTCAATTAATAACATAATGCCAACTGGAGCTGAAATGAATTTAGCAAGAAATAAAATAAAATAAAAAATGAAAATTCTAAATTAATATCAGTTCAGTTACATTGTGTTAGTGAATGAAACAGTATGAGGGTTCATTATCAAAAAGTTTTATATATTATTTTGATGAATTTTTTATTCTTGACATGCTGATGTTCCCAACAACCTCCTATTTTAATCCAAGGCCAATGGTTGCTGAATTGGGCAACCTATGCTTTTTTGCAATTAAATGCAGAATCCACACATCAATGAATAAAAATTTTAACACTCATCACAAAAAACATTATAGAAACACGTTCTTCAAATATGAAAGATTAATCTGCAAATGTAAGATAACAGCATTTTTCATATACTGATTGCTGCTATTATAGAATGTAATTGTATGTCAACTCCATAATGGAGTAATGTGCACTTGAAAGTTTTATGGATCTGACTGTTAAATTTTTTTGCAGAGTATATGAGTCCTCATGACTCAAAATCTGCACTGATGATGTTCCATCATGTGAACTAAATCGGTATGTGATTTTTTTTAAAGAAATACTTAATATCACACCACCAAGCAGGAAATTTCTTATTTTTAAAGAATTTAATATTTCATGAACACATTCCACAAGTTCTTAAACACAGAAAATAGGATATGTTTTCTTCTTGAAGTATAACTCTGTTGTTGAAATTTGAGGTGAATGATGCAATAGACTCATTAGTTTGCCACAAAAAATTCAAAGTTGATTAGGTTGGAATTTTCAATCAAATTTATTTTATTGTTTGTTGCTTTGTATGCAGGAGCATTTAGTCTACTGAAACAAAAAGGAGCAACAAAAAACTTTTGGAAAAAATGTAAGGAATAGTGCTATTATCTAAGACATGTGCTTTGATTTTTCAGTTGAACAAAAGTAATAGTCTCATCTGTTAACTGAGAGAGACAGGCACATGGAGTCATTCCACCTTCAGCAAATTTTACTGTTACCACAGTCCATTCAGTTAAGTACTATTTGCCAGGCATCTATGAGCCCATGTAAGCCCCCCGATTACAACATGATGAACCAAGTCTCAATACTTCTTAAAACCTTCCATGATGCACAGGCCAATTATTGTGTTAGTAACACAACTCTTAACAATGTCAAATGCCCATTGTAATAGCCAGAAGATACTGTGTACCATGAAGACCCATGTTCTGTTGTTTGTTTGAGCTAAATGTCTATATCTATTCTCCACACACGGTGATTTTAATTATGTCATTTTCAGGTTACATTTTCACTTAGTTCTTTTTCAGCTTATTTTTTATGTTGTTATAACTGTTGGTGTCCTAAGTCTAAGTATATTAATTGTTGTGTTGATAGTTGTTTCCATTGTGCTTATCTTTTTGGTACCAGAATAATTGCTTTGTGACATGGGGACACTTTTTCCTGTTTTGTACCTCTGTTTCTTACAGGGTTAAAAATATTCATTAGTAAAAAATTATTTTCTTAACATACATACACTTTCAGGAGCAGTATTTTCGTGTATATAGGTAAAATTATGAGATATAAGAGGATTGTTCCGAAAGTAATGCCTCCTCTTTTTTGGCGGTGATGTTCGCACCTGATGTCATTGGTGTAGTGTTAATGCTTGAACCTTCCTCTTTAATTTGCAGCAGAGGAGCTATCTAAAATGGAGTCTGATATTTACACGCACATAAAACAGCAATGTATATACAATAATGGAAAGTCCAGGTTGGAATTAATAATATAGTAATAAGGATAGTTTACAACTCATCGCAAAGACGTGATGACAAGCTGCGACAGGCACATACAAAAGACACACACATACAACACTTTCAGCTACCGGCCATGGCCTTCTTCAGAAAATAGAACACTCATGCAATCACACAGGCACACAACACAGTCATACAACCATCACCTCCAGCTGCTGCACTTCGAATCATGCTCTGTGGCATGTAAATCGTGGACGGGAGGGGAGGGGAGAGGGGATGGGAAGGTTATGTCACGGTGGTGGGGATGGGTACAGCACGGCCTAGATGGGAATAATGAGATGCAGCTTAGGAAAGGAGTGGGGAGGTGCGTGAGGGGAGAAAAAAATAAATAAATAAAATGCGCGCACACTGCATGTAAACATGACCGCATACACACACACACACACACACACACACACACACACACACACACACAAACTGTGGCCAAAAATAATGTGGACCACTCTGTGGCTCAGCATGCAGCAGAGCACATGCTTGTTTTCAATGGCTGCTTCACAACCCGGGCCATCTGGATCCACCCATCCACCACCAGCTTTTCTGAACTGCACAAAGGGGAGTTATCCCTACAATACATTCTCCGATCCTGTAATCATCCAGGCCTCAACTTACGATAACTTCCCTTTTTTCCATACCTTACAGTTCCTACATCTCTATCCCAAACCTCTCCTATTTTGAGTGCTGTGTGAATGTTCGATCGTGTGTGCATGTTTGCTTGTGTGTGTGTGTGTGTGTGTGTGTGTGTGTGCGCGTGTGCGTGTATGTGCAGTGAGTGCACATTTTATTTTTGTTTTTTATTTTTATATATATTTTATTTTTCTCCCCTCACCCGCCTCCCCACTCCATTTTTAAGCTGCATCTAGATATTCTCACCTAGGCTGTGCTGTACCCATCCCCACCACCGTGCCGTAACCTTCCTATGTCCTCTCCCCTCCCCTCCGTCCCTGATTTACATGCCGCAGAGCATGTTTCGAAGTGAGGCAGCCGGAGCTGATGGTGGTATGAATGTGTTGTGTGCCTGTGTGATTGTGTGAGTGTTCTATTTTCTGAAGAAGGCCACAGCCGATAGCTGAAATTGTTGTGTGTGTTTTGTATGTGCCTGTCACAGCTCGTTGCCACGTCTTTGCGGTGAGTTGTAAACTGTTCTTATTACTATATTATAAAACAGCAATGTGTGATTCAATACGTCACTGCTAAAGAACTAGTAGCAATTAAGTTCATTAACACATGGTAAAGATGTGTTGACAATACCATGTATGTGAGCAATCTGAGGTGTTGGGTACGGCATTTTCAAGGTGGTGAAAAGGGTTCCATGACAAGCCACGTCCTGGTCCACCCTGCACAGCTGTGATCCCTCGCAGTGAAGAGCATCTCGTCTTGATCATCTCATCTGTGCTGTGTCAGTCGACAACAACCAGAGAATTGTGCACCAACTGAATATCGGCAGTACTGCCTTGGAAACAATATTGGAACATTTTGGTTATCGCAACATCTATGAGAGATTGGTCCTAAAGATGCTTACAGAATGAGCAACAAAATCATTGAATGGAAATTTGTCAGCATCTGCTGGATCAGTGTAAAGCTTAAGTCTCCATCAAAGAAGAAATTAAAGACACTGCCATCTGCAGGTAAAGTGATGTGCATAGTCTTTTTGAATTGCCAGGCTGTGGTTCTTTTGCAGCCAAAGAAGAAGACCACACACTTCACCTGCAACATAATAATTGCAGGCTCCGCACCAGTTTTGTGAACGCACAACTCATTGCGAAATTCGGCTGGAATGTCTTACTACGTCCACTGTACATTCCAGATTAACTGTATGCAGACTACCATCTGTTAGGACCTATGAAAGCTGGACTACATGACAAACATTTTCAAGGCTGTGGTTCTTTTGCAGCCAAAGAAGAAGACCACACTTCACCTGCAACATAATAATTGCAGGCTCCACACCAGTTTTGTGAACGCACAACTCATTGCGAAATTCGGCTGGAATGTCTTACTACGTCCACTGTACATTCCAGATTAACTGTATGCAGACTACCATCTGTTAGGACCTATGAAAGCTGGACTACATGGCAAACATTTTCAAGGCTCAGCTGCTGCTGTCAAACCTGTAAGGTAGTGGTTAGCTTTAGCTGGTTTCGATGTTTAAAAACATCATATGTGGACTGGTTCATTATTGGCGAAAGTGCATAACAAATGGTGGTGACTGTGAAAAAATAACTGTCTGTAGCTGAAATATTGCTCTCTTTAGCTGTGCTGTTGTGATTTATGTATCTCGTTTAGTTTCCAAGAATGAAAATACGATGCATTACTTTTGGGACATGATATAAATAAGTTTTTCTTCTCCTGTTTTTACTGTTACTTTTTAATGAGACTGTATTTCTTTGTGCAGATAGTATTATTCCAGCCAAATGGTACTAAAGGCTGTCCACTGAAAGATAGTCCACCTGATATCCCTCACCAAGGAGCTGATTCAATATTCAGTTTTGAATCATTACCAAGAAAACACTGGAAGAAATATATACTCGCAGCAAGGTAAGTTATCATCACATTAGTTTTGTCTCAGTCATTAGAAAATAATTCCTTATCCTTTAACTTCACATAAAATGTAAATCGCCAAGAGAGCTTTGAAGCCGGCCGCGGTGGCCGAGGGGACTAAGGCGCTCCAGTCACGGTCTGCATGGCCACTACGGTCGGGGGTTAGAATCCCCCCCTCAGGCATGGATATTTGTGTCGTCCTTAGTGTTAGCCAGTTTGTAAATTTAGGGACTGATGGCCCCATAGTTAAGTCTCATAAGCTATACAAACATTTGAACATTTAGAGCTTTGAATGAGAACATTAAAGCTTTTGAAACATGGGCAAAAGAGTAATGGGGAATGTCAGTTGCCTTCCTAAACACCTCTCTTTCTTTTAAACCTTTTTGATCTACCACCTCCTACTTGCACACTGTTTTCACAGCATTCTTACAGTATCTGAAGTGTTTAAATTAATCATGAACAATATGTTTTCTCAACTATTTCCATATTTTACTCCTTGTTACACTCTCATTTGCTTTTTACAAATCTTAGAACTTTGTCATCACGTCCTTTACGTTTCCCAATACTCCCCCATTAACTGACCAAGAGAAAAAATGAGATCTATCATTCCTCTGTTACTCTTGAGTTCATGCTGTTGTACCTCATATTGATTTCTAGGATTTACCATAGTCTACTTATACAAATACAAAGAAGAGAGTAAGACTATCATCATCTTAACACTGAGGAGAGACTAAATTGGAAGATGCATTTTATAATGCCAAATGAGAAGAAATCAGCAAAGGATTACATGTTTTGCAGCAATGCAAGGTCAAAGGAGAGAAACAATTTTCTCCTGTGAGTCATGCAAATACTTTGCTGGAATCACATAGAAGAGATATAATACATAAAAAATTATAATCAATCCTAAACAAAAACACCACATGTAGTTTCAAAAAATAATCTAAAAACAAGTTGTCAAGTGCACAATAAAATATATAAAAAGTGCAACTTGCTAAGATTTTGTTTTATCACATGGGCTTGGTGTCAGTTGAGCATTGTGAAAGGTAGTGTACAACAGTGGCAAGACTATGAGCATTCTATAGGTCGGTGTTAGAGGGAGGTGGAATCTTACCGTGATGAGCCCTGGAACCGTCTTCATCAGCATGACCAACTATATCCTCACCCACAACTACTTCTTCTTTGAAGGCATCATCTACAAACAAATTTGCAGTACAGACATTAGTATCTGTGTGGCATCTTCCTATGCTAACCTGTTCATGGGCCATCTTGAGAAATCCTTCATGACTACACAGAATCCCAAACCCCTCATGTGGTTCAGATCCTTTGATAACAGCTTCATGATCTGGACTGAAGGTGAGGATACAGTATCTGTCTGCACTCCTCCAAAACCACAGCACCTTCTCTCCCATTCACTACACCTGGTCCTGCTCAACCCAACAAATGACTTTCCTCAACATTGACCTCCACCTGAAGGATGGCCTCGTCAGTACCTCATCAAACCTACCAACAATCAAGTATACCTCCATTTCGACAGCTCCACCAATTCCACACTAAAAATTTCCTTTCATACATGCTAGCTACCCGTGGTCATCACATCTGCAGTACTGAGTAATCCCTCTGCAGATATGCCAGAGGCCTCACCAAGGTCTTCACTGTCAGTAATTACCCTTCCAACTTTGACCACAAACAGATCTCATGTGCTCTATCAGTCCATTCACTGACTCCCTCAAACCCACTGTCTGGCCACAAAGGAGTGCCCCTCTTCTGACCCAGTTCCACTTGGCACTCATACAGTGGTATCCCACCACCCACCAAACCTGTGTAATATTCTTTTCCATCCCTTCTCCCAACCTCTTGCCTCATGGCTCATATCCCTGCAGTAGACATAGATTCAAAACCTGTCCTTTCCACCATCCCACCACCTATTCCAATCCCATCACACACATTTCCTAATCCATAAAAGGCAGGGCATCCTGTAAAAACAGTCATGTGATCTACTAACTGCGCTGCACCCACTGTGCAGCTTTCTATGTGTAATAAGCTGTCTGTTCACATGAGTGGCCATCCTCAATCTGTGACCAGGAGACAGCTAGACCTTTCTGTTGCATATCTTCCAGCCCTGCACGATGTGGCTCGCTTCAGTAACTACTATAGAGCCTGTGCCATATGGATCCTCCCCACAAACACCAACCTTTCTGAAGTGTGCAGGTGGGAACTCTCCCTACAATATATACTACGCTCCCCAGGCTAAACCTTCGCTAGTTCCTGTCCCCACCACCTTTCCCCTCCCCCCTCCTTTCTCCACTCGCACTCTAGCCCCACCACTGGTTGATTTTGCCTTGACTGTCCTAGCTCCACAATCTGGCAATAGTGGCTGAAGGTGGTGGGTATGTTTGTATGACTGTGTGTGTGTATGAGAGAGTGTGTGTTTCTCCATCTTATGAAGGCTCAACGACTGAAGCTTTGTAGGAAGTTGATCTGTTATATGTGCCTTTTTGCAGCTCATTGGGACGTCTCTGTGGTCAGTAACTATCTATCCTACTCATAAATATTGTTGAATCTTTTGTGGGATTTTCATTGTTTGATATAGACTATACATTTCGTCCAAGAAAAGTGTTGCTGGTTCTTTCAGAGATTCTAACAAACACAACAATTAGTACCTGCAAGAAGGAATGTAATATTAAAACAAAGCCTCAGTTGTTTCTTTGTCCACTACTCCAAGTGCAATGAAGTGTTGGTGAAACAATTTTTCATAACTTTCCAAATCTTCACATTGTCAGTATGTTTGAGTCAATGTTGATGTTTGTCATTGTAGTCATAATTTCTTTAAGGTATCTGTATTTTCTTGCTGATGTTCTAACAAGGTTATATATACCTTCTGCTGATTTAGCACATGTTCGTTCCATTTAAACAAGGCCATAGGCTGCGGTGTAACCTTGGGGACAGTAAAAATGAGTTTTAAATGAAGCAAGTCAGACTGCAGCTTCATGAACTATCAACTTCTACCACACCTCCAATTACTCCACTCTCTCGTAACTTCCTAAATTATCGCAAATTTTCTTCAACAGTCGCCTAGAATTTCTTGAAAAGGGTGAGTTTTGAGGAACCTGCTAGTCGGTGTCCTCTCTCTAATCCTGGGCATTAAACTTCTTCTCTTATTTGCTGGGGAAACTAATACAGAAGAAAGTAAGTAGAGACGACTATTAAATAAGACACTTGTCTTATTTTAACATGTATATTAAAATCACTTTTAACTTATAAAAATATACATTTTTTACAATAAGTATGTCGTACTCATGAACCACAGATATTGCCAAGGTGGGGTGACTTGCGTGCCTCAGCGATACAGGTAGCCGAACCATAGGTGCAACCACAGTGGAGGGGTATCTGTGGAAAGGCCAGACAAACTTGTGGTTCCTGAAGAGGGGCAGCAGCCTTTTCAATAGTTACAGTTATAGTTACTTCAATTTGCAGCAGGGTTTTGGAACATATCCTGTATTCAAATACTATGAATTATCTTGAACAGAATGATCCATCACAGATTTAGAAAATATCGTTCTTGCGACACAACTAGCTCTTTACTCACATGAAATGATGGGTGCTATCGACAAGGGTTTGCAAATTGATTCCGTATTTCTTGATTTCCAGAAGGCTTTTGACACCGTACCTCACAAACGGCTTTTAATCAGATTGCATGGTTATGGTATATCGCCCCAAATTTTCGATTGGATAGGGGATTTCCTGTCAGATAGCACACAGTTAGTAGTAATCTATGGTAAAGCATAGACTAAAACAGATGTGATGTTGGGCGTTCCAAAGCGAAATGTTATTGGTCCTCTGCTGTTCCTTATTTACATAAACGATTTGGGAGAAAATCTAAGTAGGTCTCTTAGGTTGTTTGCAGATGACGCCGTCATTTACCATCTAGTAAAATCATCTGAAGATCAAAACCAACTGCAGAACGATCTGAATAAGATATCAGTATGGTGTAAAAATTGGCAATAGAGTCTAAATAATGAGAAGTGTGAAGTCGTCCACACGAGTACGAAAAGAAATCTGTTAAACTTTGTTTACAAGATTAATCAATCAAAAGTGAAGACCGTAAACTCCATAAAATACCTAGAAATTACTATTACGTCAGAGCACGTAAATAATGTCCTGGGAAAGGCGAACCAGAGACTGTGTTTTATTGGTAGAACCCTTAAAAGATGCAACAGAACTACTAAAGAAACTGCATCACTACACTTGTCTGTCCTTTTTTGGAGTATTGCTGCCCAGAGTGGGATCCTTATCAGGTGAGTTAGACGGAGGACATCGAAAGAGTCCAAAGAAGGGCAACTCCTTTTCTACTGTCACGATACAGGGGAGACAGCGTTATGGAAATGATACAGGATCTGGGATGCGAATCATTACGACAACGGCACTTATCGCTGCGGCGTAGACTACTTATGAAACTCCAATCGCCAACATTCTCCTCCAAATACAAAAATATATTGTTGACTCCCACTTACATAGGTAGAAATGATCATCAGAATAAAATACGAGAAATCAAAGCTCGAACGGAGAGATTCAGGTGTTCTTTCTTCCCGCGCGCTATTCGAGAATTGAATGGGAGATAAATAGTATTGAATGGGAGATAAATAGTATAAGGGTGGTTCGATGAACCCTCTGCCAGGCACTTAAATGTGATTTTCAGAGTATCCCATGTAGATGTAGACAGGGGCAACAGTCTGGATGATTCACTGAGCTTTGTCTTGTAACATCAGCTACTATGGCTTTGCCATGCAGCTACTGTGAACGCCTGAAAGCAAGGGGAAACTACAGTCGTTACTATTCCTGAGGACATGCAGGTCTACTGTATGAATATATGACGATGGCGTCTTCTGGGGTAAAATAGTTCCCCATTCGGATCTCCGGGTGGGAACTACTCAGGAGGATGTCATCATGAAGGAAAACAAAACAGGCATTCTACAGATCGGAGCGTGGAATGTTGTAAACTTTAATCATGTAGCAGGGAAGTTAGAAAATTTGAAAAGAGAAATTGGTAGGTTAAAGTTACATATGGTAGGGATTAGTGATGTTCAGTGGCAGGATGAACAGGATTTCTGGTCAGGTGAGTACAGGGTTATAAACATGAAATTAGTCGGTAGTAACACAGGAGTAGGTCTGATAATGAATAAGAAAATAGGAATGCGGGTGAGTTACTATGAACAGCATAGTGAACGCATTATCGTAGCAAAGATAGACACAAAACCAATACTGATCCCAGTAGTACAAGTTTATATGCCAACAGCTCTGCCGCTGATGAGGACATCGAAGAAATGTATGAGAAGATAAAACAAATTATTCAGAAAATTAAGGGAGATGAATACTTGATTGTGATGGGGGACTGGAACTCGGTAGTAGGAAAAGGAAGAGAAGGAAATGTAGGTGAATATGGACTGGGGAAAAGAAATGAAAGAGAAGATCGCTTGGTAGAATGTTGTGCAGAGCACAATTTAATGATTAACACTTGGTTTAAACATAATGAAAAAAGGCTGATTGACTTAATAATGGGAAGGAATAGATTTAGGAACCAGATTTTAAACTGTAAGACATACCCAGGGGCAGATATAGATGCTGACCATAACTTATTGGTAATGAACTGTAGATTAAACCTTAAGAGACTGCAGAAAGGTAGAATAGTTACGAGATGGACCTGGACAAACTGAAGGAACAAGAGATGGTTGAGGGTTTCAGAGGAAGCATTAGGTAAGGATTGGCTGAAACGGAGGAAAGTAATACAGTAGAAGAAGAATGGGTAGCTCTGAGAGATAGAGTAGTGAAAGCAGCAGAGGATCATATAGGCAGAAAGACAAGGCCTAATAGAAATCCCTGGATAACACAGGATATACTGGACTTAATTGATGAGAGGAGAAAATATAAAAATGCATCAAGTGAAGCAGGTAAGAGGGACTACAAAGGTCTGAAAAATGAGATTGACGGGAAGTGCAGACTGGTTAAGCAAGTGCGGCTAGAGTACAAATGCAGAGCCATAGAAGAATGTATAAGCAGGGGAAAGATAGATACCGCCTATAGGAAAATAAAAGAGATATTTGGAGACAAGAAAAGCAGCTGTATGAATATCCAGAACTCAGAAGGAAAACCAGTACTTAGCAAAGAGGGGAAAGCTGAAATGTGGAAGGAATATATAAAGGGCCTGTACAAAGAACTGAGGTGGAAAACCAGTACTAAGCAAAGAGGGGAAAGCTGAAATGTGGAAGGAATATATAGAGGGCCTGTACAAAGAAAATAAACTTCAAGGTAGTATTCTAGGAATGGAAGACGAAGTGGAGGAAGAGGCGATAGGAGATACAATACTGTGAGAAGAATTTGGTAGAGCACTGAAGGACTTGAGTTGAAACAAGGCCCTTGGAGTAGATGATATTCCGTCTGAACTGCTGATATTGTCAGAAGAGCCATTCATGAAGAAGTTGTTCCACCTGGTATGCAAGATATATGAGACAGGGGAAATACCCTCCGACTTCAAGAAGAATATAGTAATACCAATTCCAAAGAAAGCAAGTGCAGACAAATGTGAAAATTACAGAACTATCAGTTTAATAAATCTTAGTTGCAAAATACTAACACAAATTACATACAGACGAATGGAAAAACTTGTGGAATCCAACCTTGGAGAAGATCAGTTTGGATTTAGGAGAAATGTAGGAAAACGGGAGGCAATAATCACATTATGACTTATCTTAGAAGATAGGCTAAGGAAAGACAAACCTACATTTTTAGCATTTGTATATTTGGAGAAAGCTTGTGACTATGTCAACCGGAATAAACTCTTTCAAATTCTGAAGGTAACAGGTGTAAAATATAGGGAGCGAAGAATTATATTCAAGTACAAAAACCAGACAGCGGTTATTAGAGTTGAAGGGCATGAAAGGGACACAGAGGTTGGGAAGGGAGTGAGACAGGTTTGTAGCCTTTCCCCAATGTTGTTCAATCTGTACATTGAGCAAGCAGTGAAGGAATGCAAGGAGAAATTTTGAGAGGGAATTGAAGTCCAGGGAGAGGGAATAAAAATTTTGCTGTTTGATGATGACATAGTAATTCTGTCAGAGACAGTAAAGGACCTGGAAGAGAAATTAAATGTAATAGACAGTGTCTTGAAAAGAGGGTATAAGATGAACATCAACAAGAGTAAAACAAGGATAATGGAATGTAGTGTCAGAAAGTCGGGCGATGCTGAAGGAATTAGATTAGGTAATGAGACAATAAAAGAAGTAGATGAGTTTTGTTATTTGGGTAGCAAGACAACTTCTGGTGGCCGAAGTAAAGAAGATATAAGATGCAGAGTGGCTATGGGAAGAAAAACGTTTCTGAAGAAGCAAAATTTGTTGACATCCAATATTAATTTAAATGTTTGGAAGTCCTATCTGAAAGCGTGGATGATAAGGAGTTCAGACAAAAAGATGATAGAAGCTTTTGAAATGTGGTGCTACAGACGAGTGATGAAAACTAGATGGGTAGATCATGTAACTAATTAGCAGGTGCTTAACCAAATTGGGAGAAAAGGAGTTTCTGGCATATCCTGACTAAGGGATGGGATATATTGGTGGGACGCATTCTGAGACATCAAGGAATCTTCAACTTAGCATTAGAGGGAAGTGTGTGGAGTAATAGAGGAAGACCGAGGGACGAATACAGTAAGCATATTCCAAAGGAAGTAGGTTGCCGAACATATTGTCAGATGAAGAGACTTGCACATGACAGGGTAGCGTGGAGAGCTGCATCAAACCAGTATGCGGAATGAAGACCACAACAACAACTCTTGATGTACCAGTTATGAGTCCAACTCTCTCCTATCAGAGTCAATTGTACAATATTCTTACAAACAGTAATAAGTAAATCAGAACACTACAAACACACAAATTATTTTACTACTACTTTTCTATTCTGTGCACCATCATAATTTCACTTAGACTGTGCACCCTTTACCAGTTTGATTCACTGCAGGCCAAAACTCCCACTGGGATACGCCAGCCTATAAATTCTCTTGCGCCCTGTAAACAACATTACAGGTGCACAGTTTTTTAATCCTTTAATAAATTGCTATTAGCAGTTATCTTCTGTCAGAAAGCTATCTTGTATGTAATTGAGTCGTTACACTACAAGGCACTTGGTGCTGTTTGAGTAGAGTTTGAAGTACCCTATCCAAGGTGAATCAACGAAGCAATAGTTAGCAAAGTTCTAACCTCACTTGTCACCAGTTGTGTTCTTCCTTTGAACAGTATGAACAACAAGGTGATAAAACCTAAATCATTTATTCAGTTGCAGGGTACCGTGTATATTACACAGCGCATAAACTGATGGGTCAAGGCTGTATATGACTATTTATAAAGTGTTCACAAATTAGGGTTGCTTCCACAGTGCGTGCAGTCAGGTGGCCTCTGCTAGCTGCCTGAAGCAGGCTCACACCACATAGTCTTAGAACTAAGGGTGTAGTAGTGTGGTAACTGACGAGTTACTACACGCCACAATTAATTGTTTTATCCTCATTTATAAAGGTCATAATGTAAATGTTAGCCAACCCATACAATCTTTTTAACTTCTAGCACATTAATTGGCATTTTATATATTTTTTCTCTCTGTAGTTTTATAGTTTACCTTAGTAGTCAACTATCTCTTATTTTTCAGGTTTGTAGAGAAAGCAAAATCAGTTACAACAAAGGTCACATACTTTACTGAAATGGGCAAATGTGAACTCATGGAGAATGCACCAGATCCTGATTTTACTGTTTCGTTTTATAATGGTAATCAATTTAAGTTTTATTTATTTTTTCTTTACTGTTCTTCTGTTCTTTTTAGTACATTTCTATATAATTTATGTTGGATATGTAATTACTGCACATTGAGTTCTTTGCGGTCTAACTGCTGTTTTGGTAGTACAGTACTGGCCATTAAAATTGCTACACCAAGAAGAAATACAGATGACAAACGGGTATTCATTGGATAAATAAATTATTCTAGAACTGACGTGTGATTACATTTTATCGCATTTTGGGTGCATAGATCCTGATAAATCAGTACCCAGAACAACCACCTCTGGCCATAATAACAGCCTTGATACACCTGGGCAAACAGCTTCGATGGCATGTACAGGAACAGATGCCCATGCAGCTTTAACACGATACCACAGTTCATCAAGAGTAGTGACTGACGTATTACGATGAGCCAGTTGCTCGGTCACCATTGACCAGACGTTTTCAATTGGTGAGAGATCTGGAGAATGTGCTGGCCAGGGCAGCACTCGAACATTTTCCATATCCAAAACGACCCGTACAGGACCTGCAACATGCGGTCGTGCACTATCCTGCTAAAATGTAGTGTTTTGCAGGGATCAAATGAAGGGTAGAGCCACACGTCGTAACACATCTGAAATGTAACAGCCACTGTTCAAAGTGCCGTCGATGCGAACAAGAGGTGACCGAGTCATGTAACCAAAGGCACCCCATACCATCACACCAGGTGATACACCAGTATGGTGATGATGAATATATGATTCCAATGTGCGTTCACCGCAATGTCGCCAAACGCGGATGCGACCATCATGATGCTGTAAACAGAACCTGGATTCATCCGAAAAAATGACTTTTGCCATTTGTGCACCCAGGTTCGTCGTCGTGTACACCATCACAGGCACTTCTGTCTGTGATGCAGCGTCAAAGGTAACCACAGCCATGGTCTCTGAGCTGATAGTCCATGCTGCTGCAAACATCGTCAAACTGTTCGTGCAGATGGTTGTTGTCTTGCAAACGTCCCCATCTGTTAACTCAGGGATCGAGACGTGGCTGTACGATCCGTTACAGCAATGTGGATAAGATGCCTGTCATTTCAACTGTTAGTGATACGAGGTCGTTGGGATCCAGCACAACGTATTGCCCTCCCTGAACCCACCGATTCCATGTTCTGTTGACAGTCCTTGGATCGCAACCAATGCGAGCAGCAATGATGCAATAAGATAAACCGTAATCGTGATAGGCTACAATCCGACTTTTATCAAAGTCAGAAACGTGATGGTACGCATTTCTCCTCCTTACACCAGGTATCACAACAATGTTTCCCCAGGCAACACTGGCCAACTGCTGTTTGTGTATGAGAAATTGGTTGGAAACTTTCCTCATGTCAGCACGTTGTAGGTGTCGCTATTGGCGCCAATCGTGTATGGATGCTCTGAAAAGCTAATTATTTGCATATCACAGCATCTTCTTCCTGTCAGTTAAATTTCACGTCTGTAGCACGTCATCTTCATGGTGTAGCAATTTTAATGGCCAGGGGTGTATTATAATAATATCTGATGTAATAGAGCTGTTGTCTTATCTAAGTCTTTTGCACCAAAAGGTCAAAATAAAATCCTTTCAGCTTTTGAGTAGTTTAGTTAAAATTCTCAAGCGTTTGGCAGACATCACACTATAAGCTGCATCTGAAAAGTCTCAGGAAATATAGGAAATGAGAGTTACAAACAAAATACTTTTACTGGCCTTCAGGGTAATCACCATTGGGTACAATACACTTCTGACATCGGTTGTACAGCTGTTGGAAACTGTCAGCAAATGTTTCTTGTGGAATTGCTGAAAGCACTAAGGTCCACAACCATTGCAAAGCGTAAGCCTCTCAAGACTAATTTAAGGCGGGGAAACAAATAGTAGTCTGCCGGTGCCAAATCTGGAGAATAAGGAGTGTGTGGAAGCAAAGTGACTGTGCGTCTAGTGAGAAAGTTTCTCTGTTGACTCCAGTACACTTCTGACCGAAACTGCAAGATGCATTGCAGCAACTATTTCAGAACTCCCTTGTAAACTTCCGTGTTGATAATATGATCGTAGGATACAAATTCATGATGGATCAAACTTCATTTTGCACTCCATATTGCAAAGACATGAGTTTATACACTAGCCCTGTTAGCTGGTTCGCAGTATGTACCACTGTTTCACTGGAGTGCTTTGTACAATAGGCAGCACTTGTTGGCATGTCCCTCAATGTGTATGCAAGGGTACCTCATCCTCGCCAGTATGATTTGCAAAATATGGGACTATTCACTGAACTTTTGAGGGACACCTTGTATTATCTACAGGATTGAGATATTGAGAGAATAATGGGTAAATGGCCAACCTCCTTTATATGTACAAAACAGCAATATGCAGAATCTTCCAAAATGTTGATCTAATTTACACTTGCATGGAAGAAGATTCTAATAAAGCACAGCATACTTGTAACAACTCAAAACTGCTATTCCACAGTGAATTATAATCATGAAGCCGTGTTCATTGTTTTTGATTGGTGCTCATATCTAGACACTTTTTAAATTTCTTTGCTTTACTGAGTTAGCAGCTTCCTTTTTTATTTTCACTTCAACAAGTTATCAAGTGGACCAAAATTCACCTCTTTTTCGGTGCTGTTTTGTGGTTTTTATTTAGACAGTACTCTTCCACAGGCAATTTGTCTATAGCCCAATTAAAATTAATTACTAGTTGATGTTTGTCACATGGCACTACAGTGTTGCCACAGAGGCAGCCGGCTATCGCTCAGCTGTAGGCGACGTACAAACATGGCGAGTCACTTCCAAAATGCTTTTAATATTGTTTTGTAACTTAAGGCAGTGTTGTAAGAGGCAGTTAGAGTTAATGGCAGCAATGTAAAAAGCTCTGTCAACAGCTAATATTAAGTGTTCAGTGACTGAACTGCAGTAGAAGACATATTTTGTAATTCTCAGTGTACCGTATTTGCGGCATATAAGTTGCATTGGCCTGTAAGACGCACCCCACTTTTATGACATAAATAAAAATAGAAAAGAGATGACTTACCAAAAGGACCGGCTCGTCGAGAGAAACAAATAAAAACAAATAAAATCACACACAAACACACATACAAGCTTTCGCCACCACTGGCAGCTTCTTCAGGAAAAAGAGGAAAAAAGGGGAGGAAAAGGGAAGGATATGGGTTTTAAGGAAGTGGAAAAGGAGTCATTCCAATCCCAGGAGTGGAAGGACTTACCTTAGGGGAAAAAAAGGAAGGTAAACAAATGCACACACACTCAGACATATCGAAACGCAAGCACACCTAGACAGACATTTGTGAAAAGCAAAGAAGTTGGACAGAGATACCAATTGAGGCAGAGGCTCTGTCCACAGAACCCAGGCAAAGATGCTAAAGATAGTGGGCGGGAATTTGAGTTAGCGGAGATTGAGACCAGGTGGGCAACGGGAGGAAAGAATAAGCTGAAGGGCAAGTTCCCATCTCCGGAGTTCTGAAAGGTTGGTGTCGGTGGGAAGTATCCAGATAACCCGGACGGTGTAACACTGCGCCAAGATGTGCTGGCCGTGCACCAAGGCATGTTTAGCCACAGGGTGATCCTCATTACCAACAAACACTGTCTGCCTGTGACCGTTCATGCGAATGGACAGTTTGTTGCTGGTCATTCCCACATAGAACGCTTCACAGTGCAGGCATGTTAGTTGGTAAATCACGTGGGTGCTATCGCAAGTGGCTCTGCCCTTGATCGTGTACACCTTCCGGGTTACTGGACTGGAGTAAGTGGTGGTGGAAGGGTGCATAGGGCAGGTTTTACAACGGGAGCGGTTGCATGGGTAGGAGCCAAAGGGTAGGGAAGGTGGTTTGGGGGTTTCATAGGGATGGACTAGGAGGTTACGAAGGTTAGGTGGGCGGCGGAAAGACACTCTCGGAGGAGTGGGGAGGATGTCATTAAGGATGGATCTCATTTCCTAACAGGAAAAATATACGTAAAAAATAGATTAAGTACATTTACCAGGCGAAGGGGCACAGGCAGTAATAGCAACAAATAAACACACAGACACACACACACACACACACACACACACACACACACACACACAAATGCTAGCTATGGTGTAAATGTGTGGGTGTGTGTGCATTTATTTACCCTCCATTTTTTCCCCCAAGGTAAGTCTTTCCTGTCCCGGGATTGGAATGGCTCCTTACCCCCTTCATATATATATATATATATATTATAGAAGGAGACCTTCCAGGTAGGAAAATGGTATAAAATAAAGATTTTTGACTTACCTAAAGTACAGGCTCGTCGATAGGAACACTAAACACACACAAAAACACACAACCATTCGAGCTTTCGCCACCAGTGGTGGCTTCTTCGGGAAAAAGAGGGAGGAAGGAGAGGAGAAAGGGAAGGATACGGGTTTTAAGGAAGTGGAAAAGGAGCCATTCCAATCCCAGGAGTGGAAGGACTTACCTTAGGGGACAAAAAGGAAGGTAAACAAATACACACACACTCACACATATCCACATCCAAACACACCTTAGGGGACAAAAAGGAAGGTAAACAAATACACACACACTCACACATATCCACATCCAAACACACTTAGGCAGACATTTGTAGAAGTGTGTTTGGATGTGGATATGTGTGAGTGTGTGTGTATTTGTTTACCTTCCTTTTTGTCCCCTAAGGTAAGTCCTTCCACTCCTGGGATTGGAATGGCTCCTTTTCCACTTCCTTAAAACCCGTATCCTTCCCTTTCTCCTCTCCTTCCTCCCTCTTTTTCCCGAAGAAGCCACCACTGGTGGCGAAAGCTCGAATGGTTGTGTGTTTTTGTGTGTGTTTAGTGTTCCTATCGATGAGCCTGTACTTTAGGTAAGTCAAAAATCTTTATTTTATACCATTTATATATATATATATATATATATATATATATATATATATAAGAAGGAGACCTTCCAGGTGGGAAAATAGTATAAAATAAAGATTTTTGACTTACCTAAAGTACAGGCTCGTCGATAGGAACACCAAACACACACAAAAACACACAACCATTCGAGCTTTCGCCACCAGTGGTGGCTTCTTCAGGAAAAAGAGGGAGGAAGGAGAGGAGAAAGGGAAGGATACGGGTTTTAAGGAAGTGGAAAAGGAGCCATTCCAATCCCATGAGTGGAAGGACTTACCTTAGGGGACAAAAAGGAAGGTAAACAAATACACACACACTCACACATATCCACATCCAAACACACTTAGGCAGACATTTGTAGAAACCAAAGAAGTTGGACAGAGATGCCACTTCAGGCAGAGGCTCTGTCCACAGAACCGAGGCAAAGATGTTAAAGATGGCGGGCGGGAATTAGAATTTAGCGGAGGTTGAGACCAGGCGGGCAACGGGAAGAGAGAATGTGTTGAAGGGCAAGTTCCCATCTCCGGAGTTCTGAAAGATTGGTGTTGGTGGGAAGTATCCAGATAACCCGGACGGTGTAACACTGTGCCAAGATGTGCTGGCCGTGCACCAAGGCATGT
Organism: Locusta migratoria; assembly: GCA_026315105.1. Lineage (NCBI taxonomy): Eukaryota > Metazoa > Arthropoda > Insecta > Orthoptera > Acrididae > Locusta > Locusta migratoria. The sequence goes on from CM048746.1 coordinate 299,605,712, forward strand.
TTAGCCACAGGGTGATCCTCATTACCAACAAACACTGTCTGCCTGTGACCATTCATGCGAATGGACAGTTTGTTGCTGGTCATTCCCACATAGAACGCTTCACAGTGCAGGCATGTCAGTTGGTAAATCACGTGGGTGCTATCGCAAGTGGCTCTGCCCTTGATCGTGTACACCCTCCGGGTTACGGGACTGGAGTTGTGGTGGTGGAAGGGTGCATAGGGCAGGTTTTACAACGGGGGCGGTTACAAGGGTAGGAGCCAGAGGGTAGGGAAGGTGGTTTGGGGATTTCATATGGATGGACTAGGAGGTTGAAGAAGAACTCCAGAATTTCCTCTTCAACCCATCAAATTCACCTGGTCCTATTCCAAATCCTTGAAAACAAATCAAACTTGTAGATAAGTACCTTAACTTACAACCAACCTATAAGATGCACCCAGTTTTTGGACCAATTTTTGTAGGAAAAATAGTGTGTCTTACATGCTGGCAAATACGGTAATCCCATGTTTAACCTAACCACAAGTGATGTATTAACTATTCTGCAAAACGGTGTTCAGCCATCTCCATCAGAAATAAAATCATGTTTGCTTCATTCACAACAAATAAAGCTTATCTCTAAGAACCAACTCAAACAGAAAAAATCCATACAGTACTAAAATCAAACTGTAATTTCTCCTTATTATTTGTTAGTCTACCTGAAAATATTATTACACTGGCTAGTGGTTACATGAGCTGCCGAGTTACGAATCAATCAGCAGTCCTCCTTGGCATTTAATTACAGGTTATTAATCGCACAAGCAGATTCCAATTGAAAAAACAAGTAGGATGAAAAATATGAGCAAATAACATGGTTATCATTAAGTAATGAAAAATGAAATAAAAAGGACAGACCTATGAATCTGCAACAATGCAGAGGAGGAGAGGCCAGATAAGGAAACTGAATTGAATTGACACTTGTTGTGGAACTTTGGCAACAGGAAACAGTTCGGCCGAGACATTGAGTGCTCTGATTGGAGGAAAGCTGCTCCGGTGCATGAATTGCCAACTAGCAAGTAATTTTAATGAGACTATAGCTCCTTCTGTTTTTTATTTATCTACAACACTAGTCTAGACATTGGTGAGACTGGGAATGGTTTGTTGGCAATAAATACTGCTGCTGGCACTATAAGATCTGGCTTCACTGTGTTGTTTTATAACACCGTTCCTTGTGCTACTTGCTTCATGTTTCCTGGCATATGTAATTGCCATAAGCTTCATGCATATAAGGTCAGCTATCAATTCATGCTTTCAGTGATTGTAATGCCTCTAGAACACTAATTATAGGTATGGATGACTTGAGACTCTTAAATCAGTTAGCCTGAATTAAAGATGAAGATGATTTTATTCTGATAAAACACTGATGATTTCATTTTTTTACTTTTCCCATAACATTATTTCTACACTTAGATCACCTTTTGCTGTAAAACTGTATTTTATTATTGAAAATGGTAAAATAATGTAATTCACATTCATATCCCAGAGCTGAATATAAAAATGTGACAAAAAAAGGGTCACTTGATAACTTTTGAATTTTAAAAGCAGTATTCATGCTGCATATGGCAGTTGTTTATCTGTTAAACATTTATTTAAGTGTGTACCTTTAACCTAAATAACTGTATGTCATTCAAAGTAATGAAAAATGAAATAAAAATGACAGACCTATGAAAATGGTGGGGGGAGTGTACAACAGAACTTTCATCTTAAATCAGGCTTGATTCCATATTGGACTGGGTGCTCCACGACTGTATTTTATTTGTGGTAATTATTCAGCAATCAGTCGTCATAAATATAAATTCTTTATTTGTTGGCAAATCCGGATTTCGAACACTGTGTGGTCATTATCAATGCTTACAATAAATTAAAAAACTTAAAATATCTCGACCTCCATGTAGGAGGTTGAGTACAAACGCAACCTCCTACATGGAGGTCGAGATATTTTAAGTTTTTTAATTTATTGTAAGCATTGATAATGACCACACAGTGGTCGAAATCCGGATTTGCCAACAAATAAAGAATTTATATTTATGACGACTGATTGCTGAATAATTCATCTTAAATATTTCATTGTTTTACTAGCCCAGTTATTAACACAAAAGAAAACTTTGAACTGCTTTATGATCATCATCATCTGCTTCTTGTTATTATTATTAGTGAATTGTTTCTGCTTAAGCAGATCATTTATAGAGCCTGTTCCACTCTTTTCTTATACATATAAGTTATATGCATGTATTGTCTGTTCTTTTGTACATGTCTGAAAGAACAGACACCACTTTTGGTTCTTCGGTTATTACCTATTCATATTCCCCTCCCCCCCCCCTTGGGAACTCATTGTTCTTTCATGAGTATGTGCATGCAAGCACGGAGCCCCGAGCTAATGCACTCTTCCTTCCTTCTTTACTTCCTGGTCAGCATTTCCTTTCCCTTCCCCTTATTTCATATCCTTACTCCTTCTCCTCCCCACCAGGTGACTGATAACCTTAGCAGTTTAGTCCCCCTATCCCAACCAAAGAACCCAACCCAACCAGATAAAAATTATCAACTTTACCCTGGACACTAGAACTCAAACTCGTTGTTTTTGTAAACTGATTTCTGTAAGAGTAAGGCACTAGGCGTGCCTCCTCACTGAAGAAAACACCATTGCCCATCATTGACATATTGTATAAGTTATATATCTGGGGTGTCTGTTCTTTCGGACACTTCAGTGTGGAAGTACTCCTAGGTATTACTCTTACGGAAATCAGTTTACAAAAACAATGAGTTTGAGTTCTAGTGGGTATGGTAAAGTTGAAAAAGCAAAAATATTTTCCAAATCAGCAACAGCTTAACTTTATTCGGCTCTAGAATACTGTGCACATTAAAATAAAAGAGAAAAAAACGTACATCTGAATGAAATCACAAGGAAAATGGCAAGTCAATACATTTAATCTCCCTTGATATCTCATTCAGCAACACTATATGACTTGAACAACAGGCAGAATTGATGTTTCCATGACCTTGACTGACTACAAAACATCCCCATCCATATTAGCACAAACTACCTACCAAAACTATGTTGAAATCCCTGGATAAATCCCCCAAAGCTAAAGTTTGATATTGATGAAGAATGTAAGACGAGATGAACAAGTATAAACCATAGAACAAAGAACTTTGCAAATAAATCGTGGAAACGTATGGACAAGACATTGTGAGGTGCAATTCCAAAAGTGTAGGGTGTATCAGTTTCTGTGGTGTGTGACTGTGTGGAACCAGAGCAATATTTCACCTCTCTGATGGCTTCATCCATACTTCTGTAAATATTAAACCCACTAAACACAAACAGTATCTACATTTTGAGGCTCTATTTCTTCCACACCAAGAACATGGTCTTACTTGAACAATGTATCTGCAGTGATGAGAACTTCTTTGCCCCATATGCTGAAGGTCTCACAGTTCCTTCAAAGACCCGTTACACTGTGTGGCGCCATTCTCTGTTAACCTAAACACTCATTTCAACAGTTTGCCTTTTTCTTGTGTCTTGTTATCCCCTCCTACTCCATGTCTATACATAATGTTCATTGGCCACTACACTCCAGTGGCTCCAGTTCTGGTGTATCACACTCTTAGCCTATGCCCTTGCCAATTCTGTCTCCCACAATCGTACATGTACATGTGTACTCAGGCTTGGCAAATTTTTAACCAAAGTTACCAATTTCTCTTTTTATGGGTATGTGTCAACAACGCAAGGTGCTTGCAGTGCGGTGATTTGTCTTTAAATATGACATTATCATGGTCATGAAATTAGACTTAACAAATAATATAAAACTGCATACTTTAAAAAATACCTCATTTTTATTTTTGCATCGTTGAGAATGCAAGATATTCCGCCTCAGTAATGTCTGTGGTTGCTGGAAGTAGATATTTTATGTATGTATGTATTGCTACACATAAATACTGTAAATAAATTGCATGCATAGGAAACAATAACCCTATTTTAATCGCAATGAAATATACTGTGTTCTGTGATGTGTAGTGTTATGGCACACTATCAAGAAAGTGCTATACATTATTAATACAATATCAGTTATTATTTACATTGCCACTGTGCCTACCTACATTGTTAATACTTCAGTACAGTTATATTCTTATTTTATACGTCTTTTTGAAATGAATTGTCATTTTAATTTCATAATGACTCTTTCTTGGTCTTTTTGTTAACAAAAAGGTGGAAAGATAAAGAAGTGCAGTAAGGAAGTTAAAGTACTAAACTCTGAAGGTGTCCTGACTGTACTTACCAAAGAAGGCCAGGAAAGTGGATTGAGCCCTGGATCGCGTTTGTTGTGGGACCATTATGTACAGGTACTCGATTGTTCTTATTTAAGGTTTTAGTCTAGCTATATGTTTGTATATCATATCATTACTACAAATTTGTCTTATATCAAATGAATATTTCTACAATATCCAGCAATCCTATCAGAATAATATTCCAGGGCCTAACAAATGGGTGGTTCTGTTTACATGCAAAATATTTTTATAAAATATTGATAGAATTGGGTTAACAAGGAGATAGAATGGCTAAAACATACAAAAACAAAAATCACTGAAAATCTCAAAATCAAAATTACTCAAAATTTGGTTACTATAGTCTGATTAAAATTACTTGCTAGTTGACAGTTCACAAACTGGAGCCACTTTCCTCCAATCAGAATGCTCAACATCAAGCCCGTTGCCAAATTGTCACAACAAATGGTCAATTCAATTCAATTTCCTTATTGATAATGGAGGATAGATGACAACTTGCCCCAAAGAGGCTCGCTGAGCAACTGACAGACAAGAAAATAGATAATCACACTCACACAACTTAAATTTTCAGCCATTGCCTTCGTCAGAAAAAGAAACATATACATTCACACAATCTCTTAGACAATTATACACACACAACCATCATGTCTGGCCACTCCAGTGCCACAAGCATGTAGACTGTCAGTGAGGTGGGAGTGGATGAGGAAGGATGCCGGGTAAAGGTGGGGATGGAAAGTTCCGCATTGCATGATGCATTTGAATTGCACCAGTTACTGCTAGTGACTGGGCATCCCCCCTCCTTGTGGTTTTCAATCCTAATGGCAAATTGCGGTTGTGTGGTGATTAAAAAAAAAAAAGAAACCGTTAATGCCCAATGTCTCATTGATACTTATCTGCTTCCTCGTCCTGACGAGTTGTTTGCCAAACTTGCGGACAGTCAATTCTTCTCCAAAATTGATTTGTCGGAGGCATATCACCAACTGCCTTTGGATGCAGATTCCAGAAAATTTCTCGTCTTAAACAATCCGTTTGGCCTGTATCAATACCAACGGTTGCCGTTCAGTGTTGCTAGAGCGCCAGCTATCTTTCAGTATTTTTTAGAAGTCAAAATGATATTGTTGTTACGCGGGCTTCCACAGATGAATACCTTGCCAATCTTCGCCCGCTTTTCCAAGTTCTTCTGTCTGCGGGGCTGAAGTGTAATCTCACTAAATCTCAATTTTTTCATCTTCTGTTGTGTATCTGGGGTTTCAACTGTCCCGTGACGGGTTCCGCCCCTTAAGTCAGCATGTTGATGCTATCGCAGCCCTCCCACAGCCGTCCAATGTTGAAGACCTTCAGGTATTTCTTCGCAAAATTGCCTACTATCATAAATTCCTTCCTTCTGCGGCTGACGTGGCCCATCCATTGATTCAGCTGCTCCGTAAGAACATTCTTTTTCCACTGGACTGACGAATGTGAACGTGCTTTTGTCCGCCTCAAAGATCAACTTCAGTCGGTTCTGTGTCTAGTCACGTATTGCCCGGGGCGTCAACTGGTGTTGGCCAAAGATGTGTCCCAATATGGTCTTGGGGCCATCCTTGCACACCAATATGATGATGGATCAGATCGGCATAATACTTATGCTTTGAAGGCGCTCAACGATGCTCAAAGGCGTTATTCTCAGATTGAGAAAGAGGCACTTGCCATAGTGTATGCCTTAAAAAAAATTTCACATTTTCTTGTATGGTTCCTAGTTTCATCTCATTACCAACCATAAGCCTCTTGTCTCCCTGTTCATCCTTCAGCATCACTTCCGGATAAAGCTGCACACAGGTTGCAACATTGGGCATTATATTTGTCTCAATTTCACTATGAGATCCATTACCGCCCCACTGCCCAGCACGCAAATGCTGATGCCTTATCGCGGCTGCCTATGGGTCCTGACCCCGTTTTCGATCGCAATGAGTTACTCGGTTTCCACGTGGATGAGGATGAATGTTGTGCGGTTGATGGTTTTCCAATTACGGGAGACCCTGTGGCTTCAGCCACAGCCGAAGACCCAGATCTCTGCAAGGTGATTAGGTTCATTCAACGAGGGTGGCCTGAGAGACCCTCTGGCAAGGCCTCTGACCCGCTTCGTAATTATTACGCCTTGCACCTGAGACTGTCTGTTTGTGATGGGGTGGTTCTCCTCTCTACAGACGGAATATTTCCAAGGGTGGTGGTTCCTGCTTCTCTTCGTCAACGTGTTCTTCAGTTGTTACACCAGGGACATTGTGGTGTTTCCCGCACTAAAAATCTCGCTCGCAGTCATGTTTACTGGCTAGGAATTGATGCAGACATTTCACGCGTGGTCTCCCTGTGTACCAAATGTGCTCAACAGTCGGCAGCCCCCCGAGCTAACCCTTCCCCGTGGCCTGCCCCAGTGCGCCCTTGGGAACAGGTCCACCCCGATTTCGCTGGCCCTTTTCTTGGTGCCTACTGCTTTCTTGTCATTGATGCTTATTCCAATTTCCCTTTTGTGGTGCACTGTGCGTCCCCTTCCACTGCGGCAACCACAAATACATTGGCAAAGATTTTTGCCCTTGAAGGTCTACCCTCTAAGCTCGTCACAGACAATGGTCCTCAGTTTTCCTCACAGGCTTTGGCAGATTTCGGTTCCGGCCTAGGTGTCCGTCACGTCACGGTGCTGCCCTTCCATCCACAGTCGAATGCAGAGGTCAAGCGTCTTGTACGCACATTCACATGTCAGATGAAGAAGTTCCTCAGTGAGTTTTCTACAGAAGTTGCTTTACTTCACTTTCTAAGTTCTTTTCAATTTACACCCATGGGTGATCACAGCCCGGCCAAGCCTTTACATGGTCGTCAGTCACGTACATTGTTACATCTCCTTCGCTTCCGACAGACTCATGCTGTTTCTCACCCTCCTGACAAGTTCCGAGTAGGTTCTCATGTCTGGGTACGCGGATATGGCTCTCGTGCCAAGTGGATCAAAGGAACCATCAAAAGGTTTAGAGGCCGTCGGTTGTGTGACATCCAGACTGATCAGGGAATGGTTGTTCACCATTTTGACCAGATACATTTGCGGGCAGTTGACCTGCCGTTGTCAACGTTGTCTCCTCACAGGACTATTCATATTCCTTCAGAAGCCAATACCACCTATGGGTTCCATCTTTACAGCTCTCACATCCAAGCATCCAACATAATCCTGCAGATGATGTGCCTCCATCACATGAGCCGACCATGCGGGGAGGTGTGCCAGCATCACAGTCGCATGCACCAGAGGCAATGCAGCTGTAACCCATCATTCAGTCCCGGGGACGTGTGCCTCCAGCAGGGAGCATGCCGATCTCTCCACCACCTGCAGCCAATACTTCAGAGATGTCACCCATCATTCAGTCACGGGTCCGTGTTCTGTGCAAAGGGCCCCGTCCGGGGCACTTCGCCCATACATTCTCGTGGCACCACGTGACCTGGCCGCAGCACATCAAGAGCCGATGGATGTCTCTGCATTGTACAACACCTCTGCAATGTGAAGTGGATTTCCCAAAGGGGGAAAGTGTTGTGACAGTGTGTCATAAATTTAAAACTACCACCGCGCGTAACGCATGTAAAGTAATATAGGGGCACTACAGTAATTAGCAGCACCGCCTAGGTGAACCGGGGCTCGCCTGGACTCAGCAGAGCTCGTCGGTTGACATTTAATCATGATTCTAAACACTTGGTGTCTACTGTTGTATTTTCTAGTGTTAATAAAGTTATTGCAATATGTTTCATTTCTTTGCCATTCAATACGAACATTGAAGTATTTGCATATAAGTATTTTCTTTGTTTTATCAAAATCATAAAATCCATCTGATCTGAATTTTCTTTCATGATCAAAAACGGACTTCTTCACTGCACAGGAAATGAGTTTGGCTGGACACAAAATGATATATATCGAAGTGGTGTACAATCAATTGTCATTCATATCTCAAATTTCTGCCAGTACATTTAAATGATGATGAGATTTCACAAAATTTTCGGGTTTATTTCGTGATTTTTCATAAATTTCAATGATTTCGTGATTTTTTGTAAAAATTGTAAAATATTGCAAAAATTTCTTGCTTCGTGAAAAACAGGTGCCTATAGTGATGGAACACCACTTTTGTAGGGGTCGGAAGGATCTGGAGTAGGATGCAGGAGAGTTGGTATATTATATGGCTGCTTTCACAGTTGGTCGACTCTCTGATGGGGTAGAATAAGCCTTTGGAAGGACTGAAATAAGTAATGCTGGGTGGGTGGATTGAGCAAGTTTAGTATCGGAGTCTCCTATAGTGCCCTGTGGTGATTGGTTTAGTTTGTGAATGGCACAGGATGTTGTGGAGGTTGGGTAGGCAACGGGACACTACTTTAGGAGCATCAGAAGGATCTTGGGTAGGAAGTCTGCCATTTCAGGGCATGATGGCAGATAATCAAAGCCCTGATGAAGGATGTGATTTAATTGTTCCAGTCTGGGGTGGTACTGTGTTCAAATGTTTGTAGACCTTATGGGACTCAACTACGAGATCATCAGTCCCTAACTTACCAACTACTTATGAACTAGCTTATACCAAAGACGGCACAAACATCCATGCCCGAGGGGGGATTTGAACCCCCGACCGCAACGGCCGTGCAGACCATGACTGACACACCGCAGACTGCTCAGCCACCGCAACCGGCTGGTACTGTGTGACGAGAGACACTCCTTTGTGACTGGTTATTTGGGGTGGATAGAGGATTGGTGGTGCGTGGGGATATGGTGTGGGAAATCTGTTTGCAGACTAAGCCAGGAGGATAATATCTGTGAAGGCCTGTTGCGAGGTCTACAGTATATTGAGTAAGGGACTTCTCATCACTGCAAATTTGCCATCCACAGGTGGCGAGGCTGTCTGGGTGGATTTTTTTGTTTGGAATGGATGACAGCTGCTAGCACAACCGTAGGCTCATGTCATTAAATACTGAGGCATTAAGCACACATTTTAACTACACAAAGTTCAAAGATAATAATTTTTCCCACTCAAACTTAACATAGTCAGCACTTACTCAAATAAATTTATAACAGTGTGGTAGCGTCATAATAAATACCATTTGAAAAGGCCAAGTGCAGGTTATATTCTAGGCATTGTGTTTATTAATGTAAGCACAAAAATTACTGTTCTCAAAATTTAGATTGTAGTGGATGTGATTTTTTGATTAGTTGAGTCCATTAAAAGTTCTCTATCCTGTTAACACAACTTCTGAATATTTTTTGTAAATAATGTTTTGTTCATGTAAAGTTTAATGAGTTACTTCATTTTATGCATTCATTCTGTCTTTACTAGGTTATCCTTGTCTGGTCACAACGAGCAAATGTCACACGTATTATAAAACACTTGTTACTGGTTTGCTAATAATATAATTGCCTTCCATACATTCCAATAGGGCATATATGTGTTGTGTTAAGTAAATTTGTTTTCTTGTGCAAATGCTTCTCTTATGTCTGTAATAACTTTTCTTACCAGTTACAAATAATGGAGTAAATCATTACTTCAATGTATGTTAGTGGTAAAGCTCTAAATGTATAAAATTTTGTTGAACAAGGGATAATATTCTATCCAGTCATTTAATCTTTAGTTGGTTATTTTCTTTACCATTGAACTACCCAAGTACATAGTCAATGTTTTGAGATCGTTACACCTACGACATAGAATTACTTAAATTTATAGATTTCATGTTTCACTACAGCTTTCAATTAGTTGTTAGGGAAATCTTAAATAATTCCATTTGTTTATTGATGTAGTTCCCTATTAAGATGAAGCAGCTTCTGTTGTCAGTTTTGCATGCAGCTGTAAACTGAAGTAGTTTACAATAGTTATCTTGTGGTCTTTTGTCTGTACACTCTGACATGTTGCTTTTTAAATGTGCTGTTATTTCATACATAAATATAAAATAATCAAGTTGCTAATCTAGTCAATGGTTATTCCTTTCTAGTAAAGACAAAGATTGTTCCTGCAAAGACTTCTCATATAAATTATATTTTAATAAAATATTATTTTTTTATATACTAAATTGAATTACACATTTTTAGTGCTATGCACACTGCAGGCTGGTGGAGGAAACACTTGAAAAAATCTGCAAGAACTCCAAGCAGAGCTGTTTTCCTGTAACTATTGGGAGGAAACCAAACAACTTAGGAGTGATGCGTCCCTTTCAAACTAAGGAAAACGTGGCCCAGGTTTCGAGTGTAAGTAAATACCGTTGTATGTAGTTTTGAAAAATTTAAGTAATGTCAGCCATCTAAAATTGTGAGGAATACATTCTTAAATATTGTTACTTGTTGTGGTAGCCAGCATATCATAATGCCACTCAATCAGAATTGTTACTTGAAACTTCCTGGCAGATTAAAATTGTGTGCCGGAATCGGGACTCGAACCTGGGACCTTTGCCTTCCGCAGGCAAGCACTCTACCCACTGAGCTATCCTGGCACGCTTCACAGTCTGTCCTCACAACTTGACTTCTGCCAGTACTCGCCTCCTACTTTCCAAAGTAAAGTTCTGAGGCTGGACCGTGAAGCGAGCCAGGATAGCTCAGTCGGTAGAGAGCTTGCCCGCGGGTGGCGAAGGTCCCAGATTCAAGTCCCAGTTCTGGCACACAATTTTAATCTTCCAGGAAGTTTCATATCAGTGCACACTCCGCTGCAGAGTGAAAGTTTCATTCTAGACTTGTTATTTGTTTGGGGAAATTATAGTGAAGCACAGAGATATTAAGAACTGGTCCCAAGATTTGCAGAAATATGTTAAGACAATTGCTAGGAATGATCACAGAGAAACTGAAACATTTTATTATATTTGTTGTATTACACATTTTTTCTTGTAAATTGAATTGGATTCATGAAAAAGAAAATAATTTTTAAACAAAATAACTGAAAACCCAGCATGGCCCAGGTATTTATGTATTCCAGTCTTCTATCAGTCCTTACCCTCCCCCTCCCCACCTTCGCTACCCTCCTTGGCCAGCTGCTTCTCCCTCCAAGAGTCTCCAACAAAACTCCTAAGAATCATAAATTTTATTCAAAAACATTTTCCTTTTTTTTCAGTTTATACAATCTATATTGAAATATTATCAATGTAAACCATGTGTGATTCTTTAAATAGCATTTGAATATTCAAAAAGAAGTCTGTATGCTATACATGTTCTACCTATTGGTTATCTATTGTGTACACAATGATTTCTTTAACTGTTTTATACCTGTCAAGCTGTTGCTTGTGTCAGGTATCTGAAGTTGCTTATAGGTGACACTTTCTGAGAGTTGGGGGGAAAAGGGAGGGACAGGGAGGAGAATTCAGTGCTTCCAAGTGAATTTCACAGAAGTCTCATGTTTAGTTAAAGCCCCTTATAGAGATGTTCATGCATATTTAACATAGTATATGAAATTAAATTAACATTTTATAAAAGTTGTTAGGTTGGATTAATACGAGATTTCATAATGATGTGGAATGTGTCAGTTTAGTAAAAGATACCATTACAAGATATACATTTTTTGTATTTATTTTTTGGTATAATTTCTGTGTAAAAATTCATCTACTAAGTAGAAGGAGTTGTCATTCAGAAAATCTTTTAGTTTGTTTTTAAATGCTGGTTGGCTATGTCAGACGTTTGATGTTATCTGGTAAGTGACCAAAGACTTTTCTGGCAGCATAATTCATCCATTTCTGTGCCAAAGGTAGATTTTACCTTGAATAGTGTAGATCATTCTTTCTCCTAGTGTTATAGCTATGCACACCGCTATTATCACTTTTGAATTGGGTTGGGTTATTACTAACAAATTTTTACAAGAGAATAATATATTGTGAGGGCACTGTTAGATCCCTAGATCCTTAAATAAGTTTCTACAAATTGACTTTGGGTAGGCCCCAGGAATTATTCTAATTACAAGCTTTTGTGCAAGGAGTACTTTTTTGCTCAATATTGAATTACCCCAAAATGTAATGCCATATGAAAACAGTAAATGAAAATAGGCATAGTAAGCTAATTACTGAGATGTTTGTCACCAAAATTTGCAATAACCCTAATAGCATATGTTTCTGAACTGAAACGTTTCAGCAGATCGTCATTTTGTTGCTTCCAATTCAATTTTGCATCAATGCACACACCTAAAAACTTTGAATATTCTACCTTAGATACAGACTTCTATTCACAGAATATATATATTAATGGTTTCATGTCGTTTACTGTTTGGAACTGTATGCATTGTGTTTTATCAAAATTTAATAAGAATCCGTTTGCAGAGAATCACTTAATAAATTTGGGGCGATATACCATAACCACACAATTTGATTAAAAGCCGTTTGTGAGGTACGGTGTCAAAAGCCTTCTGGAAATAAAGAAATACAGAATCAATTTGCGAACCTTTGTCGATAGCATCCATCACTTCAAGTGAATAAGGAGCTAGTTGTGTTTCGCATGAACGATATTTTCTAAATCCGTGTTGACCTTGGGTCAATAGATCTCTCTATTCCAGATACATGTGGCAATTCATTTATATATATATATATATATATATATATATATATATATATATATATATATATATTTTTTTTTTTTTTTTTTTTTTTTTTTTTTTTTTTTTTTTCGTCCATATAACAAAATGTTTCTGGACATTGGCAGGAAAATTCAGCTTTCATTTATAAAGGTACCTTACACATATACAATATATGATTACATTATTTGCCAAATGGCATTACAACTTAAAGTGCTCTATAGTGTAACAACACTTCTCTATTAATAATTGCTTCAGTCTACTCTTTAGTGTATTTAAATTTGCTTTCTTCAGTTCATAGCGTAGTGCATTTTAGAAGATCGTTCCTATTCTATGTGGGCTACAGTCTGTTGTTTTTTTATTGGTTACAATTCTATGAAAATTTTCCCTTTACTGTGTATCACAGTTACCAGGTTTTTGTTTCATGGACATGACTGTCTGCAGTATATAAATGGAGTAGTACCCTGTAAGAATTTTATATTTTCGAAAGGCTAATTTTCCTTGCCTTTTTTGTAATCTAAAAAGTCTATCTATATACACTACTGGTGCCCCACCACATATCCCAATACCATACTGAAGTTGTGGATGTATCAACCAAAAATATATTAGCCTTAAAGTATCATAGTCCAGGAAGGCTGAGGCCCGTTTCAGCAGGAACACATTTTTACTGATATTCTTATAAATATTATCTACATGTTTTTTCCATCACATGTGTTAATCAACAACGGTGCCCAAAAACTTATGTGAGTTTGCATATGCAAGTCCCAATGGTGATTTAAATGCAGTATAATTTATGTCAGGATTATAACTGAGGATGGACTTAATTATCATCATCTTGTTTTTATTGAGGTATGCAGACAGAGTATTGAAACTGATCTCAGCGCTATTTGCTGCAGACTTCATTTCACAGCCGCAGCTGATGAACGATATTGTCACGTTGCAATGGAAGTAGGCTTGACTTCGAAGGAACTAAACACAGCACTTATACCGAAAGCACGTTTACGAACTCAACATACACGCAGCACTGACTGCCTCTGAGGCAGAGTGCTCTGCTATTTATACACAAACAGAATTTACCAGAAATTAGAAGAACAGTTAACATAAGAAACAAGTAGAATTTACAAGTGAACATAAGAAAGATGTAGAACCTTCTGGAATTGTAAATTACAAAGAAATAAATTTTTGCCGGTGGGTGGGATTGAACCGGCGACCTTCTGCTCCGCAGTCCGTGACGCTATCCCCTGCGCCACGCCGGCAGCTGGTGTTCGTGGGCTCTCGCGGCATTGCTCCCTCTCCTGGAGAAACAGCGACCCGCTGTTATGATCCCTGTGGAGCCAGCTGCAATGTCCGGGATCTTGACCGTGTCATGGGTCCTCTGTATGACAGTTCAAGAGAATCCTTCCCTTCTCCGCGATTATCGACGACAGACGTTCCTGTCGTGGCTTCTTCAGGAACATTACCGTCCTTGAAGTCCTTGAACAAGAAGCCATTATCGTCTACCTGCTCCTCAGGATCGTAGTAAGGCTTCATGCGCAGGACGTGAACAATGTCTCTTCGTTTTTGACGTTTCGACGACGGCTCATAATCCTCAACTTCGTATGTGACGTCTGACAGGCGGCGTATGACACGATACGGACCAAAGTATCGCTTCAATAACTTTTCTGACAGTCCAATCTTCCGTACAGGGGTAAAAATCCATACCAGATCTCCTGGGCTGTACACAACAGGTCGGTGCTTGTCGTTATACCGCTGATGGTCCTTCTCCTGGGCATCCAGTGTCCGTATGCGAGCCAGCTGTCTTGCTTCTTCGACCCTGGTGATGAGCTGTTTAACATAGTCATCCTGCGTGTCGTCTGGTTTGAACGGAAACAGTGTATCCATTGTCGTCTCAGCTTCACGGCCATGGAGCAGGAAAAAAGGAGTGAAGCCTGTGGTGTCTTGTCTTGCGGTATTGTAAGCAAATGTCACGACTGGCAGAATTGTATCCCAATCCTTCTGCTCAACATCGACGTACATTGATAGCATGTCGGCTAACGTTTTGTTAAAATGTTCCGTAAGACCATTTGTCTGAGGATGGTATGCAGTTGTCATTCTGTGGACAATGTTGCACCGTGACATTACCTCTGATACTAGTTTTGACTGGAATACTTTTCCACGATCAGATATCATGACACGTGGTGCTCCATACTTCAAAATAATGTCTTCTACAAGGAATTTTGCGATCTCTGGAGCTTCTGCAGTCGGCACAGGTTTGGTGACAGCGTAGCGTGTGAGGTAGTCAGTGCAGACTATTATCCAACGGTTACCGGTTGTCGACTTCGGGAACCTCCCTAAAAGATTGATCCCAACTCGTTGGAATGGAGCTGCTGCCGGTGGAATCGGTACGAGATGTCCTGGAGGTAATTGCGGCACATGCTTCCGTCGCTGGCACTCTTTACAGTGACTCACATAGTGCTTGACAGATCGGTAGAGACCTTTCCAGGAATACCTGCGTCTGATTCTGTCTAGGGTCTTCACGAATCCCAGAGGACTGGATACTGGAGCATCATGGAAATATATGAGAATAGCTGGCTGGAGATGAGCTGGAACAACAAGTAGCCATTTGGGGCCCAGTGGATCGTAGTTGCTCTTGTACAATGTTCCGTTTATAAGTTGGAACTCTTCATTGGTCGGTTCTCCTTTCTCCAAGGCCTCTATCATTTTTAATAGTGTTGGATCTTCCCTCTGTTCAGCTGTAACGTCATCAAATTCAGTGAGAGCCAAAATTTCATTAATGCTGTTGTGTTTGCGCCCGTTCTTGAATACCACTGTGACATCGTACTCTTGGAGTCTTAGTGCCCATATTGCTAGTCCACCTGATGGATCCCTCAAGCTAGTCATTCAACACAAAGAATAGTGGTCTGTCACGACGGTGAATGGTTTGCCGAACAAATACGTCCGGAACTTGTTGATAGCCAAGATAACCGCGAGACATTCTTTTTCAGTTGTAGAGTAGTTTATCTCGGACTTTGAGAGTACTCTTGACCCATAGGCTATCACTTTTTTGGCACCTTCCTGAACTTGTAGAAGCACTGCACCAATCCCATAGCCACTGGCGTCTGTGTGAAGTTCCGTTTCTGCATTCTCGTCGTACAAGGCTAGCACTGGTGCGCAAGTTAGAGCCTCCTTAAGTGCTCGGAAAGCTCTTTCTTTTGTCTCATCCCAGTAAAATTTGGCGTCTCACTGCAGAAGTTCTTGTAATGGACATGCCTTGTTACAAAATCCTTTTATGAAACGTCGATAGTATGAGCACAGCCTGAGAAAACTTCTCACATCACGAATGTGCTGAGGAGTTGGAAATTCTGTGACTGCCCATACTTTATCTGGATCAGGACGGACATAATCTCTGTTGACTAGGTGCCCCAGGATTTTTATCTCTTTGCCGACGAAGAGGCACTTCTTTGGATTGAGGTGGAGACCTGCAGCCTGAACACACTTCAACACAGTTGACAGGCGACTCAGATGTTGTTCAAATGTTTTCGAGAAAACGACAATGTCATCTAAATAGCAGAGCCACGTCGTCCACTTAAGGTGTCGAAGCAAGTTATCCATCATGCGTTCGAATGTGGCTGGAGCATTATAGAATCCAAATGGCATTACTTTAAATTCATAGACACCGTCAGGTGTAATAAAAGCTGTCTTCTCCCTGTCAGCTTCGTCAACCTCGATTTGCCAGTAACCTGTCTGCATGTCCATAGTTGAGAAGTATGTAGCTCCTTTCAAGCAGTCTAAGGTGTCATCAATATGCGGCAATGGGTAGACATCCTTCTTTGTGATACTGTTCAGCCGCCGATAGTCGACACAGAATCGCCACGTGCCATCCTTCTTCTTTACGAGGACCCCCGGAGACGGCCAAGGACTCTCCGAAGGTTGAATAATGTCATCTCGCAACATCTTCTCCACTTCCTCCCGAATTATCCGTCTTTCAGCTGGTGACACTCTATACGAACACTGGCTAATTGGCGGATGGTCCCCAGTATTGATACGGTGCTTTATCGTGGGTCGTTTCGTCTGACTTTTCCCCTGCTGAGGTGTGAATGCACCCGAAAATTGACGTAGTATGCCTAACACCCGCTGGTGTTGTTCCTTGGTCAGTCCAGGCCCTATTGGCAGTTCCACATATGTTTCCTCCAACGTGTTGTCTGTACTAATAGCAGGGCATGGGTCTTCATTGATGATGTTGAGCTCACCGTCCTTGATTGGTTCAGCTGTCCCGATACACATTCCCTTGGGGATAAGTTGTGACTGCTTGTGACAATTTGTGATCCAAATCTCTCCTTGACCACCGGTAATGCTTATGATAGCCGCTGGTATGTAAATTTCTTTTGTGAGCCTCATAAACTTTTTACTATCAACAAGAACTTCACAGTTTAACCAGTCATCTGTGTTTGTGACTGCAACTCTTCTCACTGTTAACGGCGGTATCGTCACATTGTCAACGACGAATAACTTCCCAGAAAATTCTGTATTACGTGTATCTGGCGGAACAACTTCTTCAATTTGCAGCTCAGATCTTCCACAGTCAATGATAGCTTGGGATGCCTGAAGGAAGTCCCATCCGAGGATGACATTGTGACTACATTCTCTTAACACGACAAATTCAAACGGTTGCGTTCTGTTGTTGATGGTTATTCTTGCGACACAAGTTCCTGCTGGATGGACGTACTTTCCATTCGCGACCTTCAGCACAGTTGCTCCCGTATCACAGAACATTGTCTTCTTTAGTGTGCGGCGGTAATTATCCGATAATACAGAAAAAGAGGCTCCTGAATCGACAAGTGCCCGGACAGGTTGGCTGTCGATTATGACGTCGATGAGATTTCCCGACATCTTGGCAACTGTCGTCCATGGAGGATTTTCATCTGCGGCGGCCTCACCTCCGTAGATGGTCGCCTCGCTTAGTTTTCCTGGGCACGGCGGCTAGGGGAGCGGCTGGTACCTCTGTACGGCGACGGTGAACGGCTGCGGCACGTCGGGGAGCGACCTCGTCTACGGTACGGCGATGGGCTTCCTCCCATAGGTCGACTGAACTCATCAGCAGGTGACTGCCTGGGATAGAACTGTTCCGGCGGCTGACGTCTTGCGGCAAAATAATCATTGAATACTCGCCTCCTCTCTCTGCAGTGGCGTACGACATGTCCAGGGCGTCCACAGTGGTGTGTTGTCTTCTGTCCTCCAGACGTCTGTTCTTCTCCGGGGCGTCATAGTTACCGGGGGAGTTGGCTGTGGTCGCGTCGGTCGGTTCATGGGCTGCCGTTTGGCGGCTGCAGCGTAAGTCATAGCAGGGCGACGTCATTCTTCACGTTGGGTGCGATTTATGGGGCAGACAGGAGCTAGTGTTTGAAATACTCGTCCTCAGTGGCGTCGGCTACCTCGCGACTTACAGGGCTCACATCCATGGCCATAATCTGATGCTCACTCGGTCTAACAGTCCCGGCTACCATGCACTGTTGTAATTCTTCTCTCACAATTTGTTGTATGAGAGAAGCCAAGTCCTGCTGGTCTTCCACAACGGCCATAGGGACAACATTTGGGAGTCTGTCATACTTCTTGCGTCCAACCCTCCTTTGTTGCATCTCTTCAATACGCTGGCAACACTTGATGAACTCTTCTGTCGTAGCGACGTCTTTTATCAGAAGAGCTTGGTACATATCTTCTGCAATTCCCTTCATCAGGTGCGTGATTTTGTCTGCTTCAGTCATGTTCGGATTCACTATGTTACACAGGGCCAAAACATTCTGTTTGTACGATTGTGTCGGCTCACCATGTCGTTGGGCCCGGTTCTTCAGTTGTTCTTCCGCCGAGCAGATTTGACGCTGGCGGTCTGCAAACGTCTTCTTCAGTTCCTCCTGGAACATCTCCCAGTCATTCAACTTGTCTTCGTTGTTCTCAAACCATTGCTGGGCTGTTCCATCCAGATAGAAGTAAACTTTGGCCAAGCACATCGTATGATCCCACCTGTTGTACTTGGCGACTCGGTCGAACCCTTTTAGCCATTTGTTTGGGTCCTGTCCAGCATCTCCAGAGAACACCGACGGGTGCCTGATGTGTAGCTGGCTTACTGCTGGTTTCGTTTCCATAGTTCGTCTGATGATATGGACGTACTCGGTGTATCCCTTGTATTCCGGTTCCAGTCCGTGTAAGCAACGGCTTTTACGTTGCCTAATTGGAGCCACGATGGGGCAGCTGTTGCACAGTGTACCCCGCGCCTCCACCAAACAATGTCACGTTGCAGTGGAAGTAGGCTTGACTTCGACGGCAACTAAACACAGCACTTATACTGAAAGCACGTTTACAAACTCAACATACACGCAGCACTGACTGCCTCTCAGGCAGAGTGCTCTGCTATTTATACACAGACAGAATTTACCAGAAATTAGAAGAACAGTTAACATAAGAAAGAAGTAGAATTTACAAGTGAACATAAGAAAGATGTAGAATCTTCTGGAATTGTAAATTACAAAGAAATAAATTTTTGCCGGTGGGCGGGATTGAACCGGCGATTTTCTGCTCCGCAGTCCATGACGCTATCCCCTGCGCCACGCCGGCAGCTGGTGTTCGTGGTCTCTCGCGGCAATATGAAATTAGTATAGCTTACAACCTTGCAATTTTGGGGCTCAACTAAATTATTCAAATATACAAGGAACAGAAAAGGCCCTAAAATACTTCCTTGAGGCACACCATATTGAAGTGTGCTGAAGGTTGATTTGGTTGTTAGGAGCTGCACATCATATTTATAGGTTTTAGGTTAGCTTTCAAAGGAAGAGACGGGTGGAATTTCAGTTGTTTCAGACTGCGTAGGCATGGCATCTTCCATTAACATCTTTTCCTCTTCTATCCTATTTTCTCCATAATATTTAAAAAGTGATAATTAAAAATATTGTCAACTTCTGACTTTTTGTTAGTAAACAGTCCATTCATTTTAATGGCAATGCAGTCTTTCTTCGTTGCCCTGTTTCTCTTTCAATTATATTACAAACTGTTTTAATTTTATTATTATTACATTTTTTTTTTAATTTCATTGTTATTGTGGCATCATTTGAAAATGTCGTCTCCATGAATATTACTAATGTGTAACAATATGTTTTGAACACATAGACAGTGATTTCTTCCATTTGACTTTTCCACAATTTTACACCAATAAATTCGAAGCCCCAGTGAAAAATGCATAAGAACAATTCCAAAAATTCCCAGATTTTACATTTCTTGTACTTCGATTTTACATTCTTGCTCAACATCTCTCCAGATGAATACTGTTGTAAGCTTTTTTGAAGACAACGAAAGTGATGACCAGATTTTTACTTCAGGCTGTTTAATGCTTCATAATCCACTTAAGATTGATGATTTCTTGTGGACAACTTCTGCCTGGCCGAAATCCTCCTCGATACTCCCCATGTTATTGGTCCAGTTGTTGCTGTATTCTTGAGTGAATAATTTTGGAAAACATCTTATATGTAACATCAACAAGGGATATCCCTCTATAATTATTGGTATCTGACGTGTCACCTTTCTTGTGTAAGGGGTGGATTATTGCTGGGGTTCCATTCCTCAGGCATTTTTTTTTTTTTTTTTTTTTTTTTTTTTTTTTTTGGAGTTCCATTTGTCAATAATACGTTTATATAAGTTTCGAAGAGTTTGATCATTTGCATTCTTCCATAATTCTGCATCCAACTGATTTTCTCCTGCAGCTTTATAGTTCTTCAGCAAGTTAATGGCTTTGAGCACACTTCTTCATATGTTAGCGGTATTAGAGTGGTGGTGGTGTTTTTGTTTGGGGTCAAACCCAAATATTCTCTTGAATCTTCACAGTTGAGTAATTTTTTAAGTAGACTGCCAAGATATTTGCATTGTCTTGGTTGTTATGTACCATTTTCCCATTTTCATTTATCACCATAAGTGTAGGTGAAGTATACTTAGACTTATGCTGTTAAAACATCTTGTAATAATACCTTGTATTATGTTGCTTGAATGATTTGTCTATTGTCCTGAGCATTTCATTCTGATGATTCCTTTTAATTCTTCGAATTTCTTTAGCTGCTTGTCTTCTAGCATTAGTTAGTTCTGCTCTGGATTCATCAGTTTTTTGTTGTTGATCATTTAGCCATGCTTTGTGCCTTGTGTGAATTGCCTTATCACACTCCCTGTTCCATCAGACATGGTTCTTCCTCCTTGTAATTGGAGCTAGTTCTTCAGTTGCTGTTTTCGAACTATTAATTATCATCTCTTAGTTGTGTTTTAGATCTCTCCAAGTATACTTAATTATTAATTAAATGAGTGAGGTCATAATTTCTCTTCCGATTGGATTGGACAGGCTTACGTTTTTCTCTTTGGTGTCAACTTGATTTTTGTTTTGGATATTTAATTATCTGAATCCGTGTTTACTCCATGGAGGAAAACCTTGAAAAATATAAATATCCTTATGATAATTTTTATCCATGACAACATAACAAATTTGGAAATTCCCCCCCCCCCCCCCCAATTTCATGTTAGGGCATTTCCAGGTATTTAATTTATGTGCTTGCTTCTTAAATGTGGTAGTTTCCAAAATAAATCCATGGCCTGTACAAAGTTCAATAAACCTTTGACCATTCCTGTTTCTTAATTTCCTACTACTGGGCAGTATCGCCTTTCTCGTCCAATTTTTGGTTTAAAATGTCCAAGCAAAATTTTAACAAGGCCATCAGAAATGTTTGATATCATAAGGTCAAGTTCCTCCCAAAATTTTTCCACTTATTCTCTATCCTTTATGGTTTTTATCTTTGTTGCTGCGTGTACATTTATCAAGGTGTAGGTTTTGTTCTTTACTTTAAATTGTTAGGGTTGCTGTCCTCGCACTGCATGAGGAAGTTCTCTATTAAGTCTATTATACTATTATGGACCAGAAGTCCTACTCCAAATTGAGGAACATTCTTCATTACCCTTTTACCTGGAGGTCCTTTATAGAGACAATATCCTGCTTATTCAGTTGGATCCTGATTTGCATTTCAAAGTTCTTGAAGTGCTGTTATTAAGATTTTTTGTTGATCCATTTCATCTGTTAGTGCTTCAACCTATCAAATTTCATTAGTGAGTCAATATTTAATGTTGCAAAGTATGAAAACTTTCCTTCCTTGTTGAATTTAAGTTTCTTCTTATATTGCTGTGCCTGCATGTCTGCTGGTCCTGTGATTTACCTTGATCTTCTAAATGACATCCACATTATTCAAAGGATGTCTTTTCTTGAGTTTTTTTATAGGGATGGGTCGAACCCCAATTTTACCAAATCGAATCCGAATACCAAATCTTAAATAAAACATGTGCCAAATTCCAAACCCAAATCAAATCTTCCAAATCTTGAACCCAAATAATCTGTTAAGTACGTGTATTTAAAAACAATTACTACTCCAGACAGTGATGAAGATTAAGCCATTCTGGGACGGATCACAAATGACAATATTACAGTAAAATTTAAGAAATTGAAATTTCATGTAGATTTTTATTTTAAATCTTAACGATTTTCTAATACTCCCCCCCCCCCCCCCGCCCCCAGTCTTGTGCTCAAAAGAAATTTGTAGGCTATGAAAAATTTTGAGATACATGTTGTTTAGATGCTCTAAATGATAATAAACTTCTTCTCTCTATTACAAAACAGAGTGTTTCATTTTGATGAAATAAACAATAATTGCATTATGAAGTCCTAAAAAAAGGAAGTGTTAGTCCAAAGGGAAGAATTAAAAATAAAACCTGAAACGGTGAGTAGATATTTTGGAAGTTGGGAAAATAGATTCTTAAAAAAAAAAGAAAAAAAAAGGACATGTAAATGTTAAATCATTTTATAGTGACATATCAGGCATTCCATGAATGACAGACAGGACATTCAGACAGAGAAATCCACGTTTATTCAACGTGTGTGTACTTGTTATTGCCATGGTTCCGGAGGTTAAGCAAGGATACTTAGTGGATTTATTTATTCTTTCAAAAGTTTAAGATCACCCAACTTGTCTGCACAGAATTTATATTCATAGAAGATTCAAAATTCAGTACTAGAAGTCAGTTACCATGTTTCATTTCTTACTATTTCCAATCAGCATAAAAATAATAAAAATGTAAACATTAATGTGATACGTATATTCTCCCGCATTCACCGTTGTCTTTTGGGGTTGTTAGGCAGACGTAATTTAAATGTAGTAACAGCTAACACGGAAGATTAGATGGCATAATGTTTACATTTGAATTATTCTTATGGCGAAGAGAGTGTGGAATTTATGAATCAGGATTCATAGGAACAATCCCTTGCCCCTAAGAGAAAAGCACGTAAGTTGTAGCACGAAGGCAGTGGTTGTTGCGTCAGGCATATTGACACAACACAGGCTTGCCAGTCGGCTTTACGTAGTAGCTTTTATATGAGACTTCAAATATACAGAAATATAAAACAATTTTATTACACTTATAATACAAATTTTACGAAATTATTATAATGGCAATTAGATACTGGTACGGTAAATCTGATTCACTGCCACTTGATTCCTTGTTACTCAGTTCCTTCGTAGTACAGAGCATCATCCCTTGTACCATGTAGTGCATACGATATCGATCATTTTTAAATGCCCGCTATGCAATCTCATTTGGAACCCACTTCCATGTATCATCATTCCATTGGCACTCTTGCACTGTTTACACGATCCGTTGGTGTCAGTTGTTTGTCACTTTTCGAAAGGCAGTCAGTGTACATGTGTTTAAGCTTGATCTTAAATGATTTATTGAAACAGATGTCAAGTGGTTGCTGAATTGACGTCATCCTGCCTGGATGGCGCACAATTAGAACTTTTTTCCGCACTTAATAAATAGCTTTCTTCTTGAAATCATAGTGCTTCATCACAGTTCACATACCCCAGCACTTTACAAAATCGATGGAACAGAACGTGAAATCAGAATGAAGCAACTCAAGGAGGAATCCTAAAGCCTTATGTATTGTTGGTATTTACATAAAGAAATTTATTTTTGTAGCTTCTAATATTTCAAAGGCTGCTATATTTTATATTTGGACCTGCAAAGCAAGCCTGTGTAGCACTGCTTATATCAGACGGGAAAACTTACTTGTGGCGGCTTCTAGCGCCATTTTTCAGAACTTTGTTCCCGTTGTACTCTATTTAAACCACAGGCGATTTTTGGACCAAAAAAAAAAAAAAAAAAATGTGTGGCTTAGGTTCTGGTAAATACGCTAGATTGTTTTCACAATAGTCACGCAACTGCATAAATTTCGTTGTGGTTTCACTTCAATAAATTTGAAGTGAAATCGTTTTGTTTTATGACGTCACATCTTTCAGCGGATCTATGGAAAATAAAGTAAATAACGCTGACAAAAGTGCACTGTTATGCAAAGTAAAGTACAACATTCGTAACTGAAGGTTTCCATATAACACTCTGGATTTGGGATTCGGTAGTATTCCGCCATTATGCATCAAATCTCGAATCCGAAGCCTGTATGTTAGATTCGGTGAATAATGGATTCGGCCGAACCACTAGGAAACAACCCTAGTTTTTTAAACAAACAGGTGATTTATTCATTAAAAGACTCTAGTGTTTGACTGAAGTCAGGGTTTACAATTCTAAATGTAACCATAGCAAGGTGGAAGAAACAGCCACCCTTAACATGGGACACTGACCAGAAAGCCGCCTGATCTGGAAACAGATCAGGATTCATCCACAACTCTCACTCCTGCTTTGGTTTTATATCATTGTGTCCTCCTAGCCTTTGAGGTACCATCCCCTAACCATACAATGCAGTGCTTGTTAGATGGTGGCACTTACTTCCATGTCACAACATCATTGTTGGGTTTATGCAGTTTTTAATTAGAGTAACCCCACTATGAGTTACCCCCTCCACACTCCGTTAATGTTTCTGTTGCCTCAGTCTGGGACTGCTTATTCAAGTTTCCCCCTAATTCCGCTATCCATCCCTTGGCTGAAGCTTGCCCGAGGCAGTGTTGCTTAGACTGATCATTCTGGCAAATAATACAAAGCTGCCTGAAAGTAGTACACACTATAGCACGGAAGCAAAAACACAGGCAAGGCATTCCATTATTGTCAAAAACTTTAAATTAATATTTTGTTAACAGGTTTAAAGATGTCTGTCTGCATCACAATGATCGTCTCTCCAGTGAGTTACATACTGTTCCCATCATTAAAGCCTGATTGATGAAACCGCACATGCATCATATTTTGTCAGATATTTGAAATAATAACTATATTCCATGTGTATGGCAAAGTTTGTAAGTCAGAAGTATATAGCTCTTCCTATGAGTGATTGTTGCTTGCTATGCTGTCCCAAACTGTGAGGAAACTCTCTTACTACCAACGTGAGTCAAAGGGCTATCTACCACCTCAGTGAATGGGTGGCAGTGTATTTGTCATGGAGAAAAGTCTGCCAGTATGTACACACAGAACCCTTTCATATATTGATATTATTCCGTTGTATGAGAATCTAATAATATTTTTTGTTTTTTTGTTTTTCAGAAACAGTCATTTAGCCTGCCAGCGCTGGCAGCAGTTAGTAAACTATT
Organism: Locusta migratoria; assembly: GCA_026315105.1. Taxonomy (NCBI): domain Eukaryota; kingdom Metazoa; phylum Arthropoda; class Insecta; order Orthoptera; family Acrididae; genus Locusta; species Locusta migratoria. The sequence goes on from CM048746.1 coordinate 299,631,129, forward strand.
TGAGGCTTCATATGCAGAGTTAGGCCCTGTGCGGGCTGGAACTGTGGAGATCCCAGGCATTGGTATTGCTTCCTTGGTAAGTAACAATGCTAGAGTAGAATATAGTGCTTACACTTTTAATCTTGTTTCATCAGTAACTAACAAAAAATTAATGATAGTACACATCAGCTAAAACACTGGGACTAATCCTATCTCTTTTGTGGCAGCCCAGATTTAGATTATAAGGAGGTGCTGTAAAATCAGTACTTACAAAAACTTGTGTTTTTACTATTTCTTAAATTCATTATCTCAGGTGATAGAATTCGCGGATAAAGCAATAAAACCTATTCAATGTTGAAGACTACATTTAAGTGTCATCTGTAGTTCATTGGCATGTACTTTTCTCATTTTATCATTAGAAAATAAAGAATGTAATCAAGAGACATATACATATTTATTGTTAGCATGTTAGCAGTATCTGTTTGTAACCACACTACCATGATTCTATACATCTACATACATACTCTGCAAGGAGGATACTCAGTACCACTACTAGTTAATTGCTTTTCTGTGTCACTCCCCTATAGAATTAGAGAGAAATGAATCCTCTTATGAGCCATAATCTCTCTGATTTTTATCTTTTTGGTCCTTATGTGAAATGACTGTTAGGTTTACATCTGGTGGCGAGTGGTTCCTGCCGTAGCAGTCTCCGAATGCCAAGTTCCAATAAGTGTTTGTGTTATTGTAGTTGAATTATTAAAGGTAGTAGATTTCAGGAGGTGTTATCACACTAGTTATTTATTAAACTTAGTACTTTTCAACAGGTGACTTGCTGTTTTTAACGTAGTTGAGGTTGATAAACTTTAAGTTACGGTATTTGGTAACTCTTGTACTCTCACTGTGTTTAGTTAGTTTATTAGTGACGCTTGAATTTGAACTTGTTTATACAAGCAACAGTGTAAAGTTTCTGTGATAGTGTTATTTGCTCTTTTCTGATACTATTAGTTGTTGTTACTTGATTTGTAGAGACTGAGGTTTGTTGATTGCTGTAGTTAAGAGGTACTTCCTCGTTCTTTTGTAGAAACGTAACTTCATAACGTAGATGTCTAGTTTTTCTTAACAAATAATTGTTAAATTTTACCATGAGTGAAAAGTGTGGGCTCTGGTCTTAGGGTCGTGCGTAGTGGGCTGCAGTGTGGGGTTTGTAGTAAGTATTTTCATTTGGGGGGGGGGGTGCAGTGGGAAGCCAGTGGGCATTGTGGTGAGGTTCTCTCCTGGAACTGTAGATTTTGCAGCAGGAATAAGATGATAGAGGAGCAGGAGCGTTTGATCTGCGCCCTTCAGGTGCATTTGAAAAACGCTGAAGAGGAACTAGGCAGGTTGAGGAGAGGAAGGGGGGCTGGGGAATGGGAACTGGCAGTTGACAAGAAGGTAGCTAGGAGAAGGTATTCAGGTAGCTTTACATTGCAAGTTGCAAATAGGTTTGACCAACTGTCAGAGATGAGTGGAGATGAACCTCCTGTAGGTGTAGGAAGTACACAGCAGACCTCAGCTGTTAGGAAGCCGAAATTTGTAGAGAGGGCTCTTAGGAAGAAGAAGGTTCTACTGCTAGGCAGTTCTCATGGCAGCGGTGTTGACCAACAGTTGCAGGAAGTACTTGGTAGTGCGGGGAATATGATATAGGTGGTGATCTGGAAGGGATAGCAACTCAAACTGGTGGCACGAATGTGCATTTCGTGCAGCTGTTTCAGCATCATAATAGGCCTTGTCTGAATACAGCTGTCAGCCGTGTTAACATGGGGCTTGAGAAGGCGCTGATGACGGAGGGCATGGATCACATTGCAGTGGTGCCAGTTGAGATTATCCAAAGGTCGGATTTTACTAGGCATGGTCTGCACCTCAATAGGTATGGGAAAGGGAGGTTGCCAAAGCTCATAGGTTACAGTATAGTAGGGGGTGGGGGTGTCACTCATGGAAAAATTCCTGTAGTAGTTGGTGTTATGGATGCACCGTTTTTAGACTGAAGATAGCTGATAGGTATTCCTGCTTAAAGGAATTCTCTCTAAGAAAGGAACCACCTTTGACAAAGTCTAACAATATAAGTAATAAGGGAATTACTGTTTTTCATCAAAATATAAAGGGTATCAGAGATAAAGTTAATGAACTGCTTATTGATACTGATTCTGACATTATTGGTATTTCAGAGCACTTTTTAAGTGGTGTGACAATTCAGAGACTTCCTTTGCCAGGATACAGGTTAGCTGCCTTCTTCTCTAGGAGTTCCTTGCAGTGTGGGGGAGTGGCCATGTATGTAAAAAACGATTTTTCATCAGAGTCAATCAATTTTTCTAAACACTGCACAGAAGATATATTTGAATGTTGTGCAGGAGTTGTTAATGTTAATGGAACTAAACTAGTAATAATTGTTATTTATAGATCCCCTGACTCAGATTTTAAAATGTTTCTGCCCAAGCTGGAATTGGTTCTGGGTTCACTGTATAGGAAGTATAAACATTTAATTCTGTGTGGATATTTCAACATTAATTGTGTAGGTGATAGCTCAAGGAAAAGTCAGCTGTTAGATCTATTTAATTCCTATAACATGATGCAAACAGTATTTTTTCCATTGAGAGTGCAAGGAAATAGCAGTTCTACCATTGACAATATTTTTGTTCATTCTTCATTATTAGAGGGGCACTCTTTCAGCAGAATAGTAAATGTCCTACAGACCACAATGCCCAATTTTTAATTCTTAAAAGTATTTGTACTCAAACAAATGTTAAACATAAATATCAACTACTCAGAAAAGTTAATCCAGTTGCAATTGAGAACAAGAATGGCAAGATGTTTATAGTGCTGATAATGCAGATGATAAATATAATGCTTTTCTGAACACATTTCTTGTGCTGTTTGAAAGTTGCTTTCCACTAGAATGCTCAAAACAGGGTACTTCCAGTAACAGACAGCCAGGGTGGATGACAAAGGGGATAAGAGTATCATGTAGAACTAAGCAGGAATATTATCAAAATGTTAGAAGTAGTCAGAATGAAGATGCAGTAGCCCATTACAAACAGTACTGTAAGGTTTTGAAAAAGTCATTAAAAATGCAAAAAGTATGTGGTATGCAAAAAGAATAGCAAACTCGCGGGATAAAGTTAAAACTATCTGGTCAGTCGTGAAGGAAGCGTCTGGTCAGCAGCAGCAGGTAGAAGATATAACGTCAGTGCATAGTAGGAATGTTTCTGTTACTTACAAGTTAGATATATGTGCAATATTCAATAATCAGTTTCTGAATATAGTAGGGGAACAAAACAAAACTCTAGTTTCTACAGGTAATCATATAACGTTTTTAGAAAATGCCTTTCCGAGGCTGTTACCTGAAATAGTCCTTCATGATACTTCCATAGTCAATAATTAAATCACTAAAGACTAAGGACTCTTGTGGATGTGATGGGGTATTTAGCAGAATTCTAAAGTACTGTTCTCCATATGTTAGCCCAGTACTAAGCCATATTTGTAATTTTTCCTTTCAGAATGGTCAGTTTCCTAAAAGATTAAAGTACTCAGTAGTGAAACCACTTTATAAAAAAGGAAAGAGGGATAATGTAGACAACTATAGACCTATTTTTATGCCATCGGTTTTTTTCTAAAGTTATTGAAAAGGTTGTATATTCAAAATTAATCATTTCAGTTCACATAATTTATTGTCAAATGTACAGTTTGGTTTTAGAAGTGGTTTAACGACTGAAAATGCTATATTTTCGTTTCTCTGTGAGGCACTTGATGGGTTAAATAAGAGGCTACGGACATTAGGCGTCTTCTTTGATTTAACAAAAGTATTTGATTGTGTTGATCACAAAATATTGTTGCAGAAGTTGGAACATTATGGAATACGGGTAGTAGCCCACAACTGGTTCACCTCTTACTTTAATAATAGACACCAGAAGGTAATTCTCGGCAGTGTAAAAAATGGCTATGACGTGCAATCCCAATGGGGCACAATTAAGTATGGGGTGCCCCAGGGGTCTGTTTTGGGACCATTGCTCTTTCACATTTATATAAATGATATGCCTTCGAGTATAACAGGTGACTGTGTAATATTTTTGTTTGCTGATGATACCAGCTTGGTAGTGAAGGATGTTGCTCGTAATATTGACACGGTATCATATAATGTAGTTCAAGAGATAAGTTCATGGCTTGTAGAAAACAAGTTGATGTTAAATCACAGTAAAACTCGGTTCTTACAATTTCTAACACATAATTTGTCGAAAGCTGACATTCTGATTACACATAATGGGCATGTGATAAGTGAGACTGAACAGTTCAAATTTCTAGGTGTTCATATAGACAGTAAGCTGTCAAGGAAAGCCCATGTTCAGGATCTTGTCCCAAAACAAAATTCTGCTATATTTACCATTGGAACAATATCTGCAATAAGCGATTTTTCTACACGAAAAGTAGTCTATTACGCTTACTTTCACTCAGTTATGACGTACGGCATTGTTTTTTGGGGTAACTCGCCTGATGCAAAAAGGATATTTCTGGCTCAAAAACGGGTGGTTCGAGCAATATCTGGTGTAAGTTCGCGAACGTCATGTCGACCCCTTTTCAGTAGTCTGGGATATTTGACTCTGGCGTCACAATACGTTTTTTTCTCTAATGTCGTTTTTTTTGTTAACAATATCAGCTTATTCCCACGAGTTAGTAGCTTTCACCCGGTGAATGCTAGACAGAAGTCGAATCTACATTTGCATCACACCACCTTAACACTTGTGCAGAAAGGGGTACAGTACTCTGCGGCATCCATTTAATCCACACACTTTCATGTGCAAATGACTACTTAAAAATTTTCTATTACCATTCTTGTGTAACAATTAATGTATTGACTTGTTCCATGACCATGGAGTCTCACTCCTCAATTGGGTCCTATGGAACAGAAAAAAACAATAAATAAATAAACAATAAACTGATAACACATTGATCATGTTCGGTGTGGTGATATTATAAATTCAGTTAAGTAAAAAATGTGCACTAATTGTGGCCCCTCACCCTCTCTCTCCCCCCCTCCCTTTTTTGAGCTGCATATGCCAGATTTATGTGGTAGTTGGAAATTTTATTATTTTGCTTTTTGACCAGTGATAGTATCAGTACCCGATTGTGTTATAGTGCATTGTGTATTTTCAAACATTTGTTAGTGCCACAATTAATTAATATGATCCATTGTAAACTGCACACACACACACACACACACACACACACACACACACACACACATTTTCAGTAAGGGTACTCACAATCAGAAGCAGTTATTCTCTCTTTTCAGTGTGCAATTATGTGATAAATTTTATATATTTCTTTTTTGGGGATTTTTGAATGTTAGCTAAATGGTATTTTTGAAATATTTTGTAACTTACAAATTTTATGCAGAATGTGTTTTTTAATAGATTGACATTGATAATTCACTGTTACTGTGCAAAGAATTTCAGTGTGTATCAACACAAATATCCATCCAGTTTGAGAATGTCTGAAATTATGAATGTTATGCGTAACCTTTTTCAATAGTAATTTGGCGTTCATGATTTAGTAACTGCAGCACATAATTATAAGTATATTGTTTTATAAGAAGCTGTCTCTTCTAAAAGAGGTAAATATTATCTACAGTAATGATAAATGAAGGCTGTTTACAAGTTTGTAAACAACTATAAACTCTCCCGTTTTTACTGTCTGCCATACAGGAAGTATTGTATCTATCACCATTTGGCCACTTGACTGCGAGTGTGAGTTGTTACCCTATAAATTGTGTAAGGTTGGTGGGTAATGCTCCTCTTGATCTTTTACCCAATGATTGTGTTGCCGCCTTTTATCTTTCTAGTTAATTGGTCGCCGTTGCATATCATAGAATACAGAGACCCTAATCAGTGTGTCCTTTTCAACACATTTTCTTCTGATAAACATGGGCAAGAGTAATTGTGAGCAATTTTTAATGCATTGTAAACCAAGCATTGGAGAAGGATCTGGATTAAAGATGGAACAGATCCACTCTGGGTTAATAATGATATTCATAAAATGCACTCTTGGTTCAAAATCAACAAGCAATGAAGAGAGATAAAAGTTAATAGAGATTAACAGTTTTTACAAAACACTGACGCACAAATAATACACTTACTACCAGCAAAAGATGTAGCGAAGAATTCAAGAAAATTCTGCTGCTATTTAAAGTCAACAATCAGATCAAAGGCCTCTATCCAGTAACATGTTGATCAGTCTGAGATAGTATTGCAGATAGTAAAGGGACAGCTGAAGTTTTAAATTTCACTACATTTCATTCCATTCCATGGTGGATAGATGATGTGATAACTGCGCAGTAGGCGTAATTGGTTATAATAAAAACAAAAAATTGCAACAGAGACTGCTGTTTATTTCATTGGTTTAAATTTCACATTTAAGGAATCTGTGAGTCAAGAGGTTCACAACTATACCATTATTTGACATCGCACTGATTCCCGAATGGAAGAGATAGTAATGGGCATCCCTGTTGCAGAGGAGCAGCTGAGAGAGATGAAAACAAATAAGTGGCCTGGCCCATTGGAATCACATTTCAGTTTTACTCTGAGGCTTCAGCCCCTTTCTTATCTGGCACTTAACTGCAAGTCTTTGGTCCATTGCAAAGCGTAGGTGACTCGTGTATAAAAAGGGTAAAAGAGTGGAACCTCTAAAATGTTTATATTCCTGAATTGACTAATAATAATGATGAATGAAAAGTTAATCCTCCTGTTGAGTTCCCGGTACTTTACGAGAAAAATAATGTTGTAAATGCAATTCCATCCTTTGGTGTCTCTGAAAAGGTGGGAAGGAGAATTAATTTCAAAATTCTGCAGCAGGGAAGCCCTTTGTTGGTTTGTGTATATGTAATCTCCTAATCATATTTTTGAGAAGTATAGGTTGCTTACTCATCACAGAGATGTCCGATAAGCTGCAGAAAGGCACAAATAACAGAACACAACATTAGAGCTTCTGACCGATTGGGCCTTCATTGGTAAGAGAGACACAAACATACACACACTCAAGACTGCCGACTCTGGCCGCTGTGGCCAGTCTACAGTACCCAGCACAGCTGAGGCGAGAGCAATCAATGGTGGGGGTGAGGAAGTGGCAGGGAGAGGAAAGCAGGAGCGGAGGTCGGGATGTACTGCATGGGTGGGGGAATACGCCAGTGCAGAAGGAAGGGAAGGGTCTGAAATGAGTGGCGGGAAGTGTAGTGGAGGCAGGAACTAGTGAAGGTTAGGCTTGAGAGGTTGCGTAGGAAATTTCGTAGGAAGAGTTCCTACTAGCAAATTCAGAAAAGCTGGTGTTTGCGGAGAGGATCCACATGGCACGGGCTTTGTAGCAATCATTGAAGTGAGCCACATTATGCAGTGCTGCATGCTCTGCAATAGGATGGTCTACCTGTCCCCTGGCCACAGTTTGACAATGACCATTTATCTGGATCGACAGCTTGGTGCTGGTCATGCCCACGTAGAAAGCTGCACAGTGGTTACAACTCAGTTTGTAGAAACATCCATTACATTCCGCTTGTTATTTTCCCTGCATGAAGTTTTATACAAACTTCCCATATTGTTTAATGTAATTAATGAGTTCTTGGCTGTTTTTACACATTCGTACAAGTTTTCCATACATTTCTGCTGTTGTCCAAAGTTCCACGAGTTCCTTACACATTCCTATGAGTTTTACACACACACACCAGTTCCCTCCAAACCTTGTCCAGAAACAGATCTTACGGGCACTGCCTGTCCAATCATCCACCAGCTCCCCACACCCACCATCCAGCCACATAGGATCACTCCTCTTGTAACCCAGTATTACACAGGACTGGTGCAGTTAAACTACATTCTCCACCAGGGTTTTGACTACCCTTTATCCTGCCCTGAAATGAGAAATACCCTACTGAATATACTCACTAACCTCCTTTAGTGGTATTCCACCACCCATCAAACCTATGTAATATCCTTATCCATCCCTACTCCATCTCTACTCCTAACCCCTTGCCCCATGGCTCATATCCCTGAAATAGACATAGTTACAGTCCTGTCACAGGCATTTCTTATTCCATAAAAGGCAGGGCAACCTATCAAGGCAGTCATTTTATCAACGAAGTGAGTTGCAACCACTGTGCAGCTTTCTACATTGGCATGAGCAGCACCAAGCTGTCTATCCAGATGAATGGTCATTGTCAAACTGTGGCTAGGGGACAGCTAGACCAACCTGTTGGAGAGCATGCAGCACTGCATAATGCGGCTCACTTCAATGACTGCTACACAGCCTGTACCATACAGATCCTCCCCCCAAAACACCAGCTTTTTTTTAATTTCTTGGGTGGGAACTCTTCTTACAATATCTACTGTGCTCCCACATTTCCCCGTGTCCAAATCTGCCTCCACGAACCTTCCCTCCTCTTCCCTGTGCACACTCTATCCTTACATTTGTCTCCCATCCCATCACACATTTGAGTCCCTTCCCTTCCTTCCACATTGTTGGTCTGACAGCACTGGCATATTCCACCACATATGCTGTGCAACCCCCCTCCCCCTTTCCTTCCTGCTTCCCTCTCCCTATTGGTTGCTCTCGCCTCAGCCATACTGGTTATCGCAGACTGACCACAGCGGCCGGAGATGGAGGTCGTCGCTTTGTGGGTGTGTCTTTGTTTGTGTCTCTCTTACTGATGAAGGAATGTTGTATTCTAATAATGGAAAGTCCAGGTTGGAATTAACAGTAGTAATCTATATATAATAATAAATCTGTAAATGTAGGCGTGTTGCTGTTCACTTCAATCTTCAAAACTACTGGACAAATCTTCATGGGGTTTTGATAGGAAAATGAGAAAAGTTTGGGTCAACATATAGGCACAATTTTATCAAAATCAGATGAAGGAAAGAAAAAGATATCGTAAATTTAAGTGTTTTCAGTAACCGCCGTGTCTGTTTGTTCAACTATTAAAAATCTCTTACCTCCAAAACTACTTCATGAATTTGCATGGGATTTTCACAGGTAACTTGAGTGTCACTCAGGATAACATATAGACTTCATTTCATAAAAATCAGATCACAGAAAAAAAGAAAATCGTAATTTGAAATTTGTTATCTACAACCGTCATGTCTGTCTGTCTCTTTGATCATGTTTATCTCCAAAACTACTTGACGAATTTTCATGGGGTTTTCACATGTAACTTGAGCATATCGTGCTATTACATAAAGGCTTCAATAATTAAAATCGGATCAGAGAAAATGAAAATATCATAATTCAATCACTTGTTTAAAAGTCTTTGTGTATGTCTATTTGTTTAGGGTAATCTCCAAAACTACTATACTAATTCCCATGGGTTTCCACAGGTAAATTGGGAATAGTTTGGAGAGTATCATAGGCTTCATTTCATCAAAATCGGACCAGAGAAAGGAAAGATATCGTAATTTGAAGTTTTATATGTATACTATGCTTATAAGTATGGTGTACTTCAGCAAATCTCCAAGAGAACTATACAAGCTTTCGTGGAGTTTCATAGATCAACTGAGAGTACCTTGGGGCAACATACAAGCTTCATTTCATCAAAATCGGATCAGGGGAAGAAATGATATCGTAATTTGTAGTTCTGGTGTATGCTGTGCTTGAATGGCAGCATAGCATAGCAAAGATCCAATAGAGGTGCTGTTCGTTACATAGTATACCAAATAACTAATAGATGGTGATATTGCATTTTTTATTCACATAACTTAGGTGTAATAAACTGATTCAAGGGCTACGATTTTCCATACAGCAGCGATGTAGTGTATTGATGTTGGGAACACCGTTGAATCCTTTTTGAAAAATCACTCATGTACAATAAGGGGAATAATTCTGTGTTGATGATGAAATAAATAAATAAATAATGTTGTTCCGATCAGCAAATTAATGATCCCCCTAAAGCGAATATTTAGTTGCCAACGTTAACACACTAAATCGCTGCCACTGGAAGTAAAATTTAACCCAGGTATGACACAAATATCATTTTGTTACTAGCTGTATCCCACATGCCTTGCAATGTCATGGAAAGAAAAAAAATCACATTGATGTGTTCCATAGAACAGCAACAGACCACTAAAGGTGCTGTTGGTTTTGCAGTGCTGCAAAGAAACAATATATGATCCTATAGTGTGTATTCCCTCAGTGACAGAAGTAATTAAGAGCCACAATCTTATCTCTGCAAATACAAACTAACATTGAACAGTGAGTTGCTGATTACTCTTTGTATATTCACAGCTTAACGACATTTCTTTGCTTTTCTTGACAGGGAACATTTGAATTAAAAACATAACGACATCCCTTTGCGTCTACTGATACTCTAATTTACACAAGAATTCTTTGCAACGAAAATCGAATTTATGTTGTCCCCTTTCTGATTTCTGTGTATTCTCATTACATTTTTAGTGCATTATATAATTTAGGAATGCCTTGAAAATGCCATAGTACAGGAAAGGACAAAGTGAGGCGACATTAGTTACATAGTACATCAAACAACTAATTATGGTGTTGCTGCGTTTTTCTTTTTCATTCTCATAGCTATGGTGTAATACACTACAAAACGGGCTACAATTTTACTTATGGTGGTGGCATTGTGTGCTGATGTTGGCAACAGCCATTGAATGCTTTTTCAAAACTAAGTCACATATAGAATGACGGCAATAATTCGTTATGTTCCCGATGAAATAAATAATTTATGCTGTTCTGGTCAGTAAATTAATCATCCCCCTAAAGCGAATAGTTAGTTGTGAACGATAGCAATCTAAACCGCTGCCACTGCAAGTAAAATTTAACCCAGGTAGGCCACAATTTTTTTTAAAATTCCTAACTGTATCCCATATGCTAAGAAAAGAAGTGCATATTTCTACAGGGTGATTTTGAGACAAATCCACTCCTTCCACACATTTATTTGCCCTTACGATTGGTTTGTACTTTATTGGCTGCAAAGAAGCCCCACCTCCTTTTCGCAGAGCAACCATATAAGATGAAATAATATCTAAATAAATGTGTCACAGAAACGACAAGAAAGTTGAGGTAGCGTCGCTTGTCGCTAAAAGGGCCATTTACACATAGTCATCCATCTTAACCGAAGAAAAAAAAGACCAAGATAAAGTCAGCGATTAGTATATTTTTCCCAATATTATGTGACATTTCCACCCTAATGTTGAGGACACAAAAACTGTTCTGCGCATCTGAATGCTCACTCCAGAGATATTTCTGCTCTGTGCCACCACTAGAGATAATATACACACGTGAGCAACCAAGGATTGCGAGCGACAAACTCATCAGAAACCTCTCTGCTTTTATAAGTGTTCCGTACAATATTGAGATAAAAATTTGAAATTACTTACTTTTGGTGTGGACTACATTAAGATAGAGGAAGGTGTCTTCTTTTGCCGAGACAATTCCACTTGGAGTTCTGAATATATAGTTCTATTACAGAAGGTCGATTTTAATTTCATGCTTTACAAAGTAATCACTGCAGGACATGGGGACATGTATTAGCTTAAAGAGTGGCCAATGCTGCTGACACAGTCAAGAAAATTCACTGGAAATATTATATTTAATGGAAAGTTTTATACAGGCGATCAGCTTCAACGATTACCCAGACTTACTGTAACGCACATTGACACCACCATGACGTCTTATTTAAACAGACATGAACTGCTCTGTTGATTGAAGTACCGGACTTATAGCATTTGTTGAGGTTTTGATAATAGGGAGCACTATATAAAGATTAACTACATTCTCCACAGTGCAACACTGAAACATACTAATACTTCAGCATACACTTACAGTTTAGTACTACACCATAGAACCAATACATGGATGGTGCTGTTATTATTATTACTATTTCTCATCTCAACGATAGAAGTGTTTTCAGAAGTTTATGCCAGACAGTTTCACACTGCAGTCTTAACTTTATGAACACAAACTAACATTAAATTTACATCGTTCCAGTTTATGGACTTAAATTAATTTCACTTTTTGTATGAAAACCTTATGAACATTCATCGTTTTTGACAATGACTTCTTGTTAAATTTGACATCTTGGCTAGGAAAACTGAGTTTATTGTCAGAGGGATCCAACAAGGACTCTGTTTTTGCTGGCCTATATATGCAACCAAAAAATTATATGCAACCAAAAAACAATTGTGAGTGAAAATTGCATTTTTAAGATTCTTAATATTTTTCAGATAATGAAAGAGTCAAAGAATAATTGTTACAGAGTGAGTGTTGTTCACTGTATATTGCTCGTAAATATTCTATTATATGTCTCCTGGCATTAGATAAATAATGATAATTGGATCAATAATCCTGTTATGGTATAGAATTCAGGGTGTGTTTTTCTGCCTTTTACACAATTTCTTTGTCAGTTCACAATTTTAATTTGCCTCAGCTTTTGCGTTAAGATATTTTCATTTCTCCCATGATTTACTGTATGTTTTTTGAACCCATGTTCGAGGAGTTAAAAACTTACGTAATTGACATAAATTAATGCTGGCATGATTTTTGCTTTCAAGATGTGTCTAAAACATAACTCAGTAAAGTTGTTTGACATTTTTTGCTTTTATTGGAATGCATACTTCACATTTCGTTGTTTATAGTTCACGCTAAGTTGCGGTGCAGTGACTGATTGGCGTGACTGTAATTTACAACCGCTTCCATCAGCCTTCGCACGTACTGTTTAGTCAAATGTCGTTTTTCATGTTTATTATGATGAGTTTCGAGAATGAATTTATTCTCAATGTGAACTGAAAATATTTATGTAACTACTTTTGTGACATTTCATAATCAGTGTGAATGATAGTTTGCATGTATGTGTGGTTTTTTGCACATTGGAAGGGGCAAAGTAAGTTATAATCTGAAAAAGACAGTATGGTGCAAGAAATAGTTGTGTTTGACAACACGATTAAATTCTCAAAAATTGTTGTCCAAAGTGCGAAAAAAATACGAATCATGAAAAAATTCGCAACTGGTGCAATGTTTCATTATTTAAAGAGTGAATGACACAGATCCAGCATTCACGAAAACATCTATTATGATGACTAAAATTATGTCAAATTTGTCCTATGAAGTTACCAGTTTCAGATAACCTTTATTACATATTAAAAACAGGCTGTGCCTAGTATTGTGATGTCTATTACATTATAAATTGTATAAAAACTACAAAAATGCAAGTGCTGAATTTTAAAATTTATTGCTGTAATCCAAACTCTGAATAATGATGATTTTCAATTAACATTAAAATAATATTTAAAAAAATTTCCAATGGCAAAATGTTGGGGATGGCAAAATTAAAATTATGACAGCAAAAATAATTTTAAAATATTATTTTAATATTAATTGAAACCATCATTCAGCTACACGTGTTGCACCTGCCTAAATACAGCCCTGAACATGAGTATATTTTTTAAGTTGCTGAGGTGCATATCTATACTTTATTTAATTTCAAAACAATGCTTTTAAATAAACTAAAATGTTATACATTAATTTTTTATTTGAATTTTTAATGAATATACGATGATACCGATAATTAAGTATTATCGAATGTAATTGTGGATCTTTGTGTTTATTTTGGATCACTCATGGGTCCTTTGTGTATAAAAAATGTTTTCCTTCAATGCACTCATATATTCAGCACTTTTGATTTGTAAGCAGTTGAAGATATGTAGAAAAACTGTTCAAGAATAATAATTGCTTGTAATTCATACTTTTATGTCTAGTTAATAAATGGTGAACCTAGAAAAAAACGATAATTCCTTGAAAAGCCTGAAAAAAACCTTGATTTGAAAATTACTTACCACTGGACACCTTGGGTATCAGTGGTCCTAGTACGGATTGTGGAATGTGTGGAAAATGGTATTGGGTTCAATTATAACCCACATAATTACTGACATATATCATTAACATCAGTTTGCTGCTGAATTTTTTTACATATTCTCATTTCGAATATAATACATGACCTTGATATGGGAAAGCTACTCTTAATGCGTCAGCACACTTTAGAAAGCATCCCTCGTGTGAAACTCAGCTTGCCCTTTTCTAGTATATGATATCTGGCGAGCCATGGATGTAGGGCAACAGGTAGACTTGATTTCCAAAAGGTGTTTGACATTGTGCTGCATTGCAGGTATGAATAAGTTCCTAGATACGTCAGTGGTTCAAAGACTTTGTTAGTAATTAAACCCTGTGTGATAACCTCGATTGCGAGTGTTCATGAGAGCAAGACTCGTCATATGAGTGCCCCAGGTGTTATAACTTTATTAACACTAGAAAATACAACTGTACACAACAAGTGTCTCTAATCATGGTTAAATGTCTACTGACGAGCTTCACTGATTCCAGGCGAGCCCCGGTTCACCTAGGCGGTGCTGCTAATTACTGTAGTGCCCCTATATTACTTTACATGCATTACGCGCGGCAGTAGTTTTAAATTTATGACGCATTGTCACAACACTTTTCCCCCTTTGGGAAATCCACTTCACATTACAGAGGTGTTGTACAGTGCAGAGACATCCATCGGCTCTTGATGTGTTGCGGCCAGAACACGTGGTGCCACGCGAACGTATGGGCGAAAGTGCCCCAGACAGGGCCCTCTGCACAGAACACAGACCCATGAATGAATGATGGGTGACATCTCTGAAGTATTGGCTGCAGCTGGTGGAGAGATCGGCATGCTCCCTGCTGGAGGCACACGTCCCCGGGACTGAATGATGGGTTACAGCTGCATTGCCTCTGGTGCATGCAACTGTGATGCTGGCACACCTCCCCGCACGGTCGGCTCATGTGATGCAAGCACATCATCTGCAGGATTATGTTAGATGCTCGGAGGTGTGACCTGTAAAGGTGGAACCCATACGTGGTGTTTATTGGCTTCTGAAGGAGTATGAATAGTCCTGTGTGGAGACAACGTCGACAATGGCAGGTCAACTGCCCACGAACGTACCTGGTCAAAATGGCGAATACCATTCCCTGATCAGTCTGGATGTCACACAACCGACGGCCTCTGAACTTTTTGATGGTTCCTTTGATCCACTTGGCACGAGAGCCATATTCCCGTATCCAGACAGGGGCACCTACTCGAAACTTGTCGGGAGGGTGAGAAACAGCCTGAGACCGTCGGAAGCGAAAAAGATGTAACAAAGTACGTGGCTGACGACCATGTAAGAGCTCAGCTGGGCTGTGATCACCCATGGGTGTAAATCGAGAAGAACTTAGAAAGTGAAGTAAAGCAACTTCTGTAGAAAACTCACTGAGGAACTTCTTCATCTGACATTTGAATGTGTTTACAAGACGCTTGACCTCCCCATTCGACTGTGAATGGAAGGGCGGCACCGTGACATAACAGACACCAAGACCGGAACAGAAATTTGCAAAAGCCTGTGAGGAAAACTGAAGACCATTGTCTGTGACGAGCATAGAGGGTAGACCTTCAAGGGCGAAAATCTTTGCCAATTCATTTGTGGTTGCCGCAGTGGAAGGGGGCACACAGCGAACAGTAGGCACCAAGAAAAGGGCCAGCAAAATCTGTGTGGACCCATTCCCATGCGCACGCTGGGGCAGGCCACGGGAAAGGGTCAGCTCGGTGGGGGGGGGGGGGGAAGGGCGGGGCTGCCAACTGTTGGGCACATTTAGTACATAGGGCGACCACGCATGAAATGTCTGCATCACTTCCTGGCCAGTAAACAGGTCTGTGAGTGAGATTTTTAGTGCAGGAAATACTCCAATGTCCCTGGTATAACAATTTAAGAACACGTTGACACAGAGAAACAGGAACCACCATCCTAGGAAATGCTCCATCTGTAGAGAGGAGAACCACCCCATCATGAACAGACAGTCTCAGCTGCAAGGCGTAATAATTACGAAGCGGGTCAAAGGCCTTGCCAGAGGGTCTGTCAGGCCACCCTCATTGAATGAACCTAATCACCTTGCAGAGAACTGGGTTTTCGGCTGTGGCTGAAGCAACATGGTACCCTGTAATTGGAAAACCATCAACCACACGACATTTATCCTCATCCACGTGAAACAGAGTAACTCATCGCGTTACAAAACGGGATCAGGAGCCATAGGCAGTCACAATAAGGCATCAGCATTTGCGTGCTGGTCCGTGGGGCGGTAATGGATCTAGTAGTGAAATCGAGACAAATATAAAGCCCAACATTGCAACATGTGTGCAGCTTTATCTGGAAGTGATGCTGAAGGATGAAACAGGGAGACAAGAGGCTTATGGTTGGTAATGAGATGAAACTTGGAACCATACGAGAAAATGTGACATTTTTTTAAGGCATACACTATGGCAAGTGCCTCTTTCTCAATCTGAGAATTAACGCCATTGAACATCATTGAGCGTCTTGAAAGCGTAAGCAATAGGCCGCTTGATCCATCATCATATCAGTGTGCAAGGACGGCCCCAAGACCATATTGGGACGTGTCCGTGACCAACAGCAGTTGCCGCCCCGGGCAAAACATGACTAGACACGGAGCCGACTGAAGTTGATCTTTGAGACGAACAAAAGCACGTTCACATTCGTCAGTCCAGTAGAAAGGACTGTTATTACCGAGCAGCTGATTCAATGGATGAACCATGTCAGCCACAGAAGGAAGGAATTTATGATAGTAGGCAATTTTGCCAAGATTACCTGAAGGTCTTTAACATTGGACGGCTGTGAGAGGGCTGTGATAGCATCAACATGCTGACTTAAGAGCGTATCCCGTCACGGGACAGTTGAAACCCCAGATACACAACAGAAGACTTTAAAAAATTGAGATTTAGTGAGATTACACTTCAGCCCCGCAGACAGGAGTACTTGAAAAAGTGTGCAAAGATTGGCAATGTGTTCATCCGTGGAAGCCCCCGTAACTACAATATCATCTTGATAGTTGATGCAACCAGGCACGGAAGCCGTCAGTTGTTCTAAAAAACGCTGAAAGATAGCTGGCGCGCTAGCAACATCGATCGGCAACCATTGGTATTGATACAGGTCAAACGGAGTGTTTAAGACGAGAAATTTTCTGGAATCTGCATCCTAAGGAAGTTGGTGATATGCCTCCGAGAAATCAATTTTTGAGAAGAATTGACTGCCCGCAATTTTGGCAAACAACTCGTCAGGATGAGGAAGTGGGTAAGTATCAATGAGACATTGGGCATTGATGGTTTCTTTTTTTAAATCACCACACAACCGCAATTTGCCATTAGGTTTGAAAACCACGATGAGGGGGGATGCCCATTCACTAGAAGTAACTGGTAGGAGAGCCCCCAAAGACACCAACCTATCTAATTCAGCCTTTACTGGGTCGCGTAATGCAACTGGAAGGGGGCGGGCGCAGAAAAATTTGGGGCGGGTCGCCGGTTTGAGCGTTATATGTGCCTCAAATCCAACAGTGTGGCCCAGGCCGGGAGAGAAAATCAAGGAAAATTCAGTACACAATGTGTATAGCCAAGTGTAAGGAATATCATCAGATACCAGATGTACATCATCCGTATTGGAGAATCCAAAAAGTCAAAAAGCATCATACTCAAACAAGTTTTCTGTTCCTGCATGATCAACAACAATAAAGGTGAGAGAACGAACAACCGACTTGTAAGAAGTGGACGTCTCAAATTGGCTGATAATCGGAATTTTGTGTTTGCTGTAAGTCCGTAAATTGCACGTGACAGAAGATAACGGCGGAGAACCCAATTTCAAGTATGTGTGGGTATTAATGTGAGTGATAGCAGAACCTGTGTCTACTTCCATGTGAATATTTTTATCAAGTACCTGAACATCTATATATAACTTACTAGTATCGGAAAGTACACAATTGACAGTCATAACAGAATCGTTGTCTTCAACGACAGCAGTAGTCTTGTTAGACCGGCAGACGGAGGCAATGTGACCTTTCTTATGACAGGTGCCCCAGTGTTGATGACAACGTACCCCTCAACAGGAGGGAAGCTACGAACCTACCTGATTTTGCTGCCGCGGCTGCTACATCTGCCACTGCTGCTTTTCTTTAGCGCGCGGGTGTACCGCGCCCCATCGTTGGCGTGCGTGTACTGCGGCAACTTCCCCATCATACGAAACAGACGCGTCATCTGGCACAGCATCAGACTGTAGAGTGCTGACATCCATGTATTCGTCAATTTAGGCGCTGGTGGCACGAGAAATTTCATACGACTGGGCAATACTCAATACCTCAGATAAAGAGGGATTCGGAAGCTGGAGGGCCCGTTGCCAGACTTCCTTATCTGGAGCCAACCTAAGAATAGCATGTCTAACCATGGAATCAGCATAAGACTCATGATGCATGTCCGTAACAAATTGACATTTCTACTAAGGCCTTGTAATTCCACGGCCCACGCGCAGTATGATTGATGCGGCTGCTTGCGGCACTTGTAAAAGGCCACCCGGGAAGCAACAACATGGGTGTTTTTGCGATAATATTTGGAGACCATGTCACACATTTCAGTAAAACATAAAGATGCTGGATACCATAGGGGGGCGAGGTGAGATAATAGTTGATACAATTTTGGAGAAATCCACAAAAGAAATAGTAATTTGCACAGCTGATCGTCGCCAACGCCGAAAGCCACAAAATGTTGCCGCTGCCGCTTTTCATAGTCCTTCCATTCTTCTGCAGCTTCCTCGTATGGAGGGAATGGAGGCAGAGAACACGGTGCGATCCGACTGGACAACGACATAGACACAACTTGCGTAATCGTCTGTGGTAAGTCATGTAACGACGCTACGAGGGCTCGATGCTCGATGACCATGCGCAATAGCTGGTCTAAGCTTTCCGTATTTATCAAAACACTGCTGACAAAAACGCGTGGAATAGTTCACAACTCGTCGCCACTAAAAGTGTTATAACCTTATTAACACTAGAAAATACAACTGTACACAACAAGTGTCTCTAATCATGGTTAAATGTCAACTGACGAGCTCCGCTGATTCCAGGCGAGCCCTGGTTCACATAGGCGGCACTGTCTAATTACTGTAGCGCCTCTATTCTACTTCGCGCGCGTTACGCACGGCGGTAGTTTTAAATTTATGACACACTGTCACAACACCGGGTATGTGTGATAGAACATACACACATACCTGATTAACAGGATGGTTCAGCTGTCTCTTAGTCACAGTTTGTCAGTGGTGGAAAAACAGCTTGTTAGTTATCATGCCCACATAGAATACTATCTGGCAGATTTTGAAGATTGCATAGGCCATGAGATACTGTGTTGGTTGAGAGATTGAGAGAGGCAGGGGGCAGTACGAAGAGATTGGGGGGTGGGGGGGGGGGGGTGCTGGAGTATGTTCTTGGAATGGTTGCCATATGTGGGGCTGGAGTGTGAGCTGGGAAGGCTAGGTGGCGGAGGATATGAATTACACTTTAATTAAAATTACTTGTTAGTTGATGTTTGTCACATGGCACCACAGTTTTTCCACATAGGCTGCCGCTCAGTGACAGACGAGACACAAATACAGCTGGTTACTTCACAAAGTCATTAATATAACATGGAGCAGTGTTGAAAGTGATTGCTTAAAGTTATCATTATAAATAGAAATTTATACACCCTGAGACTTTTTTTGTCTCGATAATGTCGGACACATTAATGATCAGCGTGAAGCATTGAATTAAAATTAGTGATGCGGCTGGGAATCGAACACGGACCTCCAAGCTTACTAGACAGACATCTTAGCACTAGATCACTGCATCACTAGCAGTAAGATGTCTGCCTAGTAAGCATGTAGGTCCGTGTTCGATTCTCGGCCGCATCAGAAATTTTAATTCAATGGTTCACATTGATCATTAATGTCTTTGACATTATTGAGACGAAAAAAAGTCTCAAGGTGTATAAATTTCTATTTATAATCATATTCACATCACCTTAGCCTGAGGTTAAAGGCACGAATGTTCCAATCTGTCCATTGCTGAGGTGTTATTCCGCTGCATGGAGAGCCTTGGCAGATGTGGCACTGCTTTATAGGAACACAGAAGCTGAATTAAAAGTTTGTGACATGGAGGGAAATTGTGTTTAGACTATTCCGAGGTGCCTTAATCACAAGTGATAAGGTGATCTAGCAGTAAGATGTCTGCCTAGTAAGCATGGAGGTCGGGGTTCAATTCCCAGCCGCATCACAAATTTTAATTCAATGCTTCACCTTTATCATTAATGTCTCTGACATTATCGCGATGAAAAAAAGTCTCAGGGTGTATAAATTTCTATTTATAATTATATTTGTATCACATTAGCCTGAGGTTAAAGGCAGGAATGTTCCGATCTGTCCATTGCCGAGGTGCTCTTCCACTGCATGTAGAGCCTTGGCAGATGTGGCAATGTTTCATAGGATCACAGAAGCTGAATTAAAAGTTTGTGACGTGGAGATAAATCGTGCTCACACTATTCTGAGGCGCCTTAATCACTAGTCATGCGTTAAGATGTCTGTCTAGTAATCATAAAGGTCCGGGTTCGATTTCCAGCAGCATCACAAATTTTAATTCTATACCTAAAGTTATGTTGGAAATGTGGCAGCTGATTTGAAGTGATCTGTGATTGAACTGCGGCAGAGGACCCATTTTGCAGTCCTGAATGGTTCAGTGCTAAAAACAAACTGTAATCTCTCATTAGTGTTGTTACCTGAAAATATCCTCACCCTGTCTGGTGGCTACATAAAATGTGGTCTCATGAACTAATGAGCAGTAGTGCTTGGCACTTAGCTACACAGTTGCTAATGTATCTTCTGGGTTGTTACAGTTACATATTATAGATGACACAGGCACATTAGAATCGATGACAGAAAGATAGGATGGAAAATATGAAAGCCATTATGAATATGAAATTGATGTGGCAAAGTATTATATATAAAAAAATTGTTACCCATAATGATATCTGTTCAAAAATTCACACCCTTAACCCTTAAACTGTGCCACAACTTTGGAATACATCTCCTAACTACTGACAGCTACTGACAAGGATGAATTCCAGCTTTCAGAAAGTTCTGCTTCACATAATTATATAATATATTATTAATATTATAACAACAGTATATGAGACACTATAGCAAAGTTTGTGGAAAAGGATCCAGATACAGTAGTGTTTGGTTAGTGTTGTGTATGAACATGTGTATTTCATTAGCATTTTTATGCATCTTTGTGTGTGTGGGGGGGGGGGTGTGGTTGTCGTGCGATGAAATGTAAAATAAAAGAAAGCCAAGCAAGGAATTCGAAGTGACGTGGCATTTTGGCAATGACAAATTGTTTGCACCTGACAGTGAGCACTCTGATTGGAGAACAGCAGCTCCAACATGTGTCAACTAACAAGTAATTTTAATCAGACTGTAGCTAAGGCTGATCCCCAGAGAGTGACAGGAATGTGGGATATACTGTAGGGAGACTTCCTACCTGCACATTTCAGAAAAGCTAGTGTTGATAGGAAGGATCTAGATGGTACAGACTGTGAAGCAGTCATTGATATAAATCAGAGCAGGCAGTGAGATAAACTGTATCATATAGGGCTGGATGCTGATTAACAGGATGGTTCAGCTGTCTCTTAGTCACAGTTCGTCAGTGGTGGAAAAACAGCTTGTTAGTTATCATGCCCACATAGAATGCTGCACAGTGTTTGCAGCTCGGTTTGTAGATCACATAACTGCTTCCACATGTTGGGATAGGAGATGCCCGTGACAGGATGGGAGTAGGTGGCGGTGGAATAATGTTTAGTTATAGGTCCTACATCTAGTTCTATTGCAGGGATTTGAGACATAAGACAAGGACTTGGGAGCAGGTATGGAGTACGGACAGACAATATTTCATTTGGTGGACATTTGAATGAATAACATTGTGGGTAGGGTATTCCTTATTTCAGGGCAGGGTGAAAGTTGGTCAAAACACTTGCTGACAATGTGATTCAATTGCTCCAGTCCTGTGGTACTGTGTCACAAGAGGAGTGTGGTGACTAGCAATCTATCTTTTACAAAATATTGTTGAACTGATTGTTGACTGGAAGTGGTTATATTCAGTGACTTGGAAACCATTTGCAGTCATTCATAGACTTAATGTGCCCAATAGCTTTGAAATTTTTATGAATGACAATGCACCATGTGGTCCAGAAATTATTTTTTCACAGTTGGTTTGAAGAACATTCTGTATAACTTCAGTAAATGATTTGGCCACCTAGTATGCCTGAGATATATTCTCATCAGAAATATATCGGACATAATCGAGAGGCCGGTTTGTGCACAAAACCCTGCATTGGCAACACTTTCGGCATTATGGGCAGTTATTAGATTAGAGGAGGAGATTTTGAACTACTTGTTGTGTCCATGACATGCTTGACAAGGTATTAGGAGTTTTGTCACCTTAGTCTACAATGGCCTTCTCTCTTGTTAATTCCTGTGGCCCCTCTTCCCTTCCTCCCCCACCCTGTTTTTCCCTCTTGGTTTGTGCAATAACATTTCAATGGCTAATGTATTTGATATGTGTGTATTGTATGCTTCACATTTATTACTGCACTAAAGTATGATATTCTTCTTCTAAGAGAGAACATTTTTATTTTGCAGTTATCTTCAGGAAAGATCCAGATCACTTTCAGGGACCGTACATTGCTCACTATTGATGCAAATAGTAGTGGGATGATGTTCACTGATACAGATGGAAGAACAAACCACTATCATCATACTGACGCCATTCCTGATGAGCTACATCGCCATTTGGAACATATACCATGTGTTGTAAAGTCCTTGCTTACAGCTTGTAATTCTCATGATTCTCGTGTCCTTAAAAATGTGAAGTGAAATTTGGAACACTTTGCAGTCAGCTCTGATAAAGCATAACAGTACCGATAGAAATCTCAAACTACTGACCAGTACCATTTTTACATCAATTACTCCATTTACCATATTCACGGGACATAATCGAGAGGTGTGACATGTATTTTGTATGTCAGAACAAAAGCAAAGTAAATTTTATTTCCAGTAATCTTACTCTGAGACCTGCAGATAGACCCCCAGCAACTATCTTTTCACTCTTTCTTACTGTAAATACATGCTGTATTAAAGTAAATGAATTAAATTGTAAGAAGAGTGATTCAATAGATTTAGTGTTTACAATATTCCATCCATATGTTTATGTTTTTATAAAAGACTATCCTTCATCTTCATTTGTGTGTAACTTTTGTGTATGATAATTAATAATGCTCTTTTACTTCCACTGTGATGATATATGTTGAATGTGTCTTCGGATCAGTTCCATTTCTGCCTGCACAATAAAAACTGTAGCATCTGTATTAAATTATTTTCTGTGATTGAAGACTGCTGATATGTCTTATGTGAAATTAACAAGAATTCTCTTCAGTGGATATGGCATTAGTTACTAGAAAGACTTAATTACATGTTACATAACAAGCTACAATTAAAAAATTTAAAAAAAGTAAAATTAGTCCATGTATGGAACGTCTTAACTGGTGTTTCAGCTAGCCAGTATGTACATTAAATCTTTCAAGTCTCTGCACACATAGTTTATTTACCAGTTTATATACCAAGTATACCACATATCCACAGTCTGCTTGATCTTTCCCTCATTCGGTGTCAAATAATACATTTGTCACTGTCTTGGTTCTGAAATCTTATGTCATTAATGAAACATCATTTTTGCTTTGGAAGAGGATTAGAATGAAAAGATGCAAGCACGCAGGGAGCTGTGTCATACTTCCACACCAGCTAATCAAAGTTATTCCTTCCTTTTCAGTGTGCTTTTTTGGTAATGACACATTCTTCCATCAGTTCAACTGTTTTCCTGTCTCTTGACCTGCCCTGAAAATGTAACTGACTTGTTTTTATGTAATAGTGTCAATTCAGCAATTCACATGCTGATAGATTTATTTTAGTATATGTATATAGATGGAGGTTACAGTCTCGTGGGCTGTGTTAAAGTGCAATCAGATGTAATGGAATATTTTATTCTGTAAAAAAGTATTTAAACTGATATTACTTCCTGGAAGTAGTGATTTTGCCAGACAAAATAACATGATGTACAAATCTGTATGTGTTATTGAGAAGTAATATATTTTAGAAGTTGTTTATACTTTGTATATTTCAAAAATAAATATTTTAATATGAAACCTTATCTATTCCATGTAGCCTAAAATAATTGCTGCTTTGAAAATGGGATTATATGGAGAAGTGAAGAAAATTTTACTTTGGTTTATATTCAAGAAGCACACCTGCATTTCCTGGGAATTATTTAAACAAACACATATATCGTAATTTGAATGACTAGCCTTAAATTCAACTTCATTGCCAACTTAGCCATACTCAAATTTAAATATCTGTCAAGTTCTTTCTGTTGTCAGCAGTTTTGTATGGAGTAAAATATGAACATAAGCCTTTTAACTGCAAAAACTTAATTGAAATGTGGATGTGCCATCCATTGTTAAATTTTACATGTTAGCCTACAAGTTCAGTAATGCAATAATATTAGACATCACCAGTCACCAGAGGCAGATGAACATTGTTTGGCCTCCTTTCCAAAATGACATGTACAGTTGCATGTAACAACTTGAAAGAAAGCAAATACCTGGGTGGCTATGAGTCTTGAGTTTGCAAGATTTCCTATGCTGGAGTTTCGATGTCTATGAGTAGCAAGATTAAATGTAGTGTAATATTACTCATATTAATGCATCTTACAAATGTACTCTATGAATATTGAAGACATTTTCGATTTCAAAATAATTTCAACAATGTTTATATTGTACAAAATTAACAAGAATACTTTACCAAAATTCAGGTTTATACCATTCCTACAATAATGTGTATGAGTGTGAGGGGGGAAAAGCAGAAGGGGCGATGCATGCACATATGAGACACCTGTGAACCAGCTGACACCTGCACGTGTGAATACAGACTCATCTGTAGTGGGTTAACATCACCAGTTGTCAGAGGCTCTGAACTGGAAATGTGTTGGACTTTGAAATCAAAATTGTGACAATATGGTGGTCGTATTACTTAAATATTGATAATGAAAAACACAATGCGGTTTTTTAATTTGTTGATTTTTAGAAGTACTTCTCATGAAGATAGTTTGTACAATGCTCTGACTCTTATTTTCATATGTCTTATAGGTCTCCCAAGAATTGTTCAAATCAGAAACGATCTGATAACATGCTGATGCAAGACAGTAAATACAGTACTGTTCTCAGTGGGGTCATACTGTGTTGCTCTTAAATTTATTATACAAGCTTTCACACCTAAGGCATCAACAATTTATTTTTGTCAACTTTTGTTACTTCCAGACTATTCAGCAGAATACAGGTTATATAAGCTAGTTTGTTTAAAACTGTTTTACAAATAATTTTCTGAAAAGGGCAATCACAGCTTAAATACATTTTGATAAAATCCAATGCACAAACACCAAAAAATCTAAAAATTAAAAGTTAACTTCAATAATATAAAGTCCTGGGTTCTTCAGGTGACATTAGCAAAATGATTACATGATATTTTGAAAACAGTGTCCAGCTTTCAGGAGGCCTTGCTAAAATACTCTCACAATAGGGTGTGGTCGTCATTTGATAAATAACATCCCTGATTTGTCCATTACAAAGAAACCAGCAATGTGAGTCAGGAAACAGACGGCCGCGGTACATAACAAGTCTGGGTATGCACTTGTTATGTACCATGGCCGCAGCACTTCCTGGTCCTGGAGATGCCGTCTGTTTCCTGACTCTAAATGCTGCTTTCTTTGTAATGGACAAATCAGGTATGTTATTTATCAAATGACGACCACACCCTATTGTCTTTTAGCAAGGCCTCCTGAAAGCTGGACGCTGTTTTCTAAATATCATGTAATCATTTTGTTAATGTCACCTGAAGTTGCATCTATACTGATGTGAAACTGGTTGTGTCTAAATAAGCACATCTTAACAGCTTTGTGATTTTCTCTACACATTTGCACCCAGGACTTTATATTATTGAAGTTAACTTTTAATTTTTTGATTTTCTGGTGTTTGTGTATTGAATTTTATTAAAACAGTTTTGTATGTGATTGCCGATTTTGTAGAATGTACACTAACAGACTTAGCTTCTGCTCATGTGCATTCATTGCCATCCACTACAGAAGACTAGCACAGTAACTGAAGACTGCCATTGCACAACGTGTATGTGGGAATATCAGCTAGCTTGGGACTCATTTCGTCTTGACACATCCCACTCATGGTAGTGTGAAGTCTTCGCTCCCCACCGTGGCCAACGAGAAAGACAGACCACAGTGTGCACGTCTCATCATGAGATCAAGAGGCCTGGACCTTCGCATTCGCTAGTTGACTAGCTGGCTGTTATAAGGCAATGGACTGTGCCCCAGTGGCCAATCAGCCAGCTAATGATTGTGATGTCTCAGGCCTATCTTGATTATGTGATGTGATGTGTGCACCACTACCTGCCTTCCTCATTGGTCACACTAGTCGCCCCTAGACATGAGGACGAGAAGTGAGTGGGGAGGATGGCCACTTTGGCTAGCTCTGTTTGAAGATTCCCAAAGCTTAGGTATGGTATCCATCTGTCACTCATTTTCATTTTGATTATTGTCTCTTTATTTGCTCCCATTACAACTATCTCCATCCAGTCAAATTTTTTACTGTAACTGTCTCGTTCTTACAATGACTATCTGCTCTCTCTGTCCCATTGTCACTTTCTCTTCTACTGCCTCTCTCTGCTATTCTGTTTCTGCACAAAAATAAGAGCCTTTTAAAAAGGAATGATTTTTGTTTTGTGATCCTGCAGGAGCCTTTTATCAACTGGTTCCCTTCTTTTCCTTGTTATTGTTGCTCATATAAGACATTCTATAGAACTGTAAACATTAGACAATTTCTTTACATGCATGGTATGACGAATAACTAAAAGAAATTAAGTCATTCACTGACTGAAGTTATCAGGCCATTTGATGTTCAAAATTAAATGTATTTCCAGAATAGTTTTCTTAAAATTTAATGATAAGCCCTCATCGCCACCAAGTCTACTTGTCAGAAATGAGCGAACCTTATAGGTTCATCAGCCAGATATGAAACTGATATATCAAGTACACAATTTGATAATGTCTGTACTCTTAGTTTTATTAAAAATTTTCATACCTCATCTGAATTTCATATGCTAATATATTGTGGTAACGCACGGCGTGTGCTTCATCGTGGACAGTGACAGTGGAAAACAAGGGACTGGGCCTGGTGGACTTTCAGCTGTCCCTGTGGGGCCAAATTCTCCAGCAATCTCGATTGTGTCGGGTCAGGCGGAACGTTTTGATTTCCTTGAGTTGCGGTTGCCGTCGGCTTCTCTGCCAGCGATTGATTCCAGTTGTGTGTCTACTGCTATGGCATTCCCGCCGCATTTCTCTAGTTTTGATGATTCTTTAGAAGACTGGGTCTCTTATGAACAAAGGCTGTGCCAACACTGCCTTGTGTCTGGGGTATCTGACCCAGTTTTGTGTAAGGCTTTATTTTTCTCATGGGTCTCCCGCCCGACTGAGTAGGATGATGAGATGGATGTTAATCTTGTCCAGAATGTTCACTCCCCATCTCCGAAACTTTTGTTGACGTTCAGATTTTTGACAAGGCCATCACTTTACTTGTAGATATGGGTGCTTCCGTTTCTCTTCTTAATTATCTTACGTATGTACGGCTAGGTTGGCCCTCCGCCCTCATTGGTAACAGTCAATAGTTCTTTACGTGGCTATAGCCGCCAGCACATCCCTATCTTGGGTCAATTTATGGCGCCCATGGCATATAAATCTATCGTCAGGCTGGTCACTTTTCTTGTTGTTGATGACACTTTGGCTGCTAACATTTTCAGCCTTGATGCTTTTAATGTTTTTGGTTTTATTATTGACGATTCTATCAACCTTTTTTCAGATTCGGTGCCTTTCTCTGGATTTGATGCCCATTGTCGGGAATTCTGGTGGGCTGAGTTGAGCCTTGGACTTTGCCGCCCACATTACTATGAAACCAACAACACGCCCCAAGTTTTTTTGTGCGCACCAGGTGCCGGTGGCCCTGTGCAACCAATTTACAGCTGAACTGTAACGTCTCCAAGAATTACAGGTCTTAAATCCTATTTCTTCCAGTGAATGGGTATGCCACTGGTTATTGTAAAAAAAAAAAAAAAAAAAAAAAAAAAAAAAAAAAAAAAAAAAAAAAAAAAACCAGGGGGTCTTTACGTATCTTTGGGGACTTTAAAGTTACAATCAATGCACAATCTGTGGTTGACTTGTACCCCATGCCTTGTAAGAATGAACTCCTAGCTTTACTTTCTGGTTCACACTTTTTCTCACAACACTCCTTTTGGTTTAAACCAATATCAGTGACTTCCCTTCAGGGTCGCTAGTGCCCCTGCTATTTTTCAGCATTATTTAGAGCAGCTCCTATGCCCGGTTCCGGGCTGTGTTAACTATTTAGATGATATTGTTGTGACTAGGGCTTCACCCCACGAACATTTACAAAACCTACGGGCCCTTTTCTCTGTTCTCCAAGCAGCCGACCTCCGCTGCAACCTGGCCAAGTCTTGTTTTTCCAACCTTCTATTCCTTATTGAAGTGCCTCCAGCGAGCGTCCACCCTTTGCCAGATCACGTAGCCGTAGTACAGTCTCTGCTGCGTCCCGTGTCTGTCAAAGATGTACAGGTTTTCTTGGGCAACATTGCCTATTACAACTGTTTTTTACCAGAGGCTGCCTCGGTGGCACACCCCTTAAACCATCTGTTACACAAAGGTGATCCCTTTGTTTGGTCTTCTGAGTGTGACTGCGCGTTTTGCACCCTAAAGCACTTATTAATTTCTGACCCTTGTTTGACGGCATATGTTCCTGGAGACATTTGGTTCTGCCTATGGATGCTTCTCAATATGACATTGGTGCTGTTTTGGCTCATAATGCTCCATTGAGTACGCATCTAAGACATTGACAGCTACCCAGCAACAATACTCCCAAATTAAAAAGGAGGCTTTAGCCATTGTGTATGCTTTGAAGAAATTTCACATTTACTTATATGGGGTCAAATTCCATCTCATTACTGATCAAAAGCCCTTGGTCTCTCTACTTCACCATACAACGGCGCTTCCCAACAAAGCAGCTCATAGATTGCAGCATTGGGCTCTCTTTCTTTCCCATTACAATTATGAGTTCCATTTCCGTCCGACAGCGCAATATGCTAACGCAGACGCATTATCTCACCTCCCAGCGGGTCATGATCCTGACTTTGAAAGAGAAGAACTTTTGTGCTTTTATCTGGATGAGGTAGCTCAGGCTACTGTTGACGGTTTTCCTATTACTGCACCGATCTTGGTTAAGGCAGTGATGTCTAATTCGGTGCTGCAGCGCATTCTTCACTACATTCTTGTGCGCTGGCCAGACGCCCCTGCGCGTCGGGCTTAAAATAACAGTCCTGCATCCACCTGGCGGAAGCACGTGAGTGCCAATCGCAGCCCACCATGCAGTTTGTACGATCACGCAGATTTGGCGAGCGTACGGCCGCCTCACGCGGTTACTGCCCTGCACACTCACCGCGTGCACTGCAGCGAGCGCATGGCCGGCACCTGGTTGACAGCAATTGCCTGCTGCAAATTCGCAACCAATGTGTGACGAGTTTAAGCTTGTGGCGTCCGCGTGGGCTATGGAACCTGTGCACACGCTTCATCATATTACGCGGGAAATCATCGGTCATCTTTGGCATCATTTACCAGTACTCCCGATGTGTATTCACACTCTCACTCGCACACCACTGGCGCACGCGGCGCGTGTTGGCCACACGGATGCAGGGCTCTACTTCAGATTGCCTCTGCAACTATTAGTCTTTCTGTTTTTGTCAGTCTGAATGGGACAGGGTTCTCATTTTGGTTACAGACAGACAAACTCTGCCGGTACAGATCCCGGTGGAAATCCGTTCAAAAATACTTCAGATGCTTCATGAAGGGCAGGAAAACATTGGCTCGCCAACATGTGTTTTGGCCCGGTATCGATGGTGACATTACAAGGCTGGTGGCTAAGTGCTCATTGTGCACTTCGCAACAGGTGGTGCCTCGGGTGTGTCTCTCTTCTTGGCTACACCTCCAACAGCCATGGGAACAAGTGCATATGGATTATGCGGAACCCATCCTTAACTCCCTTTTTTTTATGCTTTTTCAAATTTTTATACATTTTTCATTGTCATACCATGTCCACTGCTGTAATTATTCAGTCACTGCCTAAAGTTTTCGCCTTAGAGGGTTTTCCGCATACACTTGTTTCAGATAATGGCACTCCATTCATTACTTCTATTTTTCAAGATTTTTGTACTCGTCTGGGCATTTGCCACATTACGGCTCTTCCATTTCATCCTCAGTCTAATGGTGAAGTGGAATGGCTTGTGCGTACGTTTAAAGTTCGAATGTGTGAATATGTGACCTTCTGCTCTGTGGACGATGCCATTATTCGTTTCTTGAAGTCCTAGTGATTCACGCAGGCAGGGAACGCAGCCCCGTGGAATTACTTCATGGCAGGCAACCTCACACACTCTTCCATTTGTTGTTGCTCCAGCTGTTGAGTGCCCCGGCACGACCACCAGCTCGTTATGTTCTGGGTTCTCTTGTGTGGGCGCGAGGTTTTGGCCGGTATCGTCTTTGGCTGTCGGGTAAGGTGAAGACATGTCTCAGCTGCCGCTCTGCACTGTGCATACTACTGTGGGCACTCTTCGTTGTCACTGGGATCAGTTGCACTCACGACTCCCGGCATATCCGCAAGCACCACCTCTACCCACTGCCTCCGGAGCCTGTTCCACCATCATGCTCCAGGCTGACATCTTCGGTTGTACCGGCTCCTGCACTGAGCACTGTGCTCGCCCGAGTGCTGTTGGCTGTACATGTGCCTTTCCCTTCTCCTGCACCGGCACCAGTTCCAGCAGTCACACCCTCGGGTTCATGGGCAACGCTGTCTTCAGCACCCTTGTCTGCACCTTTGGCGCATGACGTTAGGGTGGTGCCACCGCTCCCAAAGCCAAGGACACCCTGACAATAGAAATGGACGTGAACCAACCTGTGAGTAATGCAATCGTTCCTTCTTTATCTCCAGTGCTGGGATCGGATGGTGCACCCTCATCCCCGGTAATCACGAGCAAAATACAAAGAGGTACCAGCCACTCCTGGCAAGTAAAGTCAGAACATTATTGGCCTTATGGGTTAGTACCGACCTGAAGCAGGCAGCCAGAGATGGACGAGACATCCTCCATGGACATAACGTGGGTCCAGTTGGCACCCCTGGACATTACACCATGAAGGGGGAGGAATGTGGTAACGCACAGCACGTATGCTTGAATGACGCGCCGCCCATTACCAGGACTGGCCGCCATGCAGCGCTGGCTGGACTATCGTGCTGCACCTTGCCGGCTGCGCGGCCATTTAAGAGAGGCGCTGGCCCAGCTGCGGCCGCTTCGACTCATTATGATTCTCACCATGTATCCCATGTATCCTAATGTGTGTGTGCTTATTAACTGTACAGATAGCAGGGACGGGAATAGTGGCTGTTAGTAGTGTACATCCTCGGACCTGGATGAGACAACTCAAGACTCTGGTGTTATTCGCGGTTTACATAGTGTGTGTAGGTGTGTTATTAGTTATAACACAAATTTAGAGAGGGGAGAGGAGACATTCCTGATAGGAAAAATATGTACAAAAAATAGAGATGATTTAACTTACCAAAAGCACAGGCTTGTTGACAGATACACAAATAAAAACACACACAAACACAAATATTCAAGCTTTCACAACCGTTTGTTGCTTCATCAGAAAAAGAGGAAAGAAGGAGGGGAAAAGGGAAGGATGCAGGTTTTAAGAGAGTGCATGAGGAGTCATTGCAATCCCGGGAATGGAAGGAAGACAAAATAGTTATATGTAAAACTTAATTGGAAACTGGTACAGCAATGCTTGAGCAATTTTTTGACAGTAACCTACAGAATTTAGGCATTTATCATATTATTGTGTTATCAAATTTTGTATTTCTGTGTAATAGAATTCTGCCACCTGTGAATGGAACCAGCAGGTGACAGGCATAATCAGCTCTTCTTAGTTGTCAACAAGCTGGCCGGAGGACAGAAATTTCATGAGGGGCAAAAAAAAATGGTGGAAACTGCTGGGAGCAAGGTCAGGAGTGCATGCTGGATGATCAAACAGCTCCATCCGAACTTCTGCAAAACTGTTGCCATGCACTTAGACTTATTGGGATGAGCAGCACAAAACCCAGCAGTAAACATACCAGATCTCTTGGTCTGAATAACACATCACAGTTTCAATATTGTTTCACTGTAATGGTCAGTATTCACTGTTTCACCTCTGAATGGGAAGGCAGTGAACAGAACGCCATTCCTCTCCCAGAACACTATGCACATCACTTTCTGCACTAACACGGTCTGTTTGAATTTCCTCGTAGCTGGAGAACCACTGTGACGCCATTGCATTGACTGCTGCTTGGTTTCCAAGTGAGAAATACACATTCACATTATATATGACAATCTAGTTGAGAAACTCTTTGCCCTCATCATGACACAACTGCAGACATGTCAATGCTCCTTCATTGCATTTCCTGTTATGCTCAGATGTAAAGCATTTCAGCATTCATCTGGCACACAATTTCTTGAATAGCAACTGTTAATGAAAATTTCATGCAACTAGAATCAGAATACATGCAGAAAATGGCTGCTAACCTTCTTATCATGAAATGTTGGTTCTCCAGGATGCACTGCTGCATCAGCTCAACCAGGTGATCATTTGTCATGGACAGTCTCCCACTATACTCTTCATCATGGACACTTTGATGACCTGCACCAGCATTGCACTCTGTTTTCTCATGATATTCTGTCCACAAACATGACAGAGCTAGCGATTAATTTCGATGTTTTGTGCATTCAGGACCCTTATCATTGACCAAACCATGCAGGCAGCAGGAGAACTATGAAGAGACTCCATTTTTGGGGCACTGCTGCCATGGAACTGGGATCTGTCCAGCTGTCATTTGACTGTCATGTCATAGATCTTCTGTGCATGCACAATTTTCTTTGCTAAATATATATGTACTTTAAAGGAAACAACATTTGGAAACTTAATTTCTGAAGGTGGCTCATATGTTGCAATACTTTACTTAATTTGATGCTTCACAGTAACGGTCAAAGACATAAATTAAAAAGTACTCTGAGACTGTGGTAAACGTTTTGACAATTTACAATAAAAAAAAAAGTATAGAAGTGGCCATCCCCACAGTTTGTAATTTTAGTATCCAAAAATCATCTTTTTCTTAGGAACTGCTCATGAACAAGTGGTGCTTTTATAGGCTGTATAAAGCCCACCATTGACCACATGTAATGTACAAAAGTCAACTGATTTCCTCAATTTTGCTGGGCTTTGGGAAGTGTGTGATGTTTACATTTAGATCCTATACTGTAGAATAGCTGCTATGTGCCAATTCTTCCAATACATATACCAATTATCATTAGGCTACGGGCTATGCAAAACAGATTATCCCTTCTCTCTCTCTCATCTATAGAACCTGAAATATGGGTTCCTGACAATCACATTTTGCATGTGGCAGTTTCGAATATATTAATGGTTATGATTATAATTACTATTATTTTAAGTTCCAATTGACCAAGTCGTATCATGAAACAGCTTCAGTTCCTCTTCTTTCTTTGTTGTTTCCTATTCTTCCAATGTTCTTTTGTCTTCCCTCCATGTTGTCTTTCTTTCTTCTGTCCATGTTGTTCCTGTTTTCTTATTTTTTCTGCCTTGGAAGCCTTCTAAATTTGGTATTTTATTCTTAAATGTGTTCATGTTTGCTATTTCTGATTCTTTCATGTTGTTTCTTTCTATATATTTTCTTACTTCTGTGATCCATGTTATTATTGATTTCTTTTTCCAGAAATAAAGTAAAATTTGTTTAGTCAGCCTGTTCTCATTCATTCAGAAGAGATAGCCGAAGAAGATTAATCTTTGCTTTGCCATTACTTCTGATACTTTATATTTTCATAAATCTCATTGTTGCTTCTCATTTTCCAACCATCTGCAGTTTGTATCACACCCATTATTTATTTCAATAAACTGTCTTACAAGAACCTCTATTCTGTCCACCTTATAGTTCATAGTTAAGCATTCACTTGCAATTACATATTCCGGTCTTACTGGAGTGGTACCGGTATAATGTTTTAGTTTAGTTTTTCTTGATATGCATTTCTTATTGTAGATATTTCTTGTCAAATCATAAGCTCGCTCCATTTTACTGACTCACACATGTACTGCAAACTTTTCTAGTCCATTTTACTGTATAACTTCTCCAAGATATTTAAATTGATTAACTTACTCTATTTTATGTAGTTGTGTTTCTGTGTGTTTTGGTGTGTCTTTTATGTTTGTCATGAATGTAGTTTTTTCAGCTGAAATTTTGAGACCAGTTCTATTTGCTATGTTTTCCAGAAGATTTATTTGATTTCCTGCTTCAGTCAGATCTTCTGAAAGAATTGAAAAATGTCCACTAAGGCCAGGCAGTTTACCTTGATTCCTTTTTCCTCCTTCCCAGAATTATTGGTTGAATTTTGTGAGTTAGTAATTCCAAATTCCACATTTGTACTATTTTTTTCTAAATCACTGTTAAACAATAATGGTGATAATACATTTCTTAGCCATACACCAGATTTTATTTCAAATGGATGAGATACTTCTTCCATAAATTTAACTTTAGATACAGTATTTGTTGGTGTTTCACGAATTATGTTTGCTAATTTAGCTTTAACACCAAATTCTCTGATAATTTTATTATTGTGTCTCTGTCCACTGAATCAAATACTTTTATTAAATTAATAAGGTTTGCTGGTAATCATTCTGTGATGAATGATTGATTTTAAGCTGAAAATTTGTTCTGTGCAGGATCTTCCCTTTTGAAAACCACCCTGATATTCTCCAGTTGTTTATCTAAAGTTTCTTCAACTCTATTCAGCAGAATTTTTAATATTTTGCATGCATGACACGGCTCTGCAATTGTTGACATATTGTTTGTCTCCATTTTTATGTAATTGGTGAATTAATGCTATTTTCCATTCTTCTGGAATATTTTCTCACTTCCAAATATTTTCAAAAAGTAAATGAAGATCACTTAGAATATTCGATTCTGACCAATTGAATAATTCTGATCTAATGAAATATTCACCACTTGCTTTGTTGTTTTTTAGTGTTTTAATGGCTTCATGAATTTCTAGTTCTGTTGTAAATGCGACATAAAGTCACTGAGGAGGTAGGCGAGGATTAGGTAGTACTGCTGTGAAGCTGGTTAGGTCGCAAACTATTTATTATTGGTCACACTTGATGTACAGCGTGCCCTCAAAATGACGCGTTTCGGAATAACCATCATCAGATTAGAATCGTGCCATGTGCACACGTGAACAGATGGAAGATGTTCTTAAATATACATACAAACGCAGAGATTCTAATCTGATGATGGTTATTCCGAAATGCGTCATTTTGAGGGCACGCTGTACATCAAGTGTGACCAATAATAAATAGTTTGCGACCTAACCAGCTTCACAGCAGTACTACCTAATCATTCTGGTTCTGTGGTAGGAAATCACCCTAAAGGTTCTCTGCTAGTGTTTAGTTATTATTAATTTAATACTAGTTATACCCATTAACTATGAATGGTGTGTACCAAATATGACTGCCTACAATTTGCTGTTATAACTTACATATACAGTAATAATAATAATAATAATAATAATAATAATGGGTGCCAAAATCTACTAAAAACTTTTCCACACTATGTTTCATACAAACTTAAATATGATAATATTTAATCCACCGATATACAATAGTATATCTATTTTTCTGGAAACCATGTTTATTAAGGATAATTCTTACTGGAATATAATAAGGAGAGAGTGCAACTCACCAGAAAGACATTGGTTGAGCCCAAACAGGAACATAATAAAGACACTCATACACACGTAACTTAGATTTCAGCCACAGTCTTTGTCAGAAAAGGACACATATTCTTTTTCATACAATCACACAGGCACACTTAATGAACACGAAAGTTTGGAAGATGGACATCCACCACTAAAACTGTTCATGATGAATAAAAAGGGCCCACTGCAGCTGTATTACAGCTTCTTAATAAAGTTGTAATACAGCTGCAGTGGATCTTTTTTATTCATCATACTTCATAGACACACAGCCGTCATATCCAGCTACTGTTCTGAGCCCCTGCTGGAGATGATGGTTGTATGTTTGTGAAGTACGACTTTATTTGCTGTGAGTTGCAAACTCTCCTCATTACATTGTCGAATTCCAATCTGGACTTTCCATTGTTAGTAATTCTTACTGCAGAATGTGATGAAGACATATGAAGGTGTTAATTTTTCATTCTGGAAGAAATGACAATAGTTGTTATAAAACACCAAATCATTTTATTTACCCACCCCATACTTGTAGACCAAATTACTTTCATAACATCGAAATTACTCAGATTTAACTCTCAGTTTTTGAAACCTTTGTGCAGTTTTAGAATATTATTGTGTTCCTGAGCCAGTTTTTATAAGCCCAAACACACTACAAGTGAAATATATTTAATGTTAAAATTATGGAGTCCCTTGTGTACAATACATTATTAATTTAATAGATCATAGGTTGTTTTACAAAAATATGTTAATGATGAATAAGAGTAAAGTCTGAAAACTGTTTTCAGAAACCAATCAATAGATAAAAGAACTTGATACTAAATGTAATTCTGAAAAATTTGAAGGTCTACTTCTTTACAAATTGTCTATGTAGTGTTACCGTTCTTATTGAGCATAATTCTGTTCTTAGTCTTGTGTGAAATGCGAAACCCTCTTTAAGCAAATATATTTTTCTGTCATACATAATATAAAAATAGGATGATGTGTTCCATTCTGAAAATATTAAAAAATGTACAACAGTTTAAAAGAAAGCTGAAACAAAAGAATGAAGATTTTTTTTTTAAGAGATAGATTCGCTGGACAGTACTTACCTTTGTGCTGTACCGCCGATAGTGACACAAACGAAGAAAAAGAGAAAAAGGACAAGTTTTCAGAACACAGTTCCTTCTTCAGGTGGGAGAGAAGGGAAAAAAAGGATGGGGACAGAAGGGAAGGTAATTCATGACCTAGGTCATGAGGGTAGTGTTTGAGAAATGTGGAAGTAAGAGATACTGCATATTAGTACTGAGCCAAGCCAGAGAGGATATATAGAATCAAAGAGGAAAGATCAAGCAGTAAAGAGAAGATGAGTGAACTGAATGATGCTGAGGGGTGTAGGAGGGGCGAAGGGTTGTCAAATGTTTTTGATTAACAGGGAAAGATGAAGAGGGGGGGTAGGTAAGGAAGGGATAATGAATAGGTGAGCAGAGGATGGAAGAAGTGGAGGAGTTAGCGTAGATTTTGGCCAGGGGGTGGTGGGAGGAAAGGATATGTTGGAGAGCAAGTTCCCACCTCCGTAGCCCTGAGCAACTGGTGTTATTTGGTAGTATCCAAATGGCACGTGTGGTGTAACACGTGCCCATGTCCCTGGCGTCATGCTGGAGGGCATGTTCTGCCACAGGATATTGGGTGTCCTCCAGGCAAACAGTCCGTTCATTCATCCACTCGGCCAATTTGTTTGTAGTTACACCAACATAAAATGCGGCACACTGGACACATGTCAGTTGATATGACGTATGTTGTCTCGCATGTGGCCCTGTCTTGAATCGGGTAGGTTTTTCCTATGGTGGGGCTGGAGTAGGTGGTAGAGGGAGGATGCATTGGACAGGTTTTGCAGCAGGATAGGTTGTAGGGATAGGAACCATTAGGTAGGGAGGGTGGTTTTGGGATGTTGTAAGGTTGGATGAGGAGGTTGGAAGGACAACGGAAGGCTACTCTGGGTGGTGTGGGAAGAACAGTTTGGAGTGATGATCTCATATCAGGGCATGACTTGAGAAAGTCATAGCCCTGTTGGAGGAATTTGTTGAGGCTTTCCAGGCCAGGATGCTACTAGGTGACTAAGGGGGTGCTTCTGGTTGATCTGGGGTTAGGAACATTGTTGTTGGAAGGAGAGGAATGGACAGCTTGGGAGATCTACTTGTGGATGAAGTCTGTAGGGTAGTTGCAGGAAAGCATTGGATAGAGTGTTGTTGTAGGTGGTGAGGTATTTGTTACTGGAGCAGATACATTTCCGATGCATGCCCAGGCTGTAGGAAGGGGATCATTTAATATGGAAGGGATGGCAGCTGTCAAAGTGGAGGTACTGTTGCTTGTTTGTGGGTTTAATATGGACTGAGGTGTGGATGTAGGACTCGGCAAGGGTAAGGTCAACATCAAGAAAGGTGGCTTGAGTTTTAGAGAAGGACCAGGTGAATTTTAGGTTGGAGAAGGAGTTAAGGTTGTGAAGGAAGTTCAGAAGGGTTTCTTCACCATGAGTCCGGACCACAAAGATATCATCTTTGAATTACCAGGGGAGGTAACTTCTGTGTCTCAAGGAATGCCTCTTCCATGCGGCCCATGAATAGGTTGGCATAGGAAGGGGTCATTCTGGTACCCATAGCTGTCAACCTGGTTTTTTTTTTCTAGGTCTGGTCATCAAAGGTGAAGTAATTATCGGTGAGGATGAAATAAGCAAGTGTGACAAGGAATGAGGTTTTTGGGAAGCTTTCAGGTGGGCGTTGGGAAAGATAGTGTTCCACGGCTGATAGACCATGGGTGTGGGGGATCCCAAAACCACCCTCCCTACCTAATGGTTCCTATCCCTGCAACCAATCCCACTGCAAAACCTGTCCACACATCCTCCCACTACCACATACTCCAGCCCCACCACAGGAAAACCTACCCAATTCAAGGCAGGGCCACATGCGAGACAACACATGTCATATATCAACTGACATGTGTCCACGGTGCAGCCTTTTATGTTGGTATGATTACTAACAAATTGGCTGCACGGATGAAAGGTCACAGACGGACTGTTCACCTGGGGGACACCCAATATCCTGTGGCAGAACATGCATGACTCAAGGGACCTAGGCATGTGTTACACCACACGTGCCATTGGATACAACCAAATAACACCAGCCCCTCAGAGCTAGAGAGGCAGGAACTTGCCTTCCACCAGCCCTCTGGCTTAAATCTATGCTAAGTCTTCCCCTTCCTCCATCCTCAGCTCACCTATTCATTATCTCTTCCTTACCTACCTCTCTCTCTCTCTCTCTCTCTCTCTCTCTCTCTCTCTCTCTCTCTCTCTCTCTCTCTCTCTCTGTGTGTGTGTGTGTGTGTGTGTGTGTGTGTGTGTGTGTGTGTGTGTGTGTGTGTGTGTGTGTGTGTGTGTGTGTCTCCATCTTTACCTGTTAATCAAAAACATTTGACAACCCCCCGCCCCTTCTACACCCCTCAGCCCCATTCAGTTCACTCATCTTCTCTTCTTTTTACTTTTTGATCTTTGGTTAAATATATCCTCTCTGGCTTGGATCAGTACTAATATGCAGTATCTCTGACTTCCACACTCCTCAAATACCATTGACCTACGTTGTGAATTATCTTTCTCTTCTGTTCCCATCCTTTTTTCTTCCCTTCTCTCCCACCTGTGTTCCGAAAGCTTGTCCTTTTTCATCCCTTTTTCTTCATTTGTGTTACTATTGGCGGTATAGCACAAAGGCAAGTACTGGCCAGCCAATCTATCTCTTTTGAAAAATAATTTATCATCTCTGAGGAGAATTTCTATCATCAATCGAATATTACCTTCGTGGTCTACATCCTTCTTATTGTTTTAACTATCTTTATCTGTTTTCTTTCATTTATATCTGTCGTTTGAACTCCTTCTATTAACGTCTTATTAACTACCCTCCCATATATAGCCTACAATTGTGCCATTTTACCCACATCCTTTTATTTAATCAATCATTTACTAAATAACCGTTTTTTAAAGAGGTGTTGCCCTTACTGGAGATTGTTGCAACAATTCAACATTGTGGCATTGTTTACAAATGTTTTTAAAATTATTTCAACTATAATCCCAGCGACCTTTTCGTCAAGTCTAATCAATAACAGCGTTTTGGTTGTTTATCAGCGGTTTGACCATAAATTTTGCGCCACCGGTAAGTTTTAAGGTGCCGCCGGTGATCTTTACTGGATCGTTAATAAACTTTAATGTGCTGCTTGTGATCATTTATCTGCCGCCAAAAACCCACCCTCTATGATCTTTTTTCATCCATTCCAATTTTTCACCGTTAACACTTTTTCAAATTTTTTTTAAAAATATCTTTCAAAAAATTTTTGAGAATTTTTCGCCCTATTATTCATCTAGACTAAATTAAATTTAAATTTTCTTTAAATCGCCTCTCCTTATTCACGAGAACCCAACCACCACCCCTTTTTGTTTGTGTGTGTATAATTTACTTATTATTTTTTCAAACCAATTATCCACCATGTATCCCAACCTTACACCACAGTACCTTCAGTCTTTCCGCAAACATGCATTTGCTATAGAAAAACTGCAGTCCCCACATTCTTTTCCTTCAGTCCTGTTTGTCATTTGGAACAATCCCCAAAGGACTCACTTTAAAAGTTCCCATCTCTGGGTGTAATCCTTGTTTCCATCACTCCCTCCTACAGTTTCAAATTCAGCAGCCCTTAGCTCTCACCCATCTTGTCCTTCAACAGTATGTCGCCTGGAGTAAACAACACTCCCAACAGCTCCTCTTTCTCTCTCTCTCAGCACCTGGCTCAAATAACACACTTGGATCCATAATAAAACAAGCCAACTGTAAACTTGAACTGTATGCCACACAACACCTTAGAAAACTATCCACCCTAATGGTCCATCATCTCAGAAGTGGTATCTCTCTTCCCATCATCCAAAACCACCCACCACAACACCACCCTTAAAACCCCCCACTCATTGGCAACGAACCAAGCCTGGCTACGCTATTGAATCTTCCAATCCCAGCACAAACCCCACCTAGAACCTATCACAACCATCACCACATGCAGACACCACCCAATACCAATTCAGTCCTTAACCTCTCATCCAAATTCCTCTCCATTCCAGAAGTATCTGCCCTGTCTAAAGGCTTAACCTTCTGTCCTACACCTAAATTTAATCACACTGCCCTGGTCAAGGATCTCCTCTCATTCACCCGTAACCTTAACTGTAAATACCACTTCAACACCCATTCACAACCCCCAGGCAGCAGAGCCGCTGTTGAACTCTGTCTTTAACAATGCACACCTCCCTCCCAAAAAGATCCCCCTGCTCCTCCTCAAAACCATCCCTTGCAGGCATTCCAGGAATTCCTCACATCCAGCTTTGCTTCCCATTCCTTCCTAAACCACCACCACCATCAACCACTCCTGACATCAGCCCAGCTGAATCCAAAGCCATCCGAGAGCTGAAAGCAGACCGCTCCATTGTAATTCTCCGAGCAGACAAAGGTTCCACAACTGTGGTACTTGATCGAGGGGAGTATGTGGCAGAAGGGCTGTGTCAACTCTTGGACACCTCTACCTACAAACCTGTTAATTATGACCCCATTCCCTCAGTCCAGGCTGAACTACAGAAAATCCTTAAAACCCTAGGTCCGTAACAAGGTCTCACCACAGCCTCCTTAGAACTTCTCCCTCCACGTGAACCTCGCACCCCAACCTTCTACCTACTCCCTAAAATACATAAAGACAATCATCCGAGCCGTCCCATTGTAGCAGGTTTTAAAGCTCCAACAAAACGTGTCTCAGCTCTGGTAGTCCAACACCTCCAACCTATAACCTGCAGGCTACCATCCTACATCAAAATTGAAACCACTTTCTGGAATGCCTCAAATCCATCCCTATGCCCCTCCCACTTGAAAGCTTCCTTGTCACCATAGATGCTACATCCCTCTACACCAACATCCCCTACACCCATGGTCTATCAGCCCTGGAACACTATCTTTCCCAAAGCCCACCTGAAAGCCTCCCAAAAACCTCATTCCATGTCACACTTGCTTATTTCATCCTCACCAATAATTACTTCACCTTTGAGGACCAGATCTACAAAAGAATCAGGTGGACAGCTATGGGTACCAGGATGGCCCCTTCCTATGCCAACCTTTTCATGGGCCGCATGGAAGAGGAGTTCCTTAAGACACAGAAGTTGCCTCCCCTGGTTTGGTATAGATTCAAAGATGATATCTTTATGGTCCGGACTCATGGTGAAGAAACCCTTCTTAACTTCCTTCACAACCTTAACTCCTTCTCCAACCTAAAATTCACCTGGTCCTTCTCTAAAATTCAAGCCACCTTCCTTGATGTTGACCTTACCCTCGCCGAGTCCTACATCCACACCTCAGTCCATATTAAACCCACAAACAAGCAACAGTACCTCCATTTTGACAGCTGCCATCCCTTCCATATTAAATGATCCCTTTCCTACAGCCTGGGCATCTGTGGGAAATGTATCTGCTCCAGTAACGAATCCCTCACCACCTACAATCTATCCAATGCTTTCCTCTCCCGCAACTACCCTACAGACGTCGTCCACAAGCAGATCTCCCGAGCGGTCTATTCCTCTCCTTCCAACAACAATGTTCCTAACCCCAAATCAACCAGAAGCGTCCCCTTAGTCACCCAGTATCATCCTGGCCTGGAATGCTTCAACAAATTCCTCCAACAGGGCTATGACTTTCTCAAGTCATACCCTGAGATGAGATCATCACTCCAAACTGTTCTTCCCACACCATCCAGAGTAGCCTTCCGCCGTCCTCCCAACCTCCGCAACATCCTCGTCCAACCTTACAAGATCCCAAAACCACCTTCCCTACCTAATAGTTCCTACCCCTTGTAGCGGTACAGAATATTTCTGTAACTTTATGTTACAGTCGATTTTTCGCTGCTAACTCGGTTGAAGTTTATCGCCTGATTTGAAACTTTATCGAAAGATTTATTATAAAATTGTATTCTTATAGTGTATTAATTATTTTTGTAAATATGTTGCATGTAAACTTTTGCTGTGAAACGTGCGGGAGTCATGGCATGATGCGGGTCTAACCAATATGGCTGCCATAGATGCAAATTCACGTTCTGAAGCGGGTTTCTGGGGCTACCATTATGCCTGCTAGGAGTAATCCAGCGGTCACGGAGAACATTCTTGCACCACAGTGCGTTTGTATTGAGTCAATACACA
This sequence comes from Locusta migratoria, assembly GCA_026315105.1. Lineage (NCBI taxonomy): Eukaryota > Metazoa > Arthropoda > Insecta > Orthoptera > Acrididae > Locusta > Locusta migratoria. The sequence goes on from CM048746.1 coordinate 299,674,317, forward strand.
CCTGGAGAGAATTTGGTAATGTGTTGGAGAGGTGATATTTTATATTTAAAAAATGCTGATTGTCCTATTGAGGTCTGATCGAGAGTCGAGAAAAGTTAAACTGTCCTTGTTGTTGTAATATTGCGGAAAAGAGGTAAAAGAAATTATTCAAGGTGTCCTGCGTGCATCATATCATAATTTGTTGTTGATGTGTAGAGTTATTGTGAGAGTTTCAGTTGTTATTGGTATGCTTGTGGTTCATATAAAGTGGGGTATTGGTGGAAAGGATCCACAATACTGTCAGTTACTGACAAAGTTTCAGGCTGAGATATATTTATAAAGGTACCTAAACATTACTGTTTATTCGAGTGGTGCTGGAGTATGTTGACAGGACCCTTGGATTTTGGTAAACTTCGATAGGGACAGAGACATATTGAAAGTTTGGACAAAATGATTAGGTAACTCAATTGTGACGTGTGAGTACGACAGATTAATTTTATTGTACTGATGGCTTGTAGTTGACTCTTAAAATTAAACAAGACCTACTTTGAAAGATAGTTCCATTTAACTGACTTCTGGGACACAGGATGCTGCGTAAGTGAAGGATAACTTTAACTGCTCATAATCAGGGCTATTAAATAATAAAGACTGTACTTGAGCAATTACAACAAATGCTTGCCCTTTTCTTTCTTCTCAATATTGATGTTAAACCTGCATGATATAAAAATGATCATGTTGTATTGAAGGTGCCATGTCGTTGGTAGAGCTACCATAATTCTTTATTTTACTGTTCTTTAAAAAACCTCATTAGTTGATGCACACTCAAGTTTAAAAAAAAAAAAAAAATAAAATAAAATAAAGAAGAAATGTTGTATACAGAACAGTCATAAATTATCCTGATGGGAATATATTTATATATCCTAAATAATAAAATAGTTTATTGGTTTAGAACTGGGTGTACTTACTTTGCAGAAACTAATATCGGTCGTTCGGGCTTTGTCCAGTAAATAAAAGTTCTAGCAATCGATATTTATAATTTTTTAAATTCTATATGATGAAGTATTTATCTAGATAAAAAGGTGGATCTTTTCTATCATGAACTTCACATATTGGCCACTTGTATTTTATCTAAAATATTTTTAGTTAGAAGGGGGTTGTGTATTAGAAAAGGTTGGGAAACACTGCTCTATAGGTTTGGTGCTTCCCCATTCAATCACTTAAGATAAATGATCACTCAACAGAATGTATCCATCTAAAAGTTTGAAATTTTGCATCAAATGACAAATATATCCTCTTACCTATGGTCAAGAATTAAGTTGTGCAATTTCTGTTCTTTAGCAGAGAATTTGCAAAACAAAAAGACAGCTTTGATCGGCATTCCCCTACCCATGGGGTAATACCAATCATATAACAGGCTCCGTATTTTGTATGGCAAACACTGGAATTAAATTATTATAAAGATTTATTTCATCCATCTAAAAATTCTCGCGTATAGTAGAGATTACATTTATTTTAACTATTACTTTTACAGTAAAACTAATAAATTTATGGCTTAATCATACAACAAAGGTAGAATGGTTACCTTGATAGTCCAATACCAAAAGCACTTTTATTGTATACACCAGACTTTGAGTAGTGAATGAAGTGCTTAAGCCAAGTGATGAATAAAGTTTCATTTAATCAACCATTTATGGGAACAACTATACAATGCACATAGTGGCCCATCCTTTGCCATATGTGTGGATATTCTCTTTCAGAGAAATATAAACATAGACAAAGTACAGCCCACAACAGATCAAAGTTATTATTTTCCCTCATTTCCATAATAACTGAGCCAACTTTTTTTACATTCTAGTGCTAACCACTCCCATCTTGTCCATGTTCAAAATACAATCTAAGACTGGTTTGATGCAGCTCTCCAGTATTTATATTGTTGAGCATTCAACCTACATTAAGTACTAACCTATTCTAAAACATTTTCACCTTTTTGATACAATTTCCTTTCCATAAATTGAAGACAAATGATTCAATATGCGATTTCAATTTCAGCACAGTTTTCTCATCTACCTCAAACCAGTTCACTACCACACACATTTCTTCAAGTTACAGGGGAACTGGCATTACTTCTTTTGAAACATTAATCATCTGCTCACATCAACTTTTAACTGGGCAAAACTAAGAAGAAAATTCATCTTCAAAGAGAACCTGAGGCTGTTGTTTGATCTCAATAAAGATATATATATATATATATATATATATATATATATGAAACGATTATTAGACGAAAAATTCCTAGCAGGAAAAATAAAATATAAAAAATAGACGAAGATTACTCACCAGGCGAAGGAGCACAGGTTTGACAGCATCACAAATAAATAAATGAATACACACACACACACAATCGCAAGCTTTCGCAACCCAGTTGCGTCTTCAGGCAGTAGGGAAGGAGAGGGAAAAGGAAATGATGAGGGTTTTAAGGAAGGGGGTAAGGAGCCATTCCAATCCCGGGAGAGGAAAGACTTACCTTGGGGGAAAAAATGGAGGGTAAACAAATGCACACATGCCCACTCTGCCCTATGCACCCTTCCACCACCACTTACTCCAGTCCCGTAACCCGGAAGGTGTACACGATCAAAGGCAGAGCCACTTGCGATAGTACCCACGTGATCTACCAACTGACATGCCTGCACTGTGAAGCGTTCTATGTGGGAATGACCAGCAACAAACTGTCCATTCGCATGAATGGACACAGGCAGACAGTGTTTGTTGGTAACGAGGATCACCCTGTGGCTAAACACGCATTGGTGCACGGCCAGCACATCTTGGCACAGTGCTACACCGTCCGGGTTATCTGGATACTTCCCACCAACACCAATCTTTCAGAACTCCGGAGATGGGAACTTGCCCTTCAACACATTCTCTCTTCCCGTTGCCCGCCTGGTCTCAACCTCCGCTAAATTCTAATTCCCGCCCGCTATCTTTAACATCTTTGCCTCGGTTCTGTGGACAGAGCCTCTGCCTGAAGTGGCATCTCTGTCCAACTTCTTTGGTTTCTACAAATGTCTGCCTAAGTGTGTTTGGATGTGGATATGTGTGAGTGTGTGTGTATTTGTTTACCTTCCTTTTTGTCCCCTAAGGTAAGTCCTTCCACTCCTGGGATTGGAATGGCTCCTTTTCCACTTCCTTAAAACCTGTATCCTTCCCTTTCTCCTCTCCTTCCTCCCTCTTTTTCCCGAAGAAGCCACCACTGGTGGCGAAAGCTCGAATGGTTGTGTGTTTTTGTGTGTGTTTAGTGTTCCTATCGACCAGCCTGTACTTTAGGTAAGTCTAAAATCTTTATTTTATACTATATATATTTTTTTACAGGAAAGTCGTGTCAACAGAAGATAATTAAATTTATTACTTTGAAAATTACACCAGTAGTTATGTTTCTGGGTGGGTGGGTACCTGTTCTGCAGGTATTACCAATATCCCACCCTCCAACTTGATCCATTCTTGCAGAAAAACCATTTTTTACCTTTTGATTAATGATGGAAATTCTCCACAGATATGATACATATTATTTTCAAAAGAGATAGTTGGCTGGCCAGTACTTACCCTTGTGCTGTACTGCCAATAGTCAGACAAAGAACAAGCCTCCGGAACAGGGTAGGAGAGACGGGAAGGAAAAAAGGAACAGGAACAGAAAGGCAAGGTAATTCACGACCTAGATCATGAGGATGGTGTTCAAGTATTGTGGAAGTCAGAGATACTGTATATTAGTACTGAGCCACGCCAAACAGAATATATGTATATAACCAAAGAGGAAAGATCAAGCAGTAAAGATGAGTGAACCAAATAATGCTGAGGGTTGGAGGAGGGGGTTGTCTAAAATATATATATTTTACATACATACAAAAGGCAAAAGAGCACAGGTATGCACACAGAAACACTAATAAACACACACACACAATCATGTTGAATTAAGTCGTATTTATGTATTATAAATTTATAACGTTGGCAACACTCACAGACCACACAAAAAACAAATGAACAGACGAAAACATAGCCACACTGTAGTGAAGTGATAAATAAACAGACAGGCATTCCACTTATAACAGGTAATAACTGATAAGTAATGTGTATACATTTCAAAAAGTGATGTGATGTGCTGTGCTGGGATGAAAAGAAAGAAACAAAACAAAAACACACGAAAAGTGCTGTACACATGTCAGGAACAATCGAACTCCAGCCAACAAGATGTAGAAACAGTAGTAACATGTAAAGAAGAGACATCAACACCATGAGTAGACCAAATATTAAGTTAAAAACACTTAGGCCTAACATGCAAAAATGTTTTTTAATCTATTTATCGAAAACAAACTACAAACCTTTGTATCATTTACAGACCACAGAAAATGCTTTTAAAATAAAAAAGCGAAACACATCTGGTGTAAAATAAATCTGTTAATTGCAGTCAGCATAAGACAAATTACCTCTTATAATCAAAAATAAAAACAAACATACACACAACGAAAGGATGAAGGTTTTAAGGGAGTGGGTAATGAGAAAAATTAGACAAATGAAAATAAAAAGTAATTATTATTTTGAAACATTAAAAGTCAGGCAATCAAATATATAATATCAGTGCATGAATTATTTCAAACCAATCATGATTTAATATGGTCACAAGACATAAGACTCTTAAAAAAACAATACTGCTTTATCAATATTTTAATGAACTAATATCAGTTATTGTAAAAAAGGCCAAGAAGTGCATACTATAAACAATAAATTGTAATGCATCTGGACACAACAATAATTAATTATATTGCTGGTATAATTTTATGGAAATATTTGCAATATAGGTTCAGAACAACAACCAAGTTTCCTGCACGTAAAAAAAAAAAAACAGGCTTCTGTTTTACATAACATGAGAAAATTTGAAAATTAAAAATACATTATGTATTTTTTAACAAAATCCTCAGTGGAGTTAGTGCAAATGCCCATTCAAAGAATAAAACTGTTGGTTTGTTACTAGCACCCAGAAAAAATGCTTAGTTTTGTGGATATCCAGATTTTGTTAGCATTATAGTTAACAGAATCAATTTTCAATCACAAAATAAACCTTCTAGGAAAGAAAAATAATGATAAAAAAAAACACTGATTTGGTACAATGTTTGGCATATAGCCAAGCAAAGTGTGTCACAAATAGACAATATAAATTAAAAAAAATATGTAAATTAAAATTACAATCTTCAAATGCTGCCTGAAACTGGACGGATTAAAAATGCTATGTTTCATATACTGAGCAAGTAAAATTGTGCTTCACAAAAAATCTCTCTCTCTCTCTCTCTCTCTCACTATCTCACTCTCTCTCTCTCTCTCTCTCTCTCTCTCTCTCACACACACACACACACACACACACACACACACACACGCGCGCACACACCGACAAGCTCTTATTACATACTGAATATAACAACATACAGGACAAACAAAACATACAATGTGAAATATTATGTACACTTTATACAACACACATGAAAAATATTTCAAGATTTTCTTCTACGAATCTTTGCAGCTCTACTAAACCTTACAACTGGGGAAAATATCTTAATATTTCACTCATCATTTCTATTTGTCTATATAAATACAGACAATGAGTCACCAAATATGGACCCAGAATGAAACTTGTCAACCTCCTTCCTCACTAACAATTGAAAATCTGTCTTAAGTAAACACTGACTATAATCATTTTGATAAAAATAGTATTAAGTAGTCATACAAAAACTTAATGTGTTTTTAAAATACTATCATTTGAACAGTGACAGCTGAGGCACTTTATAGAAAATATTATCTTTTCAAACAGCTCTTCGACATTTTGCAGAGATCGTTCCTTGCCTATTTGTTTTCATCAAAGCTATTTTCTCTGACACAACTTTTGTGAAAAAGTATTTGCTTTGAGTCTTCATATTTTATGCAGCGTTACTCCAAAAATACTTATGTCTCCATAAAAAAGTGAAATGTGAGCCACTGTTCACTCAGAAACAGAAGTTAACTAAACCATGGACAACATACACAATATTCTATATGTTATTCTAAACTTCTTTTATAAACTAAGTAATACTTTCTTTTAATAAAAGAAACTGCCCATAAATTTAACAAAATAACTACACAACAGTAAAGTCACTCTTTTTAGCACATGAAACAATTTCCTTTTTTCTATTTATACCTGGGCCAATGAAAAAGTCATTTAAAGGTCATTCAACAAATGCCTTGAAGATGGCAATATGAGTAATAAACACATAAGGTCCAGTGTCTTCTGAACCAACTGGCTCAGAAGATGGACCCAGAATGAAACTTGTCAACCTCCTTCCTCACTAACAATTGAAAATCTGTCTTAAGTAAACACTGACTATAATCATTTTGATAAAAATAGTATTAAGTAGTCATACAAAAACTTAATGTGTTTTTAAAATACTATCATTTGAACAGTGACAGCTGAGGCACTTTATAGAAAATATTATCTTTTCAAACAGCTCTTCGACATTTTGCAGAGATCGTTCCTTGCCTATTTGTTTTCATCAAAGCTATTTTCTCTGACACAACTTTTGTGAAAAAGTATTTGCTTTGAGTCTTCATATTTTATGCAGCGTTACTCCAAAAATACTTATGTCTCCATAAAAAAGTGAAATGTGAGCCACTGTTCACTCAGAAACAGAAGTTAACTAAACCATGGACAACATACACAATATTCTATATGTTATTCTAAACTTCTTTTATAAACTAAGTAATACTTTCTTTTAATAAAAGAAACTGCCCATAAATTTAACAAAATAACTACACAACAGTAAAGTCACTCTTTTTAGCACATGAAACAATTTCCTTTTTTCTATTTATACCTGGGCCAATGAAAAAGTCATTTAAAGGTCATTCAACAAATGCCTTGAAGATGGCAATATGAGTAATAAACACATAAGGTCCAGTGTCTTCTGAACCAACTGGCTCAGAAGATACAGCATTTTGCATTCCTCTTTCGTTTATCAGTCATAACGTCATGTTTAAAGTATTTGAACTGACATGTTCAGTGGCCCACATATATTTTATCCTTCAGTTACTTCTCTAATTTTTGGAAAATTCTCACAAATTGGCAATTACTTTCTTTTTTTTTAACATCAAAACATTTTAACTTCCCCAATAGTCAATCAATATATCTGTGACTCACTGCATTCATCAGTCTGAACAATAACAATTTGTTAATCAGTTTATAAAATCCATCTTACCAACAACATTATAAATACATAGTTATACTGCAAAATATATGTTTCTTATTGCTACTTTACAAAAATACAATTACAGTATGTATTTTTGTGGTACAATAAAATTATATTGTTACTTAAAATACTGAAGATCTGTGAAGCCCATTTGTTCAAATGTATGAACTATACAAAATTTATGTTAAATTTTGAAGAAGAAAATAAGTTTCTTCTCCATTATATTTTAAACATAACAATGTCTTATACAATACTTACACAAGAAGCAGCACAGAGGAGGGAGGGGAGAAGGAAGAGGAGATTTATTAATCTTCCCCTGCACTGTATGACACAGTTACGTAGTGGAGTAATACTGATTGCACCTCCTAACTGACATTTTAAATCTGAAGTATAGAACTTTTACACGTCAACCTAATCTTTGAAAGTTTCAAAGTAATTAGAACTCATATTTAGTGAGATCACAACTTACTTCCAGTTATGTACAGAATGCACAGTTTGTGGTTACAACTGTATCTATTGAACAATGGAGACAGAGAGCTGTAAAAGAATTCCAGATAGATCATTCTAAATAGTGTGAAATGTAAGGAGGAGGAGAGTTGATGAGGATGGTAATAAAATTCTTCATAGCAGGTACACATGCACCTCTACCTATCCCCCATCTGTGCACATACAGTAACACTTTAAACAAACAAATAAAAAAAACACACAAATATTTACATATAAAAGAACATAAAAGATATTATGTATGCTCAAATGCACTTTGCCCATTCAAAATCGGTCTTTTGATCCAGCAACAGACATTTCAGGATCCTGTAGATATTGAAGCTCCTGAAGTTCCTGGAACTTCTCGTGGTCTCGAATGTGTGCATAATTTGCAGAAAGGCACATTAAATAATGTACCTGCAAAGTGAAAGTAATAATCACTGAATGTTTAGACTCCACAATGAAATCTAATCAATTTTATATATACGAATATTATAGAGGAAAAATTCCTAACAGGAAAAATATACGTAAAAAATAGATGAAGTCCACTTACCAGGCGAAGGAGCACAGGCAGTGATAGCAACAAATAAACACACAGATACACACACACACACACACACACACACACACACACACACACACACACAAACGCAAGCTTTCGCAGCCTAGCTGCTTCGTCAGGCAGAAGGGAAGGAGAGGGGAAAAGGAAGTGATGAGCGTTTTAAGGGAGTGGGTAAGGAGTCTTTCCAATCCCCGGACAGGAAAGACTTACCTTGGGGGTAAAAAAGGAGGGTAAACAAATGCACACACACCCACACATTTACACAGACACAAGTACACTTAGGCAGACATACTGTAGAACTGGGCTTTCTACAGTATGTCTGCCTAAGTGTACTTGTGTCTGTGTAAATGTGTGTGTGTGTGTGTGTGTGTGTGTGTGTGTGTGTTTATTTGTTGCTATCACTGCCTGTGCTCCTTCGCCTGGTAAGTGGACTTCATTTATTTTTTACGTATACAATCAATCAGAAATAATATGTGACACACAACAGCAAATAAATTGATAAGAATTAAGACTTCTGCAACTATTATCCTATTATTTTCCTTTTTTGAAAAAAAAAAAAATAAATAAATAAATAAATAAAAATAAAATAAAAATACTTTTCTATGGTATATTTAATTATTGTTTCATGAGTGCGTTATCCATCTTTCATTTCATCTACACTACTATGAAGCTGCATTGGATGGGGATAACTTGATAGTGGATTCCGGTGAAAGTCATCACATGGCTCCAAATAAAAATAATTTTTAAGTAACCGATAAAAATATTGAAATCACAGCTCTAGCTGATAGCTGAAGAAAGAAGCTGCTGGTAAAGATACAGTATGGGTGAAGATAATTAACAACGAAAGTTTGGCTGATGAATTCATAGCTCACAGCACACACTTTATACCTGTGTTCGACTATGCAAACTTTTTACCATAATGAAGAAATCCAAGTTTCCTGCTAACAATATTTATTCAGCTTGTGCAAATTGACTCCACTACAAGCTTGTTTCAGCTTATGCCATTTTCAAGTGGACCTGGTGGTGTATAATAAAATAATTACCTACATTTACAATATGCAATTTTGTATAAAAAATTTTTTTAAAAATTTGTCATTACAAATTCACTTACGTTTAAGTTGGACTGACATCCATAAAGCATATTAGAGTTAGTGTCTTTTTGTGACAAGATGAGCTAATCAACAAAATGAGCTAAGTGTGATTAAATCTATCGCTGTAAACAATGGGTACAATCATCACATGATAGATCACATTCTCAGGATGAAAGCATCCCAGAAATGTTCTACTTTAGGAAATGTCCCATATTCTTGCAATAATAAACACACTAAATTCATTTCTATTCCATTCTTAGGCAACATTTCGTATAGGATCAGACGTCTTCTAATAAAGAATTTCAAACTGCAATGTCTCATTTATTACAAATAACAGTTCGAAGAAACACCTTCTACATATTGTCCAAAACACTGAAGATAAGTTATCTAATTCCGGCATTTATAAACTAATCTGTAACGATTGTCCCTGTTATTATATTGGCCAAACAGGCACGGCAGTGAAAGTAAGATATAAAGAACATCTATTAGAAAAAATGGAGAAAATACGCGTAACTCCACATTCGCTGAACTCCTTTTTATTGCTAGCCATACGCCGAAAAGGTAGAAGACACTTTGGTTTTACGTAGAGAAGACAAGGACCGAAAGTTCTATCTTTGGGAGGAGTTGGAGATTTTTTAACATTTAGAATCTAGAGATGGTAACATATTAAATGATCAGCTCCATCTCGCGTGCAGACAGTTTTTTGAAGGGTTTAAAACAATATTATAAAAAAATTTTAACAGTCAACGGTAACCTCTGCGGTGTCATTTCCTCAAAATTCTATTTTATTTCATTTTAAGCTTCTGTGGGTTTCCTATTTTATATTTTGTTATTAACATGTATTGACTACTGACGCTGTAGCATCGTCACCAGGCACATGCGCCACGTGTCATGTTTACCTGGCATCCACGCCTTGCTCAGACGGTTAGTCGGCGGTTAGCACGTCGCGCAATCTGCTATGTTACCATTTTATATGTTTGACGTGCCTTTGTCTAAAGGGGGTACATTATGTGTACAAAGATTGACGCGTGTAACTTTTCCACAGTAAGAATATAATGTAAGTACTTGTTTCCTGTAGACTAAACTTTGTTGCAATTTTATAGGTAAACAATCTATGGTTTTAATACTGTTGTATATAGCTTGATTGTTACTTCACTGTAGGTCCATGTATCTTCTGAAGAAAATTGATTTATATCAATTGAAACTGCAGTAAAGTTTATTAAACTTTAATTTGCAATTGGTTGGCTTTTATTTTACTGCACTGAGATGGTATAGTCATGTTTTATCTTGTTAATTTTTGTATTTGACAGATATAGACACCGTTTACTCTGTTGATGCTTTATGTTTGCAGTAAAATATATCTATGCCAGTCAGAGGGTGTACTCTTGTGTCATGGATAATACAATAGCAGAGAAACATCGTTTCTTTTTCATGTGTGAAATTTTTATCCGTTTTCCTTTTCCAAAATTTCAATAAAGTTCTCTGCATAATTTTTATCTTTTAAATCTGTTTGTTTGTTGAGAATATCAAATCAGTATTTTTTCGTGTGTGTGAAAATTTCTAGTTGTTTCAGAATATTTAGAATTTGCACAAGCTGAATAAATATTGTTAGCAGCAAACTTGGATTTCTATATTACGATAATGTCTTATTCTGACCTTTTATATGCTGCAGGCCCAGTAGAGAAGAAACTATTGTCTGAAAACAATAAAAAGGTGATTTTTGGTTAAGAAGGTTGTAAGATTTATGATGAAATTTGAAGATTGCTCATTAAGATTCAGCAGAAAGGTTGTTTATATTACATAAGTATGAAACTGTCCATAGACGAAAAAGCAATAAACAAGTTGAAAAATGTAAAAATCAGATGATCTTGACCTACGGCACTGTTCGATAATATGTGTTACAAATTTACTATAAAAGAGATAATATGAAAGGAAGCTGTCCTGGGATTACACTGTTAAAATGGCGAAATAAACCCATGTGATGACTGACTGGCAGGTAAATTGGCACTAAAACCATTTCCGAAAACTGTATCAAAAGATTCAAAGGAACGGACAACCACTTTAGAACTCATTCACAGTGATGTCATGGGACCTACTGACATTCCAAGTTTTGGAGGCAATAGATATTTTAATAAGAGTCATCAATGGTGCAATCAGGGTGATATTTGTGCATTTCTTAAAAAATAAGGGTTAAACATTTTAAGAATTAAAAACATGAAAGATAGAAAAGGAAAAACAAGCTGGAAACACAGACAATTGCACAGACAATGGTCTAGAATTCTGTTTGAGCAAACTGTCACTGTTCTATGATGCTGAAAGAATTTGGCATCAAACAACAATGAGATACACACCTCAGCAAAATGGTATAACTAAACACCTCAAGAGAACATTAAAGGATGTGGTAAGGTCATAGCTGATCACACAAAAGAAATTGAGTTACAAATAACCACAACAATAAAGAAACAGCAAATCAATTGCAGAACAGGTAGAAAGCCTAGTGTGGGACATTACACATGATCGGATGCAAACTTTTCATTCACATACCGGACAAAAATGTTCTAAATTAACCACAAGGGCAGAAAAAGGCATTCTTATAGGATATTCTCCATATGGTCATGGATACAGGATCTGGATGCCAGAAACAAAACAGGTTGTGAAAATAAGAAAGAGAACAATTTTTTCAGTCTGTACAACGAAGAAGATTTGTCATTTAAAAATATTGGTAATGATGATGACATACAAAGTGAAAGAGAAGATTATAACATGGAAGAAGAATTTTATGATTAATAAAATTCTTCTGGGTATTATACCGCGTCGTCATTTTGTAAACTTCGCCGACGTTTCGGCCACTATTGCAGGTGGCCTTCATCAGGGTCTGTGTCAGACACAGACCCTGATGAAGGCCACCTGCAATAGTGGCCGAAACGTCGGCAAAGTTTACAAAATGACGACGCGGTATAATACCCAGAAGAATTTTATTGATAGTGACAACCGCCGCGGAAGCTTACGTTTGCAAGAATTTTATGGTTTCTCTGATCAGGAGGAAGAGACTGAATGTAATCAGGATCTTATGGAATATGCTGAAACTTCACTAAGTACATTCAGACCAAGAAATCATCTAACAAACGGAAAAATGGGTTTACGTAAATGTTATCCAATGACACATTTTTCAATAGAGAAGGCATACACTGAAAAAGTACAAATAAATGGCGTACAAAAAAGGAACAGTGACGAACCTTTATTGAACCATGAAGCAGTCAATTCTGATGAGGGAGAGGAGTGGATAGCTGCAAAGAATGAAGAAATTAATTCTTTGGAGCATCAGAATGCATGGAAACTGGATGAGCTACCACCTGGTGTAATTAATGTTTTGTAAAGAACAGAGGGATTTTTAAAAATAATGTTGATGGGAAGCAGATTTTTAAAGCTCGTTTAGTTGCAAAGGGATAAATCAAGTGGAAGACGGACATTAAAATGAGGTTGATCCTCATGTTTCAAAATTTGAAACTATTTGTTCATCAATAGCAGGCAGTGTTGAAAAAAATTGGCATACTGATCAATATGATGCAAAGAGTGGCTACAAATTAAAAGAAAATTTATATATGCTCCATCAAGAATGGCCATGAAAATTTGGTTTGTAAATTAAATAAGTAAATACACGGAACTGAAATAAAGTGATAGATGCTGGGATGTCCATTTGAATAAATCACTAGAAAAACTGATTTATTAGAAATGATCTAGATCCATGAGTGTTTAAGACAAATGTAAAGGAACGAAAGGTTATTTTGCCTGTATATGTGGATGATATGCTTATATTTGCACAAAATTAAAAGATAAGGCAAAAAGTAAAAACTCTTTTAGTTAGTAGTTTTGAAATCAAGCACATGGCATGGTGTCACACGTTAGGGCTGATATTTGAGAACAGAGAGGATGGAACAATTTCTCTTTCTCAAAAGGAGTACATTAATCAACTTCTAGACAGATTCTGATTTCAGAATTCTAAGGGAGCTATGACCCCAGTGGAATTGGAACTGAATTTTCTTGATGAGAAGTGTGATGAGGCTACTAAAAATATCTTCCATATCATGAGCTTATTGGTGGACTTCTTTATCGTTTGCAGAGGCTACAAACGAACATAACTTTTTCTGTGGCAAAGCTGTCGCAGTGAGCTGGGTTTCGGGGTGGCATAAAGATGAACTACGATGTTGTGGGGTTGGGAGGGCAACGGAACAACACTTTAGGAGGGGGTTGGAAGGATCTTGGGCAGGATGTCCCTCATTTCTGTGCACAAGGATAGAAAATCAAAACCTTGGCTAAGATGCAATTTAGTTGTTTGAGTGCTGATTTGTGGATGGTTACTGGTGTTAGGAGGGGGATTTGAGATGTGTGAGGATATAGCTTGGGAGATCTGTTTGTAGACTAGGTCTGTGGGGTAGTTTCTGTCTGTGAAGGCCTTTGTGAGACCCTCAGCATATTCAGAAAGGGAGTTCTTCATAGACCTTAAGTTCCTACCTCTCTATCCCAAATCTCCACTATTTTGAATGGTGCGTGAATGTGCAATCGTGTGTCGCTGTCCCCCCTTTTTCCGGCGCGCAGTATGAACACCCAGGCCAGCGGCTTGCGCAGCCTAGGCGACAGCTGGCTCAGTACATCCCAGCTCGGCTCGACCGACAGTGTGAACGCACCCTAAGGATGAACTAGGATGTTGTGGAGGTTGGGAGGGCGACGGAACACCACTTTAGGAGGGGGTGTGAAGGATCTTGGGCAGGATGTCTCTCATTTCTGGGCATAAGGATAGAAAATCAAAACCTTGGCGAAGGATGCAATTTAGTTGTTCGAGTCGAGGGTAGTACTGGGTGACAAGGGGAGCGCTCTTTTGTGGACGGATACTGGTGTTAGGAGGCGGCTTTGGGATGTATGAGGATATGGCATGGGAGATCTGTTTGCGGACTAGGTCTGTGGGGGCAGTTTCTGTTTGTGAAAGACTGTGAGACCCTCAGTATATTCAGAAAAGGAGTTCTTCACAGACTGAATATGCTGAGTGTCTCACAAAGGCCTTCACAGGCAGAAACTACCCCACAGACCTAGTCTGCAAACAGATCTCCCGTGCCATATCCTCACACATCCCAACTGTAAGGTATGGGAAACAAACGGAAGTTGTAGTAGGTCGAGGCTAGGATGATTTCGGGATCGGAGAATGTATTGTATTGATAACTCCCATCTGTGCAGTTCAGAAAAGCTGGTGGTGGGTGGGAGGATCCAGATGGCCTGGGTTGTGAAACCTTGTGTTTGACCACAGTTTGGCAGTGGTCATTCGTCCTAATGGATAGCTGGTTGGTGGTCATGCCAATATAGAAAGCTGCAAAGTGATTGCTGCACAGTTGGTAAATTACATGGCTGCTTTCACAGGTGGCCCGGTCTCTGATAGGGTAGGATAAGCCTGTGACATGACTGGAATATGAAGTGCTGGGAGGGTGGATTGGACAGGTCTTGCAGCAGGGTCTTCCACAAGGATATGATCCCTGTGGCAGTGAGCTGGGTTTCGGGGTGGCATAAAGATGAACTACGATGTTGTGGGGGTTGGGACGGCAACGGAACAACACTTTAGGAGGGGGTGGGAAGGATCTTGGGCAGGATGTCCCTTATTTCTGTGCACAAGGATAGAAAATCAAAACCTTGGCTAAGGATGCAATTTAGTTGTTTGAGTGCTGATTTGTGGATGGTTACTGGTGTTAGGAGGGGGATTTGAGATGTGTGAGGATATGGCTTGGGAGATCTGTTTGTAGACTAGATCTGTGGGGTAGTTTCTGTCTGTGAAGGCCTTTGTGAGACCCTCAGCATATTCAGAAAGGGAGTTCTTCACAGAGCTTAAGTTCCTACCTCTTTATCCCAAATCTCACCTATTTTGAATGGTGCATGAATGTGCAATCGTGTGCGCGCTCATGCGCGCATACACACACACACACACACACACACACACACACACACACACACACACACACACACGATCACACATTCATGCACCACTCAAAATAGGTGAGGTTCTTTTTATGTATATACTTTTTAATGTATATTTATTTTGTTTATTTTATTTTTCTTCCCTCACCCGCCTCCCCATTCCATTCCTAAGCTGCATCTCATTATTCCCATCTAATCCATCCCCACCACCATGACGTAACCTTCCTAACCCCTCCCATCCCCGATTTACTCGCCGCAGAGCATGATTCGAAGTGTGGCAGCTGGAGGTGATGGTTGTATGACTGTGTTGTGTGCCTGTGTGATTGCATGAGTGTTCTATTTTCTGAAGAAGGCCATAGCCGATAGCTGAAGTGTTGTATGTGTGTGTCTTTTGTATGTGGCTGTCGCAGCTCGTCACCACGTCTTTGCGGTGAGTAGTAACTGTCCATACTATATTATTAATTCCAACCTGAACTTTCCATTATTATATTTCCCTTTTATTTGTGTCAATTATCTTTGGTGCATTGTAATGGTTCTGGCCAGTAACTGCTGTAATAATGTATGCCGTTTTTTCTTTCTCCGTTAATAAATGTAAGGTGTGTGACACGACGTTTTTTATTCAAAAATAACATGTCTTTATGTTTTTCAATGTGGAAAACTATTCTTCCACTGATGATAATGCAGCATGTATGGTTAAAATGCAGTTCACAGAGTTCTGAAAGTCCAGAATGAAGGTCATTTGGATAGAGAAAACTCCGTTATCTCGTTCACAGGCTTCACTTGAATATGGTATCACGTAAATATAACACTCAATTCAGACTGTAATGTAACAATAGTAGAAAACTTCCCAAATATTGTTCTTAATTTTTCATTTTCCTACTCAATAAACATATCAACAAAATGTCATAACTTCTTTGAGTTCAACATTTCAATAAACTTTGTGTCAGCCATCAAATAAAATATGAATTGTGATATCCAATATCTCAAGATATATCTTCCTGCAGTCACTTTTTACAATGTTTACATGGAGTTTTCCTCTCTTATCTTCTTAAGTGTGCTTTCAACAATTCACTGTGTTTTGTCGAGTCGTTATATCTCTTACAAGCAAAGTACTTGGGCTCGAACAAACATATCTGTATGAACGTTTTCTTACAGGATCTCTACGTACACCTCAGTGTGCTGGTGGGTGTCATTTTTATGCAAAACTTTGCAATCATGCTCTAGATAGCACTGTAGATGTAATTGTAGACGCCATACGTAATGCAGATATCTTAACTATAAGTTATGTAATAATCATCGTACGTGTTCTCTAGCATATTGTCATCAAAAGCCGTGATGACAGTTGCAACTTTAACATTCTTCTCGGAAGAGTGTTGGTATTCACTGCCACTGCTTCCATCGCCTCTTCTCACACTTACCGTAGCACTACCGCATGCAATGAGTTGTTCGCCATTATCATCCCTATTATCATCATTATGTATTAGTGTTACAACATTCTCTAACTTATGCTAATATTTCTGTACTATGACAGATACGAGAAAGCATGTGAATGATTCATCTTATACACTAATATCATCACGAAGAAGGGTTCTTCATAACTTCATCTCAACCAATTGCAATACATTAGCAGGATTGATTACCAATCGCCGCCTCATCTGACACTTCACCACACAAATAACGTCACAAAACGCAACTTCGGAGGCACACTGCACCATCCTTACTGGCGAACTGACAGGTCGAAGTGCAATGTGGCAAGGCACACGCAGAGGCCTCTAACGGACGACTGCAGAGTTTTGCAGATGTGGGAGTATCACTAGTGCAGTAAGTGATCTTTACATTATCTCTCATACGATTTTGGTGTATTTGTGTTTGTTCGAGCCCAAGTACTTTCCTTGATAGTCCACAACTTTTCTAATAAGTAGTGACAATGTGTTATCAATTCACCTTCAGTTAACCCAAATCTTGGGATACTGTTCTACAATATCATCTCTATTCATTATGAAATTAAGTCTGGTTAATACATAAGTCCTGAAATAATTGCTACAATGATTATGATTTTTATTAATATTATATGATTTCTGGTAAACTTCTCCTAGACAAAAAATTTGTGAAGTGTTGATTGTGCTCCCCTTTCATGATACGGCTGTGGTCCAAATAATATCAATAAAATGGGTCATTATTCATAATTTATTTCTCCCTGTAACTGGAGTATTTGTAGAGAATATTTGCCATATCTTAGCAATGACTGTAAAATACTCAAAAGTTATCAGTGGATTATACCACTTTCAAGACAAACACTAGTTACAAAACAAACTGCTGAATATTTAACAAGCACTATAAGAAGTAGACAGGTGAATGAGAGTGTACAAATCGCTGTTTTCCTCATGCTACTTCATAGCCTTGGATGGTAAACCAAATTAATTCTTTGCCAATATGATTTCCTTAAAATTATTTTTCTGTCTCTGCTGAACACTAATAACTATCTGTTGCTCCTTATCAACTAGGAATATTTCAATGTTGCTACTAGGAAAATTCAATCAATATCTATTTACCATTAACAAAAGATATTTTAATAATATTGGTGCAAATGTAATTTTACTCACAAGACTGAGGATCACCAACAAACATGACACAGATGCAAGAATAAACATAACTTCTGCACGTTCTACATAGTCTTTGCAGAACAGTTTCAATTCATCTTCACATACTTCCATATCTGCAGGAGGTGTCTTTGCGGGAAACAAAAAGTCTGCAACAACAGAAAAACAGTGTTACACCCTGAAATTAAAATCTTCCAGATTATGTTAAGAGCATAATTATTTAATGTCACTTCTAAATACATGTTACACTACTTTCTGGGCAAATATATTGAAGTTAAAAAAAAAATAATAATGTGGTAACTTTTAACGCAATTCCAAAGAAATTTGATAAATTGCATTCAGCTGATTAAAAAGAAAATATATAATTCATAGATTACATCAATAAAAATCACAATTTTTCAAACAGGTGTGAGTTTGTGTGTGCACACTTCATTATTTTTATTATGCAAAAATTTATAAACTGACAACAAGCATAAATGTACAATTGTTGGTTGGGTGAGCATGAAGGGCAGTTTCTCGCCAAAAGGTAGTTCCTCCGACATTAGTAACATCCATTAGAAATTTTATCCACTTATGGATGTATAAAGGAGCGATAAACTTCAAGCACTGAAAGTATTGTTTAAGCCAGAGCTAAAGAATAATTTATGGAGAAGTTAATCTATATTTGTTAGATTCAAATTGATGAAACGAAAATTATAGAAGGAAACTTTCCTGGTGGGATAAACAAATATAAAAAATTGAAAACGGATGACTTACCCAAAGAACAGGCTCGTCGACAGACACAAATAAAATCACACACATACAAGCTTTCACAACTGTTTGTCGTTTCTTCATGAAAAGAGGAAGAAAGGAGAGGAGAAAGGGAAGGATATGGGTTTTAAGGAAGTGGAAAAGGTGTCATTCCAATCCCAGGAGTGGAAGGACTTACCTTAGGGGGAAAAAAAGGAAGGTACACAAATACACCTGGTCTCAACCTCTGCTAAATTCAAATTCCCGCCCACCATCTTTGCCTCGGTTCTGTGGACAGAGCCTCTGCCTCAAGTGGTATCTCTGGCCAACTTCTTTGCTTTTTACAAATGTCTGTCTAGGTGTGTTTGAGTTTGGATATGTGTGAGTGTGTGTGTGTATTTGTTTACCTTCCTTCCCCCCCCCCCCCCCCCAAAAAAGTCCTTCCACTCCTGGGTTTGGAATGACTCCTTCTCCACTTCCTTAAAACCCATATCCTTCCCTTTCTCCTCTCCTTTCTTCCTCTTTTCCTGAAGAAGTGACCAATGGTTGCGAAAGCTTGTATGTGTCTTTGTGTGTGATTTTATTTGTGTCTGTCGACAAGCCTGTCCTTTGGGTAAGTCATCCATTTTCTATTTTTTATATTAATCTATATTTGGGCTTATTTGTAGGTCAGAGTAGATGAAATAGTACAGACCTGCTTTATTGAATTGCTTTTCAAGGCAGCTTACAAGTAACAGACAAGAAATTGTTTCCTAGTAAAAGATGTGTAGGCTGCCCTGAGCAACAGGTGTGTTTTACGGGCTTGCTTCATCAACTTGCGCAGAGGCTACATGTGTCGATTGGCATGGATGTGGGAAGTTTAAGATGGATAAAGGAAGAGATGGACAAAGAGAGAGGCAGTAACGGACAAACAGAGATGGGGTTGTGGGGAGGGGCACCAGCTGCTGCAGGGCCAAATGTGGTAGAAGTAGGTCAGCCTCCCTAGGCGCTGGACAACAGTCTCTTGCCATATGCAGTATAGGTGGTTAGGGAGGTGGAACAATGTGGTTAGTGAAGGGAGCAATATAGTTAGGGAGGTGTGACGATGTAGTTAGGAATGTGGGTAGGGGGGACAGTGTGGTTTGGGAGGTGGGCAACGATGTGGTTTGGAAGTGTGCCTCCCCTACACATAATGTATGTTTTAAAATGTAGAGGACAGCACTATGCAGAAACAGGGACTATAGCCAAGTTAATAGTTAGTGAAAAAGAAACTATTGTATGAAATATTTAAAAGTTATTAAACGTTAAATAAATTTCTATATATAGTTATATGTGTGTATGAATGTATGAGAGATTTGAAAGAGCTGATGAACAGAAACTTATTTACAATCAAGTAGTCCATTTTGAATTGAATCATCAATGAAGGGGGAAACTTGTATATAAATGTTTCATTATTTTTCAAAAAGAGATAGATTGGCTGGCCAGTACTTGCCTTTGTGCTGTACCGCCGATAGTTACACAAATGAAGAAAAAGAAAAAAAAGGGATGAAAAGGACAAGCTTTCGGAACACAGTTCCTTCTTCAGGTGGGGGAGAAGGGAAAGGTAATTCATGACATAGGTCATGAGGTGGTGTTTGAGGAGTGTGGAAGTCAGTTTAGGGTAACAGGGAACCCAGCAATGTACATAAACATGATTAATTATTTAAAGTGTGGTTTATTTAATTGTACATAATGAAAAAATCTTACCAAATTGCTTGAAATCGATGCACTGATGAAGTGACTGCACTCGAGAGCTGGAGCAGAGTGCCCAAAATATTGTATAAATTAGTGTTACTATAACAAGGAAACACAACATCAGCACCCAGGCAAGCTGCAGGATGTAGGTGATACTCATAAACTGAAACAGTCAAAGAGGGTATTAGAAACAAACGAATTCTACTTAAAGTCTTGTAGAGTATTAAAGCTTCTTCACCACATTTTACATGGATTTTAAATTGAAAACTTAAATGATTCAGTTGCTTTTACTGTAATAATTTTTGCACACAAAAATCACTGAAAACAACAAAATTATCAAAAATGCTCTGCTAGACTACAGCAGTAGACCAGGTGACGGACATCTAAATACCAACTTTTTCAGAGAATGGCCGAATAAGTGGAAAACTTTTATATAAATGTTTCGGCACTTTAGGGTAATAGGGAACCAGGCAACGTACATAACGTGTGGCAATACATATTCTACATGACAATTTAGAAGAGCTTGTTGTCTATATGCACATAAAATTATTTTATATAGATTTTAGATATACCTTTCACACTACCATACAAGAACAATATTAAGATCATAAGAAAAATGTGGAGACACGCCAAAAGGCACTTGATAAAGACATATTAGAGAATAATCCCAACGTATTGTAATTCCTCAAATTAATAATAAACTGACACATTTCATGCAGATTTGTCTTCTCTGTGTGCAGCTAGGTGTATCTTCAATAACAGGCACTGAAAGCAACAAGCAAGTCTTTCTCTTATTTCTAGAGTGTACCAGAGTTGATACTTTGCTCCTGTTAAAACTCTTTCTTGTGTTGACAAAGAATAATGACTGAAAAACTCACCACTGCACAAGAGATTCTGCCCCCAACGCGGGCTCCCCAGGCACGATAAACTTTATGTCTCGTTGTCCCAGTAGCCAAACAGCCAACGAACAAAATCATAAGCCCGAGAGCACCCATACTGGCTCCAATTATGACAAACACCATTTGAACTGCTTCTAACCTACACACAAAAATAATGCTTTGGGACATACATATTGCTAACATTAAAATGTTATTTGTAGTAGTTTCTAATTTGTTTGTTTATTTATTTACTTTTTACAATTTACACAGCCCATCAAAAAGAAACCTTACAAATTGTACTAATAACCGGTGACATCAATAATACAAGAATGCAAATATTGTTTCAAAATTTTATTTAAAAATGAGGTAGTTACTACTTGCACAAAATAAGATGTGTACAAACATTTATTATCAATTAATGAATGTCTTACCAGCCAAGGCGAAGATGAAAGACTTCGTTGAACATCAAGATGCTGAGTGTTGCACCACGATACATGGTTCCACAAAAAACACCCACTCCCACAATGCACATAATTGTAGCAATGAGTGTAGCATATGGAATGCGTGTCATGCAGTCACGGCACTTGTCACCTAGAGTAGAAATTATTTGAGAAAAAATAATTCTTTGTCACTTTTCAACACTGATGGGCGGCTTTAGGCCCAAACTATTTATATTACTTTAACTGAATTTGAATGAAAATGAGCTAAAAATGGACATCTAGAAATAACAAAAGATAATTACAAAGAGTCTATGATAAAAGGAGACCACTTGTCAAAAATAGCACAAGCATTAACATGTACACATTTGTGCAGTTACATTGTGCTGCATGATTGCAGAGCTGCCACAATGTACGTGTGTGTGTGTGTGTGTACCTCTTTTCTTGTTAACCCAATAGTTGCACAAAATCCGTGTGGCATCCTGTAACTGTATAGAACTTCATACAGTTTCTTAAAACAGTTTAGACAGAAATGGTCATACCATTCTTAATCACGCAAGGGAAATTCCAAGGAGGATTCAATATTTTTGTGAAAGATAGATTGTTAACCACCAGAGATGTCTGATGAGGCATGGAAAGGCACAAATAATAGAAAATAATTGCAAAGCTCTTGGATAAAACTGCCCTCATTGTTTGGAGAAACAACCGATGAAGGCTGTATCGGCCAAAAGCTTTGCAATTATTTTCTATTTTTTGTGCCTTTTCGTGGCTCATCAGACATCTCTGTGGTGAGTAGCGACCTATCCTACATGAAAACATTCTTAATCACATTCGTCATTTCCTTTTATTTATTATGTACTCTTCACTAAGACTACATTTTTCACCCTGACTGGAAGACCTCACTACCCACGAGGTGTGCGTCTGAGGAGGAACTTTCTTTTTCCTCTATAAGCTGGTTGGCACAGTGGGTACCATTAAATATTGAACATTAGAACTTATAACACCACAATGCTTCCAAGACCATTATAGCAGCAGCAAGATTAATTTTATTTTCATAGAATGTGATTCGCAATTAGACACACTGGGTCAAATCTAGCCTCCGATACCACTTTGACCAATGATGTCATGTCTTATGTCATTCCATCCCATGCGTAGTTTCAATACCGGTACTCACTGTTTACGTGTCATATTTTTGAAGACAGCCTAACCTTCACTTTAAAAAAAGTTATCTGTAGCGAAGCCCTAAGAAGGTGAGGTATATGTCAAACAAGATTTTTTTTTTTTTTTTTTTTTTTTTAGTACGGTTCAGAAACACTCAATTGATTTACAGTTGTATGTTTGACATAAATTTATCATTTCAGGCTGTTCAAATCTAACTACCGATACCGTGTTGAGGTAAACATGTGTTCGTAGTATCTCTCAATTATGTATGACGTCATTGGTCAAAGCGGTATTGGAGACTAAGAGTTTATCTGACACACTTCTGCAATTTGAGCAACCAAAACACATAACATCATTAGTCAAAATAGTAAAACAAATAGGCCCACTGTTGATGTTGAAGTTCTTTACATTACTTTTTGACAATCTAGTTTTGTAACTAACAACACATGAGCTTGAAAGCCAATTCTTGTTTTACAATATCTGTCACGAAGAAATACTCATAGTTAACAGGAGACTAGCAACAAATACAAGCCCATTATCTCTGAAAACTGTGTATGGTACACAATTTATATTATCTTGCAGTTTCACCAATATAGCTTCTAGGGTTTAACACACCATCAACATGATCAATGGAGATGGACCTCATGCTCCACCCATGTCATTTCAAATGGACCAGCATTTGCCTGGAGTGATTTAGGGAAACAAAGGAAAACCTACATCTGGATGACTAGAGGGAGATTTGCACCATCATTCAAATTCATGAATTCATGGCCAGTATGTTACATACTACTGTGCCATCCCGCTTGGAACCAATACGGTACATGTGCTTCCCCTCTGTAGTAACCAAGCTCCACGCTATGGAACTTGCACTAAACTTACACGAATAAGTTGCAGTACCCAAAAATTAAGGACAGCTACTGTAGTTTGTTGTGCGTGAAAACGTCTGATGCGTATCTAGGATAAACAAATAGTGAGCCAATGACGTTATGTGCCAAAGGCACAATTCGAACTTAATAATAGTGATAACTGCAATCTATCCCCCAAAGACATCCTCTGTATTAACCATAGAAAATCAATTGGAGAACTTAATGAAAATATAGATGCAACAATGTCCTACTTACTAGCTGTTTTGTATCCACCCACTGATACGTCATCATGCAAGAAATGTTCCGAAAATCTTCCTACACTATCATGCGAGTACGCCGACGGTCTTCTTAGGGGCATAAACTGGGCTTGGGTTTCTTCACGCTGTGCATTGGTTTTTCTTCTAGGACCCATTTTTGTCCAGTATTATACACTTATCACTCAGTTAGTCATAGGCCTGAACTGCTCCACCACCCATTAACAGAATCGATTGATAAGATTAGATAAAAAACACACAACACAAAATATAAACATTCATGGACAGTCATCATACTCACCCATTTTTTCCTCTCCAAGTTCTCTTTTCGGTAACACGTAGAGTTTAATTTTACAGGATGTTACTAAAACGAACCACAGCGCATATGTTCTGAATTATCATACGTTGCAATCCTAACAGCCATTTAGACATCAAATGATGAGCTACGCCCAAACTTGCGACGGTGCGCCATATTTAACCGAATACTAAAAAGCTTAAAGCACTTATCCAACGAAACAAGTAACTATTTTACATATAAACAAACAGTAAATATACGTTCATCCCGAGCCAAAAAATCTCTTCCATTTTGAATCCTACAACAGGTGTGCGTGACATATAAACTTTGCTTCTATTGTCGTATTATTAATCATGCGGTGCATAACAAAACAAAGAAATGAAAATCAGCTCAGCGGGAATTACAAAACTAGTGGAATACTTAAATGGAATGTGACTAGGTTGTTGGTTATTATTTTTCAATATCGATAGGCACGGAAATATAAAAAATACTTAATTTTTACAAACTGCGTTCTCGCGGAAAGGTCTGTTTTTAGTTAATTAACATGGCGCCGAGTAGAAGTGTTGAAAATGATCGTCTCTCGGTTTCAGAATTATATGATCGTTTTGTATGAATGTGCTCCAAAAAGGTAGTAGCGGGTATCCTATGCACTGAGTGCAAGTGTTGGTATCATGGTAAGTACGTGAAAATTAATCTAAAATTCACCAGTGACAATGTTGTGTGTCCAATGTCACGTCTAGCAGAAGACAAGCTATAGGATTCGCTAACATTGCGAGAGGGAAAAATATAGTGAAAGAAGAACTAGTGGCAATGCGTTCTGAACATAAAAATATTGTGAAATAACACTAAATAGTGACTGATAAACTATCTACGGAGTGCTTAGCACTAAGCAATCTTGAGGTCCTTCTGGGGTCATGCACATAATAGAAGATGGCTGCAAAACGTTTGGAATACGAAGAACGCATGAAGAAATACGAACTACTAAAGCAAGAAATGATTAAACGAGAGAGTGACCAACATCAAAACAATACTTCTTTTTTTCGTGAGTTTCATGTGTAGCTGGGAATGCCGAAAACAATGGTCAGGATAATGGAAGTGCTTTAAGTAAGAACGGCAAGAAAAATGTGCTTTCTCTTATAAGTAACTCAAACGGTTAGGTAAAAGTAAAACAAATTTTAGCATAAGGGAAGACTGGGATACCACCCGTCTGCTTTGACCCATGATGTCATCAGCATTTCAGAAACACCATATATGGGATATATTAATACTTCTGTATTGTAAATAATAAATAATCTGTAGTTATCCTCGTAAATTACAGGTAACAGCATGTAGCATAGTCACAGGTCTCAGCCCAAAAATTCGCACCTTCAGTGCTCACATTCGAATAAAACACTTTCTGTTAACCTATACCATACCATCAGAGTGAAGCTACAGATCATGTTTTAAACACAAAATATGATTTATATTTTATGTTTTACTTGTAAACACACTATCATCTATAACTCAGCCACCACATAATTACTCACGCCGTCCACAAACACACACGCACCTCAAACCCACCGCACTCCAGGCCGACGACAGAGACAGGCCACAGCGCGCATGTTATATAACGTAATCAAGTTAGGCCTGAGCCGGCGCGATCACTAGCAAATTGGCTAACCGGTATGAGGCACTGGGCTGTGCCCCAGCGGCCGACCAGTCAGCTAAAGATCGCGCCGGCTCAGGCCTCACTTGATCACGTGATATGACATGCGTGCCACAGCCTGTCTCTCGTCCGCCTCGCACCGCACTGTGATCACGTCACGGGTCAAAGCTGACATACGGTATCTCCATCTTCAGGTGAGCCCAAAATTTATTGTGATCTGAGACCAACATTAACCCAAAAGCAGTGCAAAAATTTCAAAATTATCGATCAAGAATTCCCAAAACAAAGTGCAAATAAATTCCAAATGTTCAAAACAAACTTAGTGTGGTAAAAAGACCAAAACTGTCGTTCTTGGTGACAGCAAACACCAAATTTTACACTAAATTTTAAATGAAGACGCACAAACCGAATTTTTATGTGTTCTCAAATGCCGATGCAAGTATCGTTTTGAAAAACATTAAATCCACCACTCCCCAAACATGTACAGCTGATATTGTAGTTATTGCTACATAAGACGGCCAACGTTTTAAAGTCCCAAAGCAGGATGTTTCGATTATGTGGATGGGAACAATTAACATGTGACTCAGAATCAGTGGCATACTGAAGCTGAGACTTAAGGTCGTGAAACATAATGAGGCCTTGTAGTGGGATGAAATATTATCCCTGCTACTGCCTTACGTCAGCTCAGTTTTGTAGGTAAAATCCTTATTATTTATGTTGTCGTTAATAATATTATCTTAAAAATGTTTATGTTATGATTCCCAAAAGAAATATTTGTTGTTTCTTATATTATATGTGTGGTGACAACAGAGCAACCTACAAGAACAACATCTTCTTCGCTGAATCCAAAGATTAATATAATATTAAATCATTACAGATCAACAGCCACGAGGCCAGAGAAGATCCTGTTGAAGGACCTCTGTTGCCAACTCCTACAATAAAATGAATAAGAAAAAACGAAGACTTACATTGTAATAAATTCTCTTAGGAATTGTATGTTAAAAACAGTTTCAGTTTGTATATTAAGTCCTTTCAAGAAAGATATGACTTTGTGTTTCGTATGATTTGAGTATGTGACTTACGCTAATAGAGAGTGAAAGCTTACTTCAAGTGTCGATGTGTGAAAACCAGTTATTTCGCATATTAAGAAGTTCTAACATTTATATATTGTGCTGAAACTGTATTTTGGAACTTATTACAGAATTTCTACGATTTTATAAGTTTTTTAGGGACTCAGCAGCAATTTTATTAGTTGGAAGATAGTGAGTTCAAGTTTTTTTTTATGAATCGATATATTTTACAATTGATTCAATGAACAATATCTGTGGGTTACAAAACATTTGACTGAATTTCAACAAGAATACTTTTTAAAAATTTCTAAGGAGTATATACAAATCTTGAACGTTAATTTCTTTTGAATTGTTTCGTTTTCTCCTATCTTGCCCTAAACGTAGCAAGCAACATTTAAAGTTTTTTTTCTTTAATTGAAAACTGGAACTTCAATTATAGTTCGAGTTTATTGAAATGGCTAGGGTCGAAGTCCAACCTGATCAAGCTGAAGAACTTTAATTTTGAATAGAATCGGCTGTTCCAATAAATCGTCCATCCACTTGGAAATAGATGTATTCTCAAAATGAAAATAAAAAATAGATAGCATTTGGAGGCCCCCCCAGACCAAGAGGGCAAGGGTGGTCCAAAAATAGTAGGCGAAGAAAGATTTCATTTACAGTGTATTCCCGATAATTCGTAATAATTAATGCTTCAGCTTCCGCGAATTAACCGAAATGTAGATGGCGCTGTAAAATTACGTGACTTTCGTGCACTCCAATTGGACGGTAACGGTTTAAATAATCTAAGTATCACTACTGGACAGCATATGACACAAATAAGCCCTGAAAAAAGCTCGTTTTTTGAGATCTTTAACGCGATGTAGCACAAAGACAAAATATTTTCGTAATATGAAAGTAGAAAAAAAAGAAAGTCGTGAAATATGGTGCGACAGCCAAGCGAACTCTGAAAATGAAGTTACGCATTGCGACGTTCTTATTTCAACAAATGGAAGCGGAGGGCACATGATGTTGTTAACCCATCAGAGGACAGCGTTCCAGTACAACATTACAAGGCATTGAAGGCAACACATCGTAAAATATATTACATGGGAGTTGAGACACATTTGGGCGTGGAACAGAAATGAACTGCGTCCTTGTCGGCGCAGTAAAAGTAATTGCTCTCGTAAAAGGAAGATTTGGAATAATTTGATTACTGTTTCGTACAGATCATAAAATAAATAAATAATGCTGTTCTGCTCTATGGTTGACAGGTTCTCCGCTCAGTAAAGTAGATACTATCATAAAACAAGACATTTAATAACAAAACGTTTTCGTTACTGTGAAGACACACAGAGGAGATGGTTGCACTTTACATTATCGAAGTACTGCAGTACATCCAGTCAGTGTATGACACAACGGATTTCGTATTTTCTCGTCCATACTAAGGACGTTTGGAAGATAGATGGAACATAAAATTAAAGATTTTTCCAAAACGCGCATTTTAAGACAAGGTTTGTCATAAAAAAACGTACCCAGAAGTGCTACTTTTATAATGTAAAATGTAACCAACATGACGATATTTGAAAACAGATGAAGGATTGTTTTCTGCTTGGCAAAAGTCTGTGTATTTCGTGCTTGTAGGAATCACTAACAACATTTGTAACTGGGCAGAAATATTTATAATTTTTAGTTTTCCACCACCAGTCAACCTCTTATATTTCATATTACGACCACTCATACTGTATTACTCAATGGCACAATCAGAAGAAAAATTTAGTAATGTAAAACTTCTCAAAACAATATAAAATACAGTACAGCGTAAGTATACGTCCATCCAGTGCTGCCAACTCATAAATCCGAGTAGATAGGTTCAATATCAAACGTCGTAACATTTCGAAAAACAATATGTTGTTGGAGAAAAGAAATATTTTTTACTATTACCGGTACTTAATATTACGGATTATTTGTAAACTCGATAAAATTTTTAAATTTCAAGTATTGCTCAATAAGTTATCGACGTGCATGAGAAAGTATACAAATTCCAACAGGAAAGTAGAAGTGTAACGTGATGCGATGCCAGCGCTGCGTTGTGGCGAAAACAGTAAATTGAAGTCACCTTACTGTTGAAAGCCGCGACTTAGCCACAATGTGAATCATCTGCCTACGAATTATTGGCACTACACTGTACTTTTAATATAAGATATTCATCCTATGACAAAGACGAATCAAATGAAGAAGAAAAATTGTTTCTGCCATAGACACACTGTCAGAGACGACAGCTTATTGGTGGTAATACGCCAGTTATGGAAAGCGGAGCTGGCTGCAGTGGCCAAGCGGTCTGCAGCACGCCAGTCACAGTCTGCACGGTCGCTATGGTCAGGGGCTCGAATCCCCCCTCGGGAATGGATGTTTGTGTCGTCTTTAGTATATAGTAGTTCATAAGTAGTTTGTATGTTTAGGGACTGATGACCCCAAAGATAAGTCCCTTAAGCTTAACAAACATTTGAACACTTGAAAGCGGACCTTTTGGGGAGGGAGTAGGTCCTTCCCCTGAGGTTAGACTAAGTGCTCAAGAATTACAGGCTGCTGAGGCTCTGGTGAACATGGGCATGGATGTGGATCAGTCTACAAGACTTGTGGCGAAGTGGATGCTAGAGGTTCAAGCAGACCTTAAGGAGAAGAGAACAGCTACCTTTCAACAACAGCAACATGTTAAGGAGGTAATAAACTAGATGCTACTTGCCTCAGGTATGTTCGACACTTCTTCTTTTCATAAAGAACAACATTTACCTACCTACACACAAGTGATACTGCCACCATCTGGCTTCAATTCTAGACAACATCCTAGTCAGCAAGGTGAACAAAATGTCAATATCGTCTACAAACAGAACAAAAATAATAGATATCAAACCAATTCGGTTGCCCCTTTCTAGTATTTGTTGAGGGTATTAAAGGAAATATTGGCAAATATCCTATGGTTTTAAGGAAAGTATTGTACACATCAGTGTGTTCAAAAGTAAAATCATAAATCTCAAGGCAGTTGGAAAAACCAGAATTTGAATCGATCTGTCTTCTGGAGAAGCTGTGAATAACTTTGTAAAAGTCAATCCTCTTCAACATGAACAGGTACTGGCATATATTCCAAGTCACAGGATTCTCCAACAGGGAGGGATAACAAATGTTGATAAAAAAACTTTCAGAACTGACCAAGGAAGCGGCTACTTCTAGACAGTTTTTTTTAGATATACAGTTGCCATAGACCGACTTCTTTTACCAGATTAAAAGAAAAATCAGATCACAATGGGACGAGGAATGGTAAACTTCATCCAAGCTAAAAGGGAAATATTATAGCTGGATTAAACTTCACATACCCAGATAACCATGGCTTCATGACATAGCATCACACCACAGAACCATTTCTACCATCATAAGGATGTGTTTCAACCATGACTGCGTTCCTTCTCATTTATTCCAGTTACATCTAAGTAATTCTGACACCTGTGATTACAACTCAGGTGTAGGGAACATTAACCATATAATTTTAGTTTGCCCAAAATATTTCCACCATAGAGAACAATTCATCTCTGATCGCAAGAAACTTAGGGTCCCATTCCCTACAAGCATTCTTAAGCCCATTTTAAACGATGAACGTAAGTGAACAATATTAGATAATAGTCTACTGAAGCGCTACTAGCATACTAGCACTGAATTATAAACTCATGTAAGATCTTGTAGCAGTGTGTTTAGACGATAAATGTAATCAGACAGTAAACCAGGCAGTAAACGCTACTAGTACGTTTTGCGAGTCTAGTTTCTTGTTGTTTTTCGGGGCTGTAAACCAGTGTTAAATCTTCTGGATACGAAAGGCCAGTTCACAGTGTATGTTACGTCACATCTAGTTATATTCATACTGTCTGTCACATCGATTTGTTTATCCTAATACCCGAAGTTGAAAGTGACGTTATAACTGACGATTTGTTACATATAAAGTCATAGTTTCATACTGGAATTAAGGAAATAACAACGCTACATGTTACTGACTGCCAAAGAAAACTTTACAATGTCTGTTTTTGGTCAACTAGTATGGTACAGTGCTGGGAAGTGAAAGAACATTCCAAAACATCAACATCTATTTTCAAGCAAAAAATAAACATATGAACATGTCAAACAATGTTTATAACAGCATAAATAGAGCTTATTTACTTTATCCACTACCATTTGCCCACTGACATTGTTAATACCGTCATGCACAACTGAAATTTTTTCCTTCATTTGGACTGACTTTTTCATTTATAATATTATTTAATGAAGATTGTGTCATGAAATTACAATATTATTAAATAAACAATTGGCTTCGGTCTTTTCTGTTACAGTAATGCTAAACATAAACCGATTTTCGGTTTCAGGGCAATACTTGATCTTATGATACCACCTGTTATGTTTAAAGCCATTTTTAAACGATGAACGAAGGTGAACAAGACAGATAATAGTCTACTGAATCGCTCCTAGCATACTATCCCCGAACTACAAACTGAAGCAAGATCTTGTAACAGCATGTTTAGACGATAAACGTAACCAAACAGTAATACCCGATGTTGAAAGTGAGGTTATAACGGGCGATTTGTTATATAGGAAGTCATAGTTTAATACTGGAATTGAGGAAACAACGCTAAATGTTATTGACGGCCAAGGAAAACCTTGCAATCTATGTTTTTGGTCAACTTACTGTGGTAAAGTTCTGGGATGTGAAACAACGTTTCAAAACATTCACATCTATTTTCAAGCGAAAAAATAAACCCATGAACACATCAAGCAATATTTATAAGAACATAAATAGACCTTCTTTACTTTATCTACTACGATTTGCCCACTGACATTGTTAATAACTGTCATGAACAACTGAATTTTGGTCTTTCATTTGGACTGACTTCTTCATTTAAAGTGCTATTTAATGAAAATTGCATCATCAAATTACAATCTTATTCAAATAAACAATTGGCTTCAGTTTTTTCTGTTACGATATTGCAAAACATAAACCATTTTTTGGTTTCAGATGTACAACCTCGCTTTTCGGTGGACAATAATTGAGATAAATATTAAAGTCGTCATGAAACATTTGCAATTTACCCCTAAACCATAGAATAATAATGAACTAAATTTAATAAGACAAATTTGCGTGCAAACCGTGTAATTGTTGACTACAATATGAAAATCGCGTGACGAAAATAGGTTAACTTCCGATGTCAGCAGACGACCGTTCAATCAAAACAATCTTCTCGAGAAAGTTTAACGTGACGTTGACGTTAGGTGACATTCTGGTGACGGACAGTGTGAATGCCGTCATTAGAAATACATTTTGTAATACATTCTAATCATAAACTTCGACATAATGCAAAAAATATACGTAAATACGAAGTAAAATGGCGGACTAACTGGAGCGGTGACTGCAGCTGACAGCTACTAGCTCACGCATTCGCAGTGATACCACTGGTACCGAATTTAGAAATGGCCCTATTTCTAACAGCATAAATAGAGCTTATTTACTTTATCCACTACCATTTGCCCACTGACATTGTTAATACCGTCATGCACAACTGAATTTTTTTCCTTCATTTGGACTGACTTTTTCATTTATAATATTATTTAATGAAGATTGTGTCATGAAATTACAATATTATTAAATAAACAATTGGCTTCGGTCTTTTCTGTTACAGTAATGCTAAACATAAACCGATTTTCGGTTTCAGGGCAATACTTGATCTTATGATACCACCTGTTATGTTTAAAGCCATTTTTAAATGATGAACGAAGGTGAACAAGATAGAATTATCGCGTTTCGATACTAGCGCGATCATACTAGTGCAGCCATTCAAACGACTGACGGCCGCCATTAACGCAACTTGTTATCAATCTATTACAAGTTTGTTGATTGTTTAAAACGGGCTTAATGTATGACGTCAGGCACAACGTCATGGCGATAAGCAACATTCACATATCAATGTGAATGTAAATGTGGCGTCTATAACAACATGAAATAAACAATTATAGAGATATGAATGTAAGCAAAAAAAGAAAAATTAATTAACAGATTTTACTAGGATTACCACGGAAATTAAGGAGTTTTGGGTGGGGAGATTCTAAATAGAACAACAAAACATCGAAAAAAAGATGTAATGATAATGTTCCACTGCATGTAAATAGCACTTCCGCACTATGTTGGACAAGAAATCACCCCGAAAACAGCTCGTTTATTGAGATTCTACAATATAAAGTGGCATCAGGAGAGCTTTTTTTTCGTAATAATTAAGTACAATTCCAAACTGGAGAAATACGGCGTAAGAGACTGTCAAAGTTTAAAAGTGAAGTTATGTTTTGCAATGTTCTTTTGTTAAACAATGTATCCGAGGGAATGGAGTCTGTTTAGAGAAAAAATGACTTCCAAAAATGTTACGCATTCGCTTTCATGCATGTGTTTAAGTGCAACATGAATCTTCATAATTCAGTTTATTAAAAAAAAAAATCTCATGGAATGCAGACAGATCTATCTTTTACTGCAGTCATACGAATGGCCAAAGTTATATACTGAGTAAAATGGGGAAACCACCCATGTGATGAGGACAGGTCGATTTTTAATTAGTTCACAGACACTATCTCTATTAAGAATAATGTCATGTGACTGCCGGTCATTTCACCGCTAATAAAATAGTGGGAAGTAAAGCATACAATACCACATATTGACAAGTAAAGCGAAGAATACCACCCATCTGGTTTTAATAATGTCATTATAAAAACCATAAATTTGATAGAAGTTCAACCGCTTCCAAACATTTTATACACGCGCGAAAAAAATAAAAAAATAATAATAATCTTATGGGATACAGACGGAACTATACTTTACTACAGTCACAGGAATGCCCAGATTAATTTGCCGTGTAAAATGTAAAAAAAAAAAAAAAAAAAAAAAAAAAAAAAAAAATCCTTTCGTGATGTGGAGAGACCAGTGTTTAATAAGCTCACAGACTTGAACTGTAACTTTATTAAGAATGATGCGCCATTGGCAACGTCTACATATGAAACAATACTCGGGTATTTCCTATTGGCTGTAGTAATTGTTCAACACAAAATGCGAAGTAAATCAATAAAGGCATTGTAATAAAATTTTACCTCTGACAATATTTTATAACCAACAAGCTTAAATTTCATAGAGTGGCTAACACACGAATTACAGCGCTGTTTGCGTCACCCTAAGTATACTCGGCCACCATAGCATTGGTTGTCTACACACTTGAGAGGAGTCTGTCTATCATATGTTGTTGCTGAGATGAAAGTGTTTTATTTAGTGTATATTCTATTTATTGAGTATTGTCTGTAGAGGTTTTACTGCTGAAATATTTAAATGCACAAGTCAAAGTCATAAAACGACATATACTTTGCCTAAGAACGCTAAATGTTTGCATTGTTTGATCTCAATTTGTCCATACTCAAACAAAGTTCCTGCCTAATGGCATTTATCTGCCAGAGAGTGAAGCTTCAGATGACCTAACCTGCAATTCCCTTGTAGTACACACCATAAAAATGTTTAGTTTTCCACCCAGTGTTGGACTGTTTTTGATGGGTTGCTCCTGTGGTTAATGAAACCACACTTTTGAGTGTCTTTGCCTTCTTTGAAAATATTTTCATTTCTTGTTGACAATGCTTCATCGGACATGGTTGACATGTAACCAATGCAAAGTGTGAAATCAAGTGATAGCCAGAATTTTTATAACTTGCATATTCCGTTGTTCTTTGCAAAAAATATATACTTATTTCAATGTGGCTACAATGAAAGTTATTAATGATATGTTATTTCGGTGTGGAGAGCTTTTGTGGCAGCTCACCCAGGTGCATTTTTATTGCAGTATTCTGTTGTCACTTTCGTATTGCTCAAATTTCAAGTACCAGACGTTGCTTGTTTAAGCATGGCAACAAGGAAAGTTATTAACGACACCTTATTTTGACATGGAATGCTTTAGTGGCAGGAGTCACAGGCGCATTTCTAAGTGCAGTATTTTGTTGTCTCTTACTTCTTCGAACTCAAATTTTGTCCACAAAAGTTCACAGCCAAACCCTTTGACACCAATTTTACAAGTTTGTGAACCCAATACGTTTTGCAAAAAACACAAGATAAATGTATACTAGACTTAATGAAAGCAGTTGTTACAACACATTAAAGACAGATGCAAATCCTTGATCATGATTTTTCATCATTAAAAATTATTGTTCGTCAGCTTGTTTACACTATTCACTTGTATTAAAATCAAGACAAATATTTTCACAGGCACTTTCGGTGTTATTGCAATCTTCATCTAACTGATATACTTCGAACTGGAACTGTATTACTTATAGGTTCTGTGCTGCGGATATACACATGGACAGAATACTAAAACTGCAGAAAAGGGCAGTAAGAATTATCCATGGAATTGGATATAGAGACTCATGCAGAGAAATATTTGTGCAACATAAATACCTGACTGTCTACTCATTATATCTTTATAAATTAATTACATTTTTTGTGACACAGCAAAATAAAGCAAACAAATGCTCAGATATTAATATTCATAATACAAGAAACAAGGACTGCTATTATAGACAATGAACCAAACTAAAAACAACAGACCATAGCCAATATATAAATGGCTTGATATGGTACAACAAACTGCCAAGCTCTATAAGAAATCACAAAGGAAATACATTCAAAATAAAACTGAAATCATTCCTAATTGAAAAGTGCCTATACTCCTTAAATGAATATTAATGTGAAACAAACTGATACCTGTATTTTTGTGTAACTTTGAATATATGTAAAAATTATTTATTTCTGTGTAATTTGTGAATATTTGTAAAAATTATTTATTTCTATATAACTCCTGAAAATATGTAATATTTATTAAGTAACACCATTTCAGTTGTACTCACCTACTGAGAATACTGATATTTGTATAATCTACTTGTAATCATTCATGTTTTCTTTGTAGCGATTTTCTGTATGTAAAAATATTATGACGTTTTCTAAAGTCGCCGGATGGTGGCTCCATGCAAGAAAATACAATAAATAAATAAATAAAATTAGATAAGATTAGATTAGTACTTGTTCCATAGATCATGAATACAACACTTCGTAATGATGTGGAACGTGTCAGGATAATGAAAGGCATCTTAACAAATTATTTCTTTGAACTAAATATTCCATAACACGATTTTTTAATTTTCTT
Organism: Locusta migratoria; assembly: GCA_026315105.1. Classification (NCBI taxonomy): domain Eukaryota; kingdom Metazoa; phylum Arthropoda; class Insecta; order Orthoptera; family Acrididae; genus Locusta; species Locusta migratoria. The sequence goes on from CM048746.1 coordinate 299,710,524, forward strand.
ACATGTTCTTCAGATTTACTAATTTATATCTACAAATTCATCTATAGTGTAGAAGGAGTTGCCATTTAGAAATTCTTTTAATTTATTTTTAAATGCTAGTTGTCTATCTGTCAGGCTTTTGATGCTGTTTGGTAGGTGACCAAAGACTTTTGTGGCAGCATAATGCACCCCTTTCTGTGCCAAAGTTAGATTTAACCCTCAATAGTGAAGATCATTCTTTTTCCTACTGTTGTAGTTATCTACACTGCTATTGCTTTTGAATTCGGTGGGATTGGTAATAAATTTCATAAGTGAATATATATATATATATATATATATATATATATATATATATATATATATATATATATATATATATATATATATAGTGAAGCTACTGTGAATATCTGTAGCTCTTCAAATAAGTGTCTGCAGGATGATCTTGGCTGGGCTCCAGCAATTATTCTGATTACACACTTTTGTGCAAAGAATATTTTTTTACTTATTGAAGAATTACCCCAGAAAATAATGCCATACGAAAGCAGAGAATGAAAATAGGCATAGTAAGCTAATTTACTGAGAGTACATCACCAAAATTTGCAATTGCCATAATAGCATAAGTATCTGAACTCAAACGTCTCAGCACATCTGACAATGGTTTTTTTTTTAGTTCAACCCCTCATCAGTGCATAGACCTAAAAATTTTGAATATTCTACCTTTGCTACAGATTTTCTGATCAAAGTCTGTATTTATTAATGGTGTCATTCCATTTACTGTATGTAACTGTATGTACTGCGTTTTATCAGAATTTAATGATAGTCCATTTGCTGAGAACCACTTAATGATTTTCTGAAAGATGTCATTTACAATTTCTTCATTTAGTTCTTGTCTGTCAGGTGTGATAACTATACTAGTATCATCAACAAAAAGAACCTGCTCTGCATCTTCATGAATATAGAATGGCAAGTCATTAATATATATTAAGAACAGCAAAGTGCCCAAGACCTAACCTTGTGGCACCCCATTTTTGATTGTTCGCCAGTTTGAGGAATCAGCTATTTTTTGCATATTATGTGAAATACCTATGTCAACTTTTTGCACTCTTCCTGTCAGGTATGATTTAAACCATTTCTACACTGCCCCATTCATACCATAATACTTTAGTTTATTTAGAAGAATTCTATGATTTACACAATCAAAAGCCTTGGATAGACCACAAAAAATGCCAGCGGGTGATGTCCGGATATTCAGAGCATTTAATATTTTATTGGTGAAATATATATAGCATTTTCTGTTGAAAAGCCTTTCTGAAAACCAAACTGACTTTTGTAAGTACTTTATTTCTACCTTTGTGTGAAACTACTCTAGAATATATTACTTTTGCAAGAATTTTGGATAAAGCTCTCAGAAATGAGATTGCGTGGTAGCTGTTGACATCAGATGTATCCCTTTTTTGTGTAGTGGTTTAACAATAGCATATTTCAGTCTCAGTAAAACACCCTGCTTCAGAGAACTATTACATATGTGGCTAAAAATCCTACTTGAGAACAAGCTTGTATTACCCTGCTGGAACTACCATCAACTCCATGTGAGCTTTTACTCTTGAGAAAGTTTATTATTTTCTTAATTTCAGAAGAAGAGGTGGGTGGAATTCTATTTTATCAAGTTGGCTGGCCGCGGTGGCCGAGGAGACTGAGGTGCTCCAGTCGCGGTCTGCACGGTCGGGGGATCGAATTCCCCCTCGGGCATGGATATTTGTGGCGTCCTTAGTCTTAGGTAGTTTATAAGTTTAGGGACTGATGACCCTGTAGTTAAGTCCCATAGACTTTACAAACATTTGAACATTTTTATCAAGTTGTGTGGGGTATCGCCTGTTCCATTAACTGCCTAGCTTCTTCTAATGAACATTTAGATCCTATTTTCTCCACAACATTTAAAAAATAATTATTAAAAATGTTTTCAGCTTCTGGATTGTTAGTTGTAAACTTTTCATTCACTTTGATGGTAATGCTGTCTTAGTGTGCTCTTGGTTGCCCTGTCTCCCTGGTAATAATATTTCAATTGCTTTAATTTTGTTATCAGAGGTACTGATCTCAGACATGAGGGACATGCTTCTGAACTTTTTAATAACTTTTCGTAATGTAGCACAGCAAATTTTTTTTTTTACAAAATTTGACTGTTAGATACAGTTCCCTTTTTTGGCTACAAGATATTCTTATACCTTTAGTAAACCATGGTTTCTTATCATTATATTTAACTATTTTCTTGGGGAAACAATTTTCAAATACTCTTACAGATGTATCATGAAATAAGTTATATTTTAAATTAACATCAGCTTCCCTATACACCTCATGCCAGTCTAGCTGCTGAAGATTTTCCGTGAAATTTTTAATTGTTGCCTGAACGCACAACTTTGGAGGGCTGTTTTGAATTACAGAGAGGATCTATGTAATTTACAGTAAATAGCTGTGCATCGTGATCAGAGAGATCATTCTCAACAGGACAGGCATTTATGTTTTTAAATGGTCTATAAAAATTACATTCCTGTTGGTTTATGAATGCAATTAGTGCACATTCGAATCCCACTGTAGCAAATGTATTTTTTATTTTTAGACCTCATGCAGGAAACATTTTAAATATTAATTTGCTAACAATTGTGCAGTTGTAGGCTTATAAAAGTTTTTAGAAGATTCGTATTTACAATAATCAAGTATTTAATCAGACTGACATGGCTTCACAGTAATAATATTGAAATTGTATGTTGTTGTTGTGGTCTTCAGTCCGGAGACTGGTTTGATGCAGCTGTCCACAATACCCTATCCTGAGTAAGCCTCTTCATTTCCACATAAGAACGGCAACCTACATCTGTCCGAAACTGCTTACTGTATCCATCTCTTGGTCTTCCTCTGCGATTTTTACCCCACACACTTCCCTCTAATGCTAAATTCACAATTCCTTGATGTCTAAGAATGTGTCCTACCAATCTATCCCAAGGTGTGCCAGAAATTTCTTTTCTCCCCAATTCTGTTCAGTACCACCTCATTAGTTACACGATCCACCCACCTAATGTTCAGCATTCTTCTGTAGCACCACATTTTAAAAGCCTCAAACCCTTTTCCTGTCCGCACTGTTTATCATCCATGTCTCACTCCCATACAAGGCAACACTCCATACAAATGCCTTCAGAAAGGACTTCCTTAGGCTTAAATCGATATTCGATGTTAACAAATTTCTCTTTTTCAAAAACGCTTTTCTACCCATTGCCATTCTGCATTTTATATCCTCCGTACTGCGACCATCATTTGTTATTTTACTGCCCAAGTAACAAAACTCATCTACCTCCTTTATTGCTTCGTTTCCCAATCTAATTCCTTCAGCATCACCTGATTTTCTTACACTGCACTCCATTATCCTAGTTTTGCTCTTGTTAATTAATGTTCATCTTGTATGCACCTTTCAGCACACTGTCCATTCCGTTCAATTGCTCTTCCAGGTCCTTTGCTGTATCTGACAGAATTACTATGTCATCGGCAAAACGCAATGTTTTTAATTCTTCCCCCTGAACTTTAATTCCTTCACCAACTTCCTCCTTGCTTTCCTGTATAGCTTGCTCAATGTACAAATTGAATAACAATGGAGAAAGACTACAACCCTGTCTTACTCCCTTTCCAACCACTGCATCCCTTTCATGCCCTTCAACTCTGACAACCGCTGTCTGGTTTTTGTACAAGTTGTAAATAACCTTACGCTCCCTATATTTTACTCCTGCTTGCTTCAGAACTTTAAAGAGTTTATTCCAATCAACATTGTCAAAAGCCTTCTCCAGATCTACAAAAGCTAGAAATGTAGGTTTGCCTTTTCTTAATCTATCCTCTAGGATCAGCCGTAAAGTGAGTATTGCCTCCCGAGTTCCTACATTTCTTCTGAAACCAAACTGAACATCCCCGAGGTCGGCTTCTACCAGTTTTTCCATCCTTCTGTATACAATTCAATTGTATATATTTAGTTTTCAGCAAAGAGAAACACATCAGCTGCTTAGTATATGTCATAGGTATACTTTAAAATGGCTGATGTGAATGTTTGCGAACACATAATTGCTGTCTTTGAAAGCAGTGTTACTGTATCTGAGGCAGGACGTCGTTATGGTGTTAATGCTTTCACAGGGAGTAGATGGATCAGCCGATTCAGAGCTAATAGTGAGGTAAGCAGACGTTCAATATCTGGAAGAGTGCGAGCCTCTACTGGAATAGAAGATTATGAATTGGTCAGAGCGGCACAGACTGCCCCTCACTCAAACACCCAGAAACTAGGGGGAGCTTCACATTTTCCCAGATCATCGAAAATTGCTCTCTGAGGATTAAATGACTATGCAAACACATCCCATAGTGTTCTCATTACAGAACCGTTATCTGACGATGATCAGTTCGTGGAGAGACTGGCAATTGTGAGTTCCTGGGAAAATATCGATTGGAGGAATACCATTTTCACTGATGAGTGCACAATTGAATCCACATGCAGAGGTCCTGCTCTTGTTTATCACAGAGATAGATAATGATGTTATGCCTACTTCGTCGCTACACACGCTAGAAGCGAGTGCATAAGTGTGAAATGTATGAACCTTAGAACGAAATCAATACAATTTCAATTCAGCATGCTATGAACATGTCCTTGATGATGTAATCATTCCTGGAGCTCGACTTTGGTACCATGAAAGATGTCTCATTTACCAACATGATAATCATCCATCACACACCAGCATTAGGATTCTACATCTACATGGGATACTCTGCAAATCACATTTATGTGCCTGGCAGAGGGTTCACCGAACCACAATTATACTATTTATCTCCCATTACATTTTCGAATAGCGCGCTGGAAGAAAGAACACCTGAATCTCTCTGTTCGAGCTCTGATTTCTCGTATTTTAGTCTGATGATCATTGATACCTATGTAAGTGGGAGTCGACAATATATTTACACATTTGGAGTAGAATGTTGGCGATTGGAGTTTTGTAAATAGCCCATGCCTCAGCGACAAGCACCATTGTTGTAATGATTCCTATCCCAGATCTGTATCATTTCCGTAATGCTGTCTCCCGTGTATCGTGACAATACAAACAGAGCTGCCCTTCTTTGGACTCTAACGATGTCCTCCATCAAACCCATCTGATAATGATCCTACACTGGGCAGCAATACTCCAAAAAAGGACGGACAAGTGTAGAGTATGCAGTCTCTCTATTAGTTCTGCTGCATCTTTTAAGGGTTCTGCCAATAAAATTCAGTCTCTGGTTCACGTATCCCATGACATTATCTATGTGTTCTTTCCAGTTTAAGTCTGAAGTAATAATATTTCCTAGGTATTTTGTGGCGTTTATAGCCTTCACATTTGATTGATTTATCTTGTAAACAAAGTTTAAAGAATTTCTTTTAGCACTCTCAATCCCATGGATTGAGGCCTTTTTCTGCAGACTTGTAGATTTTATGCCTTGAAGGATAAGGGCTGTTCTTGTTGACAATGGCATGTGGACAAAATACTGAACATATATGTAACGTACATTACATTGATTTTATTTTAATGGGAGGCCAACCTCCAAGTAAGATTATTTTTATTTTTATTTTTATGAGAAGTCAGGTAAATAACACCCTCCAAAGATGGGAGGTCAAATAAATATTAATTTCCAAGGAAGATTATTTTTATGGAATGTCGTATGTAAAATAATCTGCAAGGATGATTATTTTCTCTTATAGGTGGGCAAATAAATATTACCTTCCCACTAAGACTATTTTTAGATAACTAATTGATAAAGTGTAATTAATTATTTACTTATTATTTACTGTGGGGCCCAGTGGTTTTGGGGTAAAGCGCTGGACTGGGAATCAGGGGTCGCGGTTTCGAAACCTGGTCTGGACCTAACATTTTTTCAGTCTGCGTTTTAATCCATCCTTCACCTCCCAACAATGGGAGAAGTCGCCAGAAACGAGGCGTGGTTCGGTTTACACGTTAAGCTGTAGGTCCCCTTTTCCTGGTTGGATAACTGGGGTAGGCTATGGACCTGCAAGTCGCTGAAGTGGAGTCCAATTGAAAGACTTACACCACACGAAATTATTACTATTGTTATTATTATTTACTAAAGAGAATAATGACAAACGTAAAACCAATATAATTCAACAACAAACAGTAACTAAACCAAGAAACATTTGCACCAGAATAAAGCAAAGAAATAAAATATAAAAGTGAAGGCTCTGGTCGTATCTGATCCAATGCACACAACTTAAGGAGGAAGGCTGACACACTACCAAAGAGGTACCTGTCCTAGCTCGTTAGCATAACATTCAAATAGTCCTGCCTGAGTTGAAGAACAAATATTAAACTGGAAACGACAGATAATAGAAGACACGGCCACTTACTTATATGAACTCTGTGTAAGGACTTATAAAATTATGTCTATCTACTGGTACATTTATCTTAGCATAACACTGTAGATTCATTATGTGGCAGTCGAAGCAATTACAAATACATGCATCCATTTTCACCATTTTTACTATGGCTATATTTGTCTCGTTGTTTAAAGATTAGGCTATTACAAAATAAAATATGTTTAAGAATGTGGAATCTAGAAAAGCATATAATTGCAAAATTCGTGATGTTAAAAAATGTTACCTGTGCAGGTCTAAAAAAGGGGTTCACTCCAGTGGTACTTGAACTCGCGCCCCTTGTGTTCATAAATAATCAGCCTATCCACTCAGCCAACAAAACATATGTAACAAGCGGGTCACTGTAGTAAATCTACCCACATTGAGTTCTTATACTTCAACCGCTTCTACATACTCGAATATGATTTCCAAAATAAATTATATGTGTCTGTTAAGCTGCTATAAATCTCGATATATACTTCATTATAACTATTGTATTGTTTCTGTTTAATGGTGTACACAGCTAGCTGAAGCTGAAGAGGCTGCTTGAGTTGGCAACACTCGCACTTGTGAGTTTGGGCACGCGCAATGCTCTGTTGTTGGACTTTAAATTATTTGCTGGGTAATCTTTTTGTCCACCATTGTACAATATTGATTCAAAGGACTAAATTAATAAAGATAACATCTATGCAACTGTATTGGTGCAGGCAAAGATCTTGGCGAGGGGAACTCTTTGGACATCTGAGAGAAAGTGCTTAAAGACTTGAATACATCTGCACAAACAAAATGGAGTATGTGGACAGGGGATCGTTGTGAAATTAGCAACCAAAATGTATGTGCTTAACTGGGACAGCTGTTTTAGTGATTTTAACCCATCTCCGGTGTGGTGTCTTGGTACTCCAAATTTGATGAGGCTGTCCCTTAGAGCAATACAATAAGCGAGTGAATAAGAATATTATTCCTTCTTATTTCAATTAAAAATAAGAATACAAGTGTTGTTCATTTGTTTCCGTTTATTCACGACTGTTTAAAGGTGAATGTGCCAGTAAATAGACAACAAACAAATATTATACATCTCTTTTGTCAAATAACTGATGTGTACCAATACTACCATACAATCCAAAAAACTATGGATATTCAAGAAATACAGTATGTTACAAACATACTTTGAAGAACACAGTGAAATTACTTACACAGTTACAGACTATTTCCCATTTTGTACTTGTCCACTGTCCTTGCCCAAAAATTCATACATTCAAACCAAACTTGCTTACTTTTCACAGTGCCAATTCCTTTTCCTATTTTCCTTTTATGCATATATAGGCCTACGCCGACTGTCATGAAATGCAACCGAGTACTTAGTCTAATTGCAGTCCTGCAGACTTCGATAATTCTCTGAGGCATAACATGTGGAATATTTGTCATTACTATTCCAACAAGAAGACGATTTCTCATAAGTAATGTACAACTAATATGTTAACCCTACAACTAAATAAAACTATGTTAATTAAATTACAACGGCAGCAATTTAAGTATACATTATAAGAATCAGTCTAGGGTGCCAGAAAATGAATGGATAATGGCAGGACAGGACCTGGGGGGCAGAGGTAGCCCAAATGACCTGTTGTGGGAGCGGTCAAATGTCCTTAAGTCGCTATGTTTATGAGGCTTTAAAATTACTTTGATATGTAAATAAATAAAATATAATTAGGGGCGGCTGTTGGTGGTCAGTAGATGGTAGGGGTGGACCTGAGACGGCTTCCTGGAAGGGTGGGGGCAGAGGTAGCCTAAGTTGTTGTTGTTGTTTAGGAGATTTCAAAGTCTTGTGTTAAGTGCAATATAATGTTTTATGTTATCAGTTATTGATCCTGGTAATTGCAGTTACATATTATCTGTCATTCATCCTTAAAGACCGTCATTGTTCTACTAAGTGCAAGTACATTTTCAATGTCAGTCATCCATGGTAGCATCCTTTGATCTGTGGGGAGCTGTATTGTCTGAGGGTGAAGGCGTGAGGGATAATAGTACCTTAGCATGATGACGGCTGATTCTTAGTGTCTCCAGAGCGGCATTGCTATACTATTAATCTGTAAACAAATGCAAACAACTCTTTCTCGCTGTGTTGTTCATAGATTCATATAGACCACAGCAGAGAGAGTAGTACATAGTACTGAACCTTGATTGCTGACGTTATTGCGATTCACTTGCTGCTGTGCACCATTCACATGCACTTTTAGTGAGAGCAAGTAAAATGATCAGTAGGTGGGTCATTTATGTTGTAGCTCTTTTAATTATTACGAAAAAGAGATATATTCCGGTTTTTAGAGGATACTTAGAAGGGCACAATACAGAACCTACAATACTTTGTTGTTGGAACTAGATTTCGAGAAATTTAGCTTTCATAAATTTTTTTAGAATGCCCATAAATTATCTGGGTTGTTTATTATCATCAATTGGACACATCATATCGAAATGGGACGCATATCACATAGATATTTCAGCCAAGGAACGGTTTTTGCACTACATTCCCAAGAGTCACTCATTATTTTTCACCATTGCTCTCTTAGTTTGTTCGAAAATTGCATATTTATATAACGCTGCCTCCTCAAAACGTCCTTCACAGTGATATCCAATTTAGATGGAATTTCGTTACGTTTGTTGTGATATTTATTGCAATAAATTAAATTGACTAAACCTATAGGGCATACAATTGTTTTCTTTATTCTGTATTTAAAATCACTGTACACATTCCTTATTCCAGGTAAGTGCTTTACAGCTTTATTCATTGTTTGGTACTTTCTTGCTTTCCTCAATCTTGTTTATCTTCCATTTGTGTCATTTATTAACATATAGTCCGTGGGATGGTCGTATGAAATTAATCGCGACATTCACACTGGATGTTAAATACTGAGCTTTCATGGGTCGCAGATAGTAGTTGTCAGAATATGGAATGCTGCCAGTAGATGTCAGACACAACAAATTAATGATAGGAAAATAAATGTAGCGTATATTAGTTATTGTCAGACTTGTTACATACTCTGTTTCATGAGACAATATGTAATATAAATATTACTTCAATAAACGTGAACACAATAGTTATCACATGACATGTAGTAAGAATACTACAGCATTTGATGTGGTTACAATGGTGTAATTGATAGTGTTATGTGTTACTAAAAAAAAGGTACAATGTTCAATCCTGCTTACTGTACATTTTTTTCACTTGTTTTAATTTCATTGCTACATTGTCTGTCACCTGGAAATCATAACAAAATATGAATAATTTTGTAATGATAATGACATTTTATTTTGTATTGTGGATTGTGTGAATCTATTAGATACAGACAGATGAAATGACTTCTGTACAGCAATAATACTTACTGGAGAATAATTCCCACTTTTCAGTGGTGTGAATGCTAAAACGAAATATTCTTGCATCTTAAAATGTTGTTCATTTGCCACGATGTTTCATTAATAGCACTAGTATAATTAGTACATGAATTTGCCACAGTAGGAAGGCACTGTTGGGCATTAGCCTCATACAGAGAAGATATAAAATACCCAGAAAATGCACCTGTAGTTGACCTGCAGAGTTTTCTGTAGATTCTATACAGCCTTCGGAATATTTACATCCAGTATTCCAAATTTTTACAATTAGTGGAGAATGTTCTGCTGATCAACTAACTGCATGTGCATTTTCTGAGTATTTGATATCTTCTCTGTTTTCTGCTAATGCCCAAAAATCTCGTCTTTGTTCTTGCCTTCCGAGGAGAAACAAGCATGTACGAATTTCACCAACATCATTGAAGACGTTTCCTGGCAGATAAATCTTAATTTATTGTACAAGGAAATTTCGTTTCAGCATATAGGCTACTCTGTTGGAGAGTGTAGATTCACATCTATTCATTATAAGTTCCAGTTCACAGAAAATATAGTACTGAAATAAAACTAAGTAGGCTAAGTGAAGTTGCCAGAAAGCAGTTTTGTACACAGTACCGATTCATTACAAACAAACTCTCGTTTATCCAAGCCATGGTTTCTAGAAAATAGGTATGTTCATAAGTTGATTACATATGATAAACACTTATATTTATTGAAGAAAAGTAATACAATGTACTGTTAACCTGACAGAAAACATATACAGGGTGTGTAACAAATCCGACATCGGCTCTAGTACCTCACACTTATTTTCACATTATGAAAAGAACAACTCATTGCACCTGAGACCTAGTGGCAGCACTACGTACTTGGCGACTAGGACTGCGACCTTCACGACCCTAGGAAGCTCGGGATTTCACGTCCATTTCACTAACAGGTTAAGTATCTGTTGATGCAGTTGATATACTTACAAAGGAACCTCCCCATCGCACCTCCCACAGTTTTAGTTATAAGTTCGCGCATTGGTTAGGCCTTGAAAAACTGAACACGAGTCAATGGAGAAAGCAGGAAGAAGTTGTATGGAACTATGAAATAAATATAAGCAAAATATAAAACTGAGTAGTCCATGCGAAAGACAAGCAACGTGGAGAAGATTGAGAGCTCAGGAGTGCTGCGGTCCTGTGGCTAGCGTGAGGAGCTGCGGACTGAGGAGTCATTGGTTTGAGGCTTCCCACATTTTCAGATAATTATTATCTGTCCGTCCGTCCCATGCTAGGTAACTGCGCCATAGTATGGGGACGCTACGCCTAAACAAACATCTAAACACATGTCTTTATAGAGCACAGGGAAAATTGTGTAACTGAAACTGTTGCTTTCAGTTTATGTCACGAACTCTCATGTTTTCATCACTTTTTTGGGAGTGATTCAGGGTGGCCACCAAATCTTCATTTTCAAATTCAAGAGTCTTTCCAGGTTTTCCAGGTAAAAATAATTACTTTCCAGATTTTCACGAAACTTAACTTTGCTCAAAAGGGTTAGCAAATAACTACACCATAAAGAAACTAGTTGCATATTTAAAAAAAAAAAACATGTCACCCAAGTTGAACCATGTCACGTTGTAATATACACCAAGCACTGGCGAATCCAGGATTTGTGTTGGGAGGGGGGGGGGGGGCAGAGCTCATAAAAATTGTGGCATTGTACCTCAAACTGATCTAAAAAGAACTAGCTCTTATTATGAGGTTTTGGGGGGATCTGCAGCCCCATAGACCACCACCCCCCTCTTTTCCTGTCCCTGATTCGACACTGACACAATGTATAGTACAGGATGTACATTTTAAGTTGACAAACCAGAATATCTAGTAAAAAAGAACAGTGTATATTCAACAACGGTTTTCACCATTATGAAAGACCGGCAGTGGCTTAGGAAATGATACTAAACTTGAACTGTTTCCACCATTTGGGAGCGGTGTGGGTGGCTAGTGTAAAATTTTAAAGGGAAACTCCCATTGTTAATTGCAGATTCAGATTCTACAGACCAAACCATGTGTAGTTTGGTTGAATTTTTTTTTCTTTCAATTGGCAACATGTTGCACTGTAATGGTAAGAATCATTTGCCATACTGCTGAAGAAATGTACCACCCAGCAAAGAAAAAGGTTAATCATATTGATGATACTTCAGAACCCAATCAAATGATACCATATGTACATTTTTCACAGCTAGTTTAATTAAATGTTTTGTCGACAATTCATAACTGGTATTCAGACAAGGGCAATCTGGACTAAGGAATCACTTTGAATGACTGCCCTGTCCACTGCAGGGAGAGGGAAGGATCACTTTGAGGATCATTTGGTAGCGTTCTGAAGTATCATGAATATGGTTTTCATTTATTTTATTTCCTGTTTAGTACATTTCTTCACCAGTATGACAAGTATTTCTTACTATTACAGCGCCATCTGTCGTAAAAAAAAATATCCACCAGACCATAGATGATGTAGGTTAAGGTGCAGATTATGCGGCAGCGGCTAGCCGTCGCTCTCGCTAGGTTAGGAACGGGTGAGCAGCCATCAGGACTCGAGTTATGCCGGGCGTGTTTCATGACAAGTAAATTTGGCGTCAATCAACGATTTCGATGCGGCGTTTGTGTGATTGTAATTGATTTTCCATTTGTAAGGGATTTTTAGATGATTATAGTATTACCCCCATAAGTGACCTATTATTAATACACCACCGCAGTCAACCATAGAATAGGTATAGCATGTTTTATTTATTTTATGATCTGTAAGAAACAGTGATCATCTTAAGTGAAAATTAGGTATAGGTTAAACGAGAAGTTTTTATTTTTAGTATGTTAGGGCGCGTAGCGTACGAATCTCCGGTTCAGAAACACTCCATCGATTTACAGTTGTACGCTCGATATATATATATATATATATATATATATATATATATATATATATATATATATATATATATATATATATATCAGTCCGAGCTATCTCGATTGCAAGCATTCTTTGTAATTACCGCAATTACTTTTACTGAGCGGACAGGGGTACATATAAGAACCTGTCAACCACAGAGCAGTTATAGTATGTTTTATTTATTTTATGATATGTTCGAAACAGTGATCAAGTGGCATCGATACTGGTAGCAACTGTAACTTGTTGATCGTCAAAAACTTTTGCATACACCGCTTCAATTTCTTTACATTGGACAATTGTAATGCTGTACCTTTTTGGCCATGGCATCGTGACTCCTGATTGGCTGCTCTGCCGTTCCTAACCAAGCAAGCGTGAAGGCTAGCTGCTGCCGCATAAACTGCACATTTACCCATGATGTGGTCCTTAGAATCCAAATCTGCAATAAATAATCGGGGTTCCCATTTAAAACATTACACTTGACACTCCCCAACCCCCCCACAAACAGTAGAAACGGTTAAGGTTGAGTATTATTTCCTAAACCTCTGCCATCCGCATATGATGGTGAAAACCATTTTTTAATACCTACTGTTTTTCCGAGTTTTCCGGTTTGTCAACTTAAAATTTACACCCCGTATAATGGACCAAGTTAGTAGTATGGTAGTGGGGATTGACGCGCAGTGACCTTGCACTTTCGCCCGTCGACGATAGGGTCATTGACCCCTCCTCCCTCGGCCAATTGCCGGACCGCAGATCAAAGGATGCCGCCACAGGATGATTGATAGGTCTTCCTGGAAGAACGAAAGATGATTGACAGTTTGCATTTAGGTCCTTTTGATTCGCTACTTGTCCCACCGCTAATCAAAGGACGCCGCCATAACGCACTTAAGGATTGACAGGTTGCAACACCTCCCTCGGCCACACACGACGCCCCCCCCCCCTCCACCCCTCGTCGCCGCCACCAGACACGCGGCACCTCCGACAGGTCCAGACCTGTAGACCCCTCGACATGTCTGTACTCGCACCCGCGACCCCTACTCGCTCGGCCGATTGCCGGACCGCCGCCTCCGCCAACAGATGCTACCCCCTCCTCCTCCACGCTCGGGACCGCTTCTCAAAGGACGCCGCCACCCGCCCTACCTGCGAGAACCAACAATACCGCGACGATTGTGTTGACCGCATCTAACCGCCACCGCCAGCCACCCCTGCTCTCTTTTTACGGCGACCGCGCCCCACCAGGTCAGCAGCCAATTAAATTGCATATTTATTGTATAGCGCGCCGAAGCGATCCGTACGCCAGGTCTCGATTTATGTAACAACCATTTCCGCCGTTTATTATTATTATTATTCTCGGAAAAAAATAAAGCTACCATAGTGTTCGTCGTATGTATTTCGGTGTAATGCTAAAAAACAACTTAGAACAGAAATGCTTAGTTGGTCTCGTATACTACAGCATGTAGTAGTAAAATATTAAAACTCGTATGCAAAATTTGCAAGTAAGAATTTCCACTCCCATCTCTCTCCATGCTCTTCGCATAGACTACAGCCGACAGATGTGTTTAATAATAGCGCAGGTTACGGTAACGAACGCCACAAACTTACGTATCCATCTTAACATATTTTCTTTCGATATACAGAAACAATTCTAACGAAAAGAAAAGAAATGGTCCGTTTCGGAACACGACCGCAACCTTAGATCTATAAATGTATATCTTTGTTTAGACGATGCAAGCAACAGCCGTCGAACGGAATGTAACTTGTATGCCAACCACTCTTTCGACAACATAACAGCAGCAGCAGCAGCAGCAGCAGAAGACGCCATGTTGTTTATACAAAAATTCCAAATAACGAAAATCGGCAATGACATCTAGCACAACGTCTCTAAATATACATCTACAAAGCACCGTTAAACTCGTATGCAAAATTTGCAAGTAAGAATTTATCAAACGCTCCCATCTCTCTCCATGCTCTCCGCTTGGACTACAAATACAACAGCCGACAGGCGTGTTTAATAATAAGAGCGCAGGTTAGATACTAATCGCCACAAACTTACGTATCCATTTTAACATATACTCTTTCGATATACAAAAACAATTCTAACCAGAGCCAACTTCCAAAAGAAAAGAAATGATTCGTTTCGGAACTCGATCACAACCTTAGATCTACAAATGTATCTCTTCGTTTAGACGATGCAAGCAACAGCCATCGAACGGAATGTAACTTGTATGCCAACCACTCTTTCGATACAACATCAGCAGCAGCAAAAGACGACATATTGTTTATACAAAAAATTCCAAATAACGAAAATCGGCAATGACATCTAGCACAAAGTCTCTAAACATACATCTGCAAGCACCGTTAACAGTCGTCCAGAACGCAGAGCGCTCTCTCGGCAGGCTACATAAAAGAAACATATGCTAAGTGTTTAAACAAAACATCTAAGTTACATCTCCAAATGATCAAAACGTTCTGCACAGACGCACAACTCTGACAAGGATAACTCGTATTTCATTTATTTAATGGAGCTGAGCCATGCCGAAAGTTCCGAAATTTAACACTCTAGCGATCTTGTTCTGTTACGTTTCCTTCTTCTTAGATCGAGGTATAGATGCGCCTTCCGAAAATTCGGGTACTTTAATTTTACCTCTTATTTCCTTGCTACAGTAGTACACATCCCATCTAAGGAATCTCTATGTCCTATTACCATGCAAACTACATTTATCTGACACTGATATTCCAGCGCCCCCGAAGACATTTAAACCCTATTGTACAACGGAGAGTCGAAATAAAAGAAAAATACGTGAAATAATTTACCGTTTCCGACCGTCTACACTAAAACTTTTCGAAATTATTGGCCTAACAACACCCTTATTCGACAATACAGCAACCACAGAACCGAAGTTACCTGCCCAATGCAACACAGATTGCCAGCTCGACCCGCCCTTTACCCACAAAATTCCTACTCCGAACTAAGATTTATTATTTTAATTACAAGTAGATGTCTACTGCAAACGAAGACGCTAACCTACACACACTGCAACACATGATTCTATATAGGACATGGAGTGTTTACATTTTTTTTTATTACAGTACAACTGAGTACATGCAACGTAATGTTCGCAAACACTTATATCGCAACCAATTCCCGCACACATCGATCATAACCTGCTCTCTAAGGAATGGATGGGAGTCACACACAGTACAAACACGTTTGTCGTGTGTTCCGCTAATTTCGGTCAGTACAACGATTCGAGACCAATCCTCCCGCCTTTTTACTGTAAAACAAATATTTTTCCCCACACTATCTGTTTAAACCGGGCTTGCACATATACAATAGCCTCCTTTTAAAAGCATATGTCTTCGCCATATAACCCAGTTTTCGTTTACCCTTCTTCTTCTTAGGACTTGTGGAATAACGTAGACGATATCTACGTCTGTGGATAATAAAGTCCTGGAATGCTAAAAAAAATATAGTTCCTTGCTCGACTCTACAAGTAATTTACAGTCGAAACTAAAAAAAAAACATAATGTCCGAGAGAGCGGTCAATTTTCGGGTACTCTTAATGCCCAAGTAATCAAATCTAAAAGCGTTTGCACAGTACAACGGCGCACTTTGTAAATGCCGTATCTTCTCTTTAAGAACACTTAAACAATCTTCTTGCACAATCCTCCATCCTGGTAATGCCATCTTCTCGACCCAGCGAAAAAATAAAAGTCCTAACAATCAACTGCCTGGATGCTTTTTATAAAATCGATAACTTTGCTTGCACCAGGGCTCGTGGTTTTTCGACAAATTTATTTTGGTTCTACAATTCGATGCCAACCAAGTTAAGCAGTCGTTTCCAAATGTCTTATCCTCGCCCGCAACCACGTTGCTGTTGCTCCTTCCAACCGAAAGTCATGCTCGGATACGAACGCCACTCGGTTAAAGTGTTGTCCAAAAATCCAGGAGATAGAAGCCATCTACACGAAGCTGCTGCTGTAGTGTAGATGGGAGCGCCTCCATTAAAAAACATCGATTAGCTGCAGTTTATAAGATATATACCCACAGGACGTACATATTTCCCTCATGTATTCCAGAAATAGTAACTTCGTCTTATCTCCAACGTTTGCAGTATCGAACTTGCGGAATTTACTACACACACACGCGCGCGCGCGCGCACTCCATTGGCTACAACTAGCGCACTTTAAGTAACGAAACTATAGGAGTTTTATAAAACACGTTAATTTTCGACGAGAGAATTATGATTTACCACCGCAGGCATATCCGCTACGTAACGTAATGCACACCAGCCGTAAAGTAGCCAACACTAGCATACGATTAAAACAGACGATGCTTCGACGAAAGATCAATGCACCACCAAAGTCAGTTTTCCTTAGAGCTCTACTACGATGTGTTTTTCGAGTATATCAACACTTTTTACTTACATTCCGTCCCATCTAATCTAAAGCACTCTCTGT
Organism: Locusta migratoria; assembly: GCA_026315105.1. NCBI lineage: Eukaryota > Metazoa > Arthropoda > Insecta > Orthoptera > Acrididae > Locusta > Locusta migratoria. The sequence goes on from CM048746.1 coordinate 299,727,679, forward strand.
AAGCGCCAAACATTTCCAACACAGTAACAGAACTACACCTTGCAGTCAACACGAACCTACAACAACAAACGAATCTAGGCATTGCAACTCGTTTTTTTGTCCCAACTAGCATGCTGCAAGCTATGTATACGTTGGTAACAACCCAGACAGAGCTATCCTTACATCCGTCACTAACCAAGTACCAACTCTAAACAAGTTACCACAGATGGTGTTATAACCGCGATCAGTAACAGACAAGATCTCCCAGACACACAGCGTTTTAATAAAGTTTCGATCTCGCTCTCTCTCCACCCAATAACTACGCTGGTTGCTTGACCTGTCCCTAACATCCAACCACAACTTTGTTTCCAATGCATAGCCCGGCAGACAATATTTCTGGAACGCTTTCTATCAGCCAATAGACTATATACCTCGAGCATTCGCGCACAAATCACCATCGTGTTCCACTCCTTCTAACAAATTATTACTCTCGATAAACATCTGTAACACAGTGTAAAAAAAAAATGAGCGACGTGCACACGCACAGAACAGCTAACAAGAAAAGATTTAGATCCAAGCCAAGTTCTTATAATCCTCACAAGCAGCAACGCAAAGTAGTCTACACCATTTCGAACTAATGCAACACCAGATTTTTTTTAACGATCTCCAAGAGCAATCCTTTAGAGACTAAACATACAATTACATGCACCTCCAATGTAGGTAACTAATCCACTAACTCTATGCTTATCGACCAAAGAACATTAATTTACCACTGCAAGCATCTCCGATACGCTACCGGGAGACGTCCATTCGTAAACACAGCTAAAAGAAGATATAAATGCCCCACATCCATGCTACGAAGTATCTATATGTATTTCCACAATTGTGGATCACATCTGCGTTGCATCGTATCGCACGACTAAACAGTTCGAAATAGGTACTTCGCGCACGCAAGCTAGCATGCATAATCACATTCCATGTTATTTCTGGCTGTAGGCGAGTGCGGACCTGTTGACTCATCATAGACGCCGGTTTGGAGCGTGTGTACGTCCTATACATGTAAACATACCTGTCCACGCTCGCACCTGACCTGGAGAAGTTTTCGGTTTAATTTTTCCTGGCCGCACCAGATTCCGAACACAAGAGAGCTATTTTCCCGAAGATAGATTTCCTCGCAGCTGACACAAGCGATGTTTTTACCGTACGAGCTGTCGTTAAACCTTTATACGCAGATACATATACAGACAGTAGGATGAGCGCAAGGGTTAGTGACGGATGTAAGGATAGCTCTGTCTGGGTTGTTACGAACGTATACATAGCTTGCAGCATGCTAGTTGGGACAAAAAAACGAGTTGCAATGCCTAGATTCGTTTGCTGTTGTAGGTTCGTGTTGACTGCAAGGTGTAGTTCTGTTACTGTGTTGGAAATGTTTGGCGCTTACAGAGAGTGCTTTAGGCTAGATGGGACGGAATTTAAGTAAAAAGTGTTGATATACTCGAAAAAAAACATCGCATTAGAGCTCTAAAGAAAACTGACTTTGGTGGTGCATTGATCTTTCGTCGAAGCATCGTCTGTTTAATCGTATGCTAGTGTTGGCTACTTTATGGCTGGTGTGCATTACGTTACGTAGCGGATATGCCTGCTGTGGTAAATCATAATTCTCTCGTCGAAAATTAACGTGTTTTATAAAATTCCTATAGTTTCGTTACTTAAAGTGCGCTAGTTGTAGCCAATGGAGTGCGCGAGCGCGCGCGTGTGTGTAGTAAATTCCGCAAGTTCGATACTGCAAACGTTGGAGATAAGACGAAGTTACTATTTCTGGAATACATGAGGGAAATATGTACGTCCTGTGGGTATATATCTTATAAACTGCAGCTAATCGATGTTTTTTAATGGAGGCGCTCCCATCTACACTACAGCAGCAGCTTCGTGTAGATGGCTTCTATCTCCTGGATTTTTGGACAACACTTTAACCGAGTGGCGTTCGTATCCGAGCATGACTTTCGGTTGGAAGGAGCAACAGCAACGTGGTTGCGGGCGAGGATAAGACATTTGGAAACGACTGCTTAACTTGGTTGGCATCGAATTGTAGAACCAAAATAACTTTGTCGAAAAACCACGAGCCCTGGTGCAAGCAAAGTTATCGATTTTATAAAAAGCATCCAGGCAGTTGATTGTTAGGACTTTTATTTTTTCGCTGGGTCGAGAAGATGGCATTACCAGGATGGAGGATTGTGCAAGAAGATTGTTTAAGTGTTCTTAAAGAGAAGATACGGCATTTACAAAGTGCGCCGTTGTACTGTGCAAACGCTTTTAGATTTGATTACTTGGGCATTAAGAGTACCCGAAAATTGACCGCTCTCTCGGACATTATGTTTTTTTTTAGTTTCGACTGTAAATTACTTGTAGAGTCGAGCAAGGAACTATATTTTTTTTTAGCATTCCAGGACTTTATTATCCACAGACGTAGATATCGTCTACGTTATTCCACAAGTCCTAAGAAGAAGAAGGGTAAACGAAAACTGGGTTATATGGCGAAGACATATGCTTTTAAAAGGAGGCTATTGTATATGTGCAAGCCCGGTTTAAACAGATAGTGTGGGGAAAAATATTTGTTTTACAGTAAAAAGGCGGGAGGATTGGTCTCGAATCGTTGTACTGACCGAAATTAGCGGAACACACGACAAACGTGTTTGTACTGTGTGTGACTCCCATCCATTCCTTAGAGAGCAGGTTATGATCGATGTGTGCGGGAATTGGTTGCGATATAAGTGTTTGCGAACATTACGTTGCATGTACTCAGTTGTACTGTAATAAAAAAAAATGTAAACACTCCATGTCCTATATAGAATCATGTGTTGCAGTGTGTGTAGGTTAGCGTCTTCGTTTGCAGTAGACATCTACTTGTAATTAAAATAATAAATCTTAGTTCGGAGTAGGAATTTTGTGGGTAAAGGGCGGGTCGAGCTGGCAATCTGTGTTGCATTGGGCAGGTAACTTCGGTTCTGTGGTTGCTGTATTGTCGAATAAGGGTGTTGTTAGGCCAATAATTTCGAAAAGTTTTAGTGTAGACGGTCGGAAACGGTAAATTATTTCACGTATTTTTCTTTTATTTCGACTCTCCGTTGTACAATAGGGTTTAAATGTCTTCGGGGGCGCTGGAATATCAGTGTCAGATAAATGTAGTTTGCATGGTAATAGGACATAGAGATTCCTTAGATGGGATGTGTACTACTGTAGCAAGGAAATAAGAGGTAAAATTAAAGTACCCGAATTTTCGGAAGGCGCATCTATACCTCGATCTAAGAAGAAGGAAACGTAACAGAACAAGATCGCTAGAGTGTTAAATTTCGGAACTTTCGGCATGGCTCAGCTCCATTAAATAAATGAAATACGAGTTATCCTTGTCAGAGTTGTGCGTCTGTGCAGAACGTTTTGATCATTTGGAGATGTAACTTAGATGTTTTGTTTAAACACTTAGCATATGTTTCTTTTATGTAGCCTGCCGAGAGAGCGCTCTGCGTTCTGGACGACTGTTAACGGTGCTTGCAGATGTATGTTTAGAGACTTTGTGCTAGATGTCATTGCCGATTTTCGTTATTTGGAATTTTTTGTATAAACAATATGTCGTCTTTTGCTGCTGCTGATGTTGTATCGAAAGAGTGGTTGGCATACAAGTTACATTCCGTTCGATGGCTGTTGCTTGCATCGTCTAAACGAAGAGATACATTTGTAGATCTAAGGTTGTGATCGAGTTCCGAAACGAATCATTTCTTTTCTTTTGGTAGTTGGCTCTGGTTAGAATTGTTTTTGTATATCGAAAGAGTATATGTTAAAATGGATACGTAAGTTTGTGGCGATTAGTATCTAACCTGCGCTCTTATTATTAAACACGCCTGTCGGCTGTTGTATTTGTAGTCCAAGCGGAGAGCATGGAGAGAGATGGGAGCGTTTGATAAATTCTTACTTGCAAATTTTGCATACGAGTTTAACGGTGCTTTGTAGATGTATATTTAGAGACGTTGTGCTAGATGTCATTGCCGATTTTCGTTATTTGGAATTTTTGTATAAACAACATGGCGTCTTCTGCTGCTGCTGCTGCTGCTGTTATGTTGTCGAAAGAGTGGTTGGCATACAAGTTACATTCCGTTCGACGGCTGTTGCTTGCATCGTCTAAACAAAGATATACATTTATAGATCTAAGGTTGCGGTCGTGTTCCGAAACGGACCATTTCTTTTCTTTTCGTTAGAATTGTTTCTGTATATCGAAAGAAAATATGTTAAGATGGATACGTAAGTTTGTGGCGTTCGTTACCGTAACCTGCGCTATTATTAAACACATCTGTCGGCTGTAGTCTATGCGAAGAGCATGGAGAGAGATGGGAGTGGAAATTCTTACTTGCAAATTTTGCATACGAGTTTTAATATTTTACTACTACATGCTATAGTATACGAGACCAACTAAGCATTTCTGTTCTAAGTTGTTTTTTAGCATTACACCGAAATACATACGACGAACACTATGGTAGCTTTATTTTTTTCCGAGAATAATAATAATAATAAACGGCGGAAATGGTTGTTACATAAATCGAGACCTGGCGTACGGATCGCTTCGGCGCGCTATACAATAAATATGCAATTTAATTGGCTGCTGACCTGGTGGGGCGCGGTCGCCGTAAAAAGAGAGCAGGGGTGGCTGGCGGTGGCGGTTAGATGCGGTCAACACAATCGTCGCGGTATTGTTGGTTCTCGCAGGTAGGGCGGGTGGCGGCGTCCTTTGAGAAGCGGTCCCGAGCGTGGAGGAGGAGGGGGTAGCATCTGTTGGCGGAGGCGGCGGTCCGGCAATCGGCCGAGCGAGTAGGGGTCGCGGGTGCGAGTACAGACATGTCGAGGGGTCTACAGGTCTGGACCTGTCGGAGGTGCCGCGTGTCTGGTGGCGGCGACGAGGGGTGGAGGGGGGGGGGGGCGTCGTGTGTGGCCGAGGGAGGTGTTGCAACCTGTCAATCCTTAAGTGCGTTATGGCGGCGTCCTTTGATTAGCGGTGGGACAAGTAGCGAATCAAAAGGACCTAAATGTAAACTGTCAATCATCTTTCGTTCTTCCAGGAAGACCTATCAATCATCCTGTGGCGGTATCCTTTGATCTGCAATCCGGCAATTGGGCGAGGGAGGAGGGGTCAATGACCCTATCGTCGACGGGCGAAAGTGCAAGGTCACTGCACGTCAATCCCCTGAAAAACATTTTCACCTCTTTCAAGTTTTCATTTAGATTGTTCCAATGATGGTTTTCAGATTCCAGAGCCCATACAGTCATATAAGTTTTGCCCTGAAAACCTCTGACTATAAGATCAATGAATGTTAATGACCCAGCATGCGTAATAATGCACAATGTTGTCGGCGAGTTCTTGAACTTCGAGGAGATGAAATTGAAATGCAAAAACATATATGGAGCAACAGCTGTGTGGTATTTGCATTCTAGAATCATCTGGTAAAATAGTACTCAACAGCGATTTTAATGAAAAATTATTTTGTTTTAATGAATTTGTTTCAGTTTTTAAATTCTTGTAGTACCAAACAGACAGTTAAATATGTATTGTGGAAAGCAACAGACTTCCGTTTGTTTATTGAAAGTTTGTTTCTTGCTTCTTGTGTGGCAGTTCAAAACACTCTTCCCTATTGAAGAAATTTTTATCTTTGCATTGCACCAAGAGCATAATGCATTCGTTTGTGATTTGGGATCACATGTAACCCACGGATACACTGCCTCGTATGAGCTCTGATACCGAGTTATACTTTGTTTTCACATGACGGGCAAACACTTCTCTCTAAAACACATTGAATTACTTCATCTGTGTGGGCACAGGTAAGGTTGATTCACACTTGGATTCACTCTATTGTTCTCTGCAACGATTGTTTCACTCTGTTCCATCTCAGAAAGATGTAGATGGCGTTAGTCTGTAAATATATTTATCGATATTTTGAATGTATTGTTATAAGACAGCTATTAAAGCAATAAATTACAACTGAAAGAAATTGCCTTTGCAAAAGTCGCATACCGTATTACAGAGTTATACTTACATCTTTTTGGAGGACAATTAAAATGTCAAAAAGGTGCAACCAACAATGTTAGAACTGTATTTCATACGGGCCCGGCTAGCGCTCACGGTAGTGTTGCGTGTATGTATGCTTTTTGAAAACCCATTAACATATAACGAGGGGAATAATCTTTTGTGTTGTCCATAAAATAAATGTTCCTGCACTATGGTTTACAGGTTATCGATGTACCCTTGTACATCCCGCCAAGTAAAGTAATTATCCTCATAATTGTTACCGCGACTCCTCATTGGTGCTAGCTGAGCCCACATAAAAAACAGTTCATCCATCAACAATACATACATCATGTCTGTGTTTAGTATTTATATATTACCAGTGCCACGTCACTCACAGGAATCATCTATAATTATTACTAATGAACATAGGCTCCGACTTTTGAAAAATCTTGGGGTATGCTCAGTGGTGTACCCAGGTATTTCTAAAGAAAAATAAATAAATACAAAGCAAAGCCAAAAGCTTACACAAAACATACACGCTATGGATTCCATATCACCGTCACCATCATGATTATATGTCGAAGTCCTTTTGTATTTCACTATATACTTATCCATTTTAACGATTTTCACATGCAAGACATTAACCCTTTTAACCCCAAATTTTATCGATTTATGAACAAAAATATTTCTTTGCATTTATCTATAAATAATGATTGGATTAATGTATATTTGACAGCATTTTTGATTATTTTTAGTTTTTGGATGGAAATTTGGGATGACTACAGATGGTAGTGTGCAGGATATGTTTCCTTTATCGTAACTAATAACATTTTCAAACTGTTGACTACTAATTTAGACATTGGACAATTATTTCGTAATAAAGTCTTTAAATTATTTTGTTTCCTTTACCTTGATTCAATTATTTGAAAGTATTGTTGCATTTACTCCAACTTAGACATCAAGCTATGATATATATTTTGACAATGCATTGTAGCCTCATGCTTTTTGTTTCCTCATGGTAACGGTAAAAAATCTAATCACAATGAATTATTGGAAGCTCTGCAATGTTATTTACAATCTTTGAACAAATGGTAGTGGTTTGACGGACAGATAAAGATGGCGGGAGGGAAAGGGTTAAGACGTAACTCCATGCACAGGTGACACAGTTCAAAAAGATCAAAAACTACCCAGAAATATATTTGAAAATGTTTTGTACACAAAAATGAAGCGATGAATATTATTTAACCTGTGGGCACTAGGGATCTGAGCATTTAGGTCACCGTAATTTTAAAATGACTGGCATTTTGTTGCTTTTAAATACTAAACTTTCATTTTTTCTTACTAAAACTACAGGAATTACTTATTTACACTTATTAAGTACATTTCGAACTGTTCGTGTAATCTGAGCAATAGGCTATACACATGAACGATCGTTTAACTTTTAAAGCCGCGAGATCTCATGGGTTATAATCCCAGTTTCTGGCTGAAATTCAAGGTTTTTCTCGGTTTTCCCCGGTTCTTTCAAATTCAAGGCTTTTTCCCGATTTCAAGGTTTGGTGGCCACCCTGTGATTATTACATCCACAAGAAAACCTAAATCGGGCAAGGTAGAATCTCTTTACCCTTTCACCAAATGTACAAGTTAGGCGAGTCGACAAGAGATTCCTGTCATATGACGCACATAGCGTCACTGGTGACTTATAGAACATATCAGACGTGTTTTCTTGTGGAGGGATCACCTTGCTATCAAATGTTTTAGGTTCCCAATGGAGAGGCATTTCCTTTAGTCTGCTAATCGTACGATTTTGCGGTGCGGTCCTAAAACACAAACACTAAACTGATTACAGCGAACAGAGATGTCAATGAACGGACGGACAGAACATAATTTTGCAAAAATAAAATGACTAAAATTTCTGTTCAAGTAAGGCTTGAACCAAAGTCCTGTCCCTCTACAGCTCCTCATGCTATCCACAGGACCACAGTATTCCTATGGTCACAAGGGAACCTCCCCATCGCAACCCCCTCAGATTTAGTTATAAGTTGGTGCAGTGGATAGGCCGTGAAAAACTGAACATGGATCGATCGAGAAAACTGGAAGAAGTTGAGTGGAACTATAAAAAAAGAAGCAAAATATTAAAAAAAAAAAAAAAACTGAATGGTCCATGCAAAAGATAGGCAACATCGAGCACGTCAGGAGCATAGGAGTGTTGTGGTCATGTGGGTAGTGTGAGGAGCTGTGTAACGAGTTTAGTGTCTGTGTTTTACTTCAGCATAGCAAAACTATGTGATTAGCAGATGAAAGGAAGTGCTTCTCCAATGGGAACCTAAAACATTTTATTGCAAGGTGATAGGTGATCCAATTCCTCCACAGGAAAACTCGTCTGATGTATTCTATACGACACTGATGACAGTATGTGCATCACGACAGGAATGTCTTGTCGACCCACTTGTATACTTGGTGAAAGGTAAAAAAATTCTACCTTGCCGGATTTATGTTTTCTTGTGGATGAGATAATCACTCCCAAAATAGTGATGAAAACAAAAAAGTTTGTTACGTACACTGCAGCAAATGAATGCAACAGTTTCACAGTCTTAAAATGAAAGAATTAAAATTTTAGCCTGTGCAAAGGCTCAGACCAAGGATCTTTCGGTCTGCAGTTCCTCACACTAGCCACAGGACCATGGCGCTCCTGTGCATACTACCCGCTCTATGTTGCTTATCTTTCGCATGGGGTGCTTAGTTTTTTTTTTTTTTTCACACAAGTTCTTCCTCTTTTCTCCATTTATCTGTGTTCAGTTTTTCAACACCTATCCATTGCGCAAACTTTAAATCTGAGAGGGGTGCGATGGGGAGGTTCCCTTGTTAGCAAAAACATGTGGTTTTAACTTACAAAAGCTGCATGACGCTTCTTGAATACTCTTCTCACTAAAAGCTGGATACTTGCAGCAAGTCACTTGTCCCAAAAATTGCAACGGCTGCAAATCGACTTGGTGATGTCTTGACAATCGCAAGTAGTTCGGCAAGCTTCTACCCACAATAATATTGCTGCAATAACTCGTTTGTGTAAGCTCAGTTAAGTTTTTTTTATGTACAGAAGAAAACATGCACAAGTTTTTGTTTTAGTGTAAAGATATCGGCTAGCACTTGCAGAAGTTACTTGCCAGTGAACACGTGCCTTTTAAGACTGAACGCACAGGGAGATCAGCAACACTTAACAACCATCAATAAATCGCTGTATTAGAGAGTGCGCTGGTCATTGTTGAATGTCTACAAAGAAAATGAAGTTACCAGTACTTGTTGATACTATATATGTAAATGGTGTAGAGTACATTTTCATCGATCATATTTCGATTTAAATTGCCATCAACTCAAACGAGATTTTACTTCAAAATTCAAATGATGTGATTCAAAAATATTTCATAATTTTTTTTTTCACGATTATTGATAAAGCCAGTATTAAAATATAAAATGATTGGACAAACAATTGGGGGAAAAATTAGATGAAATATTGGTCCTACTTAAAGATATTGGATGAAACGCTAAAGGGGGCATTACACTGTCATAGAATATTTTGTCAAAGTTACTTGAAAATGGCGGTGTTATGGTGAGCTGTAGTTTATATTACAGTTGCATTGTGTCTCCATGTAGAACACAGAAAGAGGGAAAACCGTAGGTGTTACGGCGAATTAAATAAGTGCTCAATACAATTTGTTACAGGAATGGGGGGATTTTATTTTCAATGTTGTCAGCAGTACAGCCGTTATTCACTTATTGCACTAATTATTTTGTAGCTCTCTATCCTTCGCAATTTGAAATAGAGTAACAGAAAAGGCTGATGCAAATAGTGTATACTAATAAGAGTGTATGTTGATAAAACAAGTTTCATGAAATAACTTTCAAATGGAAAAATTCAGAAGTGCCAAAGAGGGAAATCTAAATTGTTTATGACGTTATTTACAATGGAAAGGGGGAACATAGCTGATGAAGTAAATAGACTCTATTTATTTCCTTACAAACTTTGTCTAGCACGTATACATTTTCGCTTGCAAACAGATGTTGATGTTTTGAATGTTGTTTCAATGCCCAACTCTTAGCACACCAAATTGACCAAAATCATACATTTTAAAGTCTTCTTTTACCGAAAATAAGATTTAGGTATATTACTTCTTCAATTCTGATGCTATATTGAGACTTTTTACATCACGGATTGTAGCTCATAACCTCACTTTCACTGTAGGGTATTGGGCTAAATTGTCATGATGAACAGGTGTATTTGTCTCATCGAATGTTATACGATACCCCATCTGATTTATACATTCATATCAATTTTTTCTTGCTGTAAGACACTACACAAACTTGCCACTAGTAGCCATGTTTACGAATATGAACACTATGTCACACATGAGCCTCCAAATAAAACAGCTGTAATACCAAAGAGGCTGTACGAAGGGCTGTACAACTATTAGCGCTCCACGTGGTCACATTTCTCACTGCAGGACAAGTGATTTCTTTGATCAAATCTAAGAACAATATTCACACTGTCCATCACGTCTCTGTCCATCATAAGGCTCCTATAAACCCGAGCTGAACTATCCGCCATTTTTTCCCCAAAATGTAGGAGTTGCCACTTTCCGGACGAGCTCACGCATTACCTCGCGTTTAATTCAACTCGCTCACACTCACAAACTATTCACTGTATGAATGTGGAATTTTCATCAATTTCTTCGTTAAGAACTACACTACAGTTTCTTTTTTATTTATTTATGGCAATACTTTATAAACAGCATATACTGATAGTTTACGACCATGCACTTTCTGACGACGTTACGGAATTTTCTGTTGGAGTTAGGTGAACATATTAAGTGAATGAAATGTTCAAAATACATCATATTTTCATCCTTTTCAAACAGAAACTCTGTGGGAAATGTATAACTTGAGATAATGTCAGTTAAATGTAATGCACTGGGATCCGCTCGCCTGTCTAGTAGTAACACGTCTTCCGTATTAGAGCTCCCAATAATTAGGTACATGTTGTTACTGCATAACATCCATCCTTGAAGATACTGGTATTGACTTCTTTTAACCCATTAAATTTAATAGTTGTACACTACAAAAGTGCTGTGTCTCTATGTAATATCCAATTTCAATTTTTCAGTTATATGAAAAGGATATTCTAAATATCTCAATACAGAGTGCTTTATTATGTGAGGAAATGAAAACAAGTCAGTTCGTTAGCTAGTGAAGAGATCCTTGCTATCTGTCATTTTCAAGTATTCTCACATAAAATCCTCATTAGACCTAGTAACTTCCGTTCTGTTACTGCTAGGCTTTAAACTGAAGGAAATGTAAGTCCCATTAGGTTTTGGAAACTGAGTAGTAGCTCTGAAACACAATGGACATGAAGCAAAGAAATAAACATTTGTGAGTGACGAAGGAATATCTGCAAATCGAATAATAAATCACTAACTTTACTCTTTTTCATTCTACAACTATGTATTTCCTTGAATAACGCGACAGTTAATGAAGTTTTGCATAGTAACCATGTGGTAAAATACTCCCCTCTTTGCATGTTATAATTTGTCAAAATATCGTTTTGATACCTCTAACCATGTATAAGATATGCAATGATTCATTCTGGCCTGATCACCATCAGAAATGAGTGCGCTAAATAAAATAAAGTTTAGCGGTATGAGTGAAAGGTAAAGATCTCCTCCTAAGTCTAAAATAAAATTCAATCCATTAGGAAAGTTTCATCCACAGCAACATATGGTACAACAAGCACCAAACGGAATATCATAGCAGCCTCTATTTTTTACTGCAAACTTTTCCTAATGTAGCGCAGTCTCTTATTTCAAAGCCAATATCTTATTAACTATCACTATTAACGAAATGACGAGCATTTCATCACAATGCTGACATATAAAGATTTAAGTAGCGGAAAGATCAAATATTTCTACCAATTAGTTTTTGCGAAATCGTTTGTGAAAGATGGTAGGGCATTCGCCTCTACGCTGTTAGTGCAGCGCGATTCCAACCATGTTGGGAAAAACATGGCGGACGTACAGCCTGGGTATTTAGGAGCTCTAGTCCGTCAGAACATTCCAAAATGTATTTCTAATCGTGGCATTCACACTGTCTGTCACCGGACCATCATGTCACGTCCACATCACCATTTCTGGCAGCGATCTCTATATGAACTGGATGTATAACTCTGGTTCTGAGCTTATAATTACAGCATGCCTGCACATTCAGATGTTACCCACATATTTTCGTATTGTCTGCCATGTTTAAATTTGGCACACGAATTTCCAACAGCTATTATGTGACAAAGCATAGTTGCTTAACCTGTTAATTTGAAATTTATGTCAATACATGATATAATAGGCTAATATGGGAGTGTAATCGAAACGTATTTTCTTCTCGATTTCTTGAATTACCTCATAGCAGCCATATTTCAGTTTGGCAAGAGACGAAGTATGAAGATCTATAGCTGACACGCTCGGACAGTTGAAATCAATGAGCTAGAATTTCATAGAGTGGCGATAGGTACGCCATATTTGAGACAAATTGAACTGACGTCTGCGATGTCATTTGGGGTATCGACTGACAGCTGGTATACAGCCAATCGAGAATTTTACCTATTTACAGTCCCACGTTTTAAATAAAGATTTACTATTGAATAATGATGTGCATCAAGTTCCATCAGACTTTATCGATACTGCGACTTGACGAGACTGGTAATAATATAATCTCTAACAATGCGGTAATGAAATGTAACGAAACGCCAGTAATACAGTTCCAGTTCGAGGTATAACAGTTAGCTGAGTTTTACAATAACAACGAAAGTGCCTCAGTGAAAATATTTGAGTGATTTTAATGCAAGTACATGGTCTAAATGAGCTGTGAAACGTACAGTGAACAGTAATTGTTGCAACACACAATGATGAGCGCGGATTTGCAACTGTTGTTAATAAAAAAAACGAAAGTGACAACAAAATACTGCAGTTGAAAATGCGCCTACCTCATCTGCCACGAAAGCGTTCAACTGGGTGAGCTTAGCGACACACTAGGCAAGCGTTGTGTTGACGTCACAGTCACAACTTGCAAACAAACTCGACTGTGACCACGACCGCGTACTATCGATCCTTGTGGCTATAGACCAAAAGAGTCCTTATTTCTACATGCAAAAATTGTCTCCGGACAATGTGATGCTGTGTGTTTCCTAATCGGATATTCGAGCGCTACGCTCCCTCTTATAGTAAAAAGAAACTTCTTATTTAACCTATACCTAACCGATTTTCACTTGTTCTTTTCATGTCTACAGAAGCCATCTCGATTTGCTGTATATCTCGCAGTTTTGGTTTTATAACTCGCAGTAAGGTGTTTCAGGCTAACAGTGCATCAAAGACGAATAACAAAATCGTATCCGGATCAATTTGTTATAACTAAATGTAAATAAAACCACACATTAACAATAAAAACACCTACTAAGGTCTACTAGAGATATTTCTGGCATACAGCAGTCGTAGCATAGTGATTGGTGCTGTAGGTCACCAAGCCAGATGGACAGGGTTCAAATCTCCTCCACCAAAAACTTTTTTTATAATCTTATTATTTGTATCACATTGTAGTAGTTACTTATTCATAAAATATTGTGGGATTTTCTTAGTCATGTAACAGTAGTATGTTACAGTACTCGATGTTAATTGTAACGAAATGCTTTGTCAGGAATGGATGTCATCGACTTGGAAATTTGTGTGTGACTATAAAATGGAGAATGAAACTGCTGCAAGTGATAAGAGTAGCAATGATATTTCTGTTTATCCTTCACAAAAATATTTGACCTTTGTTCCAAATATGTTCCGATTTCCGAGAAAATGGTAAGTGACAAACATATGGGAAACGCTTAAATTGCTGGTCGGACTAAATGAAATAAGTATAAGTGACATTTACACAATTCGCTAGTCAGAAACATTTGGCTGTTTATTTTCTAATATCTCTTAATTTCCGAGAGTATGGTTAGGCCGATATTGCTTGTTTGCCCCCAATATTTTACTGCTTAGTTTCGAATAAGTCGCGATTTTCGAGAGTGTGGTTTTATCGATATTCCTTACTTGTCGCCAATATTTGTTAATTTATTTCTGAATATGTCACGATGTGGTTAACAATGCTCCTAAGAGGATAACTTTAATTTCTTTTGCAAATGTATAAGGCATACTCAGAGCAGTGTCGTCTGCTGGCATTGCATTGTTTGCCAGCATTATGGCGTAGCTCATTGGCTGAAAGCTAGCGAGTTCTCATTGGTCGGAGACAATTTCTGCGTGCCAAAATAAGTACTCGTGTCGACAGGTCGATGTATCGCATTCAGCTCCTGATGACGTCAGGCCGACGCTTGCCTAGCGTGTCACTAATTAAAGCTCACCCGAATCTATGTACGAATACGGAAACGACCAGGGGTTTAGCAGTCACCCCATCAGATCGTCTCAGTTCCAACCAAGCGACCAATGATATGGCGCTCCAGGAAAGCCAATGGGAAGGCGGTGTGTTTCACACGCGTACATATCAACTAATGGCCGCTTTCCGAAACAGTAGTTATCTGTCCCGTTATAGTTATCTGTGGGTTACCTGAACGTTAAGTACAAAAAGGGTTTCCGAAACAACAGTTACCGTCACAGCCGTAGTTATCTGTCCGTTAAAGATAAATGCGCGTTCCCCTGGGGTTACCTACACGTTAACTTTAGTTTTAACTGTATCCACTACGTAGCGTTAGTGAGCTTCCAAACGCAGACAACCATTTGATCTGTGTAATGAGAGCGAATTTCATATGCTTTTCAGAATAATAAAAAAAATTACTTACCAATGACATTGCCAGGGTCAAACGGGGAAAAACACTGAAAACAACATCCGTGTTAAATTTTTCATCGCGCTCGGCGGTCGCGAGAGATAATGATTACAACAGGTGACGTTTGCATTAGCTGCATCTCCCTCGCGATTGGTCAAGCAATATCTCGACACTCAGAAACAGTTGCCAACGTTATCTCTCGCGATCGCCGATCTGGATGTAAAATTTTACCACATGCAAATCACAAAGCCACACTCTCATAGAAAAACTTTCAATTAAGCATAAAGATACTTCCCATTGCAATAGTGTTCTGCCATGCAATTGCCATTACGATAAGTCAATGTTTCAAGTGATTAGTGTTTTATATCACAACGTGGGGCTCGGGTAGGTGGATGGGTGGACGTAAATTGACCAGTCTGTGTTGTGAAAAGTAATGTCACATTCACAGAACAATGGGAAGAGGAAAACTTAAATTCATACAAATATATCTTGACAACAGAAATAATACATATGATTTTATTAATACGTATGATTTTATTGTTACGCCTGTCTTCGTTGTTGTTTGTCCTGTTTTTGTTTTTAAAAAAGAACACAGCTCTCTGAGTTGCCTTACCGATTTCTCTCCTGTCTGTTTAACGAATTGTACAGTTTTGTGACAAATTCCAAAGCGTGTTGTTTCTCCAAAATAGACCATCTGCCTTTTCATTTACTATAACTACTTTCCTTTCTAAAATCAAGTCGGTCAAAAGATTTTTTCTCAAATAGAGTCAAATTTTTTCCTCGCTTTTCGCCCATTGCCTTTGAAAACAGAAACAGAAAACTCGTAACAGCTATACAAACTAAGACGCGTCTTCGATTTCACTTAATAATCGATAAAATTCGAGTAATTGCGATTTTCATTAGTAGTGCCATCTGTTATCTGTTGAGACGTACTATTTGCTTCGACAGAAGGCGTAGTTACCTCATCGTTAACTAACGGTCATTGAAATCAGCTACGGGAAACCCAAAGAAGTTATCTGGCATGTTAAATTTTAACGTGACGGTAGCTAACGGCACGGTAACTATAGTTTTCCAGAAACCGGGCATGAGTCAGGGGCGGGCATGAATTGTGCTCGTGTGAAGCGCACTTGCACGTGTGCAGTTAACTGTGTGGAGCGTGCATGCATGGGCGAGCCGACCACCCGCTTCTCCTGCCTCCCCTTGTCCTCTCACCGCATCTTTCTGTAATGCTTTTTTCCTAACTTGATTTATTAAATAAAGGAACAGGGTTAATGGGATAGGTAAAAATAAATCATGGTTTGAATCCTATTACCTATGATTCATTTTCTTTAATGAGCACTGGTTGTGTTTACAATATGGTTAGTGTCTGGTACACTATTTCTACATACAGACAAACGCAAACAATTACGCCAATTTTCATCACTCATGTTTGCTCGTAACCGTGACTTATTACGTTTCATTACAGAAAAATATCGCTCACATATCTATGTCGAGCTAAACACTGACATGGTCTTTGCCGCTTCACGATGGAGATGGGGAAACCCTGGTTGTGGAAAGTCTTGATAAAAGTCTAACAGACGTTTCGCCAAAAGGAATTTTCTTTTAGAGGAGAATTACACAGTAGATCTATTTGTAAATCAGGATGAAGTATCATCTACAGAAACAGCAAATGGTCTCGAAAACCATTCATCCCTAAATCGCTTGATAAATTTCTATTTTATGGCAATAATTACGGAAATATATTCAGTGTAGCTGTTTTCTTGGACTGAGGACGGAATATGGCAATGCACCGCATTCTTTGATGTGAGCTGTCGTTCTCACAGCGCAAGCTTTCACCACAAAGCTTCCACTTTCTCGCTTATTTCCCAAATCAGTTGATTTTCGCTTTGCAAACTAGTGTTCAATTCATTCATATGTGAAGTAATGTCCCTCTCTCAATTTTCTAATTTGTGGTCGTGTCTTCCTTTGTCCTTTAAAAACTGACTTTTTGGTATCCTCAGTTCAAAACCTCTTTTTAGTACATTACCTCGGTTAAGCCAGCGGTCTTCACTGTGGTACGGTAAGTCACCGTACTCTTCTCAAATTTTGGCTAAATATTGTCGAAACTGTCGATGTGTAAGGCCGTGGGATCTAAAATAATTAACTGTACGTTCTTGCATGATGTCCCCTAGTTTTGCTACTTTCGCACAGAGTACTTCTTGGAGCAAAATGCAATGAATGCTGCACAATGATTCTTCTGTGTACTGTAGCTTCTTTCTGAGCAATCCAACAAATCCCATTTGCTTACCTTTCATGACAGGTGCTCCGTATATCGTCACTGACACCAAACGAGCCCAGTTGAGTCCATCAGAATCAATGGCTTCTTCGACGCCTTTTAGAATGAGTACGCCGGTGGTAGTGCTTTTTAAAGGTATCATATCCAAGAAATCCTCTGTTATGTGAAGAACAGCGTACCCGCCGCGGATATAAATCGCTAATTGCGCGATGTCAGAAATATCTGACGACTCATCAAGTGCAATGGAAAAATAAATAAACTCCTGTACTTATTAATTGACGGTAAACGTCACCTGTCATGGCACTTACGCGGCGAGTTACAGTTCACCGAGAAATGCTGATGGCTTGGAACTGATTTGCAGTCAGTGGGCACAGAAAATCAGCAGCGTCATTGATGTACTCCTTTATAAACTCACCTTTAGCTAAGTTTTTCCAGCTCTTGCAATAATAAGCGCAATTTTGTAACTTGCACATACCACTGTGCTATCATTGCTGTCATCCTAAAAAAATATTAAACAGTGCTCCATAACATACTACATCGGTTACACAGAAGACATGACAAAATAAAGTTCTAGACCTCTCATAACAAAAGCAACTTACGTCGGATTCATCTGGCGTCGACTGATCGCTCTCTTTCAGTTCAATTTCCCCATCCGCTCAGAATCGAAAAATAAGCTATACTCGTCGTTATAAAATATTTGGTAAAGGTGTTCAATTGTAAATTAATGCTGAGCAGCGAGAATACGACCACATATTAAACATTTCGCATTTTCGCCTTTCTCCAGAAAGAAATGCTGATACTCCCATGCCCTTTTATAGACGGTAAATCCCCCACTTGTCTGTTTATTCGATCCACTATGCACTTTCTGGTGCTTAAAATGTAACGTTCGCTATGCAGTGGTCACTTGGCATCAACGTCGGCAGCCACGCCTGTTGTCGCACTGCCGCAACCTGCGAGCTGCCGCCACTGCCTACGGATGGGAAAAACCGACCGGTTAAAACCGATACCGGTATTTTAGATTTGAATAACCGGTTTTTTGCGGTATTTATTTGGTGTTGGTTGTAACCGGTTTTTTTAGTTACTGCCAAGAACTGGGTTAAAAAAACGGTACGACTACTTCCTGTAGTAGTGGTTCAAAATGTTTTTTGTAAATAATTTTAAAAATTAAAACTAGTACACCCTAATAATTAGGGTTATTCCTAAAATTTCCACTGCTGTAAAATATTAGGTCATTGCAGTAACTAAGAAAAGCCATCAGTGATAATTTAAGAACAATCCCGGCAGTCAGAAACACGTGGCCTAAGAACTTAAGTACTGGTGCAGCTATTGAGGCATCGATGCACCTGTTGCCCATGTGGCATGGCCTATTAGACGACGCGCATGCACCGGCAGTGTACAAGACTTGCCTCCATCTGGTCATGTGGCAGTTCCTTGCTGTCGTCGCCAGACATCGGTTGTGTCTTAAATGGCACCATCCCGAGTGTGGAAGTACTTCACGAAGTACAATGCTCCATTTGCTTTAAAAAGTTGATAACAGGTGGAGGTACTACAAAGATGCTGTGTCATTTAATGAGAAAGCATCCAAAATTTTTCTTTGAAGAGAAGGTAAATTCGATTCAAATACCTATTATGTAAGTGATGTACTATAAGCTTGGAAGAATAACTTTTAATGTATTATCATATTATGCTAACAAGTTTTATTAATGTGATTCCTTGAAAGCGAGGGGCTTTTTTAATAGCCGGCCTTGGTGGCCGAGGGGACTGAGGCGCTTCAGTCATGGTCTGCACGGCCTCTAAGTTCGGGGGTTCGAATCCCCCCTCGGGCATGGATATTTGTGCCGTCCTTAAGATAAGCTAGTTGATAAGTAGTTTGTAAGTTTAGGGACTGATGACCCTGTAGTTAAGTCCTATAAACTATACAAACATTTTTGAACAAGCTTTTTTAATAACCAATATGGGTTTAGGTAACATTGATCATTTGGTGCCTCACGAGGTAGCCGTGCGGTCTGAGGCTCCATGTTACAGACTGCACGACTGCTCGAGTCGGAGGTTCGAGTCCTCCGTCTTCCGTCCTCCCTCGGTCAAGGGTGTGTATGTTGTCCTTAGCGTAAGTAAGTTTAAGTTAGATTAAGTAGTTTTTAAGTCTAGGGACCGATGACCTAAGCAGTTAGGTCTCATAAGAACTCACTCCCATTTGAACATTGTTTGGTCATGTGGTACACAGCTTTCCTAGTTCAATTTGCGTAAATTTACACTGACAATAATCATACTGTTAGTCGGAACTGTGACTTTATTTTTCAAAATACTTCTGCAGCACTGACTGAAGTTCATTTATTGACTGTAACTTTATAGTATTGGGAGGGGATCTTGCAAAATCTGGAAAGACTAGTGTTTTGTCGTATAACGTAAATTTACCTAAATTTTAAGTAAATTTCGTAAGTTTCTGTGTGGGCCGAAACTACAAGGACCGAAAATTCGATTACGGTTTCTGTTTTGGCCGCAAAATATGAGTCGGTCGAATTCTACTGGAAATAATAGCAATAAAAAACCGAAAACCGGTTATTTAAAAAACCGGTTATCTCGAGCAATTTTTACAGTGCGGTTAAACTGGAGATGAAAAGAACCGGTATAACCGAAAACCTATTGTTTCAGCAATAACCGCCATCCCTACCACTGCCCCATACCAGTCCACAACTGCTCGTGTGCAGCACGCGTGCGGCGCTAAGCGCACATGTGCTGCGTGCAGCGTTTGCCCGCCCCTGAACTAAAGCTCGGTTTACACAATGATCGCGCTATTAACGAACGGATCAAGTTGCGTGCCATCTAGCGACATAAACGCAGAACTACCAGCATTCCGTGAGCAGAGACGGCGTTTTATAGCTACTACGTTATGGGACATGTTCTAAATTTGCTAGAAGCGACCTGGGTGCGCATGTGCAGAAGTGAGTTGGCTGCACTGCTTTCATGTGTATGTATGGAAATAGCTGCGTCCTTATCGAAATTGCTTGTTTCTCTGGAGTCATACATCTTGCATCAATGGAATGGGACAGACCAGGAACTGTGTTTTGATTGAGGCATTCATGGACAATGCAGAAAATCCTCTATTTTCTACTAAGGTACAATGACCGCTATTTATCAAGAAAATAACAGGAAAGTGTTGATTTAATAAGAAGTTTGAATACGCCTTGTCGATTTATTTTGTATTATAAAAAGTTTATAATGTTGTAGCATGGCAGACAGAAAATTGCACAAACCCTTGAGAGCATGATGAATGAGTTAATAGACGAAAAAAAAGTTCTCTGAGGTATTACTATGGAGCGCAAATTTAAACTGGTTTGCACATTTGTACAGCAACAATTAAAATAGTAAATATATTCCTTGGGCAAAGGAACGGCTTTTAAAAGATTCCTTGGCGCCAGAAAACGCTATGTTAAAGTGGGCCTGTAAAAAAACAGCAATCACAGGAATAACTCATGCATAAATTATACAAAGCTGAGAATGCAACTGTAGTCTAAAAAGTATTTTGTTTCTTTAGATTGGCGAAATGCCTTCAGAATCTTATTTTTGTTCTTGGACGAATGAAAGCCATTTTGATAAAACACTCCATTCTCATTCGGTAAAAGAAAAAAAAATCGTACTTTATTGGGGCCCTCTGACACATGTTATTTCATTATTAGCAAGCAGTACACATCTCATTGTTTGTGTCTACTCAACCAAGGATGAATCCATCTTCTATTTCTCCTTCGCTGTTATGTTCAAATAAACACCACAGCTCCTGCTACTGCCGACAGTGTGTAAACTTGAAAGCTTTTGCTTTATATTATCAGTCATGGCATACACATAAACGTGAACAATTCTCATATATAAACATTAGGATGGCCGTATTTTCGAATAGGTGCTGCTGTCAGTACTAATTCCATGTGTAGACGGGAGTTTATCGTATAAATGCAACCAAGCCTGTGTGATTACACGTCATTAGTACCGTGTTAGTACACTTGGAGCGCTGCAGTACACCATAATCTTTCTTGTGGACGTTCGATCGTCGTGTAAACTGGGCATAAGGTAACATGTAAGGTGTATTGCAGTAGTATTCTACCTTTGTGTTCGTTGTGTAGCTTCTAGATTGGAAACAGCCTATTGTACTTAGTTTTTGAAGGATATATTTCAACATACGTTGCGTTATTGTTTTTTTCATACTGCTATTTTACTCAGTAAACTCACAATCAGATAAACTAAGCGTATAGCACTCGAATGTGCAAAACGAGATTTCTCTTCGCAATATCTACACTCAAGTCAAGTGATACGGCAAAGGTGCTGCAGACCATAAAGTGCTAAGCGTATTTCAAGTGTTATTGATTTGTTATTACATGCAGATAACTTTCAGAACTATAGTAAAACTACGTATATATTTTAATAGACATTTAACAATTATATTCATTGGATAAAGTTGGTTTAAACACGCGAAGATCGAGAGTATGATACTTTTTTATAAGATCTGAAATTTTAGTTTTTTTCCCCAAGATGGAATGGAACTTGACAGCCAACCATATTCATTTTGTTTTCTACAGCTGTTATACGCATGTCTGCTCGAATTATGTTTCGAAGACACTCATAGCCACGGAAAAATTAAAGAGATTCTTAAAGCAAATGACAACCTTCCACAACTATTTTCAGACTTTGCTTTTCGTTTTCATTTTTTTAAATGCAAGGAGGCAGTTAGTACAGTGTTTTTCATAACCTTCATTGGGTAAATTCACAGGCTAAATAGGAAGCATTAATTAGCATGGAATGAATCAACTTTGTAATGGTTTGAAAAATACGTTACTGTACAGACAGCTTCTCCTTTGGGTTCTGAGTTCAGTCTTTTCCTGAATTGTGTCTCAATTAGGAACAGGTGACTGATGACCTGCGGTTTAGTCCCCTTAAAAAATCCCAAAACAACAGGCATCAGGTAGCTTTTGTCCTAGGAAGTATTAATCCAGCCACTAATGAAAGCCCATTTCCTATACCACCAACAAACATAAAAACTATCTGGAGGATATTAAGGACATTTGGGCAAACAATCTTGGAAATTATACAAACCTCACTAATTCATGAGAACATTCACTCATAACGAAATAAAGCACAGTCGACATTGATTTTTTTTATCCTCTTAAGTTACATTCTGTATAACGTTTTACCATTATGTAAGCCTAGTTACAATAGTACATGAGCAAAATTAAGGAAAACGAACAATACTGGAATCAAAATAAATAAAGCCATGTATCATCAGATGTAAAACTAAATCAGTATAGCACCATGTTATATCACTAAGCACTGGAGCAAATAGACAGAAACTCAACCTTTATTATCTTTATATGAAACAACAGACTTATTTTAATATTGTCTCATAAACATTAGACAATCTACATAAAGTCAGATGTTATGTAGCTAAAGCTGGTGGTGATAAAACATATGGTAATGGCCTAACATGCGCCCATACTTGCAAAAAAGAAAAAAATATACTATGTATGATTTGCCTACAAAACCTAACATTATTATACTGTTGTACAACATAAATGAGAACAAACCGAAAAAAAGGAACCACAAATGAAATCAGTAGCAGCCCCCTCCTTTAGAATAAACAGAGTTGAGTATTAAATCTGATTACTATTGTTTATCCAACTAACAACTGTGACTTGGCCACAGATAAGAAATAATATACATCTAGTATCTTCCATCAAACTCTTAGAAGGTTAATTTGGAAAAAATACTAACATTTTCATTCATGAAAATAAAAGGAGGTTGGCATTTCAGTAGATGTGTGTACAGAAAAACAACATGTGAATATTACTGGAATACAACAGTTTCACCTTGATTGATACAATCTGATACATTACTGCATAACTAATAAAAAGGAAGTTGAAGTGGCTGGTTGCCAACATCTAGTTGTGTCATTTTCCACAACAAAATTCCCTACAAGGACCAGGGTAGTCAAATGTTAACCACTTAACAGTAAAATCTTATACTAATATGAAACAATTATAGGAGCAATACTTGGAAAAATTCTGTGCATGGCAATTAAGGTATGTCTGATTGGGTTACATTTTTGATTAGTTGATTGATTTCTTTATTAATCCAAGTAACAATTTACATTGGACTTTTAAATAAACCATTCAATCAAAAATTTAACCCCAGAAGTAGACACAGACAAAATGTAGAACAGAGCATAAAATTTCTTGGGGCACAGCTGTTACATAACCTTTGTGAGGTTGAAACTTTAACCAGTAGCTGTTAACCACTTATACACCCCACCAACTATTTTATAGCTATATCAGCTCGAGTTTAATCAGGACTCTTTGGATGGTATGTTTGTGTTGTCAATAAGTCTTGGTTCTTTTTTATAGGGCACATACACAGAGACTGCATTGAATGGAAACAATGTCAAAATAAAATAGTTGTGTTATGACTGCTGAAAAATGCATGTTCATTTGCATATCTACCTCTGAACACTCCACTGTACTGTAGTTATGTGCATTTGAATGCTATGCACTTAGTTCATCTGATTGTGAGTTTACTGAATAAAACAGCAATATGAAAAAACAAAAACTGGACATCATAATCATATGTTAAAACACATCTCTCGAGAAAGAAGTACCATTGGCCATTTCCAATCTAGAGGCTACACAAGCGATCACATAGGTAGAATATTATTGCAATACATCTCACATGTGTTCATATGTACGCGCGTGAAACACAGACTCTTCCCATTGGCTTTTCTGGAGCACAATATCATTGGTCGTTTGGTTACAACTGCAACGGTGTGGTGGGGAGACTGCTAAACCCCTGGTAGTTACCGTATTCCCCAATGGCGGCTGGTGATAATGTGCTAATGTGCTGCAGCACACTGTAAATATATTACTAAAATTGGGCCATTTCTCTTCGAATGCAAGCGAGAAATCTCTGTAAAATTACACCCTTTCTCGTGGAATGCGAACCAGATATCACTATAGAATTATTTCAGTTTCCTTCCAATGCGTGTTAGAATGGTAGTAATAGGGAAACGCATTCTGGAGCGGTCTCGCCGCGATAGCTGGAAACCAGCTCCGTGTGCTGAAGTGGGATTCAGCCGCGCTGGTGCGTGCGCAGAGAGGCGGTGGAGTCATCTGTTCGCTAGTACGCATGTGCAGACGTGACGTCAGGCCTGGCGACTCAAGTGTGCTGAGACCGACAGCAGCACCAGATCAATATTTCTCTTCGTGCTGCGTGTAACGGCTGCAAAAGAATAGTATATGACAAATATTACTGCATACAGAGTCAAATAGCGCACTGGCTCAGCCGTCTTGTGCGTTGTCTCTCAAACCTACCTGTGTGAGGCTCGTATTCAAATACCTCTGAGTCTAAATTTTTAATTTCTGTAAATAAAATTAATATTTTTAAATTTGTATTTACTACCTGCAGTGAATACATGCAGTTGGCAATGCTGTTATTGAATCCCCTTAAGGTCTTACTGACAATACAATATTAATTGATATTTAGTTAAAGGTAATCATACAAAGGTGGACTTTTTATTTTAGTATATTTTGTTTCCTGTTTATTTTTGTAATATTGTAGCACACTGGTCAAATTTTGTACGAGCCACCACTGGTATTCCCGAACCTATGCTCTCCCGTACAGCCAGCGCTACCTACCTCCTTGCCACTACAGCTGCTTTATTTGTGGGCATTCAAAATCGTAAACATGGCTACTAGTGGCAAGTTTGTGTGGTGTTTTCCATCAACAACAAAATTGATAGGAATGTAGAAATCATACGGGGCGTTGTAGAACACATGCCAAGGCCAATTCACACTACCCATCACGTCAATTCGCTTACCCCAGTACCCTGCAGTGGAAGTGAGGTGGTTGTTGTTGTTGTGGTCTTCAGGCCACAGACTGGTTTGACGCAACTCTCCACGCTACCCTGTCCTGTGCAAGCCTCTTCATCTGAGAATACATACGGAACCTACATCCTTCTGAATCTGCTTACTGTATTTGTCCCTCGGTCCGCCTCTACAACTTTTACCCCCACACACTTGCTTCTAATGCTAAGTTGGCGATTCTTTGATGTCTCAAAATGTGTCCTATCAATCTATCCCTTCTCTTAGTCAGGGTATGCCAGAGACCCCTTTTGTCCCCAATTCTGTTAAGCATCTCCTCATTAGTTATGTCATCTACCCATCTAATCATCATTCGTCTGTAGCACCACATTTCAACACCTTCTATCATATTTAACTCCTTATTGTCCATGTCTCACTCCCATACAATGCCACCATCCAAACACATGCTTTCATAAAGGATTTTGTAGCAATTAAACTGATATTGGATGCCAACAAATTTCGCTTCTTCAGTAATGTTTTTCTTCTCATAATGAGTATGCATTTTATATCTTCTTTACTTTGCCCATGAAAAGTTATCTTGCTACCCAAATAACAAAAGTCATCTACTACTTTTATCGTCTTATTACCTAATCTAATTCCTTCAGCATCGCCTGAGTTTCAGATACTACATTCCATTACCTTTGTTTTACTCTTCTTAATGTTCATCTTATATCTTCCTTTCAAGACACTGTCCATTCCGTTTAATTGATCTTCCAGATCTGTCTCTGACAGAATTACTATGTCATCAGCAAACCACAAAGTTTTTATTTCCTCTCCCTGACCTTTAATTCCTTCTCCAAATTTCTCCTTCCATTCCTTCACAGCTTGCTCAATGTACAGATCGAACAACATTGGGGAAAGGCTATAACCCCGCCTTACTCCCTTCCCAACCATTTCTACCCTTTCATGACCTATGACTCTAATAATTACTGTCTGGTTTTTGTACAGGTTAAATATAACTATTCGCTCCCTATACTTTACCCCTGCTGCCTTCAGAATCTGAAAAAGTGTATTGCAGTAACATTGTCAAAAGTTTTCTCCAGACCGACAAATGCTAAAATCGTAGGTCTTCCTTTCCTTAATCTATCTTCTAAGATAAGTCGTAATGTAGGTAAACTTATTGCCTCACATTTTGCTACATTTCTTCTAAATCCAAATTGATCTTCCCCAAGTCTGGATTCCGCCATTTTTTCCATTTGTCTGTAAATAATTTGTGTTAGTATTTTGCAAACATGACTTATTAAATTAATAGTTCTGTAAATTTCACATTTGTCTGCACTTGCTATCTTAGGAATTAGAATCACTATATTCTTCTTGAAGTCTGAGGGTACTTCCGCTGTATAATAATCTTGCATACCAGGTGGAACACTTTATTCATAACAGGCTCTCCTGGCGATAATAGCAGTCTACTCCAGTGGTCTTGTTTCTACTTGTATCTTTTAGTGCTCTGTCAAATTCTTCTCATAGTATAGTATCTCCTGTCTCATCTTCCTCTACTTAGTTTTCCGCTTCTAGAATACTGCCTTCAAGTTTATTTCCTTTGTACAGGCCTTCTATATATTTCTTCCACCTTTCAGCTCTCCCTTTTTTGCTGACTACTGGTATTCCATCTAAGTTCTTTATTCATACAGCTGCTTTTCTTGTCTCCCAATGTCTCTTTTATTTTCCTGTAGGCCGCATCTATCACTCCCCTAGTTATACATTCTTCTATAGTCTTGCATTTCTCCTCAAGCCACTCCTCCTTAACCAGTCTGCACTTCCTGTCAACCTCATTTTTCAGACATCTGTACTTCCTTTTGCCTGCTTCACTTGATGCATTTTTATATTTTCTCCTTTCATCAATTAAGTTCAGTATCTCCTGTATTATTTAACGATTTCTATTGCGCCTTGTCCTGCCTATATGATCCTCTATGGCCATGATTATGCTATCTCCCAGAAATACCCATTCTTCTTGTACTGTATTACTTTCCCTCATTTCAGGCTATCCATGTTTAATGCACCCTCTAAAACTCTCAACCACTTCTGGTTCCTTTAGTTGTCCAGATTCCTTCTCCTTGATTTTCTACCTTTTCACAATCTCTCAACTTTTAATGTACAGTTCATAACCAATATGTTATGGTCAGAGTCTATATCTGCTCTGGATATGGCTTACAGTTTAAACCCTGGTTTATAAACCTTTGCGTTACCATATTACAGTCAATCTGGTACCTCCCAATGTCTCCTGGTCTCTTCCATGTATATAACCTTCTTTTGTGATGATTAAAAAAGTGTTTGTCATGGTTAAATTGTGTTCTGCACATAATTCTACCAGGTGATGTCCTCTTTCATTCCTTTTTCCAGTCCACATTCACCAACTACATTTCCTTCTCTTCCCTTTCCTACTTCCGAGTTCCAGTCCCCCATCACAATTAAGTTTTCTTCTCCCTTAATTGTCTGAATAATTTCTTCTATCTCGTCATACATTTCTTTGATCTCCTCATCATCGGCAGAGCTATGTGGCATATAAACTTGTACTACTATGGACAGTGTGGGCTTTGTGTCAATCTTTGCAACAATAATGCGTTCACTACACTGTTCATAGTAGTATACCCGCATTCCTATTTTCTTATTCATTATCAGACCTACTCCTGCATTACCACCAACTGATATTTTATTTACAACCCTGTACTCACCTGACCAAAAGTCCTGTTCATCCTGCCACCAGGCTTCTCTTATCCCCACTATAACTAACTTTAACCTATCAATTTCTTTTTTCAAATTTTCTAACTTACCTACCCCATTAAAGGTTATTATATTCCACACTCCGATCCATAGAATGCCAGTTTTGTTTCTCTTGATGACGACATCCTCCTGAGTAGTCCCCACCTGGAGATCCGAATGGGGGACTATTTTCCTTCAGGAATATTTTACACAAGAGGATGCCATCATCATATGTTCATACAGTAGAGCTGCATGTCCTCGGGAAAATTAATGACTGCAGTTTCTCCTTGCTTTCAGCTGTTCGCAGTAACTACATGCCAAAGCCATGTTAGCTGATATTTCAAGGGCAGCTCAGTCAATCATCCAGACTGTTACACTTGTAACCACTGAAAAGGTTGCTGCCCCTCTTCAGGAACCACATCTTTGTCTGGCCTCTCCACAGGTACCCCTCAGCTTAGGTTGCAACTACAGTATAGCCATCTGCATTGCTGAAGCATGCAAGCCACCCCACCTTGGCAATATCTGTGGTTCATGAGTGTGGGAAATGAGGTTATGACTTACAATCCATGGAAATTACATTTATGGGTGTTACTTCTTCGATCCCGATAATATATTATGACTTTTTGCATCACCGAAGTGAGGTTATGAGTTACAATCTGTGATGTAAAAACTCATAATATAATATCACAATTGAAGAAGTAGCACCCATAAATCTAATTTACAGCCAAAGCAGACTTTATAATTTATGATTTTGGTCACCTTGATGTTCTAAGTGCTGGGAAGTGAAACAACGTTCAAAATGCTTGCAAGCAAAAATATATACATATAAACACATCAGACAAATTTTGTAATGAAATAAATAGAGCCTATTTACTTTATAAACAACTTTTATTTTTCTCTTTGTCAGTCCTGAAATTTTCCATTTAAAATGTTATTTAATGAAACTTGCTTTATCAACTTGCAAACTTATTCATACACAATGTTACGTCAGCCTTTTCTGTTACTCTACTGCAAATTGTGAAGAATGGAGAGCAACGGCGACTGGCGACAACTAAAAAAGAAAATCTTCCCATAAGAAATTTTATTGAACACTTATTTATCTCGCTGTGACACCCACAGTTTCATGCAAGTACCGGTATGTTTCCTTTTTTTTCCCCTTCTTTTCTTCTAAATGCAGACACAACAGCTGAGCATATCACTGCCATTTTGAAGCAACTTTGACAAAATATTGGATGATAATGTAATATCCACTTTAATGTTTCATCCACTGCTTCATCAAATAATAGGAACAACATATATCCAACTTTTTTGTCCAATTCTTTGTCCAATACTTTGATAGTGTAATACTGGTCTAACAAGGAGACACATGGGTATTAGATTTTAGAATTTTTTTTATATTTATGGTATGTGAAGTTCAGAACTTAAAATAACCATCAGCCAAAGTCATTCGATGCAACTCTTAAAAATTCTCAAGAAAATCGACTTTAAGTTTTGCAAGTACATGTAAGTACCAATTAGTAAACATAGTGCAGCGTACATCGGAATAGCTCAAGTTGTAACACTGTGGCTTCCGAACCACAGAACCGGTGTTTCAAATCCCTCTATGACTTATATTTTCGTATTTTCCTTTGTATTCGAATACTTATACCATTTTAATACCTAATGGTAATTTTTAATAACAATGTACATATCTTTGTTTATTCGTAATTTTCTGTATTTTATAAAAGAATGATTTAAATTAAAAAATAGAAAACACAAAAAATGCAAATTTCATATTTGTGGCAATGTTGAAAAACAAATAACTCCTTCATTTTGATGCGTTCTCACTTATGCCAGAGTTATAAACATGGTGAAAACATGGAAAACAATCATTTTCACATCATCAAACACATTGTACATATGCTGCACTTTTCTTTGACATATCAACTGGAAAGCAAACTTCATTTACGTTCATGAAGATTTCTCTTCTATCGCACAGTTTAGAAGCGTACCATGCATACATGATCGATTAACCTAAGTTAGGAGAGGACAGACATCTGGTGATGAATAATTGGAGTATGTTTCATGCACTCCGCTCTATCATTAATTTCACGCCCACATTCGATCAGGTAGGCATACTTTGGAGGTGGTTAATGAGATTTTGTACTTGATGGTAGAAATACACATCACAAGGCTGCACCAATGGGGTGCATTTTGATGGAATTACTTGCAAGGTGAAGGTAGGCAGACGCCTGTTGTTTGATTGTAAATCATGGGATCGGTATGCCACTCCAAGAATCAATCAGTATAAAAAACTTTTGCTTTCTAATATATTACTTTACAACATTGATTAAAAAGCCTTTATATAGCTTTGATGTCAACTTGTCGGATTTCGCTGGTGTGACAATGACATTTGTGTTAGCTGCTTGAAAAGCCATTACTAGCTTTGAAGATGACTTTCCAAAAACATCATAGCTCTTCACAAACTGAACAATCAAAGGCAACTGTCATCAAATAATATTGGAGCCAATTCTGCAATAAAATTTAATTCGTTATGTTTTTTTAATGACACTATCATTATTAACAACCTTTTATAATATACAGAAAATTACAAATACACAAAAATATGTGAATTTTTCATAAAAATTACCATTAGACATTAAAATTGTGTAACTATTTATTTATTTATTTGAACTATTTGAACAAACGAATATATATATATACACACAAAACAAGAATTGAACCATCGACCCCAGCATTGTGAGACCAGAGCACTACCATCTAAGCAATATACATTAGTGGCGGAAAAATACCACTTCTGTTTTGGACCAGAGACAATACACAGCAAGGATAGAATCTTTGGCGCGAGTTAACAGACGCCATTTTGAATTGAGCTTAAGGCCAATTCACACTGTCCGTCAAGTCAACGTCACGTCACGGCACCGTCACGTCAAATTGTATTCACACTGTCCGTCAGTGTCCGTCACATCAATTCGCCAATCTCAATATGCGATGTTGAAAATGAGGTTATGAGTAGCGATCTGTTATGTAGAAAGTCATAGTTTAATACTAGAATTGAAGGAACAACAACGCTAAATGTTATTGACAGCAAAATAAAACTCTACAGTGTACGTTTTGGCCAACTTACTGAGAACTGAAACAACATTTCAAAACCTCGACATCTATTTTCAAGCGAAAAAATTAACATATGAATACATCAAACAACACTTATAAGAGCATAAATAGCGCCTGTTTACTTTATCCATTACAATTTGCCCGTTGACATTGTTAATACCGTCGTAAACAACTGAATTTTTGTCTTTCGTTAGAACTGACTTTTTCATTTAAAATGTTATTTAATGAGAAATGCGTGTCCAAATTACAATCTTATTCTAATAAACAGTTTGCTTCAGTCTTTTCTGTTACGATGTTAAGTAACATTAACCATTTTTTGGTTTCAGATATCCGACCTCGATTTTAGGGGGACACTCAATTGACAAAAACATTTAAGTCGTCATGAAACATTTGAGATTTAGCCCTAAAACGAAGTATAACAACAAAATAAAGGCGAATAAAACATATTTGCATATAAACAGTGCTATCGTCGACTGCAACATTTTGCGTGACGAAAATAGGTTAACTTCCGTGTTAGCAGACGACCGTTCCGTCAAAACATTCTTCGCGAGAAAGCTTGACGTGACGTGACGGACAGTGTGAACACCGCCATTAGAAATACATTGCGGAATGTTCTGACGGACGGTGACGTGACGTGATGTGACGGACAGTGTGAATTGGCCTTTATTCAGAAATTGTGAACTTTAAACAATAAGAATGCAATTATGATGCCTTTAAGAGTAATCATGAAAACGCTTACCTTACAAATAAATAGTAGTTTGTAGCAAATTAACAACGTAACTATTCCATTGTAGGTATACATTATCTAAAGCCTCTTTCAGCTTATGTCATTGTAGTGTAATGGATACGGTTGTGGATTCGTAATTTGATCTACGTATAGGTGTAGGTTCGGATTCTTTCCTTTCATAATATATATAT
Organism: Locusta migratoria; assembly: GCA_026315105.1. NCBI lineage: Eukaryota > Metazoa > Arthropoda > Insecta > Orthoptera > Acrididae > Locusta > Locusta migratoria. Next base: position 299,759,451 of record CM048746.1, read on the forward strand.
ATTTTTTTCGTCTTTACGTTTTTAAATGAACTTCTCTGAATGTATTAAAAGTTAGTTCTACGTTTCTGTCTTTTATTTACTTTTACAACTGATTAGAAAACAAAGGACGAAACAGATATTTGTATAGTAATTTCCGAATATGTGACGATTTTTGAGTGTGTGTTTAGGGGAATACTGTCCTAATAACAAATCACTGTAAATGTAATACTTTCGTATAGGTAGTATCACTTAACAAAGTACACGGAGAAGGATAAATATTTCTGTATTTGAGACTTGACAGTAGGCATTATTCATTGGTGGAGTCGTTAATAAAGAAAACATTGATACCCTAACACAGGTTTGTCTGAGTAAAGCAGCTTCTTATTCATCTGCCGAACAGGGGCTAATGACAGTGTGCATTAAGATGTTTTATTGTGGGTACAAGGTAGGTACAATCCAAAAAATCTTTTGGTATCGGTAATTATAAGATAAATAAAGGTTGCAGGTACTGGAGCTTCAAGATACTGAGAAACACAGATATTTAAAGACGTTTCCCAAGTTCTTATCTATTGTGCATTTTAAGCTTTTATGGCCATTTGTTGACATGTTGTACGTTGACATCTGTCTCGAGATTTTCTGTCGAAGTTTGAGGTTAGTCAGACGTTTCGCCCCATTATGAGCTGCTGACATTGCCCAAGTTTCACCCTCCAAGAGCAATGAAGTATAAAATTTTAACAGTACTAGCCAATCTGAATCTAAATTGGTGGTAGCGAAACGTAAAATCAAACAAACGTTGGCTGAAAACTCCTAAACAGGAACCAGCAGGGCCTATGTACAACATAGATTATGGCTGGGTACACGATTTAAAGAACGTTATTATTGAATATTTTTTTTTTTTAAAAAAAGTAGTTGAATAGTCACTGGAAGATACGTACTGCCTGTGAAACAGTTATTTTTCACTCCGACAGGAAAGAAAATTACGTAATACCTAAAGGAACACCAAGCTATTTCGCGAGTAATGAACAGACTGAGGTAAACACTACCCAATTTTCAACCTTTATTTAGTAAGTCTAATAGTGTCAACACAAAATAGCATGATCGTCTGCTTTGTTTTCATTCTGAGCTGTCACTTTGCGTTACGTAGCCTACTCAAAGATCTTAAATACACAGATACTATACTTCAGACTGCGAAATTACAGGCACTTCTGGTTGGTATTTTTCCACCGCTAACGTCATGTTCATCTAAGCTACACTGACAGATGACAGGACTCTTTTAATTATTAGTACTTACAGGCAGGCTCTTGCAGAACTTCAAAGTCAATATTCTCGAGAATTTTTGAGAGTTGCGTTGAATGGCTTTGGCTGATTGTGATTTTAGTTCTGAAGTTCATATACCATAAATTTCCAAAAGATCTAAAATCCAATACCCATGTGGTCTCCTTGTAAGCTAAGGCCATAGATTTGATGAAATATTGTATGACATTCCCATTACACTATGTCCAATATTTCTTTGTCCAATTCTTTGACCAATAATTTGATAGGTAATATCGGCCTCAAGGTCATAATATGCAAAATTTCATGCTTTGTGGAAAACGGTTGTCTCTAACCATTGCTGATCCAAGAGTAGGGGGAGGGGTGATTTTGACGAAAATACAGCAGATATCTCACACACACTCGGCAAACACCAAATCCAAAATTAAATTAAATGGAGAGTTATGGTGTATGACAAAAACTTCGATTGCTGTAGAAAAACAATGAGACAACGTGATGGTGTTTCACAATTATTCTTTAAAATACAATTAGACAAAATTGTTAGGGAATCAAAAAAGTATTAAATATATCACGACTATAAAGTATAAACTAATCACACAAAAAGGAAAACCAAAAGACTACATACTACATTAGATTAATTTTTGTTCCATAGATCACATACCTGACATTTTGTAATGATGTGGAATGTGTCAGTTAAGTAAATGGTGTCTTAAATCAAATCAAATGTTTGTATAGTCTATGGGACTTAACTATGGGATCATCAGTCCCTAAACTTACAAACTACTTACGATTGGACTAAGACTAAGGACGACACAAATATCCATGCCCGAGGGGGGATTCGAACCCCTGACCATAGTGGCTGTGCAGACGGTGACTGAAGCGCCTCAGTCCCCTCGGCCATCGCGGCCAGCAAATGGTGTCTATACATGACAATATTTTAAGTTTTTTTTTATTTTATTTTTTAAGTTTTATCTAAAAATTCATCTAAAGTGTAGAAGGAGTTGTCATTGAGAAATTTCTGTAATTTCTTTTTAAATACTAGTTGGCTATCTGTCAGATTTTTGATGCTACTTGGTAAGTGATCATAGACTATTGTGGCAAAGTTAGATTTTACCTTAAATAGTGAATATCACCCTTTCTCCTATTGCTGTAGCTATGCACACTGCTATTACTTTTGAATTGGGTCGGAATATATATATACCAATAATAAATCTGTAAATGTAGGCCTGTCACTGTTCCCTTCTATCTTCGAAACTACTGGACGAATCTTCGTGCGGTTTTCTCAGGAAACATGGGAAAAGTTTGGGTCAACATATAGGTATAATTTTATCAAAATCAGATCATGGGAAAAAAAGATATCTTAAATTTAAGTGTTTTCAGTAACCACCATGTCTGTTTGTTCAACTGTTAAAAGCCTCTTATCTCGAAAACTACTTCACCAATTTTCATGGAGTTTTCATAGGTAACTTGAGCGTAACTCGGGGTAACATATAGACTTCGTTTCATAAAAATCGGATAACGGAAAAAAAAGAAAATCGTAATATGAAATTTTTTATCTACAACCGTCATGTCTGTCTTTTTCTTTGAACACGCTTATCTCCAAAAATACTTGACGAACCGTGCGGCTACATAAAGGCTTCAATAATTAAAATCGGATCAGAGAAAGTGAAGATATCATAATTTAATAATTTGTTTTAAAGCCTTCATGTATGTCTATTTGTTTAAGGTAATCTCGAAAAGTACTATACGAACATTCATGGGTTTCCACAGGTAAATTGGGAATAGTTTGGAGAGTAACATAGGCTACATTTCATCAAAATCGGATCAGAGGAAGGAAATATAGCGTAATTTGAAGTTTTATGTGTGTACTATCCTTATAAGTATGGTGTAGCTCAGCAAATCTACAAGAATACTATATGAACTTTCGTGGGGTTTCATAGGTCAACTGAGAGTACCTCGGGGCAACATATAAGCTTCATTTGATCAAAATCAGATCAGGGGAAGAAGAGATATCGTAATTTGTAGTTTCTGGTGTATGCTGATTAAAGTGTAGCGTAGTATAGCAAAGATCCGATAGAGGCGCTGTTGGTAACAGTAAACTAGAGCCCTGTATTGGGAGAGTACCGCCAACCGGGCGAGCGCCACCATTGTAGGCCTATCTTGCAATAGCAGCGTTAGGCACGGCGCTGTTGAATTAACATTTATGTTGAAGGGAACCGGTCTGTACATCGACGTGGTATGACAGAACGTTAAGTAAACAATGAATATAAGTTTTTAATCGTTTCATCACATCTACAGCGAATAGTAAGGAAAAATTGGTAATCCGAGAGCAAGACTTTTATATTTGAGCATACTATTTGTAAAATTGTTTCGTGCTAAGTTTTACTTTAATGATAAGAGACTTCAAGTCGTTTGAGTTAACATATTTGATTTTAAGTCCTGATATTAAAATACAAACGTGTACTTTGGTTATTTAGACCGCTAAGAAAAGAACAAAAATTACAAATCTGTCTAAAAATTTGCGTCTTAATATACCTGCACTGCATTCAACAAGCCACTACTATTACTCCCGCATTTTGCTGAGGAATCCTCCTCTGCCTGACGGCTATATTTTCTCAGAAGAATATAGCTAATATTCTACGGTTAAAAGTATGCACACAACTTTTTTCACAAAACTGACACGACTGAATATTTGGAACACGTTCATTGATTGATTTATGTGCAAGCAGGATTGTTCACTATCTGGAAATGTATAAAAACGTTTTGTCGAAATACATTGTAATAAATTTGCGTAAAATGAGGAAGATACGAATCTTTTTTATATACATACAATATCTGTAAACGGTACCTGGTTCTGCCTGTGCAGTCAGATTCACTTTGCATACCCCTGTATTTTGCTGGCTTTCGTTCCTTAATTTGAGGACGATGACTATAATAGGTACCGCATTATCTTTTATCTTCTTAACGCCATCCTTGCGGTTTGTCTCAAGCTGCTCAGGCGCAAAATAAAGCTAAAAAATTAAAACCTATAGTAAACTATAAAGTAATAGAGATGGTAAAACTTAAACATCTGACGGTTTCGGGACAACAAACCGTACAGTGTGAGGTTTCGAAACATGTTTTAAAACCGTGAAACCAGTGTATATTTTGTAATAGTATGGGCCTGACTACTGTACTGGTAACATCGTCAATGTATACTGTATGATTATGCCTACAGAACCATATAATTCGAGGCTAGCAGTTGTGGGAGGAAAAAAAAAAAAAAAAAAAAACTTTTATTCAGATGCGCGGCAGTTATATTTTCTACACCGGAAAAATGTTACCTAGCACTCCAGCGTCGTCACGTGGTTATGTTAATAACAACAACACGATAGAAAATCATTGCCAAGATGTTTATATTCTTAGAAATCCGAATAGAATGACTTTATTTGTGTTTAGTACAGTACGTGACGTAAATAATGCCGTTCCTGCTCTGTGGTTGACAGGTTCTTGTAAACACACTTGTCCGCTCAGTGAAAGTGCTTGTCCTCGTACAACGAAGATTTCATGACAAAACATTTGCATTGTAACGCGATTGGCTAATGCCAACGACATGATTGCCAACATTATCACGCGAGGCCGCCAGGACGAAAAGTAAAATTTAAACCCTGTACCAAATGCACTGCTTTCGCAATAAGTGACGTTCCTGCTTTCAAATTAGCTAAGAACTGACGTTTTTATGTCTAATATATTGGTTTTTATCAAAGTAGATGTAATTAATAAATGTTGCTTTCCATTAATCTGGTACCTAATGTTGATAGGTGTGTGCTAACTTACATGTGATATCACATAACATTAACTGAGCTAACATTTTGGTAAGGTTTAAGTTTTTACAAATTGTTATCGCACTGCTGGGTACTTCAGTACAGTAAAATAAACGTCATCTTAAAAATCGAGTTTTGGAGATCTATTTAATGGTTGGTTTCATTTACCGTCCAAACTTTCGTAACATGCAGGCTAAGTACAAATACGAAATTCGTCAAATACGGCACATTATGTTAGATTTTCATGTATTTATATCTTTTAAAAATATCCTCTCTCTCACATGTTTGTCCGTCCAACATTGCTCGCAAGAAACTTGTATGAACCGATAAACCTAGAAGTTTACTCGATATTTCAAAACAAATTTATTTACTTCGCAAAATTTTGCATTCTCGTATGGAAATGCAGTTTTTCTTCCAATGCGGTGTACCCACAATTCGCGTCTTTCCGCATCTCTTTCGCCCTGTGGAATGCGTAAAACTTGCTACCTCGGACAGTCTTAGTATAACAATTCACTGCCAACACTGCGACAATTTTCACCATATAAAAATGGAATATGCTATGTTAAGCTCTTAATTTAATACATAATGAGTCTACACATTTCCAACACATCTAAATGCTAAAATAACAGCTAGTTAAGTGAAATATGCAATTTACTCTGATGGACTGTTTGCCCTAAAATGGCGGACGTGTCCCACCCGCGCTCAACTGACCATTAACAGCCGGCGGTTGTCGGCAAGCCACACATAAAAGGTTGGCGCTACTCTCCCAATACAGGGCTCTACAGTAAACCAAATAACTAATAGATGGCGATGTTGCGTTTTTTATTCACGTAACTTAGGCAGCGGTGTAGTGTATTGATGTTGGCAACGGCCGTTGAATCCTTTTTGAAAAATCAGTCACGTACAATGAGGGTAATAATTCTTTTTGTTGATGATGTTGTTCCGATCAGTAAATTAATGATCCCCCTAAAGCGAATATTTAGTTACCAACGTTAACATACTAAACCGCTGCCACTGCAAGTAAAATTTAACCCAGGTACGAAAAAAAAATCATTTTTTTACTAGCTGTATCCCGCATGCTTTTCCAAGGAAAGAAAAATGTGCTTCTTTCCGCGGGTATCATTTTCATTTAAAACATAACGACTTTCCTTCGCGTCTATCGATGTTTTCATGTACTAAGAATTCTTTGCGAGGAAAGAAGAATTTATGTAGTTTCCTTTCTGATATCGGTGCGTGCTTATTATATCTTGAGTCCATTTTGTTCAGTAATGCCTAGAAAACTGGACAGTACAGTACAGAACAAACAGAGAGGCCCTGTTAGTTACGTAGTGCACCAAAGAACTAACAGTTGGCGCTGCTGAATTTTTCAATGTTATTTATTTTTTATTTCTTTTCGATGATTATGCCATAGAACAGCAACGAACCATTAAGGTGCTGTTGGTTTTGTAGTGCTGCAATGAAACAATAAATGATCGTGTAGTGCGTATTCCCTCAGATACAGAAGTATTTTTAATTAAGAGCCGCAATCTTATCTCTGCAAATACAAACTAACATTGAATGGCGAGTTGCTGATTACACTTTGTAGATTCACAGCTTAACGACGTATCTTTGCTTCTTTTGACAGGGAACATTTGAATAAAAACATAATGACACTCCTTCGCGTCTATCGAGACTCTAATTTACATAAGAATTCTTTACAAGAAAAATCGAATTTATGTACTTCCCTTTTTGATTTCGGTGTATCCTCATTACATTTTGAGTGTGTTCTCTTTAGGAATGCCTCGAAAACGCCATAGTGCAGGAAAGGACAACGTGAGGCGACGTTAATTACATAGTACACCAAAAAACTAATTATGACGTTGCTTCGATTTTCTTTTTCATTCTCATAACTATACTGTAATACACTACAAGAAAGGGTACAATTTTATTTATGGCGGCGGCGTTGTGTGCTGATGTTGGCAAGAGCCGTTGAATGGTTTTTAAAAACTCAGTCACATAGAGTGAGGGGAATAATTCTTTATGTTCCCGATGAAATAAATAATTTATGCTGTCCTGGTCAGTAAATTAATCTTCCTCCTAAAGTGAATAGTTAGTTGCCAACGATAGCAAACTAAATCGCTGCCACTGCAAGCAAATTTTAACCAAGGTAGGACCCATTTTTTTTATTCCTAACTGTATCTCATATGCTTTGCAATCTCATGGAAAGAAAAGAAGTGCATCTTTCGACTGGTATAACCACCAAATTCTGCATGGAAGAAATATCTATGGAATGAGCATTGCATTCTGTCACGGCCTCCTCAACTTCTTTGCTCTCTACAGTATGTCTGCCTAGGTGTGTTTGCGTCTGTGTAAATGTGTGGTTGTGTGTGTATTTGTTCCCCCCCCCCCCCCCCCAAGGTAAGTCTTTCCTCTCCCGGGATTGGAATGGTTCCTTACCCTCTCCCTTGAAACCCTCGTCCTTTCCTTTCCCTCTCCTTCCCTTCTGCCTGAAGAAGCAACTGGGTTGTGAAAGCTTGAGTTTGTGTGTGTGTGTTTTATTTGTGCTACTATTACCACCTGTGCTCCCCGCCTGGTGAGTAATCTTCATCTATTTTTTATTTATATATTTTCCTGCTAGGAATTTTTCGTCTATAATTATGTAGTAACATTAATGACACAAAGAAAACAATCTCTTTACACTGAGTGTATGGAATGAATGTTTAGTTCAGACTCCTGTGCCCCACTGAGTTACAGGTGAGCCCCAGTTCACACAGGGGGCGCTGTTTTTTTTTTTTTTTTTGTTTTAGGGCGCACAACTTCTACAGTCATTAGCGCCCAGACAAGAACATAGATTCGCTAGATAAAAAAAAAAAAAAAAAAAAAAATTGGTGACTGTCAGTTAGAACATCAAGAAGAGGCTAAAAACGAGAGATAAAAGACAATTAAAAGGGTTAAATATCCATGAAGACACGATACTCCGGCGAAGAGCCCGTTGCAGAGGTGTTGTACAGTGTGAAGACATCCATCAGCTCTTAATGTGTTGCGGACAAGCCACGTGGTGCTACTTGAATGTATGGGTGAAAGTTCGCCGGACGGGGGCCTATGCATGGAACATGGACCCATGACTGAATGACTGTGATGCTGGCACACTTCCCGCACACTCAGCTCATGTGAAGGTAAAACCACTTCTGCAGGAGTAGGTTGGATGCTCGGATTTGTGAGCAGATGGTGTCTGAAGTAGTAGGAAATGGTCCTGAGTGGAGACAATGTCAACAACGGCAGTTCCACTGCCCGTGGATGCATCTGGTCAAATTGGCGAACAACCATTCCTTCGTCAGTACGAATGTCGCACAACCAACGGCCCCAATACTTTTTGATGGCTCCTTTGATCCACTTGGGATGAGAGCCGTACCCCCCATATCCATATAAAAACCCTACCCGTAACTTGTCAGGAGGTTGAGAAACAGCCAGGGGACTGGTGGGAGCACAGAAGATGTAACAATGTGAGTGACTGATGACCATGTAAGAGCTCGATTGGACTATGATCACCCATGGGCATAAAGTAAAAAGAACTTAGAAAGTGGAGTAAGGCATCGTCCACAGAAAACTCAGTGAAGAAATTCTTCATCTGACACTTGAATGTGTGAACAAGATGCTCAACTTTCCCATTTGACTGTGGATGGAAGGGTGGCACTGTGACATGACGGACACCATGGCTGGAACAGAAATTTGCAAAAGCCTGCAAGGAAAACTGAGAATAGACATTTGAGGGCTAAAATCTTTGCCAATGCATTTGTGGTTGCTACAGTGGAAGAAGACGCACAGTGAACCACAAAAGAAAATTTGGAATAAACGTCAATGATGAGAAACCTGTAAGTATAAAGAATCGGCATGGACCCATTCCCATGTGTGCACCGGTGAGGGCCACAGAGATAGGTCAGCTCAAGCGGCTGCTGAGTGCACATTTGGAACACAAGGTAACCATGCACAAAATGTCTGCATCAAATCCCGGCCAGTAAACCACCCCTATGAACCACAGACATTGCCGAGGTGGGGTAGATTGCGTGCTTCAACAATACAGATAGCCGTACCGTAGGTGCAACCACAGCGGAGGGGTGCTTGTGGAGAGACCAGACAAACGTGTGGTTCCTGAAGAGGGGTAGCAGCCTTTTCAGTAGTTACAGGGGTAACAGTCTGGATGATTGACTGAGCTGGCCTTTTAACATCAGCTAATGTGGCTTTGACATACAGTTACTGCAAACTGCTGAAAGCAAGGGGAAATTACACCTGTTACTTTTCCCAAGGACATGCAGGATAGGATGTTTAGGGTGCACAAAAGAAAGGCTTTTAGTGCCCAGAAAAAATAATTAGACACAGCAAATAAATAAGAACAGGCACTAGAAGTTTGTAGGTCTTCACAACAGCACAAATGCACAGACATGTTGCAAATCAGCGATATAAGGTGGCAGACTGAAGTATACAACCTTAGAAGCCCTTAATACACAATGTCAGAGTATAGAGGTACGCTGATCTCTGATGTTAAAGTTATCAGCGAGCTCTCCTATAACATACTAAAACCTCCACCCTAAGAGCTTAGGCTAGAGTCAAGAAAGTTCACAAAATTGTAAAATGTTTGTCACACTCGCCGCGTTGTCAGCAAAAACACTGGGCAGGGCACGACCAAGAGTAGCCACTGCTCTCTCAGCACGATATAAAACACACTCAATTACAATGTGGCGTATAGTGATTTTCACGCCACAAGCATCACAAATCGGTGGATCCTCTTGACGGAATACAAAGCTGTGGGTCAAAGGACTGTGCCCAATGCAGAGGCGCGTCAGTGTCACTTTGAAACACCTGAATGGCTGGCAGGAGGTTCACCACAGTCGGCTTAACCAATCGCAGTTTATTACCTGTCACTGCCAGCCACGTCTCCTCCCACAACTGAAGGGACCTTGGGCGCAGCACAGCGTAGATGTCCCGCAGTAGTGACATTTGGGTCACTGCAGGCCACCTTGGCAGCCAGATCAGCTGCTTTATTTCCCCGAATCCCAACAAGCCCAGGTACCCAAAGAAATGACACCTCTTTACCCCACCATGGGAGGAGGTACAGTTGCTCATGGATCAATCATGTTATAGTTTCATCTGGGTACATGACCAGCTGTGTTTCTAGGGCACTAAGGGAATCTGAGCAGAGTAGAAATTTTGTTCCTCGAGCACGCCGGATGTGTTCTAGTGCCTGGAGGATCGAATGCTGCTCTGCCGAGAAACGGAGTAGGCAGTGGGCAGGCGAATCCCGATGACCTGACCTGAGAACACTACAGAACACCCAACAGAGTCCCCTTGTTTTGATCTGTCAGTGTACACTATTGTACAATCATGATGCCTATTTAAAATGTTGAAAAATTCTGACTGAAATGTTATGTTCGGAGTGCAGTCTTTTTCAAAACTGGTTAAATCTAAAAAGAGTCTGGGCCTCTGTAATAACCAAGGGGGTTATCTACTTCATCCTCGACATAAAACAGTAAAATCTGAAACACCTATATCTAAAAAACAGTCCTTAGCACGAATCCCAAAAGGCCTCATAGCTCGAGGACATGCAGCTCTTCTGTATGAATACATGATGATGGCATCATCTCGGGTAAAATATTCCGGAGGTGAAATAGCCCTCATTTGCATCTCCAGGTGGGGACTACTCAGGTGGATGTGATCATCAGGAACATGGAATGTTATATCCCTTTATCGGGCAGGGAAGTTAGAAAATTTAAAAAGAGATGGATAGGTTGAAGTTAGATATAGAGGGGATTAGTGAAGTTCGGTGGAAAGAGGAACAGGATTTCTGGTCAAGTGAGTACAGGATTATAAATACAAAATCAGTTGGTGGTATTACAGGAGTAGGACTGATAATTAATAAGGAAATATGAATGCGGGTAAACTACTATGAGCAACACAATGATCGCACTATCATAGGCAAGATAGATAAGAAGCCAACACCGACCACAACAATATAGGTTTATATGCCAACTAGCTCCGCCGATGATGAGGAAATTGAAGAAATGTACGAGTTAAAGGAAATTATTCAGACAATTAAGGGAGTGGAAAATTTAATTGTGATGGGACAGTGGAATTCGGTGGTAGGAAAAGGAAGGGGAGGAAAATAATAGGTGAATATGGACTGGTCAAAAGGAATGAAAGAGGAAGCCACCTGGTAGAATTTCATACACAACATAATGTAATTATAATGAACACCTGGTTTAAGAATCACGGAAGAAGCTTGTATACGTGGAAGAGACCAGGAAACACAGAAAGGTGCCAGATAGATTTTATAATGGTAAGACACAGATGCTGGAACCACGATGCAAACAGTAAGACATACCCTGGGGCAGATATAGACTCTGACTATAACTTATTGGTCATGAACTGTAGGTTGAAACTGAAAAAACTGCAGAAAGGTAGGAAAATAAGGAGATGGGACTGGATAAATTGAGGAAACCTGAAGTTCTTAAGAATTTCAGACGGAGATTTAGGCAACAATTGACAGAAACGTGAGGAAATAAAACAATAGAAGAGGAATGGGTAGCATTGAGAGATGAAATAGTGAAGGCAGTGGAGGACAAAATAGGTAGAAAGGCAAGACCTACAAAAGTCCTTGGATATCTCAGGAAATACTAAATTTAATTGATGAAAGGAGAAAATATAAAAATGCAGTAAATGAAACAGGCAAAATGGAGCACAAACGATTAAGAAATGAGATTGACAGGAAGTGCAAAATAGCTAAGCAGGCGTGGCTAGAAGGCAAATGCAAGAATGTATAAATATAGGAAAAATAGATACTGCCTACAGGAAGATAAAAGAAACATTTGGAGACAAGAAAAGTAGCTGTATGAATATAAAGAACTCAGATGGAATACCAGTTCTCAGCAAAGAAGGGAAAGCTGAAAGGTGGAAAGAATATATAGAGGGGCTCTACAAAGGAAATGAACTTAGTGACAATATTTTAGGAAGGGAAGAGGATCTAGATGAAGATGAAATAAGAGATACTATACTGAGAGTTGAATTTGGCAGAGCACTGAAAGACCTAAGTCGAAACAAGGCCCTTGGACTGGACGACATTCCCTCAGAACTACTGAAGTCTCTGGGACAGCCAGCCATGACAAAACTATTTCACCTGGTGTGTAAGATGTATGGGACTTGGAAATACCCTCAGATTTTAAGAAAAATGTAATAATCCCCATTAGACTAGGTAATGAAACAATGAAGGTGGTGGGTGAGTTTTGTTGCTTGGACATGCAGAATGGCAATGGGAAGAAAAGCGTTTTTAAAAAAGAGACATTTGTTAGCACCTAATATAAATTTATGCATAAGAAAGTCCTTTCTGAAGGCATTTGTGTGGAGTGTTGTCTTCTATGGGATGAAACTTGGATAATAAACAGTGTGGACAGGAAGAGGACAGAGGCACCATTGGTGCTACAGAAGAATGCTGAATATTAGGTGAGTGGATTGCATAACTAATGAAGAGGTACTGAATAGAATTGGGGAGAAAAGCAATTTCTGGCATACCTTGACTAAAAGAAGGGATCGACTGATAGGACACATTCTCAGACATCAAGGAATTGTGAATTTAGCATTGGAGGAAAGTGTGTGGGGTAAAAACTGCAGAGGGAGACCAAGAGATGAATACAGTAAGCAGTTTCAAATGAATGTAGGTTGTCGTTATTATGAGGAGATTGTAACATTTCTGCTATGTTGCACGCTTCCTACAAAATCCGTTGCCAACATCACAAACATGAAATATCGGACACCTAAGTAAAACTTCGCTACTGGACATGTAAAATATCAGATTTTCGCTTTCAGTTTGAAATATGATTAACACTATTAGCGGAACATCTTTATGAAATAGTACGTTGATTTAAGCATAACTTTGGCCATCCTCTTACGTAATCTTCAATTTTTGATACTTTCATAAATAATAGTTGCAAACACTAAAAATGCATTACACTTAGTTTCGGAAATTGCTGAATCTATAAAAATACTTATTTCCATAAAAACAACAGTACTACATGTTATAACTATTGCACAATGTTATTACATATTTGCCTTTTGTTTAAATAAATTATGGCAGCCCATGTTTTATATGTCACTGGATCCTAACTTAAATACTGATCATTTTTAAGCACTAAAATTAATAATCCATTTGATACTAAGAAACTAGCTTCGAAATAGATAAAATTAAGACGATGTTATACAAATCCGTATATATATAAAAATTAGACTGCAAACTGAAATACAGTAAAATTACATGCCTCAATAATAGTACACCTACACAATATTGGCAAAACAGATAAGTGTGCACTTCAAAAACACAAATAACGTAAATAAATTGAGTAAATTTAAAACAGATCAAAAGATGACTTTTAATTTGCATATCACATTAAATACAAATTTCATGAAACACTTACATATAATGAGATAAAGAGTTAAAGCCTAAATGTAATATTTTAATTTGTGTATTTTGGCATATTTAAAGTAAAAGAATATTGTTTAATTGTGAATTACAAAACATTGTCATTAGCCTTATTATGTGATTACGCTGCAAATGTTTGAGTGCGAGCCATGCTCTGGCACTGTGGTCCTGGTTACAAACCTGTAAACATCTTTGTTATATTGCTGCTGGAAGAGATTGTGAAACAGTCAAAAAATGATGATAAAACGTTTATTCAGAAAAGTTTAAATAAGTGAGTTCGTCATTTTCATCATTTAACAACTACCACCACTTCATTTAAGTGACTGTAGCTCTGAATTAAACCTGGATCAACGGACTCAATCACAATGCAAACCAAACCAGCCCTCGCATCGAACATCAGAATCCAAGCTAAGTTTTTCTTTAGTTTTATAAAGTGTACCCCACCATCCCCCGGCGTCATGTTAATAGAACTGCGTCTTGTAATTTCATCTGGACCACCTTGGGATCGGCAACAGCAGGATTGGTCACAAGGTGAAGAGGCTTGCTCAGGATAGAGTAGGGTGGAGAGCTGCATCAAACCAGTCTCCAGACTGAAGACCACAACAACTCACGTCTCAGAGTCAGATTTTTAGTTTGGGAAATGTTCCAATCTTTCTGGTGTAACAGTTGAAGGACATGCTGACGCAGAGAAGCAGGAGCCACTACCCTCGGATATGCTCCATCCAGAGAGGAGGACCACCCCATCACGAACAGACAGTCACAGATGCAAGGTGTAATAGTTACAGAGAGGGACAGATGCCTTGCCTAAGGGTCTGTCAGGCCACCCTCATTGAATGAATCTAATCACCTTACAGAAAACCAGATCGTCAGCTGTGGCAAAAGCATTGTGGTCCCCCGTAATTGGAAAAACGTCAACCACACAGCATCATTACTCATCCATGTGGAAACATAGTAGCTCATCGTAGTTAAAGATGGGGACAGGACCCATAGCCAGCCACGATAAGGCATCAGCATTTTTGTGCTGGGCCATGGGGCAGTAATGAATAACATAGTGAAAACGAAACAAGTATAAGGCCCAATGTTGCAACCTGTGGTGACCTTATCTGGAAGAAATGCTGAAGGATGAATCAAGAAGACCAGAGGCTTATGGTCAGTGATGAGATGAAACTTGGAACCATACAAGAAAACAGGGAATTCCTCTAAGGCATACACTACGGCAAAGCACCTTTTTCTCAATCTGAGAATAATGCCTTTCAGCATCTTTGAGCATCTTTGAAGTGTAAGCAATAGGCTGCTCTGATCCATCGTCATATCGGTGTGCCTAGAAGGCCCCAAGACCATGTTGGTACACGTCCATGGCCAACACTAGTTGCCACTCCAAGCAGAACATGGCTAGACATGGTGCCAACTGAAGTTGATCTTTCAGACAGACAAAGGCACATTCACATTCAGCAGTCCAGTGGAAAAGAACGTTACTAGGTAGCAGCTGATGCAAGGGATGAAACCACGTCAGCTGCAGAAGGAAGGAATTTATAATAGTAGGCAATTTTGCCACGAAATACCTGAAGGCTTTAATAGTAGATGGCGGCGGATGGGCCACGATAGAATAAAGTGCTGACTTAAGGGGTGGATCCCGTCACATGATAATTGATACGCAAGATACACAATAGAAAACTGAAGAAATGAGATTTGGTGGGATTACACTTTAACCCTGTACACAGGAGAGCTTGAAAAAGTGTGCAAATATTGGCAAGGTGCTCATCCATGAAAACACCCATGAGTACATCATCATCTTGATAGTTTATGCAATCAGACACGGAAGCCATCAGCTGTTCAAAAAGATGCTGAAATATAGCCATCATTGGCAACGTTGAACAGCAACCGTTGGTATTGACACAGGCCAAAAGGTGTGTTCAAGACAAGAAATTTTTTGGAATCAGCATCCAAGGGCAGCTAGCAATATCCTTCTGAAAAATCAATTTTGGAGAAGAATTGCCTGCCCACAAGTTTAGCAGACAACTCATCAGGACGAGGAAACAGATAAATATCAAAAAGACATTGGGCATGGACGGTCTTTTTGAATTCGCTACACAACTGCAATTTGTGATTGGGTTTGCAAACCACAATGAGGGGGGATGCACATTCACTAGAAGTAACAGGAAGGAGAGTCCCTAAAGACACCAACCTATCCAGTTCATCCTTAACTAGGTCATGTAATGCCACCAGAAGGGGGAATGCATGGAAAACTTGGGTGCGGCCGCCAGTATGAGTGTTACATGTGCCTCAAAATCAATAACACAGCCCAGGACAGAAGAGAAAATGGAGGAAAATTCTGCACACAATACATCTAGCCGAATGTAAGGAATATCATCAGATACAAGATGTACATTGTCTGTAATGGACAGGGGGGCAGCATGATGCAAACTGTGTTATTCAAATTTTTTTTTTGGGGGGGGGGGGGGCAAAAATTAGTACTTTTGGCCAGCCTGGAGGGGGGCTTAAAAAAACAATTTACAAAAAGTGAAATAAAAAGTATTTAATTTTAATATTAAATGGCAAAACAATATTTATTATGGTAATAAACTAGGAATCTAAATGTATCAATTGGGGGGTGGGGCAGGCAGAGGAAATGTGACCTTTCTTATTACAAGAGTGACACGTAGCCCAACAATCTACTCTTTAGTGTTTGATTCTGCATCTGCTGCTAATGCTTCTTCTTAACACAAGGTTGCCCCGCCCATCATGGTTGACACACATGGGTAGCAGCAACTTCCCCATCAGCATACAGAACAGACATGCCGTCAGACGGAGGATCAGACTAAACAACACTGATGTCTATCTATTAGTCAATTTGGGTGCCGGTGGCAAGAGAGATTTCATACAATTGAGCATTACTCAATACTTCAGATAAAGAGTGGTTCAAGAGCTGGAGGACCCATTGTCTGACTTCCTTGTCTGGAGCTAACTGAAGTATAGCATCTTGAACCATAGAATTGGCTTATGACACATGATGCACATCCATAACAAATTGACCCTTTCTACTAAGACCCTGTAATTCCACAGCCCATGCATGGTATGATTGATGAAACTGCTTGTGGCACTTATAAACAGCCACCTGGGAGGCAACAACATGGGAGTTTTTGCCATAATACTTAGAGAACATGTCACACATTTCAGTAAAAGACATTGACACCAGATCCCGCAAGAGGGCTAGCTGAGACAATAGTTGATACACCTCCGGAGGAAGCCATGAAAGAAACAGAGATTTGCAGAGCTGGTCGTTGACAATGCTGAAAGCCACAAAATGTTGTCCCAGATTCTTTTCATAGTCCTCCCATCTTTCGCAGCTTCCTTGTATGGGGGAATGGAGGCAGAGAGACTAATCAACTACATTGACACAACTTAACTGATGTAAGTGTCTGAGGTAAGTCATGTAACGACGCTACTAGGGCAGTCTGAAGCTCAGTGAGTGTATGCAATAGCTGATACCCTATGTCTGACAGAAATTCAGCCTGTTGTTTGAACTTAGGAGGGCTTGAAGATGGCATACTGATTTCCAAAACTAAACAATCAAAGTATAATGGTGTTTTTATACATCAGCTGTCACACCTGATGTTCAGTAAAAGTAAAATGGATGCACCTAGATTAGAACTATGATTGGATGTCAGCTGGCCACTACAATTCAATTTGCTAAAATGGTAATCAGATAGTGATGTTAAAATGAGTATAATTAAATCCAATTTGAAACATAGTGACTGCATAATTTCAAACACAAATGTACCGGGTGGAAGGAAGGAAGCTTAGGGTTTCACATCCCATCGACAGCGTGGTCATTAGAGACGGAGCTTACACTTGGATTTTTGGGGAAGGAAAGGGGGGAGGAAATCGGCCGTGCCCTTTCAAAGGAACCATCCCGGCATTTGCCTTGAGTGATTTTTAGGGAAATCACAGAAAACTTAAATCTGGATGGCCGGAGGTGGATTTGAACCACCATCCTTCCGAATGCGAGTCCAGTGGGTTACCACTGTGCCACCTCGCTCGGTGTACCGGGTGATCAAAAAGTCAGTATAAATTTGAAAACTTAATAAATCACAGAATAATGTAGATAGAGAGGTAAAAATTGACAAACATGCTTAGAATGAAATGGTGTTTTACTAGAACAAAAAATAAATAAATAAATATATAAAATAAAACATAAATAAAAAAGCAAAGTTAAAAAACATGTCTGGCAGATGGTGCTGGACAGCAAAATGTCAGTGACTGCACATAAAAATTGTGTATAAAAGTAGCTGTAATGAGAGAGAGAGAGTCAGATCCACCAGCAGTCGCAGAATGTTGACGTTACCTGAAAGGCAATTTTACTGAAGCTGTATTATCAGAATGGGGAATGTGGTAGTTCAGCATTACGATCCTATTGCCATAGGAAGGGGATTCGAATGGGAAAAGGTCTGTTGACAAATGCAGCTGTGGCGAGAATGATTTTGAAGTTCGAAACCACAGGTTGTTTAGACAAAATACGCCGTAGTAACCGACCGAACACAAGGTGTAATGCTGCAGAGAGAGTTCAGGAAGACATGGAGACTGTAGCGAGTTTGTCTATGCATGGGGAAGTTTCATAAAATAATTGTCTTCTCTACATTTTTCAAGTATAAAAGGAACACACAATTGAAATAATATACTGGTTTATTTGGCTATTCAGTCCCAGATTTTGCTTATAGTTGCTGGTTTATTTGCCTATTCAGTCCTAGATTTTGCTTACAGTCTACAAAATACACTCCTAATGTGAAATCTGATGTACACCACCTGTCAATAACTGAGATGATTACAATTCTGCAGGTATTTCAAAACCAATTTTTCAGGCAAAGAGTTTCAAGCATTAGTTCCGAAAAAAAGTATAATGATCCTTTATGTCCTAGAACTCTATAATGATTAATGTGGCAGGAAATATAGGAAATTCCAAGATAACGACCCAGTACCACACATGTACCATTGAAGTATACAAGTAATTTGGACTAATTTGAATAAAATTCAGTACTTTAGAGGCTTCAGGACTGTTGATAATAAATACAAATGTTAAAATGTTTGTATAGCTTCTGGGACTTAACTATAGGGTCATCAGTCCCTAAACTTACAGACTACTTATGAACTAGCTAACACTAAGGACGGCACAAATATCCATGCCCAAGGGGGGATTCGAACCCCCGACCGTAGTGGCCGTGCAGACCGTGACTGACACGCACCTCAGTCCCCTCGGCCACCGCGGCCAGCGATAAGAAATACAACAGCAGATATTTCATCATTGTGACCCAGTACTGCAACTGCACACTTGAGAAAAACACATGAAAACCATGACTGCACTTTGGCAAGCAGTGCCTCACTATAATCCCAGTGGTAATTGTCACAATAGGCACTCATGTTCACATGGAGCCTGCATTTCAACTTTTTTTTCTGGTCAACAATCTGAAGATTGGTTTGAACACCACAGTGCTTTACTAGGCATGGTCCTATTTGGAGGTGCTACGCCGTTGCCTTCCTTCAACCTTTGAACTGACTTACCCAGCCAGTTGTAGGGGGACCTACAGTTTAATGTCGATTCCATACCCTGGTTCTTATCCAAGAATTTTTCTTTTTCTCCACAGTGTTCCTCTTGAGCCAGCCCTGGGCTGAGCTTAAGATACAGTCTGTAACCTGTAAAATAGAGGGCATAACAGTAGACTGGGATACCACCCGTCTGCTTTGACCCATGACGTCATCAAGATGTTGGAAAACCAGTATACGGGATATCTTAATACTTCTGTATTGTAGATACAAATAATCTGTAGTTATTATAGATAACAGTATGTACCATCAATCACAGGTCTTGGTCCAAAAATTCGCTCCTTCAGCACTCGCATATGAAAAAAAAATCTCTCAGTTAACTTTTTAACCATCAGAGAGAATCTACATATCAGTTTTTAAACACAAAATATTAATCTGTTTTGCTTGTAAACAAACTATTGTCTTTAACTCAACCACCACATAATCACTCACACCTTCTACAAACATGCATGCACCTCAAAACTACCGGGCTGCGATGATGTCACGGGTGAAAGCTGATGGGTGGTATCCCCATCTACAGGTGAGCCAAAAAGAGATGTTTCTTAAAAAGCTTTATGAACTGTAGTTCTCAAGCATTTGCATGTGTCAATTTCTTGGGGTTCCTTAGGTAAGTCTTTCACATAGCTTCGTCACTAACCGAAGGCTTATAGAAGGTTTTTGGCCCATCAAACAGCCAGTTTTCTAAAACTACTAATCCACTAACATTATTTCTGTGAGGCAGGACATCATTGTACACATGACAGTATTTACACTGAAGAAGTGTCATGCATTTAAATTTAGCAAGCCACAGGAAACACTTAACTGTCCCCTATACCGCCCTTAACTGAAATGGCCTGACCTGCTGCTGTTATATAATTCACTTCATTTCATTGTTGCACCACTACTTGCAGGCACACAACAATGGAAATTACCTAACATAAACTTGGAGAGTTTTCATTTCATTTGGCGAAGGTTTCATATTTAAATCTTGTTTTGATGTTTTTCTGTGACCAGTTGAAACTACACTGCAACTTTAAGCACACACTGTATGTTTCATAGGAATAATCGATTCACACACCCTATTAACTTATACCCAGTCCATGCACACAAGCCAAATCATTGAACTTTGTATTCAGATATACCATATGTCTGACAGAAATTCAGCCTGTTGTTTGAACTTAGGAGGGCTTGAAGATGGCATACTGATTTCCAAAACTAAACAATCAAAGTATAATGGTGTTTTTATACATCAGCTATCACACATGATGTTCAGTAAAAGTAAAATGGATGCACCTAGATTAGAACTATGATTGGATGTCAGCTGGCCACTACAAATCAATTTGCTAAAATGGTAATCAGATAGTGATGTTAAAATGAGTATAATTAAATCCAGTTTGAAACATAGTGACTGCATCATTTCAAACACAAAAACACAAATGTTCCTGGTGATCAAAAAGTCAGTATAAATTTGAAAACTTAATAAATCACAGAATAATGCAGATAGAGAGGTAAAAAGTGACACACATGCTTGGAATGACATGGGGTTTTATTAGGAAAAAAAGAAAAGTTAAAAAAATGTCTGACAGATGGTGCTCAATAGCAAAATGTCAGTGACTGCACATGAAAATTGTGTTTAAAGGTAGCTGTAATGAGAGAGAGAGAGAGAGAGAGAGAGAGAGAAAGAGTCAGATGCACCAGCAGTTGCAGAATGTTGATGTTATCGGAAAAGGCAATTTTAGTGAAGCTGTATTATCAGAATGTGGAATGTGCTAGTTCAGCATTACAATCCTATTGCCATAGGAAGGGGATTCAAATGGGTAAAGGTCCGTTGACAAATGCAGCTGTGGCGAGAATGATTTTGAATCCACGGGTTGTTTAAGACAATAGACCCTGTGGTGGCCGACCGAGCACAAGGTGTAATGCTGCTGGAGCGTTCAGGAAGAAATGGAGACTGTAGCGGGTTCGTCTATGCACGGGGAAGTCAGTGCTCGTGCAGTTGCACCGGCATTCTATACACTACTGTTTGGTTGGCACTTAGGCGTACCCTCCGATGCTACCCTTACAAAATCCATCGGCATCATGAACTGTTACCTGGTGATTTAGTGAAGCAGAGGGCATTTGAGGTGTGGACGTTTCAAAAGATGGTGCAAGATGATGATTGGTTGAGTAACGTGTTGTGGACCGAAGAAGCTCATTTCACACTCTGAGGGTCTGTCAACACCCACAACTGCAGTATTTTGGCTACCGAAAATCCTAGAACTGCCATGGAAACTCCACTGCACGATGAGAAAGTCACGGTATGGGTTGGATTTACCACATCTATCGTTATCAGGCCTTTTCTATTCAAAGAACTGCCGTGATTCTGGTTTTGTAACTGCTACCGTGACGGGTGAGAGGTATGCAAATATGTTACAGAATCACATCATCCCCAGCCTGGCTGATAAACACCTGCTGGAGCATACGATTTTTATGCAGGATGCTACTCCACCCCATATTGCTAGATGCGTAAAAGATCTCTTGTGCACGTCATTTGGTGATGATCGTGTGCTCAGCCACCACTTTCGTCATGCCTGGCCTCCCAGGTCCCCAGACCTCAGTCCATGCGATTATTGGCTTTAGGGTTACCTGAAGTCACAAGTGTATCATGATCGACTGATATCTCTAGGGATGCTGAAATACAACGTCCGATACCAATGTCTCACCATAACTCCGAACATGCTTTACAGTGCTGTTGACAACATTATTCCTCGACTACAGCCTTTGATGAGGAATGATGGTGAACATATTGAGCGTTTCCTGCAAAGAACATCATCTTTGCTTTGTCTTAATTTGTTATGCTAATTATTTCTTTTCTGATTCGATGAAGCACCATCTGTCGACATCTCTCTCTCTCTCTTCTTCTTTTTTTTTTCCAAATAAAACCCCATGTCATTCTCAGCATGTGTGTCAATTGTTACCTTTCTATCTACATTATTCCGTGATTTATTAAGTTTTCAAATTTATACTGACTTTATGATCACCTGGTATTTATGAAATGTAAAAACATCCTTTATTGCAAAAAGACATTATCTTTACATATTTTAGAAGGAATAATGAGTATCACTGGCAACAAATACGTAAAACAGAAAACTTCGGACATCAAATAATAATTTGCATTATTTAAACTTCACAACATTTACAAAAGACTAAACTATGTTTAAACAATTTTTACATGTTCTATGTTTCTTAAATCCTGTGTTAAAATGGGCCTATAACTTATATGCAGTCCAATAAATATAACCAACAGATCTTTTCTCCTATAGAGGCACCATTACCAAAGCTATAGAGTTCAAGAAGCACGTATAGCCACTTAGGAAAATATGAGACAAGCATTGCAATGGATCGCTTGTCTTTAGCAAATTTCTTTTTTATTTCACCAACTGTCACTGATATATTGAAGTTTTTATCTTTGTTATCCTTTGGATGCAAACCTGGTTCAATACTCATCATCATTGCCAACATTCGATATTCAGGAGGAAATAGTTCAATTATACTACCTTTCTTCTGGTTCAGGACACCCCTTACAAATTCTGATATGATACACAACATTCCAGAATGGGCTCTGGACAAAACCAAAAGCTCATGAAGGACGCATGCTGATAGCTTAAAAACAGATGGTGATTTTGAACACAAATCAATAAGAGAAGAGACTTCTATTTTTTCCAGTTGGTTCTGAATGTCAGAAAATTCTGTTTTGTCTAATGTTAAGGTTTCTTGACATAGGTTTACAATTGTCTTCTCTACACACAGTGGGAAATTAACCGCCAGTCTTTCTATGTTTTCCAGCGACAGCCTAATGTTGTCTGCAATGCAATAAACACCCTGTATTAATAATTGCACATAATTATTTTTAAGGAGAGATTCAGCTGATAAACATTATTAACCTTACTTCTTTTCTGCCATATTTGTTGAAGAAATTCTGTGCCTTCATTAGATACATTGGAAGTGAAATGAGTTATTACAAAAGCTACAACTTCGTTATTCATATCAAAATTTGGATTTATTTCCAATAATGCTGCTGTGAATGCAATTAAATATTTTGCTTCCTTTGATGCCAGATGGTTGTAATCAAACTTGCGGGACATTGAAAGTGCATCCAAGATATCTGTTGTTGTGATTTCAAATGGAAAATTTACAGATGGTGGTCGTATTAAGTAACGCAAAAGTTCCTGCAAAAGAAGAGACAATAAAACTGGAATAATAGGTTTTATGATTAAAATATGTTAGAAACTTCACCCACTCCATCACCACCACCAACACTACTCTGAAATCTTTGTAACCATGTCGGACTGAACAGCAATGTATTGAGAAATCATGTTAGAAGCTAGTAGCTAGGCTGACAAAAGAACTGATGGAGACAACAAATGTGATCAATTTGAATCACAGTCGTAATGTCCTTGTCCACTCTATATTTAAACCTTTTCCTTATAAAAACTTCAGATATATTCACTAAAACTTTTGTATATTACATTCAAGCCTCTAATGATCATTTCTGTTAATATTATTTCAAATAGTTAATATTATTCATGGAAAATGGAAGGGAAGGAGAGAGAAGGAAGAGAGCAGTGGAAGAAGAACCCATATCACTGCAAATGTCTAAAATCAAACAAATTATTTAGAGTAGCAATAATTAGCTTAACAAGACGGTAAAATTTTACCATGCTTCTCGCCGAGCTCCAGTGCTTATGTTGGCAACAGATGAACAATGAAGTGTAGAATTGTGTTAATATTTTTCACGAGCTACAGAGTAAATGTTATTGCTGCTTGTTTCACTCACAGCAAATTTAATACTGTACCTGCTCTATGGACGACTTTAACTTGAAGGTATCTAAAAATGAAAATAAAACTGTGAAATTGCTTGGACTGGTCATAGATCAAAAACTCTTGGGAAGGACACACAAATTACCTATGCAGCAAACTAGCTCGTGTACTTTTCCTATTGTACAAATTGAGGGGCAGTATTAGCAAATTGCTTCAATCATACTATGCTTTCTTCCATTCCCATCTGCAATATGGAACATTGCTGTGGGGAAACTCCTCAGGAGCTAAATGTGTATTCAGATGGCAAAAAAAAAGCAGTAAGGTGTATATTAGGGCTAACACATAATGAGTCCTGCAGAACTCGCTTTAAATCGCTTGGAATAATGACGATTCCTAGTTTGTGTATATATATATATATATATATATATATATATATATATATATATATATATATATATAACAACTGTCTGTTGGATTTGCCTTCCACGAGACTAGCCATAGTACAAAATAACTTTAAGTATTTAAACCTAAAATTCTTCAATAAGCTACCAGAAGCAGCTCGTACAATGGCACTGAGCACATATAAAAACACAATACAAACTTGGCTAAAATCCAGTGAATTCTATGCAATTGAAGAATTTCTAGAAACTGACAGTAAAAATATATGTTTCTCCTAAATTATGTTATTGTTTCATTGTAATATGTGAATTTGTATGTATGATATATGCTTAATGTATAAATGTAATGTAGGCTATAAATGTAAATTACATTGTACCCTGACGAAGCCAATTGTATGAAAAATATTGACAGGCCAATAAATATTCTGTATTCTGTTCTAGTATGTAGCCTTTCCATTCAGAAAAAAAAATTATTTTAATTTTAATTGCAATTGTCATGAAAAAACGTTTATTAGTCATCTGAGTTGCCATCATTACCATTGGTGCCAACATAACCACTGCAGCCCAGCGAGAAGCGTCGAACAATTTAACCGAACAAGACTGAGTCACTTTCACAACAGAAATGCAGAAAATAAACAACACCTACTGCAGAAGAAGAGCCAGTATTTTTAGAACTGGTCCAAAAATACAAAAGCAACAGCGATGAGAAGCAGTATCATTTGCACACATGAAACAGAAAAAGTCAGATAAAATAATGCCTATGAATGTTTCAGTAAGGAAGTTCTAAATTTGGACAATGATTTATTAAATTATAGCCAAGGGAAAATATTTGTAGTGGCAAGAAATATAAGTATAATGGAATAAAGAATGAGACTTATATCATTAATTAAAAATTGCTAGAAATTTAACACCAAAAAGTGGAATACGTGGGCACTGAAAAAATAGTAGTACTAACAAATGAAACACACCTAGTCAAAAGTGTGTTAGTGAACATGAATTAAAAGAGAATGAAAGGTTCAGTTTGCCTATATATGACTATGTCTAAGAAATTGTTTCTGCAGATTGTAGTTCAACACCCTGGTGACCAAGCCCAAGTATAACGCCAACCATAACAGTATACTGTAAAAAAAACTGTCTGTCATAGAATTGACTGTATGGGTGGAGAGGCTTAAGGTGAGTGCAAAAAGTATTTGTCTTGCTGTAATTTTTTACAAAATGTTCAAATGTTTGTTAAGCTTATGGGACTTAACTACGGGGTCATCAGTCCCTAAACTTACAAACTACTTATGAACTAACTACTACTAAGGACGACACAAATATCCATGCCCGAGGGGGGATTCGAACCCCCGACCGTAGTGGCCGTGCTGACCGTGACTGGAGCGCCTCAGTCCCCTCAGCCACCGCGGCCGGCAATTTTTTTTTTACAAATAACTAAGTCTGTGTCACATGAAAAGAAGTGTACATAAAATGTGAACTACTAGTCCTGTGGAAAGACCCCCGATAAATCATTTTTATTAACAGACAATGAAATAAACACAGTAATAGGAATAACAAAGTTATTCCAAATCCTCCTTTTAGCACAAAAGAGCACTCTCCTTGTCACCCAGTACTACCATGGACTTGAATAACTAAAATACATCCTTCGCCAAGGTTTTGATTTTCTGTCCTCATGCCCAGAGAGGAGAGACATCCTGACCAAGATCCTTCTCACCCCTCCTAAAAAGGTGTTCTGTCATCCTCCTAGCCTCCATAACATCCTAGTCCATTCCTACGTCACCCCGAAAACTAGTCCACTGCAACAGGGATCATATCCCCGTGGAAGACCCCGTTGCAAGACCTGTCCAATCCACCCACCCAGCACTTCCTATCCCAGTCCTGTCAACAAGCTTATCCTATCCTATCAGAGGCCGGGCCACCTGTGAAAGTATCCATTTAATTTACCAACTATGCTGCAATCACTGTGCAGTTTTCTATATTGGCATGACCACTAACCAGCTGTCCATTAGGATTAATGGCCACTGCCAAACTGTGGCGAAAAACAAGGTAGACCACGCTGTGTCACTGCATGCAGCGGAGCACATGCTTGATTTCAATGGCTGCTTTACAACCTGGGCCATCTGGATCCTCCCACCCACCACAGCCACGGCTGATAGTTGAGTGTAGTATGTATGTGTCTTTTTTATGTGCCTGTCGCAGCTCGTTGACACATCTTTGCGTTGAGTTGTAAACTGTCCTTATTTACTATATTGTAAACAAAATGAAAAATTTATAGAAAATATAGCCTACTTCAAAAAGTATTCATCTACTCATATTTTTTACATTTACAGTATAAAAATATAAGATGTAATTTTTCAACACGTACAGTACTCATACACTCCCACACCATCAGGAAACTGCCACTGTGTTGACACAAAGTTCTGAAGCAACAGCTCTGTGTTTTTCTTATACCACATCATTTGCCTGCCTTCTGACCCAAATCCATTAAATTCACTTTCATTAGAAAATATTACATAATTCCAGAAGTCTTCTCTTTGGAATCTATATTCCTTGGCAACTACAAGAAGTTTCTTCTGATTCTGTTTGCTAATCCAAGATTTCTTGTGAGCTACCCTGCTATGATACTCGTACTTCTTGACCGTAATTCTGATTGTATTGGCACATAATGTCTTGCTCCTACATTCTAACTCTTGAACCAACTTAGAAGCGTTGATCGTAGGTTTTTTCCTTGCTTTCCCTCATGATAAACGAAAAAGCATGCATCAGTCAGTGTGTGAGGGCATCCAGTCTGTGGTTGGTTTCTAATCATTTTTGTTATGGGAAAGCGATCTACTATGGACTGAATGGTCGATCTGGGTCTTCCCGCTACTTTAGAAAGCTCATAATAGGATCAGCACTCAATGTGCAAGCACAAAATAAGTTTCCTTTCAATCATGGTCGTCTTACTACCTTTACAGTCCATGACACAATCTACACTGTACAGGTGCCGTTCAAAATGTCAAAAGGTGGTAGAAAGGGGCTGCACTCAGTTGACACTAGTGTGTGCCATGGCTCAGCATTACAGCTCAATCACTGGACACATGTTTTGGGTTCGTTCAGATAGTGGACAAATACTTTATGAAGTCTCTGTTATATTAAATTTTGCTAATCTTGTTAGGTATTAGAATGTATTTTTCTCTAGCTTGTCAATAAAAAAGATTTACTGATGCACTTTTTACAGGTCTAGCTCTTCTGATTTTGTATTCATTTCGTTTCACGTGACACAAACTTAGTAGATTTTTTAAAAAAAATGCATCTAGACAAATACTTTTAGCACTAACTATATGTTTACATGAAGTTGTGGGCTATGATGGCTGTAAAACTGCTACTGGAAGGATCTCCTATGCTGGACAGGTCTCAGAACTAGATTAAGCATGTCCCATAAGACCCTACACCTTCCCACATCAATTCTCATACTTCCTCCCCAAAACTATGAACCCAGCACAACATGAGAAGCAAGTGTTAAGGGGTGTATGACTCATGAGAAGAAGTGTCATGACTGGATCCTCAGAGATACCATGCAACCTTGAGTAGGCAGACCTGTACTATGTGTAGCTCCACTAGTTTCAATGTAATACATAACCCAATTCTCCTGAGACCAAACTAGAGAAAACAGCAAACAATAAAAAACTGTGGAACTTGATGAAACCTCAAACACCAAAGCATAAGGTAGGCACTGATGTGTTGTTTCCACAACTAAACTGAATCACCACACAGAAGCATAAGACACCAACCGTTGGCATGTTGTGCTGTATGACATGAAGTCTGTGTGATACTTTTGAGTTGTCTGTATTTACAGGTGGTATATTGTATGTGGTAACATGCTCTTATGGTTGATGTTAAATAGTCTGAATGGATATGTTGTCAGATGCACCATCATTTACTTCATTTTATTGGTGCCATGTGTACTGGTTGGCTTTCAGGAAGTGAGTGGGATAAGTTTTAGGAAATTTATGTCTAATAAAATTACATTTTCACATTTTCTACCATGTACGTCACTAGTCTTCCCAAATATTCAATATTTGTTTAATTAAGAATATGTTGTTCCTAATCACTCTAAACTTTGATTATTTGAAATAGCAGCTGCTTGGCAGGCCATTGTGCTGAAGGGACCAATGATAAATTTAGTTTGGTCCCTTACATCATAAACCAACAATTATGTGACAGTAAAGTATCTTTGTGTGAAATAAAAATTTTATATTGAACTATATTATTAATTCACCAAAACATGGTATCTGTGTCGTACTGTCTCATTCGTGCATAGAGAGATGCAAGTCTAGCTTCTAAGTTCTCATCATGTGTCAAGGCAATTGTCGACAATAGGTCTACTTCACGAAAACGTGTATGTACACCTATTCCAAACATTTATCATTATTGTATGCTGTTTCTATTCTTGTTGATGATGATAGTTGAGGAAGTTTCCTGGTGTGGTAGGAGGGGATGATTGGTATCACTGTCTTTAAGGTATGTTATAGCTCAAATAGTTAGCAATACCCTTCTTTGTAATATAGTTGGGGTGGATGGAAACTTACTTTTTTTATCACTCTTTCATGTATAAAGTACTATAAATTAAATGAAATCAATTCCTTTTTGTTACTTTGGTGGGAAAGGGGGGGGGGGGGGGTTGGTATCACTGTCTCATTATAGGACAAATGTAGTTATTGGGAAGTTTGTTTCTTTTATTTTGTGTTAGTGAGCAGGAGGGGGGGTTAGTTTGTAATGAAGTTGTTGATAAGTAAAACCTATTATTTTGTGTGTGGTGGGAGTGGGGGTTGATTGGTTCACTTTCTTTATTTTTGGTGTATTATAGGTCAAATATAGTGTATTTTGTCATTCACTGTTTTTCTTATGTGTGTTTCCTTCTCTCCCCCCCCCCCCCCATCCCCATTTGTTTCATTTTAATATTGCTGCACAATTTTTTGCTTGCCCATACTTGTATGTGGTGACAATTTTGGTGTGTTATGATTGGAAATATTCAATTTTCGCCATGTTGATGACATCATGTGTCGAAACAGATAGGATGGTATCGAGACCTTTGTTATTAGTGTAATTCAGTAACAAGGTTACATGAATAATTTTGTTTAAAAGGAGGCTATGTCGGGAACGCCTTGACCTTTTAATAAAATTCAATGGTAAATCGGACATATAGGCACTATTCCAAAAGGATTTTTTTAATTACTTAAATTGTATAAGGTTAAATACATTCACCTATTCAATTACCAAACACCAATTAAAACTACCAGTAATTTGTGTTGTCTTTACACTCCAACATGAGCCCTTTGTAAAGTTTTATCACATACATTTAGGGTTTCATAATAGGCTAAGTGAAAATAAAATGGCACATGCAGTTAAAAAATGTCTATTCAAATGAGGTGTGTTTCAATTATCTATTATAGTACATATCACACTTTTTCCCACAACAAACGCTTACTGTGTTCAAATGCTGGAAAACGAAATTAGAAAAATGGGTTAAATTGTAAGGCGCTTCTCGCCGGGCTGCAGCAGTTATGTTGGCACCAATGGTAATGATGGTAATTCAGATGACCAATAAATGTTTTTTCGTGACAACTGCAATTAAAACGAAAATTATGTTTTTTTTTTTTTTTTTTTTTTTATTCTGAACGGACAAGGGTACATACAAGAACCTGTCGACCATAGAGTAGGTACAGTATTAAATTTGCTGCGAGTGAAACAAGCAGCAATAACATTTACTCTGTAGCTCGTGGAAAATATTAACATAATTCTACACTTCATTGTTCATCTGTTGCCAACATAAGCACTGGAGCCATGCGAGAAGCGTGGTAAAAATTTACCGAAAAATGTACTTTGTTATTGAAGAGAAACAGATGAATGTATTTTTGCTTGGAAAGTGACTACATTCGTTTGGATTTTACTGATAAAGAAGAGATCCTCTTTTTAAGAATCTTAATATCCATCACTGTATGCGTCAACTGTGGATTCACTGCTATTGTAACGTCAAGAGTGCATTCCACAAAATTGGAGGCAAGGAACATAAAACGGTTGCAGTGCCTTTAACAAAAATGACAACATCCACAAGTGGCCAGTCAATTTAATATAAGCTCTCGTATCAATTATGTAATGTACCGGTACTAATGTTTCAACAATGCACAAAATAGTATGGTTTCGTCAGTCGTCATTCAACTCACCAAAGTGGCAACTTTTCTTTCGTCACTATTGCGAATGTCTTTACTTGATAAAATGTGAACCAAAGCAGACGCATGGTCGCTTAGGTTTTGACTATTCAAGAGGCAAAATGGAAATTCATCATCCCTCATGACATGTAGATCAAAAGCCATCGCTAACTAAATCTTGTATACCGGTACAATAAAAAAATTACAAGCCGCATCACAAACCCAGAAACCCCAGCAAAAGTACTTTTTTTAAATCTTGTATCGAATCAACAGGTGTCTTTCACCTCTCCCAACATTCCATACAAAACGGTACACACACAATTCACACTTCACAGAGTATTATTTACATCGATAAACTATCGATTAATCGATAGAACGTTACTATCGAGTAGACTGGTTTAATTATCGATAGTAATACCGTATAAAACGGCTGGTTGACACGCAACTACCTGTCTACCTGCTCCGCTCCGATTAGGAGCCGGATGCACATCATAGACAAACAATCAAACAGCAAATCGACAGGACAATCAACACGTCAGGACAACACATACTACAATCAAGCTACTTTGGAGGCATAGCACACCAGCTTGCACTCCACCGACGTTTGGCAACTGAGCTTTTTCCGTCACTGCGCAAGCGAACGAGCAACTACCTGTTTAGTTTTCGACTGTGAGGATTGCTGTAGCTTGTCTCCTCACTAGCGAAGTATTCAAGACATACCCGGAGGTAGAAGACGAGGCGTTGGTCAGCTGGCCGAATTGCTGGGTCACCTTGTAAGAGAGGCGCGCAGCACTGTAAAAGGCAAGAAGAATACGAGAACACAATGCTTCAAATACCAGAAGCTTGGACATGTAAGTAGGCACTGCCAAAACACAGTCGCGTGCATGAAATGAGCCCATGCACATGATTTTCGCGTTTGTGGGAGGGAGAAAGACGTCACTTCAACCTGCGGAACTGCGGTGGCGCACGTGCCGTATTCTTCCGGCGTTACAGTTATATCAAGAACTGTAGTCCCGAAAACAAGAAGGAATCGCAAGCCGACCGAGAAGGGCCACCTGCGATTCATCTAAGTAAACTCCAACGGCTGCCGAAACCCTCAACATTTCGCTGCGCAAAGCCCCGAGGATGCGCTAGTCGCCTTCAAGAATACGCCCGGAAGAATACGCCCGCCATCAGATACAAGATCTGACCCTGCACAACAAGAGGCGGCTGCCGGCGCCACCCGCCCTCCAGGGGGAAAAGGGTCGGCAGACGCATCGACGCATGCAGAAGAGGTGCCCCCGCCTTCTGAACAATGCAGGAAACTGGAAAGACTCCTATCGAAGAAGATATGTCTGTCGAGCCTTCTGCAGTGGATACTATGAAGCAGACACACAATGACGTCAGGAAACACTCTTCTGTAGCCCCTCAAGCTTAGGCTACGAAAGAAGAGACGTCACACACTTGTGGCCAAAAACATACACTGTAATGTTTTCTTTGGCCGTCAATAACATTTTGCGTTGTTGTTCCCTCAATTCTAGTATTAAACTATGACTTTCTACATAACAGATCGCCACTCATAACCTCACTTTCTACATCACACATTGAGATGGGCGAAATGACGTGACGGACACTGACGAACAGTGTGAATACAACTTGAAGTAACAGTGCTGTGACGTGATGTTGTGATGGACAGTATGAATTGGCCTTTATACTGAAAGCAGGTTTATTGCAAACTGAAACATACACCCAGGATTGTCTGCCTCTCAGGCAGAGTGCTATGGTATTTATACATAGATAGAATGTACCAGAAATTAGAAGAATAGTTAACATGTAGAACATTCTGGAAATGATAATTACAGAGAAATAAATATATGCAGGAGAACAGGATTGAACCATCGACCTTCAGCAACACAATCAGGGACCCTATCCATTGCGCCACACAAGCAGTCTGATAACTTGTGATCTTGTCCCCACTCCTGAAAACACAGCGACCCGCTGTTAGGTTCCCTTTGGAGCCAGCTGCAATGTCCTGGATCTTGATCTTGTCATGGGTCCTGGGTCCTCTCTATCGCAGTTCTGAGGAATTCCTCCCTTCTACACGATTACCGACAACAGACTTTGCTGTTGTAGCTTCATCAGTATTATTATCATCCTTAGATTCCTTGAACAAGAAGCCATTTTCGCCTATCTGTTCTTCAGGATCCTAGTAAGGCTTCATGTGGAGAACTTGAACAACGTATCTTCGTTTTTGTCATTTTGACTACGGCTTATAATCTTCGAACTCGTATGTGACGTCTGACAGGCGGCGTATGACACGATACGAACCAAAGTATTGCTTCAATAACTTTTCTGATAGCCCAAATTTCCATACAAGGGTAACAATCTCCTGGGCTGTACAGGTCGGTGCTTGTCGTTGTTCCACTGACGATCCTTCTCCTGTCCGTATCTGTATGCGAGCCAGCTGTCTTGTTTCTTCGAACCTGGTGATGAGCTGTTTCTCATAATCATCTTGAGTGTCGCTGGACTGGAATGGGAACAGCGTATCCATTGTCAACTCTGCTTCACGGCCATGGAGCAGAAAAAACGGCGTGAAGTCTGTAATGTCTTTTCTTGCGGTATTATAAGCAAATGTTACGACAGGCAGTATATTTCCGAATCCTTCTGCTCAACATCGACGTTCATTGACAGCATATCTGCTAACATATTGTTAAAACGTTCTGTAAGTCCATTTGTCTGAGGATGGTATGCAATTTTCCTTCTGTGGACAATGTTACAATGTGATATTACTTCTGATACTAGTTTTGACTAGAATACTTTTCCACGATCGGATATCATCACACAAGGTGCTCCATGCTTCAAAATAATGTCTTCTACAAGGAATTTTGCGATATCTGGAGCTTCCGCATTTGACACAGGTTTGGTGACAGCGTAGCGTGTGAGGTAGTCAGTGCAGACTGTTGTCTATAATTTACCAGTTTTCGACTTCGGAAACCTCCCTAAAAGGTCGATTCCAACTCGGTGGAATGGAGCTGCTGCAGGTGAAATTGGTACAAGACGCCCTGGAGGTAATTGTGGCACATGCTTCTGTTGCTGGCACTCTTTACAGTGACTCACATAGTGCTTGACAGATCGGTAGAGACCTTTCCAGTAATATCTGCGTCTGTTTCTGTCTAGGGTCTTCACGAATCCCAGATGACAGGATATTGGAGCATCGTGGAAATACTTGAGAATAACTGGCTGGAGATGAGCTGTAACGACCAATAGCCATTTGGGGCCCAGCGGATTGTAGTTATACAATGTTTGTAAGTTGGAACTCTCCATTGGTCGGTTTTCCTTTCTCCAAGGCCTCTATGGGTTTTAATAGTGCTGGATCTTCCCTCTGTTTAGCTGTAACGCCAACTACTTCAGTGAGGGCTGAAATTTCATTTATGCTGTTGTGTTCTACTAATGGATTCCTCAGAAGGCAGTCAGTCTTGTCTTTGCGCCCATTCTTGAATACCACTGTGACGTCGCACTCTAGGAGTCTTAGTGGAAGGAAGGAAACTTGGAGTTTAACGTCCCGTCGCCAGCGTGGTCATTAGAGACGGAGCTTACGCTCGGAAGGTTTGGGTCAGGATGTGGAAGGAAATCGGCCGTGCCCTTTCAAAGGAACCATCCTGGCATCTGCCTGGAGTGATTTAGGGAAATCACGGAAAACCTAAATCAGGATGGTCGGAGTCTTAGTGCCCATCTTGCTAGTCGACCTGATGGATCCTTCAAGCTAGTCAGCCAACACAAAGAATGTTGACGGTGAATGGTTTGCCGAATACATACGGCTGGAACTTGTTGATAGCCCAGATAACTGCGAGACATTCTTTCTCAGTTGCAGAGTAGTTTCGCTGGCTGCGGTGGCCGAGGGGACTGAGGCGCTCCAGTCACGGTCTGCACGGTCATTATGGCCGGGTTTCGAATCCCCCCTCGGACATTGATATTTGTGTCGTCCTTAGTTTTAGCTAGTTCATAAGTAGTTTGTAAGCTTTGGGACTGATGAACCCGTAGTTAAGTCCCATAAGTGCTACAAACATATATATGAGCACATATATATATGAGAGTAGTTTATCTCGGACTTTGAGAGTACTCTTGATGCATGGGCTATCACCTTTTCAGCACCTTCTTGTATCTCATGCCAGTAAAACTTGGCGTCTCTCTGCGGAAGTTCTTTCAATGGACGTGACTTGTTACAAAATGTTGTAATGCAATGTCGGTAATATGTAAACAGCCTGAGAAAACTTCTCACATTACGAATGTGCTGAGGAGTTGGAAATTCTGTGACTGCCCTTACTTTATCTGTATTCGGATGGACACCATATCCGTTGACTAGGTGCCCCAGGACTTTAAGCTCTTTGGCGACAAAGAGGCACTTCTTTGGATTGAGGCAGAGACCTGCAGTCTGAACACACTTCAACACAGTTGACAGGCGACTCAGATGTTCTTCAAATGTTTTCGAGAAAACGACAATGTCATCTAAATAGCAGAGACATGTCGTCCACTTAAGGTGTCGAAGCAAATTTTCCATCATGCGTTCGAATGTGACCGGAGCATTACATAATCCAAATGGCATTACTTTGAATTCATAGAGGCCGTCAGGTGTAATAAAAGCCGTCTTTTCCCTGTCAGCTTTGTTAACCTCGATTTGCTAGTAACCTGTCTGCATCTCCATAGTTGAGAAGTATGTAGCTCCTTTCAAGCAGTCTAAGGTGTCATCAATGTGTGGCAATGGGTAGACAGCTTTCTTTGTGATTTTGTTCAGCCGCCGATGGTTGACACAGAATCGCCACATGCCAACCTTCTTCTTTATGAGGACTACCAGAGACGAGGAAGGACTCTCGGAAGGTTGGACAACGTCAATTGTGCAACATCTCCACTTTCTCCCGAATTATCCGTATTTCAGCAGGCGACATTCTATACGAACGCTGGCTAATTGGTGGATCATCCCCAATATTGATTTGATTTGATTTTCTCAGGGAAGCCAAAACAGTCTTGGTCCAACCCACCACTGCCCGCACCGAAACTAAGTTTATTGTGCGGTATCGCTCCCTGTATATCTAGTAAAGCCAACCAATGCCCTTAAAGAGTGCAAGGAGTCCCTTTTCCAGTTCTTTATTAGACACAATTTCATTGGGTCTGGTGGTCCCAAATGTTCTGTGCCTTTTACTCTCCAATGCAATGCATGCAAAGATTAGATGTGATGCAGTTTCATCACCATCATCACAGATCCTACATTTAGGGTCATCTTCTGTTGTTCCCATTGTATGTAGGTGTTTTTTGAAATTCCCATGATCTGTCAGCAATCCAACCATGAGTCTAATCTCTCTCCTGTTCAGGCCCAGGATTGCAGAGCTTCTTGTAAAACATGGCTTTGACATCATTACCTAGCCATGACGTGTGCTGTATTCTGAACCAGTTACGTACCTCCAATTTGATCATTGCCTTGGTGATTGTCAGGACAGGTTCCGGTCCTATAAATGGAGTCTCTGCCCCCATCCTGGCTAATCTGTCGGATGTTCGTTACCACTGATCCCCGAGTGGCCAGGGACCCACAATAGGTTTACTCTATTGCTTTCCCCTAACAATTTTAGACCTTGTTGCAGGAGCTGCCAGTGATCTCAGGGCTGCCTGGCTGTCTGAATAGATATATATGCTACGGTCTGTGTAGCACCTACGCAAATTCTCCTCCACACACACCCTGATGGCAGTGATTTCGGCCTGGAATACTGAGGCCAGTTTCCCTAGAGAGATGACGCCATCCAGTCTTGGCTGCACCCCGTATACCCCGGCTCCAACGCCTTGGTCTGATTTTGACCCATCAGTGAACCAGACCATATCCCCTGTATGGTGTCGAACTATTTTCTCCCACTGCTCCCTACTTCCAATTGATATATTGAAAGTCTTGTTGAAGCAGTATGGGGTTATAATATAGTCGGCTGGCATTCCCCCAACCTTTCCTGTATTTACGTCACTCACTATTTTAGTGTGTGATTCTGGATATCCCAAAGAGTCCCAGTTTTTGCCACCTTTGATTCTGTATGCACCAGCCGTTGCCTCCATCTTGACCCAAAGATGTAATGGGGGCATATCCAATATGGTTTCCATCCCAGCAGTTGGTGTGCTGCTAATTCCTCCTGTTATGGCTAAGCAGGATAATCTCTGCACCTTACCGTGCTCCTTAGCAGCAACCTGCTGTTCTACCATCTTCCACCACACGACCGCCCCATAGGTGATCCTGGGTCTAATCACTGTAGTGTGTATCCAATGCATACCCTTGGGGCTCAGGCCCCAGTTTTTGCCACAAGCTCTCCTGGTACTTAACAAAGTACCTTTTGCCTTGGAGCAAATATTCCTAATGTGAGGGGTCCATGTCAGTTTCTCATCTAAGGTAACCGCTAGATATTTCACTGTTCCCTTCACAGGTAGCGCTTCATTGAAAAGCGTTAGATTCCAACTTGAATGTTGGATATGCTTCTTTGTGAATGGTACAACAACAGTCTTCTTAGGACTAACCCCCAGATCCTGTTTTCTGTACCAGTCTTGCACAATCTCCAACGCACCTTGTGCCATATTCTTGACTGTGTCAGCAAATTTGCCAAGTATTACTATGACAAGATCATCTGCGTATCCTTGGCAAAAGTACTGCCTAGAGTTTAATTCTCCAATGAGATCATTCGCACTAGATTCCACAATAAAGCGGAAAGAACTCCTCCTTGTGGGCAACCCCTAGTGGTCTAGATTACCGTTTTTTCATTCATCATGGTAGCCTCTATCTTTCTTCCACTGAGCATGGCCCTAGTCCACCTACATATAGTGGTCCCTAGGTCATGCACCTCTGCTGTCCTAACCATGGAATCGAAGGTCGTGTTGCTAAAAGCCCCCTCGATGTCCAGCAAGATACAGAGGGCTATTTCCTGAAAGTGTAGTGCTTTCTCCACCTTCCCAACGAGTTGGTTGATATGCACGTTGATTTGAATGTAGAGGAGCCCTACTTAACCTGCTTTCTCTAACATGCAAAATTAACCAGCTTTTCCAATGCCTTAAGAATGAAGGAGGACAGGCTGATTGGTCTCATATCCTTAGCCTTGGTGTGATCAATTCTCCCTGGTTTTGGAATGAAGACAACCTTCACTGCCCTCCAGGCATTGGGAATGATTCCTGCTGCTAGGCTAACCCTGAATAACCTGCATAGGATTCTAATAAGATTTTCTCCCACTTGTTGCAGGATAGCTGGAAAGATTCCATCGGGGCCAGGTGACTTGAACGGTTGAAATGTTCCCACCGCCCATCGGACCTTACTGAAATTGACACACTCCTTGGCCAAATCCCAGTCCTCTTTGCGAATTCCTGAGAACCGTTGTCTCTCAGGAATCGCATTCTGCTCTGAGTTATCCACCTGAGTATATTGAGGAAAGTGAGTCTTAAGGAGCAGTACCAGCGTTTCATGTGCTGTTTTTGTATACTCCCCATCCTCCTTCCTCAATGTTCCTCCTGGATTAGTTGGTACCCTAGTGAGGATTTTATGAAGTCTCGCTTGAGCAGCCGTGTCCTCCATTTCCTCTTCCAGGATGCCTCCTTTGCCCGTCTGATGTCAAGGTTGTAATTGACAAGGGCCTCACGATACTTTGCCCATTGTCCTTTGCGCCTCACAAGGTTAAACAGTCTTCGTACCTGTTTCCTTTGCATTTCCAGGTTATTATTCCACCAAGAACACTCCTATTTGTGCACTTCTTGGTGATTGAGCAGTTGTCCTGGTATGAGGTCACTATAGCAGAGGTTACGGCCTCTGCTACTTCCTCAAACTCTGCTGGATTCCTTATCGAGGTATTAATTTCCGATAGGCTGAAGTCAAGGTCTCTCCTATATGTCTCCCAGTCCGTTTTCCTGGGATTCCTATAGGCCATGGTCTGTCTGGTTGAATTTAATATACATGTGATCTGATGAGGATGGCTTCAGGACCACATGTCACTGTTTGACGTAACTGCCCATCATCATGGAACCAAAAGTTATGTCAATTACTTCTTCCCTTCTACTATTCCTGAATGTAGGTTCATCACCCCTATTCAGGATCTCCAAGTTGTTAGATAGGAGAAATTCAAGAAGGTGCTCACCTCTACTGTTGGTGTCCTTGCTGCCCCACGATAGATTGTGGGCACTGGCATCACATCTCACCAACAGTTCGTCACCTTGCCAATGGCAGGCTTCCGTCAGTCTTCTACTTCCAAAGAAGTAGGAGAGCTGTCTTCGTAAGGAAGGTATGCTGAGGCCAAAACAATTTCCCTCATGATACCTTCCTCACGTTGCTGCATCCTGATGGTCACCAGGTTCCTGGAACAAAAATCCATTATTGGTATGAAAGGGATTCCATTTCTAACATAAATGCATGTTCTGCAATTTTTTAGATTTCTTGCATTAATCAGCTTATCTCCAGTACCACCGAGGCCTGATACACCCCCTTTGTATAAAGAGGGTTTTTGTATCAGAGCCACGTCCACATCATATCTCCCCAGGCGACGGCTCAGGGCTGCAGCGGCCCCTTTACTGTGCTGCAGGTTTATCTGCAGCACTTCCAGTCCCCATCTTGCTGCCATTATTGCCTTTAAGGTCTTTGATTACCCTGACGGCAACCTGCGAGAACCCTAAAAACAGTTTCAGACCTTGCTCTCGCATTGCCTTCAGGGACTTCTCTTCGATCTCCACCACCAGCGTTCGTCCTTCCAGAATGACCTTTTGGTTAATTACCCTCCAATCCTCTGTCGAGGCTTTTGGGTTCTGGACCCTTATTTTCTCGAACAGAGTCTTTGGAGCGACATCCTTAAGGATGTTTGGTACCCATATTGATACCTTTGCAGTCTTCGGGAGTTCGGCTGCTGTCTTGACCAGTAGCTTCGCATCCTCCCACGGGGATATCATGGGCACCTTGTCCTTAAGCCATTCTGCTGAGTTCTCTCCCTCGCAGACAAAAATGAGGGCACCGCAATCTATATAGACCCTCCTGAATTTGGGTGCTGTACCAGCGTCCCTCCCAATCTCTTCAAAGAGGGCCATCTGCACGAGCTCCTCCTGCTGCGAGGTGATGCTCACCAGTGGGTATCCTTCTTGGACAACCGCCATTCTAAAGACCGAGACTGCAGTACTATAGGTCTGTTTCCCTATTTCCTGCCTCAGCCTTTTAGGATCAAGCTTGTCCAGAGAGGTGGGACTCTTAGATTACTCCCTAACCCTCTTGCCGCCTGTCTTTGATGTCGAGGGAGTCTGTGTATCCCCTTCGACCTGAGACAGTTTCTTTTTGGGGGTCTTGGGCTCAAGCCCTTTTGATTCTCTCCACTTATGTTTAGGAAGCCATTCTTTTCCTTCCTTTTGCTTCTGTTCCTTGAGAAGTTTCCTCCTCTGAGCCCCAGACAAGGCCTTAATCCTAATCTGGTCCAACTTCTCTGTTACAGTTCCCACTTCTTGCTCAGGTCTAGACCCTGCTTCAGAATAGGAGTGCACTACATCGGTCTTGATCCCGATGTTTGAGTATCTGAGGTCTCAGATTCCCCCTCAGATTCTTTTAAAATACTTTCTTTCTCTGTGTTCATCTTAGTCCCACGAGATTTGGGGATTTATATGGTCCACACCACGATAACCCCGCTCGGTGCAAGGCTACTTACTCAGGGAGGTCGCCCGGTATCCCTGAGGCTCCGTTTGAGACACATCCACACATGTGCTATGCACCCCTCGGCACGGATCGCATCACACCCTGGCTTGGGAAAGGAATTGGGAAAGGACTGGGAGAGGATAAGGAAGACGGGACGTTGTGGGACACTCTTAGTCAGATCCATCAGCTGAGGCTATTCCGGCAGTAGGTTCTTTACCTTCAGTATAGCCCTCAGCTTCCTACGGATGCGCAAGCCTCTCCACCCACACGAACAGTGCTTTGTGAAGGTGGTGTCCCCCGGAGAGGATCCCCAGTATTGCTACGGTCAGGGCCACTGAGAGCTAGCACCGGGGCCAGGGCAGGAAGCAAGATCAGGTCCCAACTAAAAATATAGCAGTCAATTTTTTTAAAAATAAGGTTTTACATTGTTTTTAACCCTTTATTTCCGATTGTCGCAAATTCGAATCACACTGTTGTAACCTTTAAATGTGGAAGAATAAGTATGTTCGAGAGCCAGTGCGACTGAAGCAGATTCTACACGAACAGGCCCAATATGTGTGACTGTGCTGCCATTAACTGAACATTGACTGTACTTGTACAGCGACGCTCATTTATCGTGCTTGTGTTTCGAACAAAGAGCCGAGCTTGTATTCATTCTTTATGAGATAAAGCTAAACACGTAGGGAAGTGTCCATCTGAAAATAGTTTGTTTCGTTAGGTGTTGTAATTCACTTTTAGATGTGATAGAGTAGATAAAACTTTCAGTGGACACAAAAATAATGTTTATGTAAAATACTATCATCAGGCACTTAGGAATCTTTATAGGAACATGCAAGAGATAAAATAAAATGCAGGAAGTACGGTAATTTCAATTAATCTTCGGTGCTGACATACTTCATTGCCAGATTGCGCTTGTGACTGACGTTTTTGCAGCTTTCAATACAAGAAGTGTCGGGCTCCAAAAAAACCGGCCACAGATAACTCTCCCTTTATTGATGGAGTAGGTTACTGGTCCTGTGAACCGAAAGTCAAAGATGCAAATGATTCAGCTGTAAAGAGCAGACAGTCGTTATGTGTACAAAATGCAAGCTTCACCCTTGCAAACAAATACTCAGATTGTTTCAATCGATTTCATGAGTAAAGTAACCTTTAGCCAATGCATTAGGTTTAGACATAAACACACATGTAATTCAAACATACGTTCATTATTTTTTCAATTCTTATAATAAAGTTGAATAAAAAATTTCCTTCGATAAAGAGTTGTAAGCCTTTTATTTCTCAAATACAGGTTGCCACAAATTTAAGAGGTACCTAATAATACCAACTATATATAACATGTTTTACATTTGATATTATTAATCATCTAACATCCCAATACTGACCACAAATATGACGATTTTTTTCTTGCAGTACAAATTAATTCAGGCACTAAAGGGGTTAACACAAAATCATTAGGAAACATAGCAAATACACAAGAAATACACACTATAAGGTAATATAATTATAAAAATATAATTTTTACTAAACATTTTAAAAAGTTTCAAACATACCATTTTAAGAAGTTTTAACATGGTTTCAACATATCACAACTAGGTAAACATGACAAATACACTCATTAGAAACCAATACAGAGGTACAGTAATAAATATTAGTTAGGAGAGTAGTGATAGAGAGAGATTGCAAGGAGCTAAGACAACAACAGCAAAGGAAGTGGGTGATAGCTCGACCGAGACGTACAGGACAAGAGAGAAAACTGATATGACTTACAAATTACATTTCAGATGCTACTCAGTAACGATTTATTTTTGTTACTGTTTGTTGGCTTCCTTTAATTCTGTTTAGAAAATTTGTTTGCACTTCATTTTTAAACAGCCATCCAAGTATTAGACTTCTCAGTCAGTGACCTAAACATTTGAGTAATATATATATATATATATATATATATATATATATATATATATATATATATATATATATATATATATGCATGTAAATCGCAATGAGTAATATATTACAAGCTTTTTGCTTGTAACTCTTTCAGCAATGCTTTCTGAGCCTTTTGTTGTTCATGTATGGTTGATCTCAGACAGTTTTTTGACATGCACCAGAGTGCTAAATGATCTCTCTCCCAGAGCGACAGTCACTGGAAGAGAGCAAAAGATGCAGAGAGCTATGCTCTTATTCAAGAGTTCGAATGGTTTCAAAGAAGTGCCTTCGAAGTATGCATTGTTTTTAAATATTTCATTTCTTCTTTTAAATCTATTGTAACATCATTATGGTGTTCAGTGATGAATAAATTGGATGCCTCAGCGATCTGATCATCAGTCATCTTTGCATCTTTCCAGAAATATCCAAGTGTGTCATCTAACACATTTACTGCTTCATATCGTGTGGTTAACTTGGCAACTAAATTGTCAATAATGACATAAAAAACATTTACCTTGAAGAAATCTGAATTCAAAACTGTTAGGCCTACTTCATTCATGCCTTCATCGAGAAATGATTCCTCTTCTTACTTAGTTTTCTGTTAGGGAAGAACTGGATATACAGATGAGCTGCTGACCGCAAAAAGCAGTGTCCCTTTATCAACACCACCAAGCAATAGTCACATGACGCTAGAAACAGTGAACATTATGGCGCTAATACCTTCTCTACAGTATCGGTCACCATGCAGCGTTCATGCAGTTGGGCGGCCCACTCAGTGCAAGCATTGTTTTATTCATTCATAGAACACCCAATCTAAAACTAAACTGCCAAGTGGAACTTTATGTTTGTGGGGGTATCATACAATAGCAATTACCTCACAACACAGACATTTGTCATCGACAAGCACTTCACAGTTTAACCGGTCATCTGTGTTTCTGACTGGAATTCTTCTCATTCTCAATGGCGGCATCGTCACATTGTCAACAGCAAATAATTTCCCAGAAAATTCTGTATTATGTGTACCCGTCGGAACGACTTTCTCAATTTGCAACTCAGATCTTCCACAGTCAATGATAGCTTGGGATCCCTGAAGGAAGTCCTTTCCAGGAATGACGTTTTGACTACATTCCGTTACACGACAAATTAAAATGGCTTGGTCCTGTTGTTGATGGTTATTCTCGCGACACAAGTTCCTGCTGGCTGAATGTACTTCCTGTTTGTGACCTTCAGCACAGTTGCCCCCCTATCACAGAACATTGTCTTCTTTAGTGTGCGGCGGTACTTATCCGACAATACAGAGAGAGAAACTCCTGAATCAACCAGTGCCCGGACAGGATGGCCGTCGAATATGACGTCTATGAGATTTCCTGACATCTTAGCGATTGTCGTTTATGGAGGATTTTCATCTGCAGTGGCCTCACCTCCGTAGATGATCGCCTCGCTTAGTGTTCCTGGGCGCGGCGGCTAGGGGAGTGGCTGGTACCTCTGTATGGCGACGGTGAATAGCAGCGATGCGTCGGGGAGTGAACTCGTCCAGGGTACGGGGATAGGCTTCTTCCCATGGGTCGACTGAACTCATCAGCTTGTAACTGCATGGGATAGAACTGCTTTGATGGCTGACTTCTTGCCGTAAAATAATCGTCGAATACTCGCCTTCTCTCTCTGTAGGAGCGTATGACATACCCACAGTGAAAACACGCTGGTGTGTTGTCTTCTGTCTTCCAGACGTCTATTCTTCTGTGGGGGCGGGGGGGGGGGGGTGCGTCGTCCGATTCGTAGGTTGCCATTTAGTGGCTGCAGTGTAAGTCATAGCAGGCGTGACTGGCGGGGCAGACAGGAGCTAATGTCTGAAATGCCTCTTCCTCAGCAATGTCGGCTCCCTTCTAACTTACAGGGCTTTCATCCATGGCCATAATCTGATGCTCGCTAGGTCTAATAGTCCCGACTACCACAAACTGTTGTAATTCTTCTCTCATAATTTATCGTATGAGAGAAGCAAAGTCATGATGGTATTTCACAATGGCCATAGGGACTACATTGAGAAGCCTGTCATACTTCTTTCCTCCACCCTCCTTCGCTGCATCTCTTCCATCTGTTGGCCCATACTTGATGAACTCTTCCATCGTAACAACATATTTTATCAGAAGAGCTTAGTACATGTCTTCTGAAAACTATTGCTGGGCTGTTTCGTTTAGGTAGAAATAAACGTTGGCCAAGCACATTGTATGATCCCACCTGTTATACTTGGTGACTCAGTTGAACCCTTTTAGCCATTTGTTGGGGTCCTGTCCAGCATCTCCAGAGAACACCAATGGGAGTCTGATGTGCAGCTGGTTTACCGCTGGTTTTATGTACATGGGTCTTGTGATGATACGGACTTTTAGAAGGATGGACTCAGTATATCCCTCGTATTCCGTTTCTAGTCCGTGTAAGCGACGACTTTTATGTTGCCTTATCAGAACCACGGTGATGCAGCTGTTGCACAGGATACCCGGTGCCTCCACCAAAAAATGTCGCATTGAAGT
The DNA here is from genome assembly GCA_026315105.1 of Locusta migratoria. Taxonomy (NCBI): domain Eukaryota; kingdom Metazoa; phylum Arthropoda; class Insecta; order Orthoptera; family Acrididae; genus Locusta; species Locusta migratoria. The sequence goes on from CM048746.1 coordinate 299,804,011, forward strand.
GGAAGCAGGCTTGACTTCGAAGGCAGGGTTGTCAACTGAACACAGCACTTATACTGAAAGCAGGTTTATTGCAAACTGGCAGCTCGTTTCCTATTGTCGCGATACAGGGGAGACAGAGTTACGAAAATGATGCAAAATCTGGGATGGGAATCATTACAACAATGGCGCTTATCGCTGCGACGTGAGCTACTTACGAAACTCCAATCGCCAACATTCTCCTCCGAATGCGAAAATATATTGTTAGCTCTCACTTACATAGGTAGCAATAATCATCAGAATAAAATTCGAGAAATTAGAGCTCGAACGGAGAGATTCAGATGTTCTTTCTTCCTGCGCGCTATTCTAGAATGGAATGGAAGATAAATTGTATAATGAACCCTCTGCCAGGCACTTAAATGTGATTTTCAGAGAATCCCATGTATATGTAGATGTAGAAACATACACACAGCACTGACTGCCTCTCAGGCAGAGTGCTCTGCTATTTATACATATACAGAATGTAGCAGATAGTAGAAGAATAGTTAAATGCGAAACATATAGAAGTGATCATAAGAAACATGTACAACATTCTGATAATTACAAACAAGAAAAATTTTTGCTGGTGGACGGAATTGAACTGGCGACTTGGAGTCTTGCGAAAATATTTTCTAAGTTATTATTATTGATGTGAGAAGAACCAGCTAAATTAACAAACACTTCTTGGAGGTTTTCTGACATTTTGTTGTGACTCATGTAGCCATTATCTCTTGGATTTTACCGTTATTTTGCTTTATTTCTGCATTAACAATGACATTAATATTGTCTATCCTTTTACTAATTTCCATAATGCCCAGTTTCATTAGCTGTTTCCCCTCTCTAGAACTTTTTTAAACACCTGCTATCTGTCCTACCAATCCAGCTTTTAATCCAGACATATTAGAACTCATTTTATCCGTAGAATCGTCTATCTTTCCAAACAATTCAGCTTTTAATCCAGACATATCTGAACTGTGAGAGTCTCTCATTTCTTTAAGCTGCAGTAATACATCCTGCAATACTCTAGTCTGTAGAGGTATATCCTCATCAGACATGATTAGATATTAGTTAACACCAAAGTTAACCACAAATAATAATAGACACTTTATGAGTTCATACAATTGTCACTTCTCACCTTTTTGAAAATGACTCATTAGATTTATTAATCGATTAATCAGTCGTCTCGTATTCTGTAGCTCAACAGCAACTATTTGCTATTGCTGCTGCTGGCGAATTTTATGATGACGGTGCGACAGCACTGTGGTAATACTGTGGCCGAATACTCATGCAACTCGATGGTCGATGGGTTGCATTAAGAACTGGCAGCACCCCCATGCCCGGCTGTAACTCTGGAAACTGGAAACTCGTTCACCCGGCTGCAACATTGATGTCTCGTCTTCTACGCCCAGCAGCCTTCCTGCAGACGTACAGGGTCTGTTTTGTAAAGAAAAGAACTTTCTCGGGAACAGCAATCTGCTGCTCTGCCTGACAATATGTAGACTCGTGGAAAAACTGGGAGTCTGTCCGTTCTGGCTGCACTCCACCAGACACCTGCATTGTTAACAGAATTTGAGAATGCCGATAGCTCTCTTAGCCTCAGCAGCAATATTCTTATTTCGTCAATTTTCTTCCAAACAATTCCATTGGTGACTGGAGAATTTTACGTTCCAGTTGCGTCCTTCACGTTATAGCCATGTTATGGTGGTACTAGTTTTAATGAACTCTGATTTCATTAACAAACAACCCTTTAAATGACCGTAACTTTGAACCCAAAGTTAACTTGCACCAACTCACAATAATTATCATTGACGATAATATTAGCTTCCAAATTATTCATATTAAATTTCTTGACTTGAATATGTAAAATATTTCAGGATTGCCCTTCTACAGTCAGATCCTATAAGTTCGCAAACCCTGAGTAAAATTTTGGTTGAGGACTCGAGTTTTTTGTTTCACAGCACTCGTATATATTCAGTCAATAAAATAGTGTCAAATTCTTGCAATTTTAGTGACACACTTTCATCATAAGTTGTGCTGATCACTCTCAAAATTCACTTCCAAATAATTCATCACTTTAGAAAAATCATTTGTAGATCTTGATTTGATATTCAGTAATCTTGTATATACCTCAGCAACTTCATTTATAAACTTTTCAGTCATATAAATGTCACGTAATTACAGTCACGAAACTTAATATTACTAGTCACAATTGCAATCTGACATCCTGGCAATACTCGTAAGGGGATAGGTGCAGTTCAGTTATGAATGTGGTATCCACTCTTAATACATTTATTACTCTATATCGGTACAGATGATGTTAACACTTTGAAAGACGGCTCTCTGCCTCTTTTCATTTATTTCAATGTTTGCTCACCTCCCTTTCAAGTTAGAGGCTTTGCACTTGTTAGATTCTATTTTCAATTTAAAAACTTATTGATTTATTGATTATAAGTTAAAGTATTAACTTGCATTGACATGTAGTTATGCTCCCCACCCCGTATTTACCCTGTGTGTGAGTGATATCCTTCTATTGCGTTCTGCGCTTGCCTGGTTTCGCCTCCGCGCCTGCCTCGTTCAGTCACTTCCCACTAGGGGCGCTGCCTTTAGTCGCGCGTGCACCGATCGGCCTCGCGCAGGCAGCTAGACTCTTTGCATGAGTAAGGTATGTCTCCGCCATGCTCTTTGGTAGCCTCGGTGCGAGGATTCGTACGTATTGGAGTGGTGTCGTCACTCTCTCTCTGGTTTCGGCTTAGGTAAAATGTTATTAAGGTCTGAATGGTGAGCCACAGCTAGGTCCATGCTACTCTTTGTAGTAGTAAAAAGTTACGTGTGCTTTAGGCTTGTGTGAATTATGTTTTTCTCGGGAATGTGGCGTATTCCTCTCGTGTATGTTTTCCGGTGTGACTTTGATTTCTGTTAAAACGGTAAATGATGACTAGAGAGTTTTAGTTTGGTGTCTGTTACGGCATGTGGAACATATTCTTTGTTCAACGTCTTTCAGCCCTTCAGGCGTTGAAATAATGCTACCTCTTACTATTTCCGTAATATCATTCCGCGTCCTTCTGGCTTCTTATCAGTTCACTCCTGTGTAAGGTTTGTGCTAAATTTAGTGGCCCCTTCCGGGTATTGGAAGTGGAACAGAGTGCACGTGGCTATGAATATTGTAACTTGGCAGATTCAGCTTATCTGCCTTGTTGTGTATTGTGCTGTATTTCACGTCGCAGTCTTCTGTGAGAGTAAGTGTAGCAGCTACGCGCTTGTGAATGATTGTGTCCCATGTCCTACCAATCCTCCTGTTTCTTGCATGCTTCACATCCTCGATTTGCTTATCTACCCCTCTTGGTGTGTGAACAAAATTAGTACGTAATAAATTACAGTGGGATGCACTTTTATTGTGTGTTTAAAATCGGTGTTGCCCCCATTTCCATGTAGACTGGCAATAAAACCTTTTTTGTAATTTAACCTCAGATCCGTTTTATTATTGTGGTTTCCCTCCGCTTCCCGGAGGAAACCTCATGTATTCCGTTGTGCAAATCTCTTTATCTTGGATCCCTTTTGCTAGGACTTCTTAGTTTTAAATAACTGCAGCTCTTTTATCTGGCGGTTTCCAGCCAGGATTCGTTATTTGAAATTTAACAAACATCTTTTATCTTGCAGTTCCCTGCCACTTTTAACTTCCGATACAATAGACCAACAGCCGGAAGTCCAGGTCAGTCCCAAAGAACATCCACCAAAGATAACATAACGCGGCTATCAATCACGGGATCACGCCACACTCCTTACAAAACCAGACTAATCATTTTTAAATATGTTTCTATTACATTTCTGTAATAAAAATGGTTGTTCTTTAAAAAAAATTGACAATCGTCCACAACAGCAGGCAGTGTCTTCATGTTCAGTGCACCAACATTCGGCTAATCAACAATAGCGACCAGCATTTTCTCGCTGATGTCGGCGGAGAACTCGTCATGGCATACTGCTGCAGCACTGTCGTAATACATGAAAGAAAGACAAATAAGATTTACACAAGTATGTGATCTCAAATCTTAATAACATTCAAAATAATATATTCATTAAGTATCTAATAAATAACTGCAAAATTGAGCTTAATGAGGAGAAGAATTGCTGTCCCAAAACACGTCCCTCTACATGCTGCCACTACTACAGTCTCTGCCGTGATAGCCATCTGCTGCTGCTATTGACGCTGCCGCCCTTGCCACCGCCAATGACCTCAGGACTTCGAGTTATTCTTCTGCTTCTTCATTTTCTTTTAACTTTTCTATTTCCACATTATGGACCTGACCCTGTGACCACTGTCTCCATCCCCTACACCTCCCCTTCCCTGGCCTTCACCACAATAATGTTGTGCACCTCCTCCATCCCACAATCTTCTATCACCCTGTCCTTGCTCCTCACTGCTACTACCACCTCCGCCTCCTCTATCCCCAATACCCAGCCTCCTCTGCATCCCCACCGTGTCACATCTTACACAGCTCTCCACGAATACCCCCCTCCTGTCCCCCACCAAAACTACACACCCCTGTGTGCCACAGTGGCCGATCCCCTCACCTCACTGAAACTGAACGGTCACCACCCACTACTCCCCTACACATCCCTATCCAGCCTATTCCCCATCCTCTCCCTGCTGGAACTACCTCCTGCAAGACCACCTCCGAGACAACTAAACATAGCAGCATGGTGCCGAATTGGCGTCACCAAAAAAGCCCCCCTCTACCATTGCTCCTGCACCTCCAGTCCAACCAAACCTTCCCAAGCATATCATCCCCTTCTTCCCTTCTCCTCTTCCCCGCAAATCTACACCCACATCCTCTCCCACCACGAACCTCGGTTCCTCGATAACCAGTTGCTCTCCCTTGAAGTGTAAAAGTATTTTCATTCGATACACATCTCCCAACTCATTCTCCATAAGGACTCTTCCTTATCAAATCCGCCTCCACCACATTTCACTTTGAACTCCTTCAGTGTCTCCTCTGGGTCCATTTTGGACCCCATGCCACCCTGATTCTCATACCTCAACTCATCATTTCGCCCAGCCACAACCTCCCCTCCAACTGCCCACCCTCACTGCCATGATCACCAAGCTCAGCCTAGTGATCATGCAGGAGGAGGTGTTGGGAAGGCTAAATGCCCATCCCGACATAGAAATCTCATCCACCAAGCATATCCAATACCCTGCTGGCCCACCCATTTTGATGTGTATTTTTACCGAATCCACATCATCCATTGACTGTGTCTTCAACGAGGGAGCTATCATCCATGAGTGTCGCTACAAGGTGGATCCATCCTGCTCCCCTCCCCAATCCTACCCTTGTGGGCTTTTTCATAGCCTGCAATGAGCACCTCACACAAAACTGCCACCACCTAATCACTTGAACCCAATGTAATTCGGTGCATTTCCTCAAACAATGTTCTCATTTCCTCCCCCCCCCCCCCACCGGCAACACCTGTGGCGCCCTCCACCACACCTATTCCTACAAGTGTCAGGCTTGCCCACTTCCGTCACCCCCACGTTGGCAGTCCCTGTACGCCCCATTGACCTTCCTGCACCCCAAAAACTCCCTTTGTCTCCCTCTGACTGTGGAGGATGTCATCTGTTTCGTCATGACTGTCCTTCAGAATATCCAATGCTTCCAGTGTCCCAACACCCTTCAGCAGCCCTCGCTGCCTGATCCATCTTCCAGTTAGAAACTGGCGCCAGCTTCTCCTGAAACCAGTCCCACTTCACCTTCTACCATAACTTCATCCTCATCTGAAGCACACCCATAACTTTTTTCCCATCTCCCCTCCATCTCTTCCCCAACCGCAGTCCCCCATGGCAGGCTCACCCTACACACTCGTCTATCATAATATTCGCTCCCTCATGGCCAACAAGCCCCTTTTAATGCACACCCTCTCCTACCACTGCATAGATGCCTTTCTCCTAAACGAAACCATCCACCATTCCATCAGCATTGTTCCTTACCCCCTCCATCATACTGCTCGAGGCAAAGGGGCAATTAGTCACCTCCAGCATAACACTAACCGGCTACAACCTCTCCTGAACAATCCCACTGAACACTTCATCATCAGCCTCTTCCTCCTGTAGGTCACTGTTACCCTGCCCACTATCTACGTCTGTATTAACACTCTCTTTCCTGATGACGTCCTCTTCCAATCGACCATACCTTCATTATCTATGCGATTGCTGCTGACTTTAACCTTTATTCCCGCCCTGTTGGTGAACTCTGGCAGTGGTTTCAGTTGGCCACCTTGCTTAGGAGCGACTCCATTCCCCTCCCTCAACCCACACGCCCTGAAGTAACATCACTCCTGTTGTTGTCTTCGCCTTGGCCGCCTGCAGGCGGAAGTTCTCTACCTTATTGGCAGTGACCGTGCCCCCATTCTCCTCACCATAGAAACCTGTAGTCGCCCCAACTGCGCCTCCATCCCAAAGCCCCTCCCAAGATTTTCCATGACTACTACTGTGGTGACTGGCATGCCTACTGTCATTCCATAGACACCTCAGAGGCCAGCCACTCCCTACTTCTACACACTCCTGCCAAAATTGACCATGCATCCTCCTTCCTTCACCAGACCATTGCTGACGCCGTGCATACCCACATTTCCGCCAAAGCCATTCGGCCAAACTGCCCCATTCTTCCTCCATAGGCCATTCTCCTCCTCTGCAAATCCTGTCAACTTTACCGATCCTTCCTGTGGACCTGAGACCAAGACATACTCCTACGCCACCAGCAAATCCAACGCCATTTTATAAATCTCTTGACTATGAGAAGATGCTAGACTTGTCCTCAGACATGCACCTGTCTTAATGTTTCACTCCTGTGAACTCTTCCAAGTAGTGGCAAACCCCATTCCCCACTACCATCTCCTTCTCTTTCCTGACAATACGAGTAATGCAGAACACTTCACCACTTACCTATCTGATGTCTTCAGCATCCCATATAATCCCCGGTTCAATTACTCCCTCTTCTCTGATGTCCATGAGCGCCCCAACATCTCTGTCCCTCCACTCGCCCCTGGCTTTCAGTACTTGAACTGCATCCTCCCCCCCCCCCCTCAGAACGTAACACTACCGTCACTGCACTTGACATAGAACTTACACTTTACACAAAGTGCAACACCGCCATCGGTCAAGATCGTTTAACTTACAGGCACCTCTGTGCCTGTCCTCCTTTATTTTATGCCATCCTTGCTACCTTATACAATGTCATCCTTTACACCGGCTTTTTCCCCAACCTTTGGACGATCTCTCAGATTGTTATGTTTCCTAAACATGGTGAGCTTCCCTCTGACGCCTCATCCTAAAGTCCCGTCGGTGTCACCTTGGTATTCAGTAAGGTGCTGTAAACCATCCTCTCCCCCCACATACACCACCATCTCTGTAAACAGCAGCTCCTTCCCCTCTTGCAATGTGACTTCTGACCTCCCTTCTCTGTCAATGAGCAGCTCCTCCGTCTTACTCATCTTCTCTCTGTCGAGATGAATCCCAGTGTGCTGCTATATTTGTCTTCGTCGAAATCGAAAAGGCTTATAACAGAGTATGGTATTCTGGTCTCCTTTTCAACCTCTAGGCCTATGCCCTTCCCATTAATTATGTCTGCTTCATTGATTCCTTTCTCTCCCCCTGCCTGTCCTACTGAACTGCCAACAACTCCAACTGCTGGTTTTTTTACCCCTCTGCCAGGGTGCCTCAAGGTTTCGTCCTCACCCATCTCCTCTATCTGATTTACTCAGCAGATATGCCACTACCGCAGCAACCTATCCATATCCTTAAGTGTGCTTCCTGGCACTCGTATTGTCTCACTCGCTCCCAACACCTGCCCCAGTCTCACCTATCTAAATTCTCTACTTGGTGCAACCAGTGGCTCCTAAGCATCAACCTCGCCAAATCCCAGGCAATCATCCCTCATGCTTCCACCCTCAAATAACTTGCCCTCACTCTTGACCAATTCCTCTCCTGGAAACGCCACCTTCAGACTATCTGTCAGAAAGCTCTCTCCCACCTTAACCTGCTTTAACACCTCTCTGGCCTGACATGGGGACTGAACCACTCCACCGTCCTATATACCTTTCCTAAATCGTCCTGTCCTGTGCAGTTTCCATACCACCTGTGCTTCTGTCTCCCCTGCATTTTACGAGTTGCTACAGATCCTTGAGTGTTACACCCTCTGCCTCACTTACCACATCACTCTCCCTACCCCAGGTGGATCCTATATGACCTATATTTCCACACCTCCTCAAATACCTGGAGCATATTCATTCTCTCTACATCTCCTGCAAAATATAATCCTGTTACCGTCTGGTTTCTCCCCTCCTCTTGACTCCTGGGCCTCTGCCACATCATTACCAACTTCCTTTCCTCCTCTGCCAGACTCTCCATATCCTTTCTGAGGAAAACTTCCATCAGCTTCCCGTCCCAGATGACGCCTTCCATCCCAACATCTATCCCTCCTACCAGTCCTAATTCTTCCAATATATAATACACCTCTCCCTCCCCTCCCTGTCCCTTTCCCTTCCCTCCCCCTGGAATCCTTACATCCCATCCTCCACCCTCCTCCTCTCCCCCTTTCCTCCCTGTCTCCCCTGCCCCCCCCCCACCATGGTTCCCAACCCTTCCCTGCCCCCTGTGGGGTCTTCATGCAGTGTTTTAACTTGTGTGCCATGTGATTTCGTTCCATCGTTTGCGGTTACCGTCGTATTTTAAAAATTCTGCTACTGCCGCACCGTCAGAACGAAGTGTTGTCATGTGTTTTAATCTGTGGTCTCGTCTCGTTGCCTTGTGATCAGTGTTGACATAAGTGAGTTTTAGCCATAGTAGCAATTTTAGCTCAGATTGTGTATGTTTCACTCCGTTTTAATGTCTTTTAAACGCACCCTTTCTCACTGTTTGTATTTTAAGTTCTTCTTTTATCTCACTTTTGTTATAAGTTTATGCTAATTGTCAAATTATCTTGTCGCTCAGCTGAAGAGCGATGCTGAAGCCCCTTCAAGGGATTTTAAAATTACTAATAAAGGAATAATAATAATAACAAAGCAACTGCGTAGAAAAGGGACTAAATTACTTTAAAAAAAAGAAAAAAATAACTAAATTCGTTCTAAACTGCACATGATAAAGAACTTTCGAAAGCTTCAAAATGTCTTCGATCTGGTATAGGAGGATACGAAGTTTACAGACCAAGTTTTGGTATTTTGATTTCCTAGACCATTTCATCCGGCTTCCCATTTCTGACACTTTTTTGTATACTTTTTACAAAACGCGTTCCTAACAGCAACTTTAACAAAATTTCCTCCATCACTGATCAAAATAAATATACTATGAAGAAGAAGGTATTCGCTTTTCTGTGTGACTGTAGTCTGTCCTGCTAAACTGTTATTCTGCACTGACAGATGGCGGGCGAGAAAATTTGTATTGATCTAAACACGTGTCCACCTGCAAAGATTGGTATGCACAGATATTTGCACAAATATTTGTGCAAGCAAACCGTTGCTTGTGCACGTGCCTTAACACTTCTTCAACTGATGTGTGAAAAATTGTTACATCCTCTTACCTCCATACCATGTGGAGTGCAAAGTGAAAGTAGACTTCATGATTTATTTATGTAAATTACATTTAAGTTGGAGGTGCCTTAGCCAGTCATACTGTTTACAAACTATTTTGAGTATTTTGTTCATTTCAGCAACTGTGGTTTATATTAGGTTCAGTGAGACAGTAGGGTAACTGGTTACTATCTTATTTAATCTAACATACTATATTGTTAATAGATTGGTCGCTAAGGGGGGGGGGGGGCGGCCGCGGTGGCCGAGGGGACTGAGGCGCTCCAGTCATGGTCTGCACGGCCACTATGGTCGGGGGTTCCGAATCCCCCCTTGGGCATGGGTATTTGTGCCGTTCTTAGTATTAGTTAGTTCATAAGTAGTTTGTAAGTTTAGGGACTGATGACCCCGTAGTTAAGTCCCATAAGCTGTACAAACATTTGCTAAGGGGGGAGGAAATGTGAAAAAGGGAATTTTGTCGTTTGTATCCAGGAATGACAACTTGTATTTGTGCACATCTCGTACCGATCAAATGCTTATGGTAAAAAATTAGACATGTAAATGGATTCATTAATGTGCATTATACAGGAGGTCTTCAAATGTGTGAATATACTTATTTGTAGCACGAAATATGTGTCAGTACGATTGTTGTAATGCAACACAGTTAGTAGAGAAAAAAGACTGGTTAAGCGTTTGTAATCATATAGCATAATTTCTTTTAAAATAAATACGATTATTATCGTTATTAATTAAACACATCCACAATTGTCCTATTTCTGAGTTCTAATTGTACTTACAATATTTTCAATTGTACATATCATGTAAAAGGTGATTCTATTACACAAAGCATCTACGCAATCCTGTCGCCCCTGAGCCACTTCTGTTTTTTTTTTTATAGCCGGCGTCACCTACGAAAGTGGCCCAGTTTTCAGCCATTCTGCACATCCCCCTCCTTTACTGCAATGACAGCAATTGTGTAGGCGATGGCTGGCCGCGAATTAAAGATTGTTTCTCCCACAGGCACAATTGTTGGTGCTAGGTTGTAGCGCCTCCCCTCCACACGTCCCCTGTCATTCCACCCCATGCACGAAAGCACCTTCTTATATGATGCCAGCTATAGAAGTACAAATATCGTTCATATTTTGGCTGCAAGCGCTGCATATGATTAACGGAGCTTGTTCCTTCAAGAACTCATCATTTCCTGCAAAACTGATTATATTAAAAGCACTACCTGTCGAGTGTCAAGTTTTTTATTTTATGATGACTGGACATCATCATTAAAATACACAGCTGTATTTACACACTATCTGCTTTCAGAATATTGCAATTCATGTTAATAAGTAATGATGAAACATGGACTAAAGGAGCAGAATTTAAGTATGGTACCTTACTTTCCATAAAAACCAAATTTGCATAATTTTTTTGTGTGGAATACGAGACTATTAAACATTTATTTTTAATTTGAAATGTGTGCACCAAACAATCGACAGTTATCGATATATTCTTTAAATAAAATTGTAAATGTTACCAGCCTGATAAACCAAGGCATCATCATTTGTATGCGGCTAGTTATTTAATCTTGTCAATGGTTGCAGATATGTATTGTTGAGAGTATTTGAGGTTATGACCTAGAATATAGGGCTACTTATTGAGAAGTGCCTGATTGGCATATTCAGAGGAAAAATTTGTATGAAGTCAAGGGACTGTATTTGACTTTTCCATATTGAATAATAATGATAATAATAATAATTATTATTATTATTCGAAATATATATACATATGCCACTGAACACACAGTTATAACAATTCAGTTTGTTTAAAATAACCAGAACATGCAATAGATGTAGTTTAACTAGCAGCATGTCTGTATAGGGTCATGAAATTGAAATACTGTTTTGTCATTCATCAGAAACATAGCAAGGTCGCACAGTGGTAAGACACTGGATTCGCCTTCTGGAGTATGGTGATTCAAATCCATCTCCACTGAACATCAAGATTTAGGTTTATTGTGATTTTACTAAATCACTCTACACATACTGAAAGATGGTTCATTAGAAAGAGCACAGCCAATTTCCTTCCCCATCTTTACCACAACAATTATCTAAGGCCACACTGTCAAAAGTACCATAAATCCTAATCTTCTTTCCTTCATTAATTGCAAAACTAGAATGTCAGTATTTTCACTCATCCCAGTACTAGCCAAAACTTATCTCCAGTTTACTTTTTGTTGTTGTGCAAGGCATTCATATGATGTTTCAAATGTTACTTGTCTCTTTGCTTGTAGCTGAACAAGTATACGATTCTAAATCAGATAGGACTGAATTAACTTTTAGTAATGTTTTATTTATTTCTCACAGAAATAGGAATCACAAAACATATCAAAAGTATCTTCATGCTTAAAAACGAATTAATATATGTTTAACAGGGTGTCTTATGTTGTGGTGTCACTATTCACCACAACACTGGCGTTCTACAGAAGTCACCGTGCAAATACAAGAAGAAGGGTTGAGTCGCTTCAGCAATCGGGGGCGCACCACAGCACACCACAGCAATGACAGAGAGTAGCACCGTTTGTAATGTGACATTTATTTTGAATTTGACATCCGTTGTGGGGAAGCCTGTAATTTCCCTCCAACTTATTGCAAAGCTGAGTTTTAGTGTAAAGTGTTCAGTGTTAATAGAAAAAAAAGAGATTATATTTATTTTGATGAACTAATATTCTTTGGTTAAGACTAAAAGTTGTATTGATGCCATAGTAGTTTCTGTTAATTTATTTTGTTTTACTTATAAAAAGAGAGTTAGAGGGGTGTTAGAACAAAATCGCTCGATAGCTTCCTATGCTGCATATGTAAAAATGAGATTGTATATTTTCTAATAAAAGGTCAAGTGTTTCCTCGAGGAAAATAAAAAAAACTGAAGTCAGTAATTATTCACTGTGTGTGTGTGTGTGTGTGTGTGTGTGTGTGTGTGCGTGCGTGTGTGTGTATATATATATATATATATATATATATATATATATATATATATATATATATATATATATATATATATATATATATCGTGTGTATGTGTTATAAAACAAATAATAAACATGATAGTAATATCTTCTAGTTGACAATATTCACATAGCTGATTAGTGCAATTCGAAATTTTAAAAGAAAAGGTCAAACCTAAAAAGAGTAAAAGAGAAAAAATATTAATATAGTTATGACAGCAGTAACTCAAAAGAGAAAGATATATATATATATTTCTTTAAATATAATCTAAGGAGATTAAAAGTACTAGTTTTTATCTTGATGATTCGAAATTATTACTCAAAGGGCTTTAACTGTAGATGCCTATAAATAAAAATAATGTCATTCTGACCTTTATGTAGACAATATCTATAGTCTTGACCGCAAATTTATTAACAGTGATGACCTGTTTCAACTCATTTCTGAGTCATCCTCTGATCAGTTTAAGTGTTGCATAATCTTCCGTTCATCAAATGACAACTTATAAAAGCTATAAACATACAGTACAACATTTGAAGAAAACCACATTAGTTGTTGAACCTATATGACACATGACGGTTAAAACACTTTTGAAGAACAGTAGCTAAAATCAGGCATTGCTGGTTAAAATTCAGTGACAGTGTCTTGTACAAGAAGCACATGGTATTTAAAATTCTTTTTTTGAATTCTAGATCCGTGAACTGCTGTAGAGATGTGAGCCACATGGTGGCTAACATCATATGTATGACGTTAGCTACCATATGGCTCAGTTATCTACAGCAGTTAGTGGAGCTAGAATTCAAAAACGTAATTTTAAATACCATGTGTTTCATGTACAAGACATTGTCAATGACTTTTTACCAGCAATTGATTTTCAGGATGCATATCTGCAAGTTCCACTCGACGAGCAATCACAGAAATTTCTAGCTGTCAGTACTCACTTGGGCCTCTTCAACCTTATCAGGTTACTGTTTGGTCGTGCCTCTGCTCTGGCAATCTTTCAAACATACCTGGAACAACTAAGAAAACCAGTGCCTTGTTGCTCAAATTATGTAGACCATATTGTTGTTTCTGACCACACAGCTGAAGAGAATTTCCACAATTTTCGTAAGTTTTCACTGAAATCAAATATTTAGTACAAGTCAGCAATTCCCAGTGTGTTCATTCTTTGCAGTTGAATTTGTAAGCTCTCCATGAGCTCAAGGCTCCCAAAAAAGTACAGAATTCCAGTCTTTCCTGGCAAAATCTTGTATTATATAAAACTTATTCCTAATGCAGTGCAAATAGCGCCACTGCTGCGTCCCCTACAGCGGATGAATGTTATGTTTGTTTAGTCAAAGGAGTGTGGCATTGCTTTTCAAAGACGCTTTACTGTGTGATGGTTGTCTTGTACATTTTGATCTTGACAAACCAGTTGCGTTACTTAGGCACTGAAGCATCAGCCTACGGTATTGAGCTGTCCTCTCGCATCACATTGGCTCTTCAGACAGACCCATCGCTTTAGCTTCGAAATATTTGAACAAAGCCCAGGTCAATTATTTGCAAATTGAAAAAGAGGCATTAGCAATCATCTATGGTGTTACCAAGTTCTACAAATATCTGTATTGTCGCACGTTTTACCTCATAACTTCCCATATGCACAACACAGCACAAAAGCTGCAATATTGAGCGCTCATATTATCTTACTACAATGAAATTATCTACAAGCCGACGTCAAAACACGGAAATGCAGATACACTGTCACTTCTTCCTGTTGGCCCGAATGTTGATTTTTATGGCTCAGGAGATTCCTGCTCACACATACACGCTACTGATTCTGAGGCCCTAGCTCAGTTTCCTCTCGATCACCAGAAGGTAGCCCAAGCAACAGCGGTGGACCCAGATCTTCAAATCATGTTGCTCTATGACCACACGGGTAGATACAGTGATGCAAATTGTTTGCATGGTGGTTCGACGCTGCTTTTCACGCCGACATAACTTATCAATGTTACAGGGTATAATTTTTCTTTGCCTGGAGCAGGACCAGTCACATGTGGTGATCCCTCAGTCATTGCAACGTCAGGTGCTTCAGTTACTGCACCAAGGTCATTGGGGTTTGATCCACACCGAACAATTGGCGGACAGACATTGCACATGGATGATATGGATGCACAGATAGAGAGAATGACGGCTCGTTGTCAAACTTGTGCAGAAAACCAACCTGCCACTCCTCAACAGTTCTCAGAATGGCCTATCTTGACCACTCCATGGGATCACATGCATTCAGACTTTCCATTCTGGAATACAAGATTGCTCATAATTGTGGATGGCTACAGTAAATTTACTTTTGTGGTCCCCATGAACTGTAAGACTGCTCGCAGCACCCTCCAAGAACTGCAGTCTGTGTTTTTTGTATTGAGGGTACGGTTGCCAGTTGAACTCGAGGCAACTCCGGAGTCCAGACATGCCCCCTCCCCCTTGGCCAATGACTCACCCCCCACCCAACTGCGACCAACTCCCAATTGGAGAATAAAAATATTGCAAAAGAGGCTGAGAATTATTTAATTATTCTACACTGTTGCTGCACCAGCCACCACCACCACCATCATGGAATGGAATGAAATGTACAGAAACCAAATTTTTTCGCCAAGTACCTTTTTTCAAATAGTGTGATAAGTTACAGAGCTTTCCGAACGCCATCTTTCAGCACAATATGCACTTTTTCTAGCAAAATATCGCGGTTTTT
The DNA here is from genome assembly GCA_026315105.1 of Locusta migratoria. Taxonomy (NCBI): domain Eukaryota; kingdom Metazoa; phylum Arthropoda; class Insecta; order Orthoptera; family Acrididae; genus Locusta; species Locusta migratoria. Next base: position 299,819,299 of record CM048746.1, read on the forward strand.
CGGCCGTATCTTGCTAACGGACTACGAAAACTGAAAAATGCCGTTTATAGATAAATGTCTACAGGATGTATTGTAAATATTGAACAATTTTTATGGTTAGTTATTTAGATATTTGCGATTCACCATGCTAAAACGGCTAAAAACCGGGTTTGTGATTTTGTGCAAAACTATGATAAGTTTCTACCACTGCATCTCAGTAACGAATAACAATATCGAAAAAATTTCGAAACGACCTCGAGAATAGCTTCATAAGAACACAGGGTAAAAATTGCGAAGATTTGCAATGAATAGAAAGTATCGAAGTAACCACCCCCACAATTCGTTTTTTTGGCACCCAATTTACTGTGTGATGGTTGTCTTGTACATTTTGATCTTGACAAACCAGTTGCGTTACTTAGGCACTGAAGCATCAGCCTACGGTATTGAGCTGTCCTCTCGCATCACATTGGCTCTTCAGACAGACCCATCGCTTTAGCTTCGAAATATTTGAACAAAGCCCAGGTCAATTATTTGCAAATTGAAAAAGAGGCATTAGCAATCATCTATGGTGTTACCAAGTTCTACAAATATCTGTATTGTCGCACGTTTTACCTCATAACTTCCCATATGCACAACACAGCACAAAAGCTGCAATATTGAGCGCTCATATTATCTTACTACAATGAAATTATCTACAAGCCGACGTCAAAACACGGAAATGCAGATACACTGTCACTTCTTCCTGTTGGCCCGAATGTTGATTTTTATGGCTCAGGAGATTCCTGCTCACACATACACGCTACTGATTCTGAGGCCCTAGCTCAGTTTCCTCTCGATCACCAGAAGGTAGCCCAAGCAACAGCGGTGGACCCAGATCTTCAAATCATGTTGCTCTATGACCACACGGGTAGATACAGTGATGCAAATTGTTTGCATGGTGGTTCGACGCTGCTTTTCACGCCGACATAACTTATCAATGTTACAGGGTATAATTTTTCTTTGCCTGGAGCAGGACCAGTCACATGTGGTGATCCCTCAGTCATTGCAACGTCAGGTGCTTCAGTTACTGCACCAAGGTCATTGGGGTTTGATCCACACCGAACAATTGGCGGACAGACATTGCACATGGATGATATGGATGCACAGATAGAGAGAATGACGGCTCGTTGTCAAACTTGTGCAGAAAACCAACCTGCCACTCCTCAACAGTTCTCAGAATGGCCTATCTTGACCACTCCATGGGATCACATGCATTCAGACTTTCCATTCTGGAATACAAGATTGCTCATAATTGTGGATGGCTACAGTAAATTTACTTTTGTGGTCCCCATGAACTGTAAGACTGCTCGCAGCACCCTCCAAGAACTGCAGTCTGTGTTTTTTGTATTGAGGGTACGGTTGCCAGTTGAACTCGAGGCAACTCCGGAGTCCAGACATGCCCCCTCCCCCTTGGCCAATGACTCACCCCCCACCCAACTGCGACCAACTCCCAATTGGAGAATAAAAATATTGCAAAAGAGGCTGAGAATTATTTAATTATTCTACACTGTTGCTGCACCAGCCACCACCACCACCATCATGGAATGGAATGAAATGTACAGAAACCAAATTTTTTCGCCAAGTACCTTTTTTCAAATAGTGTGATAAGTTACAGAGCTTTCCGAACGCCATCTTTCAGCACAATATGCACTTTTTCTAGCAAAATATCGCGGTTTTTCGGCTGTATCTTGCTAACGGACTACGAAAACTGAAAAATGCCGTTTATAGATAAATGTCTACAGGATGTATTGTAAATATTGAACAATTTTTATGGTTAGTTATTTAGATATTTGCGATTCACCATGCTAAAACGGCTAAAAACCGGGTTTGTGATTTTGTGCAAAACTATGATAAGTTTCTACCACTGCATCTCAGTAACGAATAACAATATCGAAAAAATTTCGAAACGACCTCGAGAATAGCTTCATAAGAACACAGGGTAAAAATTGCGAAGATTTGCAATGAATAGAAAGTATCGAAGTAACCACCCCCACAATTCGTTTTTTTGGCACCCAAAATTCATGTTTTTTTTTTTTTTTTTTTTAGATTTTTCTCAAGAAGCGCCCATAAATGAGTGGTGCTTTTGTAAGCAGTTTAAAGCCCACCATAGACTACACATCATGTAAAAAAGCCAATTGATTTGCTCAGTTTGGAAGGGCTGTAGGAAGTGTGTAACTTTGAAAATTTTGACGATATACTGTATGATATCTATAGTATACCCATTCATCTAATATGTACACAAATGATCGCTAGGCCAAGATCTATCCAGAACACTTTACCCCTTCACTCTGAGATGAATAGAACCTGAGATATGGACTCCTAAAGAATCACAAACTCACACGCGCCTTTTTTGAACATATTAATACCGCGCACTCCTGTGCACAGTATGTTTGACTTGCAGAACTGCTTTGTAGCTAGGAAGAATTTGTACCAACACAAGCACGTCAAAATTTATTTCATTGTGTTAATAAAGTTATTGTGGACTAATCAATACTTTTATTTGCAGACCTATGTCCACATCCTTGCTCGTCAGTGTCCACCTACTTCTCCTGCCACATCCTGGAGATATAAACCTGGTGACAAGGATTTTAGAACCCTTCAATATTAATCGTTTCCTTTTCAGGCCGAAGTTTGTGAGAATTATGCTATTATTGTGCTTGCAGAAATTTTTGTTTCAGGTGGCTTACTGCATTAGCTACTGCTTTTGAAATATAAAATTCTATATGTAGAACATCAGTCTGATAAGTACTCAGTTCACAACATATTACTATTATTTTACTTGTGATACACACAGTGCAATTTATAACATTCCATAGTTGATTGTAGTTAACAATGGATCAAATACATATTTAAATATTCACTTTTTATTATATGTCATGAAAATTTTTACATGCAAACCACCATCACATTTTAAACACCTTGTCGAGGTTGTTGTATTGCAGAACCTGCAACAAGTTTGTCTTGTCTAATCACCCAGTGATCTATCCTGCAGTAACTGGACTCTTGATGCTCTGTTTTTGACAGTCTGCATGTAGCCTTGCATACTTGAGCATTTGTTTCCAGGCAACATTCGACATGATCCAATCTCTCATTACTTTCAGGGCTATGTAATTGCAATGCATTTTGTTCAGCTGCATCAAACTGAAATACCATTTTTTCCCTCCAATGGATTTCCTATAGAGGCTTACGTTTTGATCAGACCAATCAACTCCACCCATGTTTTCACTGAAAAGATGAATGATTTGAGGTGGTTTGAAGCTATTTTCTTCTTCTCAAACTGTGAAAATTGTTTCGCTGTGTGAAAGTGGCTTTACAGGTGTAGAGTTGGAAGCTATTGTGACCACACTATCACCATTCCATCTTGCAACTACTATATTGCTATTCATATTTTTGAATCAACCAGAAAATCTTTACAGATTATGGCATGGTTGCATGTGCTCACTCATGGATGCGCGTGCACATGCACACACACTCACACACACACACACACACACACACACACACACACACACACACACACACACACACACACACACACACACATACTCAAATTTCATGTAACATCAAAATGTGTTTCATTACAGGGTAGTGCAACAGATTAATTCCATTTGATCGTGCTTTGGGAGCAGCAGATGTTTTTACACAGTCTTGTTTCAAGTTTATTGTACTTCATGTGAACTAGAAATTCTGCCATTGAATAGATGCAGTGAACCAATAAGAATGCCCTTAGGGATTTACAGAATAATGAAAATGGACTAATTTTTATTTTCTGTGGCAGACTATTGTATATTTGTGTAGCATGATTTGTAGTGGGGAATTTAAAGGCTGCTGCCCTTACTGACCGGTCTTTATGTCTAGTGTCATGTTCATGTACACTCATATTGTTGTTTATCTCTTTTATTTTTTTCCTTGTGTGTTTGCAAGTTTCTAGGATAAAGAAACAGGTGAGTGGGAGGATAGAAGATTTATGAAATAGAGGCCTGCAGGAATCTCTTGTTGTGCATGGTGCATTGATCTAATAGCTCCTTTTTTGAGTCAGGAATATGACTGAGCTAGCAGCTGCACTACCCCAGAACATGGCCCCATACTGTGGAATACAGTGAAATTAAGCAAAGTATGCAATTAAAAACGGGGGGGAAACATGTTTTGTGTGCAAGTAAATGTAGGCTGTAGCATACCTTCTTCAAGCTCTTGCATTTGTTTTGTTACATGTGTGTGTCTCATTTAAAATCTGTCGAAGTCTAATGCCAAAAAATCTTGATTCCAGTGTTGGTGTAATATCACTGCAGTTTATTATCACAATGGAGCAGGAAGCACTTGATGTTAAATCCTGAGCTTCCTTGGGTCGCGAAGGTTGCAGTCGCTGAGAGTGGAGTTACCAAGTACATTGTGCTGTCACTAAATATCAGGCGCAATGTCCATAACATGAAAATAAATGCGATGTATTTGAGATGTGGTCGGATTTCTTACACCCTCTGTATGTGTTTGCTTTCAGATCAGACAGTACACTGTATAACTTTTTCTTCAATTAACATAAATATAAGAGTTTATCACATGTAATCAACTTATGAGCACATCTGTACATGTCAAAATCCTTACCCAAATCTAGGAAAATGTCAGCAGCATTTTGTTTATTATCAACTGCTTCTAGAGCATTCTGTAAAAAATTGAATATCGTACTAGTTGTAGATTTATTTTTCTGAAAGCCGTGCTGGGATTCAGAAAGGATTTAATTCTTGTCCAGGAACTCTGTTAATGTGTTGTACAATATTCTTGTCACTGTCCACAAGTGCGTACTCTGAGACCCAGTTTTCTCTAATTTTCCCTGTACTGTTGATTCCTTTATCATGTAATTCAGTAAAGAGGAGAAATAATTCTCAAAACTCAATAACAAATCAGCATACTGAAGAACAACACTTGCTCCTAAGCCCAAGTGTTTTTAATTCTCTGGTAACAGCACAGTACTTGACCCTTGATAAGGATCCGTCCACACAATTCAGGCCTTTTTGCTCCAGTCAAAATCTTATAGCTATACCGTTTTGGTTTTCCTCTCATGAATTGTTTGCACCCACTTTTACTGAAATAAGGGAGCATTGTTTCATCAACACTACGTTTTCCTTCATGGGGTGCATTTTCCTGCAATCACTCGTTAAACATGTCAAATAATTACCACAGTTTAGTGTAAAGTGGCTGACTTATTTAGATTGTTGGACATATGAATTTAAATCCATCTCAGAAAAGAGACCAAGTCACAAAATCACAGGAATCTGATCTTACTTTCCCAGTCCATGTTCCTACTCAGCACTTCAATACTGTTGAAAAACTAGCGCAGAGAAAAATAAATCTTTCACGATAAATTCTGGTTTTCTATCATATATATTTTTTTGCCACTGCAATACATTTACAAGACGTAACTAAAGACATGGAATAATAAATTAATAACGAATATGTACAGCATCATCATCATCAAAGAATAATTAATTAAGCATCCAAACATATTGATCACATTACCAACACTCCTCCTTGAGCAAAATTTTTCGGCATTGTATATAAAGTCCCATCAATTAAGCCATACTGTCTTACAATTTTCTGGAATCTCAACTTGGTCAATGGTTTTGTTAATAAATCAGCCAACATTTCTTGAGATTTCACTTCAATATTCTTCTTCTCAATGTGATCCCTGATGAATTGATGTCTCACATCTATGTGTTTTGTTCTGGCACTTGTTACATTGCTTTTGGCTAAATTAATGGCTCCCTGACTATCACAATAAGTTGTGGTTGTCCTTGAATTATTATCAGCCTCAATTTCATTCATTAAGTTTTTGAGCCACTAAGTTTCCTGTACAGTAGCAGGTAAAGCCATATATTCCGCCTCAACTGTACTTAATGCCATAGTTCTTTGCCTTTTACATATCCAGGATACTAAGCCTCCCATCAGTTTTAAACAGCTTCCAGAGATAGAGTATCTATCTTCTAATTCATTACCCCAGTCTGCATCACTGTAACAATCCAATTCTTCATTGTCTTCTTTACAATAAATTAATTTATAATTTAGAGTTCCCTTTAGATATCTGAAGATCCTCTTCACTGCTTTCCAATGTTTTTCTTTATGATTACTACAGAATCTGCTTACTACATTTGTTGCAAAAACAATATCTGGCCTTGATGTCTGAGCTAGTCATAAAAGACTCCCTACAGCTTCCAAGTAAGATGTAACTTGTTTATAATCAGGGTCTTCTTCATTTACCCCAGGTTCCATTGGAGTTGAAATTGGTTTACAGTCTTCCATTCCAAACTTTTTCAAAATCCTTTTGGTATATGCAAACTGATCTATCCAAAGCTCGTTTCCATTTCTCTGCTTTATAATTTTCATTTCCAAATATTGTTTTGCTTCACCCAAGTCATGCATATTGAACCTCTCTTGAGCTGTTCTTTGTAAACAATCATTTGCTTATCATCTCTAGTTAAAATGAAAAAATCATCTACCCAAATAGCCACTATAGTTACTTCTTGTTTACTTTTCCTAATATAAATACAGGGTTCTGCCTTTGACTGCTTCATTCCCATCTTAACTAATGTAGAATGCAAATATTTATTCCAACAGTACCCACTTTGTTTCAGACCATAGATGCTCTTTTTAAGCTTCCAAACCTTTCCTTTTTCTTTACAATATTTCTGAGCTTCTTTGGGTGGCATTACATAAATTTCCTCTTCTAATATTCCATTTAGATAAACGGTTTTATCATCCATTTGATGTATTAACATATTTTCTTTCACAGCTAAAGCTAAAAGATACCTTAGTGAAGAATATTTTACAACAGGTGAAAATGTTTCTTTGTAATCCATACCTTCCCTTTGGTTACATCCCTTAACCACTAATCTTGCTTTATACTTGGTTGTTTCACTTTCAGGATTTTTTATACTAAATATCTATCTTGTGTTTAAGAGTTTCTCTTCTGTGGCATATTTACCCATTTATATGTTTCATTTTCATTTAAAGATTGCAATTCTTTCTCAATTGCTTCTTTCCAATTTTTAGAATCTTTAATATTCATAGCTTCTTCAACAGTTTCTGGTTCCTCATTGAAACACTGGGCAACATACATTTCATAATCTGGATACTTCTTTGGTTTCCTTGTACGAGAGGAATGCCTTACTTTATCTTCATCACATCTTGGTTCTTCTTCTTCCTCATAGCTTGTCTCTGTTGGCCCTTGATTAGTTTCTTCTTCCATTTCTGTCTCTTCTCCAATGCTGCTATTTTCATTTACACCAACAGTTGTACATTCCTTGGTTCTATCTTCACAATTTTCAAGAAATACAACATCTCTACTGGTTACTATCTTATTATTCATAGAATTCAAAAAACGATAACCCTTTGATTCTTCACAATACCCTACAAAAATATATTTCCTGGATTTTATATCCCATTTCTTTCTTAGTGGTTTAGGAATTTGTACCATAGCTTTACAGCCAAAATTTCTCAAATTACTTAAATCTGGTTTTTTTCCTGTCCACACCTCATATGGCGCTTTACTTTTGATAGCCGTGGTAGGTGAACGATTTATTAGATACACTGCTGTTGATACAGCCTCTGCCCAAAATTGTTTTGGTAAGCCAGCATACTCCTCACTTTTTCCACTATTGTTCTGTTTCAAATCTATGATTTATGTATTCTTTCCTGTTAGCAGATCTGACAATGTTTATTTTCTTTCCAGTTTATCTTTCCACCAAAATACAGAATTCTTCAAAAATATCACATACTTGTTCTTTAGTATTCATAAAATAAACATGAATATACCTAGAATAATCATCAATAAAAATAATAAAATAATTATTTCCCCCAATAGATTCACTCTCCATGGGACCACACACATCTGTATGAACTATCTGCAGTTTTCTATCATATATATTTTTGCCACTGCAATACATTTACAACATATTTACAAGGCATAGCTAAAGACATGGAATAATAAATTAACAACGAATATGTACAGCATCACCATCATCAAAGAATAATTAATTAAGCACCGTAAAAATATTGATCACATTTCCAACAAATACAACTGCTAAGTAAAAGCAATAGATTGTTTCATTTTACTTGAAGCCACATCACCCACTCTATTGTGTTATGGCGGCATACTGGTTTGTGAATGTAATGAAGATGTCAATAATACCGTCACCAAGAAATGACCTGAATATATCCGAAGGACTTCGTTGTTTGGAATGAGTTGTGTTGGGACCATTCATTATTGCGCTCAGCAAAATGCTCCAAATAATTCTTCTTTTTCCTCTTTGTATCACCATTTCCATCCTGTCTGCCTTCTCACGCCCCTAGCTTTTCTTGTTTTGCTTCCAACCATCTGTATGTTCATTTTCGATAACTAGTTCTACTTCTGATTTAGTTGACTTCCTTGTATATTATCTAAGGGCCGGGTTGTCAATGTCTCGTTAAGTTCCGGTTAATATTTTAACTTGTCGTTAGTGGAGAATTGTGTTTGTCAATGTTTCATTATGAGTTAACCAGACGTTAAAAGATCTCAAACTGGCCGTTAAGTTATCAAGCTGAATTCTGCTCGTTACACGGCTAACGAGCAGTTAAGTAAGAATCTGTATGAAAATGGCAGGATTCCAAAGCGCTAAAATACCGCAATATATTCACGTTTTAAGACGGATTTATCGAACAAAATAACAGAAACACTACATGTATGAAAAATTAGTGTGGAAAGCAGCTTCATTGAAAAATTTTATAGTCATATTTCTCGCCCCATCCATGTCAGTAGCTAGCAGATGAGTTTGATATATTGCAGATACGTAACATAACCTTAAAATTTATTGTTGTGATATCAAAATACAAACTTATGGGTAACAACTAGTTAAGTGAGAATCTGTATGATGAAAATGGCTGGAATAATATTTTAGACGATCTAGAGGTCATTGTTCCTATAATGCGACCTAGACGTATTTATGTTCGCCCAAATCATTTTCAATTCTGAGATGATGCAGAATTCGTTACTCTATTTCGTCTTGGAAATGCTTCATGAAAAATTCGACGACCATCTCAAGAGTCCAACAGATAGTCACGTATTTTGTAAGTTATCTGTCATACAGTAATAGAAATCAGAATACATTATTTATGCCTGCAAACTTATTAACTCAGTATTTGTTAAATTGTATCACGCTTCTCGCCGGGCTGCAGTGGTTATGTTAGTACCAATGGTAATGACGGCAACTCAGACGACCAATAAATGTTTTCGCGTGACAACTTCAATTAAAACGAAAATTATTTTTTTCTGAACGAACAAGGGTATGTACAAGAACCTGTCAACCATAGAGCAGGTACAGTATTAATTTTGCTACGAGTGAAATGAGCAGCAATAACATTTACTCTGTAGCTCGTGAAAAATATTAACACAATTCTACGCTTCATTGTTTATCTGTTGCCAACATAAGCACTGGAGCCTGGCTAAATCTCAAATGTTTCATGAGGACTTAAATGTTTTTATCAATTGAGTGTCCCCCTAAAATCGAGGTCGGATATCTTAAACCAAAAATTGGTTAATGTTACTTAACATTGTAACAGAAAAGACTGAAGCAAACTGTTTATTAAAATAAGATTGTAATTTGATTACGCATTTCTCATTAAATAACATTTTAAATGTAAAAGTCAGTTCTAACGAAAGACAAAAATTCAGTTGTTTACGACGGTATTAACAATGTCAACGGGCAAATTGTAATGGATAAAGTAAACAGGCGCTATTTATGCTCTTATAAGTGTTGTTTGATATAATCATTTGTTTATTTTTTCGTTTGAAAATAGATGCCGATGTTTTGAAATGTTGTTTCAGTTCCCAGTAAGTTGGCCAAAAAGATACGCTGTAAAGTTTTATTTGGCTGTCAATAACATTTAGCGTTGTTGTTCCTTGAATTCTAGTATTAAACTATGACTTTCTACGTAGTAGATCGCTACTCATAACCTCACTTTCAACATCGCGTATTGAGATCGGCGAATTGACGTGACGGACACTGACTGAAACTGTGAATACAACTTGACGGACAGTGTGAATTGGCCTTAACACAGCTCCCTAGACGCAAATACAAACTAATACTGTGAGATTTTGATTGTTGACTTCAATTGAAACTTCCAACAATGGTGTACAGTAGGTACCAACTGCTAATTACATACTCCTGTCGCACAGTAGGATTCCAAACAAAATTATCTGGGTTAAGAAAGCGACAGGTGGATTGTTGAACGGATTGTCAGTGTACACTCATTCAGATACTGTGTATTGAAAGGTCCCTGTTGTAAGTTAAGGATGTTTCGTTTGTTTGAATGCAAAATAATTACATACGAATGTTCAACTCATTTTATTTCCCGGGCGCCTTGTAATGTCTGGTTGCTAAAATCTCACACCATGCCAACAGGTTATGAACCCTATCTATCATGTCGGAAAAGAAACAAAAAACGGACATTTTTATTTTGTCTCGAAAGCAGATTAAATGCAAGACTTCCGTTATTGGTGCTGAACAGTACAGTTGAATAAATACTGCTGCTATCTCTGAGTCAAAGCTGCTTAGGCCGGTATTACACTGTCAAATTATTGGACATAAAATTGGACAAAGAAAAATTGGACGTAGTGTAATGCGAACATCGTCCAATATTTCATCCAATCTCGGCCTCGGCCTAGATTTGATCAAAGAAAATCGCTCGTCTTCTGTTTCCTGCAGTGAGAAATGTGACCGCTTGGAGCGCTAGTAGTATACAGCTTCCTTACCACTACAGCTGTTTTATTTGGAGGTTAAATATCTGACATTACTTGGACATAACGTCCGTATTCGTAAACATGGCTAGTAGTGGAATATTTGTGTAGTGTTTTCCAGCAACAACAAAATTTTAAAAAACAGATGGGGCGTTGTATAACAGGTGACAAGGCCAATTCACACTGTCCGTCACGTCAATTCGCGTAGCCCAATACTCTGCGGCAAAAGTGAGGTTGAGTTACAATCCGTGATGTAAAAAAGTCATTATATACTATCGGAATTTAAGTAATACCCCTAAATCTTAATACAGCCGAAGCAGATTTTAGAATGTATGATTTTGGTAATGTGGTGTGCTAAGTTCTGGGAAATGAAACAACTTTCAAAACATCGACATCTGTTTGCAAGCGAATCTATGAACATATAAATACGTCAGCCAATTTTTGTAAGGAAATAGAGCCTATTTACTTTATCAGCAATGTTTCCCCCCTTACATTGTTAATAGCATCATAAACAATTTTGATTATCCTCTTTGTCAGTGCTCACATTTTCCATTTAAAACTTTATTTAATGAAACTTGCTTTATCAACTTAACAATCTTATTCGTATACAATGTTTGAGACAGCCTTTTTGTTACTCTATTGCAAACTGTGAAGGATGAAGAGCGACAAAATAATTAGCAGTGAACGGTCTGGCTGTTCTGCCGACGGAATAAAAAAGAAAAATCCTCCCGGTCCCGTAACAAATTTTATTTATCTCGCTCTGACACCCACGGTTTCATCCAAGTGCGTTTCCTTTTCTTTTTTCCCTCCTTCTCTTCTAAATGCAAACACAACGCAACTGTAGTATAAACAATAGCTGAGCATTACACCGCCATTTTGAAGCAAATTTGACAAAATATTGGATGATAGTGTAATACCCCCTTTTGCGTTTCATCCAATTTCTTTGTCAAAAAATATGACCAATATTTCATCCAAGTTTTTCGTCCAATTCTTTGTCCAATAATTTGATAGTGTAATACCGGCCTTATCAAGGTTGGTGTGTGTGTGTATTGGTGTAGGGAAACAGTGGTTTGACGTTTGTGAAGTGCGTGTAGGAAGTGCTTGCAGCTTGTCGTAATTTGGAAAACCTGTTTGACATTTCGTCGGGTATAGCTGAATAAGGAAATGCATGTATAAAAAAAAGACAGCTTCGTATCTGTTGAAGAGAATTTTGTTGTGGTGTGTATAAATACTAGTACGTATCAAACGGAAATTGACAAGAGCGACATCATTATAAATCAGGCCTTTGTTCCGTATTAAACAGTTAAGATCCATCGAAAATATTTAAATCATGCAATGTCTTCCTCCTACACCATAAAAAGTCGTATTTTATGTAATGGTGCTAATTAAAAACTGGGTATTCTTAAGTGCGCACTGCGAAATATAATTGACAAAGTAAAGAATTGCACCAAGTCTCGTCTCTGTTCCTGTGTGTGTGTGTGTGTGTGTGTGTGTGTGGTGTGTGTGTGAAATAAAAAGAGCTGCGAAAATTCTAACTCTCAACTGCTCGTATATCCGTCAATGAAATCTCTGTACGTATCTCGCACAGACTCAATTTTGAGGTCTATAAACAACCACGCAAAATATGTTTTGATTATATCGGATAGTAATAAGTAGAATGCCAAATATTTTCAGGTACATCGTTTCTGCCCCGGGAAGTTGTCAAAGGCTCAGTAGTTCCGTGCTAACGAAGTTCAAGGTTGACAAGAACGAGATCGCAAGGCTGTCGTGTTTGTAGATTCTTTCTTGCCAGTAGCTACCGTTATCAATAGACTTACGGATGAATAATTTATTGTGATTGGTTAAACCACATCATTTTACAAACACAAATTCTTCATATTGAAGAGGCCAGATTCGGCAAGAGTTAGTATCAAAAGAATATTTGTTTACAATCTTGAGTGGAACATTACATAAGATCTTGTTTGCAGGCAATGCCATAGTCTTGTGTGACAACGTCTAATTTTCTCATAAATATAGTAATAAATGTTGTTAACATCATATAGTGCAGTGTAACCTGTAGTAAATACTTCATTATTGATATTTTTTTATCATGGGAAGGGGAAGAAATCATTCTTGCACTGAAACAATTATATGTAAATTGGGTACTGCTATGTTTGATTAAAGTAATAATTTTATTAAGTTCGTGTGAATGATAAAGTAAGAGTTAGCACACTGTCCTTACAAAAATAATTGACCTTCCTAATGCTACAAAATTATGTTGATATTCCACCTGGGAATTTAGGAGCATTCACTAGTGTGTTCTGTTTTATGAGCCTTTGCCTTGGAGTGTTTAACTTTGTCAGATGCTGTGAGTTTCCCTCCTTCCAACAATTTTTATTCTGCTGGTTTTGATAAAGAACGTACAATTTTACAACAGGTATTCTCACTATGGGCAATGTTAAACATTATTCATAAAATAATGATGAACACATGGCTCTTGATTTTGTAGGGATAGAGTTCTAAATGTGTTACCATTACAAAACTGCCTAATAAAGTGGTGAGAATACTCTTTTGATAAGAAGTATGAATACTGTAGTTTACACTGAACAAATTGGAATTTTTGCCCTTAGCATGGTGATACATAATAGATATGAATTTTTTTGCCATTGTAATCTTTAAGAGTCCCTTAACAAACGCATTTATCACCACTCGTATAACACAAGTCATTAACAGATGTTAAATGTATGTTTCAAAATTACATGAAAATAAACAACAAGAGTATCAAAATATAGCTACAATCATCTGCCAGAACCCAAAATTGTGGATCAATACCAGTAACTGAAGATAGCCAAACTAAAATAATTTTCAGTGTACCTTTGATTCTATCGCAGTTAAATATTTTTTGGAAACAAAGGTATATAATGTGGCTATATTTTGTTTTGCTCCATGATATATATGTATAAATACTGAGAGGCACGTCTTGCTTACAGTGACTTTCATTTTTGAATAATTGAAATTTGAAATTGTCATTAATGACTTCATTTTCAGTCTACACTATGTGTATGCTATATATGCTTTGTTATGTATGTAAGAATCAAAAACTTTTTGTGTGTGTCTCAAATAAGTAGGCCTATGCGTATCAAACGAACAAAATCCACATCATGTCCATAACCAGTGTTTTTTTTAGCAAAAGAAAGATACTGGTTGTGCAGCTTTAGTTTTGAAGTGTAAGAAATGTTTAGGGGGATAGAAGGTAGAAATGGAATAGCACATAGAAGTAGGCAATTGTCCATAGTTTGTTTATATCCTAAGTAAATAAAATGCACAAAATTGCTTATATGGGATTTCTCTGTTATATATACATCGGTAAAATTCCATAGAAGGTTGCGTGTAATCTTAGAATGAAGTGTATGTTGCTAATGTATACCACAAGTACTGGTACTGCTTAGTTGTGTAACTAATATTGATGTTTTAATTTTAAATAGTGGATAGTAACAGAGTAAGCTAACTTCACCACAACTAGCTTTTCTGTTTGGGTCTGCCAACTGATAACCAAAGTGTTGTCTCACAATGTTGCCAACCTCTCTGTCTATGGAATGAACTAGCTTGCCACCACAATCAGTTTTTCACATTTAGTATTTTCCAACTATTAATTGACTGCCATACTAGTAGAAGTTTTGCTGACATTGCACCATAAACAAAAGTAACACATTCAATTATAGAATTTATCCAGTAACTCCTTTTCCTTATTCTTTAGAATGCATTCATGTTTATTAGTTGTGGCAGTTCTCGTAATAAAAATCACATTTTTCCAATATTATCTAGGCTAATGCCAAACTGCAGACCAGTCTGTCACCATAGTCAAGATTTTTCAGGGGGAGGGGACACTGCCACATTCAAGACATTATTTATGTTAAATTGTATTACGGCTTCTTGCCGGGATCCACTGGTTATGTTGGCACCAGTGGTAATGGCGGCAGCACAGATGACCAATAAATGTTTTGTCTTGTAAACTTCAATTAAAAAGAAAATTATTTTTTTCTAAACGGACAAGGGTCCATACAAGAACCTGTCAACCATAGAGCAGGTAAAGTATTAATTTTGCTGCGAGTGAAATGAGTAGCTGGTGAAAATTATTAACACAATTCATTGTTCATCTGTTGCCAACATAAGCACTGGAGCCTGGCGAGAAGTGTCGTGAAGTTTAACCCAATATTTATATCAATATAATAAAATAGCCTAATACTAAATGACGTTAATGTGGATGATAGTTTTATGGGTGAAGTGACATATTAGTTGTTATTGGCTTTTTGACCTATTGGTGTAGTAACTTGTGACAAATATCATAAACAATGTGGAGCATAACATACAAAGGTATATTTTTTCCCACCAAAATGAGCTAAGCTACTTTTCCTTTTGTCACCCCACCCAGGTGATTTATCATTTTCAAATTCATTGGCTTTGTAAACTATCAACAGTGAAAATACAGTGATTTCACAGCACCTATAAACATGCCACAGGTCAAATCAAACAAGTAGTATTGAATATTTCTCTTGATTCAATATTGCTATTTTAGTGGTTATGATACTTCATAAAGTGTGTATTTCTAGACAATATAAATCCTTGCTTGCTATGATAAATTTGATTTCATCATAATTTTAATGCTTTAGTGTGTCAGTTGTGTGTAGTTACAAAAACACAGAAATCAGTTTGATTACCGGTAAATTTAATGATGTATCAGATTTTGTAGTGTTGAGTCATTCCATGTAAACTCGGTCACTTTACCTCAACATCTCATATTTCAGTGAAATTTGATATTCTGGTACCTCCCCAGATAGAAAAATAAAAATACCAAATTTTAACTTTATACCTCAAATGGTTTCAAAGTTACACCTTGTTAAAGTTTTCAAAAACCCTCAAAATCAACCTGGTTCTAAAACTTTAAACTGCAATAGTGACTCTCAGAATCAAGCTTGAAAGATAGGCTGTAATTTTCCATCATTTTAAAGTGCTTTCCTAAAATATGTAATACTATAAGGGCCATAAAAAATTACCAATTTCAAAAAAAAAAAAAAAAAAAAAAAAAAAAAAAAAGAAAAAAAAAAAAAAAAAAAAAATTTAAATGTAATTCTAAATTTGCAAAATTTGCCACCTTTAAAATTTTTCAATATTCTCAGATAGTCCTTGTATAATAAGTGATGTATAAATTTTGTAATGGGTTCTTACAGGAAAATGCATTTGAAAATATGCTTCCATTAGAATTTTCACTATGAAAAGTGAAATAATGGTATGGCTTTTCATGATCAGGATATCTCCAAAGGGGTTCGGCTGTCTACTGCAAGTCTTTCTATTGACGCCACGTCGGCAACTTCTTGACGACGATGGTGATAATAAGGGCAAACACACAACACCCAGTCCCCTGCTGGAAATCGATTCTGGGCCCCCTTGATTTGGCAGTCAGCGATGGAGGCGGATATTCTCACTATTATAAAGACTCGTTGGTCACAGGAGGCCTAAGACCATTTTAGATTTAAAAAGTGTAAGATTAATATGAGAGCTTTAACAATAGAAATATATATTTATTACTTTATTACTAGATCTGTGGGGTTTACCAGCCATGACTGGACAGACTGCATCAAGATTAATTACACATATACATTTAAAAATATTCACAGAATTAAGACATTTGTTTTTAATATAAACAATATTAGTTTGTCCATTCACTTTGGTGACTTTTAAACAATTGACCAATGGAGTACAATGGGTGTTCTTTCAGGTCCTGTGCTACTCTCCTTTTGAATGCTGCTAGCGGCAGGGATTGCATTTCTTGAGGCAGTGAGTTGAACGTCTTTAGGGCAACCACTGGAAAACTGTCTTGTGTTCCTGTCAGTCGACACCTGGGTATTTTGATGCTCTCTTGCTATGGGTATCATGAGGGTGCACATCAGGTGTTGGGTTTTTTCTTCATTCAATTTCTTATTTTTGATGAACCATTCTTTAAAGTTTTCGGAAGAGTACATCTGGTGCTTGGAGTGATTCAGAAACAGTTCTTCCTTTGGCAAAAAGAGTGGTGTCATCTGCAAACTGTAACATATTGTTGTTACAACCTATATCATTCACATAAATAAGGAACAGGAGAGGTCCTATGACGGACACTTGGGGTACTCCATATTCCAGCTTTTGTTCTTGTAATTTTGCTCCATGAATTGATGTGATCTGTCTCCGGTTTGCCAAATAAGATTGAAAAGTTGCCAGAACAACACCTCCGACACCATAACACTTCAGTTATTGAGTAGTATCTTGTGGGAAATGCAGTCAAATGCCTTGTTGAGATCAGTGTGTCAGTGCCTCACTGTCTCTGTCTTTAAATCCTTGCCTATCTTTCCAGTTAAGTACAGTGTTGCTGTAACCATTTACTTTCCCTTACGAAAACCATACTGTGTGTCCTGGAAGAGCTTGTTTACTTCAAAATAATTCTGTAACTGGTTTTTCATAAGACTCCATAACTTTAGCTAGAATGGGGATGACAGAAATTGGTCTGAAGCTAGACACTTCAAATTGGTCACCTTTTTTGTAGACTGGAACTGTCCGTGCTAATTTAAGTAATTCTGGAAAGACACCGGAAGATAAGCAGTTGCTAGGACAGTGGCTGAGAAAGCTCTGGAATAAATTTCTTCAGCATTGTGCAAGGCATGCCATAGATATCTTCACTCTCTGAGTGTTTGTATGACTTAACTATTTTTATGGTATCCTTAGGGTGCACTTCCTTCCAGTTTTCAATAGTGCTACGGGTTTGTGGGGACTAAGTCTGAGTCAGGCAAGTCATTTATAGTGTCTTTCGCTATACTAACAAAGCACTGATTGTAGGTGTCAGGGCTACTGGAATTTAAGGCTGAGGTGGGCTTCTTTCTGCACTCGTTTACCAGATTCCAAGCTGCTTTGCATGAATTGTGAGCCTCTTTAATGAATCTGTCATTGTAGTGATCATTGATATCTATCTTTTACAACCTCTTATTGAAGCTAAACTAGGTACCGTCAAACAGTGTTATTTCGGACAGTTTGAGATCACGGACAACACCACTCTCACAACTACTACACTGAACACTGACGTGCACTGGCTGTGCGAACACCCACAAGGTGAGCTCGTACCTGGTGAACAACACACCCAGAGCACAACTCCGCACTGTTTATGTCATTGACTCGCCCGTTGCATGCTCTGGCATTTGCCGTAGTTTCCCGCGGCGCACTTTCACGGCCGACTCCCGACATATGTTATCGGCTGTGTCTGTGCCTTACAGCATTCCTTTCCCTTTGAGGAGGCTCGGATGCGAGCAATGTCCATGACGTCGTCATCCATTGGGCTCTGACTGAGGTTGCGGACGGGCACCGTTGCGTAGTGTCTGAAGGACTTGAGGTGCGGGCAGCATGGGCGCTCTTTCCCCGACAACCCATTTGGCAGTACTGGTGATTGTGGCTCGGACTCCATCTCCACCTCGGGCCCCGGGCCTGCTGATCGTGATGGTGGACCCAAAGGGAGCAATGCATCAGGAGGAGATGAATCCAGCATGGGTGGTGACTGTACCCGCAAAGGTATAGGTCCCTGAAGGGTGGGACCTGGTTCAGTCCCTGGCTGAGGCAGACAACTTGCAGGTAATGGCAGGAACCTCTCTTCAGCCTGTGGGCTGGATATTGGAGCAGACTGATGTGGGAGCATCGGCCGAGTGATGGGGGGGCTCCCAATCTTCCACACGCAGGCGCAGCTGGTCGTGGTGATGTGCAGAGATGTCGCAGAGACGGTGGCCGCGGCATCTGGTGATGATGGCAGGTA
The DNA here is from genome assembly GCA_026315105.1 of Locusta migratoria. Classification (NCBI taxonomy): domain Eukaryota; kingdom Metazoa; phylum Arthropoda; class Insecta; order Orthoptera; family Acrididae; genus Locusta; species Locusta migratoria. The sequence continues at coordinate 299,837,886 of CM048746.1, forward strand.
TCCATTTCAGTCGACATCCGAACTCACGTGCTCAGACAGACATCCCTGGTCAGAAGCGAGGGGATGGAGACATGGGTGAATGTCCCGGGCTCGGATGCAGGAGATGGAGCGGAGTACAGGGCTGCCGGCCATGGAGGAGTTCCACGGGACTCTTGTCACCAAACAGGGTGAACCGAAAGGAGGAGGGAAATTGATCGAGGGTAACATCCGAAGGGTACTGAGCCATATACTTCTCCAACTGGGTCTTAAAGGTGCGAACAAATCTTTCAGCCTCCCCATTTGACTGCGGATGGAAGGGTGGGACAAGGACATGGCGGATACACTGGGTGTTGCAGAAGGAGGCAAACTCGCGTGATACAAACTGAGGACCGTTGTCTGACACCACCGTACTGGGGAGGCCTTCAATCGAGAAAATGAGTGAGAAGGCTGCAACCGTGGCCGTGGCAGAGGTGGAAAGGCAGCGGACCACATACGGAAACCTAGAGAAGGCATCAATAACCAGTAACCAATAGGCATTAAGGAAGGGGCCCACAAAATCAATGTGCAGGCGATCCTAGGCCTGCGAAGGTTGAGCCCACAGGGCAAATGTCGCTCGAGGGGAGGCTTGATGTTGCACACAGAGCAAGCACGAGGTAACCATACGAGACATGTCGCTGGCCAGACCCAGCCAAAACACGTGACGGTGGGTCAATGCCTTAGTACGAGATACCCCCCCCCCCCCCAATGATCGGCGTGTAGCAGCTTGAGAACCTCTGAGCAGAGGGCCGAGGGAATGACGACCCGAGGAGAGGACTCCTCAGAATCAAGGAGAAGCACGCCATCCACAACAGAAAAACTGTGTCGAAATGCATAGTAGTTTTTGAGGGGGTCCGATGCCCGTTTCAGCGGAGTCTCAGGCCAGCCCTGCTGGACCTAACGGATCACCTTGCGGAGGACCGGGTCTGCAGCACTAGCCAGAGCCACCTTGGCACTTGTGATTGGAAAACCCTCCACTGTTTGCTGAGTGGCTATGTCAACATGAAAGCATAGCAATTCTTCCTGATCAAAGCCTGGGTGTGGTCCAGCCGGAAGACAGGAGAGCGCATCCGCATTTGCATGTTTGGATGCAGGGCGGAAGTGTATCGCATAGTTAAATCGAGATAGGAACAGCGCCCAACGCTGAAGACAGTAAGCGGCCTTGTCGGGTAGTGATGCCGAAGGGTGAAAGAGAGAAACCAGCAGTTTTTGATCAGTTATGAGATGAAATTTTACGCCATACAGAAAGACATGAAACTTCTTCAGAGCGTAGACAGTAGCAAGAGCCTCCTTCTGAGTTTGCGAATATCTGGTTTGGGCCGGAGTGAGCGTCTTAGAGGCGAAAGCGATCGGTCGCTCAGATCTGTCTGGGTATTTATGAGCGAGCACTGCCCCAATCCCATGCTAAGACAAGGGGGCGGCCAGGTTGATAAGTGACGAGGCAGGGGTCCGATTGTAGCAGCTCCTTTAATGTGCAAAATGCTTTTTCATAGGCCGATGACCAATGGAAAGAAGTCCCTTTGCGCAGCAGATCACCAGGGGTTTTGCAATAGAGGAAGTCCCCCGGCAAGAATTTATGATAATAAGCGACCTTTTCTAAAAACACTTGTAGGTCCTTGACTGATGTCGGCCGAGGAATGGCCAACACGGGTGACACATTCTGTCTGAGGGACTTGCTGCTCTCACTAGAAGGCTGAAAAAATGGCATTTCTCCAGATTGCACGTCAACCCCGACACCTGCAGTACTGTGAACAGTGCACGTAAGTTGCATAAATGTTCATCGGCTGAGGGCCCGGACACTACTATATCGTCAAGATAATTGACACAACCGGGCACTGACAGTGTGAGGTGTTTGAGGAAACGCTGAAAAATTGTTGGAGCGCTGGCGACCCCGAAAGGCAATCTCAAGTATTGGTACAAACCAAAGGGCGTGTTCAGGACCAAGAGACGTTGAGAGTCAGCATCGAGAGGAACTTGTAAATATGCATTGGAGAGATCTATCTTGGGGAAGTACCCGCCAATTTCGCAAGAAGCTCGTATGGGCACGGCAATGGATAAGTGTCGATGATAGTTTGGGCGTTCAAAGAACGTTTGAAATCGCTACAAAGGCTCAACTGACCCAACGTTTTTTTTTACAATGACCACGGGAGGCGCCCATTCACTGGACGGAATGCGTTTTACCACCCCAGCTTCCTCCAGGCAGTCCAGCTCTGCTTTGACGTGGTCAGGGAGTGCAATCGGAACCGGCCGAGCTCGGAAAAAATGGGGCCTGGCAGAGGGCTTCAAGGTGATGTGGGCTTGGAAATTTTTAGCACAGCCCAACCCCACCGAAAACAGTGCCGAAAATTCAGTGCATAAAGAGTCTAGTTGTGGAAAAGGCACTTGGTCAGAGACAATGTTGACTTCGTCAGAAATAGTAAAACCAAACCCCTGAAAGACACCAAGTTGTCCATGTGAGCATTGTTTACAACAAGAAAAGTGAGCCTACGAGTGACAGATTTGTATGTAACAGGGGCCGAGAACCGTCCCAGGATCGGAATATTTTGTTTATTGTAACTGACCAATTTCCGTGACACCGGTAAGAGAGAGGGAGAACCCAGATCCAAATATGTCTTTGAGTTTAATAAGGTGATGTCCGTGCCTGTGTCGACTTGCATACGCAAATTTTTGTGGAAAACCGTGACGTCAATAAAGAGCTTGTTGGGTGCAACCGAAATTGCTGAGACGCAATTGACGTCCATCTCGGCGTCGAAATCTTGGATTTTGGAGGCACAAACAGAAGCAATGTGAGCTTTCTTGTGGCACTGTTGACACGTGGACCACCGTTTGGGCCACTAGGTCTATCATGATCGACAAAACAGGAAAGACACGAAGGAAGCATTTTCCGGTTGCGTGACTGCACGCCGCCTGGCCCGAGTTTCCGCTGCCGTGCAACGGTTCGATCGACTTGGCAACGAGGCTGCGCGGGGACTGCCGCGACCACGTCAACCCTTTGCGACCCTGCTTGTAACAGGGAAGAAGTGGCTTGGATTTCCACCACCTCACACCAAGTCTCAATTTGGTTGCCCGCCACCTGCGAAACCTCGAAAGACTGCGCAATGTTAAGGACCTCAGAAAGAGGAGGATTTTCGCACAGGAGAGCACGTTCGCGAACCTTGCGATCGGGGGCGAGTCGAATAATAGTGTCACGGACCATTTGATCGGCATACGATTCTTTATGCACATCTGTAACAAAATGACGACGACGGCTTAAACCATGGCGGTCCGAGGCCCATGCCCGATAAGACTGTTGTGGCTGCTTCCTGCAGCGGTAAAACTCAACACGGGCCACTATCACACGAGTCCGTTTGCAGTAATATTGTGAAAAAAGGCCGCACATTTGATCGAAAGACAGTGGCGAAGGATCCTGCAAAGGGGCGAGCTGGCAAAGGAGCTGATACAGACGAGGCGACAGGCACAACATGAATAACGCATGACATAAGGTGCCATCAGACCAGCCAAAAGCCTGAAAATGTTGTCTTAACTGTCTTTCATAAGCGTCCCACTCTTCGACGGACTCATACTCCGGAAAGGGTGGCGGATAAGACAGAGGGGGGTGTGGGGGGCGAAACAACCTGTGGGGTGGACGGGGGTTGGGACCCACTAGACAAGGCTGTAGCAAGAGATTGTAATACCTGGTTTCGAGCGTGAATCTCCGTTGCAAAAACCTCTTGTTGTTCTGCGAGGCGGCGTAGAATCTCATCGGAAGAACCAGTAGACATTGTGTAAGATGAACAACCACTTCAGACGGAAAACACGCGGAGAAAGGGAAGTGGGGGGGGGGGGGGGGGGGGAATACCGCACTCGTCGCCAAATGTTGTAATCACGGACAACACCACTCTCACAACTACTACACTGAACACTAATGTGCACTGGCTGTGCGAACACCCGCGAGGTGAGCTCGTACCTGGTAAACAACACACTGGGCCCATGGCGTGCTCTGGCGTTTGCTGCAGTTTCCCGCAGCGCACTCTCGCGGCCGACTCCTGACACGTTATTGGCTGTATCTGTGCCTTACAGCAATAACCTAGACACACAACATCTGTGTGCATCTACTTTTGCCTGTGACAAACAAATAGTATCCGAAATCACCCCATAGACTGGGGTGATTTCGGATATGAATGTATTTTCAATCTCTGCCGGAATTTCAAACTGTATGGGGTTATTTCGGACAAACTTTTTTTTTATTCTACTTTCTTTCTGTTTTATTTTATAACTTTTAACATATTTCAAGGATGTCCATCATTAAAATAAGGGCAAGGATTGAGATAAGGAATTTTATTTATTAAAGCCTTTTCTATACGTTAATTTGCCACACTGAATATCTTGATCTGCTTTCCTTAAAATTTCCGGGTCATATTTACACCGATTTTGAACACCTTTCTTACTTTTAAATATGTTCTCAGCAGTGTCCGAAATCATCCCACAAAGTACAGAATTTCGAAAAAACCTCTGTTACTTTGAAACTTTATACAAACCTCGTGACAAATTGATACAAAACTTCTCGCTGTATACTGATCTCGTTGGCAACTGACACTACAATACTTTCCCACCAGTCACAAGAACAGAAAGTTTCTGCTCCATAATACAGCGAGAACTTTCGATAATGAGGCTGTCTGACTTTTTATTGCATCATTAAACAATCAATCCAAACACAGGAGCACGGGACTTACAATCTCGCACATAAAATAAGCAGCGCACGGAGATGGAAATTAGTGCTAATCCATTGCTATCCAAGGGGAAATAGAAGTAAACCATATCGTCTGAAATCATCCCATTTTACGGTAGTTTTAAAACTAAAAAATGTTAGTTAACTGAAATTCTAGATTAATCTACACATGAAACTTGGTAAAATTCTGTTTTAAGGAAGTCTATGTACATGACAGAAAAAACTTGCAGCCTACTTTTAAAATCTTTTTCAGAAGGCTAAATTACTAAAGTCAGTGAAGCTTCCATGGTTTTCTGCAGGTCTTCATTTGACAAATTATAAGTTCCATTGGTTGGAGTTACTGGATTAACTTAGCACAATTGTCAATGGAAGCTGAAGAATATCCTTTTCTTGTAGGGAAAGAAAAGCTAGGTGATGGACTAGCTGGATTAAAAAAACAACTTTACGTCATCATTGATTTCATCTATTTCAAGTACATAGGCATACCACTAGTTGGTATCATGGATGATAGCCACATACCCACTGACTTCTGCTAAACATAAACCATCCTGAATAGGTTAAACAATTTCTATTTTGAACTCAATGGATTCTGAGACAACTTTTACTTTTTCTCTGTAGCCAGTGGTTGATCTGTTTCATGAATTCAGTCAGTTTCATTTGAAAACAATACAATGCTATAGTATTGTGCTCTAGAATCTCAGAAATGATAACAAAGCTTACATGTTTGGTTTCTTCCTCTCTTTTTACAGACAATCACAAATGGATGACAAGATATTCCTTTTATGTTGCTCAGAAAGGAGCTTCATTGTCTGGCAGTATAGTCATGTCTGATCAGTTCAGACAAAAGTTGGACGAACAATTCATGAAAATTCTTGAAATATGTAGTTGATTCTTCTGTTGTCTACAGGTTGCATCTATTGGCTGATCTCCTTTGCCGAAAAGTTATTTTTTCAATGTCTTTTTCTTTGAATTTTTCTGACAACAAATTTTTGATGTTATCTGTACCTGGACAGGTCAAACATTTCCGAAAATAACACTTAATGGAGGGAGGTTTGCACAGTGGTTTAGCAAAACAATGTTTATTCATATCCTGTTTGCTATTTGTCATTGAGCTATTTTTTGCATTTTACATTTTGTTGGCTTGTACAGACACATACTGATTGGGTAGGGGAGACTGTTGTACCTTGCTCATAGTGTACCTTGGATCAATTGCTTGTTCCTCAGAACATGCTGGCAGCTAGAGGGCAACTGTAGAAATGATTCATACTTCACTCACCAGAGTGCTCTGCCAGCATGCTTTTGTAGTGCTGAGAGACTGAATACGTGAACGAAATTACATTACAGATTTAGAGTGCGAAAAGTAACAGTTTTTGTGTTTAGTTTCTGTTTTTTGGTGACCACTTGTTAAGGTTGACGAATACATCGTCTATCTCACTTCATTCTCTGTGATCTGGTGAAAAAACTGACATACATTTTGTAGATTTAAACATAACCTCAAAGCAGTAGTAAATATTTAATTGCAAGATGCACCATCTTGTACCTCGAATCACAATCACATCATGTACCTTGGATCAATGATTGTAGGTACAAGATGTTAAAATTTTGTGGTTTTGCATTTTAGGCCACAATGCCAAGAAGTAAAACGGGCAAAAAGAGGGTTCCTGTTGATCCAGAAGCCATGAACAAAGCAGTAAAAGCTTTCAGTTCTGCAGTAGAGAGCAAGATTTCCATCAGAGAAACCTGTAAAATTTATGATGTCAAATTCACAACATTTGTCAGACTTTTGCAATCATTTAAGCAGTCTGGCAGGGAGGAATATTCTTAAGAGATTAAGTATGGTACCAAAAAGGTGCTTAACGAAACTGAAGAATTACATTTAGTAAGGTATATACAGACCATTGCAAAAATGAAGTGTTGACTTACAAAATAGGGAGTCAGGGTACTCACACATAGATATGCTGCTGCTAACAATAAGAAAAGCCCATCTAAGCGGTATGAAGACGAAATTGCAGAGGAAGAGTGGCTGCGGCTATTTATTAAAATACATGTTAAAGCTTTATCAACAAGGAAGCCAGAAAACGACCACTTTTCCAGCAACCAGCTGTAACAGAACTACTGTTGAAATGTTTTTCAACAACCTCGAGGATGTCCATCGATGATTGGGCCCTTTCCACCACACCGTATTTGGACTCGTGAAACAGACCTGACAACTGTTGAGACCCCTGCTAAAATAGTTGCCCCCAAGAGGAGTAAAACAAATTGGCAGTGTGACTTCAAGTGAAAGAGGACACTTAGTAACACTGAATGCATGTATAAGTGCTCTCGGGAACAATTTTCCTCCAATGATTATATTTCTGAGGGTGAATTTCAAAAGCTTTATGCTTAAAGAGGCCCCTCCTGGAACAATTTGTAAAGAAAATCCATCTGGCTGGTCAAATGAAACACTTTATCTCCAGTTTCATGACTATTTCATAGAGCACACGAAGCCATTTGAAGAACAAAAAGTTCTTTTAATAATCGATAATCACGAGACACACTTGTCTGTGGAAACTGTGGAGAAGGCATCAAAGGCTGACATAGTTTTGCTTACATTCCCCCCCTCACACGTCTCATAGGCTCCAGCGTTTGGATGTTTCTGTCTACCCTTATCTAAAAATTAGTTACAACCAAGCTGTTGATGCATGGCTCTTAAACAATGCGGGTAACGCATTTGACATTATAATGTTTCAGAAGTTGTTGGTCCGGTTTACTCTCGTGTATTTAGCACAAGTAACATTGTCAGTGGTTTCAAGAAAACATGCATATTTCTGTTGAATAGAAATGTTTTCACAGATGATGACTTTTTAAGTTGTATGTTTAGTAACTGCCAAAGCCCAACAACAGCTTCATCATGGAATTTCAATATAGCACAAACCAAGTCTAAAAGCTGTATAAATATATTGTTTAAAGCTTTTACAGTATTATTATTACTCCCCTGCCTTATATTTAGTCTAAAATTTGTATAATTCAAGACCACCTTGTACCATGGATCACATAGGCAAATTTTGTAAAAAAATTAAAATTTTTCAGTGCTGGTTTTGGAATGTACTAGTTGTAAAAGTTACTGCAAAATATGTACTAAACAATGTGAAGTCTTCCTCATTACAATTAAGATACAGGTATATTGTTTTTATCCAGTTTTTGTAAAAAGTGATCCAAGGTACAACAGTCTCCCCTACTGCTAGAACCTGCCAGGACAGTTTTTCGCTCTTAGTTTGGTAAACTTTGAAAATCCTATTTTTTAATGTAGGATTTTTGTCTTTAAAAGATAAGAATGCTTCCATTAAATTGCATAAAATTAGTCCTTTTTGGCAGTGTGACTTTTTCTCCAGTCCCAGACTTAACAGAGAAACACCTTTTTACCAGTTAAAACTCTCCTGATTTCATCACACTCATAGAAATTACACACTGCTGTTACTACTTCTAGTGGCAGACTCTTGCCAGGTTTATGGTGAGGGCCCTCTGATATACCTTTATCATAGGTATTTTATCGATTGCCAACCATGTATTTTGGAGCATTAAATTGAGGCTCTGTTTTTCATACACTCTTTTTCATTTTCCCCTTCTTCTATTTGTGTGATTCCTCCCTATGTCCAGAAAAAATTTTACTACCAAAAAAAATAAATAAATAAAGGGGCCTACGTGCCACTGCCACTTTTACCCTAAGAACGGCAGACATGTTGATTTCATAATCTTTTTGTCCCATGTAATGCAATGTGAGAAGGGATATCTTAGATTTTCAAAATTGAATCTTCATGGGCTTCATCATGGTAGTAGTCTTGAATAGAAGTAAAAAGTTTATGCTTCATGACTGAATTAATTTTGATATTTTTTTTGTGAAGCATATGTTTTTGATATCCCCCCCCCCTTCCGCTTGAATGAGGGTGCAATTTTCCCAGTTCATGAAGAGAGTTGAAATTGGGGTAATTTTCTGAATCAGAAGTATTTAAAATTTCAGGCTCTAGGCTTAGTGTAGCACTGGCTTGGTTTTTTTTCTTTGTTGTTGTTTAGAGTTGATAACTCTTTTCTGCAAGAGTCACATACTTTAGCATCATCAGGCACTGGAAAGTTTTCAACTGTCCATTGTGTTGCTGTTCTAAGTGGTTTTCCCCCTCTAATTCTATGATTTTTTTTTAAAGGATTGAAATGTTTTATGCTTTGTGTTTTCCATTACTGCACAAACACTTACTTAACTCACAAACACTTCCACTTTACTCACATATCAAACATAAACATAATACTTTTTACATCATCAATTACAGTCCATCACTTTCAGTACTGAAGAAGCACTGTATTTACTAAACTCATGTCATATAGTAAAAATTCTAATGTAAGCATGTTTTTGAATGCATTTTCCTGTAAAAACCCATTATCATCCCGATGTTGTTGTGGTCTTTAGCCTGTAGACTGGTTTGATGCAGCCCTCCACGCTACCCTGTCCTGTGCAAGCCTCTTCATCTCCAAATATGAACAAAAACCTGCATCCTTTGAATCTGCTGATTGTATTTGTCCTTCGGTCTCCCTCTAAAGATTTCTACCCCACAAATTTCCTTCCAATGCTGGGTTGATGATTCCTTGATGTCTTATAATGTCCACCAACCTTTCCCTTCTCTTAGTCAGGATATGCCACAAGCTCCTTTTTCCCCCAAATATGTTGAGCACCTCCTCATTAGTTACATGATCAACACATCTAATCTTCATAATTCATCTGTAGCACCACATTTCAAAAGTTTCAATCATATTTTTGTTTGAACTCCTTATTGTCCATGTTTCACTCCCATGCAATTCTACACTCCAGACAATTGCTTTCAGAAAGGACTTCCTAACATCTAAACTACCTAATATTGAATGCCAACAAATTTCACTACTTCAGAAACACGTTTCCCATACCCATTCTGCATTTTATATCTTCTTTACTTCAGACATCAGAAGTTATCTAGCTATCCAAATAAAATAAAATAAAATAATAATAATAAAAAAACCACCTCATCTATTACTTTTATTGTCTCATCACCTAATCTAATTCCTTCAGAATCACCTGATTTTCTGACACTATTTTTATTACCTTTGTTTTACTCTGTTAATGTTCATCTTATACCTTCATTTCAAGACAAGTCCATTTCATGTAATTGCTCTTCCAGTTCCTTCGCTGTCTCTTACAGAATTATGTTGTCAGCTAACCACAGTGTTTTTATTTATTCTCCCTGAACTTTAATTCCTTCTCCAAATTTTTCCTTGCATTCCTTCAAAGCTTGCTCAATGTACAGATTAAACAACATTGGGGGAAAGGCTACAACCCTGTATTACTCCCTTCCCAACCACTGTGACCCTTTCATGCCCTTGGAGTCTAATGATTGCAGTCTGGTTTTTGTACAAGTTCAATATAACTCTTCGCTACCTGCTACCTTCAGAATTTCAAAGAATGTATTCCAGTCAAAATTGTCAAAAAGCTTTCTCCTAATCTACAAATGCTAGAAACTAATGTTTCCCTTTCCTTGACCTATTTTTTAAGATAAGTCATAATGTGAGTATTCCCTCGCGTGCTCATACATTTCTCTTAAATCCAAACTGATCTTCTCCAAGGTGGAATTTCATCCGTTTTCATCTGTCAATAATCTGTGTCAGTATTTTCCATCCATGATTTATTAAACTGACAGTTCTTAAATTTCTTTTGCATACCAGGTGGAACAATTTCTTTATGATTGGCTCTCATAAAGACATCAGTAGTTCAGATGGAATATCATCTACTCCAGGGGCCTTGTTTCTACTCAAATCTTTTAGTGCTCTGTCAAATTCTTCTCACGGTATCTTATCTCCTGTCTCATCTTTCTCTGCTTCATCTTCCATTTCTAGAATACTGCCTTAAAATTTATGTCCCTTGTACAGGCCCTCTATATATTTCTTCCATCTTTCAGCTTTTATTTCTATGCTTAGTACTGGTTTTCTTCTGAATGCTTGATATTCGTACCATTGCTTTCCTTGTCTCCAAATGTCTCTTTTATTTTCCTGTAGGCAGTATCTATCTTTCCCCTAGTTATACATTCTTCTACAGTCTTGCATTTCGGCTCTAGCCACTCCTGCTTAGGCAGTCGACATTTTCTGTCAACCTCATTTTTCAGACATCTGTACTTCCTTTTGCCTGCTTATATTTTTCATCAGTGAAGTTCAGTATCTCTTGTGTTATCCAAGGATTTCTGTTAGGCCTTGTCCTTCTGTCTGAACAATCGTTTGCGGCCTTCACTACACTCTCTTTCCTAGTTACCCATTCTTCTTCTTCTTCTACTGTTTTACTTTCCCCCATTTTAGTCAACCATTCCATAATGCTCCCTCTGACACTCTCAGCCTCTAGTTCCTTCAATTTGTACAGATTCCATCTCCTTAATTTTCTTCGTATTTGCAGTCACTTAACTTTTAATCTACAGTTCGTAATTATTAAGTTATGGTCAGAGTCTATATTTGCCCCTGGATATGTCCTACAGTTTAAAACTGGTTCTTAAACCTTTGCCTTACATGTGGTACTGTGGTACCTACCAGTGTCTCCTGGTCTCTTCCACATATATAACCTCCTTTCATGATGATTAAACCATGTGTTTGTGATTGCATATTGAATTGTGCTCTGCACAAAATTCTACCATGTAATCTCCTCTTTCATTCCTTTTTCCCCAGGTCTATTCACTTACTACATTTCCTTCTCTTGATTTCCTACTACCAAGTTCCAGTCCCCCATCACAATCAAGCAGAAAAGTTGGATTCTGTATAACAAATCACGTCAAGCAAAAATGTCTCGGCTGCAATTCAGACGGGAAATAGCAAATGTACTTTTATTTAAGTCTCAGGTCCCTCGAAAAAGAGCTGGGAGACAATCTGCATCAAAGGTTTCAGCAGGATATCAGATTCCATAGGGTTTGACTGGACTGATCATTTCATTCAGCACACTGAAGAGAAGAGAAAGAAAAGGTGTGCTGGAAGTAATTGCTAATCTATTGTAAGAACAACTATTCCTATAGTTCCGATGATGGCTTTTCCAATGTTGGTCTCTTTGCTGTTTACTGCCCCTTTTTTTTTTGTCCAATTTGGTCCCCCTTGGGGTTTGACCTCCACAACAAAATTACAGTTAACAATGTGAGCCATTTGGGAAGAACTCCTGACCTAGCCCTTATGGCGTGGATGCCCTTCCCTCCTCGTTGTAGCCCCCTACCCCTACCCCTGCTAAATCCACAGCACTTGCAGCCAGTGTGTGTGTGTGTGTGTGTGTGTGTGTGTGTGTGTGCGTGTGTGTGCGTGTGTGTGTGTGTGCGTGTGTGTGTGTGTGTGCGTGTGTGTGTGTGTGTGTGTGTGCGTGTGTGTGTGCGTGTGTGTGTGCGTGTGTGTGTGCGTGTGTGTGTGCGTGTGTGTGTGCGTGTGTGTGTGCGTGTGTGTGTGCGTGTGTGTGTGTGTGTGCGTGTGTGTGCGCGTGTGTGTGCGCGTGTGTGCGCGTGTGCGCGTGCGCGTGTGCGCGTGTGCGTGTGTGTGCGCGTGTGCGCGTGTGTGTGCGCGTGTGCGCGTGTGTGCGCGTGTGCGCGTGTGCGCGTGCGTGCGTGCGTGCGTGCGTGCGTGTGCGTGCGTGTGCGTGTGTGTGCGTGTGTGTGCGTGTGTGTGCGTGTGTGTGCGTGTGTGTGCGTGTGTGTGCGCGTGTGTGCGCGTGTGTGCGCGTGTGTGCGCGCGTGTGCGCGTGTGTGCGCGCGTGTGCGCGCGCGTGCGCGTGTGCGCGCGTGTGTGCGCGTGTGCGCGCGTGTGCGCGCGTGTGTGTGTGTGTGCGCGCGCGCGCGCGCGCGCGCGCGCGCGTTGGGGAGGGGGGGGGGAGGTATGTAACCTTCTGGCTGAACCTCTAAGAACACAGGGATGAGAATGCTGGTACCAGAGTTGTAACCTCCTCATGCAATCCAATGAGTAAATACCTGTCCTCCTTGGGCATCAGTGTTCCCGTCAATGGCCATTGTGTTAGGTGGCCTTTGCTGTGGCTGTGTGGCCCACGGGGAGAGTCTCTGATTGGAGTGGGTGGTACCAGGGTGTATGTTTCGCACCACGAAATGTGTGAAACTTTCACTGCAATATGACTGTACAATGGCCATATCTGGGGCAGGAATGGGACTTCTAATGCTGCTACTTCTGATAAGAGGACCTTCCCCTCCCTAGCTGCCCTTTGGGAGGAAGGCCAGGCACGACGGCTCGGGGTAAAACCCTTCCTACACTACCTGGTCTGCACCAGAACAGATGGAAGTACATTCACTACCACAGGGGATAAGGTAGAGGATGCTCTCTGTCTTCCTACTCATAAAAAGTGTATCCGTCTCTGCTGCTCTGTGCGCCTGCGACAATCTTGGTAACATCCCAGTGTCCATAATCCCTCACCAGACTTTGAATATGGTTCAGGGAGTCTTGCCTCATCGCCTGTCGCGGTGGCCGAGGGGACTGAGGCACTTCAGTCATGGTCTGCACGGCCACTACGGTCGGGGGTTCAAATCCCCCCTCGGGCATGGATATTTGTGCCGTCCTTAGTTGTAGTTAGTTCATAAGTGGTTTGTAAGTTTAGGGACTGATAACCCTGTAGTTAAGTCCCATAAACTCTACAAACATTTGAACATTTCTTGCCTCATCACCCCAACCACAATCTCCTTTTTCCAGTCAGGCCATTTCCTAGTCGACTAGGACAGCCGAGGTCATGGATGACAGTTGGCATTTGTGCCCCATTCCAGTGAACTGGAATCTTTTCCACTACCTCCCCTCTTCCAATTTCAATTGCATACTCCACCATGGTGTATACACCGGTCCCGGAAGTGATTTACACCAATGGCTCGATGGTAGGTGGTCATGTTGGCTACACTTAAAAAGCATGTGGGACATAACGAATTGTGTTCCTGCCGGCTGGCTGCAGTGTCTTCACTGCGGAGTTAGTTGCCATCTTTCGTGTTCTTGACCATATTCATACCTGCACTGCTGGAGAGTCCTATGTCATCTGCAGCGACTCCCTCAGCAGACTAAGAGCCCTTGACCAATGCTCCCTCTGCCATCCTTTAATAATAGCCATCCAAGAGTCCCTCTATGGCGTCAAACTATGCGGACGGTCAGTAGTATTTATCTGGACTCCAGGGGATCGCAGGAAATGAACTGGCAGACAAGTTAGTCAAAGAGACCACCACTAAACCTCTTCTGGAGGTCAGTATACCACCTGCTGATCTACATTCTATGCAGTCGAGTCTCTGGTTTGTGGAATACACAATGGCATACCCTCCAAATGCTCAACAAGTTGCGGACAATAAAGGAGACAACGAACGTCTGGAGGTCCTCTATGTGGGCCCCTCGCAGAGACTGACGTCCTCTGCCGGCTCCACATTGGCCATACCTGGCTGACACACGGTCACCTTCTCCATCATGAGGACCCACCTCAGTCTCGCTGTGGCGCCCGTTTATCGGTCGCCCTCATTTTATTGGTTTGCCCTAACCTGGTCGCCCAGAGGTGGCATTTTAATCTCCCTGATGCTCTGAGCTTGGTTTTAGCTGACAATGCCTCTACGGTTGAGTCAGTTTTAAATTTTATTCTTGCAAGTGGATTATATCATTCCATATCATTTTTATTGAGTGTCCAGTATCTGTCTATCCTCCACTTACCTAACACTTTTAGGTAGATGGTTTTAATGTGTAACAGAGCGGCTGGATGTTTTACTTTTATTACTGTGATCACCCAGCCAAGACACTCTGGTATCATCTTTAAATCTTTCTCTCCTTTCTCCGTGTTCTTTATTTGCTTCTTTTTTTCTTAACATGTTCAACCCTTTTCTTGGCGAATTTATCACATTGTTTTATACAACTTTTTAGTGATCTTTCCTGTACTCTTTATACTTGGAACAAGGGACTTATAACCTTTGTCATTTAGTCCCTTTCAAAATCAAACCATCCATCTCTCTAGTGTATTTGACAGCCGATGTGCTTTTGCAGTTTTAATTTCCCAATAAGTTATTGTCATTTATCTGTATGCTGAATCTGTTCTGACAATCATTTATTTTATTGATTTCATTTTTGGGTAATTTAAGATGCAGTATTCATTTATTTTCTTTGTTTATACATTGTCAAACAATTTAAATATTTATTTGGTTAGCATGCTTTCTTCAGTCACTTTTTTATAACTGATTTCTGCAATTACTGTACCCCTTTTTGAGATGTCAAAACTTTAATGAAACTGCCTACTGTAGTATTAATTATGACAGCATCTACAGCCTTAGTAAATTCCAAACAAATATCATTCCACAATCCATATAATGAAACGTCCTGACAACTATCTTAATCTCTTGCCTACTTTTCATCTCAGTTGATTCGTAACTTTAATTTAGAGTTGCTCTTAACCATGACGTCTTCTTTTTGCTTCTGGCCTTTTCAAAGTATATACCATCCTATTCTGAGTTGCTATTATCTATCATTCATACTACTGAAACCATATTTTCCAATATTTCTGCCATCTGTTTCTCCCCTTACTAATTAGAGAAGGGACTGAAAATAGTGTCTCACATTTTTCTACCACTTGGCTAGATGAGTAACTACTTCATAGCATCACACATCATTTTAGGTGATTTTAATTAAAATTTACTTTTCTGCCATACTGTTCTTCTCATTGTGTTGGAATTTTTTTAGGCTATATTCACTCTGTTTAAAAGGTAGATCTGAATCGACAAATCAAATTATTTTTGGTTTATAGTCACTTGGGCTGTACTTGACATTTCACCTCTGTGAAGTGAATGTAAATTTTTGATGCAAAAATAATTTTAATAATAAATCCTTACCCCTACATCAAGAAAATTCTTTGTCAAACAGAAGCCTCTTGTGTTCTTTAAACATTAAGGTTTTCGTCTCTTTGTTTCAGGCACAATGTCCATTCTCTACAGTGTAGTAGCAAGAGGCACAACTGTACTTGCCAAATACGCAGCATGCGCTGGAAACTTCGCTGAAGTTACAGAGAAGATCCTGGCAAAAATTTCTCCAGAAAACCATAAATTAACATATTCACATGATGCGTATTTGTTTCATTACATTTGTGAAGATAGAATCATATACATGTGTATTACGGATGACGTAAGTATCTGATGTCATTGTTGTGATAATTTATTTACACCTGTTTCATTTCATTAATTCTGTTAATTCCTCAATCTCCATAATTTTAATACATCAGTTTTATTGTATTCTTTCTGCTAGAGCTATTAGTTTGCATTGGTAATATGCAAGGAACATTTATCTATTGGTTCATTTATTTTGTTGTAGTCTGTTGATTCTCATGAATTATGCAATTACTGTCTCCTACCCACCCATGCCAAGAGGCCCAAAGCTCTCTTGTCGGTATGTGTGTGGTGCACACAGGTCCCTGAGCTTCTACCGGACTGCAATCCCTTCCTTGTAGTTCCTTCTTCCCAACCTTGCTGATCTCCATCCCATCCACCTCCCGGGGAGTTCAGGGGCTACAATTGACTCAGGGTTTCTCCTTGCTTGACATTAGAGGTGAGTAAAATGAGTCTTCTAGATAATTATTCTGTCACTTGTTGAGGTCATATTAAGAATTACTCAGCACTTGACAATTAAATGATCTTATTTATTATTGTTAGTAATTTTTTGTTTATATAGTGTATTCAGAGAAATAACTATAATAATAGAATTATAACTGTTTTATGATCTTCGATCATGGTACCAATGATCTTGCTGTGTGAAG
This sequence comes from Locusta migratoria, assembly GCA_026315105.1. Classification (NCBI taxonomy): domain Eukaryota; kingdom Metazoa; phylum Arthropoda; class Insecta; order Orthoptera; family Acrididae; genus Locusta; species Locusta migratoria. The sequence goes on from CM048746.1 coordinate 299,854,379, forward strand.
CCCCTCCCCCCCCCCCCCCCAATAATACTGCTCATCACTATAATAATGAAATGTCAGACGACAAATGTTTAGTGTTGTGTTTTAAGGCCCATTTACACTGAGTCCGAAACATTGTTCCTGGCTGCTACTAGACTGCCGATGTTGCCAAATTTCCTGTTGCCAGAAAATGGAGGGTTACAGCAAGTCTTTGTTTCACAGGGATTGCCTTCCATAAATTTGTGTCATTTTTTGGAGAAAAAGGGCCCTATAATATTTAGCAAAATTTCAAAATCTGAAGGCAACATCCTTGTGAAATAACGAAAGTCAGAAACGTGTGCCACATTCAGTTCACAAAGCATGTCATTCCCACCACGACTTTTGATAAAATGTTACTTTTTTATAATATGTTTTGGTCCAGCACCGATGCTACATTAATCTTTGCATCCTCTTTATTCCTCTATCAATAACAACACAGCACCACATCCTAGTGTTACTTCTTCCTCACTTGACATAGCTTAGCTCTGAGAATTCCATAACGCAAATATACACACAAACCCACTGTATCAGATGATATGAATACAAATATTCATCACCAGTGTAGTTGTGGACGTGAACAATGAACAGTGTTGTCCACTTTGAGTGGGAACAAGCTGCAAACAATGTTGCAAACAAAAACATGTTCTGAACTGTAAACTCTCCTTTAGAGAGAGCCACACTGAAAACATAAAATGCTAATGCTGACTCCATCCATCCTCTTTAAATACCCAAGTAAATTTGCATCATTAAAATAGCGCATAGTTATTTTAAGTATGTCCATGAAACTATATCAGCAATGACTGATAGCCAGATAAAAAGTGAACTTACAGTTTTAATACAATCTGCTGATCCCTTCCATTAAGTCACATTGTATTATACTGTAAATTACTTTCTTCTGTCACATTTAAAGAGATACTATTCTTTGCTTGTCTGAACTATTTCTGGTTGGCATTTCACTTCCTAATGGGCTATATCCTAGACCAGTACATTCTAAAAGACTTCATCACACTTAAATTTATATTCATTGTTAAAATATCTCTCTTTTCCAGTAATGCTCATCTTTGTATAGTTATTCTGAATTTCACATCCTATCTACTTCAACCATTATCAGTTACATATAAATAGGGTCTGTTTTTTGGGATATGATCAAGGATACAAAGGAATTTATGACATTGACTGCCAGTGGCTGTTGAACTGTATCAATGTGGAAGTTGAAAATTTGTGCTGACCAAGGATTCAAATGTGGGTCTCCCACTTACTAAACAGTTGTGCTGTCCATTATGCTTGAAGACATCGTGGACACCACAGCTGTATGGACTACACTAGCACACCTCTCATCGGATGTAACCTCTCATCGGATGTAACCTTTCTACTCGTCCCTACACTTCTGATGTAGTAACACGTTGAATATACTTTTGTACTTCTTTTGAGCATATAATTTCCACACCAAGTTTCCTTTTGTTCTTTTGTATCCTTTGTTTTAGCACAGTAATGATCAACACCATTAGTCATTCTTGTTAACAACAAAGAAGGGAATAATTGCTGTTTATCAACTGTGAGATGGATAATTTTTTTTTGAAGAAGTGTCAATATGCAGTGTACAATATATTTTCATTGTAGCAATCTTTTCAGTGGTTAACTAGACATATCACTTTTTACTGACTGTTGATGTAATAGGTTTCACTTCTCTTTGCAGAAATTAATTAACAATTAGATCTGACAAATGTAATACCTTAAAAAAGAAAAAAGCTTTTATTAACTGGTCACTGAAACTGGAACACTAGATTGCAATACAATATACTTTTCATCATTTCCAGTTTGTGTCAGTATTTTAATATTTTTGTTAAAAACTTTTATTATCTTTATTTCTGAAATGATTAAAATCAGATGACTATATGATTTGTTGCGGGCCCATATCTTGGGTTTTATTGATAATAGAAAGAAAGAGTAAAGAGTTCTGGAAAGCCCTTGGCCTAGCCATCTTTGTTTTATGTACTGGAAGAATGGACATACTCTAGTTATCAAAGTTTAAACATTGCATACTTCTTCTAGCTCAGGCAAAAAGAGCAGATAAGTCTGGTCTTGTGCATCAGGTATGGTCTATGATGAGCATTATGGGCTTACAGAAGCATAGTTTTTTCATGGGCAAAACCTAAAAACCATGGCTTGTATGTACCAAAACAAATAATTATGAGGATCAACATTAATTATAATTTCTATTCATAGCAAAATGTCAAAATTTTTCTTGTACCTTGTGAAGAAGGTAATATTGGAGAACCAAAAAAACTTACTTAAAGATCAAAGGGTAAAAGCTGCCACCACCACCTCTTTCACTGCTTCAGACACTTTCTCTGCATATTACTGAATGTGAATTGGTGGTTGTTTTACTAATCACCTGTGCAGAGAAAGTTGTTTTGGCTTCTACGTAGTGTGTGTTGCTTGTTGAAGAAAACTGCTTCGCAGAGAGGAGGGGAAGGGAGGATTTCTACACATCCTACAGTTTGATATCTTTTACAATGGGAAATCCAGTTTAGAGTGCCAACAATAGATGATAGATAACTTGCTGCAAAAACGATCACTGAGCCGCTGACAGGCATGCAATATAATCAATCACATCCGCACAACTTAAAATTTCAAAATCACTCATGCACACTATGCACATGAGCACCCTCTCTGGCCACTCCGGCATTATAAGTGTCTGGACAGGGAGTGAGGAGGGGAGTGGAGGGGGAAGGATGTGGATTAAGTGTGGGGAACGAATGTTCCACATTACATGATTGATGGTAAAGGCTCTCGTAGGTGGGAATGCAGAATGCGGCATAGAATGCAGTGAAGGAAAGGGATGGGAGAGCATAAATGGGAGGTGTAGAGTTTTGTGTGGGGAGGGAGGGAAGATTTAAACTGATAAAAATAAATAAAAAAGTAATTCAGGGGATATTGAAATATGACAGAAGATAAATAAAGGATACACCCAGGAAGGCATGCATTGGAAGAAGGAAGGAAGGGAGCTTGGAGTTTAATGCCCCGTCGACAACGTGGTCATTAGAGACAGGGCTTACACTCTGAGTGTTTGGGTTAAGGATGTGGAAGGAAATTGGCTGAGCCCTTTCAAAGGAACTATCCCGGCATTTTCCTGTAGTGATGTAGGGAAATCACGGAAAAGTTAAATCTGGATGGCCAGAGGTGGATTTGGACCACCATCTTCCCGAATGTGATTCCAGTGCCTTACCACTGCGCCACCTCACTTGGTCACATGCATTGGAGAGGCATACAGGTTGGATAATGAATGGGGGAGGTGGAGCAGTGTTAGGCACAGGGTGTAGGGATGATTAATTATTTTAGGTTTAGGCTAGGGTGCTTGTAGGACCATAGAACATATTGAAGAGACAACTCCCATCTACACAGCTCAGAAGAGCTGGTGGTGGAGGAGAAGATCCAGATGGCCCCGGCAGTAAAGCACCCATTGAAGTTTAGAGTGTTGTTTTAAGCCACATGCTGTGCCACAGGGTGGAACAGGAAGTGCTGGGTGGGTGGATTGGGCACGTTTTGCATTGGGGTCTTCCACGGGGATATGATCCCTGGAGTAAGGGGTTGGTTTGGGAGTGACACAGGGATGAAGTACAGTGTTATGGAGGTTGGTTGGATGACGGGACACCACTTTGATGGGCTGGAAGTATCTTAGGTAGGACGTCTCTCATTTCAGGGTATGATGACAGATAGCAAAAAGTGGTATTGGGTGACAAGAGGGACACTCCTTTGTGGCTGTTTATTGGGGGTGAAGGGATAATTGGTGATGTGAGGAGATATGGCACAGGAAGTCTGTTTGCAGACAAGGTCAGGAGGGTAACATCTGACTGTGAAGGCCTTTGTGAGGCCTTAGACATGCAGATTCGCCATCCACAGGTGGCGAGGCTGTGTGGGAGGGATTTTTCTTTATGTGGAATGGATGGCAGCTGTCAAAGTACAAGTACTGTTGGTAATTAGTAGTTTTTAATGTGGATGGTGGTATGGATGGAGCCATTAGTGAGTTGGAGGTTAACACTTAGGAAGGTGGCATGCTGAGTTGAGAAGAAACAAGGATAGGGTGTCCTGGCCTCAAATATCATCAATGAACCTGAAACAGACTAGGGGTTTGGGGTCTTAGGAGACTAGGAAAGATTCCTCTAGACGGCCCATAAATAAGTTGCCATAGGAGGGCACCATGTGGGTGCCCGTGGCTGTACCACAGATTTGATTGTATATTTCTCCTTTAAAGGAAAAGTAATTGTTTGTTAGGATGTAATAGGGTATAAGGATTAAGTTATTCAGACTGGAGTCTGAAAGACACTGAGAAAGGTAGTGTTCAAGAACAGCAAGACCATGGGCACGTGGGATATTGGTGTATAGTGAAGTGGCATAAACAGTTATGAGTAAGGATCTAGGAAGTAAAGGGTGGGGATGGCGGATAGTCAGTGAAGGAAGTGGTTGTGTGAGGATAGGTTTCGAACAATTCATTGGGGTGCTGGCCAACGAGAGCTGAAATTCTTTCAGTGGCAGCACATTAACCAGCCACATTTGGGTTCCCAGGATTGTTAGGCTTTTAGATTTTTGGGTGTATGTAGAAGGTAAGTGTGCTTGATGTTGAGCTGCTAATAGAGGTGGATTCAGGGGAGGGCAGAGATTGTGGGTCATATTGGACTTTTGGGATGGAATCATCCTGACACAACTTGCAGGTGGTTGAGGCCTTCTGCCACAAAATCACTATGATTAATCAAAACTGTGGTGGAACCTTAGTCTGCAGGGAGGATTATTAGGTTGGGATCTATTTTGAGGGTGAGTAAGGAGACCTTTGGATAGGACTGAAACTTCTGTGGGGGTTGAGGTTCTTGGCAGAAGTGTTGTCAGGTGGTTGAGGTTTTGGGTATTGGAGTGGTTGTGGGGAGTTTTTTTTAGAATAATGCTTGCCCACATTTGGTATGTGTGTCCATAGACCTACTCATAACGTTGAGGTTCTCCCTAAGACATACACTCCGTTCCACTGCCAGCATCAATGACACTGAAGGCCAGCTACAAAAGCTGTAAGTCAGCTTACACAACAGCTATATGATACCCTTCACAACCAAATCAGAAGAATTATCTAGGACAGAAGGGTGTGCAGTGGCCTACTGTCAAGTGGGATCATGCTTCCATGTTATTCTAAATTTGACACAGTTTTCTAATAAATGAAATAACATTATTCCTTATCAGCCAATTAAGTTTAATTTTCTCTTCCTCCCCACAGTGAAGTTTTTTCCTTCATCTCCTTCTGGACTTCACTTTCTTTTAAGGCAATGTATTTAAAATGAGGAGCAGAAAATTGTGTCATTACTTCAACAATGAAGAAAGTAAAGTCTTAATTAGCAAATCCTAGAGTACTCCCTCTCGACCTAACATTACTGAATAGCTTTTCACTACTTGTCTACTGTCTTTCTTCAAGTTATCCTTCTTCTATCTTTTGCATAGCTGTCTATGACAGAACTCTTGGTGGCTTGGTTCAATTTTGGTGGAGTTAGTTTGAATTGGGATGGTGTAACTTACTTTGACCATAGTATGTTGCTTATTTGCCAACTTGGTAGGCACGTGAAGTAAGCTATGTGATATCATTGGACTTCACCTTCTCCCACTTGTCCATTTGCATATATATTTCTGAAACAATATGAATCACACTTTAGAAACATTCATACATAGTATTGTTACTTGTCTCACATTTGACTTGTTGAAAGAAACTGTGGCAACCATTTCCACTAATACCTTACAAAAATGTCTGTTGCTGCATAATCTTTAATATTATTGATTTGGAATCACTTATTTCATGTGAAGGAACTGTTAAAAGTTAGAACTTTCTTATTTAATGTACAGTACAATCCCAGTCACTGTTATTTCAAAGGAAAGAGGTCAGGTTAGAATGTTCTGTTGTATTGAGGACAGGAGCACTAGCTCATTCGGACATGGATGTGGGAGGGTATTGGATGTGAACCTTAATCAGAATGACTGGATGGGAATTTGAACGTGTAACAGTCCTTGTGTCAACCAGTGCACCACATTTCTCGATAATGTTCCAGTTAGGCGTCTGGTAAGTAGATAGTGTCAGTGTCTATTTGATAGATTCCAATCTAATAAGTAACCTTGAGCACTTCTTGCACTAAGAACCCCATCATTTATTTATAATTTTTTTTCCATCAGGAATTTGAAAGAATAAGAGCATTTCAGTTCCTAACTGAAATAAAACAAAGATTCCAGTTAACATATGGTGCAAGGGCAAGCACTGCCCTAGCCTATGGAATGAATAATGAATTTGCACCTGTCTTAGCAAATGAAATGGTAAGATTTCTCATATTTTTAAGAATAAATGTTTTGATCACAATTTATCTGCTTATCATTGTCTGATTACGAAGAAAGTTCGTAGTACTGTATTATTAATCAATTAAATTGTAGCAGATTGTAGTGTTACACAGTAATAACAGCAGTAATGTAACATTAGAAGCAAGTACTTCAGAAAAGTGCCTTGACAAGCTACATATAAGAAAGTGAGAAGTAACTAATACTTTTTCCTTCTTTTTGCTTCTTACTTGTAGTGTTATGTTTATCTTATCATATAGTTAAACAGTGTCCAAGATTTTGTGATTTTAGTATTATTTTTGTAATTATGTAAAGATTGTCTTGGTTTCAGAGACATTATTCAGAATCGAAGGAGATTGATACTATGTCAAGAGTCCGTGGTGATTTAAATGATTTGAAAGATATCATGGTAAAAAATATAGGTAAGTGTAGTACATACTATGTACAGCATGTGATTATCTTACTGTATATTCTCAGAAAGTACAATTATTTACTCTTTTAAAGCTTATTCTTTAACTTAGTTGCACATCATGCCAAACAATTGACAGTCATGTAGCAACAGCTGGTAATTCTATATCTCACTGTAAAAATATTTTTGTCCTGTCTGCTGAGTCTTGACAGACTAGATCAGTAGGAACAAGACATTACATAATGGTTCTTAACCATATTGGAAGGAAAATCTTTTCCACTCATTGCTTTGAGTAACACTCCCATCTCTTCTGACCATGGGGCCCAGTTGACTGATTTGTAACTCTGCCGATATCCTAAATTTCACCAGTTTATTTTCATCATCTGTCTTTCTTTCCCATCATTTAGGAGGAGGAGCCATTGGCTCAAAAAGTTTGCCCATTTTCCTAGTTTGAGTGCCAAGGCATGGTGAGTATTTTTTAATCCATCACATCCAAATTATGTTAAGAGGTGTATCCAGAAAGTAAGTACCATTTGGAAATAATATAGTAAACATATTATTTTGAAGGAAAAAAAAAATTGTCACAAGAAAGAGCATATCTTATACTATGTTTCCACATAGTTTCCTCAGTTGTTGAAGCACTTGTCATAATGATCAATCATCTTCTCTAGTCACACCACATAGAATGATGCCGTCAGTAACCTAAGCAATCTGAAACAATATGTGCAAAATTGTTTGGAAAATTTGTGAGACTTTTCCTGCAAGTGTTGTCATAGTGAAATGTCTGTTCTTACGGATTTTTTCATGGATTTTCTTTACCAAGTCATCGTTGAGAAAAGAAGGCTGATCGCTCTGGAGCTCATTGCACTATAAACAGGCGACACAACATAGAGTAACCAAAATGACTGTTGAGAACAGACGAACAAGGAATGCCGATCACAGCACGGCAGCAGTTGAAATTCAAAATGGTACTTAATTTCTGGGGACAACTCTACGAATATCAAGAACTCAGATGGGAAACCAGTTCTCAGCAAAGAAGGGAAGGCTGAAAGGTGGAAAGAGTACATAGAGCAGCTCTATAAAGGAAATTAACTTAGGGACGATGTTGTAGGAAGCGAAGAGGAAGTAGATCAATCTGAAACAGGAGATACTATATTGAGAGATGAATTTGACAGAGTGTTGAAAGATCTAGGTCAGAACAAGGCCCCAGGAGTAGATGACATACCCTCAGAGCTACTAAAGTCTCCGGGAGAGCCAGCCATGACAAGACTATTTGGACTGGTGTGTAGGATGTATGATACAGGCGAAATACCCTCAGACTTTAAGAAAAATGTAATAATCCCCATTCCAAAGAAATCAGGTGCAGACAGGTGTGAAAATTACAGAACCATCAGTTTGATAAGTCATGTTTGCAAAATTTTAACACGAATTATCTACAGGAGAATGGAAAAGCTGGTAGAAGCTGACCTCGGGGAAGATCAGTTTGGATTCAGGAGGAACGTAGGAACCTGGGAGGCAATACTCATTTTACGTCTTATCTTAGAAGATCAATTAAGGAAAGGCAAACCTACATTTTTAGCTTTTGTAGATTTGGAGAAAGCATTTGACAATGTTGACTGGAATACACTCTTTCAAATTCTGAAGTCAGCAGGGGTAAAATATAGGGAAAGGAGAGTTATTTACAACTTGTACAAAAGCCAGGCCGCAGTTATTAGACTCGAAGGGCATGAAAGGGAAGCATCAGTTGGGAAGGGAGTAAGACAGGGTTGTAGTCTTTCTCCGATGTTATTCAATTTGTACATCGAGCAGGCAGTTAAGAAAAGCAAGGAAAATTTTGGAATAGGGATTATAGTTCAGGGGGAAGAAATAAAAACATTGCGTTTTGCTGATGACATTGTAATTCTATCAGAGACAGCAAAGGACCTGGAAGAGCAGTTGAATGGAATGGACAGTGTGTTGAAGAGAGCATATCAAATGAACATTAACAAGAGCAAAACAAAACTAATGGAATGCGGTCTTAGAAAATCAGGCGATGCTGAAGGAATTAGATTAGGTAACGAAACAATGAAGGTGGTAGATGAGTTTTGTTACTTGGGTAGTAAAATAACATGCGATAGTTGCAGTACAGAGGATATAAAATGCAGAATGGCAATGGGAAGAAAAGCATTTTTGAAACAGAGAAATGTGCTAACATTGAATATTAAGTGTAAGGATGTCTTTTGTGAAGGCATTTGGAGTATTGCCTTGTATGGGAGTGAAACATGGACGATAAACAGTGCGGACAGGAAGAGAATAGAGGCCTTTGAAATGTGGTGCTACAGAAGAATGCTGAAGATTAGGTGGGTAGATCGCATAACTAATGAAGAGGTACTGAACAGAATTGGTGAGAAAAGGAATTTTTGGCATACCCTGACTAAAAGAAGGGATCGCTTGGTAGGACACATTCTTAGACATCGAGGAATCATAAATTTAGCATTGGAGGGAAGTGTGTGGGGTAAAAATCGCAGAGGGAGACCAAGAGACGCGTATAGTAAGCAGATTCAAGTGGATGCGGGTTGCCGTACTTATGAGGAGATGAAAAGGCTTGCTCAGGATAGAGTAGGGTGGAGAGCTGCATCAAACCAGTCTCTGGACTGAAGACCATAACAACAACAACACCTCATATATTACAAACTGCTGGTTAGACTGCCTTGTGTACCTTTTACAGCCGGATGAACAGTCTTGTCATTGTTTGCTCTTTAGAGGATTTTGGTAATTCTGAGGGAATTACATCTTGTTTCAACTTAATCTTCCAGTGTTCTTTTTCTGAAGTTTGCAAGTTTCTTTCACCTAGTCATCTGTGTTGATACAGGTATGTATTTGCCCTCTGTCCATTCCCAATTAGACCTTTTGCCCAGTTCATTTGCTGAATTTTTATATTTTCCTATTTGTCAAGTTATTGAGAATTTCTCTTTTTGTCAATTAAGTCTGAACTCATAAGTTATCCAGGATTTCTCTCTTCTGGCTTCAGCATTTTTTTTTTCCTCTGATAGCTACCCAATTTTGTCGTCTTTGTATTCCTTCCTGCTGTTTCAGTTCAACATTGCCTAATGCTCCTTCTGAAAATTTTAGCGATCCAGGTACCATCTTGGGGATTACTAAAGTTTTTGCAATTTTTTTCAGTTTTAATCCACAGTTAAAAACAAATAACGGGCATCAGATTAATTCTAATTAAACATTATGTAGGGAATAATATTGTAGCAATCTAAATTAAAGAAGAGGAAGTATTATGTTGATAATTGGATGATGTGAAAATGCTACAACAAGAAAATTGTGTAAGTCTGTTTAGTTAGGGCTATTTGAAAAATTATAAATTTGAAAAACAAATCAGAGGTCAAAATGATGAAAAATTACGGTTTTTCTTTGCTGTAAGTGACATATCATTTAGCATGTTTCACTTGAATTCCCCTTGTACTAATTAACCGATATGTTTTCACCTCTAATCCTTATATATGTACTGTATATACGTTTTGCACTTAGGTGCATTTAACCCCCTTCTCCAAATTTGACACTCTGAAGCCAATTGGATATTAAAATCTTAACAGTTGTGGCTTTACTGCCAGGCTGGTGTCCAAAGTGATAGCATAAGTACATCTAAAACTATACACAATTGTATTTATCAAAATACAGGAGAATAAACTCTTAAAACAGTACACCAATGAAATCTGCCAAGTAGGTGAGAAGAAACCTCTTAAAAACAGAAGCACTAACAGAAATTAAGAAATTAACTGGCAACAAAATTTCACGCAAATTAAATTATGATACTTAGTGCTCTGGAGATGAGGCAGCGACAGCAGCAGAGCTGGCACTGGACTGACTGATAATTAGCGGTAGTAACGGTCTCTGAATTATTATTTCAAAAGTAATGACCATTACTGTTAATACAGTTATACCACAATGAAACAAGACAGTCAGTGTGTTCTTGGAAAAATGTTAGTGGTTCCTTAACCCTGGAATGGTCTTGTGGCATCTGGTAGATGCCAGCTGCACTTCCTTTACTTACTGTTGTTATACAGATATACTGGTGGCACTGTGGTGCCATCTACCTTTCCACTTAACTAAACACGGACGTATCTAGCTCATTAGTATCGCATTAGTCACCATATAGTATTGGAGGAAAGAATTTGTTTGCGGAGTGACATGGCTGAGAGCTACAAAATGCCAACTTTCCCATTACTAACGGTGAATATTAAAATTTAAAGTAGTAGTTTCTAATACTTGTTAGTAACAGCTGTTGCTGACAGATAATTTTTTTTCCTTCAGCTCGAATATGAGCTCCCAGAAAATCCACAGTTTGGAAAATTAACATGACAGGGAAATTTTACTCGGATTGTTATTCAAGGAAGATGATGAATCTAATGATGATTTTGGTATTAACAGTGATGTGGAAGAAGACAGCTTGGAAACAAGAGAAGATTATTTGAACACTGAGGAAGATGTGGACTCCAGTGAGAGTGAGAGTGACAGTGACAGTGACAATCAACTTGACGAATGTTTTCTTGGAAGGAATAAATATACAAAATGGTAAAAAGTTTCGCCGCCCCCCCTCCCCCCACACACACACAAAATTTCATACTCCAGGATAAAATGTTGTTACTTGTTTACCAGTAGTAAATGGAACATCCAAGAATGCAGGGAAGCCAATGGAATGTTGGGAACTCTTTTTCGATAACGAGTTGCTTACTAGTATTGTTGATCACACTAATAAAAAAGATATCGGAAGTACAGAGACTATTCCAGAGAAGGGGATGCTTATTTGACAGGCGTAACTGAAATAACAGCTCTGTTAGGAATATTATATTCATGTGCTGCAAGAAAAGACAATCATATGAACACCAAAGATACATGGGCATCCAGTGAAATGGGAATTGTCATCTGGTAATGAAAGATGTTTTAGGTTCCTTTTATACCGTCAGAGATTCAACAAAAAGGATAACCAAGAAGAAAGGAAAAAGGTCGATAATTTAGCTCCCATATGATGAAAAGCTAGAAGGTTTCAGAGGCAAGTGTTTCTTCAGGCAGTATATCCCTAACAAACCAAATAAGTTGGGCTAAAAATATTTGCTTTGGAGGATGCTAGAATGTATTACACAGCCAACCTGGAAATTTATACTGGCAAACAGCCTGCAGAGTCATTTGCTGTTAGTAACAAACCAACAGATGTTTTGAAACATCTCACTACTGAGATCTCAGGAACTGGGTGTAATATAACTGTAGACAATTGGTTCACGTCCTTGGAATTAGCTGATTACTTGACTCAGAATATTACTACTTTGGTTGGAACTATGTGGAAGAATAAACCTAAAATTCCCCCCCCCCCCCCTCCCCAGAGTTTACACAAACAAGGAATAGGGAGATAAGAATAGCACTGTTTGGGTTTCAGAAGAACGTAACTCTAAAATGTCATATGTGACCAAGAAAAACAAGAAAGTTTTGATACTATCCACACTGCATCATAACAACACAATTGATGCCACATCTGGCAATAAGAAAAAGCCAGAAATGTAACCTTTTATAATGCAGCCAAATCGGCCATTGATACTGTTGATTAGTTGTGCAGCACATATAATGTATCCAGAAGAACCAACAGATGCCACTTGATGATTTTTTATACCATGCAAATAATAGCAGTATTAGCACTGGGCACAGCGAGTTTCTAAAACTTTTAGCTTGCAATTTAGCTGACAATTACTTGTGTCAGTGTTCCCAGTGCTTATTGTTGCCAAGAAATCTTAAAAGATATTCAGAGTATTTTTCCTGATGAAGCTGCAGTCCAAACCCCTGAAAAGGACCACGGCTTGAAATGATAGAGGTGCTGTGAATGTGTTCATTCAAAAAACCGATACACCAAGTACAGATGCCACAGCTGTAAGAAATTTCTCTGTTTAGAACAAGCACAGCAAATATACACTGACTGCTGAGGGTACAGGTTATTGAATGTATTTCTGTTGTAAGCTTTATAATAGATTTAAGTGGGGTTGCTTCCTGATATGGATTTTCAATGATTTTCTGAATAAATTGAATTGAAAATTATGTAATGTGACAGTCGACAGTTTTGTGAAGCATTTTTATACGTAAAAATAGAAAAAATTCCAATTGTTACAATGCACATGTATTTTATGTTACTTGATTAGTAGTTTTTTTTTTAAATATAAATCTGAACAAATTGAACTGAATATTGTTACTGGAAGAATGCTTTTGGCGTCTGTGAGATGCCACACGACCTACAATGAAACAATATCCCATGCGACCACTGCAGGGTTAATAAAAACCATGATAGTACTCAGGAGTGTGCATCTCTTTCAAGCAAATGGATAGTCTGAAATGTTTCTTCATGGCTTAAAAAATATGCAAATTGCATGGGGAGACATCAGGACTGAATGGATGATGTGTAAGGCCTTCCCATGGAAACTTCTCCAACATAACTAACACGAAGTTGGCAGCAATGAGTGGCAACAGTGATGCCATTTCATCTAATCTGTAGAAGTTTCACTGGGAAGCCCTTTACATCTTTCAGACAGCATCATTCACCCCCCCCCCCCCCCCCCATGAGACCATTCTTAGACAAAGGGACGGCGAATGCCTGAGTATGAATAGTGTTTCAATAAGCAACCACAAACATTTTTCCACAAAGACATTGACTTATCTTGTAACACAATGGGATAAATGTATTAAGTTATCACAATTATTTTTTCAAATAATAAACAGTTTACTCCCATTTTCGTGTGTGTCATTTTCATTTCACTGTCACCAATATCTCGTAACTTTTAATCACTAGATAATATAAGTTCACGGTCTCCAGTTTTTTTCTTTCTTTGTGTGTGTGTGTGTGTGTGTGTGTGTGTGTTTCCATGACTTTCAGTTCTCGTTTTGACATTTAGCTTCATAACAAAACTTTTATAATGATTTAAGCCTTAATGTATGGGTGGATGGATGAAAAATACAGGTTTTATTTTACCAGTATTAAATTGTGAATTCTCTCATTTTATCATCCACATTTGTGCAAAATATTCATGACTCACAACATTCAGTAGTGTTTGTGGACTTAATATTTCTTGAGAACCTTGGTTAGTTTTGTATTTGAAAAATCATAATACAGAGATGGTTTTTATTTTTTTAATTTTATTTTCTTTTATTTATTTATTTTTCTAACTGCTCAGCCTTAAGTGATATCTTTTAGTCTGTAGGCTGCAAACGATCCAGTAGGTAAAAATAGTTTTATCAGAAGCTTCATATGAAGGTTATTGCTGCTTTCAGTGAAATATTTCTTTCCCCTTAAAGTCAGCTTAAAGTAGGTTGCAGCCTTTCCACCCCACAGTCTCTAATCTTGAATGTTCTATTGACTGTGAAGAATGTGTACCTCTACCTAAGCAGAGGAAGTGGGCCATTTTTTGAACATTGTAGTTGATCAAATGTGCTGTAAGGGGCCATTCTAGAATATGCTAATACAAATGAATCCAAAGAAATGAGAAAGCTACAATGATAGTTGAGTGGATATGCTTATACAATCTCTTAGAAGAGAGGGAACAAGATATTGAAAAATTGTTAATGGAATTATAGAAAAGTGATGAATGGCTCATTGTTAGGAAATTTACAGGGTGTGAAAATAATGTTCAAAAGAGATAATTGAAAGGCCAGTACTTACCATAGTTTGGTACGTGTGTGTGTGTGTGTGTGTGTGTGTGTGTGTCTACAAAAGATGAAAAGAAGATGACTTGCTGACGAAACTGGTAAGCACTGACCAGCCATTCTATCTTTTTGGAACATTATTTCACACCCAGTAGAAAATTTCCTTAATTAATTGAAATTTACAGTGTGTCCCAATTTAATCTACATCTGCTGATACCTCCAGTGTGGCACAATTCTGCAAAATAAGTCTCTAGTAAAAGAAGTAAAGTTTGAAGTGGGTCATGGAATGGTTATCATGAAATGACCTGGTACTAGAGACAGTCAGCAGGCACAAGAAACTCACTTGTTACTCATAAGCACAGTCGTTGCTTAGGAGTGGTGCAGCGAGCAGCTCTTAGCTCGAGCACAAGAACTTACAAGGGGTGCGACTTGGTCAGACTCATAGCGGAAGGAAATCAACCAAGTGTGGTGAACCCTCTGTTAGAATGTGGCATACAAAAAGACATAATAATAATAATAATAATAAGCATTATAAACTGTTAACAGCTGTACTGCGTGTTATAAAAGAAAACTCTTGAGAAAATATTCTTCTGTGTAAAAAAATAAATAAATAAAAAAATAAAAAAGGGGTGAGGGCGGTAATAATTGTTACAAAAAAAGGATGATTGAATGGTCTTGAACGACGGCAGAGATGAAAAAAGGAACAATACCGGTAAACTAGATAACATAAAATTTCAATGTTTTGTATGGCTGTCTACTAGTACTGTGCGATCTGCTCAGGGTGCTAATGAGCAATGTATTTCATTTTACAAAAAAATATATTTAGCTGCGTTTACATATTTTTTTATTAATGCATAGTCGTAAGCCTTACCGCATAGTAGCCTGATTGAAGTACTGTATTTCCTGGTGACATTAGTGGTGTCAGTACATTTTTAATCCCCTGTCACTGAATACCACCAATATATTTTCACTTAAACAGGACCATCGCTAACATCTAAAGGACAACAGTTCATTGTTGGCCTTTTATAAAATCTAAACGTTGCAAGGAGGATGGCAAAATCATTTAGAATTACAATAAGAAGAAATTCTGCGAAAAGATTGTAACTATGCTGATTAATCATTTACGTGATCTGAAGGCTGACCATTCCATCATCATTCTCCCAGCCGACAAGGGATCCACGACCGTGGTACTTGATCGGTGGGAGTATGTGCTGAGGGACCGCGTCAGCTTTCAGATAGTACCACATATAAAGTCTTTCATGGCAATCCCATACCTGATGCCCAGGCAGAGCTTAAAGGAATCCTCGAAACCTTAGGCCCCCTACAAAACCTTTCACCTACCTCCATTAACCTCATGACCCCACTGACACCCCGCACCCCCATCCTTCTACCTACTTTCCAAGATCCACAAACCCAATCATCCCGGCCGCCCCATTGTGGCTGGTTACCAAGTCCCTACAGAACAAATCTCTGCCTACATAGACCAACACCTTCAACCCATCATGTGCAGTCTCCCATCATTCATCAAAGACACCAACCACTTCCTCGATCGCCTGAAATCCTTACCAGCCTGTTACCTCCAGAAACCATCCTTGTAACTATTGATGCTACTTCCTTATACACAAACGTCCCGCACGCCCAGGGCCTCGCTGCGATGAAATACTTCCTTTCACGCCGACCACCTGCAACTCTACCTAAAACCTCTTTCCTCTTTACCCTAGCCAGTGTCATCGTAACTGACAAATTCTTCACCTTACAAGGCGAGACATACCAACAACTAAAGGGAACAGCCATGGGAACCAGGATGGCCCCCTCATACGCAAACTTATTTATGGGACGCTTAGAGTGAGCCTTTCTGGATACCGAAGCCTGTCAACCCAAAGTTTGGTGTAGATTCATTGATGACATCTTCATGATCTGGACTCACAGTGAAGAACTCCAGAATTTGCTCTCCAACCTCAACTCCTTTGGTCCCATCAAATTCACCTGGTCCTATTCCAAATCCCATGCCACTTTGATCAATGTCGACCTCCATCTGTCCAATGGCAAACTTCACACATCCGTCCACATCAAACCAACCAACAAACAACAGTACCTCCATTATGACAGCTGCCATCCATTCCACATCAAACGTTCCCTTCCCTACAGCTTCGTGGCAAAGGAGTCTGCTCCAGTCCCGAATCCCTGAACCAGTACACCAATAACCTAATAACAGCTTTCACATCCTGCAGCTATCCTCCTGATCTGGTACAGAAGCAAATTGCCAAAGCCACTTCCTCATCCCCCCAAATTCAGAACCTTCCAAAGAAGAACCCCAGAAGTGCCCCCTCTTGTCACCGGATACTTTCCGGGACTGGAGCGGACTCTGAATGTGGCTCTCCATCAAGGATACGACTTCCTTAAATCCTGCCCCGAAATGAGATCCGTCCTTCATAACTTCCTTCCCACTCCACCAAGAGTGTCTTTACGCCGCCCACCTAACCTCCGTAACCTCCTAGTCCATCCTTATGAAATCTCCAAACCACCTTCCCTACCTTCTGGCTCCTACCCTTGTAACCAACCCCGTTGTAAAACCTGCCTTGTGCACCCTTCCACCACCACTTACACCAGTCCTGTAACCCGAAAGGTGTACGCGATCAAGGGCAGAGCCACTTGCGATAGTACCCATGTGATTTACCAACTTACATGCCTGCAGTGTGAAGCATTCTGTGTGGGAATGACCAGCAACAAACTGTCCATTCGCATGAACGGTCACAAGCAGACAGTGTTTGTTGGTAATGAGGATTACCCTGTGGCTAAACATGCCTTGGTGCACGGCCATCACATCTTGTCACAGTGTTACACCGTCCGGGTTATCTGGATACTTCCCACCGACACCAATCCTTCAGAACTCCGGAGATGGGAACTAGCCCTTCAGCATATTCTCTCTTCCTGTTGCCCACCTGGTCTCAACCTCCGCTAAATTTGAATTCCCGCTCACCATCTTTAACATCTTTGCCTTGATTCTCTGGAAAGAGCCTCTGCCTCAAGTGGCATGTCTGACTAACTTCTTAAATTCTTTGCTTTCTACAGTATGTCTGCCTTGGTGTGTTTGCATCTGTGTAAATGTGTGTGTGTGTGTGTGTGTGTGTGTGTGTGTTTTGTTTACCTTCCTTTTCTTACCCCCAGGTAAGTCTTTTCCTCTCCCGGGATTGGAATGGCTCCTTACCCCCTCCCTTAAAACCCTCATCATTTCCTTTTCCCTCTCCTTCCCTTCTGCCTGAAGAAGCAACTGGGTTGCGAAAGCTTGCGTGTGTGTGTGTGTGTGTGTGTGTGTGTGTGTGTGTGTTTTATTTATTTGTGCTACTATCACTACCTGTGCTCCTTCGCCTGGTGAGTAATCTTCATCTATTATATATTTTTCTCTTCACTTCAGCGATATCGGCTAGTATAGGAGTAACATATGACACCTTCTATATTTTACCATGATTGAAAGAGACATTTCAAGTGCTTCTGACATATTCTTTTTTTTTTTTTTTAAATGAATAAGTAATTTAGATGTGTTTGTGTTTTGAGTGATAGGAGTAAAGAGGGAGGGGTGGCATATTTTACATGTTACAATTATATTAAGTTGTGATTGCAGCCAGGTATATTACAATCAGTCTCAAATAAAAATATTTTTTTCACAGAAAACGTGGCTCGGAGAGGGGAGAGACTGGAGCTACTGGTGAATAAGACTGAGAATCTGAGTGCAAATGTAAGCGACTAGTACTGTTTAATGAGCATACAAAATTGTTACTGGATATAAGACTTTCCAATCTCATCTACTCTTTTCTTTGTTTTCAGTCAGTCACTTTTCGGAAAACTAGCCGAAATCTTGCAAGATCGATGTTCTGGAAGAACGTGAAACTGTATGTTATTATTGGTGTAGTTATTACGGTGAGTAGTAAAGTTGCATACATAAGGTGTGACTTAGTTTCATTAACAAGATAAATTTTATTTGTTAAACATGTTAAGCTACTTATTGCCATGACGGAGATATTGATGTTTGGTTCTCTGGAAAGTGTAGATGCTTTTATTTTGGATGTATAATGTTTGTCTTGGAGATATGTCTGCCAGATAAGTTATTTGCTTAAATCTGTATCAAGAAATTTATCTTTAATATAATTAGAATATCTATATATGTATTTCAGTGTGAGACATATATTAGTACTTCATCACAGGTCCAGTAATAACATTTGAACTTGTCCAGGAATCCGAAAAGGCAAGCTTAAAAGGGCATGGACCATAAGGGTGGCATTTATGGAAATTTGAGCAGGGAGGAGATAAGTGTGGGCAGTCAGGAGGTTAAGATGACTATTGGCCTGAAGCAGGAAACTCGAGTTCAAATAACAATCTGGCTCAGATTTTCTTTTGTCACCATTGAATTATTCCTTCACCCTTCCTCCCATTAAATGTGCAAATAATAAAAGTATTGGATCTGACATTGTGTTGTTTGTCTAATACCACTTTCAGGAGCCTCTATTGTCTTCTTGTTATATTTGTTTATCATCCACATTTAACATCTGTCAAAGGCCTGTTCTTTTCATTGGGGGGGGGGGGGGGGGTGGTTATAAATTCAAGCAAGCCGACAGTACTTCGGTAACCACAAAAGACATTTTGCATCACAGCATTATTCAGAAGTAAACTACAGAATAACATGCTATAGTATCAATGTGAGAAATGAAAGTTACTACAGTTTTCACTATTACTTTCCAACAGTGGGCTCAGACTCCTATTGCGAACCACAACGATGTCAGTGTGAAATCACCTCCCCACCCCCTACCTCCTCCTCCGGCCACCAAAAATCAGTTTGCGATACCTGCCTCTTGGTTTTGTCCACCTTTTCCTGCATTTTCTGATGAAGAACCAGATGCATATGGACAATATTTGAAAAAGCACTTTCAGGCTTTCACATTCACAGTTTTAGAATTGTGTCCGATATTATTTCTTCCATGAATTTCACCATGTCTGAATCAGTTATTATGTCAACTGGCACCCCTGCAGGCCCCACCAACTTTTTTTTTTTTTTTTTTTTTTTTTTTTTTTAAATCAAATGTGCACTCTTCTTTCTAAGTATTACTGTAAGCAGAGTCATTCTATTACTGCCAGTGTTGAATTACATCACCGTTGTAAGCAGGTTCATCAGTTTCAGTTGCAGAGCTCTACTGGCTGAGTCGCCATTGTCATTTTGTCACAGTGTTCTCAAGGAGTTGTATTCAGGCCAAATGGTGACGGATGCTATTATTTACTTGGTCATAGATCGAGATGTACGAGATTGAGTGCTTCAGTGTGAAAACCCGTTCCTTTCCAATGTCTTGCAAATTGCAAAGCCTTTCAAAGATTAGAGGATGGCAGGAAATAAGATTGAAGCACGGCGTGATGTCTGCTATTTAACCCTCCCTTACTCGTCTACTTGTAAATAGTATGCCAGAGGACCAGATAAACACAACAGCATGCATGGGGTCCCATTGTCAAGTCAGTTGACCTTGATCTCAGCAGCAGTTTCAGCAATAACATAAACAGGTCAGTAATCTGCAAAGTGCATGTTCAGGACTCGCCTCACATGCAAGTTGTATTGTGCACCACAATCAGCCAAACTGTTGTAAACATTGGGCAACATGCTGCAACTGTAACAAAAAGGGTCATATTGCTATTGTCTGTAACTCAAAAATTCTACCATAGGGTTAAATGTAGGCTTGGCCATAAATCTAGTTACTACTATTTCAGTTTCTCCTCATATATGTTTCATTTAGGTCCTCTTTTGCAAGATGTTGTGTGTGTAGGTTGATACAGGGGTGTTAGGCACTGTTTAATTTACAGACATACAGTATTTTGCCAATGCTTGGCCTCATACTGCTCAACTGGACAAATTTCATTGGGAATTACAGGTTCATCCACCTTACGCTTTTGATTTAGCACCATCAGACTTTCACATATTTCCTATAGTCAGGCTGGAACATGATGATTCCTGGCTCCACCTACTGCGCTGGGAGACCACTTAGAGAAACAGAATGCAACCATGTTGCCAAACAGTTAGTTCGCTGCCAGGCAGTATAGCTAACGGTTGCAGTTGTCTGACTGAAGTGGCAAAAGCGCTCAGCGCAGCCAGACACATGAATGCGCAGATGAATGTTCGCATTAGTCTTACTCCAATGATCTGTTACCACAGCTGGCGCTCAAAGCTGATTGGCACAACCACCAGGGCTCATAATATTTAGACTCGACTATAAACTGTAGGTATTGCTTGGTGGAAAGTGCCTGGAAAATTATGAAATTTTAAAAGAAATTGTTGCTAACTGGTTTAATGGTACAGTAGCTGAATTATTTGTTGCTGGGATCCAAACGCAGGTGCCATGAATTAACAAATGTTTAAATGTTCATGGTAACAATGTTTAAAAGTGAAAAAATGTGCATGTTTCAGTTTGGGATACAATTTACATTCATAGATAAAGTTTCTGTTACTCCTTTACAAATCAATTCTTACTTCAGGAATTTCCCTTTTCCATTGTGTGAATGGCACTGTTGCTGTAGAGTGTGGAGAGTGGTGTGTGTGTGTGTGTGTGTGTGTGTGTGTGTGTGTGTGTAGGTTGATACAGGGGTGTTAGGCACTCTGTTTAATTTACAGACCTGTGGTATTTTGCCAAGGTTTATGTAACTAATCTTTTTGACATACCTGTCTGTGACTTCGAATGTTATTTTTGTGATGAATACCAATTTCATAATGCTTTCAGATTTAATCTGCAGTCCATATCCAAAACTCTTTCTTTTACCATTATATAAGACATTCTGGTGTCTCCAGGTCTCTTTCACAAATTTATGTGAACTATTTTATATTTAAACCAACTGTTGCTAATATTTATTAAATTGTGCTCCATGCCAAAGTCTGTCTAGGGGCTTCCCCTGTACTTTCATTTCATGTTCTCTTCTTCATTTTCCATTTATCAAATTCCAGGCCCTTCAATTAAAATAAATTTCCATCTTGATTAAATATCCAACTAATCCTTTTCGTGTTGTACATTATTTCCTTATTTTCATAATCTGCAGAACATAAAAGTATTTAAACTTGTATTGTTTTGGTGCATGTTAGGGATTATATGTATCTTCATTTGACAACACATTCACTAAGCTGTTTGTAGTTGTTACCCTAATTCTTATTTTGATTTTCTTTATTAGACCTACTGTTATGTTACTTCTATTTGATTTTATATTACTAACTTTATACTGAACTGGTTAGTACTGATGTTTCTGTCTCTGCACTTCACTAAGTCCCTCTCTATCTGACCAGCCTATCCATATCCCCTTTTAAATTTTGTAACCTACCTACCCTTTTAAAAGAGCTAATATTCCATTCTCCAACCCTTAGATCACAGCACACTCTATAAACATGTTATAGGTCTGGAAACTGTTCCAACTTATTTTCCCTCCTCTGTGAATAATTGTTCTTTCTTGTGTTGTTGTTATGGCCTTCAGCCTGGAGACTGGTTTGATGCAGCTCTCCACCCTACTCTATCATGAGCAAGCCTCTTCATCTCGTCATAAGAAAGGCAACCCACATCCATTTGAATCTGCTTACTACGTGCATCTCTTGGTCTCCCTCTGATTTTTAACCCACACACTTCCCTCAAATGCTAAATTTATGATTCCTCGATGTCTAAGAATGTGTCCTACCAAGCGATCCCTTCTTTTAGTCAAGATATGCCAAAAATTCCTTTTCTCACCAATTCTGTTAAGTACCTCTTCATTGTTATGCAAGCTACCCACCTAATCTTCAGCATTCTTCTGTAGCACCACCTTTCAAAAGCCTCTATTCTCTTCCTGTCCGCACTGCTTATCGTCCATGTCTCACTCCCATACAAGGCAACTCTCCACACAAATGCCTTCAGAAAAGATGTCCTTACACTTAATATTCAATGTTAGCAAATTTCTCTTTTTCAAAAATGCTTTTCTTTCCATTGCCATTCTGCATTTTATATCCTCTGTACTGTGACCGCCATATGTTATTTTACTACCCAAGTAACAAACCGCATCTACCACCTTCATTGTTTCGTTACCTAATCTAATTCCTTCAGCATCGCCTGATTCCATTATCTTCGTTTTGCTCTTGTTAATATTCATTTTATATGCTCTCTTCAACACACTGTCCATTCCATTCAACTGCTCTTACAGGCCCTTTGCTGTCTCTGACAGAGTTACAATGTCATCGGCAAAACACAATGTTTTTATTTCTTCACCCTGAACTTTAATCCCTATTCCAAATTTTTCCTCGGTTTCCTTCACCACCTGCTCGATGTACAAATTGAATAACATTGGAGGAATGCTACAATCCTGTCTTACTCCCGTCCCAACTAATGCTTCCCTTTCATGCCATTCGAATCTAATAACTGCGGTCTGGCTTTTGTACAAGTTGTAAATAATTCTCCTTTCCCTGTATTTTACCTCTGCTGACTTCAGAATTTGAAAGAGTGTATTCCAGTCAACATTGTCAAAAGCTTTCTCCAAATATACAAAATCTAAAAATGTAGGTTTGCATTTCCTTAATCTATTTTCTAAGATAAGACGTAAAGTGAGTATTGCCTCCCGGGTTCCTACGTACCTCCTGATTCCAAACTGATCTTCTCCAAGGTCAGCTTTACCAGCTTTTCCATTCTCCTGTAGATAATTCGTGTTAAAATTTTGCAACCATGACTTATGAAACTGA
Source organism: Locusta migratoria (assembly GCA_026315105.1). Taxonomy (NCBI): domain Eukaryota; kingdom Metazoa; phylum Arthropoda; class Insecta; order Orthoptera; family Acrididae; genus Locusta; species Locusta migratoria. Next base: position 299,877,547 of record CM048746.1, read on the forward strand.
TGGTTCTGCAATTTTCACACCTGTCTGCACCTGATTTCTTTGGAATGGGGATTATTGCATTTTTCTTGAAGTCTGATGGTATTCGCCTGTCTCATACATCTTACACACGAGGTGAAATAGTTTTGTCATGGCTGGCTCTCCCAGAGACTTTAGTAGCTCTGAGGGATTGTCATCTACTCCCGGGACCTTGTTCTGACATAGGTCTTTCAGGACTCTGTCAAATCCATCTCTCAGTATAGTATCTCCTATTTTAGATTGATCTACTTCCTCTTCCCTTGCTTCAACATTCTCTAAGTTCAGTTCTTTTGTAGAGCTCCTCTATATACTCTTTCCACCTTTCAGCTTTCCCTTCTTTGCTGAAACTGGTTTTCCATCTGAGTTCTTGATATTTGTAGAGCTGTTGTTCTTGTCCCCTAATGTGTCTTATGTTTCTGTAGGCAGTATCTACTTTTCACCTTCTTATACATTCTTCTACAGATTTGCATTTCTCTTCTAGCCACTCCTGCTTAACCATTTTGCACTTCCTGTATTCCATTTTGCCTGTTTCATTTATTGCATTTTTATATTTTCTCCTTTCATCAATTAAATTTAGAATTTCCTGTGTTATCCAAGGATTTTTTGTAGGTCTTGCCTTTCTACCTATTTTGTACTCTGCTGCCGTCACTATTTCAGATCTCAATGCTACCCATTCCTCTTCTACTGTTTTATTTCCCTCCCCATTTCTGTCAATTGTTGCCTAAAGCTCCCTCTAAAATTCTTAAGAACTTCAGGTTCCCTCATTTTTTCAAAGTCCCATCTCCTTATTTTCCTACCTTTCTGCAGTGTTTTCAGTTTCTGCCTACAGTTCATGACCAATAAGTTATGGTCAGAGTCTATATCTGCCCCTGGGTATGTCTTAACAGTTTAAAACCTGGTTCTGTAATCTATGTCTTACCATTATAAAATCTATCTGATACCTTCCGGTGTCTCCTGGTGTCTTCCACACATACAACCTTATTTCGTGATTCTTAAACCAGGTGTTTGTTATGATTAAATTATGTTCCATGCAAAATTCTACCAGTCGACTTCTTCTTTCATTCCTTCTGCCCAGTCCATATTCACCTACTATTTTCCCTTCCTTTCCTCTTCCTTTTCCTACTTCCGAATTCCAGTCTCCTATCACAATTAAGTTTTCCTCCCCTTAACTGTCTGAATAATTTCCTTTAACTCCTCATACATTTCTTCAATTTCCACATCAGTAGAGCTAGTTGGCATATAAACCTGTAGTACTGTTGTCGGTGTTGGCTTTGTATCTATCTTGACAATGATAATGCGATCAGTGCTGCTCATAATAGTTTACCCGCATTCCTATTTTCTTATTATCAGACCTACTCCTGCGTTACCACCAACTGATTTTGTATTGATAACCCTGTACTCACCTGACCAGAAATCCTGTTCATCCTGCCACCGAACTTCACTAATCCCTACCATTTCTCTTTTCAAATTTTCTAGCTTACCTACGCAATTAAGGGTTAGAACATTCCACGCTCCGACTCGTAGAATGCCTGTTTTGTTTTTCCTGATGACAACATCCTCCTGAGTAGTCCCCGCCCGGAGATCCAAATGGGGGACTATTTTACCTCCAGAATATTTTACCTGAGAGGATGCCATCATTATATTTTCATACAGTAGAGTTGCAAATTCTTGGGAAAAGTAATGGCTGTAGTTTTCCCCCCCTTGCTTTCAGCCGTTCGCAGTAACTGTATGGCAAAGCCACATTAGCTGATGTTACAAGGCCAGCTCAGTCAATCATCTGGACTGTTGCCCCTGTAACTACTGAAAAGGCTGCTGCCCCACTTCAGGAACCTCACATTTGTCTGGCCTCTCCACAGATACCCCTCCATTGTGGTTGCACCTACGGTATGCCTATCTGCATCGTTGAGGCACACAAGCCACCCCACCTCAGGAATATCTGTGGTTCATGGGGGTGGTGGTCTTTCTTATAATGATTAAATTTGAGCAACAATGAAGAGTTCGTGTTGAAATATCTATAATGTAGTGAGAAAAGATTGTTACTCACCATAAAGACTAGTGCTGAGTCCGACAGGCACGTAGAAATAAAGTTGTAACCGCAGTTACAGCACTAAAAGATCTCTTCTTTGATGAAGGCTGTGCCGAATGCTTTTAGTTGTATGATGTGAATATAATTTTCTTTCTTATGTGCCTGTCTGTGGCTAGTGATTGTCTTTATGGGAAGTTGAACCTACCCTCATTGTATTATTAAAATTTAAAATAAACACTTAATTTGTTTTTATATCTGTTAGTTAATAGTATACTGTGAAATTATTGTTTGTAATCATAGACTTCGACAAGATAAACTTAAAAATCTTTTAAAGTCATTGAAATTTACTTAATCTGTTAAAATTTAGTGTATGATAACTGCTAAAATTTTAAGTTTGGCTTTCTTACTATTGTTATCAATAAAGAAAATGCTGATTTAGAGCAGATTTTAGATTAGTGCTGCATACTGGCCTTGTTGTGTATTTGATAAATTATATCTCACCTGATTTTTGTTTGTTTGCAATTTTCTTGTAGGTTCTCATTTACTTCATCATATCAATGGCATGTGGTGGTTTGGCCTGGCAGAACTGTGTGGGAAGTTAAATGTATCGCATTTGTGAGACAGTCAAACGTCAGAATAAAAGGCATAATGAAGATATGGCAGATCAGTAAATTTGTGCCATATCTGACTGAACAGTGAAAGAATGATATGTTGAATTTGAGACGTTCCACACTTAAAAGCTTTATAGATGTTTTCTTATCTCATTGTATATTACCAATAGCTTTCTGGTTTCTGTCAGATGAAATGAGTTATGTGATTGCTGTAATATATACATATATATGTCATTATCATTAGGAAGTTTGATATATTTTGTTTGCAGAATTCTTGAGTTAGAGAGAAAATGAAAAGTAATTGAATTTTAGAATTGGTCACTGCTCACAGTATTGATGAAGCCACATGTAAAGTGAAGAATAGAACATGCTTTATCAGGAATGTTTACTTGAAATTTTATTGTGTTTTTAAAATGGTTAAGGGAGCACTGGGAAATTCTTGAATCTTATTCAGTTTGTATGTTAAATTGAAGTCTGTTACTATTTTCAGACGAAAGAAAAGTATCAGAAAATGTGTAACACTTAACAGACTGTTTTGATGAGTGTGGCAGTGATTACTTAAAATTCCTTATCAATAAACTAATTGAGAAAGTGGATCATTGTTTCTTCTGAATTGTCATTTTAATGATTGGATGACGTAACATCCTACTTGTTTGCCGTGATAGGCCTAGGCTGTGTTGTACTACATATACCACATAAGTGTTTGAAGAACTTATTTGTTTTAAGTGTGGTACTTATATTCACATAAAACAATTTCAATACACAGTCAATTTTACCATCTGCTTCACTGTTAAGAACTAATATGGAGGAAAAATAAATACTCAATTATTTCAGTACATTCTGTTTCTCACCATGATTTTATCTGCGAGCTGATTGACTTGTGTTTTGTGTCATGTGTCTGTTATTAGTGCTATAAAGAAAATATTTTATTAGCAATAATCAGATGTAATATATGCTTACACTGTGGTTTGTCTATTTTTATTATTTAGCAGCTTGTTTTCAGTTTTTGTTAATAAAATTATGTTTTTAAAAACCAAAGTGTTTCCTCAGTTCTGCCTCATTTAATCAGCAGTTGGGTTATGAATTGAAGATGATATGTTATCAAAACAATAGCCTGATCATCTGGAATCCCCTTTCAGATTGCTAGTCTAAAGTGCCACGCTTACTTTTGTTGGTGGACTTAGTCTTTATAGAAGAAATCTTGATGCTGGAAACTCAAAAGTCCAAACTCATTTGACTCTAGGAAACAAGAGATGTTACTTTTTTGTAAAACTCTACAGACTCAAACATCACAAACATGACATCTAAAAAGGCTTTTCTCTAGTTTCAATATTGACATTCAGTCACAGCAATACATCAGTCTTTACAGTGTTTTTGTGACCTGACTATTCATAGTCAAGTCCATGTAGAATTCTCAGGAATGTTGTCTGTCTCCAAGAAGGAATGCACCTCCCTGGAATGGTAACTTACCACTGCAGTTGAGTGGCTGAGTACTGCGGTGCACGCAATAGCTCGCCATCGGAGGTTCGAGTCCTCCCTCGGGCAGCGGTGTGTTTGTGTGTTAGGGTGTCCATTCGTCCCGTTTTCTTCCATAATGTCCCGCTGTCCCAAAAGTTTTTGTGGCGACCCTCAACTGTCTTTTTTGTTTTCTGTTACGTTTCACAATTAAAGGTATGACGACTTTTAGCACTCTATTTACTAGTTACCTAGAAAGAATTCAGAGCGCACAATACAACAAGCAAAAGTACTTTCGGTACTACTGTCAGTGCAAAGTAAGTTCACACTCAGTGCAGTATCAGATGGAAGCAATCATAAAGGAATATCTCAAAGTGCTTGAATTTCTCGTTTAAGGTCATTCCCATCAGTTACCGCTTCGAGTATAGAGTTAATTTGCATGCACAGTATCAATTCATGTTAAGTTTTACTTTTGAATGGTTGTGGTAAGCAGTCTGAAGATGACATAGTGGATACGTGAAAGTTGTAAATCTGTGCAGTCAGTGTTTCATCATGCAAAAATGAAAGTGTGATTTTAACAGTGAGTTTCCTTTTATCAGTGGTAGTGGAGAAATTGTAGAGTGTACATTGTGCAAATCAAAATTTGCTCTTGAGCATGGTGGAAGGTCTGACACTGTGAATCACATTTAGATGCAGAAAATCGTATGAATGTTCAAACGAAAAACACAAACAAAAGTTTGAGTGACTATTTCACAATCGTAAAAACATTAATATGGAAAACATTATTCATTTGGCGGAGTTTTGTCTGGCAATCCCCGTTTCAAATGCTGCTGTGAACCTGAGTTTTCCTAGGTGAACTCTGAGGTCAGGTGTAAAAAATAGAATGAAAATTGAAACAGTGAAGGCCAGTGTGTCGAAACACACTTTAATGGTGTATCATGGCTGACTTCCATGAGACAATGTCAAAAGAAAATGCACTTCTTGATAAAATTCATAAAAGTGAAAAGTATGATAACAGTGCAGCAGCAGAAGAAGTGTAAACATTCATTTGAGATTGAGTGTATGATGAAAAAGTAAATGTCAGTAGTCAGTGTCTATTAAATTTTGTCGCGTGTGTGCGTGCGCACAGTGGTTGCAGCTTAGTTTGCAGTGATGATCGCTTTCACAGATTGCCCTGCCTTGTATGCGATAGGAAAAACATGTGCCAGGTGTGGAGTAGGTGGTAGTGGGATGGTAGATAAGACAGGTTTTGCAACTAGGTCTGTTGTAGGGATATGAGTCATGGGGCAAGGGCTTGGGAGCAGGGATGGACAAGGATAATACGTAGGTTTTGTAGGTGGCAGAATACAACTGTAGGACAGTTGGGGAGGGTAGTGGGTAGGGTTTTTCTCATTTCAGAGCAGGATGAAAGCTAGTAAAAAACCTGGCAGAGAATGGGATTTCATTGCTCCAGTCTTGGGTGGTACTTGGTCACAAGAGGGGTGCTCTTTTGTGGCTGGACAGTAGGTGCAGAGGAGGTGTTGGGTGACTGGACAGGCAGGGACTGTGAGATCTGTTTGTGGACAAGGTTGGAAGGGTAATTACGGTCAGTGAGGCCTTTGGTGTATTTGGAGAGGGACTGCTTGTCACTGCAGATGCGATGACCATAGGTAGCTAGACTGTGTGGGAGGAACGGTTTATTACTGAATGGGCGACAGCTGTTGAAATGTGGGGGTAAGTTGAGGGTCGGTAGGTTTGATGTGGATGGAGGTACGGAAGGGGCATCCTTCAGGTGGAAATCGATGTAGCGGAAGGTGATTCATTGTGTAGGACAAGGTGAAGTTAATAGGGAAAAAGTTGTTTAGGTTTTGGAGGAACGTGGATAGTGTGTCCTTACCTTAAGTGAGGGGTTTGAATTCTTGGTAGTTAGGAAGGATTCCTCTAGATTGCCCATTAACAGGTTGACATAGGAAGGTGCCATACAGGGGCCCTTGGCTGTGCTGAGATTTTTGTTGTTGAAGAAGTCTTCAAAGGCAAGGCAAGGTCAAGGTAATGAGGAAGAAGGTTGCGGGCTTGGAGTAAGTCGGGTGTTGTGAAACGTTTTCACAATGGCAAGGCAATGAGCCATGGGGATGTTGGTGTAGAGTGAGGTGGCATCAACTGTGACGATTATGGTACCAGGTGGTAAAGGATCAGAAACTGTGGAGAGTCGGTGGAGGAATGGTTGGTGTCTTCTATATAGGAGGGTAGGATTTGGTTATTAGAGATTCTCTTAGTGGGAGTACCATAACAGTATGTACAGGGTGTTGAGTTTGTGAACTGTAGGAGGTGTGGGGAGAGGGGGGGGGGGTTTGTAGGGTTGAGGACAGAGATATCCTTGGGGGGAGAGGTCCTGGGATGGGCCTAAGGATTTGAGGAGGGAATGGGGATCTTATTGGATATTTAGAATGGGAACATTGTGGCAGGATATGTAAGTGGAAGTGTGTGATGGTTGGCAAGAGATGCTCTGCCACTTAGTCCTTGTGGTCTACAACCATAGTGGTGGAGCCGTTGTCAGCAGGTAAGACAGGGTTCCCAGTGTCCTGGAAAACAGGGCAAACTCTATTATTATTAATTATTATTATTATTTAATTATTTATTTTTTCTGTAAATCCCAGGGAAAACTGGGGGAGGGGGATTTTTGTATCTTAAAAAAAAACCTGAATTGCTTTTGGACAGATGTATTCACTTGCCTTCCATCTGCCTCTATGCTTTTCTGCAATTATTGTTCGCCCTTTCTGACTATATGCCACCGTTGTCCCCAGAATCCCACACATCCCCTCTCTCTCGTCCAGTACAACACAAAGATGAATCTGCCTGGGTGAACCGTACTGAACTCTGCTGTGCCAAGCAAAGCTTGAAGAAGTTTTTCATTGTTTATCTAGGCAATCTTTGTCTTTGTAGTGTGCGTGCTGAATAGTAAGGATCTGTGAAGTGTAAAGATTGTGGTCTATATTTTCAGCTGTTTAAATGTAAATATTGTTGTCTTATGAAAAGGGAGACGTCCTTTTAAGAGTTTATAGACTATTGAAATCTATTTATTTTAATCTAGGAATACTAGTGTGTGTGTGTGTGTGTGTGTGTGTGTGTGTGATAGGTTTGCATATGTGTTATTCAATGAAAAGTTGTTCACTGCTTGACCACCGTAGAATTCGATGATTATTTTGTACAAACCTACTCTCAAGTTTGCAGTAAACATTGGTAAAGATTTATGATCACGAAATCAGTATGTCTGGATATTCCATTTTGCAGTTTTCAGTGGTGTGCCCTCCTCAGTTTTCGTTAACTTTGGTACACATTTTGTTGATTGAAATAGCGCACATTTTTTTGCTGTCATACAACGTGATCAGATATAAAATTTTCATCCTTGTTCGTTGGGTCCCCCTAATGTTTGCAAACTTGCATACTATGCTGTTTGGAATGGTGGTCCATTTACATTACATTGCATGGTTTGGTAATACATAAGTATAAATACAAAAGTCATTGAATGACATATTATCTTCAGAAAGTGTGAAATGTAGTTTACGATGTGCTTTAGACAGACAGTCAGAGCACAATACAGTCTGCCAATTACAACCACCTTTTTCATTGCATGCACATGAATTAATAAGCAAAAAGTATAGTAATTAATTTGCAATGCAATCTTACCCATTTACATTCATCTGCCTAGCTACAAACCTCATGATTGAATTAAATAAATAAAAACACTAATCTTTTGCAACATTGGTCACTTGAAATGGTGATAGCTTGGAGAAGCAAAGTTTTTATTTATTTATGTACAGGTAATATCTCATATTTCATGCATTTTCATTGAGACAGGAAAACTTTTATCTGCTTGGGGGAATTGTGATGTAATAATTCTTCAGAAGAATACTGCAAGCGAGACTAGTGACTACTGGTCTGTACAACTAATTGAAATCTGCACCTTTCTCTGTCCTCACCATTAGACTATGTAATAGTGTCTTTGTTTGTTATTTCACCTTGTATATTACTTTAGGACATTTCTATTTCATGTTCAGCATTTTTCATTGTTCGTGTTTGTGCATTGAAAATGTGACAATGCAATTGGCTGATAAGTTTACATGTTCTGTATAGGACCCTGATTGGCGAATAAAAGCATATGACATAGTGCAACCTGCATTTCTCATTTACAGGTATTTAGCATTGTATTTGGTGGATTTTGTATTCATACTTATATCAGTAATCAAGGATAGGTAATAACTCACCGTAATGAGGCTCACTGACCTGCTGACAGACACGAAAATAGATAATCACATTCACACAACTTAAATTTTCAGCCATGGCCTTCATCAGAAAAAGAAACACATACATTCATGCAATAACTCTGACAAATATACATACACAACTATCATGTCCAGCCACTCCAGCAACACGAGCTGGGCTTAAGTGAGGTGGAGCGTGGAGAAGGAAGGATGCTGGGCTCTGATAGGTGGGAATTTGAATTGCAGCAATGAATACAGTGAAGGGAAGGGGTGGGAAAGGATACAAGGGAAGTGTAGAGGAGTGTGTGTGTGGAGGGGGGGGGGGGAGATTTGAAATGATACGAATAATAAGGAAAATAAAAACAGGGAAAAAATAAAGTTAGGAAAAAAGGGGAAAATAAAGTTAGGAAAAAGAGGAAAATAATAAAATTATGTAAAAATAAATAAAAGCAATAAATTAAGGGGGTATTGTAAGTGGTGATACACAATTGTAAGGAAGACATGGATTCAGAATAATGGCTGGGGAAGGAAGATGGGGGGGGGGAGGGAGATGTTAGGCATAGGGTGCAGGGATGGGAAGTTATCTTAGGTTGAGGCCAAGATGGTTGCAGGATCATAGAATGTGTTGAAGGAACAACTCCCATCTGCACAGTTCAGAAGAGCTGGTGGTGGAGGGGAGGATCCAGAGTATTTATACTTGTATTACTAATCTGTACAGTGTAAATGCAACATTGAATTAAACATGTATTCTAACACACAGGTTAATGTTTGGTATTTTGTTGTAAGGTATCAAAGTCTAACAGGAGTGTGTTGACATATTACTGTTACTAATCTCAAAGTCCTTATATTGTGTATGTAGCTCCCTTTGATTATTAGACATTGTAGGGACAATTGATTTTGATCTATAGTTCCCTGGTATGTGTCTCACCATGTTTTATAAGTTGGAAGTGTAATTGTAATGATCTTATTTTATAATGTAAATAACTTTTCAGTATAAAATGCTGGTTGCTCACCCCTGATCTCAATACCAAGCATTTATCAATCCGAAATGTATTATCCTATATGTGTGAAGATCCAGAAGAGTTGAGACCAATGTAAATACATATATGTACTGTCTTTCTTACTAAGGGGACTCTCAAGCTCTTTCCATGTGTTCACCCACAAGAATACCCATTCATTTGCATTATCAACTTCCAGTAGAGATGTAACTGTATTAACATTTATGCTTAAAATTCAACCAAGCATTGAATGTGTAATCACTACATTCTCTTGATTTACAATAACTTTATTTGCCGTAAGGTAAATAGGAACATTTTTATTTAATTTGCGACCTAGTCTTAATCTACGTAGTTGGCTGTTAGCTTCTTGTTCCTGTTACTTTACTGAATTCCGATGTCAGAAAAGAGCAATCTGTAGATATCTTCAGTAGTGTGAAACAAGTTCATTGACTGAGAGCTCTTTGCTTTTCGTACTTTGAGAGGTGGTAGTGTGGACTAAAACAAGGAAATAATGTCTATTATACATGATGTTTCAAATGCATACTTAGGTAACCTCTACAACCCCTTTACGTTTTTTGCTGTTTCTTTTTGAACCCCATATATTGTCAAAATTTGTACACAGCGCAAAATGATTAGGGGATCAGGTGAGATATCATACATATGGTAACATATTTAATTCAAGTATTGGTTGCAATTGTTATTTGTGTGTGATACGGTATGATATTTTTCTGCCTCAGTTCTTTGCTCGAGTTTTACACGGCATTTTAGAGGCACCATGGGGCTACTATAATAGTGAAAGTCATTCTCGTTGCCCTCACCTCGGATGACCAGTACAGTTGCACACTTGTGTGGCATGGACAGTATGCTCTTAAGGAATATTTGGCCATTCTTCTTCCAGCTCTGCAATTGTTGTGGGAGGTGCTGATCTGGCTGCAGTGTGTCTGCCAAATGCATCCCAGACATACTCAATTGGGTTTAAATCTGACGAACAAGCTGGCCATTTTGAAGTTTTTATCAGTCATTGATAACTGACGGTAGTGGCGATACAATGGAACAGGAAAATATTGATGAGGAGTTTGACTATTAATAAAGTACTATGTCATGTGTCTACATTTTCTGTACTTTAAATTGTAATAAAGTGGCCTAATATTTAATATTATCTGTAAACCACCATCTAGTTTCTGTAACAACTGTTGGTATCACAGCAGAAGTTCACATTACTATAGAAAATTATATTTCCTTAATTCCCATTTTCTGACACTACATACTCTGGTGGCATGTGCCCCTTTTGCACTGGGCCCCTCAAATGTATGCTAGTGCAACTGTCCCACCTGTGACAGTGGACTTCCTCTAAACTATAGAACTAGTGGTACTTTGTAATTAACATCACCGACATTACAACAGTTTCCAAGCGGACACCAGTTCATGGCTACTGTAGTCAGCACGCTTTCTTACTTTACTCTCGGTATCAGTAGCGAGATGCCTGCCTTTCGTGTAACAAGAGCGTACATAGCCCAAGGGTTAAAACATCTGCAGTGGAGGACCGACCAATTTAACAAACATCAGATTGCTTACAGGTAGGTGTGATAATGAGGTTCATTTGCGAAAACTCACATTCAATTTCACTAGTAGAAATGGAAACATATTTTACTGCATTGATAAGAGGAAGGAGCGATGCTGGCATTTTCTTCTCCATCAAATAATCTCTAAATCCTGTAAGCATCACTCTCTCTAGAAGATCAAAACGACAACAGAATGTTTTTACACTTGATCCACCATATGTTATTGCAGAGTTTTCAGGCCAAGTCGACGAGTCCAACACTTCTGCACATTCAGAGATACAGTATTACCCCTCTTTTACACTTTTCAGGGGATTGGAGGATTGGTGGTGTAAACGGGGGGAAAGTGTAAACGGGGGGAAATCACTTTCAAAGAAAGAAATGCTCCAGAAAAGCCGGACAAAGGTTTCACAATGCTTATTGATACATAAGTGTGTAGATAACTCATTATTTCTAGTACTTACTTGAAGTATCCAGTGAAAAGGAACTACTGATGTTGCTCTGTCTTCTAATTCTGCTTATCTGCTGGCAAGCAGAACATTACTAGTTTGAAATATTGTCAGATAGCCTTCTTGTGTGTTGCTTATATGTAATGTGGAAGTGGAGCTACCCGTAATTAAATGTTGTGACTTGTAAAGTATCATTCAGATTTTAATAACATATTAATAGGCCTATTTACAATTTATTTATTTATTTTAAATCACTGCTGTAACAACAAAGTTATTGCTGCTTAAAAAAGAAGTCCTTAATTGATTTCTGCTTGGCTCTTTTGGTCGATATGATGTCGATCTGCTTCTCCAATTCATATAGGGTCTCAAGTGTCTTTTCACTTCCTTCAACAGAGGAAAAGTACCTTTGAAGTAGGTCCACTGCTGCAGTTGCCTCAGCACTGGTGGGAACTGGTACACTGTCTTCTTCTTCATCTTCCTCTTCTCCATCACTGACTGAGGAATTAGCAAATAACTTTTCTGCAGCAAGTTCTTCCAGAGTTGTTTCCTCTGCAGTTATGATGTTGGCATCTACTTGCAGAAATTCGTTGAAGGTGCAGTTGGGTTGCAGCGTTTCCCATGCAGCAGGAAGCAATTCTTCTTCCCCTTCTTCTTCTGGTATCTGACACTGTGTATCCTTAAAGAATCCAGCTTTTTTAAAACACTTCTTTATGGTGTCCTCCTTCACCGCCTTCCATGACTTGGCAATAAAATGCAGTGCTTTCAGCACTGAAATCCTCGTAGATGTGACATCCAACCCAGAATCAGTCATGGACAAAAGTCTTTGGACAAGGTTCTTCCTATAAAATGATTTGAAGGAATGTATAACTCCTAAATCCATGGGCTGCAGTTTGCTTGTGCAGTTAGCAGGAAAAAATTCTAGCTGCACATTTCTGAAGTTCATGTCAACAGGATGTGCAGGACAGCGGTCAACAAAAAGAAGAATTTTTCTATTCTGAGCTCCCATTTTTGCATCGAGGGCAGCCAACTGTTTCCTAAACAGATGCGAGGTCATCCAAGCTTTCTGGTTGGCGTCATATGGAGTAGGAAGAGAACGAACATTGGTAAAACAACGTGGCTTCTTTGATTTGCCAATTACAAAGGGCTGAAGCTTCTCAGAGCCATCAGCATTGGCTCCCAACATCACAGTTAACCTTAGTTTACTGTGTTTGCCACCATGGCATTTATCGCCTTTAAATGCCAAAGTTTTGTTGGGCAACACATTGAAAAAGAGTCCAGTCTCATCTATATTAAAGATGTTTCTGGGTTCATAATTTGCAATTAAACTCTGTAATTTTTCATTTACCCACTGTTGGACTGTACCACTATCAACATCTTTCGATTCTCCACAGACAGTTCTATAAGTTATATTATATCTTTTCCTGAACCTGTCGATCCATCCATTGGAAGCGCTAAAATCCTCAATGCCAAGAATGTTGGCTACTTGAAGGGCCTTCTCCCTTAAAAGTACACTGCCTACTGGGATACCTGCTGCCCTTGACGTCTCAAACCATCGTTTAACTGTTTCTTCAAGATCGTCATATTTTGAATATGTAGCATACTTGCGTTTTTTTGCATGTGTTCCACTCTCTGAAGCACAAGATGTGATACTGTCTCGGTTTTTCACTATCGTATTTAGTGTTGAAACCGAAATGTTCAATTCACGCGCAAGTGCTACACGAGTTCCATGGAAGGAATCCACTTTTTCTAAAATTCGGACCTTTTCGTCCATGGTAAAAGATCTTCTTTCCCTTCTCTCCATTGGTCAGCTGACAGCGAAACAACAAAACTGACGTAACACACGAAGATTAATACTAACAAAGCAAGTAACAAAGGAGATCGCGCGGCAAACAAATTGAAGTCTCAAGTCCGAAACAGTAACAACAACAATAACAAAAAGCAAAAACGAAAACTTAACAAACAAACTAAAAAATCGCAAACAACAACTTTAACACGTCAACAGCAAAAAGAACAATAATCGCGAAACGTAAACTTCACTGATAGAAACGCTACAGATTCGTTCGACTATTAGCTCGCTCAGTGACGTCACGTAACAGCAGCGCGCGACTCGCGAGAAATATCTCGCTGATCCCGAGAACAGTACGCGGTTTGCGGCATATTCATGAGATGCCTGGAAATTTCAAAGAAACCTACTCGCATTAATTTGAGCTGTACTCTTGGGTTCCTAACCACATCCTTTAAAATTGTGCAGCTAATATATGGTATTATCTACACAATTTTAAAGGATGTGGTTAGGCTTATTTTGTTTCGAGCGGAGAAGCAACGATATATATATCGATTGCGGCCGATATCGATTGTGGCCGTAGTATGACTTCGAATGTAAGCTTTCTTGGAAATTACTACAGCTAGGTTTGAATATGAATTGAACTGTTCGAACAATTTGCGTCACAGTTCAGGAAATCTCAGATATGTTCGAACATTCGATCACGATGCTATCTAGCAATGTCAGGAGGTACTATCTCGACGATGTACAGCGATGTTATTCATAAATCTTTCGGCGCTCTACAGTAAATTATTTATACCCACGATAGTGTCATTAATGTACTATGGGGATTAGTAAGTATGAAAGGCAAACTGTAGTAGCTTCTAGGATGCAGATCATAAGTAAAAACAGTAAACCGGCCCCTACACGGTAATTAATATTGACAATATTTCCCGGCTGCACAATAATATTGACGGTCTAGGCGTGCGATTGAGAAGCGCAGTAATATTGAGAACATCAAAAACCTCTGAAATATATTGCACTGCCTGTAAATATTGTGCCGTCTGTGGGCAGTATTGACAATATATTTGACATTATCGCGCTATGTTGTTACGTTTGCTGTTTGTTTACTTGTATCACATGTGTTATTTTCGTGCGCTTCCAGCAAAGTAAAGCAATGACAACAGTAGCAGCGTCTTTATTGTCCAACATTTCACACCATAATATTATTGAGCAGTCTAGGAGCGAACGACAATAATATTGCGCAATATTATTGGCCGTGTAGGGGCCGCTTAACGAATATGAGCTATACGTAAATGATCGTTACTTAAAATTCTAGTGCTGCGATCTAGCGACGTCTGTTGGTACTATGCACTCAACAGTTCGTGCACTGTTTATTTCAATGTCGCAATTACAGTTAATTTTCGATCTAATCGAAAGATTCCTTTACTCGATATTTTCAGGTCGATTTGCCAGGCGTGATGTAAACGGCGGGAAATACAAAATTTCAGACATGTAAAAGAGGGGTTTTAAATACATTGTGAACATACGAAATATGACGGGATCGGAAAAAAATGTGTAAATGGCGGGAAAACGTAAAATGCGGGGATGTAAAAGCGGGGTAATACTGTAGCAATATCCTCTGTCTGCAAAAGACGATCCTCCATTCGCTTTTTCAGGCAATCATAAAATCTGCTGGGCTCAAGATTTCTGCTTTTTGTTCTCGTTTCAAGTGTAATTGTTCCGATGTTCAGCTTTTCTACTGCCTTGAGAGCTTCACAACAATGAGGACCAATGCTCAGTTTCCTTTCTTCGAACACCAATATCTGATTTCTGATCTTCCGTTGGGCCGAATACAGTGTGATGTCTCGTAACTGTAGTTCAAGACTTAGTTCTGCTAATTCTTGAAGGGCATCACACATTAGAGCTAAGTCGACAATGAAATCAACTTTGGTGATGCACTTCAGTAAACCTTCGTATATACCTCTGTCAGTAGATTCCCTGCTTTGATCGTCTTCTGCCGCTGTTAAGTGAGCAACGAAAGTTTTAATGTTTTTGTATAATGCTGACTTCTAAAGCTCGGTGCTATCCACCTGGTGCTCAAGATTATACCTATTTTCAAAATTTCCATCTCAAGTAACTGTGCATGCTGCTTTAACTCTCCACCGTTCTTCGGTGATTGGTGGTACACTGAATATAGCTTGTCCAGGAAAGACTTGAAGTGATTCGTGTGTAATGGGAAGTCTCCTTCTATTACATCAGTAACTGACAATTTAAATCTATGATTTGCAGAAAGCCAAACCAAAATCTGTGGGAAATGCTATTTCATTAATGTAACAACTTCTTTTTTCTTCCCATCATTACTGCTGCCCCATCTGTTGCAACTGAAATAAGATGTTCTTTGAGGAACTCATTAGAGAATCCCATAGATTCCAGACAATAGAGCAATGTGTTACAAATACCTTGGGCAGTAACATTATTCAGCTAAACTACTTCAATGGAAATATTTGTGGGCTCTCTCATGTCAGGCAGCTTGGTTCTTAAATAAATTATTAAAGATGACAACTGGCTAATTATTGTGAGCTCATCATTATTTAATGATATTTTTGATTTTGTCTCAATAACTGTTTTAATCACTGTGTTTTTCACTTCATGGGTGATGTGATTAATAATGTTCATACACGCGTTTCCAGAATGTAAAATGCGGTCCGTGTCAACTCCATTAAGATGTTGCAAGTTGATTTCGGTCTCAAAATCATTGAAAGGTTGATTCCTTTTCGCGACTTTAAAAGCAGTGCGAAATATTTTTACTGTCCTCTCCTGTTCATTTTGAAACGCCCTAGTGCAAGCAATTTCCAAAGTCTTGCTTGATGAGCAAGCAGCGGCAGCTTGATGAGCGAAACTGTCTTTATGTTGAAATATTTTTTTCCGCAAAGAATCCATGCCTTCTTTTCCTGACTCAACTGAATGGGACACAGATACGGTGTCCAAGGTTGTGCGATACTCATGCCTTGTTTGTTTCTTTCAACGCCCAAATTTCCTACTTCTTTGCAAAATCTGCAACAAAATTTTTTATTTGACTCGATTAATCAGCCATATTTCTCATGAAATGTAGTTTCTTGATCAAAATATCAACATTATGGATGATCATTTGACTTGGTGTCGTACACATGTTCGTTCACTGTACTATCACACGTGGGTTCAGTCTTCACGTTTTCATTTTCACTTTCACTCTTACCATCCCCCGAGAACGATGAAATTCCTGACTTTTCACTGGCACATGAATTATTAACAAGATTTTGGTTTTTCTATGAAGAAACACCGGCAAAATACTTCATCTTCTGCTCATCTTAACCTGTACGCTAACTTGCGAACAAGGCAGGACTCACGGCACAATCACTTATACAACAAAGAAGAACAGAACAGTAAATGAAGAACAAAGTAGAAATTATGATCACGCTGCCCCGTGTATCGATTCAGTAATCGAAAATGGTTGGTGTCAATTCAATTGTCAAAAACAGTTGGTGTCGATTCAATTGTCAAAAACTGTCTGTGGCGACTGAACGATCGATAACGGTAAGTGTCCATTGAATTATCGAAAAAGGTTCATGTCGATTCAACTATCGAAACAATTGCTTGATGCAAAGGTGTCTCCCAAACACACCATATCGAACGCTAATGAAAGTCAATAGCAGTTCCTGTGGTATTCAATAACTGCATATGACGTCACGTCTGTACTAAGTCTTACGTACTGGATACCCTTCAAAACTGTAATCGTTGGCAAAATTATATTCTTCAACATTTACTTTTCGGACATAAAAAGTTTAGGGGGACGCGTCCCCCCTGAAAAAGAGCACTGTGTTTATCTAATGCGTTACATGACAAATTGTTTCAAACAATGTTTCTGAACATCACTGGGTAAAATGGCCCTTTGTAGAAACTTGCACTGTGATACCAGCACTACATACTAAAGATAGCGATCACATATCATGCTCAAAGTGGAAACCATTGGCTTGCATACATAGGGTCACTCTGCGGATGAAGGATGCCCTACTTCGTGCTACTGTTTCCTCTTTGATGGCTGTACAAGCATCAATAATGCTTTGCTTCATGCCCTCTGGTGTTGTTGATTCATGTTGGTAAACAGCATCCTTCACTGCTCCCCAAAGAAAAAAATCCAGCAGTGTAAGGTCCGAAGATCGGGTAGGCCACCTAACTGGGCCACCACGCCCAATCCACCTACCAGGGAACTTACGGTTCAGAAGTCATCGTGCTCTTAAGTTGTTATGTGCAGGGCATCCATCATGCTGATACCACATGACCATTCTCCTGTTCAGAGGTACGGTGTCCAAGAGAACAGGACAATTGTGTCGTATAAATCTGGAGTACTGTCTGCTATTTTGGACGCCATTTACAAAGAAAGGTTCGATAATGGTTTTTCCAATAATCCCACACCAAACATTCACTTTCCACGGACATTGATGCTCTACCTGATGGAGCCATTTTGGATTGTCTGCGGACCAATAATGAATATTCCTCATATTGACAATTCCTTTGTTGGAGAATGATGCCTCGTAAGTAAAGAGAACATCTGCAAAAAAATTTGGATTCGTCAGAAGTTTTTGCTGAGCCCACCGACAAAATGTTACCCTGTTGCTGAAGTCATTTCCATGAAGATCCTGATGTAAATGAACATGGTAAGGATGAAATTTATGATGTTGAAGAATACGCTGTGCACTTGATTTCGACACACCAACTTCACGTTCAATTTGACGTGTGCTGATATGAGGATTCACAGCTACGGTAGCAAGCACAGCAACTTCAGCACATTCATCTGTGCTTGTTCTAGGACTATGTCTAGGTCTTGGATTTAAGCTTCCCGTTTCACGTAGACGAGATGTGAGACGACCAAACATCCAGTGTGAAGGCGATGACTTGTCAGGGAATTGTCTTCTGTACAGTCTTTCTGCCTGAACAGAATTTTGCCCACCTACAACAGGGTAGAGTACAGGTATGTAGAGTAGGATAGAAAACAGACATACTAACGTAATAATCATAATGTTCTCTAACAGTACTATAAACAAACAAACAATCTAATAATGTATTTCCTGTCAATATACATTGTCCATAGATCAGCAGCATTTCTACCATATCTTCATGTGTGTACATAATACAGTATAAGTTCCACAACACAACGTTTATTCACAATGTGTACTACCTCCGTGCCATCACTAGATTACTCTGATGCACGACTACACTGGCAAGCAGTGCACTGCACTCCAAAGCAACGACAAATGGGATGCTTGGAGGGTGGTGGAGTACAGGAGTTTGCATGGGTCGCAAATCACAAATGAGGTGAAGTGGTAAATGTGGCTGTAGTGGGAACTACATTGGACACGTGTCTAGGTGGAGCTAGGCCCTGGATGAACAAGTGCGTGAAAGGCACAATGGGTCATTTAACACATTCGATAAACTTTATTTTGGGTGTGCAGGATAAATAAGACAACCTGCCTGGTGTATACCGATCAGTACTGCTTCATATTGCATACGTAGAAACATAAAACATGCAAGAGGGAAACCATTATGTGCTTATGAGAGTTGATGGCAGCAGACCATATTATTCGTTTCAGACCTCTTGATAAGTATGGAAGTGCGATTACGCATGTCAATCACATCGCGATTACGGGCAGCATGGGGTTCACGCCTGAGCCTCAGGACTTGCACTAGCAGTGCATTTCGGGTTTTTCAAGTGTCAACTTCGCGTCACAATATCTCAGGATGTGATTGGAATATTGCGATGCAATCATCGCCATTGTTTATGTGATTTGTCATGCTATGGATTACTGAAGAAAAAATATAGGGTGTCCATTAAAAAAAACATAAGTTTGTGTTAAAAAACACATTTGCTTTCGTTTTAGAATGTTTCCAAATATGTATATTCATGGGCCCCAGCCGTACATTGATACCAGTGAAAGTAATTTTCCAATAGCTGTTATTGTTCCAGAGATATTTTGGGCAGACAAGATAGCTGGTACACCCTGTATACTAGACTTTTTGTTCTACTATCTCCTTCCAAAATATGTAAACCAAAGAGCTTGCAGCAGAATATTGCTTCACAGTTCAAAGGAGTGCTCATAGTGTCATTGAATGATATTTCCAGACATGCATTCATCTTGAAAATATTATTTACTCACTCCCCTTTGATTTTGCAATGGGAATTTCTGAACACCCTGCATATCTAAATAGCAATGTATCTACACAGAACATATACTCAAATATTTGACAGTGACAATGTTGGTGATGTAACATGCAAGTAAATCCTTGACATACATCTACACAATCTAATAGATACATAACTTAAAATGTATACATACTAAACTGGCTATGGAGCCAAAGTAAGCTTTTGTATAACTCTTTGAATAATGCTTAAAAAAATAGCAGCAGTCTAGTCTAATACACACACGTTTTTACATGATATCAACATTTTATATTCTACAAAATTCTAAGAATACATATAAAAAACCATGGCTAACCAAAGAAATAAGAATATCTTGCAACCATAAAAGGGAACTGTATCTAATAGCAAGAGAGAATACTGATCCCGAAATTGTTCAGTATTATAAAAATTATTGTGCAATACTAAGAAAAGTTATTAAAAAATCCAGAAGCATGTGTATCATGTCTGAAATCAGTACCTCTGATAATAAAATTAAAACTGTTTGTAATATTATTAAAAGGGAAACAGGGCAACCAAAAGCACAGGAAGACTGTATTACCATAAAACTGAATGATAAGTGTACTAAAAATAAGTCAGAAATAGAAAATATTTTCAATAATCATTTTCTACATGTTGTGTAGAAAATAGGATCTAGATGTTCATTAGAAGAGGCCAGGCTACTAATAGAAGGGCCCATAATACAATTGTAATTCCTTCAACCTCTCCCCTTGAAATCAGTAAAATAATAAACTCACTGAAAAGTAAAAGCTCTTACGGAATTGATGGCATTTCCATGGCATAAGTACTTAAAGCTTGTTCTTCATAGATAAGCAGGATTCTGTCATTTATGTAATAGCTCTCTGAAGCAAGGTGTTTTCCCTGATAGACTGAAATATGCCATTATCAAACCATTGCATAAAAAAGAGACTACATCAGATGTTAACAACTACCACCCAATCTCTCCTCTGATAGCTTTATCGAAAATTTTTGAGAAAGTAATGTATTCACAAGTAGTCTCTCATATTTGTAAAATAAAAGTACTAACCAAATGTCAGTTTGGTTTTCAGAAAGGCTTTTCAACAGAAAATGCTATGTATGCCTTCACTGATCCAATATTAAATGCTCTGAATAACTGGACATCACCCATTGGTATTTTTTGTGATCTTTCAAAGGCCTTTGATTGTGTAAATCGAGGAATTCCTCTAGATAAGCTTAATCATTATGGTTTGACTGGGACAGTGCACAAATTGTTTAATTCATACGTTAGTGGAAGAATGCAGAAAGTTTAAATAAGTGGTTCATGTAATGTCAAAACATCAGCCGATCCCTCAAACTGGGGGACTATCAAGGATGGGG
This sequence comes from Locusta migratoria, assembly GCA_026315105.1. Classification (NCBI taxonomy): domain Eukaryota; kingdom Metazoa; phylum Arthropoda; class Insecta; order Orthoptera; family Acrididae; genus Locusta; species Locusta migratoria. The sequence continues at coordinate 299,898,236 of CM048746.1, forward strand.
TGCCACAGGGTTCGGTCTTAGATCCTTTACTGTTCTTGATATATATAAATGACTTGTCATTCTAAATTGATGAAGATGCAAAGTTAGTTCTTTTTGCTGATGATACAAATATAGTAATCACATCCAAAAAAACAAGAAGTAAGTGATGTAATCGTAAATGATGTCTTTCACAAAATCATTAAGTGGTTCTCTGCAAACGGACTATCATTAAATTTAGATAAAACACAGTATATACAGTTCTGCACACTAAATGGCACAACTCCAGTAATAAATATAGACTATAACTAAGCTAGAATTTTCAAAATTTTTAGGTGTGTGCATTGATGAGGAATTAAACTGGAACCAACACATAGACGGTCTGCTGAAACGTATGCTGTTAGGGTTATTGCAAATTTTGGCAATAAGAATCTCAGTAAATTAGCTTACTATGCCTATTTTCATTCACTGCTTCCATATGACATCATATCCTGGGGTAATTCATCGTTGAGTAAAAAAGTATTCATTGCACAAAAGCGTGTAATCAGAATAATTGCTGGAGCCCATCTACTATCATCCTGCAGGCATCTATTTAAGGATTTAGGTATCCTTACAGTAATTCACAATACAGTATATATATTCACTTATGAAATTTGTTGTTAATAATCCAACCCAGTTCAAAAGTAACAGCAGTGTGCACAGCTATAATACCAGGAGAAAGGGTGATCTTCACTATCTAGGGCTAAATCTGAGTTTGGCACAGAAAGGTGTAAATTATGCTACCACAAGTGTCTTTGGTCACCTACCAAGCAGCATCAGAAGCCTGACAGATAGCCAAGTAGCATTTAAAATAAATTAAAAGAATTTCTGAATGACAACTCCTTCTACTCTTTGGATGAGTTTTTAGATATAAATTAGTAAATAAAATAAAATTAAAATAATAATAATAATAGTGTCATGTAATATTTTGTTTAACGTAACGTCTTGTACCGACACCCTTCATTAACCTGACACGTTCCACATCAATACAAAGTGTCGTATTCATGATATATGGAACAAGTATTATTCTAATCTACACAGAATGCAGAATTATAGATTTTTATATACTTAAATAAGATAATTAATTTAACATCTTTATGCACAACAAGATAAAAAAATGCGTTTCTTCAAACAGCACACCAATTTGGACTGCAGTCATATATTTGAATAGATAAGTGTACGGCAGTGTGTAGTGGTAATTTTTTGAGTACACTGCATTCAAAAATGTTATTCTCCAGGCACCGTATCCATGGTTCTATTAATAACAGAGATAAGGGGGTAATGTATTTCAAATAGCTCTTACTGTAGTTATCATTCGCATACTGTAGCTATCCTATAGTACTGACTCAAAACTAAACATCACACTTCCCTAATTTATATTCATTGTAAATTGCTAATTTTTTTTATCACTTTATTGTCATTCTGAAAACTGTGGGTGGTACAGAATTTGAAGGTCGGTCGTTAATAGAGCACAACACTTGACACTTATAACATGTTTATTGCTAACATAAGCTTACACTCAGCACACACTGCCTCCTGATTGGAGTCCTTCACTATTTATACACAGAAAGAATTTTCTGGAACTTATATCAAACATAAGATACGTGTAGAATATTCTAGAAATAGTAAATACAAAGTAATAAATTTTTTTTCCATCAATGGCGGGATTTGAACTGGGGACTGCAAGCACAGCGGTCTGCAACACTAACCACTGCACCACACATTCCAATGGAAGACTTGCGGCATTGCTCCCCTTCATGAAAGAACAGTGACCTGCTGTTGGTTCCCTTTGGAGTCAGCTGCAGTGTCCTGAATCTTGTCATGGGGCCTCTATATGACAGTTTTGGAGAATCCTTCCATTCTGCCTCCACGCCTTCCTTACGGTGATGATGACTGGTGCCAGAATATCCTGTTGTGGCTTTATCATTATCATAAAGGTCTCCAGAGTCTTTGAACAACAGGCCGATTCTGTCTATCTGCTCTTTGGGATCTTGGTAAGGCTTCATATGGAGGATGTGAACAATATCTTTTCATTTTGAGGACGGCTCATAATCCTTGACTTCCTATGTGACATTTGACAGGCGGCACATGACACGATAGAGACCAAAGTATTGCTTCAGTAACTTTTCTGATAGCCCAACTTTCTGTACAGGGGTAAAAATCCATACCATATCTCCTGGGCTGTACCCAACAGGTTGGTGCTTGTCGTTATACCACTAGCGGTCCTTCTCCTGGGCTTCCAGCGTCCACTTGCAAGTCAGTTGTCTTGCCTCTTCGACCATGGTGATGAGCTGTTACACATAGTCCTCCTAAGTGTTGTCCAGTTGGAATGGGAACAGCATATCTATTGTCGTCTTGATGTCATGACCATGGAGCAGGAAAAACAGCCTGTGATGACTTGTCTTTCTGTATTATAAGCAAATGTCACGACTGGCAGTATTGTATTGCTATCATTTTGCTCACCATTGATGTACATCAACAGCATATTTGCTAATGTCTTGTTAAAATGTTCTGTAAGACTATTTGTCTAAGGATGGTAGGCAGTTATTACGTGTACAATGTTGCAACGTGACATTACTTCTGATACTAGTTTTGACATGAATACTTTTCCTCAATCAGATATTATCACATGTAGTGTACTATGCTTCAAAATAATGTCTTCTACTAGCATAGCAGGTGAGGTAGTCAGTGCAGACTATTATCCATTGGTTACTGATTGTCGACCTAAAAGGTCGATTCCATTCCAGTTAAATGGAAAAAATGCTGGTGGAATCACTACCAGATGACCTGGAGGTAATTGTGGCACATGCTTCCGTCTGACTCACATAGTGCTTGACAGATCGGTAGTGACCTTGCCAGTAATACCTGCATCTGATTCCGTCTAGAGTATTCATGAATCCTAGCTGACCGAATATTAGAGAATCATGGAAATATTTGATAACAGTTAGCCAGAGATGAGCTGGAACAACCAGTAGCCATTTGGGGCCCAGTGGACCGTAATTGCATTTAAACAATGTCTCGTTTATAAGTTGAAACTCTCCTTTGGTCAGTTATCCTTTCTCTGAGGCCTCTATGATTTGTAATAATGCTTTCCTCTATTCAGCTGTAATGTCACTTAACTGAGTGAGGGCTGAAATTTCATCCATGCTGTTAGGGTAATGGATTCCTCGAATGGCAGTTGGTATCCTTGTCTTTGCGCCCATTTTGAATATCACTGTGACATTGTACTCTCAGAGTCTTAGTGCCCATCTTGCTAGTTGACATGATGGAGCCCTCAAATTAGTCGGCCAACATAAAGAATGGTGGTCTGTCATGACAGTGAATGGTTTACTGAATAAATATGGCCAGAACTTGTTGATAGCCCAGATAACGGCGAGACACTTGTGAAATTACCAAGTCGTAGTTCATTGCTTCTTGAAGTTCTTGTAGATCGGCACTCTCTGTCTCGACTGGCTGAAATTTCATGGGGCAACACTAGTCTACTACAAATAATGTAGGCGACACACAGAAATGCAGTTCATTGACACTTTAATGAATCATTAGTGCCCAGTTGTCCTCATTTATGGCCAGCGTACACCAGCGTAATAACAGTTAACACAACCCAGTACGCACATTCCACATGTCAATAATACAAATTTACACAGTTCTTGTGTGGAATCTTAAAGTCCGAGGTGTACAATTAGTGCAGCAAGAATATTATGAGTTAATTCATAATAACTGTAGATACAATTTCTACACGAATAACACTGAAGAACTTTTACATAATTGTTCATAATTGGAATTCATAGTGACATGGATTGTGCCTCAATACATCATGAAACAATGGTCATTTACATGGTGTGAAAGTATCCTATTTATATCATCCAAATAATGGAACTGAAAATTACATATTGTTAATTAGGTAAATTAAACTTGTTGCAATGGAGAAGTAAACAGTTACCTGCAACTGGCTATAGTAAAAGATAGTGTAAATAATACTGAGTAAATTGATTTACAAGTATCTGTTATAATAATAGTATTTCATATCCAAATATAATTTAATAGGGTTGTCAACAGTACTTTTGTAATAAACGGTAATTAAAAAGAAACTAATGAAGGTAAAACTTTCCTAACATTATTTGTGAAAAATAATAATACCTAATTTAATATTGTGAGAAAAGAATTTAATTAGTTTTATCAGAGATTTTAATTAACATAAAATATGACCTACAATAAAATGCCTCTTGCATGAACTAATTAATGTTTGCTAATTAAACAAACTTCTGTGACATCAGATATAGAAAATAACTTCAGCTAGTAATGTAGAAAAAAGAATAACAAAAGTTTTGAAAAACAAAATGATAGACTAATTACATTCATACCTATTATTATGCAACACTGGTATCGCGAGGTTCAGTAATGCAAGCAGATGGAAATAAATCCCAACATGCTTTGTTACACACTCCTTCTTGATTGAAGAGTAGTTAATCTTGGACTTTGAGAGAACTCTTGAAGCATAAGCTATCACCTTTTCAGTAACTTTCTGAATTTGTTCAAGCACTGCACCAATCCCATAAGTGGTAGTTCCCGTGTGAAGTTCAGTGTCTAAGTTCTTGTCATGTTGTTGTTGTTGTTGTTGTTGTTGTGGTCTTCAGTCTGGAGACTGGTTTCATGCAGCTCTCCACCTTACTTTATCCTGAGCAAGCCTCTTCATCTCCTCATAAGAATGGCAACCTACATCCATTTGAATCTGCTTACTGTATTCCTCTCTAGGCCTCCCTCCGTGATTTTTACCCCACAAACTTCCCTTCAATGCTAAATTCACGATTCCTCAATGTCTAAGAATGTGTACTATCAGTCGATCCCTTCTTTTAGTCAGGGTATGCCAGAAATTACTTTTCTCCCCAATTCTGTTCAGTACCTCTTCATTAGTTACGCAATCCACTCACCCAATCTTCAGCATTCTTCTGTAGCACCACATTTCAAAAGCCTCTATTCTCTTGCTGTCCACACTGTTTATCATCCATATTTCACTCCCATACAAGGCAACACTCCACACAAAAGCCATCAGAAAAAACTTCCTTACACTTAAATTAATATTCAATGTTAACAAATTTCTCTTTTTCAAGAATGCTTTTCTTCCCATTGCCATTCTGCATTTTATATCCTCTGAACTGCAACCATCACATGTTATTTTACTGTCCAAGTAACAAAACTCATCTACCACCTTCATTGTTTCGTTGCCTAATCTAATTCCTTCAGCATCACCCGATTTTCTTAGACTGCACTTCATGACCCTTATTTTGCTCTTGTATGTGTTCATTTTATACGCATCATTTAACACACTGTGCACTCTGTTCAACTCCTCATATAAGGCTGGAACTGGTGTGGAAGTTAGAGTCTCCTTAAGTGCCTGGAAAGCACTTTCTTTCATCGTATCCCATTAAAACTTGGCATCTTCCTGTAGACGGATGTGCTGAGGAGTTGGAAATGCTGTGACTACCCTTACTTTATCTGGATCAGGTCAGACACCATCTCCGTTCACTAGGTGCCCCAGGATTCTTATCTCTTTAGCTAGAAAGAGGCACTTCTTTTGGTTGAGGCAGAGTCCTGCTGTCTGAACATGCTTCAACACAGTTAGCAGGTGGCTTAGATGTTCTGCAAATGTCCTTGAGAAAACAACACTGCCATCTAGATAACAAGGACAAGTCGTCCATGTTAGGAGTCAAAGCAAGTTAGTTGTCTATCATGCGTTAGATGTGGCTGGGGCATTACATAATCCAAATGGCATGACTTTGAATTCATACAGGCTGTTAGGTGTAATAAATGCAGTTTTATCTCTGTCTTCATCAGCCTTCTTGATTAGCCAGTAACGTGTCTACATGTTCATGGTTGAGAAGTCTGTAGCTAAATGCATGGCCATCTCTAATGACCACGTTGTCGACGGGACATTAAACTCCAAGCTTACTTCCTTCATCAGTGCACGGCAATGGGTAGACATCTTTCTTTGTGATTTTGTTCAGCCAACAGTAGTCAACACAGAAATGGCACCGGATCACCGGAGACGGCCAGGGACTCTCTGAAGGTTGAATAATATCAGTGTGCAACATCTGCTCCACTTCTTGCTGAATTATCTGTCTTTCACTTGGGAACTCTCTCTACAAATGCTGGCTAATTGCTGAATAATAATAATAATAATTTTGTGTGGCTCATTGGCCTGGTGCAAGTCTTTCAATTGGACGCCACTTCGGCGACTTGCGTGGCCCTAGCCTACCCCAGTTATCCAACCGGGGAAAGGGGACCTACAGCTTAACATGGATTCCAAACCACGTGTCATATCATCTGGCTCTTCTCCTGCCTGGCCCAGAATACACCAGAAAATTGGTGAAGTGTGGTTAACACCTGGTGACATTGTTCCTAGGTCAGACCGGGTCCTATATGCAACTCCGTAGTTTCCTCTAGTGTGTTGTTGGCAGTAACAGCAGAGCATGACTCTTTGTTGATGACATTAAGCTCAACATCCTGGACAAGTTCAGCTGTTCCATTACACATTTCTTTAGAAATGAGTTGCGATTGCTCGTGAAAATTAGTGATCCAACGTTATCCTTGACCACCTGTAATGCTTATGGTAGCCGCTGGTGTGTAGATTTCCTTCATTATATGGATTAGCTTTTTGCGATTGACAAGTACTTCACAGTTTCAGCTGGTCATCTTGGCTGCTGACTAGAAATCTTCTCATAGATAATGGCAGGATCTCAATATTCTCGACAGGAAACAACATCCTGGGGAGTATGTGTTATGTGCATTCGATGGAACGGCTTCCTCAATTTGTAGCTCAGATCTTACACAGTAAATGACAGCCTGGGATGCCTGAAAGAAGTCCCATCCAAGGATGGTGTTATGGCTACATTCTGTTAAAACAACAAATTCAAATGGCTGCGTCCTTTTGTTGGTAGTTATTCTTGTGACACATGTTCCTGCCGGCCGGACGTATTTTCCGTTTGCGAACTTTAGCACAGTTACTCTTTTTTATCACAGACCATTATCTTCTTTAGTTTACAGTGGTAGTCATTTGACAATACAGAGAAGGCAGCTCCTGAATCGACTAGTGCCCAGACAGGGTAGCTGTTGATGATGATGTCAATGAGATTTCCCAACATCGTAGCGACTGTCATCCATGGAGGATATTCATCTGCAGCATCCTCACCTCCGTAAATGCTTGGTCGCCTAGTTTTCTTGAACACAGTGGCTAGGCAAGTGGCTGGTATCTCTATAACGTGACGGCAAATGGTGGCAGCGTGTTGGAGAGCGACTACATTCAGGATACGGCAATAGGCTTCACCCCATAGGTCAACAGTAGTCATCTGCACTAGACTGCCATTGAAAGGACTGCTCCAATGGTTTTGCAACACAATAATTGCCAAATACTCATTTTCTCTCCCTACTGTATTGTATGATATGTCCAGGAAGTCCATAGTGAAAACACAATGGCGTGTTGCCTTCTGTCCTCCGGGTATCAGTCCTCCTGTGAGGCCTCATAGTTGCACAAGGAATTGGTTGTGGCCACATTGGTCTGTTCCAAGGCTGCCGTTTGGTGGCTGCAGCATAAGTAATAGTAGTGCGAGGCCATTCTTCATGTCAGCTGCAACTGGCAGGGCTGACAGGTGCTAATGTTTGAAATACCTCTTCCTCAGCAGCGTCAGCTCTCTCATGACATACAGGACCGACATCCATGTCCATGATGTGGTGCTCGCTTGTTTTCTGTCACTATCTGTCATTTGAGAGAAGCAAAATCGTGCTCGTTTTCCATGGTGACCATAGGGGCTACATTTGGCATTCTGTCATACTTCTTTCATCCAACTCTCCTCAGTTTTCTGACACCATTGGATAAACTCTTGTGTTGTCGTAATGTCTTTTAACAGAATAGCTCGATACATGCCTTCATCAGGTGTGAAATTTTATCGGCCTCAGTCATATCCGGGTTAACTATGTGACATAGGGCCAAAACACACTGTATATATGACTGCATTGGCCCACCAATTCGTTGGGCCCCGTTTGTCGGTTGCTCTTCGAATAAACAGACTTGTTACTGGTGGTCTCCAAACGTCTTCTTAAGTACTGTCTGGAATTTTTCCCAGCTATTGAGCTTGTCCTCATTATTTTCAAACCAGGTAGAAATATATGTTTGCCGAGCACATAATGTGGTACCACCTATTATACTAGGCGAGTTGGTCGAATCCTTTCAGCCATTTGTTTGGGTCCTGTCCAGCATCTCCAGAGAAGACCAATGGGTGACTAATGTGCAGCTAGCTAACCACTGTTTTTGTATCCATGGGGCTTTTGATGTCATGGACTTTTGGACGGAGGTAATCAGAATACCCTTTGTATTACGGTTCTTGTCTGTGTAGGTGACGGCTCTTACACTGCCCAATTGGAACCACAATCATGCAGATGTATTGCAGGATACTCAGCACCTCCACCAGAAAGTGTTACATCAAAAACTGCAGGTGGTCCAGAATTTTAAGGCTGGCCATTAATAGAGCACAACACTTTACACTTAGAACACGTTAGTTGCTAACACAAGCCTACACTCAGTACAGACTGCCTCCTGCTTGGAGAGCTCCAGTATTTATACATAGAAAGAATTTTCTGGAACTTTCACATACATCGAACATAAGAAACATGTAGAACATTCCAGAAATAGTAAATACAAAGATATAAACTTTTTTCTACCCCTGGTGGGATTTAAACTGGGGACCGCAATCACAGCAGTCTGTGATGCTAACCACTGCACTACGCATTCTGTCGGAAGAGTCACGGCAATATTGCTTCCAATATTCAGAGGTTCAAAGTTACCATATTTATACCTTTGACTGTTACACATGTTTTTTTTCTGCAGTCTGTGCTGAGTGCAGCTTTCTTCTCAATACACTGATCACCCATTTTGAGACTGTATTGTAGTGGTTATGAAATGTATTCACTTGATACTTTGCAGCATCAAATTAAATCAAGTATTGCACAGGCTTAAGGTATGGTTAATTTTATATAGTACATAGCAATATGAAATGTAGAAGAAATATAGCAATGTTACTGAAAATTGGGAGCACAATATCATGTCATTTTATTCTTGAGATATTGCTTTTGGTATATGTCAAACTGACTCTCACAGTGTGCCATGTTCTGTTCACGCTGATTTCAAGGCTGTAATGTAATACGTACCATTTCATATTAAGAAAAGGATTTGGTGAATTATTATTATTATTATTATTATTATTATTATTATTACTCCTCCACATTCTACAGTCTGATGTCTTTGCTAGATAAGGTACTGAATTTCTTTAAATTATTCCTCACAACCTGTAAAAAAAATTTTAGAAGTATACAAATAAATTGTTAGAACTTTACCGACATACATAATTTGTTTTATACATTGCTGGTCATCCAAAATGTAGCACCCACTAGAACAGAAATATCACAGCCACATTTGAGAGGGGGAACGTGTCATTCAGTACAGCCCCATGCGACTTGAAGTCGAGGAAATCAATATTTAGTGTTACCACCAGTGCTGGCTATAGCTACTGATACACACCTTAGTATTGAATCAACGAGGCTCTGAATGTGTTGCTGGGGTATAGCAGTCTCATAGTTCGAAACATTGCCAAAGTTGATATGCAGTAGCAGCAGGTCGTGTATTCTGTGTGTCATTCCACAATCATTGACAAAGATGTTTCTGGGAAGTGAGAAATCAGGAGAACAGTAAGTCCAAGGCAGCAATGCAATCTGCTGGCTGATGAAGAAGTCCTGAATATTGTGTATTGCATGTGTTTACCGATTACCGTATTGCAATGTTTCCGTTTATTCACATTTCTGATGGCCGATTAGTTTTCCAGCAATGCGTACTAGCAGAGTGCAGGAGTGGAATCAAATAGTACCCTGAACCATAATGCTGGGTGCAGGGCCAGTATGGCATTGCAAAGGGCAAGTGTTCAACACGGTAGAGAAGAATCCAACAAAGCAACACCTACTGCAACATGATATGGGAAAAAGATGAGATGAATAAGCTGTCCATCAGTATAAGTGACCATTGTCACACTGCGGCCAAGAACAGGGTGAAGCAGATTTCAATTAATGCTTATCAGCGTGGACCATATGTATTTCTCCCTCCACAACCAGCTCTTCTGAACTGCACAGATAGGAGGTCTGCTCCCCCCCCCCCCCCAACTGCATTCCATTCAGCATCTGGCACTCCACATGAAAGCTCTGCCAGGTAGTTCAGGTCTTTCTATCCCTCCCCCCTGCATTCTTACTCTTCCCTCTCCTTTTACTGTTGAACTGCTAGTTAAACTGCAGTAGCTGGAGAGAGTGGTTAAGTGTGCACGAGTTGTGCCTGTGAGTGTGTTGTCTCTCTCTCTCTCTCTCTCTCTCTCTCTCTCTCTCTCTCTCTCTCTCTCTCTCTCTCTCTCTTTTGAAGGCTGTGGTGAAAATGAGAGGCTGGCCGCGGTGGCCGAGGGGACTGAGGCGCTCCAGTCACGGTCTGCACGGCCACTACGGTCGGGGGTTCGAATCCCCCCTCGGGCATGGATATTTGTGCCGTCTTTAGGATTAGCTAGTTCATAAGTTAAGGGACTGATGACCCCGTAGTTAAGTCCCTTAAGCTTAACACACATTTGAACATTTTTGAAAATGAGTGTGTGTGTGTGTGTGTGTGTGTGTGTGTGTGTGTGTGTGTGTGTGTGTGTGTGTTTCTTTTCTAGCATTTTTTTCTTTATTTTTTTTTTTTTTTTTCAGCTCAGTGATTGACTTTATGGCGAGTTGCAACCGTTCCTTGTGATATTAACATATATTATTGTTGGTTTGTGAATATATGTGGAGAATCTTTCAGAAGCACTCTGAGGAAAAATTTGGGGGATCTTCCTTAGCATACATGAAGTTATGGAACAGAGGATTGTCGTGGAAAACCCTAGTGTGGAGCACTAGAGAGAGAGAGAGAGTTTGACTGACAGATTCAGTCATTGTGGTTAGCACACAGTATGAAGTAGCAAGACTTATGAAATATTCCAAGAATGTTCATTCAGGATGCATATAGTGGCAGGAGCTAGGCAGTGTCTCTGAATGGTGCAAATGTAAGATATTGCAGCTCTGTTTAGGTTGCTATGGCAGATCAGTAAAGGAGTAGAGTAGACTGATCTGTTGCCTATTCCAGTACGTAGGTGCTGCATTGGAAGGGTACTGTGTAGCAGATATTCATAAATATTTCATAAATCAGAGATTCAAATTTAGTTTTACTCAGATGTTCTCAGACACTCCGGTGGGCACATAATCCCAGAGTCGTAGACCATTCACAGTAAATAATGGTAGAAAGTTGCATGCAGATCTGATGCCCTCCAGTTCTTGTGACTCACCTTTTCAGTGATCATCGGCCAATGTGAGCACACAATGAGTACATCAAACATGCTGGGGGTAATGCTCGGAGTACTATTCTATCTTGTAATGTATTCTGTGACCTAAGGCGAACCAGCAGTCTTGTTAGGACTGTTGGTATCAGTGCACTATTGCTACAGTCATAATTACTACAGGAAATAACACAGTTCAAAATGTTCAAATGTTTGTACAGCTTATGGGACTTAACTACAGGGTCATTAGTCCCTAAACTTACAAACTACTTATGAACTACTTACGAACTAGGATGGCACAAATATCCATGCCCTAGGGGGGGATTCGAACCCCCGACTGTAGTGGCCATGCAGACCGTGACTGGAGCGCCTCAGTCTCCTCGGCCACCGCGGCCGGCAAATAACACAGTTCACGTGTGATGTTTTTCATTCTTCCTTGTGTACAATGGCTTGCTGAACTCTGACATTCCCTACATTATGGTGTGGGTCAAGGGACATCACAGTATTAAGGGCAACAAAATTGTCAATTATCTTGCCAAGGATGCCATTTATCATGGGAAGAAGTTTTACCATCATGTTCCTTATACAGACCTCCTACGCGACATATGGCAACAGATCAGAACCTTATGGAACAATAAGTGGCAACTATCAAACAAACAGAGGAAAGCATTATGTGGATATTCAACCATATATTCCTGCTCGGCCTTGGTATTCTCTCGGCCTGTTCAATAGAAAATTTTTAGTCACAATGTTTCGAATTCGATTTCACCATGGGCAGTTCAAGCAACATTTTTGCTGACTGAATTTCATTGTCTCACCCCTGTGTGAGTGTGGTGCAGAGGAGGATGTAGATCAAGTTGTTTTCAGATGTTCACAAAGATATGATGCAATAACTAAATTTTTACAGTACTTGGTGCGAAACAGATATCACCTACCTACTAGTGTAAAGACATTACTGGCAACACAAGATATATCGCTGTACAAACATTTATATCGGTTTTGGCAACTGAACGCATAAAGATATAATTTTTGTGTTTAATTAATCCATTTTTGTAACTTTAATGTAATTTATAAACAACTGTTAATTGTATTCAACTATGTTTTAAAGATTGGCTAAATGAGTTATGCCCAAAAGCCATAATAAAGAAAAACGAACAGCCTATCCTGTCCTGCCTCTACTGATGACTTCTACAGAAGTCCACTGTAATTGGGCTATGCGGGCATGAACTGCTGTAGAAGTCATCTGGGACAGAGGTGGTCCCATTGGTGGACTGGTGCAGCAGGCCTACACTGAAGGGAACATCTTTTTTCCCCAGCTGATTTCCAAGGAAGTCCACTTCTGCAAGGCCATATTAAAGTAACTTTCAACACAAACATCCATAGTTAAAGGGTTAATTTCTGAGCTTCACACAGCTGTTACCTCCACCACAGCACAGGTTGCATCTGTAGCTTCTACACATGTAATACAATGGAACTGCATTAATATTAGTTACTGTTCAGAGTATATACTTTTTCCAGTTTTTTATCACAGCTAGTCTCTACTGAAATAATTTTTAATGCATACTTTCCAAGGAATTGGAAAGGAAATTATAGTGACAGTAACTTTGATTAAACATGGGAAATTAAAGCTAGAACTCATGAAATACAACTGGAGCTTAGATTTAGCCAACAGTAATGATGATTTTCAAATTCGTAATGAAGTGTCACACCAAAGTATGCAATTAATAATTACAATAGTATACATTGTTCTGCAAAAGTAAAGTTGTATAAATTATGCTGCATCAATTGACTAAAACACACCAAGGAACCATTTCTGTTCACATACTCATGGATAACGAAAATATAAACATGTAATTGACATTTTTGTGAAGGCTGGGTCACCTATTCACCACAAAGGTGTCCAATGAGCCACGTAAAGGTACAGACGACTGCCGTCTCTGGCCACTGTGGCCAGTCTGCGGGACTCAGCACAGCTAAGGCGAGAGTAACGTGGTGGGAGTGAGAAAGTGTCAAGGAGAGGAGTAGGGAGAGGCATGGCAGGGGTGGGGGATTATGCCAGTGCTGTCTGACAGATCGGGCGGCAGGAAGGAAAGGGACTGGAATGTGTGGTGGGATGGGGGATGTACGTAAGGATAGAGTGGTGCCAGGAAGAGGAGGGGAGGGTTGTGGAGGCAGGAACTAGTGAAGATTTAGGTCTGGGGGAATAAGGGAGCATAGGGTATATTGTAGGGAGATTTCCCCCCTGTGAAATTCAGTAAAGCTGGTGTTATTGGGAGAAGACAAAATCCATAGGACTATTAATAAAACATTTAACACGAAACGAAAGTTCATACTTACTTAAAACATGTATGCATTTTGTATTTATTTATACTTAAAAGAGAGAAATGCTTAAACATATTACACCTTACATCATTTACTTATTGTAGAAAAATATTTGGCAGAACTTAACAGTATTGTCAGTTTTTGCTTCTGTCCTTATGATTTCAGCTTAAAGCTCTGGTACTCTCTGGATACATCTGCGAAAAATACTATACAAAATTTTGGACAGTGTTAAATTTGATGCATGTTTTATGCTGTCACAGCTAAAGTAAAAATTAAAGTTTTCCAATAGCGGCAGACTGTTTCCATAACCATCCAACTTTTTTTACCAAATTTTCTTTTCATATAGTCTGAACAGTACAAAACCTTGGGTATTTTGTCTGACTTTAATTAATAGAAGAATGCGATTCTGTATTCGTAGATGTACGTGTTCAATTCCTGGATATATTGTGTAATTTTAAATGTCTTTTCATGCCTGTTGCATATTTTGCTGTATTGAGGAGCTTTTCTAACACGAATGTTGCTATAGATGTTATCTTCATTCTCTGTAAAGTACTGCCAGCTTCACGACTTTGGTTTTCGTGTATCCGTATTTGAATCACAATCACAGTGAGCGATGGCCGTCAGCAGTCAGTTCAAATTACCGAGCGTGTGCTGCCCCAGTCAACTGACTCGCGTCGTACGAGCTGCAGCATTGTGCCATTTCGTGTGACTTTCTCAAGAATCGATTGAGCACCAGACAGCTGAAGAAATTCTTGATGCGCTCGAGTCGCTGCGCCTCACAGTCCCATCCCTAGTATCAATGTATTTATTTACATTCAATTGTTTTATAATAGTGTATGTGTTACCTTGCTCATCTCAGTCTGGCAGAAAGGAAAAGGTAACCATAAAATTTATCTAGTTGGGTTTGAAGCATCTTGTGTTAAGCTGAATCTATCAAAGAGGCATTGTACTTCAGTTGACTTCAGCTAGTAAGGTATTGCAGAGGACACCACTGAATGCTATGATATTTAACATCAGCCACAATATACATAACTTTTATTATCAGTAAGGAGATAGTACTGATTTAGTTCATATTCATTAAAATTAGTTGGAGCTATCAACAGAGCATGTCAATGATGTATGGGCTCCTCAAACTTGACCAAACCAGTAATAGTCATCGCATTTTTATTTTATTTTATTTTTTTTTTTTTTCAGGAATGTCAGTAAAGTGGCTTTTAGGAATGTTGTAGTACAACATTGAGCAGCACCTGACAGGTCACTTGGTTTTATAGGCTGGACACTGATTTACTAGAAATGAGTGGTTTGGACTGATGAACCACAATATACCCTGAGAAAATCCAGCAGAAGAACATGAGTTTGGCAAATGTCTGCAGCAGAAGTGGTACATTGTGCTAGACCAAGATTTGAACCCAGGATCTCCTCTTTGTGCCAACCATCACATTAAGCACTTGACTATCCAAACACAACTCCCATAAGTCACATGCTACGAAAGTAGTACCACTTTTGCACACATCTAGTCCTCTTTTGTTCACCACACCAGATTCCAACATGACGTCGAACAATGAAGGAATAAACCTAATACCATCTTTGTGTAAACATACATATGTATTGGTGTGGTGTCATTTCACAGGGTGTTTATTTTAACTGGTTACACAGAAATATCTCCAAAACTACACATCAGATCATAAAAAGTTATAATTCAAAGTTGTTTGCCAACAGGAGGGTCTGAATCAGAGGCTCAGACTGTTCTGTGACCGTATAGGCTGCAGATTCCTCGACTTGCGCCATAGGGTGGTGGGTTTTCGGGTTCCATGTAATAGGTCAGGAGTCCACTACACTCAGGAAGCAGGTTTTTAGGTTAGTGTGCCTCAGGAACACACAAAATGAGTTTCAGTCTCAAAGTGTACAGGTCACACACAAGACGAATGAAGATGAAGGAAACATCGGTTTAACAATTGTAAATTGTCATAGCTGTGTTGCGGAAGTTCCAGAGAAGTTTGGCCAAAATTTTTACAAAGGGCCAAATGGTCTTAAGAAAGGATAGATTAAATAAAAAAGGGGATGAGATGGCATGTTTATTGCTGTTACACACAGTTTATCCTGCAGTGAAATTGAGGCAGATACTTCCTGTGAGTTGGTATGGGTAGAGGTTATACCTGACAACCAGAATAAATCAATAATTGGATATTTTTATCGGACCCCTGACTCAGACAATGCAATTGCCAAAATGTACAAAGCAAGCTTGAATCAAATTTCAAACAGGTACCTGAAGCATACTGTTATAATCGGTGGCGACTTTAATTTAGCCTCGATATGTTGGTATAAATAAGTATTCAAAACATCGAACTAGTTCTGAATGCTTTTGCTGAAAACTACTTCGAAAAGTTAGTTCATGAACCCACTAGAATAGTAAATGGTTGCGAAAATACCCTTGATCTTCTAGCAACAAATAATCCTGAGCTAGTAAAGAGCATCAAAAGAGATACAGGGATTAGCGAACATAGAGTTGTAGTAGCGAGACTGAATATAGAAATTCTGAAATGCATGAAAAACATATCTATTCAAAAGAGCAGATAAAAATTTGCTTCAAACTTTTCTGAGTGATAGTCTCCAGTCTTTCAAAACTAAAAATGTGAGTGTAGATCAGTTGTGGCTTACTTTCAAAAACATAATATCAGTAGCAATTGAAAGATTTATACCAAATTAATAAAATAGGGGGCTGACCCCCAATGGTACACAAAACAGGTCAGATTACTGTTGCAGAAGAAAAGAAAAATGCATGCAAAATTTAAATAGACACATAATCCCCAAGAATGGATAATCTCCAACAAACTCGCAATCTAGCACAGACTTCAATGCGAGAAGCCTATAATAGTTTCCTGTCTCATAATCTGGCAGAAAGTCTACAGAAATTATATGTGAAGAACACTAGCGGCAAAACACAAACAATACCTTCACTATGCGGTAACAACGGTAATACTACTAATGACGGTACTGCTAAAGCCAATTTGCTAATCACAGCTTTCCAAAATTCTCTTATCCAAGAAAAGCTGCCAGCATGTGAAATTTAGAAGTAGATGTTCCTGGAGTAGTAAAACAACTTAAGTCACTAAACAAAAACAAATCTTCTGGGCCAGATTGTATACCAATTAGATTCCTCTCAGAGTATGCTGATGCAATAGCTCCATACTTAGCTATCATATAAAACTGATCACTCAGCAAAAGATCTGTATCCAAAGTTGCCCAGGTCACTCCAAGAAAGGCAATAGGAGTGATCCCCAAAATTACAGGCCCATCTCATTGATGTCAATTTGCAGCAGGATTTTGGAACATATACTTTGTTCGAACATTATGAACTACCTTGAAGAGCACGACCTATTAACCAATAGTCAACAAGGCTTCAGAAAGTATCGCTATTGCGAAACACAGCTTGTCCTTTAATTCACATAAAGTGATAAGTGCCATCGACAAGGGATCTCAAATCAATTCCATATTTCTGGAAGTCTTTTGACGCTGTTCCTCATAAGCGGATTCTAATGAATGTGTGTGCTTATGGAATATCGCCTCAATTGTGCGATTGTATTTGCGATTTCCTATCAGAAAAGACACAGATCGTAGAAATTGATGGTAAGTCATTGAGTAATAGAGAAGTGATATCTGGCGTTCCCCGGGAAAGCATTATAGGTCCCCTATGCTTCCATGTGTTTATAAACAATTTAGGAGACAATCTGAATAGCTCTCTTAGACTGTTCGAGACTGATGCTTTCATTTATAGGTTAGTGAAGTCAACAGAGGATCAAAAGCAACTGCAAAGCAATTTAGACAAAATTTCTACATGGTGCAAAAATTGCCAATTAATACTAAATAATGAAAAGTGTGAAGTAATACTCGACTGTCCTTGTCAATTACAACCTTGCCATCAGACGGGCAAAGGAGGCATCCTGGAAGGTATTCTGTGAGGAAGTGGATGGCACTGCTGCTCAAGCGAGACTTCATAAAATCCTCACTAGGGTACCAACTAATCCAGGAGGAATATGGAGGAAGGAGGATGGGGAGTATACAAAGATAGCACATGAAACGCTGGAACTGCTCCTCAAGACTCACTTTCCTCAATATACTCTGGGGGATAACTCAGAGCAGAATGCGATTCCTGAGAGACAACGGTTCTCAGGTATTCGTAATGAGGACTGGGATCTGGTCAAGGAGTGTGTCGATTTCAGTAAGGTCCAATGGGTGCTGGGAACATTTCAACTGTTCAAGTCACCGGGCCCCGATGGAATCTTTCCAGCTCTCCTGCAAAAAGCGGGAGAAAATCTTATTAGATTCCTATGCAGATTATTCAGGGTTAGCCTAGCAGCAGGAATCATTCCCAACGCCTGGAGGGCAGTGAAGGTTGTCTTCATTCCAAAGCCAGGGAGAATTGATCATACCAAGGCCAAGGATATGAGAGCAATCAGCCTGTCCTCCTTCATTCTTAAGACATTGTTAAAGCTGGTTAATGTGCATGTTGGAGAAAGGAGGTTAAGTAGGGCTCCTCTACATTCAAACCAACATGCATATCAACCAGGTAAATCATGTGAAACAGCTCTCCACCAAATTTTTGGGAAGGTGGAGAAAGCACTACACTTTCAGGAAATAGCCCTCTGTATCTTCCTGGACATTGAGGGGGCTTTTAGCAACACGACCTTCGATTCCATGGTTAGGCCAGCAGAGGTGCATGGCCTAGGGACCACTATATGTAGATGGACTAGGGCCATGCTCAGTGAAAGAAAGGTAGAGGCTACCATGATGAATGAAAAAATGGTAATCAACACCACTAGGGGTTGCCCGCAAGGAGTAGTTCTTTCCCCTTTATTGTGGAATCTAGTGGTGAATGATCTCATTGGAGAATTAAACTCTAGGCAGTACTTTTGCCAAGGATACACAGATGATTTTGTCATAGTAATACTTGGCAAATTTGCTGACACAGTGAAGAATATGGCACAAGGTGCATTGGACATTGTGCAAGACTGGTGCACAAAACAGGATCTGGGGGTTAGTCCTAAGAAGACTGTTGTTGTACCATTCACAAAGAAGCATATACAACAGTGAGGTTGGAATCTAAAGCTTTTCAATGAATCGCTTCCTGTGAAGGGGACAGTGAAATATCTAGGGGTTACCCTAGATGAGAAACTGACATGGACCCCTCACATTAGGAATATTTGCTCCAAGGCAAAAGGTACTTTAGTAAGTACCAGGAGAGCTTGTGGCAAAAATTGGGGGCTGAGCCCCAAGGGTATGCACTGGATACACACCACGGTGATTAGACCCAGGATCACCTATGGGGCTGTTGTGTGGTGGAAGAAGGTAGAACAGCAGGTTGCTGCTAAGGAGCTTGGTAAGGTGCAGAGACTAGCCTGCTTAGCCATAACAGGTGGAATTGGCAGCACACCAACTGCTGGGATGGAAACCATGCTGGATATGCCCCCATTACACCTTTGGGTCAAGATGCAGGCAGCAGCTGGTGCCTACAGACTCAAAACTGGTAACAACTGGAACTCTTTGTGATATCCAGAATCACACACTAAAATAGTGAGTGAGGTAAATATAGGGAAGGTTAGGGAAATGCCAGCCGACTATATTATAACCCCATACTGCTTCAACAAACCTTTCAGTATAACAATTGGAAGTAGGGAGCAGTGGGAGAAAATAGTTTGACACTGTACGGGGGATATTGTCTGGTTCACTGACGGGTTGAAATCAGACCAAGGCGTTGGGGCCGGGGTATACGGGGTGCAGCCAAGACTGGAGGGCGTCATCTCTCTAGGAAAACTGGCCCCAGTATTCCATGCCGAAATCACTGCCATCAGGGCATGTGTGGAGGAGAATTTGCGTAGGTGCTACAAAGACCGTAGCATCTATTTCTATTCAGACAGCCAGGCAGCCCTGAGATCACTGGCAGCTCCTGCAACAAGGTCTAAAATTGTTGCAGAATGTCACAGGGTTCTGGTGGAGCTAGGGGAAAGCAATAGAGTAAACCTATTGTGGGTCCCTGGCCACTCGGGGATCAGTGGCAACGAACATGCCGACAGATTAGCCAGGATGGGGGCAGAGTCTCCATTTATTGCACCGGAACCTGTCCTGACAATCACCAAGGCAATGATCAAATTGGAGCTACGTAACTGGCTCAGAAGACAGCATGTAGAATATTGGACCAAAGTCCATCAACAAAAACATGGCAAGGTAAAGATGCCAAAGCCATGTTTTAAAAGAAACTCTGCAATACTGGGCCTGAACAGGAGAGATATTAGACTCATGGTTGGATTGCTGACAGGCCATGGGAATTTAAAAAAAAAAACACCTACATACAATGGGAATAACAGAAGAGGACCCTAAATGTAGGATCTGTGATGACGGTGATGAAACTGCATCACATCTAATCTTCGAATGCATTGCATTGGAGAGTAAAAGGCACAGAACATTTGGGACAACCAGACCCAAAGAAATTGTGTCTAATAAAGAACTGGTAAAGGGACTCCTTGCACTGTTCAGGGGCATTGGTTGGCTTTACTAGATATACAGGGAGCGATACCACACAATAAACTTAGTTTCTATGCGGGCAGTGGCGGGTTGGACCAAGGCTGTTTCGGCTTCCCTGGAAAAATCAAATCAATACTCGACTACTAAAAGAAATCTGCTGAACTTCAATTACCCGATAAATCAAACCTTAAGGTCGTAAAGTCTACCAAATACCTAGAAGTCTTTACGAACAACTTATACTGGAGAGAACAAACAGAAAATATTGTGTGGAAGGCGAACCAAAGGTTACGTTTCATTGATAGAACGCTTCAAAGATGCAACAGCTCCCGCAAAGAGACTGCCTACATCACACTTGTGTGTCTTCTCGTGGAGTACTGTTGCCCAGTGTGGGATCCTCACCAGGTGGAACTGACGGAAGATTAGGGCAGCTCATTTTATCACGTTACAGGGGAGGAAGCATCACAAAAATGTTGCATGATTTGCGGTGGAAATCATTAAAAGAATGACGTTATTCATTGCGGCGAGATCCATATGCGAAATTTCAATCACTGACTTTTACTTCTTAATGTGAAAATATTCTGCTAGCACCCACCTACTTAGGGAAACATGACTATCCCAATAAAGTAAGAGAAATTGGATCGGAAATGGAACGATTTGTGTGTTCTTTCTTCCCGTGGACTGATGACCGTGCAGTCTAGTCCCCTCTAAACAACAACAACAACAACAAAAACAACTTTCTTCTCGCGTGCTATTAGAGAATGGTACGGTAGAGAAAGGTTATGAAAGTGGTTAATGAACCCTCTGCCAGGCACTTAAATGTGATTTGCAGAGTATCTATGTAGATTTAGAATACGGGTAGTTTGTGGAGAGGGGAAGAGGAAAACCCAAATGAACAGCTGAAAAAAATACACATCAAAATTGATAATTTTGTATGGGCACTGGCACTTTGAATGAGATTCTTATATAAAACACTGCCATACAGTTCATTCACTTGCAAAACATTTTGCACACTTGACCTTCACAACAAGAACAGCAGCACTGCCTACTTAATTCATACAGTGCATGGTGGAAGGTGCTTTACAACAGATTTCAACATCAACCTATAGTTTTAGTCCGATCTTAATGAAATTTTTCACACAAGACCTTCAAAAACTAGAGAAACAGCAGTGCTTTCATAAGATGACAGAGGATACCTTGCTCCAGACATCAACACAGTTTGATTGATCACCATGAAATTTGCAGATATATGTAATTTTTCATATACAGAGGAAGATGAACAGAGAGAGGGGCATAGAAGACTGGCAGGAAGTGGGAAAAGTAATGACAGAGGCAGAGGGATGGATGAGTAGGTAGAGGGCATGGAGGAGGGAGGAATACATGGACTAACTAAATTTTGGGTGGATAAATAATCGAACAGTGCTGGGTTTTCAGCTTGCTAATATGGAGAGAAGGCTAAGAGGACATAGATGAAGGTAAGAAATATGCATGGAGTTGAGGGAAGTGATAGGCAGTATGATTAGGGGAAAGAGTGTAGGACATATATCCATTTCCCATGTGTATGTAGCAATTATGAAGCATTGCTGGGTTCTTTAGTCTGCAATAGAAAATGAGGGTTCACACTGCAGATTACAAAGTTGCTCCCCACCAACCACACAATGTGGTGTGAGAGATCGATTGTGATATCATTGGATGTCCTTTTCTGAGACACAAATTTGAATCATAACTTTTTTTGATGCGACTTGCAGTTTTTTTTAAGTATTTCAATGTATTCAGTTAAACACCCTACATATAGACAAAAGGTTAAATACAGTGTGTGATTGAAAGCTATACAAAGGGTGTTTGAAACATCCATGCAAAGTCTGAAATATAGCACCACCGGTGTGTATCGAGGTCATGTTTAGTTAGTAGCATCTTTGGAAAGAACACACACACAAAGTTTCAGCCAAATTGGTCTATTTCTTTGTGTTCGGCATTCATGTGAATCAAGGA
This sequence comes from Locusta migratoria, assembly GCA_026315105.1. NCBI lineage: Eukaryota > Metazoa > Arthropoda > Insecta > Orthoptera > Acrididae > Locusta > Locusta migratoria. The sequence continues at coordinate 299,920,453 of CM048746.1, forward strand.
AGCCAAGTGATTGTCAAAGAATGGCCAAAAAAGAATTTCGTGTGGTGATTAAACAATACTTTATGAGAGGCAAAATGCCCCAGGAGACTAAAGAGAAGCATGATAAACATTATGGTGACTCTACACCTTTGATTAGAACAGTTTATAAGTGGTTTCAAAATTTTCTGAATGGCCACAGACACTGAACATTCTGTTATGGCCTTCAGAAATCATTGATAAAATCCATGATATGGCAATGGATGACAGAAGAGTTAAGGTGTGTGGGATTGATAGTGTTGTGGTCATCTCAAATGGATGGGTACATAATATTTTGCATAAACATTTTGACATGAGAGAGCTATCTGCAAGGTGGATGCCACAATGCTCACTTGACCAAAAATGGAATCATGTGAAGTGTTGCAAGGAAAGTCTGCAGCTGTTCAGGAAGAATCTGCAGGACTTTAAGCATTGTTTCGTCACCGTGAATGAAACATGGGTACAGCACTATACTCCTGAGACCAAAGAACAATCTAAACAATGAGTTACCCAGGGAGAATCTGCACCACAAAAGGCGAATACCGGTCATTTGGCCGGAAAGATTATGGTGACGGTCTTTTGGGATTCACAAGGGATAATTCTCATTGACTAGCTGGAACAGGGTAAAACTATTACAGGTGCATATTATTAATCATTATTGGACCATTGTAAAACTGAGCTGCAAGAAAAACGACAGTGATAGGGCCACAAAAATGTCCTTTTCCATCACGACACTACACCAGCACACCCCAGCAGTTGTGGTCGCAAAATTATTGGACATAGGATTCCAACTTGTTTCAAATCCCCCCTCCAGACTTGGCTCCCTTGGACAACTATTTGTTCCCCAATTTAAAGAAATGGCTGGCGGGATGACGATTTCATTCAAACATGGAGGTGATTGCCAAAACTAATAGCTATTTTGCAGGCTTGGAAAATTCCTATTATTTGGAAGGGATCAACAAATTAGAACAGCATTGGACAAAGGTATGAGTCTAAAAGGGGTCTATGTCAAAAAATAAAAATGGTTTTTCCCAAACACATTAGTTGTTTTTATTTTTGCATGGTCTTTTCTAACACCCCTAGTAACAGGAAAAGTATTACTAAGTTGGAGTGTTTAGGATTTTATTATTCTTAAGGATGAAACATATAAATCACACATTTATTGACCATGAAATTCTAACAGTATATGGAGCAAACACAATCTCACATCCAGCCTCTTTGATGCTGAAAGAATAGGGGGGGGGGGGGGGGGGATTTTTTTCAACTATAAGGAAGTTCACCCAAGTGTCCTCAAATGGCTCCATGATCAAGGAGCAAATTTTTTTGACGTTGAGAATAACTCTCCAGATCGAATCAGGTCACATCTGTGAAAAGAACATTGGCTCACTGTTCTGCTGTCCAGGAGGCATGCTGAGAAGTCCACTTGCACCTTCCTCTCTGTGAAGGTGCATTAGGTGTACACAAACAGTAGGGCTTTGACAATAAAGTCACTCTACTGAAGTTATCTGTACACAATTTGCGTCAGTACAACTCTTCAGGTCGATGATGCGAGATCTGCAGCCAGTTAGCCATTTAGTGCAGTATGAGTGTTATTGATGTCCCCTTACAGCTAAATATAATGGTCCTCTCTTTCTGATGTCACATGTTGTCAACCCTGTCTTGGCCTTTTGGATATGGTTTTGGTTTCTTCAAACTGTTGCCACATCTGAGAAACAACATAAAAATTCACCCTAAGTCATCAGGCGACATAGGTTTTGGACTGGGTTGTTTCTGTGGACAGTTTGTGTGATTATGTCATGAATTAAGACATAAGACAGAAAATTTAAGTTGGTTGCTTTAATTTTGCACACCGATGTAAGTAATTTTCACATTGCTTGACAATAAACTTAGTCAATGCTAATTCAATTTATGCACCTAGTGAATCTCAAGTCTTCATTCTTACAACAAAGTGGATGGAAGGTAGCAAATGAAAGTGACAAGAAAACCTATATTCTGCAAGCCAACTCACGGTGTGCACATCAGTGCCATTTCCTTCTTTTCCCATCTGAGTTGCATTCATGTATCGTACATTGTAAAAATGACTGCCAATAAGCCTCCATAATGTAATACAGTTTTACGTACAAGAATCTTGGTGAACTTAAGATGCTCAAATGTTAGCATGGGAAGAAAATAAGTACATTAAAACTGTTATGCCCCTGAATGAAAGAATGCCCATGAAGACAATAAGCTAGCTAGTTAATATTTTGATCAGTCAGCATGTGATGAGGAGGAGAGGAAAAGGGACTTCAGTGAAATGATGTAAAATGCGGGAAATAATGTTTTAAATGGTAAAATATGCTTACTGGATCAGCCTTGCAGTTTCGTAGTTTATTTGCGATATATGTACATAATAGGCATCTAAATACTCGCCAGGTAGTTTATTATATAACTAGCTGTAAGTAACCGGATTTGCCCGGGTTTAAAATAAGGTTTTCTGTAGAAGTGTACAAAAATGCGTCTTATATGTATAGAGATTGCAATCAAAGTATTCTCCCCCATGCACTGAATGAAATTTAATGTTGACAGTAACCTTCATCTTGTATTCAAGATCAAGTGTACAAGATTTCCTCAATATAGGAGCAAAACTGTGGATTTTGTTGAAATCCATAAGTACCCTCCACCATACACTGAACGAAACTTTATGTAGATATTGCCCTTCTTCTTGTTTCAAAAGTCAATTGTGCAAAATTTGATCAAGATTAGTGTGAAGAAATAGATTTACACCGACTCATTGACAAAAAATGGAACGAAACCTATTTAAGAACCTTGCCCATGTAATTTTGTGTACTTGTACCAAATTTCACGTTATTTGGTTGTCTGGATCTTGAGTTATAAGAGAACAGACAGACAGACAACAAATGCGTCTTGTAAGTATAGAGATAAAGGTTATCCAAATTTTTACAATTTTTGATGTAATTTCATTCATTATAATCGTGGACGCCGCTGTTGGGCTACATAACACATCTTCAAAATTCTTCTACACACACACACACACACACACACACACACACACACAATGAACATTTTCTTTTTTTTGCAGAAAACTTCCTAATTTGCAAATACTTGAAATTTTTTTCATTTCTATTTGAGCCATCCAAAGGTGGAGGTGGAGGTGGAATGACAAGAGTCATTGTCTTCTTTTGTCTGCTAAAATATGTTTATATGCCACAAAAATACAAAATGATAAATTTTAGTTATTGTCGTTCAGACATCAAAGGCGTCACTGAAAGCTTTTAGTATGGTTCCCTTTGCCCAGTCTGTAATCAACTAAATTCTCTGAACTATGTTCTCCATTGTACCATCTCCTACTATGCAATTCAAGTCTTGCAGTATCATCATTTTTACCTTTACATTTGCTTAACGCATTTCCACTATTTGTTCAACTATTTCCTTCATATCAGATGTTAACAGATAAACTTGACTGATCAAACTTGAACTGCTTGACTCTGATTTGAATAACTTTCAACATAAGCAGTGTGACAGTTACTTCTGTAGATGCTTAGTAATTCACCAATTAATGAATTCCAAGCTGACAGTTCTTCTTTATGAAGAGTGAAATTCAACTATTAAAACTTCTTTTCATGTTCAAAATATGAAAGTCTTGAAACAATGAGGTCCAGCAATAGCGGTGGCTCTAAGTGCTTTTAGTCATTAATTAATTACCAAATGGATTTGTCATTTATCTATGTACTTTGTAGAATAAACCACTCATTTATACATTTAACTCCATATTTATTTATATTCAAGGAGTTATTCTATCAATTAGTAGATAGGAATATGACACAAATATCCTGACAGACGTCAGACGCTGAATACAAAACCATAATCAACAACTCTTTTCTTCTTAGCAACCGTCAAAGCACACATTTTCCAAAGGAACTCCAACATATCTTTGACTGGGTAGACATAATATCTGAGGCCACTTGCTACTGCCACCACCTCCAGAGTCTGAAACAAACAGATTCTGGTGGCAGCTGCTGTTCCTATCATGCCTAATCAATTCACTAAAATTTATTGATAAATATTTGGGTATCTCAAGGTATTGAAGAAGTGGGGGAAAGTGGCTTGTGCCACTACATACTCCTTCCCTCAGCCTTGAGATAACCATCAAAAATTTTAGGCATAACAGTTAAATTAAGCCAGTCAGATTAATTAAGATGTGGCTATGGAACGTTAATTGTGAGATAAGTACCCATGAATACATTTCACAAAATATCTGACAGTGGACAGTTTAGGCGAACTATGACAATTAAATTGGCAATAGGCAAACTATGATTATCCATCTTTTGTTTGAAAGGATATAAACAAACTTAATCTCTTAACTCTCCTGGGGGGTGGGAGAGAATGTTTAACTCCAACAGCTTCCTATTTATTTGTGCCGATATTTTTTTTCACCTATTGTGAAATATGAGCAGTATTGTAGTACAAGTATCCTCAGACTAGCGTAACGTGTGTGAACCGCTATTTAGGGAGTAAGACAATCGAAGGGATGGAGAAAGTGTTGGGAGTGGCAGACCTGTAAAATGAGGCTGTTAGCTCCTGTTAGGTGCCCATAATGAGGACCTAACTTATTTATAGTGATGTGCGGTTTGACAGATAGCGACCGACACCTAGAAGTAACTTAAGCATAAAGCTTGGTACTTCAAATTTTTTTTTTTTCTATGTCGGATGAGTCTTCTGAGAACAAATATTATTTAATGTCCTCTCTTTTAAGTTTTAACCCTTTATTTGGTTCTATTCACACACCTCTAGCTTACTCTGGGATTTCTTGTTATTGCGCACCATCTTGGAACAATACATGTATACCTACTCTGTTTCACACTATCATGCGCTCCTAATCGTCACAAATCTTACTAATTTCCTCCTTTCCCCCCATCTTAAAGGAGTGTACGAGGAAAGAAAAAAGAACCTGAAGTCCACTTGTCAGACTTGACTCGTGTGCCGATTCAACTTAAACTGAGACTTAAAACTAACAATGTAAATACAATTAACAACAAAAGAATAAAACTTAGCCTAAACCCCCATGCCCCATGTATGTGTGAAGTGCGTGCGTGTGTGTGTGTGTGTGTGTGTGTGTGTGTGTGTGTGTGTGAACTAGACCTCAGGCAATACCCTCAGAAGTAATAAACTGGGGTTGTAGTCAGACAAAATAAAATTAAAAATCTGACACGGAAAATAGGAAGGGTTTCAGCAATAGAAACTATTGAAATATGGAGAGGGGACTGAAAGGCTGGTGCTCTATAAGAGAGTAGTAAGAAAACGAAAAGGAGGATTTGGGAGTTGGAGCCGAAGAAAGGCAGAAGATAGCCCAAAAGACAGGAAACCCATACGTCCCCCCTACCCAGGGAACCCCTGATGTATCCGGGACAGCCCCTAACACACCGGAGGGCAATACTATGGCACATAGGATGTTCATGGGCCCGCTGCAGAATGGATGTGAAAGGCCGCTTTCAAGATCCCCGGAAGAAAGGCTCCAACTGCCACTATTGCAATGCCTTGGCAAGTGTCTAGTGTCACGTGTTTGTACATTGTGCTCTTAACTAACCTCCCCAATAAAAATTATAAACCCAACCCTATGTAAACTTGGAAAAAAGGAAAAAAAATCCCATAAAAAAATAATAATAATAATACTAACATTGATAAATCATGTGGTACTATGGACCACTATGGGCCAGTACGTATGTAATCTATCTTTAGTTATCTTCTGCTTTGAAGATAACTCCAAAGTGAAAATGTCATTTTTAGATCATGTTTTATTACCTTATCGTGTCACCAAAAATTAAGTCGAGTCCTTAACCAAGTTATCTCGACAAAATACATCACCATAACCAGACGTGACTGGGTGGAATTGATCCTCCTTGATCAACTGTTAGCTGATTTTCTCGGACTTATAATGGGGCATAACATAATATACTTGCAGAGAATAATTCTCTGAATAAAAATTATATAATATATTAGGTAATATTGATCTTTTGTCAATAAATAAATTGGCATTAATTATTAGTATAAAAGTCATAAATTGGTTACACAAGTAAAGTACAATATATAACACACACTATAAATTCAATACTTAATTATAGAGACATCTATTAATTATTTTAGGCATCTTATCAGTTGATCAATACTCTTTCGTTTTATACTAAATATTGGTAAGCCTGGATTAAAACAGATCGCTGAAAATCAACGTCTCTGGATGTTATGAGTTACAGTGTCATATCTCGTAATAATAATAATAATAACAATAGTAATAGTCAAAGAGGTGAAATGAAAGGACAGGATTAGTACTAAACATGTGTTGCCGGAAAAAATAGTTGAAAAAAACAACACACAGACTCAGGCACCTAACAAGTGTCAGTTGTTTCATGAACAAATTGTTCATGCCCTAAGGGTTTTTAAAGGTTTAATATAAGGTCTTATAATATTTACGTTGTACAAACCTTTGTATGTTCCAGTCACAGGATCTTCCATGTGAATCGCTTTTGCATGAGGTATCTTGATTATTTTGTATGGCCCGCACCACTTGTTTGAAAAATTTACCTGTTTGCTTTTTTATATTAGAACTAAGTTGAAAATTTATAACTAAAATGAGATCTCCAACATTATAATCAGGGTCTTGAGCCTTTACATTAAGTTTACTTAAGCAAAGATCAGCTGATTTGTTTAAGTTTCGTTTCACTAATTCTTGGATTATATAGTCTTTTTTCCTTTTGAGACGGTGGTCATACAAAATGTTTGAAGAGAGGTTCACCCATACACTTCCTATTTAAAATTTCCACAGGAGATAAACCAGTTGAAATATGAGGAAGTTTGTTAAGAATCGTTTGGAATTCAGATAACCAATTAGCCCATTGTGTGTGTGTGTGTGTGTGTGTGTGTGTGTGTGTGAGCAATATGTTCGAAATAAGCATCCTAATTCCCGCATTATTCTTTCTGCTGGGTTAGACTGCGGATTATATTTTGAGATGGTAACATGTCTAATATTATTCCATGTAAGAAATTCTTTGCCGACAAATTGTGTTCCATTATTTGATAGGATACACTCCGGTTTCACGACCTCTTCAAAATTTTTCAGAAAACACTATTATTATTATTGGAGTATCGGCTCCTTTTATAGCGTATAACTGCACATATTTTGACCAATATTCTACTATTACAAGAACGTACTGTACTCCACCCAAACTAGTCGGTAGTTGTCCATAGAGGTCACAAGCTGTTAGGTCATATAACCTCTTAGGGATAATTGGATACATAACGAATGGAAAAGGTTTATTAAAATCTCTAACCTTTGGACAAGTACCGCATGCTCTTATAATTCGGATTACTCGTCTACTGACATTTGGAAAGTAATAAAATTTAGTCAGGTGTTTAACACACTTTTTTAATCCAAAATGTCCATATCCTTGGTGTATAAACCAAATGAGGTCATCTTGATCCTCTTTGAGAATGCATATTTCCAATCATCATCATTCACGCTTTTCCTCCAAAAGAGGGCACACGTGTTGATTTTGTAAAGGTTATTCGTACCCTTGGCAGCCGCCTCAAATTTCTGCTTACAAAATTTGTTGTTTCTGATGTTAACACGTATTTTGCTTGTCAAATTCTGTACCGACATATCTGTGGAATCTATTTGCAAAACATTAGTACCAAATAACAATCCTTTCACTTCACTTATTTCAATGTTTTGCATTCCAACCAGGAGACGAGATAAAGCATCTTTGTGATTTTCCATTCCTGGTGCATAGAAGTTCCCCTACTTCCTCCCCATAATCAATTCTCAATTAAGCTCATAGTTGAACAGAAGAGGACCCCTTACCCTGGAATGTAGTCTAGTTCTTATGTTATTGGTATTTTGTATTCTACAAAGATATTGCCTCCTCTCAACCACTGACAAGAAGATAACAATGTTTCCCTTCTTTAAATCTAGAATCTACTCTCAATCCACAGTCATTGCTATAACACCCACATTTAGTCAAAACTGATGACACATGAGTTGCAGAAGTCAGATATTACACACACTATGTGGCATGAGGGACTGTTAATAATGTATACATCACTCTGATCTATGAAGTAGTCATTAACAAACTAGCAGTTTACTACTATAAATAAGATAGCAACTAAACTTTCCAAGACTGCTTGGAAGTACTAAAAATGTGTGATCCTAAATAATGCACTTATTTCTGAATCATGTAAAGGGATTTTAAATCTTCACATAGATAGTTCTTGTCCCAAGCATAGATATGTGAACAGTGCTGTTGGTTTGATAGGCTTCCATACAGGGTGGCCACCAAATCTTCATTTTCAAATTCAAGGTTTTTTCCAGGTTAAAAATAATTATTTTCCAGGTTTTCACGAAACTTAATTTCCTCAAAAGGGGGGGGGGGGGGGGCGTTAGCAAACAACTATACCGTAAAGAAACTAATTACATATTTTAAAAAAGAACATGTCATCCAAGTTGAACCATGTCACGTTGTAATATACACCAAGCAGTGGCTAATCCAGGATTTGTGTTGGGGAGGGGGGGGGGGGGGGTAGAGCATAAAAAATTGTGGCATTGTACCTCAAACCAGAATAACTAAAAAAAAGTATGTATTCAACAACGGTCAACGGTTTTCACCATTATGAACGGCCGGCAGAGGCTTAGGAAATGATACTAAAGTTGAACAGTCTCCACCATTTGGGAGCGGTGTGGGTGGCTAGTGTACGATGTTAAATGAAAACTCCCACTGTTAATTGCAGATTCAGATTCTACAGATCAAATCATGTGTAGTTTGGTTGAATTTTTTTTCTTTTAATTGGCAACATGTTTCACTGTAATGGTAAGAATTATTTGCCATACTGCTGAAGAAATGTACCACCCGGGAAAGAAAAAGGTTAATCATATGCTTCAGAACCCAACCAAATGGTACCAGATGTACATTTCTTCCCGGCTAGATCAATTAAATGTTTTGTCGGCAATTCATAACTGGTATTCAGGCAAGGGCAATCTGGACTAAGATATCACTTTGGAAGACTGCCCTGTCCACTGCGGGGAGAGGGAAGCATCATTTTGGGGATCATTTGGTAGCGTTCTGAAGTATCATGAATATGATTTTCATTTATTTTATTTCCTGTTTAGTAAATTTCTTCACCAGTATGACAAGTAATTCTTACTATTACAGCGCAATCTGTCGTAAAAATTAAAAAAAAAAAAAAAAAAAAAAAATCCACCAGACCATACATGGTGTGGGTTAAAGTGCAGTTTATGCGGCAGCGGCTAGCCGTCGCTCTCGCTACGTTAGGAACGGCAGAACAGCCAATCAGGAGTCCAGTTATGCTGGCCAATAAGATTGCGTGTTTCATGACGAGTAAATTTGGCGTCAATTTCAAAGTTTATTCGACGATTTCGGTGCGGCGTTTGTGTGATTGTAATTGATTTTCCATTTATAATGGATTTTTAGGTAATAGTGGTATTACCCTCATAAGTGACCTATTATTAATACGCCGTAGCAGTCAACCATAGAACAGGTATAGCATGTTTTATTTATTTTATGATCTGTACGAAACAGTGATCATCTTAAGTGAAAGTTCTGTATGGGTTAAACGAGAAGTTCGATTTGTTTACAATGGACAATTGTAACGCTGTTTCTTATTGGCCACGGCATCGTGACTCCTGATTGGCTGCTCTGCCGTTCCTAACCAAGCGAGCGCGACGGCTAGCCGCTGACGCATAAACTGCACTTTTACCCATAATGTGAGCCTTCGAATCTACAATAAAAAATCGGGGTTCCCATTTAAAATTTTACACTTGACACTCCCCAACCCCCACAAAAGGTGGAAACGGTTCAGGTTAAGTATTATTTCCTAAGCCTCTGCCATCCGCACTTGCTGGTGAAAACCATTTTTTAATATCTACTGTTTTTCCGAGTTATTCCCGTTTGTCAATGTCAACTTAAAATTAACACCCTATATTATGGACCAACTTGAGTTCAAGTAATTGGAGGATACTGTACGTTTTAACGTGAATTGCATTCGTTTATGCAACATAGCCCGTTAATTAATACTAGACTTCCTGATACATTAAAATACAGTCACATCTCATGAACTAGTGATCGAGAACTCAATAGATATGATTTACTTTACCTTCAGGATGTGAAAAACATTTTCACCTCTTTCAAGTTTTCATTTAGATTGTTGCCAATGATGGTTTTCAGTTTCCAGAGCCAATACAGTCATATACGTTTTGCCCTGGAAAACTCTAGCTAAAAGATCAATGAATGTTAATGACCCAGCATGCGTAATAATGCATAATGTTGTCGGCGAGTTCTTGAACTTCTAGGAGATGAAATCGAGAATGCAAAAACATATCTGGAGCAACAGCTGTGTGGTATTTGCATCTGTGTCATCTGGTAAAATAACACTCAACAGCAGATTTTAATGAAAACATTATTTTGTTTTAATGAATTTGTTTAATTTTTTAAATTCTTGTAGTACTAAACAGACAGTGAAATATATATTGTGGAAAGCAACAGACTTCCGTTTGTTTATGGAAAGTTTATGTTTCTTGCTTCTTGTGTGGCTGTTCAAAGCACTCTTCCCCATTGAAGAAATATTTATCTTTGCGTTGCACCAAGAGCATAATGCATTCGTTCGTGATTTGGAATCACATGTAACCCACGGATACACTGTCTCGTATGAGCTCTGATACCGAGTTAAACTGTCTGTTTTGACATGACGGACGAACACTTCACTCTAAAACACGTTGAATTACGTCATCTGAGCGGGAACAGGTAAGGTCGATTCACACTTGGATTCACTCTATTGTTCTCTGCAACGATTGTTTCACTCTGTTCCATCTCAGAAAGATGTAGCTGGCGTTAGTCTCTAAATATATTTAACGATATTTTGAATGTATTGTTGTAAGACAGCTGTTAAAGCAATAAATTACAAGTGAAAGAAATTGCCTTTTCGCAAAAGTCGCGCACCGTATTACAGAGTTATACTTACATCTTTTTGGAGGACAATTAGCATGTCAAAAAGTCGCAATCAACAATGTTAGAACTGTATTTCATACGGGCCCGGCTAGCGCTCACTAGGTGGCGTTGCGTGTACGAATGCGTTATGAAAACCCATTAACATATAACGAGGGGAATAATCTTTTGTGTTGACCATAAAATAAATAATTAATGTTGTTCCTGCTCTATGGTTGACAGGTGCTCGATGTACCCTTGTCCGCTAAGTAAATTAATTATCCTCGTAATTGTTACCGCAACTACAGATCTCGCACTGAAACGTGGCCCCTGAGCGGAGAACGTTGGGAGCTGAAGCTTGCCTTCACCTCGTAGCGCATTGGCTGTTTGAACAAGCCCCGCCTCATTCTACCAGTGCTGCCAGCTTATGGCCTATAGCTTACAGGTTTTAAAGCGTCACAAATGGAACACGAAATTATCACTTTAATGTTTGAGTAATAGAAAACTGGAACGTTTATTTTTAAGGGACTTATTAAGCGGGTGTAGCAATGTTTTCTGTCTATTTGTATTTTCGCAAATGAATAAAAATCGGAATTAACATTCCTCACTCCTCTTTCAAGAACGGCGTTCCTTTTTGTAAAAGTATTCGTTGGGGTATATGGACTTATTTTAGCAAATAACAAAGTGGAAGACAATAACCAATACCAAGCACAAATCAACAATACATTGATGAAATCTACGGTGCACAATGCTGTTAAGAGGTAAGGTTGGTAGAGAGCATAAACAATCCGTAGACACACGAACTCGGCCGACTTCCGCCGATCACAGAGGGGCCACGAAAAAGTGCGCGATATGTACTCATTTGCGCTAGCCGGGCCCGCATGAAAAACAGTTCAGCCATCAACAATACATACATTATGACTATGTTTACTATTTATATATTACCAATGTCATGCCAGTCACGGGAATCGTCTATAATTATTACTAACGAACATAGGCGCCGACGTTTGAAAATCTTGGGGTATGTTTAGTGGCGTACCCAAGTATTTCTAAAGAAAAATAAATAAATAAATACAAAGCAAAGCCAAAAACATACACGCTATCGATTTCGTATCACCGTCACCATCACGATTATAAGTCGAAGTCATTTTGTATTTCACTATATACTTATCCATTTTAACGATTTTCACACGCAAGACATTAACCCTTTTAACACCAAATTTTATTGATTTATGAACAAAAATATTTCTTCGCATATATCTATAAATAATGATTGGATTAATGTAGTATGCAGGATATGTTTCCTTTATCGCAACTAATAACATTTTCAAACTGTTGACTAATAATTTAGACATTGGACAATTATTTAGTAATAAAGTTTTTAAATTGTTTTGTTTTATTTACCTTGTTACAATTATTTGAAAGTATTGTTGCTTTCACTCCAACTTAGACATCAAGCAACGATATATATTTTGTCAATGCATTGTAGCCTAATGATTTTTGTTTCCTCAATGTAACGGTAAAAAGTCTAGTCACAATGAATTATTGGAAGCCCTGCAATGTTATTTACAATCTTTGAACAAATTGTTGTGGGTAGACGGACAGATAAAGATGAGCGGAGGGAACGGGTTAAGACGTAATTCCATGCACAGGTGACACAGGTCAAAAATAGCAGAAACTAAGGTCCGACTACTACGTTCAATTGTTGTCAAATTGTTGAAGCCTGAAAATTCAAATTCAGGAAAAAAATCTATTACTAGTTGTTGCGTTTGGACAATTTTGTAGAGCTGCCAATTAAAACACAAACACCTTCGCAAGTTGTTATGAGGACTGTCTGTTCACAGAATGTTTTAGCTAGAAGGGATAGGGCAGTCTTCGCAGCAAGTATGTCGACTCACTGGTATCGTATACCGGGAATTAAATTTGTAGTGTAAACATTTTCAATGTATCGTACCAAACCCACTTCATTTCTAGTTATTTAATACAATTAAAGGTTGCCGCCTTCAGTTTACAATATTGACTTAACGAGTGGAATTCCATTAACATTCGGACTGTTTAGCAAACGGCCACTTCACTCACATGTGAACGTGGATTTTAATGCCTACGAATTCAATTACCTGTTTAAAATAATCTATTTACAGTGTTGTCTTACAAAAGCCACTCGGCCCTCAATGGGATGAGAAAGTGGATTTTAATTACAGTGAAGAAATATAACTTAAAGAAAAAATGATACCAAAATTTTCAGTGGGTTATGCCTGGCATACCCATTCAAATTTTGGGGTATGCTTGAGCAACCGAGCATACCCATATTCGGCGCCTATGCTAACGAAGCATCACAATACCAACATTTACAGAGTTGATAGTTAAAATCAATAAAATGCTTCCTTGAAGAGATTTTTCAACACAGAATCAGACATACGAGATCCGTGTTGATTATCACGGGGGGGGGGGGGGGGGGGAGGGGGGTCGATTACGAAAATTGCTAAAATGTAGTACAAATAAACACCGCCTTTCATTCTAGCTGCGATTTCGTAGTCGCGCCTTACGATAACATCGCGTCTCTTCGACGTACATCGCGAGGAATTGAGTCGCGTGATTGAACAACACTTCGAGATAAATACAGAAATAGATAGCGGAATACATAGCCTATAATTATAAAACTTTTTAAACAGTCCAGGAATATATTGGAAATAGTTTTTGTACACAAAAATGAAGCGATGAATATTATTTAACCCGCGGGCACTAGCGATCTGAGCATTTTGATCACCGTAATTTTAAAGCGACTGGCATTTTGTTACTTTTAAATATTAAACTTTGAGGTTTTTTTCTTACTAAAACTACAGGAATTATTTGTTTACACTATTGAGTACATTTCGAACTGGTCGTGTAATCTAAACAATAGGCTATACACGCGAACGATCTTTTAACTCTCAAAGCCGCGAGATCTGATGGGTTAAAAATCCCGGTTTCTGGCTGAAATTCAAGGTTTTTTCCCTGTTTTCCCCGGTTTTTTCAAATTCAAGGCTTTTTCCCGGTTTCAAGGTTCGGTGGCCACCCTGCCATAGTATGGAATGACAAATGTGTTCCAATTTAAGTGTTGACATTCTTGACAATTCAGATGCAGATATTTTGGACACTGACATGAATGAACTAATTTCACCCCACCTCCCTATGTCCTTCATTTGGACCAAAACAACAAAAAACCCTGTGGTTCAAGGAGCTTCAACAATAAAGAGTAAATCATACCCACTCATTTCATTGCTGAATCATTAGCCTCAGTACCCAGCATTGCCCTGTTATTTATTTATTCCTGTTTTCTGTCACTCCATCTCCCCCCCCCCCATCTCTGTCCACCTCCTCCTCCCTCTGTATGCAGCTATCTGTCAATCTCCTCCCACCACTGTCTTCATCCTCCTCATTGCTGTTCTAACGTCCATCACCTCTTTTCGGAATGACTCAAACTGAGCCCTAATATATTCCTGAATCACGGAATTGTTTATTAGTTCTCAGTCTATAACGAAATCATTCCACTGTAGGTGAAGTTGAACTTATCTTATATGCTGGCTGAAGTCCATTGCGTTGTGATTTGTCTTCGGCATTCACTAAAGAATTTGATTTTACAGGATATTTTCATAAAGTAAATCCATCTTAGTTGATATGGAAACGATTTTATTTCCACTTAAACATTGCACAATCAAGAAATGCAGCAGCAAGCCAACAAAGCTGCTTACAGGTTTCTGGCCACTCACAAACTGAATAAAACATGGTTTCTCTCCAACATCTTTCTGTATAACCACGTAATAATATTGATGACAAAGTTTTGTAATTCACTATTAAACAATATTCTTTTCCATTAAATATGCCAAAATACAGAAATTTAAACATTATATTTAAGCTTCGACTATTTATGTCAATGTATGTACTTGTTTCATGACATTTGTATTTAAATGTAGTGCACAAATTTAACGTCATCCTTTTGACTAGTGTTTACTATGCTCAAATTATTTACATTATGTGTGTTTTCGAAATGCACACATATTTGTTTTGCCAATATTGTGTAGGCGTACTATTATTGTAACATGGGATTTTAATGTGTTTCGGTTTGCAGTCAAATTATTTATTAATACGGATTTGTATATGGTTGTCGTAGTTTTGTTAATTTCGAAGATAGTTTCTTAGTACCAAACGGATTATTAATTTTAGTGCATGAACAATTATCAGTATTTAATTTAGGATCTAGTGATATATAAAGCATGGTCTGCCCTAATTTATTTAAACAAAAGGTATATATGAAATCATGTTGTGCAATAGTTTATAACATGTAATATTGTTGTTTTTATACAAATTAGTATCTATATAGGTTCAGCAATTTCCGAAACTAAGTGTAATGCATTTTTAGTGTTTGCAGCTATTATTTACGAAAGTATTAAAAAATGAAAATTACGTAAAAGGATAGCCAAAGTTATATTTAAATCAATGTACTATTTCTTAAAGGTATTTTACTAATAGTGTTAATAGAATTTCAAACAGAAGGCGAAAATGTGAATATCACATGTCTGGTAATGAAGTTTTACTTGAGGTATCAGATATTTTGTGTTTCTATGTTGGCAACTGATTTTTAGGAGTTAGCAACATAGCAGAAACGTTACACTGTGAGTCTCCACCTGGCAGCCTATTATAAATGATACTACCCGAAATGAACTAGAACATTTCCTACATCATGTATTTATTGCAATTTTCCATTAGTTTATCTTCTCCTTCCCCCATCTCTCCACCTATTCCTCTCACTTCCCATCCTCCCCCCCCCCTCTTTCTACTAGTACCCCCACCATTTCTCCCCTCTATATCATGTCTATGAAAATTTACATATATTTCCAACAGTCATAGTGAACAGTGAAACAGTGGCAAAGTTTATTGGAAAGTACTCTCTGCCACACACCATACAGTGACGTAGAGTATAAAAAAAAACCTTCTCTATAAAAAAGTCCATGCACATGCCAACTTTCCTTATGATTGGACAAATGGTGTGGATGTCTGTTTTAATGTACCCTCTGGCATGAACTGCACAAAAATCTTATTTACACAATGCAAAATTTCATTATCAGAGTAAAACTGTAGATTGGTGTTGAACCTTTCAGTAACGTACCATCCACCATGCAACATATAGAAGTGTTAGTAGATGTGGCCACTGTTTTCATGAGGATGAGAATAAAACTATTGGGTATGCATAATTTCAAGCAAATCAAAAGACAGGACCTACCTATATATTTAACCCCTTGAGTCGTACAAATACATTTCGATATGATAGGCACTGAAATTGGGTTTTATCATTCTTTATTACCTTACTGGAACATATTACAATAAAAAATTCAATTTCTTACAAAAAATATACAGATGTGATTTCACTGTGAAACCACTGTGACAAGGGATTTTACAATGTCTTTGAAAGAGTCCACCAATTTTGAATTTTTAACATTCATTATTACACTAATATTACATTGGTTTTATTTTATGTTATTTTCCCCCCAAACAAAATATTAAAAAAATAAAAAAATAAAAAAATAAATAAATTTCCATTTTATGCAGATTTTTTAAGTACATTACATACAGCACTTCTATTTCTCACGGTATTCCAAAAAACAGTTTTTTAAAATCAGTTAGACCCAATCTGACACCACGAACTTTGCATTACCATCTCGTCCTATCTGGCTTCTTTTTTGAACTTACAATTTATACAATGTCTTGATCTGCTGTGAACAGGCAAATGCTGTTCATTGGATTGTCTTTTGTCCAAAGAGACTTTCAGTCTAAAAGTCTTTTTAGGCCTTTAGGATGAGACGGTGGTTTCACAGTGAGTCACCTATGCTACAAAGGGATACGACACAGTAAGAAGCGGTTTCGTAGTGAAACCACTGTGACGCAAAGGGTTAATTGGTAACAGTTCTTTTCTTTTCTAGTTGTATCTTTTTAGTAGACCATGGCCATTTGTTTTCAAGAGGATCAGAATGAAACTGTAGATATGTAACATTTCAAGCAAATTGAAGGACAAGATCTAATATACATTTAATCAGGAACAGTACTTTTTTCCTGGATGATAGGTACCCTTTGTCCTTTTCAATATATGCAAAATGTAATGATGATCCCTTGAGAAATTAAGGCATGAAAGCATAACAATCTAATTCATATTACTGACAATTAGATTTTCCATTGATAAATTAATATTTATAATATTAATTAGAAGTTTTGTAAAAAAAGGGAAACTGCTGATGAAAAAAAAGGTTGTTTCATTGAGTTAAAGGTTATCATTTTTGCTGTAGTACCGACTCATTTTGAAAAGAGATGAGTTACCAAAAGGACCGGCTCGTCGATAGATACGAATAAAATCACACACAAACACACATACAAGCTTTCGCAACCGTTGGTCGCTTCTTCAGGATAAGGGGGGAAAAAAGGGGGAGGAGAAAGGGAAGGATATGGGTCTTAAGGAAGTGGAAAAAGGAGACATTCCAATCCCAGGAGTGGAAGGACTTACCTTAGGGGAAAAAAAGGAATGACTCCTTTTCCACTTCCTTAAAACCCATATCCTTCCCTTTCTCCTCCCCTTTTTTCCTCTTTTTCATGAAGAAGCTGCCAGTGGTGGCGAAAGCTTGTATTTGTGTTTGTGTGTGATTATTTGTGCCTATCGACGAGCCGGTCCTTTTGGTAAGTCATCCGATTTCTATTTTATATATATGAATATTATAGAGGAAAAATATACGTAGAAAATATATGAAGTCCAATTACCAGGCGAAGGAGCACAGGCAGTGATAGCAACAAATAAACACACACACACACACACACACACACACACACACACACACACACACACACAGTTTGCTTTCTACAGTATATCTGCCTAAGTGTACTTGCGTCTGTGTAAATGAGTGGGTGTGTGTATTTGTATACCCTCCTTCCCCCCCCCCCCCCCCCCCAAGGTAAGTCTTTCCTGTCCCGGGATTGGAATGACTCCTTACCCACTACCTTAATACCCTCATCATTTCCTTTTCCCTCTCCTTCCCTTCTGCCTGACGAAGCAGCTAGGCTGCGAAAGCTTGCGTTTGTGTGTGTGTGTGTGTGTGTTTTTTCTGACAAAGGCTAGTGGATGAATGCTGATTATTTGTACGTGAGGGATTATATGGAATAGTGTGCATCTTTGCAGTGAGTTGCATATCATCCTCCTTATGTTACTTAATTCCAACCTGGACCTTCCATTGTTAGGGTTTTACAATAATTTAATCAAATGTTTGGTACTTTTGAGTATTGTTGAACATCAGGAATGAATATTGTAGCTTTCATTAACAACAGTTTGCATTTCAACATATCATTTAAAAAGAACTTAAGTAATCACAAAAGGTAAGTAATCGACTTATATTTTGAATAGAAGAACAGTTAAAATTAATGCTTTTGAAAGAAAGTTTTAATTCACATAAATAATTTTTAAATAACAATTAACATTCAAAATAGTTCAACATGTACATGTATTTTTATTATTCAGATATAATCTTACATGTTCACTGCTATGTTTCATATTTTTTCAGGTAAAACCTACAATTCAGTATGCAAACAAAAAATGCCTCAGGGGCAAATATACATGATCACAATCACCATATACAAAGCTTTAGTTACATTTGCAATTAATACATGTAACATAACATGAATTTCTATGTTCTTCGGTATTGGATGGGATCAAGCCCTTTCTTCTTTTGGCAAGTATTGTGGCTGTTTAATATTCTATGTACTCTAGAGACAAGTTTCATTCTGGATCAATATATTTTGCTAACTTTCTGACTGTCTCTCTGTTGGAGTGCATATAGGCCTTTGCTTCCCATAACATGTTCATCAGCTTCTCATTACTTTTTTCATCCATTGCTATATCTTCAGAGAGCTGTGGGCTGAATCGGAAGTATGGTATACCAATACTGGAGCACCAAGCTCTGGCTCTGTCCACAACACGTCCATCACTGGCTGTTGCCTGTACAAATCAAAAAGCTAATTGCTGCTAGTAGATCTTTGTCAAGTGTCAACACATTTTACATATTTGGATAAAGGTGTGATTAATCTGCAATTTAATGAAAAATCTTTGGAACATGAAGTGTGAGCTGAAACAGCAAACAATACACACATAATAAGGAAAGAAATCTTAGGAATTTTGTCACCTACATGGTTTAACAGTATGTGTTTGGAACTGTACGATTAAAAAGTCTTCAGCTTTCACTGCCAATAAAGGGGATGTGTACGAAGATTATTATATATTTAAGTCAGAATAAAAGACAAAAAATTATGAATTTGTGATTGATCGGTTTTAGAGTCCCATATGGAAGTTATTGGCACCACTTTGGGTTATGTAAGCCTAAAATTTATATTCAAAAGTTGTATTCAAAATGTTTAAAAAACAAGGATAATCCACAAGGTAAAATTATTGCCATTAAACACTCAATCAAAAATGTAATTTACACTGTTTATCAAATTTGTGTCGCTGACTGATCTTTTGTAATAAGATGGCAAAGAGCCATGTGAAACTGTTCTTCTAGAGGAAAACAATGCCTAGCTGATCACTAAAATAAGAAATGAGGAAAAGTCAGCCCCTCTGATTCAAGAACCCAACAAATAGCCCTAGCAAGGCTATTGACTGGCGAAGTCTATTACTTTCTCCCTCCAGCAGCTTATATTGCGGCTACTAATAAAGAAACAGATATGTATTGTACTTGTGCAAACATTGCTTGCACTAACAAAAGGCATTAGTTTAAAAAATAAACCTTCTAAAGACATTATAACAGTAATCACCTTCCTAAATAGTTGTATATCTGCTAGCTTGGCAGTATTTGCATCACAATATTAAAATAACGTATTGACCTAGCAGGAGACTGATTAATCAGTGACTCAGAGCAATTTATGTACACCAACAATATCTATTATTACAGAGGAATTTAGCAATTCATAATAAGAATTTCCAGATACTGCCAAATGTACCACTCTTAATTAATCTGTATAGTTATTTGTCTTTTGAAACCATTTACATTGACATGAAAATATTTTCCTTTTACACTGTAACTAAAATTGTATCCAGCTGCTGCGTTACAACTGACACTTCGTAGTAAATGTGACTTTGGACCATCTTTGTGATGAGGAATCCTTCCTGACTACCTAAAATTCCAAACACCTCATCTGGTTCAGATTCACTGGTGAAATCTTCATAATCTGGACTGAAAGCAAGGACACACTATCGACATTCCTCCAAAACCTTATCTTCCTATTCACTTCACCTGGTCCTATTCAACTCGTCCACTTTCCTCGACTTCCACGTCAAGGATGGACTCATTAGTAACTCTGTACACAACAAACTTATCAATACCACCTTAATTTTGACAGCTGCCACTCACTGCACACCAAAATGTGTCTCCTGTGCAGCTCATCTCCAAATTCACTGACAGTAATTAGCATCTCAACCTTGTCCAGGAACAGATTTCACATGCCTTATCTGCCAGTTACCCACCACCTCCCTCATACCCGCTCTCCAGCCACAAAGGAGCATCCCTCTTGTGACCCAGTACCACTCAACACTGGAGCAGTTAACCCATTTGACTACCTTTCATCCAGCCCTTAAATGAGAAATACCTTACTCAGTAGTTGGGTTAGGGGGACTAAACTACTGAGGTTATCAGTACCCCAGTGGGGAGGGGAAGGAGTGGGGATAGGAAAATAGGGGAGGGGGAAAGGAAATGCAGTCTGGGAAGTAAAGAAGGAAGGAAGGAAGGAAGGAAGGAAGACTGCATTATCTCGGGGCCCCGTGCTCGCCAAGCACATACTCACAAAAGAACAGTGAGCCCCCCTGGGGGTAACGTATTTGTTAATAGCTATTAAACTAAAGGTGGCCTGCAGTGGTGGTTTGAGAATTGTGGTGGAATACTTAAATAAGAGCCAGTATTAACACGAGGCTTCAGATTAGAGCCATGGGCACTGACAAATAGACACATCCAAGGTGATGGGCATTCAACTGGGCAAAAGGTTGAATGCTACTGACATTTAGATAGCTACATCCTGCTGTACATTTATTCACCTGATCACTGTAACATCAATGATACTAACAAACTAACTTTGTGCGGAAAGGTGACAAGTGGAAGGTAGGAAGCTTAGGGTTTTACGTCCCGTCGACAGCTTGGTCATTAGAGACAGAGCCAACTGTGATGATACTGCTGGCCCTCTCATCTCAATGTTATCGTATGAAACCGTCTGCTTCGAACCCAGAATCGCGTGGTGTAAATGTGATACATGTTGCGTGTGAAGTTAGTTACAAATGAAATAACCAGCCTAGGAATCAGTGTAGGACAGTGTCTCAGTGATACTGTGCTTAGTTAATAAGTGATAGATTTAATTAAGAAATTCATATATTTTCTTTCCAGTCAGTTTTATAAACAATAGTTTTGTCATTGTACATTATTTCAAGAACTAGAAAGAAAAGACATCAAAATCGATAAGACATGAAAATAAATAGCATTGTCTTTATGTTAGGCCCATAAACAAGGTGTGGTGATCAGATAATTGTATTAATTAATGTAATAATCGAGATTTACAATATTGAATTCTTTGTATATATTGACTGAAGTGAGATTTTGAGTATATTGTCAGAATTGCGAAGATATTTGATAGTTCAATATATGTTAGGAACATGTATGATGTACTCATTAACTAATTGATTGATATTTAACATTGTTGTTTGTTGTTAAACAGAAAGATCGAAGATTTCGACTTAAAAAGATATGTGCCATCTAAAATTATTGTATGTATAGTTTTCATTTTATATTGCGATTATTTTTGTGTACATGAAATTTTTTACTGTTGTGTTCATTAATTGCAAATCAGTATATTCAATTCTTATGAACAATGCGTAATGTAATGCCATTATTTCCAATGTTATATATTTGCCTCACCGCCTTGTGTGGGGGAGTTCGAGTTTTGGCGGAGTTCGAGTTTCGGCGGTTGTAATGTGCTTTGGAAGCTATGTCAGTCTGTTGTTTTAAAATGGAAGTACTATCAACTAAGTTCTGTTGCATTGTGTATGTTATGAAGTTGTAATGTTTTAGTGGGATAAGAAGCAGTTTGATTGCAAATTAAATAATAAGTGAAAAATTGTACCTACAAGTATTTATTTCTACAACGACGCCCCAGGAGAATAATGTTGTAGCGAGCAGAACCCCCATACATCGTAATGTTGAAAAGCTGAGTATCGGTAGAATAACTGAAATGTAATTACTTAATAATCAAGTAAATGTTATACAACACTCTGAGTTTTCGGTAAGGATTGGGGAGGAGATCGGCCGTGCCCTTTGAAAGGAACCATCCCGGCATTTGCCTGGAGGAATTTAGGGGAATCACAGAAAACCTAAATTTGGATGGCCAGAGATGGATTTGAACCACCAGCCTCCCAAATACAAGTCCAGTGCGTTACCACTGCACCACCTCGCTCGGTAAAAGATGACATGTTATTGCTGGCATAAATGGTCCTGCAACACATACAATAATGTTGCTCACAATCTCTTGTTGCTAGTGCATCATAATCTGCACTTTTTACGGATGCCTGTGATAATGTGCTACAGCAGTTTACCGTCACCAGACTGATCTGTGTTGGCACAAAGGCTTCTTAAATGCTGCCAGTAGGTTTCGGCACTATGTCTGATGGTAAGCCCCTTTTCAATGCTATTATCACTTACATTGATGGTGGTAACCTGCTGCTCCACAGTATATGTAACAGATAGGTACCACACTGGTATCCACTTTGCTGTGAAGATATCTCAAGTAATGGGAAAGTTCTTAATCTCCTATTTTGTCCTGGATAAGTACCTGATGCATTCTTTATTCTTGTGCAGCTGCAACGTAAAATACAAGCTCAGACTTCAGATTCTGTCTGAGAAGGTTCAGTGATAACATCTTGTAGTTGATATTGTTGCAGTTTTTACTGGCAGTGTGTGTGCTTCTACACCCTTACACTCGTCCTCTAGCCATTCTTGCTATACCATTTGAACTTCCTGTTGATCTCATTTATGTTTCTTTTTTCTGTTCCACTGAATTTCTTCTGTTATTTTCATCTTTCATTAATTACATTCAGTATTCCCAGCATTATCCTTGGACTTCTATTACATCTTGTCTTTTTACCTATTTGCTCCTCTGCTGGCTTTATCTCTTATCAAAGTCAGCTACTTGTCTTCTACCATTTTCCTTTCTCCTTTATTACTTGACTAATGCTCCCTATGAAACTCAACACCCTCTGGTTCTGTCAACTTACCAAGATTCCGTTTCCTTAAAGTCCCATCTTTTCTCCAATTTCAATCTACAGTTCATAATCAATAAATTAGGGTTACAGTCCACATCTGATCCTGGAAATGTCTTACAGTTTAGAATTTGGTTCTGAAACCTCACTCTTAACATTATATAATTATCTGAAACTTTCTAGTATTTCTGGATTTATCCATGTAAAAATTGTTTTATGGTTTTTAAACCAAATGTTAGTAATGATTATATTATCACTACAGCCACCTACTATTTTTCTTGATTTTTACTTTTCCTGCTATTGAATTCCAGTTCCTCATCACAATTTAAATTTTCCCCTCCTATAACTGCTGTTGTTGCGGTCTTCAGTCCGGAGACTGGTTTGATGCAGCTCTCCACAATACCTTATCCTGAGCAAGCCTCTTCATCTCCACATAAGAACGGCAACCTACATCTGTCTGAAACTGCTTACTGTATCCATCTCTGTCTCCCTCTGCGGTTTTTACCCCACACACTCACCTCCAATGCTAAATTCACAATTCATGTTATAGGTCTGGAAACTGTTCCAACTTATTTTCCCTCCTCTGTGAATAATTGTTCTTTCTTGTGTTGTTATGGTCTTCAGCCTGGAGACTGGTTTGATGCAGCTCTCCACCCTACCCTTTTCTCCTCATAAGAAAGGCAACCCACATCCATTTGAATCTGCTTACTACGTGCATCTCTTGGTCTCCCTCTGTGATTTTTAACCCATACACTTCCCTCAAAAGCTAAATTTATGATTCCTCAATGTCTAAGAATGTGCCCTACCAATCTATCCCTCTTTTAGTCAAGGTATGCCAGAAACTTCTTTTCTCCCCAATTCTGTTCAGTACCTCCTCATTAGTTATGCGATCCACCCACCTAATCTTCAGCATTCTTTAGTAGCACCACATTTCAAAAGCCTCAATCCTCTTCCTGCCCGCACTGTTAATCGACCATGTCTCACTCCCATACAAGGCAACACTACATGCAAATGCCATCAGAAAGGACTTCCTTAGGCTTATATCAATATTCGATGTTAACAAATTTCTCTTTTTCAAAAACGCTTTTTTACCCATTGCCATTCTGCATTTTATATCCTCTGTACTGCGACCATCATTTGTTATTTTACTGCCCAAGTAACAAAACTCATCTACCTCCTTTATTGCTTCGTTTTCCAATCTAATTCCTTCAGCATCACCTCATTTTCTTACACTGCACTCCATTACCCTAGTTTTGCTCTTGTTAATGTTCATCTTATATGCACCTTTTAGCATACTGTCCATTCCGTTAAACTGTTCTTCCCAGATCCTTTGCTGTCTCTAATAGAATTACTACGTCGTCGGCAAAACGCAATGTTTTTAATTCTTCCCCCTGAACTTTAATTCCTTCACCAAATTTCTCCTTGCTTTCCTTTATAGCTTGCTCAATGTACAAATTGAATAACATTGGAGAAAAACTACAACCCTGTCTTCCTCCCTTTCCAACCACTGCATCCCTTTCATGCCCTTCAACTCTGACAACCGCTGTCTGGTTTTTGTGCAAGTTGTAAATAACCTTACGCTCCCTATATTTTACTCCTGCTTGCTTCAGAACTTGAAAGAGTTTATTCCAATCAACATTGTCAAAAGCCTTCTCCAAATCTACAAAAGCTAGAAATGTAGGTTTGCCTTTTCTTTATCTTCTAGGATAAGCCGTAAAGTATTGCCTCCCGTGTTCCTACATTTCTCCTGAACCTAAACTGATTTTCCCTGTGGTCAGATTCTACCAGCTTTTCCATCCTTCTGTAAATAATTCGTGTCAATATTTTGCGACCATGACTTATTAAACTGATGGTTCTGTAGTTTTCACACCTGACTGCACCTGCTTTCTTTGGAATGGGGATTATAACATTTTTCTTAAAGTCTGAGGGTACTTCACCTGTCTCATACATCTTACACCAGGTGAAACAATTTTATCATGGTTGGTTCTCCCAGAGACTTCAGTAGCTCCGAGGGAATATCATCTACTCCAGGAGCATTGTTTCGACTTAGGTCTTTCAGTGCTCTGTCAAATTCATCTCTCAGTACAGTATCTCCTATTTTATCCTTATCTACTTCTTCTCCCCTTTCTACAATACTGCCGCTAAGTTCATTTCCTTCATAGAGCCTCTGTCTATACTATTTCCATATTTCCACCTTTCAGCTTTCCATTCTTTGCTGAGAACTGGTTTTCCATCAGAGTCCTTGATATTCATAGAGCTGTTTTTCTTATCTCCAAAGGTTTCTTTTATTTTCCTGTAGGCTGTATCTATTTTGCCCCTATTTATACATTCTTCTACATCCTTGCATTTGCCTTCTAGCCACTCCTGCTTAGACATTTTCCACTTCCTGTCAATCTCATTCCTTAGTCATCTGCAGAGCTAGTTGGCATATAAACCTGTACTACTGTGCTCGATGTTGGCTTTGTATATCTTGACTACGATAATGTGGTCACTGTGTTCCTCATAGTAGTTTACCCGCATTCCTATTTTCTTATTCATTATCAGACCTACTCCTGTAATACCCCCAACTGATTTTGTATTTATAATCCTGTACTCGCCTGACCAAAAATTCTGTTCCTCTTTCCACCGAACTTCACTAATCCCCAGTATATCTAACTTCAACCTATCCATTTCCCTTTTTAAATTTTCTACCTTCCCTGCCCGATTAAGGGATCTAACATTCCACGCTCTGATCCGTAAAATGCCAGTATTGCCTTTCCTGATGATCACATCCTCTTGAGTAGTCCCCGCCTGGAGATCCGAATGGGGGACTATTTTACATCCGGAATATTTTACCCGAGAGGATGCCATCATCGTATGTTCATACAGTCATGTCCATGGGAAAAGTAATGGCTGTAGTTTCCCCTTGCTTTCAGCCGTTCGCAGTAACTGTGTGGCAAAGCCACATTAGCTGATGTTACAAGGCCAGCTCAGTCAATCATCCAGACTGTTGCCCCTGTAACTACTGAAAAGGCTGCTGCCCCTCTTCAGGAACCACACATTTGTCTGGCCTCTCTACAGATACCCCTCCACTGTAGTTGCACCTACGGTACGGCTATCTGTATCGTTGAGGCACGCAACCCACCTTGGCAATGTCTGAGGTTCATGGGAGTGGCTCCTGTAACTATCAAAATAATTTGTTTTCTCTCATCATATATATTCAGTCAGTGATTTAACGAGCATGCTGTTGAGTAACCTACCGCCCCCCCCCCCCCACTACAATATAACCACCACCAGCATTACTTGCTGCTTTATATTCTTCAAAATGAAATGCCAAGACAGCGAATTAATAATTTATTTAATGACAACCGGTTTCGGAGGACTGTGCCACCATCATCCGGTCATATGCATTTTATAAGCTGGTCATCTTTTCTAAAAATGGATATAAAGGAATAAATGCAACACAGCACTTAGTCATCATATAAAAATACATAATTTAAAACATGGCCACTTACAAGATACTTGCTGTGACATCATCAACCATATCTAAGTAAGAAAGAACAGTGTTTGACCATTGGGACAGACATTTCGAGGGAATTATGTTAAAATCCTTCTTTTTATCCCTCATTTCAATATTTTATTGGTGTCCCTAAGTAATTTCATGATGAAAATTTAATGTTAAGCCATGGAGGAAAAAAGTTACAAATGAATTTTATATTGTTCACTGCACGGGAATGGAAAATTTTAAGCTTTTGTCAATTTTGTACCTCTGTGACATACCTATAGCAGCTACTATATCCAATGCATGACAGTACTGCAGACCAAAGGCAATTTTGTTTCCTCTATGAAGAGTGACAGAATAACCAAATATTCATACATCATCATTAAATTTGTACTTTATATTAAGAAGGAAAAAAATACCTGATCAACAAGCAGCATTCCTAAAGCAGAAATTCCACATGCCAACTTTGCAGCATCCCACAGACTTTCAGGACGGAATATATCAACTTCCTTCAGCTGAAAAATAAAACAGAACATAGTATTTAAATTTACCTTCAACATAATCATACTTGTTACAGGAAGGGTTGTAAGTGACACTACAGTATTAGATCCGATTACTTTTGACCAACACTCTTATTACATAAAATTATATTAGATACTAAATGATCACAGGTATTTTTGTACTCTCTCTCTCTCTCTCTCTCTCTCTCTCTCTCTCTCTCTCTCTCTCTCTCCACCCCCCCCCCCCCTTTGGAAGGAATCCATTTAGCAAACAACTTCCTAATTACGAGACGGGGAAAAATCCAGTAATGTTAAGTTTTACATGCGAATTCTGATCAATAAGTAAGGTATTTATGACATGTCTGAGTCATTTGTTAATGCTAGTGTCTACATAAATGTATGTAAATGTTGTGGAAGATCTCAGTCGTACAGCTTATTAATATCTATAACAAACCCTACCACTGAATTATAATATATTTTATACTCAAATACTAACAACAATAATTGTTAGGAGGAGATGAGGGAAATCTGAAGAACTGCATTTCAACTTAGTATGCAGCCGACTGCTAGAACTGCAGTGGCTCTTACAAACAATAACATGACACACACACACACACACACACACACACACACACACACACACACACACACACAGAGAGAGAGAGAGAGAGAGAGAGAGAGAGAGAGAGAGAGAGAGAGAGAGAGAGAGAGAGAATGACCGCTGTCTCCACCACTATGGCTCATCTGTGCTGAAGACGGGAGGTGTGTGTGTGTGTGTGTGTGTGTGTGTGTGTGTGTGTGTGTGTGTGTGTGTGTGTGTGTGTTTTTCAACTGACGAAGGCCATACCGGTTGAAAGCTTTGCAGTGGTTTTCTATTATTTGTGCCTTTCCACAGCTCATCAGATGTCTCTGTGGTGAGTAATGAATTATCCTTCGCAAAAATATTGTTGAATCCTTCCTTGAATTTCCATTGTTTAATAAATACATCCTCTTATTTTTCTGATTCACTTAAGATTTATTGTTGAAACAGTGCATATTGAGTCATGAAATGTTCAATAGCTCAAGCAACTCTGGGGTACCAGGTGTCAATTCATGTTTAAACTCCTGTACTAATACATGGTGTAACCTCCACATGTGGCAAGGCAGGCACTGATTTGGCATCCATTCCATTATACAGAAGGCAAATACTGTCTTGGGATACAATATTTCACACCTACTCAAGCTGTTCATGTGGTTCTGCAAGAGTTATAGGGTGCTGAGTCACATGTGTAAGTTGCCATCTCATCATATCCTACATGCACTCTGCTGGAGACAAGTTCAGCTGGCCAGAAAAGTTGCTCCAAATCTTGCAAAGTACTCAGAGTTTCACACACAGAGTTAGGGTGATCATCATCCTGCTGCTGCAACAACACATCACTTTTTTGTTGAAAGAATGGCAAAATAAAGGTTCTGGCAACATTTTGCAGGTACCAAGAATTGGCCACATTCACTCAAGAAACATCAAAACTGAACTGAAGTTGTAGCTTATCACACTCCAGACCATAAGACCTGGGGTGGGGTCTATATGTCTTGGATGAACACACACTATGAGACAGCACTCGCCAGGACTCCATCATACATGCAAACAACCATCAATTACATGAATGTGTACCTCTTCCTTTCATCACATGATGTGGATGTGACTGGTAGCTGTTTGTACAGCAAATGATGGGCAGTGCTAATAACAAATTATGAGTTGCAATTTGGTAGCCAACGAGATTGTTCATACATAATATTGTATGCTACAGAAATAAATTTTTCTCGTGTACCATCAAACACGGCGATTTCAGTTTTGAGATTATTTAAACTATAATTTCAATAGGTTTTGTCAGATTTCATTGTTTTTTATGGAAGTGATGGGGTACATGTATAACCAATAAAATATCTAGAAACTGAACATCCATGTGCATCTACTTTCGCCTGACACAAAGTGTCCGAAATCACCCCATGGGCTGGAAGTGATTTCGGACACACGTGTATTTTCGATCTCTGTCTGGTGTTTCGACATGTATGGGGGTGATTTTGGATGCAAATTGCCTTTTTTTTATATTCTACTTTCTTTCTGTTTGATTTTAACGACTTAACATATTTTGAGGACGTCCATCATTAATGTATAAGCACCGAGATAGGAACTTTATTTATTAAAGGCTTTTCTATATGTTAATTTGCCACATGAAGATCTCAGACTACTTTCTTTAAATTTACGGGTCATAATTACACCAATCTTTAACACCTTTCTTACTTTTAAAAGTTCTCGGCAGTGTCCGAAATCACCCCACGAAGTATACAATTTTGGAAAACCTCCGTTACTTTGAAATTTCACTGGTACAAAACATCTCACAGTGCCGCAGCCTACTGATCTCGTTGGCAACTGTCGCTACAATACTTTTCTGCCAGATGCAACAACAGAAAGTTTCCGCTCCATAACACAGCAAGAACTTTTGACAATGAGACTGTCTTACTGATTATTGCATTGATAAACAATCGATCCGAATGCAGGAGCATGGGAATTACAGTCTCAAGCATAAAATAAGCAGCACACAGAGGTGGAAATTAGTGCTAATCCGTTGCTATGTGGTGGGAAAGAGAAGAAAAACCATATTGTCCAAAATCATCCCGGTGTCCAAAATCACCCCATTTGAAGTACCAAAATATTTGTAATAAGGAAGATTCCAAATTTTGTCACTTGCAAAAATGCTAACTATTTCTGCTTGAGCAATTTAAACTGTGCTCTTTGGTGTCACCCTAAACACAACCCTGGATATGTCCATTCATTAGGAAAGAACACAATATTATTGTGCATATCAACAAATTAAGATAAGGACTCTAACTGATTAACCAGTATGGTGAGTCCAATGAATACCTAGTGTTCAAGGATCACCATCAACACACTGAATGTGTGACATTATATAATGGCATAGAGAAGTACAGTTGTACAAAACCTACATCTACAGTTCCAAGCTTCCTTATAGTGTGTGGCAGAGGTTAGTCTGTGTGTACAACTGTCACTTCTTTCTTTTCCTGTTAGAGTCACATAGGTTTGTAGGAAGAACTATTGCTGGTAAGCCTCCAAGTGTGCTCAAATATCTCTAATTTTATCCATTATGCAAAGAAAAGAAACAATATATTGCTTGCATCTTTGAAGTTTCACAGTAGCCCATACCATGATATCTACTGCCTCTCTTGCCGCATTTGTTCCTACAGTTGTCTTTCATCTCCATGCTGGTTTTGAACTTAGTAAATAAATGTGCTGTTTTCCTTTGGATGTTCTATATTTCCTGTATCAGTCTAATATGATAAGAAACCCACACTGGCAACCAAAATTTATGGTTAGGTGACCTACATCTTTGTTAATGTATTACATTTTCTGAGGATTCTTCTAATGAATCTCAGTCTGACAACTGCCTCACTAACAAATAATTATATGTAAAATGTAAACTTTCATGGCAGGAATGGTCAAAATTACTAAAAATTTCCAGCATATTATGCCATGGTCTTGTGGAATTATTATTATTATGAGGACCACGGCATAATAGCCCAGAAATTTTTAGTAATTTACATAATTTTATGTGGTCACTGCACTTCAAATAACTTTATACACATATTCTCAAGTATTTTATAGAAGCAAACTGCTTTAAGTGATTATTCTGTCATTGTGAAAGAATGCTACAAAAGTTTTTTCTTGCTATGTCTTGTTTGTACTTGAGGGTTAATTGCCACTCTGTGCATGAGGTGTTTAACTGCTGCAGAACTTCCTGCATTTTGCTACAATTTTCTGGCATTGCTACTCCTTTGTATAATGCAGCATCATCCACAAAAAGCCTTACGTAACTTCCAAAGTTCTCTACTAGGTCATTTATATATATTGTGAAAAGTCATAGTCCTGTAACACTCTCTTGTGGCACAGCAGACTTCTCATGAGAATCACAAGCGGTCATCTGATTGCTAGAAACATTTCACTTTGATCACACACTTTATCTGATATTCTGCATGCTTGTATTTTGTTTATTAAATAACAGGGGGAACCCACAATGAACTACTGGAAATAGAGAAACATGCCACCTACCAGGAGTCTGTATGATCACTTTTATATGAAAGAATTCTCTATAAAGTGAAACTGTTCTCTGAAAGTCCTGCCAAACCACCAACTCTGGTAATGGGACATTAAGGTGAATAAAAACCACAAAGTTTTTGAATTGATCATTTTAACTGTTATGGCTGCAATACAGTAATAACTAGACATGTCACAACCTAACATAAACCTTGAGTTATGTTACAAATCAGTCCATCACCAGATTCCGTTTCTTTCTAGTCTTATTCATTGGTGCCAACTCACTACCAAACTTTAACATTTTAACTGTCATCACATGCGCTAGCCTTCTGAACCCATTCACACTTGCCAAAAAAAGTACAACTCAATTGGTTTGTTGCAAATAAAAGAAAAAGGAAGGACGATTAGCATTTGACATATCATTGACATTGTGGTCAATGTGCTCAATTTTTGACAGGGGTGGCAATCATCTGTGCTCTTTGAAGGCAACCACCCAAGACACTTGCCTGGAGTGAATTAGGGTAATCAAAGAAAACCAAAATCACAATGAGCGAGGGTGGGTTTGAATCCATGTCCTCCAAAATCTGAGTTTAGTGTGTTACATAACATGCCACTCACTTAGCTTTGTTGCATTGTCCATACATAATCTGCCAGACAAGATACAGCCCCCATTAGCACTGCCAACTTTTTTTTCAATATTAACACTCATGTTTAGTTGAAAATGTTTCTACTGTAGTGGAAGTAGTAAAATAATAATAAATAAACACTACAGAATAGAAAATTAAAACTTTAGTCTCAGTCTGGGAACAAGGCACAAACTTCATAAGTAAAACTTTTTACTCACTACATGTTCTCATGCACACACATTTCAAAAAGACTAAGATATTTTTGCACTGATTTGTTCCATGCCTACTTTATGGCTCCCCATGTCCTTTCCTAGTATTAGTGTTCGTACCTGAATCTGAACTTTGGAAGGTAATTTTACGGTTCACAGTCAAGTGCACAAACAATCAGAAAGACATTTGTACAAATGGAAGGAATCCAAAATTACCGTTGTTCTAAGTAAAGACTTTTAAATATACTTGAACATTTCAGTTTATAGACGAAGAAATAATTTGATTTAATTAAACAGTTTCATTAATAAATAACTTAAACAGATAATTTTCATGATTAAGTGAAATTCTGATTGAGATTAATATTTCAAAAAATTTTAGCAATTAATACCCAAGAAAGTTACAATAAATACGGATCATACCATGCGCATTTTTGAGCAAGACAATTTTTCTGAAATGCGCTTCAGTGAAAAGTATACTTTATTCAAGTTTTTAAATAAAGGTCTTTCCTCTATCAATTCTGATGTTTATCAAGCATACCAAATCAATGGGGTGAAAACAGGAGCACAGAACTGATTCTGTATAATTAAATGTGTTTTCTCCTGAGGGTAACTCTTGCTGCTGTTGTAGCACTTGCCTATTTAAGTGTATTTAAATATTATGATTAAAAATTTGACATTGGGCAATAAATAGAAAAAGATTGGAAATCGCTGGAATCAAACCCAGTCTGCAGAATTAGCACTCTGTTGTCTTACCACTGCGCCATGCCAACCATGTGTGGCCTATACTGAAACAAACTCATTTGTGAGTGTATTCACTTTTCCTGTGGCCCATTCAGGAACAATAGTTTAGGAACTTGAAAGACTCATTCGCCTATGCTGCTGCTCATACAGCTTGAGCCAAATTGGTGAGTTCCATCTACAAGTTCCCATTCAGAATTGCTTGTCTTACAAAACACGATTAGAATGGATGAAACAAGTCTGGGAAGCGTCGAATTAACACACATGTGCACTAGAGTCATTTACTGCAGCACAGAAACAGTAACCACAGCAACTGGTTACAAATAAAAGTTTCAAACATCAGTGGTGTGCTTCTTGATACTATACTACTACATACCATTTCTTAATTTTGGTTATTTTTTGTTTTATTTACTATATTTTTCAATGTGCTGATACGCTGTTTCAATTAGCCTGCAAACTTCTGTGACAACTATTACAACATAAGAATAAGACTTATGGACATCTGAAATAAACGATTTTCCCAGTTTTTGTGACTGCTTCATGCGGAAAAAAAATATTTCTCCTTATTGTCATGGTACTATGATCTTCAGTTGCCTCTTCTGTCATGCATAATGAGGTACTGGACATTTTCCAAACAAATCGTAAACTCATTTCTCAAAGTGCCAAGCTTATTATACAATCACCAGTGCTCTTCTTTTTATTTTTCCCCCCTCTTTAATTTTCTACAGTTCTTCGAAAAATTCATTCAGAGTGAATTTAATTTCTATCAGTCTCAGCTGAAACTGCCATTTATTGCAATATACTGACTTACAAGTTACAATACATTTCTTTTTAGCAGCTATTGGTATTATTACACCTCATGTTTTTACTTCCCCATTTTACGTCACAACTGTTATTTGGGCACTTGACAGGAGTCTTTAATTACAATTTTACATTTTAATTTTTGGCAGCTTTAATTGATGATGGTTCACAATAGTTTTTATGTAAGCCAATATTTCTTTTTTATTGTCGCAAAGTTATGGTTGCACAGACTGGAGCTATACCACATATTCCTGAACCCCTCTTTTTCCAATGCTATTTTCATATCTGTTATGATAATTCTGAATAATTTTACAATATTCACCACCTCATAATAATGTTTTTATCCACGGATGATCTGAGCATGCCCCAAAGAGGTTTTTTCCCTCTGAAACATTATCTACAAATTCTTGATAGTAAACTTATGATGTTATGGCAGTTACCTGTGTAACTGGAACTACACCTGTCCCCACAGAGACAACAACAGCAAGTTTTTTTACTTCACCTCCACGACCTACTGATTTTAGTGCCAAATTGTATTCATGTATTTCAGTCATTGCATCCAGTGTAGGATTATTAGCAATTAATCCACCATCCAAGAACCTCCCAAATGACCTGAAAACAAAAACAATATAAACAAAAATTCAGTAATACTAATATTAAGATTTATGCATTAATGTGCTTATAACAAGCACAGAAAAAATACTTTTTACATTTAAAAGGAAAGTGGGCAAAATACCTTTGTAATCTAATAGAAGTTCACAATTCAATAACAATTAAAAATACCAGAAAATTTAAGTTGAAGTTTGGTGTCAGAAATACTGTAGATTTGATCAATAAATGTATAATGACCTCACCTAGTTCTAACCTAGTTTCATTTGACATCCCTCACTTATTCACAAATTTTTCCACTGATGACTGTACAAGAAAATAATATTTTTATGTATTTTTTTATTTTTTGCAGTGACATTTTTGAATAAATATTTTAACACATTAGTTGAAACAGTATATTTAACACGATATCAAAGTGATGCCAAATGTAGCCTCATTATGTCTGATGAAACAAATATTATCCCATGCATTTTTTCCACTGACATTGGGTTGTGAAAGAAGAATAATACAAGAAAAGTGTAACAACTTTAACTGAGACAGTGGCTACACCCTTAATATTGCAAGGAAATTGGCCAACAAGAAACAGAGAAATTAGTAAAATCATGAAAAACCTAACAAAATCAGCATCACTACCATTGCTCTTTCATCATGGGCATATCTGATAGTATGTGGAAGTCCAATGACTAACATCTCCACAAAATGTAGCCACTGAAATATTTGTTGGTGTCCTGGAATATCTATTGATAACAGAGGAAACTGTGAAAAGCTCTAGATTGAAAAGTATTACAAAGAAAGAATTGTACGAAAAAGTTAGACTATTATGAAATTTTGTCAGTATTATTGCCAGTTTGAAGATACACTAATTATTGACTACGCTGCTCAAATACTGTCACAAGTGCAGTGAGTGACAGTCAGCTTACCCACATACTGTTGATTATGTTACCTGTCTAGTCAGTATAGTGCATGGGGTTTCTTCATCTACATTGGCCATTTGCCCACCCCTGCCCACAGGAGCTTAGCTAAGGCATATGGTCATTTATGCTACAGCCAGGCTTCCTAACTGACTACATGAAAGCAGTTTGCTCACGCTGTCCACTGGAACAGCTTGTAACAAATTCTAATAATCCTGTGTGTGGCTTTGACTAATTGCTATTTGAGTTCTGAATGCCATTCAAATGTTTGTAAAGCTTATGGGACTTAACTGCAGGGTCATCAGTTCCTAAACTTACAAACTACTTATGAACTAACTTATACTATGGACCACACAAACATCTATGCCTGAGGGAGGATTTGAACCTCCGATGCAGAAGGCCTCGCAATGTGGGGCTTCAGACCGCTCGACTACTCCCGCGTGGCTTCTGCATGCCATTAACCATAAATATTGTAGGAGATGGAGAATATAGACACATTATATGGAAAAAGTAAACGAGTGGTGAGTGAACTTTAATGCAGAAGTTGAATATGGAAGCAGTGCTGTGTTGAAATCAGGCATGTGACAAAGAAGAGCGGGACAAGCACGTTTATGATTTCAGCAAATAAAGTGGAGCGGCTCAGCGAAGCTTCTTGTGACGCAAGTAGATCGGCGAGGGTGCCATACTACATAACAGCCTGACAGCTGTATTGCTTAGAGGTGGCAGGATACACATGATCGAAAGTAGGAGACCTGTCACGTGTAGCAAAGATCAGCTATGCTACATTTGTGAAACACAGGCCGACGGGGCTAACCTCATTGTATAAATACAGACAAAAAAGACAGGTTAGTCAGTCAGTCAGCCAGCCACGGCAGAGAGAGATGCAGCAACGGCTGGGCAGTCACCTGCCACGCGGACTGTGATACTCTTCGACAACAATTATTATTGGCATCGCAAAACTGAGTCCGTTGCAGGCTGGAAGCATTCGATGCAGCGTAGCCGGCAGCCGATCGTCACGATCAGCACGGCACCCTGACAGGAGATGCAGCCTGTGAAATAGTGGCGGCACAGCCTGATGCAACGGGCAGCGGGGTCCCAGCCTTGACAGCAGCGCAATCGGGCATCAAACCAATGCATGGCGTGGTAAGACTGCAGCCAGTTACTCACCCAGGGGTGTGGTGTGGACTAAAGGATGTGGCCACACCTGAAGTGCTCCTGTGACCGTTTGGAGGGCGAAGCAGCAGCAGCGGGCTAAGGATGACCTGGGTTCAACTCCCAGGCTGAACCCAGCGTGGTACAGTTTAATGGTTTGAAGCTTATTAGTTGTAGGCGAAGACCATACATTATGCCATGACGACGGGAAAGAGCCCCTCGAATATCATTCGATGGGACACAGTGCATAGCTGTCTGAGGTAGGAGAGTTGCAGCCTTGACCGCGGCATCAGCAGCCTCATTATCAGGCATGTCTGCGTGGCCAGGTACCCGCAGCTAATAGCTGAAGGGAGTGGTTGATTCGGTGCACAACAGGATGGGCCAAAAGGGGGTCTCTCAGACTCTGGATGGCGCTCAGGGAGTCGGAGCAGATGACATAGGAAGAAGAACGGTGTCGGCGGATGTATAGTACAGCCTGACAGGGGCAAAAAGTTTAGCTGTGAAATACGAGCAGTGGTCATTAAGCCTCTACTGAAAACAGTCATCCGGATGACAAACGCACATCCGACACCTTCATTGGTGTCATCTGTATATATGAAGACAGACTTTTCGAGCTGTGCATAAAGTTCAAAAAATCTGGAGTGGTAAACAGCATCCGAAGTACTCTCCTTCGGGAGTGAGGTGAGTTCGAGGTGAACGTGAACTTGAGCCTGAAGCCAAGGTGGCACTGGGCTCTCACCTATTTGAAATGTGGAAGGGAGGGTAAAATCGAGCTTCTGAAGCAAGTGACGAAATCTGACTCTAGGAGGGAGCAGGGCAATTGCGGACAGCCTGTAATGGCTATCGAGGGAGTCATTAAAGAATGATGGATAGGAAGGGTGGTGGGGCATTGAAAGCAGAAGCAATACAGCAATATGTCATGTTGATAGGGTAAAGGTAATTAAGCAGCTTCGGCATAGAGGCTGTCAACAGGGCTAGTGTAAAAAGCTATCACCAGACGTAACCCCCGATGGTGAATTGAGTTTAGGTGGCGTAAAATAGATGGCCGTGCAGAAGAGTACATGAAACTCCTGTAATCCAGCTTGGATCTGACAGTAGACCGATAGAAGTGAAGCAGTACGGTACGATCTGCTCCCCATGATGTACCACTAAGAACACGGAGAACACTGAGGGAACGAGTACAGCGGGCAGCCAAAGAAGACATGTGCAGACCAGCTGAGTTTCCTATCCAACATTAGCCCTAAAAATGTCGTCTCCAAAAGGGGAGAGCAACGGGGACGAGATGGAGAGATGGTGGAAGAAACTGTCTGTATCTCCAGAAGTTGATGCAGACCGGTTTCTCATGGGAGAAACGTAGAGCACGTTGCCGGGCTCTAACAGCGTCGCTACGCTACATGCTGCATTCCACTAGGGAACTGTGACCCTACATGGAGATGTTGAAGTTCGGGGTATGAAATGTTCGGCTGCGGTGAGGATGACCTCCGTGTGGTAGATGACCTGACTGTCACTGCTGGGGAAGTTCTGATCATGGAAAACTGCCATGGAAGAATAGAGTCCCCAGTCGGCTTTGGAGTTGTTCCAGCTGGTGGAACATGGAGAAGTAGTATGATGTAGTAAAGAAATTATGCAGTGGAAATGGTTGCTCAAGTACCAATCAGACAGAACATACCATTCAAAACGATGTGTAAGTGGAGTACTGCAAATTGCGAGGTCCAGATGGGAGTAGGTATGCGTCGTGTCAGATAGGAAAGTCTGTTCGCTGGTATTTAGACAGACATGGTTAAGGTGGTTGAAGATGTCAGCCAAAAGATAGCCCCTCTGGCAAGGAGCTGGAGAGCCCCATAGAGGGTGGTGGGCATTGAAGTCACCGTTCAACAAAAATGGCATAGGAAGCTGAGCAACAAGGTGCAGTAAGTCTCCACTAAGAACGACAGATGACGGGGTGTAGATATTACAAATAGAGAAGGTGAATGTGGGGATGTGACACGGACAGCAACTGCCTTTAGGGAAGTTTGCAGGGGGATGGGATGATAATAGACATCTTCCTGAAGAGCATCATAGCACCTCCATGGGCAAGAATACCTTCCACAGGAGGTAAATCAAAACGCACTGCAGTATAGTGTGGCAAATCGATATGATCGGTTGGATGGAGCTTCGTTTCTTGAAGAGCGACTATAAGAGGGCAGTGCAATCAATGGAGTAGTCTTAATTCATCGCGGTTGGAACGAATGCCTCTAATGTTCCACTGAAGGAGTGCCATAAAGAAAGCAAAGGAAGAAGAAAAAGGGAGAAAGCAAGAGGGGCTCACCTCGATGGCCGCTGAGGGCCTGGTTGCAAGGGTGCACTGCTACTGCAATCGACAGATGGACAGTCGTGTTCCATGGGTTCAGACATGTGTTCTGCCTCCTTCCTGGATGGATCAAAAGGGGCAGCTTCCTCCGCCGGTGAAATGCCGGCAGATCGACAGACAGTAGAGTGTCTTGGCAAGACAGAGGATGGCTGGGGGTCATCTACTGCCAAAGAGTCACACCGTGGTGGGGAAAAGAGAGAAACTTTTCTTTTTGTGTGTCTTTTGGGGACAGTCCTGTTCGAAGAATGAGCAGCTGATGGTTGAGAAGGCATTGGGGATGTCGAGCGGGAAATATTTTAGCTGAAGGTAAAGTCACACGTCTGCGTACCCATCTCCTTTGTTGTTCGAGAAGAGGAAAAGACATTACTGTAGGTACCAGCTGGGAGCACAGCAGGCTTTCTACTTGACAATAATTTCCAGGCAGCAGGTGTGGAAACTTTTTCCTTTACTCGGATTTCTTGGATGGCTCGTTCATCTTTATATACAGGGCATTCACGAGAATTAGCATTGTGGTCACCCAAGCAGTTGATGCAGTGAGGGGACGGAGGCGGGCAGTCACCCTCATGGGCGTCCCTACTACAGGTGACGCATTTCGCTGCATTGGGGCACGACTGATGTGTGTGATTGAACCGGTGACACTGGTAACATCTGGTGAGATTAGGGACATGTGGCCGAACGGAGATAATTTCATAGCCAGCTTTTATCTTCAAAGGAAGGTCAACTTTGTCAAAGGTCCAGAAAACTATTTGGATCGGTGTTAAGTTGTTGTTAACTCTCTTCATCACTCTATGTACAGCTGTTACACCCTGGTCAGAAAGGTATTCCTGTAGTTCCTCATTGGACAGTCCGTCAAGGGATCGTGAGAACACAACCCCCCCCCCCCCCCCCCGCGACGAGTTTAGGGTACGATGAGTTTTTTTTTTTTTTTTGTGGTTTTAGGGCGCACAACTTCTATGGTCATTAGCGCCCAGCCAAGAACATAGATTCGCTATGATCTAAAAAAATGTAGACTGTCAGAACATCAACAAGAGGCTAAAAAAGAAAGATAAAAGACAATTAAAAGACTTAAATATCCTTGGATAAGTTGGCCAAGTTGATAAAACGCAAAACTCGAGCAGCTGCTCGTGTGTCGTCAGCTAAAATTTCCTCCAGAGTAGACGGAAAGTGAAGGGCTACACGGAGATGATTAAAATTAACACAAGTCAGTAAAACATGTCGCACTGTCAGCACTTCACCGCAGGAGCATAGCGGTGCTGGTTCGGCGGATAGCAAGTGACGGTGGCTGAAACGGCAATGGCCGATCCGCAACCGAGCCAGGATGACCTCCTCCCGCCGAGAGGGGCGTGAGGATGTCCTCCAAGCGGTCGGGATCGGTTTGACAGTTCGCAATTTATTGTTGTACAGTGAAAGCCACACACTGTGCCATTGCGACACGATACTCCGGCGAAGAGCCCGTTGAACATCGTCCGATGGGACGCAAAAGGTAGCCATGCGAGGCAAAAGAGCTGCTGCCTTGGCTGCTGTGTCGGCGGCCTCATTCCCGGGCACACCCACATGGCCAGGGACCCACAGGAAAGAAACGTGACAGCTGTCATCCGCCAGCAACTGGAGGGAGCGTTGGATCCGATACACGAGAGGATGGTTCGAGAAAGGGTCCTTAAGACTCTGCAGGGCACTAAGGGAGTCAGAACATATGGCATAGAAAGGGTGGCGGTGGCGGCAGGTATACAAAACGGCCTGGTGGAGGGCGAAAAGCTCAGCCGTGAAGTTTGAGCACCGGTCAGGGAGCTTGTATTGGAAACGGTTGTCCCCGACGACGAAGGCAGATCCGACACCGGCAGTGCTCTTGGAACCATCAGTGTAAATAAATACGGCATTATCGAACCGCGAACGGAGTTCGACAAGCCTCGAGCGGTATACCAAATCCGGAGTGCTCTCCTTGGGGAGCGAACTAAGTTCGAGGTGTGTGTGAACCTGGGCCTGATGCCACGGTGGCAATGGGCTTTCGCTCAACCGAAGGGTGGAAGGAAGGGTAAAATCGAGCCGCTGTAGCAGGCGGCGAAACCGAACTCCCGGTGGAAGCAAGGCAATCGCAGACAACTGATATTGGCGATCGAGTGAGTCGTCAAAAAATAATCTGTAAGATGGATGGTTGGGCATCGACCGTAGGCGGCATGCGTACCGACACAAGAGTATGTCACGTCGATTGGTCAAGGGTAATACAGCAGCCTCGGCATACAGACTTTCAACAGGGCTGGTATAAAATGCACCGGTCGCCAGACGTAATCCACGATGGTGGATAGAGTTGAGACGGCGGAGAATCGACGGCCGTGCTGAAGAGTATACAAGGCTTCCATAGTCGAGCTTCGACTGAACAATGGCCTGGTAAATGTGAAGCAGGACGGTGCGATCCACTCCCCATGACGTGCCACTGAGGACACGAAGAACGTTAAGGGATCGGGCACAACGGGCAGCCAGGTAGGACACATGTGTGGACCAGCAAAGTTTCCGATCCAACATGAGTCCCAAGAATTTTGTAGTCTCCACGAAAGGGAGAGCAACAGGGCCGAGACGTAGAGAAGGTGGAAGAAATTCCTTGTATCTCCAGAAATTGATACACACTGTTTTCTCAGTGGAGAATCGGAAGCCGTTTGCGATGCTCCAGGAATATAGACGGTCAAGACAGCGTTGGAGAGAACGCTCCAAGAGACACGTCCGCTGGGCGCTACAATAAATTGCGAAATCGTCAACAAAAAGAGATCCGGAGACGTCGGCTGAAAGGCAATCTACGATCGGATTGATTGCAATGGCAAAGAGCGCCACACTCAAGACGGAGCCCTGTGGTACCCCATTCTCCTGGCAAAAGGTATCCGACAAAACAGAGCCCACCCGTACCCGGAACTTGCGATCCGCCAAAAACGCTTGAATGAAAAGAGGAAGGCGGCCCCGAAGGCCCCATGTGTGCAATGTGCGGAGAATGCCCGCTCTCCAACAGGTATCGTATGCCTTCTCCAAGTCGAAGAACACTGCTACTGTTTGACGCTTCTTTAGAAAGTTGTTCATAATGAAGGTCGACAACGTAACGAGGTGGTCAGCAGCAGAGCGGTGTCGACGAAAACCGCATTGGATATTAGTCAGGAGGCGGCGAGATTCGAGGAGCCAGACCAACCGAGCGTTAACCATGCGTTCCATCACCTTACAGACGCAGCTCGTCAGAGAAATGGGGCGATAACTGGAAGGAAGGTGTTTGTCCTTCCCTGGTTTGGGGATGGGGACAACAATGGCTTCACGCCAACTTGTGGGAACATGACCTTCAGTCCATATGCGATTGTAGGTACTAAGAAGAAAGCACTTGCCCGCAGGAGAGAGGTTCTTCAGCATCTCAATATGAATGGAATCGGGCCCGGGAGCAGAAGACCGGGACAGGGCGAGAGCACGATCTAGCTCCTGCATGGTGAAGGCGACGTTATAATTTTCACGATTAAAAGAGCGGAAAGAAGGCGGCCGTGCCTCCTCTACCTGTTTGCGAGGGAGAAAGGCAGGGTGGTAATGGGCAGAGCTCGAAACCTCCGCAAAGAAACGACCCAATGCGTTTGAAACATCAGCTGGGTCCACGAGGACCGCGTTCTCCACGGTCAGGCCAGGAATCGGGGAGTGGACCTTGATGCCGGACAAACGGCGTAGGCCACCCCAGACAACCGTGGAGGGAGTAAAACGGTTAAAAGAACTAGTAAAAGCTGTCCAGCAAGCTTTCTTGCTGTCGTTTATGATACGACGGCACTGCGCTCTCATACGTTTGTAATTGATGCAATTCTCCAAAGTTGGGTGGCGGCGGAAGGTGCGTAAGGCACGGCGTCGGGCTCGGAGCGCGTCGCGGCAGGCTGCAGTCCACCAAGGGACCTGGACACGACGTGGAGAAGAGGATGTACGAGGTATGGAACGTTCAGCAGCAGTGAGAATAACCTCTGTGAGGGGTACGATGAGGTTCGACCTTAACAGGAAAGGTGTGTAACAGTGTAGTATGAAGCAGCTTCTGAACTTGAAAGGCACCTTCCGTTTCCAGCAACAGTGTCCCATTTCATTGGCGGGAACAAGTTTTAACAGGACCTGCAATTGCATCGACATCCCGTTGTATGACAAAACAGATTCACTGACATGAAATCTTGGCCATCAGTGCGTGAAACGACAAGGAACTTTGGCAAATTAGGCAAAATTTTCTTTGACATGGATTCATCATGTGTCCTTTTCTGAGTAAATGCCGAAGTTGAAGAAGGAGAAGTCATTGCGATGTTGTCCCCCATGATTACCGGCTTCTCAGATGGCGCGCTCCATCCTAATGGGAAACCCTCAGTGAGGGATCACCCGCCTTAGGTGACTGTCCACACCTCAGGTCACACCTCCCGAGAAATGGATGGAGGGACCAATCGGCACAGTGAGAAGGTTACAGCTCGGGTAATCACCCATCCATGGGCCTGGCCTTTACCAGGGGGTACAGGAGAAGAGAAAACTAGAAAAGAAAAAAGCTGGTACAAGAGATCACTTCAAACGTATATGGGACACCCATCTCTGGGTGAAGGCATAAACCGGGGGGGAACTGAAAAAGCCTGGGGTGGTATGAAAGACTGCTTCGGCTCGGGGAGGCGCCACACACGTACCCACAAAAGAGCTGTGGGCCCCATTTGGGGTGGGGGGGGGGGGTGTAACAGTTTGGGTTCATACATGATGGCGCACCAGTACACTTTCATCACAATGTGCACAAACATCTGAAGCGGACACTTGAGGACCGCTTGTTTCCCAGATCTCAATTTGCAAACTTTCTTTTATGAAGACATTTGAAAGGTGGTGGTCTACACAGCTCCAAT
This sequence comes from Locusta migratoria, assembly GCA_026315105.1. Classification (NCBI taxonomy): domain Eukaryota; kingdom Metazoa; phylum Arthropoda; class Insecta; order Orthoptera; family Acrididae; genus Locusta; species Locusta migratoria. Next base: position 299,964,086 of record CM048746.1, read on the forward strand.
CAATGATATGCAGCTTCTACATGGTGTTTCCAATGTGTGCCAGCAAGTGCTATAACAACAACTGGGTATACTTCAAAAGGTGTGCCATTCCTTACACTGAAGGCCAGAGGGATACTTTGCCACAAATGAACACCATGTGGTACACCACCTATAGACACTTGTGTTGCTCAGGAAGTGTGTGTTTCTGTACTCTTGTTAATTGGATAAATTTGCAAATCCTACATCAAAAGCACACTAACTTATGGAACACCTTTTCTGATGCTGTTCATCAATTACTAAATATTCAGTGCATTGATTGTTAGTAGTTAGCATGACACTTTCCCCTCAAAATTCAGCCATGAAAAATATAAATGTGCCTTTTATATTCATTATGCAACAAATATTGGGTAAATATTTGCATCAAAGAAACTAACTATAGTACCCCTTCCTCACTTAGAAATTGAGCAAATACTCTGCCAGAAATAATAAATTAGTATAGCATCTCAAGATTTTCCAATTCACTTCGGGTTTATTGTTGAAACAGAGTATGTATGGAGGACTTGAAATGATTACAAACAATGGGAATACCTTAAAGGATTCAACAATATTTTAGGAAGGATAGGTTGCTACTCACCACACACGTTCGATGAGCCGCAGAAAGACACACACATAACAGAATAAACAAAGTGATTACATTTACAGATAAATAGCTCTCATGGTACAGAGGTTACAGGCATTGATCCATGCTCAAACAGCCATACTAGTAAAGCCCACCTCAAATGATGCTCGATTTGCTACTGGATTGCATGCTGGGAGCAGTGATGGCAGCTGAGATGGAAAATGTCGTCGCTGGCTCTGCTGTGGGATTGAGTGCTGGAATTCAGAGATAGGACATGTCCTATTTTCCAGCTTGTTGTCTGTGGTGGATTTTAACATTAGCGAATGAGGAAAAAGCATTTCATCACATGAGCGTATGTTTTCCAAGCTTGCCGCTAGTTTCTACTGATACTACTTTCTTTCTTTGCTCCAATCATCATGTTGACAACTTTTGTGTTATTAGCAACAGCCTATTTTCAGACAAGATATGTGTTATAAAGTAAAAAGTTTAATACAGAACTTTTCATACAACATGTCAAAATTAAAAACTTATCTTGATACAATGTATAAAGATGTTTGTTTACAAAACCATGATTATCAACAAATCCTTTTCTTCAAGCGATTTTAATTATTATGGTGGCCTGCGCAAGTTTGTCAAATAATATTGTGAAAACACTTTGCACATTATTATGGAGAGAGAACCAGAAACAACTCTACAATCTACGGTTAGCATTCCCACATCGTTTCCTCTGCCTTATTTCGTCAATAAATAAAAACACGCTGATTTCTAGTCCACTAAGCTTTGCCACCTCCACTGTTAGAGCACCAATGTTGACACTGTCAAGTTCCGCTCCTCTTCTACCTATCTAAGGTAAAAAAGCCATCGCAGTCCACAGCGCAAGGCCATGCTTCACAGACTACTAGGAAGCCAAACACGGATTCCAGCAGCAAATCAAGCGTCGTCTGAGGCAGGATTAAGTGAGGTAGCCTCCATGGCTGACAAGGCAGGTGCAGACTCTGGCATCCATTTGATCATACAGATGGCAAATGATGTCTTGCAATAAATTATTCTATACATGCTTGAACTGTGTACACAGTTCTGTAAGAGTTGTGGGTTGATGAGTCACATGTCAGTTGTTGTCCAATCATATCTCACAGGTGCTCAACTGGAGACAAGCCCAGAGATCATCCTGGATAGGAAAGTTGCTGCACATTTTGCAAAATGTGTTGAATTTCAATGCAGTGTGTGGGCGAGCATTATCTTTTTGGAAGAAATCATCATCTTCCTGTTGTAAAACTCATTCTTTTGGCATTCTTGCAACATTTTACACACACCGAGCACTGGTCAGAGAACAATCCACCAACACCAAATGTGAATGACAGTTATAGCTAATCACATTCCAGACTAAGATCTGGGGTGGGACCAGTGTGTCTCGGGTGATTACACTCTACGAGACAGCGCTTGCCAGGTATATGCCATATGTGGATAAGACTATGACTTGTGTACAGGCAGAATTTGCTTTCACCAGCCCACCATTTAATCATCCAAATGATCCTGTGATGGCAACCAGCTGAGCTGTGCATGTCAATGCTGTGGCATGAGAGGAAGATAAGCTTCAGGCTTGCTTGCCCATAGTCCCACTGCTAATAACTGGTTGGTAACAGTTCATGTTGACACTTCTGAACTCACAAACCCTATTATCTGTGATTCCTTGTTGATCTGCCACTGCTCCCCTTACAATACTACAATCTTGGTGGATGTCTATGCCGCGTAGTCATCTAGAATCTCTACAGATGTCAGAGTGACCACATGACTCTCGCAACCGACATCGTCTCACAGCTGATGCAGTATGTACAACTTCTGTGGCAATTTTTGAAAACCTTCCTGCCACCTGGAAGGCCACAATTTGGGCGATGCTTCACGGTAAGTGACACTGGCTGACTACAGCAGGAACATATTGGCAAATGACAGGTAAAATAGCTGGTGCTAAGGATGACCTGTTACGACTTCTGAAATTGCAGTAAGTTACTAGAAAATGGAGATGAATAAGATCATTCTGACGTATGGAAATTTGCAAATTTGCAGATCTGTTTTACTTAGTTTGTTTCATGAACATAGTGGTAAGTACATGTACATACCATTATGTTCCTAAAATGAATTAAGTACAATTATGTTACTGAACGGTTGCTGTAGATGACTGGATGGTGTATATACTTCCATATTTCTTCTTTTGTGTTGGTACAATTAATAAAAATAACAACAATAAACAAAATAATGATAATAGTAATAATGTTTGTTGTTATTCAGGTAGTACCCAAATGAGATCAAATTGACTTTAATAGGTCAGTTGATAGTTAAGAAGGTGCAGAAGTAAAGATTTCAAATCCTCAAGCACCATTTACACATTAGCAGCCACCCAACATTGCTGTCTGATACAAAATTCACAACAATTGTAAATTAAATGCACTGTCAAGGACAGGACATGTACAATCCAGAATAGTAATCTAATATCATGCAGATAGCATCCAAGAATAATTCATTGGTTATCTCTAGTTCCTTCAAAATGACACATAAAAGTGACAATTATCTACTGAAAAAGTCTGCTGACAGTCTGTTCTGAAGAAATGAGGATAGAGTGTACTGGCCCTGTGAATGTGATTATCTATTTTCATGCGTGTCAGCAGCTCAGCGAGCTTCTTTACAGTGATTTGTTACCTATCCTCCCTTATTGTCATTCATCAGTGAGACATTCTCTCACGATATCTGGCATAAAATAGATTTCAGGAAATGTTACTTTCATCAAAATGTGGTGGAGCCAGATCAACTTGAAAGAAGAAAGCTGATGATGCCCTGTCTGTCTTAGATTACAGACATCCAGATTTTTATTGATTTGTCACTAGAACCAACATGTTTGGACAATGGACACTTCAGAAAATGAGTTCTACAGTTGAACCTTCTAGCGACTCTGCAAATATGCTCATATGACTATCATTATAATATGTTGTTAGCATACGTGATTTGGGTAACATATTGGTATCTCCACTACAAAAATAAACACACTATCGTACAGTTTGTGTGTTATAGAACGTTTCTTGTTCTTTATATGGCTGTATGGAAGAATGTAGATGTTAAAAGTCATCCAGGATAAAACCATTCCAATTTGATGATTAATTGTAAACTTTAATCCTCTGTATCTCCAAACTTATATTGTGATATTTACCACATCAATCCTCTAAGGAGACCAAATTTATCACAAACTGTTCATTAAATCTATGATATCTAAGAAGGCACAAGCGCAAGAATCCAAAAGTGACTCCATTACCCTCTGCTAAAATACAACAAGAAACAGGACTTACCTGAAGTATGACGGCGCAGCTCCAGTAGCACGAGCTGCCATCCAGACAAGTTGTTCTTCAGGTATTGGAGGCGGCAAAAAGAAGCCAGTATGTTCGACACCCAGAATGCTGCTCGGGGATTCATAATTTCGGAATATATGAAGATCCACTGGCTTCCTATCTGCCAAAACACCCGTAATGAATAGTCTGTAAACATCCAGAGACAAAGATTTTATTTTTAAAATTACTGCTTGACTTATATGAAACAGTGGGCTACATTAACAAAAAAGAAAAAAGAAAAACGTAATGAGGATAAATCGCAATTTAATACAAAGACATTCATCAAGCTGTGACCAGCACTAAAAAAAAATTACTTGTACTGACCATCACACTTCATAGTGACAACCATCATTTCCAGCTACTGTGTTCTGAGTAAAGCTCTGCGGCGAGACGATGGGGAATAGGGAGGTTGGAAAAAGATGCTGATTAACGATAGACTGGACATGCAAGAAGGAGGGGGGGGGGGGGGGGACCGCGCAGAATATACAAGAAGTGGGAAATATGTAGCATAGAGGAGGGGCAGGGACTGCTGGGTGTGGAGAAAATAGGTTGTATAGGATGAGACATAGATAATTTCAGGTTCGAAGAAGGTACAGTAACGCAAACCCCCATCTTGGTAGATCAGCAAAACTGGTGGTGATGGGGGATCCAAATGAAACAGTCACTGAAATCAAGCATATGATCAGCTGCATGTTGTGCCATAGGATGGTCTGTGGCTACCTCTAGTTTGGACACAGTGGAGAATATGCTTGATTTCAACAGCTGCTTCACAACCAAGGCCTTCTGGATCCTTCATCCCACTGACAGATTTTCTAAACTACACAGATGGGGACTTATTCTTACAATAATTCTCCGTTCCCTAAGTTACCTAGGCCTCAATCAACATTACCTGCCACCACTAACTTACATCACAGTGTGTGAGTGTGTGTGTGTGTGTGTGTGTGTGTGTGTGTGTGTGTGTGTGTGTGTGTGGCTTATACCTGTTTTGCTTCACTCAACCCTCCCCCCCCCCCCCCACCAAGCTCTTTCCAATAATTTACCTACATCTCAGTAAGGCCATGCTGTTTCCATCCCACTGCTGCCAAAAACACGTGCAAAGTACTTTTTACTTTTGACCATAGTCATGCTACGCACTATACTTTGAAAACTTAATTTCACACACAGTTAGTGGTAACGTACCCATTATTTCAGTCTTTTCAATACTGAAGAGCTTGCTGACTTCAAATGTGAACTAGTCCTAGGATGTCACCTTAGTAACAAATCCTTTAGGGATATTTCAAACTTTCAACAGCTATCAATCACTGAATATGTGACTGTCAAGCGAAAAAACAAAAGAACAGCCCCAGTTACACCAAGACCAAGGAGTAGTCTTGTACTTAGAGGCAGGGACTGTTAAGCATTTGGGGGGAAAAAACTAAAATAGAGCACTGACAAGGTGTAGGTAATCAAAAAGGATGGGGTACAATTATCAAGCACCTCCTCCGAAACCATATGTATGTAGTAAGTATTAAGTGATGGTTGTGAAGAATGATGCTACTGAGCAGTGGATGATTGAAAACTAGTTATTTGGAGTTATGAATCACCCTACATCGTATAACAATCCAATGAAGAAGTTTGCATTTATGAATGCCTGGAGAACATTACCTATCATCTTGTGTAGTTCTAATAGTATGAAGATGGTGGTATTACATATATGGGTGTTTTTCATGGTTACAGTGTTGCTCACTTACTTTACTTGAGAAATGCTAAAGGTAAAAGGATATGAACTTTTTTTTACATCACTGTGTACTGTGAACAGTAAAGGTACAGTTCGTAGAATGATTTGTGTCTCAGCATGATAATGACTGCTCCTTGTTATGTACATCAACATCTCTGACATAATGACTTGTGCATAACAACTGGCCTGCCCATAGATCTGCCCTGAAAGTGATGGAACACCTCTGGGAAGAGGTACAACACCAACTTCAATCAAAAGCCTACAACTTCACATAAGACTTCAGTTATTAAAATCACTACCTTCTCTGGTTCTGGAAGAATAAGTTGACATTAAAAATTCTCTTTGATTTTAATGGATTGAAATCTGCTGGGAATATTTTCAAAGGACAGACAGTTCATGTTAATACCCACTAATACATGCTGGAATACTTTTAAGTAGGTAATGTATGCAAAGTCCTATTATGGAAAAAAAATGGGTATTATTCTACTGACAGAGGCTTAGCATTTAACACACTACATTCAGACTTTAGTGAGGCTTATAGATAACATGAATATAGTGCATAACAAAAGAAGTATGGGAAGAAATCTGTAAATGTTTCAATGCAAGTCTGATGCAACTATGTTGTTTCCAAAGTAAATTTCCAGTTTGTGAAGACCAGCTGTAGGATGTACGTATCATTTAACCTGCTATGTTTACACTCAAAATGTAATGAGTTCTCAGGTTTGGAAACTGAAAAATCTATTTGTTCTTTTGATAAAGGGTTCTTTATTACCATAACATTTCATCTTTCCATTGTCATTTTCTGCACTTTTAGATGAAAAACTATGACAAAACACATCTGCTACAATGTCTTAGCAATTGACTTGAGATTCAGAGGAAAGAAAAGAACTAATAATAAACAGTAAAATTCAGTACAATATGCAATGAACCTACCACTCCACAGTTTATTCTATGATCAAAAACAAAACTGCATAGCATGATACCTTTCTGGACAATTTGCCACATCAGTAATGATTACAGTTGTAGTTCATGCATGATGGCACACCAACAAATTTCCATCACAATGTGCATAAACATCTGACACCGGTATATTTCAGGACTGCTGTATTGGTCAGAAAGCTGCTGCCGCTGCCCGCCCCCCCCCCCCCCCCCCATCCTTTGGCATGCTCATTTCCCAGACCACAGTCCCCTAGATATTTGTTATGGGGTCACTTGCAAGAAGTGTGAACATGATGCACTGCCAAGATTGGATGCCACATGGGACACCCCCTATAAACATGTATTTATCTCAGAAAATATGTATTTCAGGACATGTGTTTATTGGACTTTTCTTGTTACCAAGTATCAAGTATTCAACAATTTTGTTTTTTAACATCGTGTATAAGTACAGAATCAAGGATACTCAATAACAATACAACAGTAGCTGAAGATATTATGAAGTACATACTATATTAAGTAAATTACTACTATTGAATAATATCATGCACAACTTCAACAAAAAAATTGACCCTAAGTTACTTACAGCTGCAAATAATAGCATTTACATACTTTGGATGAGTAACATCTGCCATGACAGTATTTGTGCCTAGACATTCCTTAAGGATGTTTTCAAGAGGTTCGCTATTGTATGGTCGACTTCCCATGAAGGCAACATCCTTCAAACGCAGGTAGAGTGCTAAACATTCTTTCAGGGTTCTTCCTACAAACAAACGTATAACATGCACACTTATAGGAAATTTAAAAAATAAGTACTTTCACGAAAACTGAAAACATAATTTCAATTTTACATTAAAAATAATTATGAGACTGGAAAGTCATCTGAATATGTGACAACCAATAACAAATGATTAACACTTTTTGGAGCTACAAAAAATGTTGTGATACATATTTTTTATATTTAACTCACAGGTGTACATAACGTATCGCCCTCTTTCACGCTAAGTCCATGATCAGTTTTTAGTTATGTACAGCAACAGTGGTCCAGTTGGGGACATTGAGCTGCTCTGCAGAGCATTATTCTGGGTTTAGCAGCTGCAGATGAGGGTTGGGAGACTGAAGTGTACCTGTGTGATTGTGTGAATACTCTTTTCTGACAAAAGCTAATGGCCAATAGCTCAAGTGTTGTATGTGCGAGTGTCCTTTTTATGTGCCTTTCACAGCTTGTTGTACATTGTAGAGATGATGTTAACTATCCTCATTATTTAATTTTAGTTACAGCACCTGTCACACATCTATGTATTCTATGTCAAGGAAGCAAAATTTCATTTAATGAAATTTAAATTGGTAACTTCAACAGGGTTTCTTGATTAAAACTAGTTTCCTGAAAATAAACATAAAATACAACAGATTTTGGTAGTTCCATGATATAATTCTTTAAATACATTGCAGCTGAGCAGCCCTGACTGCAGAAGGAAAGTTGAAAAGACTTAACATCTAACAATGTCTGTCAGGTTAACCACTTTTTTAAATAAAATAAAACAATGAGTGCAAATACCATTTTTGATTCTGTGTTTGAATGATTCATTTAACATATTCTATAGCTTGATGTGCAGTACACTAGTTTGTGAGGCAGGAAGATGAACTAGCTAATTTAATTACTTGTTTAATGACCAATGGTATGATTACTGTGGTTTTCAGGTAGTTTGCTATAATTATTTTAGCAACTGGTAGGTTGTTTCTCCATATCTGCCCCTAGAAACACATGACAAGCAATTACCTAACAAAACATTTTTAAGCTATTTACATACATGAGATCTGGTCTAACTGCTAACATTTGTTAACAATTTTTATATCATTTTAAGTATAAATAAGCTTAAGATTCCTTATTTTTTTAAAATTATTTTAGTGAAATCAAGTCAATGAAGGAAAACGTGCCAATACCTAATGGACCAAAAATAAAGTGTTAGTCCTTTGTCTAATGAGGACTGTTGGATCCATGCAGTCATCTGTATTATACCATGTTATCCACTGAACATTCACTTAGGTACTTGTGAATTTAGAACTCCTCATTATGTGTATTTTGGGGCCGTCACCCAGATAGGAACTAAAACTGATGGTAATGCACCAACAAGGAGTGATAGCAACTGTATATTTACAACTATTATAGCCCTGGGCCGCTTACGCTTTGATGGTGCCTGAATATAATGCTACTAAGTGAACAAAAGAAAGTAATTATGAAATATCATTGACTTATGTACAAATCGTCAAACAGATACACATATTTACTGAAAGCTGCAAAAAAGAAAAGACCTGTTCATTTGCAACATACAAAGGATTATTCATGTTTAAATATATTTAAGTTTTAGCAGAAGTAACTACGTCATTTGGTATTTGGAGTACATACTGGCTTGTCATAGCACACAATTTTGCAAACAGCATGAATTAGTGGCACTGCATAGCAGATAATTAGCAGTAAATTACAATTAGGTGGTGACTGGATAAAATATTAAAATTTACAGACATTTTTTTATATTTAATGTTGGCAACTTTACAATAATGCAAACATGAAAGTTTATAGCTCTGTACGTAGCTTGTAAGAGAGAATGGTGAGATACAATGGTAAATTCAATCAAAAGATGACTCCCAATGATGACATGGATGAGGAAATGCTATAGATTGCACCTGTGTAAATAATGAAGCCATCCTCAACTCAAGGGCAATCACTCAAAATAAGGATGAAATGCTCTCACCAGCACATTTCCTCAGATGAGACAAACTTTTAACATTGCTGAAAGGACCCAAATCAATCATAACCGACTTCATACTCCCATCTGAAAACAAAAGAATATTTGTGGAACTGCTGGAATGAATAATATCTCATTATCCTGAGAAATTTCCACTAAGTCCCCTACCTGTAAGACGGACAGGCAAGGATTCAAGTTGGTTACATAATCCAATTGCAAGAGTATGTTCTTCTATGTCTCATATGAAACAATGAAGTAATCCAGGGCTTGAGTAAAGACAGAAATTGAATCCTCATACAACCATCCTTATTGCTGCTGGAAGACATCATCAGGCCTGTCCAAGTTATCATCCTTCAGCAGGTAGGCCAAAGAGTGGATTATTTGGGGGGAAATCTAAATGGCATACAGGATTTACCATTATAGCTGTATAAGAGACTGAGGTGGCTTACTCGATGTAAATACAGAAAACTAAGTCACATTTTTAATTACTCCTTTACTTCATAAACTAGTTGTCAGGTCCATTTTCAGATGATGTAGATGGAATTCACATACCTTAATGCTGGATATCAACCATAACATGACGGTATAAAGACACTTTACTGTATAGTCATGAGCTATGTTAGTGAGTTTTACCGAAAAGTGAATCCTTATACTTGATGTGATACCACTGACAACTTCTTGACATGATAGTGATTTGTATTAAGTTACATATCAATACCATTAAACTGGACATAAAAAAATACAGCAATTATTAAACAGATGCTGCTTAATAGTGTGTATTACTCGGATCTTTATACAAAGATATGACAAACTACACCGAAAGATGTTATTCGTTTTTGTGTGAATGCAACAGAAATCAATGTGCGGGCATATATTTTGATCAGAGCTGGCATTAACATGAATGCCCAAAAATAATGCTGAATGGCTGCAAACAATCTCTGCTGTTTATAAATATTGGAACTGCCTTAAGTCTCTTATGTTAACAAGGTATGCAATCATTGGTAATACCAAATTTGGTTTATTGTAACCAACATGAGTATTAATCTCTAGGAACATTAGTGAAATTTGGAGAAGGAATTAAAGATCAGGGAGAAGAAATAAAAACTTTGTGGTTTTCCAATTACTTTGTATTTCTGTCAGAGACAGCAAAGGTCTTGGCAAAGCAGCTGAATTGACTGGACAGTGTCTTGAGAGCAAGCCAAAAGATGAGCATTCACAAGAGCAAAAGAAGGGTAATGGAATTTAGTGTCAAGGAAAAAGAAGAAATAAATAAAAAATTAAATTAAAAAAATAGTTGGTGACCCTGGAGAAATTAGGTCATGAGATGATAAAAGTAGTAGTTGAGTTTTCTTATTTGGGTAGCAAAATAGTGTTTGATGGGCAAGGTAAAAAATATATAAAATGCAGAATAGCTGCAGGAAGGAAAGCATTTCTGAAGAGGAGAAATTTTTTGACATCCAATATTAATTTATCAGTTAGGAAGTCCTTCCTGAAAACATTTGTGTTGATTGTTGCATTGTACAGGAGTGAAACGTGGATAATAAGGAATTCAAGCAGAAATATAATAGAATCTTTTGAAATATGTTCCAGACAAATGCTGAAGATTAGTTGGTGGGTAAAAGTCTCAGAGGGAGACCGAGAATCTAATACATTAAGCAGGTTCAAAAGGATGTATGTTGCCGTTCTTATTCAGAGATGAAGAGGATTGCACAGGACAGGATAGCATGGAGAGCTGCATCAAATCAGTCTTAGGACTGAAGACCACAATGTTGATTGGAATGCACTTTTTCAAATTCTGAAGGCAGCAGGGGTAAAATATACGGAATAGAAAGTTATTCACAATTTGCACAAATAGCAAACAGCAGTTATTAGAGTCAGGCATTACAGGGAACCGCTGGTTGGGAAGGGAGTAAGATGGTTACAACCTTTCCCTAATGTTATTCGAACTGTACACAGAGCATGCTATGAAGGAAAGCAACGAGAAATAGGGAAAAAGGAATTAAAGTTCAAGGTGAATTCTGTAGAGAGACAGACAAGGACCTGGAAGACAATTGAATGGAATGGACAGTGTACATGCTGAACATTAACAAGAGCAAGCCTAATGGAATGAAACCTAAAAAAAAGGGGCGATGCTGAAGAAATTACAGTAGGTAAAGAAACAATAAAGGTGGCAGATGAGTTTTGTTACTGGGCAGTAAAGTAACACACAATTAATCCAGTGCAGAAGAGCAGAAGATGTAAAATGCGGAATGGCAGTAGTAAGAAAAGTGTTTCTGAGGAAAGAGAAATTTGTCAACATCAAATATTAATTTGTGTGTTAGGCATTTGTGTGGAATGTTGCTTTGTATGGTAGTGAAACAGGGACAATAGTTAAGACAGGAAGAGAAGTTTTTTTATTTATTTATTATTATTATTATAATAATAATTTTTTTTTTTTTTTTGGTGCTACAGAAGAATGTTTTAGAGTTGGGGAGCAAAGGAATTTACAGCATTCTTTGACAAACAAGTGATCAATTGATAGGAACACATTGTCAGACATCAAGGAATCATTAATTTAGCATTGAAGGGAAGTATGTAAGGTACAAATTGCAGAGGGGGTCCAGATTCAAATAGATGTGGCTCGGCATTCTTATGAGGAGATGAAAAGGCTTATTTGGGATAGAGTAGGGTGGAGAGCAGCATCAAACCAATCTCTGGACTGAAGACCACCCAACAACAACAACAACAACAACAACAACAACAGTAGAAAGGGGACAGGGAGCAGATGAATATGAAAAAGGAAATACCATACTATGAGAAGAATTTGACAGAGCACTGAAAGATTTGACTCAAAACAAGGTCCCCAGAGTAGATGGTATTTGCTCTGAGGTGTTGATATCCTTGGGAGAGCCAACCATGAAAAAACTATTCCATCTGGTGTGCAACATGTATAAGAAAGACAAAACATCCTCAGTTTTCAAGAAGAATGTTTTAATTCCAATGCCAACGATAGCAAGTTCAGGCGGGTGAATATTACAAAACTATAATTTAAATAAGTTATGGTTGCAAAATGTTAGCAAGAACTATTTACAGATGAATGGAAGAACTGTTACAATCCGATCTTGGGAAGTTCAATCTGGATCAAGAGGAATGTAAGAACATGAGAGGCAATACTCACTTTATGGCTTACTGTAAAAGATATGTCAAGGAAAGGGAAACCTACATTTCTAGCCTTTATAGATTTGGAGAAAGCTTTTGACAATGTTGATTTAAATACACTCTTTCTAATTCTGAAGTCAGCAAGGATAAAATACAGAGAGACCAGAAGGTTATTTACAACTTGTACAAAAACCAGACAGCAGTTAACAAGAGGCGAAGGAGATGAAAGGGGTGCAGTTATTGGGAAGGGAGTAAGTCAGGTTGTAGCCTTTCCCCAATGTTACTCAATCTTTACAAAAAGCAAGCTGTGAAGGAATGCAAGGAGAAATTAGGACATAGAATTAAAGTTCAGGAAGAACAAATTTAAACTTCGCAATTTGTTGATGACATTGTTTGAGAGAGACAGCAAAGGACCTGGAAGAGTAAGTGAAGTGAATGGACAGTGTCCTGAACGGAGGTATAGGATGTACATTATAAGGGTAATGAAAAGTAGTCTAAGAAAATCAGGCAATGCCAAGGGAAACAGATTAGGTATGGGCCAATGAAGGTGGCAGACGAGATTTACTTGGGCAATAGAATAACTTACAATGGTTACAGTACAGATATAAAATGTAGAATGGCAATGGGAAAAAATCATTTCTGAAGAAGAGAAATTTGTTAACATAAAATATTAATTCAAGTGTTAGGAAGTATTTTCTGAAGGCTTTTGTTTGGAGGTTTGCCTTGTACGGTAGTGTAAAACAGACGATAAGTAGTTCAGACAGGGAGAGAATAGAAGCTTTTGAAATGTTGTGCTACAGATGAATGGGTAGATCTTGGAAGTAATGAGATTGTACTGAACAATATATTTACTACCAGAAGGGATCTGAGACATTAAGGACTCAGCACTTTAGTACTGGAGGGCACTGTATATGGTATAAAAAACGTAGAAGGGGACAAAGAGACAAATACAATAAGCAGGTTCAAATGGATGAGGGCTGCTGCTGTTATTCAGATATAAAGAGGCTTGCACAGAATGTGTTTGCTTGGAAAACTATACCAAACAGTCTTCTGACTGAAGACAACAGCAAAAATTTGGACTGAAGACCACAACAACAAGAAACTAACACAGATATAAAAATAGTTGAGGGTTAAAGGGTGGGAGGGGGGGGGGGATATATAGTTGGCTGTAAGGAAGTCTTTGCAATACTGAAAGAACATTTTTTTCCCTCTACCCAATCTCGTCAGACACTGAATGCCACAATGTAGATGGTACTGTGGACAAGCAGTGGAATAATATATCTTTCTTTTTTTGAGGGGGATGGGGGGGGGAGGGGGAGAGCTTGGTATGGTATTTACGCATTTGAAACAGCACACACCATAATTTTTTGATTAATAAAATGTTACTTACTGTTACTTACTGCCTGACCTGAGAATTTGTGCATATTCTCTTGTATAGTCATAAGCTAAGAGACATTCACTTCTGCTTCATTTAAGGTGCTTCAACATATATTCACATCAAAATTATGATGTGAACTGCTTCAAATCTGTAAGTAACACATGCAAAAACAAAACTTTATATTACACTACAAATCATAACTTTTAATGTTTGTTTATTCAAGCATATTATACTCTGCCAGAAATAAAAATTAGTACACTGTGTTGCAGTTTTCCAATCCACTCATATTTCTTGTTGAAACAGTGCACATGGAGTACACACAATGATTACATTTACAGATCAATACGTCCAGCAGTGCTGAAGTACCAGGTGTAACTCCATGCTGAAACACCCATATTAGTACATGGTGCAGCCTCCAACGGGGACAATGCATGTGCTGATTCTGGCAAGTTGTGGGTTGAAGGGTCACTCATGTTAGTTGCCGTCCCATTATATCCCATACATAGAGGCATCCGATTTTCGTGAAGTGCGAAATTTCTACGATATTTTACATTTTTTTGCGAAAAATCACAAAATTATTGAAATTTACGAAAAAAATCATGAAATTTTATGAAATCTCAGTCATTTAAATGTACTGGCAGAAATTAGAGATATAAATGACAAAAGATTATACACCACTTCAATATATATCGTTTCCGAGTCCTGCCAACCTCTTTTCATGTGCAAGAAGTCCGTTTCCGGCTCTTTATTTGATCTGGTGACTGGTAGTGTACTGTGTGGTCGTAATCATTTCTGATCGCAGATTCTTTCAGTGATTTGTTCTAGGACAGCAGATTAACATGGTCATCACAGTTTTTGATCGTGAAAGAGAATTCGCGTCAGATGGATTTTACGTTTTTGATAAAACAAGGAAAATAATACTGTGCAAATACAGCAATGTGTGTATTTGCATATTGAATGGCAAAGAAAGGGGACATGCCCACAACATATAAATAGCAGTTCTTCCCATTAGAATAACAAGGAGAAAGAGCTGTCGACGCAAAACGCGCGAAAGTGGACAACGAAGAATTCGTGTTATCAACACCATGACTTTTGTTCCGAAAAATACAGCTAAGATACCACCATATAGTTTTCCTGAATGGTATACATTCTGGATTTCACCCTTTGTTGCAGTGTTTGCAGTCTGCTTTTGAACTTTTCGTGCATGAAGTGCTACTGTGTCAAGTGCTACCTTGTATCCGATCGTGAAGAAGCATTGTTTATTTTTAATATTTTTTCCACCTCAAAGTTTAAGAGGAAAGTAATTTCTTTTGAGGAGACTACATTTAATTGCGCTGATGCATGTATTATATGGGTGAAAACACATGAAGTTGCCTGAGAAGGGAAGATGAAGAATTTTACAGGAAACCGCAATGGGATTGTTGCATGTAACTCTTAAATATTTTGACCCTTTCACTGCTCCATACGTAAATATACGCAAATCATTTCGGTGCTCAAGAAGTGTATTAAATAAAACACACACAAAAAAATGCTAGCTTTCGCACCCTAACTGCTTCTTCAGGCAGAAGGGAAGGAGAGGGAAAAGGAAATGATGAGGGTTTTAAGGGAGTGGGTAGGGAGCCATTCCAATCCCTCTATAATATTCGTAGACATATTCTTTCCAAAAGTTAAACAGGAAATGTATTTTACACAACAATACTAGATTTTGCGTCTTATTTTTGTCTCAATAATAATGGACTGCTACAGTCTTGTGTACACACACACACACACACACACACACACACACACACACACACCATGTGATAAGTCCTCATCTACAGTATTTCCTAATAATTAGGTGCACAGTGCGGGTGCTGCCGAGAGTAAATGGGCAGTGAAAGGTTAATAGATATCGTTATTTCTCACGGCCGTCATTGTTTGTGACGTAATAGTAATTTAAGTGTGCAAATCGCAAAGGAACGGCCATGCTTTCTATTTCGATTATCCATATTTTTCATTTTGAAGTAAATTACTTAGGCTACGTAAAACTTATTTAAGTAGCAGGCTAAGTGTTTTCAAACTTTTTTTTTATGTCTCTCCGTCAGTGTCAAATTTTCAGGTTTTCTGAGTAAAATAAAATGTTACACTGCAATGAGGTTATAATTGCTTTTTTATTCGTTAAAAAGTGAAAATAAAATTAGCAAAATTATTGCCGAAATAAAATAAAGGTAGCAAAAAATATACCGAAAAATTATGAAATCGAGCAAACAGGTGCCTCTACCCATACATGATTGATTGGAGCCAAGTCCAGAGGTCTTACTGGGCAAGAAAGTTGCTACATGTCTTACAGAGCATGTTCAGTTTCATGAACAGCGTGTGGGTGACAATTATCCTGTTAGAAAATCACATCACTTTCCTGTTGCAAGAAGGGCAAAAGAACGGTTCTTACAACATACTGCATATACCAAATGCTAAAGGAGAACAAGAGTTGTAGCTTATCACAGTTGTCTTGGATGAATGTACTTGAGACAGTGGCATTAGGTCTATAATCTTATGTGCCAACGACCATCAGCTGCTTGCAGGCGGACTCTGCTTTCATCGCTGAAGACCATATTTCAAGTGATTCTCTTAAGGGCACCAATTGCACTGTGCATGTCGATAATGCAGTGTGGGAGGAAGAGAGGCTGCATAGGAGTAGCCGAGCTGTCTGGAGCACCACATTACAGATCACACGGTCTCCCGCATCAGAGGTTCGAATTCTCCCTCGGGCATGCATGTGTATGTTTTCCTTAGGTTAGTTTAACTTAGTTTAAGTAGTTTGTAAGACTAGGAACTGATGAACAACGTGTTTTTGGTCCCATAGAATTACAAATATTTGAACATTTGAGGAAGATGGAGTGGAGTGCCCGTAGTCCCACTGCTAGTAAGTGTTTGTCAACAGTTCCAGTTAACACTTCCAGGCTCACAAACCGTCTTATTTTTGCTATGGTAGCTATACAATCTGCCTCTGCTGTTCTTACTATACAATGATATTGGCAGATGTCTGTGCTATGTAGGCATTTAGAAACCTGTCTACAGGTGTGAGAATGTTTAACAACCAACCAGCATTGTTTCACAACAGATGCAGTACATCAAACCTGTGTGGCAATCTGACCACTACAGAGGCCACAATTTTCTCTTTCAAACTAGCTCAGTTGGCTATAGTAAGCAAGAGTGGGTCTTCTAGGTACAGCATCTGTTTGCTGACAAGTTGATCTCACACTGAGCCTTATGGCTGTAAACATTCCCTATTAAAAGGTACACACAGATGGCACACTGGGATATGTTTTTCAGATGTCTTTAATGTCCGATATTTTAATGGTTTTTGAAAATTGAGATTTTATTGCTTTCCTGGCAATGATAGTACCCCAAATTTTCACTACTAGATCATTCTGGTGAACTGTTCCATCTTTATTGATATGCATATGGTTGAGTTCAATGTATCAACCTCTTTAAAAAGTCAACTGCTTATGTCAATATTTTTCATGAAATGCCTTCCTATCATTTGTAAATAAAGATGCAGTTTTTTGGTTATAAGTAACATTCATTGCAGTCCATTTAACATAAAATGTCAGAATCCAGATGTTCCATCAGGACTTCACACTGGATGTAAACAAGTGAAACGTAAAACCGTGCTCTGTACAAAGTTGTGTGAAGTGAGTCATGCTTCTTTCAATACGCAAAGTCAAGAACAACATGTAAGATAGGCTGCCCATGTGACTTGTGATAGCTGCAATCTACTTACTTGGGTTTGCTTTGTGAAACTAGAAAATGTATCACTCATTTTCCAGTGAGAGTCTACAAATCATCATGGTAACTGTGAGATGCATGTTGTAACCACCACCACCACCACCACAATTAATCTGCAAATCACATTTAAGTGCACACCAGGGGGTTTCATTGAACCACTTTAATAATATTTCTTTACTGTTCAGTTCTCAAATACCATGCAGGAAAAAGCAAAACCCAAATCTTTCTGTTTTAGTTCTGATTAATATTATTATTTCTCCCTATGCAGGTGGATGGCAGCAAAATATGGTCACATTCGGAGGGGGAAAATGGTGAAAAATTTTGTAAATAGAGCTTATCACAATGAGTAACACCTTTCTTCTAATGATTTTCACTCCGGTAATTTTTTTGAACCCACATTTACCCATTACATAAAAATATAAAAGCATGTATGACAATGCAATGTGGCAAAATTTCAAAGCATCTGGTTAGAACTTTCCGAGATGAGCACTTAGGAAGTCTACATCTTACAGAGAGAACAAATGTAAATGTACATCTGTTGAAATTCACAAATCTCTGAAATTTCTTCACAGATTGCGTTCAAATTTTGACTCAGTGTTGCATACAATTTCACATGTTTTTAAGAATCCACTGATATATATATATATATATATATATAAACGAAACTTTCCTGGTGTATAAAAAATAGATATCTAATAACTTACACAAAGCACAGGCTCGTAGATAGACACAAATAACCAAAAACACACACACACACACACACACACACACACACACACACACACACATTAAGCTTGCCCAACCATCGGCCACTTTATCAGGAAAAGAGGAAGGAAGGGGGGGAAAGGTAAGGATGCGGGTTTTTAAGGGAATGAAAGAGGAGTCATTCCAATCCTGGGAGTGGAAGGACTTACCTTAGGGGAAAAAAGGAAAGCTAAACAAGCACGCACACACGCACGCACGCGCACACGCACACGCACACCCACACAAACACACCAAGGCAGACATTTGTAGACAGCAAAGAAGTTGGACAGACAACTCCAGAAACCATCCTTGTAACTACTGATGCTACTTCCTTATACACAAACATCCCGCACGCCCAGGGCCTCGCTGCGATGGAGTACTTCCTTTCATGCCGACCACCTGCAACCCTACCTAAAACCTCTTTTCTTATTAACCTAGTCAGTTTCATCCCAACCCACAACTTCTTCACCTTTGAGGGCCAGACATACCAACAACTAAAGGGAACAGCCATAAGAATCAGGATGGCCCCCTCGTACGTAAACTTATTTACGGGATGCTTCGAGGAAGCCTTTGTGGATACCCAAGCCTGTCAACCCAAAGTTTGGTACAGATTCATTGATGACATCTTCATGATCTGGACCAATAGTGAAGAAGAACTTCAGAATTTCCTCTCCAACCTCAACTCCTTTGGTCCCATCACATTCACCTGGTTCTATGCCAAATCCCATGCCACTTTCCTTGATGTCAACCTCCATCTGTCCAACGGGCAACTTCACATATCTGTCCACATCAAACCAACCAAAAAATAACAGTACCTCCATTATGACCGCTGCCATCCATTCCACATCATACGTTCTCTTCCCTAAAGCTTAGGTCTTCGTGGCAAACGAGTCTGCTCCAGTCCCAAATCCCTAAACCAGTACAACAACAACCTAATAACAAACAGCTTTCATATCCCACAATTATCCTCCTGATCTGGTACAGAAGCAAATTACCAGAGCCACTTTCTCATCCCCCCAAATTCAGAACCTTCCACACAAGAACCCCAGAAGTGCCCCCTCTTGTCACTGGATACTTTCCGGGACTGGAGCGTACTCTGAATGTGGCTCTCCAGCAAGGATACGACTTCCTTAAATCCTGCCCCAAAATGAGATCCGTCCTTCATGACTTCCTTCCCACTACAACGAGAGTGTCTTTCCGCCGCCCACCCAACCTTCGTAACCTCCTAGTCCATTCCTATGAAACCCCCAAATCACCTTCCCTACCCTCTGCCTCCTACCTATGTAACCACCCCCGTTGTAAAACCTGCCCTATGCACCCTTCCACCACCACTTACTTCAGTCGAGTAACCCGAAAGGTGTACATGATCAAGGGCAGAGCCACTTCCGATAGCACCCACGTGATTTACCAACTGACATGCCTGCACTGTGAAGCGTTCTATGTTGGAATGACTAGCAACAAACTGTCCATCCGCATGAATGGTCACAGGCAGACAGTGTTTGTTGGTAATTAAGATCATCCTGTGGGTAAACATGCCTTGGTGCACAGCCAGCACATTTTGGCACAGTGTTACACTGTCCGGGTTATCTGGATACTTCCCAACACCAACCTTTCAGAACTCCGGAGATGGGAACTTGCCCTTCAGCATATTCTCTCTTCTTGTTGCCCACCTGGTCTCAACCTCCGCTAAATTCGAATTCCCACCCACCATCTTAACATCTTTGCCTCAGTTCTCTGAACAGAGTCTCTGCCTTAACTGGCATCTCTGTCCAACATCTTTCAAATGTACAATTTATGGGACTTAACTACGGGGTCATCAGTCCTTAAGCTTACAAACTGCTTATGAACTAGCTTACACTAAGAACGGCACAAATATCCATGCCCGAGGGGGGATTCGAACCCCCGACCGCAGTCCAACATCTTTGCTTGTCTACCTTGTTGTGTTAGCGTGTGTATGCGTGTGTGCGTGCATGCATGTGCGTGAGCGCTTGTTTGCCTTTCCTTTTATCCCCTTGAGGTAAGTCCTTCCACTCCTGGGATTGGAATGACTCCTTTTCCACTTCCTTAAAACCCGTATCATCCTCTTTCTCCCCTCCTTCCTTCCTCTTTTCCTGAAGAAGCTACCAGCGGTGGCAAAAGCTTGTATGTGTGTGTGATTTTATTTGTGTCTGTCGACGGGCCTGTGCTTTGGGTAAGTCATCCAATTATAGAGGGAAACTTTCCCCATGGGATAAACAAAAATAAAAAATAGAAAAGAGATGACTTACCAAAAGGACCGGCTCGTCAATAGAAACAAATAAATAAATAAAATCACACACAAACACACATACAAGCTTTCGCCACCACTGGCAGCTTCTTCAGGAAAAAGAGGAAAAAAGGGGAGGATATGGGTTTTAAGGAAGTGGAAAAGGAGTCATTCCAATCCCAGGAGTGGAAGGACTTACCCTAGGGGAAAAAAAGGAAGGTAAACAAATACACACACACACACACACACACACACACTCAGACATATCGAAACGCAAACACACCTACACAGACATTTGTAAAAAGCAAAGAAGTTGGACAGAGATACCAATTGAGGCAGAGGCTCTGTCCACAGAACCAAGGCAAAGATGCTAAAGATGGTGGGTGGGAATTTGAATTAGCGGAGATTGAGACCAGGTGGGCAACGGGAGGAGAGAATATGCTGAAGGGCAAGTTCCCATCTCTGGAGTTCTGAAAGGTTGGTGTCGGTGGGAAGTATCCAGATAACCCGGACGGTGTAACACTGCGCCAAGATGTGCTGGCCGTGCACCAAGGCATGTTTAGCCACAGGGTGATCCCCATTACCAACAAACACTGTCTGCCTGTGACCGTTCATGCGAATGGACAGTTTGTTGCTGGTCATTCCCACATAGGACGCTTCACAGTGCAGGCATGTCAGTTGGTAAGTCACTTAGGTGCTATCACAAGTGGCTCTGCCCTTGATCGTGTACACCTTCCGGGTTACTGGACTGGAGTAAGTGGTGGTGGAAGGGTCCATAGGGCAGGTTTTACAGCGGGGGCAGTTGCATGGGTAGGAGCCAGAGGGTATGAAACCCCCAAACCACCTTCCCTACCCTCTGGCTCCTACCCATGCAACCGCCCCCGCTGTAAAACCTGCCCTATGCACCCTTCCACCACCATATATATCCCACACCTCGCCTATTTTGAGTGGTGTGAGAATGCGTGCGCGGTCTTGTATACTTGCATTTTGTATGTATATTTTACTTTATTTTATTTTCTCCCCTCACCCAGCTCCCCACTCCATTCCTAAGCTGCATCTCGTTATTCCCATCTAACCCATCCCCACTGTGACGTAACCTTCCTATCCCCTATCCTCTCCCATCCCCTACCGTCCACGATTCACCGCAGAGCGTGACTCGAAGTGCGGCAGCCGGAGGTGATGCTTGTATGACTGTGTTGTGTGCCTGTGTGATTGCGTCAGTGTTCTATTTTCTGAAGAAGGCCATGGCCGATAGCTGAAAGTGTTGTATGTGTGTTTCTTTTGTATGTGCCTGTCGCAGCTCATCACCATGTCTTTGCGGTGAGTTGTAAACAGTCCTTACTACCTATATAACAGGCGAAGGAGCACAGGTAGTGATAGTAGCACAAAAAAATTAATAATCTCTCTCTCTCTCTCTCACGCGCGCGCAAGCTTTCACAACCCAGTTGCTTCTTCAGGCAGAAGGGAAGAGGGGGTAAGGAACCATTCCAATCCCGGGAGGAAGAAAAGGAAGGTAAACATACTGGCTTTCTACAGTTTCTACAGTATGTCTGCCTAGGTGTGTGTGCGTCTGTGTAAGTGTGTGTGTGTGTGTGTGTGTGTGTCTTTTATTTATGTTACTATCACTACCTGTGCTCCTTTGCCTAGTTATCTTCATCTACTTTTTATACATATTTTTGCTGCTAGGAATTTTTCCTCCATAATATTCGTATCATAAATTTCTAAGTTCAGCTAAGATCAGTTTCTGGTAGTTGAATGCAGATTAAGATTTATCCAACCAGGCCTAGGAGAAGTATGAAGTCCATTATTCAAGGCTTTGATATTGCCAGATTCAACATAGTGTGCTATAATTTATGTGCCAGTATAAAGGCTATTTCTTGGTGTAGCCAAGGATCATCTCCATCCATCCATCCAGCCATCCAGCCCATCCTCTATATGCTCCCCCTCCTATCCCCTACCTCTGTCAATCACCTTTAACCCACTCCCTCTCAACCTCCGCCATATCCATCTCTTCCCCCTCCTCTTTGTCTCTACATCATTCCTCCCATTATCAAATCCATTTCATGTCCCCTTATTTATCTATAGGCATAATTATATCACTGCACAACACTGTCTAGGAGAGATGACATCATGAACACTGAGATGCGTGAAAAAATGCCGCACTATGGAAGATGTTTAAATTTATTATTTCTTAGCTATTAAATGTATTCACAACAGTTTGCTAACATTATCCATTTATGCCAGTGAATGTGCTAATAAATTAATTCCTTGTATGGTGTAGTTCAGGAGATATGATGATCTGTACTCAATTTGTTTGCAAGAGACAAAAATACCATGTGCTGACATCAATGCTATCTTTGCAGCACTCCAAAGATATCACCAAGGTTAATACACTGAAATATTGCTTTCAATTTTTTCTTCTTCAATAAATATCAGTATTTATTGTAGAATTTATCATTGTGCTGCGAGTACGCCAAACAATGTTTTGGCACCTCTCTGGTTTCTCCCCCCCCCCCCCCCTAAAGAAATAAACCACAAATGGAAATCAATTGAATGTTTGCAACACACAAAATTACTGCGAAATGACATCAATTCAATCATTGCAACATCAAAGATATGATCATTACCATAACACTGAACTATCACTTCCAGTTGTATTCTTTTTCTCATAATATCAGTATTCAAAGTGGATTTTGTTATTATG
Source organism: Locusta migratoria (assembly GCA_026315105.1). Classification (NCBI taxonomy): domain Eukaryota; kingdom Metazoa; phylum Arthropoda; class Insecta; order Orthoptera; family Acrididae; genus Locusta; species Locusta migratoria. The sequence goes on from CM048746.1 coordinate 299,987,435, forward strand.
AAAACATACTACAGCAGAATTGACAAACTAAAGGTTTTATTTATTTATTATGAAAGTAGGTGACATTGGAACTGACAAACTGATAGACATATCTCTTATTAAGATTTTCATACGGCGCATTTTAGATTTTCAAAAACTGTTCTTTCACACAAACCTTGTCCTGGCAATCACAAACAAAACAACAACAAAAATAAGCCAAATTGATTGAGCCGTTATGAAGTGATGATCTGGCGTCTAAGACTATTGAAAGGTAGCCTCTGCCATGCACCATCTTCTTCTATCCCATTCTCTTTATTTATTGGTGTTGTACCTGCTGCAATTTTTCTTTAATTTGCATGACATTATTTCCCCAATTTTATGAATAAATAGTAAATCAATATTAGCATAATCCATTAAGGCACTAGTTATACCTAGCAACATAACTTATAAATGACAAGCTGTGTTAATGGTTTGGATCTTTGTAAAAACCCAAAAATCTCTCAAGGTGGTATAAAATTACTTTCAACATTTATAGCTAATCATTTGTATATTTAACACAGTGTTATGGGTCATAATTGATCACACAGTCATAAAACATTAGCATGAAGCATTCTCTGCAATGCAACATACACACTAAGAATTATTCAAAGCTGGTCTAGCAATTGCAGAAAAATGGAAATGGCATTATTTTCAAAGTTCAGACAATCTTCATTTTAAAAAAGTGTAAATTTTAAACAAAAGCCTTCCTCATGAATCAGTATATACATTAGTAGAAAGTGTACCAAAATCTTGACAGCAGTTCTACATTTGTGTGTGACATTTTTTCGAAGATAAAATCTTTATTAATAAACCACTTTCACTGTTTTGTTTACATGATAACGCCTAATGCACATTTGCTAATCCAGTTGTATGGACACAGCTACTCCAGTTTCTCAATTTATTTGGCACATTCACTACTTTTATCTAATTAAATATTAATCAGTCTAATATTTTTAATCCTCCTTAAAAGAGAAAAACCAATTATGAATATAAATGGCAAAAAGTCAACAATCAGAAGATTGGTTTGAGCAACACAGTGCTTTACTAGGCATGGTCCTATTTGGAGGTGATACGCCTTTGCCTTCCTCCGACCTTCGAACTGACTTACCCAGCCAGTTATAGGGGGACCTACAATGTAACATGGGTTCCAAACCACGGTGCTACTCTATATTTTTCACATCAGCATCACTGCCAGAGGTGAAAGGAGTGGAAAGTGAGAGATAAAAATCCTAGGACCTGGCAGGGATCTGGCACTCTACTACTATGCTATTGACACACACAAGTCTTTGAAATACGTGGTAGCAATAATCTATTAAGGAAGAGGAAAATTAGCTGCTATAAACAGTTTCCCAAAATCAATTTTGTACTGTCTGTATGACCCAGTGGTATTGGGAAATATGTTACCAAATCTGGCCTGCAAACACAGTATGAAACTGGTGCAGAAAATAATGGAAAGGTAACCACAACATAAAACTGAGTTGTTGATGGCTATAGACCCATGTAATAAAACAAAGAGATTAGCCTTGACTTACAGAACTGCAACAGAAGACTTTTATAACATGTGTCTACAACAGGTACATAGACAGAAAATATATATCAACAGGTGGTGTCCTGTAACAAGAAAGTCTGATGAGAATACAGTTATCTACTCTGTCATGACAATAATTGTTGATGGTTCAATTCTGAATATTGACACGTTTTCATCTCTGAAGGATCAATCACAAACAGAAACAGAAGGAAAAAAGGAAATGGAAGGAATATCAGGGATTAACATCCCATTGATTAAAAACTGAGCACAAGCTCTGATTGTTTAGTTAAGATGGGAAAATCAACCAAACATACTAGCTACAGTCACGTCATAAATTTCATATTGTATGAAATGAAACAATGGCAATTTATGTATAAATGACTAAATAATCTTCAGCCAAATGAAAACTACATTTAAAAACTTACCACAAGACAGAGCCAATGCCAGAATCCCTCCTGTAGATGTGCCAGCAATCCAATCAAAACAATAGAGTATTGGTTTTCTCAATTCTTTTTCAAGTTCTAAAAGTGCAACAGTGAGTATCAGACCACGAATACCACCACCGTCCAAGCACAGCAGACGAGAACCCTTCTTTGGCGTTCCAGACAGTGCAGCTGTATCCAACAGCCTATCCAATTCAACACGAGTCTGCGATGAACAGGGAGCTGGAGGAGGAACCCCATCAAAGCGGTGATCAGTCGATGTCGCCGAGCACCCTCGATGACAACCTATCATATCACGTGAACATCGTTCTGCACCGACTGCGTGCAGCAACCACAGTATACGATCACCAGTTGTTCCTCTGGTAACACAGTGTCTTGGGGTTTCTTGTTTTTTATTCCTGTACAAAATTACAGAACAATTTATATAACTTTTAATGACAGTCAATCTTAACTAAATTTACAATGCAATGTTGCTGTAGATATGAATGATATATAAACAAATAGCTTTTGAGATGTAACATTTCCTCTGTCATTTTTTAAATACTATATCTACTTGTTCTCTGGTTGCAATCCAATTTTTTACAGTATTAAATATTCAGTTATGACTCTTCTCTTAGTTGATATTTTAGAAGGATATGTCTCTTACACTTTCTGTTTGAACATTAATGCTTCTTACAGTTACAGAAGCTCACACACAAGCAACCCAATCAGTATCAACTAAAAATGTTGAATTCATGCAATAGATATACATGAAAATTAAATACTTTCAAAATCCTAATTGTTGAGCTATTAAAAATTCTTTTGAACTTAATATTGCTTCTTAATTACTCTTCCTTCAACATGACCTAAGATGAGGTATATCCTCAACAAAATCTTATCTGTATTACCCACTGTTGTGTTCTGGCACCCACTCAACCTACAGAATATTCTTGCCCATCACTATTTCAGTCTTGCTCCCAATCCTGGACCATGTCATACCCCTGGTGCAATAGCTGTCCTATATGCCCCCACATTACCTCCTCCCACAGTTCAGTCACTGGCTAGAGATTGGAAATGGAGCAAGTACGAGTCCAATGTTGAGGGTTGCATTCAGTAGAAATTAAGACACCGCTGTTACGTCTGTGGCATGTAGGTTTCATTCGTTCCTGCTCAACTTCCACAAGTAGGATAAGTCTGAGATCAGTTGTGCTGCATTTCCTTCATACTCGTGGAATCTTTCTCTCTTACTAAAACGTGTAGATGCATTCAGCCAGTTGTGCTGTAAGTACAGCAGCTGACAGCAGGATCAGGACAAAAATGACAGTGTCGGATCATGTGGCCTCCTATGAATCTGTGTTTAGTTGGACTGTGGAGTGTGATAAATTACAAGTGTGCTTTATTACAAAAAGAGAGATGCCTGAAAAAAGTTAGATGCTATAAGCCCTACTTCACAGTTCTTCCAATGCAAACACAGTGGCTATGTTCTTATTTCACTCAACCATTTAAAAAAAATTTGCGGAGAGAAAAAAGAAGAAGAAGAAGAAACTGGACACAGAAAGTCAATGTTACTTCCCCAACAGCAAAAAGTGCACTACTACTGTTTCCTGTTGTTCATGGTGACTTATGTTTATGAATTAACAGCAAGTTTGTCACTTGTCATTCACTTCAGTGAATTTTTAATGACTTGTATATTTAATTAGTGTTTACACATTACACTGCATCCTAAGACTCCCAGTAATGCTGTCAGATAATCATTAATGTATCAAATGTATGTGTGTGCATGTGGGTAGGGTGGGGTTTGTATCTCAATGTAATTATTACACTTTTCTCAATAGAAACTAAACATTAAAATAAATTTACAGCCCTAATTGAAAAAGTTATATACGTATATAGGGTGGCCAGACATAATCTGTACAGCTTGGATGGGCATTGCAGATAGATTGTGCAGAGAATTAACTGTTAAGAGGACATGCCAGTCATCAAAGTGGCATCAAATAAAAAGACGAACTAGGCGGCTGAACAATTGCAGGAAGAGTCTCCCGGCCAAAAATGCCATACAATCAATTCAATTCAATTCAACTGTTAAGAAAAATAAAACAAAAAGTAAAAAACGATGATACACTGTACTTTTTTCAATAATAATTAGCATTGTATATGCCAAATGTGTTGTGTGTTTGGTTTCCTAAACCTAGCAAGAGAGAAATACAAAAATTCGGCATTAGATGGTAGCAAGATTCGAAAACAAGCCAACAGCTTAGCTGTCTCATGTGCTACCTCTTATGTTTGTTCAGTTTCAGCTAGTCAAATGAAACACACATTTAGTAACACTACCTCTAGTACGGAGCTTGAATTTGTGCATGTGATTTGGTCGCTAACTTAAATGCCTTAATAGTAAGAGAAAAGGTTTAAAGGTAATTAAGTGGTTATAGTGTAAATGACGTAAAAGACCTAGTGGAAATAGTAAAGTGATAGAAAGTAATTAGAAGTGGTTAATAGTGTGAGAAGGTATGAAGTCATACTATGGTCTGTTATAGCAACCAGGACATTCACAAGTCAATCCCATCAGACAGTTAATGAAACAGTATCATTTCTGACTGTTACAGAACAAATGGCAAAATGCCTGACAGCATGACAAGCATATAGTAATTGTCATGGAAGGCTCCAAACTTCCTACAAACACAGGGAAAAGCTGCACAGTTCAGCCGGTCAAGTAGTAAAACAAGCCAGTCATTGTCAATCACAGCTGGGCAGTTTTATGCCATCCAGGCTGTATCACTCGCTATCATCATTGGATTGTCACTGTATAATTCAACTGGACATACCATCCACCAGGTTATGACGCACATTGACGTGGTCAACCTCATCGATCAGTCGCAGCTGAATGGCCCCCCTCAATGCTGTGACTACTGTCTTCAGGTCACAAACTGGAGTCAGCTGTACAAGTAGCTGACAGGACAGCAGTTGTAGCACTCATCACAACACACTTCCCACAGTAGTGTTACATACCATTTTGGGGCAAAACGAAATCACATATATCCTTTTTAGTAAAGTAACAATGATCTTGATGATTTGATAGCATAATGTTCGTTAGGAAATAGGTTGAGGAGGAAATATTGTGCATGATCATTTGCTATCTACATTTTACAAATCTGCAAATTACAAAGAAAATAATTTGTGGCCATGAAGGGGCACCTCCATCTTTTATGGGTCAATCCCCTATGTTTTTCTGCTGTTTTGCAGGTTGTTTGTGTTCCGAACTCACTCATGCAAGTGAATACAAAAATGCTGCACTATATATTATTTTTACACTGCTGTCAGAATGTTTCAGGTCAAGGTGAAGATTGCTAACCTGAAAACAACAGCCAGTTCGTGGCAGCTTCTCCTTTCTGAAAAGGGAAGGGAGTTCAGTGGAAGTCAGAATTGGTGAGGATTCTAGGAAAACAATCTGATGTAAATAGCAGCATAAGCGTATGTTTTACACTTTTGATACTCCTGTGATTTGTCCTTTTCTTCCCTACAGTTTAGCACATCAAGGACATGCTAGATGGCAGAGAGATGAGGCATTACCCCTGTAATTTCTAACCAATGCAATTTACTTGGGCATTCAGTGCCATACATCCATTTCCAACCAATAATTTGTTGGGTTTGGTATGAAAGGGACACTACAACAGAAAGCGTAGAGCGCATGCCTAGCCGAGATATAGGAAACCATGGGTACAATGTAAGTTTTGAGAATCTTGAAAGAAGAGGGAAGAGGTCCCCCATTTGGATCTCCAAGCAGGGACAACTCAGGAGTATGTCCTCATCAAGAAAAACAAAACAGCCATTCTTCGGATCGGAGCGTGGAATGTTCTAACCCTTAATCGCAAAGGTAAGTTAGAAAATTTGAAAAGAGAGATGGATAGGTTAAAGTTAGATATGGTAGGGATTGGTGACATTCAGTGGCAGGTGCAAATTTATATGCCAACTAGCTTGGCCAATGATATCCAAGAAATGTATAAGGAGATAAAAGAAATCATTCAGAAAGTTAAGGTAGATGAAAACTTTATTGTAATGGGGGACTGGAACTGGGTAGTAGGAAAGGGAAGAGAAGGAAATGTTGTAGGTGGATGTTGACTGGGAAAAAGGAATGAAAGAGGAGATCACTTTGTAGAATTTTGTGCAGGGCACAATTTATCACCAATGCTTGGTTTAAACATCATGAAAGTAGGCTGTATACATGGAAGAGGCCAGGAGACGTTGGTAGGTACCAGACTGAATGTATTATGTTAAGGACTAGATTCAGAAACCAGGTTTTAAACTGTAATAGATATCCAGACGCAGATATAGACTCTGGCCATAACATATTGGTTATGAACTGCAGATTAAAACTTAAGAGACTCCAGAAATGTAGAAAAGTTAGGAGATGGAGCCTGGACAAATTGAAGGAACCAGAGGTGGTTGAGAGTTTCAGAGGGAGCATTAGGCAAGGATTGGCTGAAATGGAGGAAAGTAATACAGTAGACATCTCCGGGGTTATCATGGTGTGGACCATATAAATCCCCAAACCTCGTGGGACTAAGATGAACACAGAGAAAGAAAGTATTTTAAAAGAATCTGAGGGGCAATCTGACACCTCAGATACTCAGACATTGGGATCAGGACCAATGGAGCGCACTCCCACTTCTGAATCAGGGTCTAGACCTGAGCAAGAAGTGGGAACTGTAACAGAGAAGTTGGACCAGTTTAGGATTAAGGCCTTGTCTGGGGCTCAGAGGAGGAAACTTTGCAAGGAACAGAAGCAAAAGGAAGGAAAAGAATGGATTCCTAAGTGTAAGTGGAGGGAATCAAAAGGGCTTGAGCCCAAGACCCCCAAAAAGAAACTGCCTCAGGTCGAAGGGGATACACAAACCCCCTCGACATCAAAGACTGGTTGCAAGAGTGTTAGGGAGGAATCTAAGACTCCCTCCTCTCTGGACAAGTGTGATCCTAAAAGGCTGAGGCAGGAAATAGGGAAACAGACCTATAGTACTGCAGTCTCGGTTTTTAGAATGGCGGATGTCCAAAAAGGATACCCACTGGTGAGCATCACCTCGCAGCAGGAGCAGCTCGTGCAGATGGCCCTCTTTGAAGAGATTGGGGGGACGCTGGTCCAGGACCCAAATTCAGGAGGGTCTATCTAGATCGCGGTGCCCTCATTTTTGTCTGCGAGTGGGAGCACTCAGCACAATGGCTTAAGGACGAAGTGCCCATGATATCCCCGTGGGAGGATGCGAAGCTGCTGTCAAGACAGCAGCTGAAATCCTGAAGACCGCAAAGGAATCAATATGGGTACTAAAGATCCTTAAGGATGTCTCTCCAAAGACTCTGTTCGAGAAAATAAGGGTCCAAAACCCAAAAGTCTCGACAGAGGATTGGAGGGTAATTAACCAAAAGGTCGTTCCAGAAGGACGGATCCTGATGGTGGAAGTCGGAGAGAAGTCCCTGAAGGCAATGCGAGAGCAAGGCCTGAAACTGTTTTTAGGGTTCTCGCAGGTTGCCGTCAGGGTAATCAAAGACCTTAAAGGCAATAATGGCAGCAACGTGGGGACTGGAAGTGCTGCAGATAAACCTGCAGCACAGTAAAGGGGCAACTGCTGCCCTGAGCCGTCACCTGGGGAGACAGGAGGTGGATGTGGCCCTGATACAAGAACCCTATTTATACAAAGGGGGTGTATTGGGCCTCGGTGGTACTGGAGGTAAGCTGATTTATGCTAGAAATCTAAAAAACTCCAGAACATGTATTTATGTTAGAAATGGAATCCCTTTCATACCAATGATGGATTTTTGTTCCAGGAACCTGGTGAACATCAGGATGCAGCAACATGAGGAAGGTATCACGAGGGAAATTGTTTTGGCCTCAGTGTACCTTCCTTACAAAGACAGCTCTCCTCCTCCTTTGGAAGTGAGGAGACTGACGGAAGCCTGCCATCGGCGAGGTGACGAACTGTTGGTGGGATGTGATGCCAATGCCCACAATCTATCGTGGGGCAGTAAGGACACCAACAGTAGAGGTGAGCACCTTATTGAATTTCTCCTAACAACTTTTAGATCCTAAATAGGGATGATGAACCTACTTCAGGAATAATAGAAGGGAAGAAGTAATTGACATAACTTTTGGTTCCATGATGATGGGCAGTTACGTCAAACAGTGGCATGTGGTCCTGGAGCCATCCTCATCCGATCACATGTATATTAAATTCAAGGTTGAAATGGGAACCAGACAGAGAATGGCCTATAGGAATCCAGGAAAACGGACTGGGAGACATATAGGAAAGACCTTGACTTCAGCCTATCGGAAACTAAAACTTCGATAAGGAATCCAGCAGAGTTTGAGGAAGTAGCAGAGGCCGTAACCTCTGCTATAGTGACCTCATACCAGGACAACTGCTCAATCACCAAGAAGTGCAAAAATAGGAGTGTGCCTTGGAATAATTACCTGAAAATGCAAAGAAAACAGGTACGAAGACTGTTTAACATTGCGATGCGCAAAGGACAATGGGCAAAGTATCTTGAGGCCCTTGTCAATTACAACCTTGCCATCAGACGGGCAAAGGAGGCATCCTGGAAGGTATTCTGTGAGGAAGTGGAGAGCATGGCTGCTCAAGCGAGACTTCATAAAATCCTCACTAGGGTACCAACTAATCCAGAAAGGACATTGAGGAAGGAGGATGGGAAGTATACAAAGACAGCTCATGACACGCTGGAACTGCTCCTCAAGACTCACTTTCCTCAATATACTCTGGGGGATAACTCAGAGCAGAATGCGATTCCTGAGACAACAGTTCTCAGGTATTCGCCAAGAGGACTGGGATTTGGCCAAGGAGTGTGTCGATCTCAGTAAGGTCCGATGGGCGGTGGGAACATTTCAACCGTTCAAGTCACCTGGCCCCGATGGAATCTTTCCAGCTCTCATGCAACAAGCGGGAGAAAATCTTATTAGATTCCTATGCAGGTTATTCAGGGTTAACCTAGCAGCAGGAATCATTCCCAATGCCTGGAGGGCAGTGAAGGTTGTCTTCATTCCAAAACCAGGGAGAATTGATCAGAGAATTGGACAGAGTCTTAAAAGGAAGATATAAGATGAACATTAACAAGAGTAAAACAAGGGTAATGGAATGGTATGTCAGAAAATAAGGCAATGCTGAAGGAATTACATTAGGTAACGAGACAATAAAAGTATAGATGAGTTTTGTTATTTGGATAGCAAAATAACTTCTTATGGCCGAAGTACAGAAGATGTAAAATACAGAAAGGCGATGGGAAGAAAAGTATTCTAAAGAAACGAAACTTGTTAACATCCAATATTAATTTAAATGTTAGGAAGTCCTTTCTGAAAGCATTTGTCTGGAGTGTAGCACTGTTTGGGAGTGAAACGTGGATGATGATAAGTTCAGACGAAAAAATTATACAAGCTTTTGAAATGTGGTGCTACAGACGAATAATGAAAATTAGATGGGTAGATCACATAACTGATGTGGAGGTGCTTAACCAAATTGGTGAGAAAAGTAGTTTCTGGCATGTACAGTAAGCAGATTCAAAAAGATGTAGGTTGCCGAACGTATTCTCAAATGAAGAGACGTTCACAGGACAGGGTAGCATGGAGAGCTGCATCAAACCAGTCTGCAGACTGAAGACCAAACAACAACAAAGAATAGATGTTTGGGGATAAATTGAATCAACAGAAGTAGCCTTTACTTAGTAATATGACATTGGGATCAATGTAGTATTTAGTAAAAATCAAGACAAGGGGTACGGAAGTAATAGTTAAGCTATTATGTGGTTCATTAGGTTTTGTGTTTGGGTATGTTTTATTGTCTTTTCATAATGTGGTTTGGTACTCAAAGCATTACAAATGCTGAGATGTCTATAGTATGTGAGGTTGGAGATATCCTGACCTCAATTAAACCACTCCAGGTCCCTTGAGACATAATGCTCACAATAGTAGTAGGCAACTCGAAACTGCTCTTAAAAGACAGTAAGACCTAATGTATCCAAGAGGAGAAGAGAGGTAGCAGGAGTGTTATTAGGCTTGTGTAGCACCTGTAGTTGGGAAATGAGTTTATACAGCACATGTAGCCTAGGATTGCACCTATGGCTGGGATATTGCTTCATTCAGTGTAAGTGGGCTAAGAGAACACCTGAGGCTGGAGTTTTTTTTTTTTTTTTTTTTTTTTGTGGTTTTAGGGCGCACAACATCTATGGTCATTAGCGCCCAGCCAAGAACATAGATTCGCTATGATCTCAAAAAAATGGAGACTGTCAGAACATCAACAAGAGGCTAAAAACGAAAGATAAAAGACAATTAAAAGTGTTAAATATCCTTGGATAAGTTGGCCAAGTTGATAAAACGCAAAACTCGAGCAGCTGCTCGTGTGTCATCAGCTAAAATTTCCTCCAGAGTAGACGGAAAGTGAAGGGCTACACGGAGATGATTAAAATTAACACAAGTCAGTAAAACATGTCGCACTGTCAGCAGTTCACCGCAGGAGCACAGCGGTGCAGGGTCGGCGGATAGCAAGTGACGGTGGCTGAAACGGCAATGACCGATCCGCAACCGAGCCAGGATGACCTCCTCCCGCCGAGAGGGGCGTGAGGATGTACTCCAAGCGGTCGGGATCGGTTTGACAGTTCGCAATTTATTGTTGTACAGTGAAAGCCACACACTGTGCCATTGCGACACGATACTCCGGCGAAGAGCCCGTTGAACATCGTCCGATGGGACGCAAAAGGTAGCCATGCGAGGCAAAAGAGCTGCTGCCTTGGCTGCTGTGTCGGCGGCCTCATTCCCGGGCACACCCACATGGCCAGGGACCCACAGGAAAGAAACGTGACAGCTGTCATCCGCCAGCAACTGGAGGGAGCGTTGGATCCGATACACGAGAGGATGGTTCGATAAAGGGTTCTTAAGACACTGCAGGGCACTAAGGGAGTCAGAACATATGGCATAGAAAGGGTGGCGGTGGCGGCAGGTATACAGAACGGCCTGGTGGAGGGCGAAAAGCTCAGCCGTGAAGTTTGAGCACCGGTCAGGGAGCTTGTATTGGAAACGGTTGTCCCCGACGACGAAGGCAGATCCGACTCCGGCAGTGCTCTTGGAACCATCAGTGTAAATAAATACGGCATTATCGAACCGCGCACGGAGTTCGACAAGCCTCGAGCGGAATACCAAATCCGGAGTGCTCTCCTTGGGGAGCGAACTAAGTTCGAGGTGTGTGTGAACCTGGGCCTGATGCCATGGTGGCAATGGGCTTTCGCTCAACCGAAGGGTGGAAGGAAGGGTAAAATCGAGCCGTTGTAGCAGGCGGCGAAACCGAACTCCTGGTGGAAGCAAGGCAATCGCAGACAACTGATATTGGCGATCGAGTGAGTCGTCAAAAAATAATCTGTAAGAGGGATGGTTGGGCATCGACCGTAGGCGGCATGCGTACCGACACAAGAGTATGTCACGTCGATTGGTCAAGGGTAATACAGCAGCCTCGGCATACAGACTTTCAACAGGGCTGGTATAAAATGCACCGGTCGCCAGACGTAATCCACGATGATGGATAGAGTTGAGACGGCGGAGAATCGACGGCCGTGCTGAAGAGTATACAAGGCTTCCATAGTCGAGCTTCGACTGAACAATGGCCTGGTAAAGGTGAAGCAGGACGGTACGATCCGCTCCCCATGACGTGCCACTGAGGACACGAAGAACGTTAAGGGATCGGGCACAACGGGCAGCCAGGTAGGACACATGTGTGGACCAGCAAAGTTTCCGATCCAACATGAGTCCCAAGAATTTTGTAGTCTCCACGAAAGGGAGAGCAACAGGGCCGAGACGTAGAGAAGGTGGAAGAAATTCCTTGTATCTCCAGAAATTGATACACACAGTTTTCTCAGTGGAGAATCGGAAGCCGTTTGCGATGCTCCAGGAATATAGACGGTCAAGACAGCGTTGGAGAGAACGCTCCAAGAGACACGTCCGCTGGGCGCTACAATAAATTGCGAAATCGTCAACAAAAAGAGATCCGGAGACGTCGGCTGAAAGGCAATCTACGATCGGATTGATTGCAATGGCAAAGAGCGCCACACTCAAGACGGAGCCCTGTGGTACCCCATTCTCTTGGCAAAAGGTATCTGACAGAACAGAGCCCACCCGTACCCGGAACTTGCGATCCGCCAAAAACTCTTGAATGAAAAGAGGAAGGCGGCCCCGAAGGCCCCATGTGTGCAATGTGCGGAGAATGCCCGCTCTCCAACAGGTATCGTATGCCTTCTCCAAGTCGAAGAACACTGCTACTGTTTGACGCTTCTTTAGAAAGTTGTTCATTATGAAGGTCGACAACGTAACGAGGTGGTCAGCAGCAGAGCGGTGTCGACGAAAACCGCATTGGATATTAGTCAGGAGGCGGCGAGATTCGAGGAGCCAGACCAACCGAGCGTTAACCATGCGTTCCATCACCTTACAGACGCAGCTCGTCAGAGAAATGGGGCGATAACTGGAAGGAAGGTGTTTGTCCTTCCCTGGTTTGGGGATGGGGACAACAATGGCTTCACGCCAACTTGTGGGAACATGACCTTCTGTCCATATGCGATTGTAGGTACTAAGAAGAAAGCACTTGCCCGCAGGAGAGAGGTTCTTCAGCATCTCAATATGAATGGAATCGGGCCCGGGAGCAGAAGACCGGGACAGGGCGAGAGCACGATCTAGCTCCTGCATGGTGAAGGCGACGTTATAATTTTCACGATTAAAAGAGCGGAAAGAAGGCGGCCGTGCCTCCTCTACCTGTTTGCGAGGGAGAAAGGCAGGGTGGTAATGGGCAGAGCTCGAAACCTCCGCAAAGAAACGACCCAACGCGTTTGAAACATCAGCTGGATCCACGAGGACTGCGTTCTCCACGGTCAGGCCAGGAATCGGGGAGTGGACCTTGATGCCGGACAAACGGCGTAGGCCACCCCAGACAACCGTGGAGGGAGTAAAACGGTTAAAAGAACTAGTAAAAGCTGTCCAGCAAGCTTTCTTGCTGTCGTTTATGATACGACGGCACTGCGCTCTCATACGTTTGTAATTGATGCAATTCTCCAAAGTTGGGTGGCGGCGGAAGGTGCGTAAAGCACGGCGCCGGGCTCGAAGCGCGTCGCGGCAGGCTGCAGTCCACCAAGGGACCTGGACACGACGTGGAGAAGAGGATGTACGAGGTATGGAACGTTCAGCAGCAGTGAGAATAACCTCTGTGAGGTATTCGACCTGACTGTCACAGTTGGGAAAGTTCTGATTGTGAAAAACAGCCATGGAAGAATAAAGCCCCCAGTCGGCTTTAGAAATGTTCCAACTGGTGGGACGTGGAGATGGGGAATGATGTAGGAAGTGGATGATACAAGGGAAATGGTCACTCGAGTACGTGTCAGAAAGTGCATACCACTCAAACCGACCGGCAAGCTGAGGAGTGCATATTGCGAGGTCTATATGGGAATAAGTGTGTGTTGTGTCAGAAAGGAAGGTCGGTGCACCGGTGTTGAGGCAGACAAGATCGAGGTGGTGGAGAATGTCCACCAAAAGGGAGCCTCTCGGACAAGGTGCCGGAGAGCCCCATAGGGGGTGGTGGGCATTAAAGTCGCCTACCAACACGAAAGGTGAAGGGAGCTGGTCAACAAGGTTTAGCACATCTGCCCTAGTAAGGGCAGATGACGATGGCGAATATATATTACAGAGGGAGAAGGTAAATGTGGATAAGGTGATGCGGACGGCAACTGCCTGTAGGTGAGTGTGCAAGGAAATGGGATGGAAATAGACATCGTCTCGAAGGAGCATCAGAACCCCTCCATGGGCTGGGACACCTTCCACGGGTGGCAGGTCGAACCGCACAGAGGTGTAGTGTGGAAAGTCTGCACGATCACGTGGACGCAACTTAGTTTCTTGAAGACAGACGATAAGCGGGCAGTGCAACCGAAGGAGTAGTTTTAACTCCTCCCGATTGGAACGAATGCCGCGAATGTTCCATTGAAGGAGTGCCATGATAAAAATGAAATAAGAAATAAGGATAAAAACCAACTAGCAAGCGGGGTCACCTCGACGGCCCCTGAGGACCGGATTTCGAGGGAGCACTGCTATCGCCATCTAGTGGCAAAGGGTCATGTTCCATTGGTTCGATCGACGCGTCTGCCACCTCCCGCAGTTGATCAGGAGGGGCAGCTTCCACCGCCGGTAGACGGCCGGGTGCCCGGCAAACGGAGCGTCCCGGTGAAACAGAAGACGGCCGAGGCTGGCAACTGTTGGATGGCGCGACCGACGAGTCACGCCGCGGCGGGGAAGGTGGGGGCTGTTCTTTTTTGGAAGCCTTCTTAGAAGCATGACGGGTTGAAGAAACGTTTGACGATTGAGAAGTCGGAGACTTGAGAAAATCTTCGCGGACGGGTTCCCTTTTTGAACTCCGGGCAGCAGATTTGGGTGCCCGGGATGTGTGTGAACTGGTCGACGAATTCAGTGCAGAACGGGTAGAAGGCATCGGAGAGGTGGAACGAGCAATTTTCGGGCTAGCCGATCTGACGACAGTGTCACTGAACGTTAAATCGCAAGTCTGAATGCCCACCTCCTTAGTTGGTCGAGGGGAGGCGAGGACCTGGCTGAAAGTACCTGACGGGAGTACTGCGGGCTTCCTACTAGCTAATAACTTCCGAGCGGCATAGGTCGAGACCTTCTCCTTCACGCGAATCTCTTGGATGACCCGCTCTTCTTTATAAACGGGGCAGTCCCGTGAAGAAGCAGCATGGTCACCCATGCAATTAATGCAGCGAGGGGATGGAGGTAGACATTCACCCTCATGAGCGTCCCTGCCGCAGGTGGCGCACTTGGCTGCATTTGGACAAGATTTACTGGTATGGTTGTACCTTTGGCAATGGAAGCAGCGTGTAGGATTTGGTATGTACGGGCGGACGGAAATGACCTCGTAGCCCGCTTTCACTTTCGATGGCAGGTCAACCTTGTCGAAAGTCAAGAAGACAGTACGGGTTGGCACGAGTTCATTGTTAATCTTTTTCATCACGCGATGAACATCCATGACTCCCTGATCGGACATATAGTTCAATATCTCCTCGTCCGATAACCCATCCAGTGATCTAGAAAACACTACCCCCCGCGAAGAGTTGAGGGTGCGGTGAGCCTCCACTTTCACAGGGAAAGTATGTACAAGGGTAGCTCGAAGTAACTTCTGCGCCTGGAATGCATTTTCTATTTCGAGCAACAAGGTCCCGTTGCGCTGCCTAGAGCAGGTTTTCAAGGGACCAGCGATCGCATCGACACCCTTCTGAATAATGAACGGATTTACTGCAGAAAAATCCTTATCGTCGGTACGTGATACCACCAGGAACCTAGGAATGTTTGGCAATGCTTTCTGTGGCTGAGAATCATGTTTCCGCTTATGGGTCAAGGTTATAGATGATGTGGAAGGTTTCATAGCGGAGGTGTCCCCCATGATTACCGGCGTCTCCGATGGCGCGCTCCTTCCTTGTGGGGGCCCTCACTGAGGGCGCACCCGCCTTAGGTGACTGTTCGCACCTCAGGTCACACCTCCCGAGAACGGACGGAGGGACCAATTGGCATGTTCGGAAGGTATCAGCTCGGGTAATCACCCCTCCCTGGGCCCGGCCTTTACCGGGGGGTACGTACGTGCCTTACATGTCTACCCGGGGCGGGGAGTTACGCCTTACCCCGTCACCGGCTACGCAGAGCGTGGGTCGACCTTCAGACACGCACAGGGAGGAAAGAAAGGAGGAAGGAGAGAAAGGGATGAAGGAGGGAGAATCTCAAACGCCGAGGCGGAGATTAAAGGGTGAGGCAAGAACAAGGAGAAAGGGAAAATAGGAGAAGGCTGAAGAACAAGAAAGGAAGAGGACCAAGAAGAGAAGACAGGAAGCGAAAAAGAAACCTTTGACTGATCAAAAACGCCCGTCTCCGGGCGAAGGCACAAACCGGGGGGGAAAGAGGGAAGCGGCCTGGGACGGAAGAAAGGTCGCTTCGGCTCGGGGCCCCGTGCGCGCCACACACGTACCCACAAAAGAGCTGTGGGCCCCCTGGGGGGGAGGCTGGAGTTATTATTATTTACAGGAAAGGTGAGATGAGGATAGGCTGTAGCTGGAATCAGTGGTTACAGTAAGCTCATGAAGTGAAGCTGCTAGATAAAAACTAAATATAAGAGGGAGAATTCAGGAGTTAGTGAAAAGTAAAAAAGTAGATGGTATAACAGTAATTGCAGCATACGCCCAAGTCACAAGGTTTTAAGTGTGACCAGAATATGATAAACAAGAATCTATTTTTAGTTTTGTACTGCTGTAGGTAATTTTACATTTCCTTAGGATAACAATATAGTAATAAGGACAGTTTACAACCCACTGCAAAGACATAACGTGCTGCGAAAGGCACATACAAAACACACACATATACAACACTTCAACTATCGGCCATGGTCTTGTTCAGAAAATAGAACATTCACGCAATCACACAGGCACAAACACAGTCACACAACCGGCACCTCCGGCTGCCGCACTCAATCACACTTTGCATTGCAGAAATAGGGAAGGGGAGTGGAAATAGTATGGTTGCGTTATGGTGGTGAGGATGGACATAACAGCCTTGCAGAGCATGTATATACTAGATGAGAGGAATGGGATGCAGCTTAGGAATGGATGGGGGGGAGGAGGGGGAGGGGAATAAAATAAAAACATGAGTCCCGCATGCACATATGCAGACACTACTCAAAATGGGAGAGGTTTAGGATAAAGAGGTAGGGACTATTGGGTGTGGAAAAAAGGAAAGTTATCATAGGTTGAGGCCTGGATAATTTTAGGATCGAAGAATGTATTGTAGGGATAACTCCCATCTGTGTAGTTCATAAAACCTTGTGGTGGGTGGGAGGATCTAAATAGCCCTGGTTGTGAAGCACCCATTGAAATCAAGCAAAGGCTCTGCTGCATGTTGTGTCACAGGGCGGTCCACCTTGATTTTGGCCACAGCTTGGCAGTGGATGTTTTCCTTTTGCCTTGGCTAAGCCATGTCTCCATCATATTCTTTCTTCCAGGAGTGCAATTTCTGCAAGGTACACAGGAGAACTTCTGTGAAGTTTCGAAAGTAGGAGGTGAGGTACTGGCAGATGTAAAGTTGTGAGGGCAGATCATGAATCTTGCTGGGATAGCTTAGTTGGTAGAGTGCTTGTTTGTAGAAGATAAAGATCCCAGGTTTAAATCCTGGCACGAAATTTAATCTGCCAGGAAGTTTCAACCCGTTTACAGTCTTGTCTTACCCTTGAAACTACTGTGAACCATTCTCATTTTACCGTCAACTCTGCTACCTGACAATATACATGAAGACCTTTAATTTCTTGCAGCAGTTTGCCTCCTATTCATAATCTCTTAGAACTGACAATAGCTTCCTCTTAGGAAAATGGCCATAAAACTTTTATAGATCTATAAAACATAATACAATTTCTTGTTCCACTCATAGCACTTCTCCATTATTTGCTGTAAGCTGAAGATCTGTTCCTAAAAGCCTCTAAGAGGCCTAAAACCACACTGATTTTCAACCAATTTGTCTTCAACTAATACTCACACTCTCCTTCGAGTAATACACAAGTATATTTTGCCGAAAATGCTGATTTAAAAAATACCTCTGTGCCTGTTGGTTCGAGTACTGCTTTAGTCAAGTCGAACTGAACCTATCCCCACTCATGCCATTTCAATTATCCAGTGTAACCATTTGAGACTTGAAAATCCACAGTATTCATTGAGTTCTGACAATTTCATCTAAACAGCTGCTTAATTTCACTGCAATCTATTGTCTGTTCTATCCGCTTCCTCATATATGATTCTGTTTCCAATGTCATTCCTATCCCATTGAACCTCAAAAGCTGACATCATTGAAAGCTTCACCTACATTGAGCAACTCTTCAAAATATTCCCTCCATCTGCCCAAGGAATTGACAGGACTCATTAGTAGCGCTCCGTGACCTGCCTAAAAGACTTGTCAATTCCTTCTTCCCTACATTTTGAAGACTGCTAATAATTACACTCCAGAATGGTTTTCCCACAGCTTGACCCAAAGTTTCTAACCTATTTCCAATGTATTCCCATGATTACTGCTTGATTTCTGCAGTTATTTGCTTGGCTTTGTTCCTTTCTTCAACATAACTTTCTCTGCCTGCCTGAGTTGTAGTATGAAGTCATTTTTCAAACACCTTTATCTTTTACAGACTTCTTTAACTGTATCATTCCACCAAGCTGTCTGTTTCTTCCAGCCTTTACACACTACTGTCCCAAAAAATTCTCTTGCCAGTTCTAGTAGTGTGTCCCTGTACCTAGCCTATTCATCTTCCAATGACAACATTCAACTAACTGATACCTTTTTGAGATTATTGTTATGTATTTTTGTCTGATTTCTTTATCCTGTCAGGTTTCCACTCTTATCCTTCTACATCAGGACCAGACTTTCTGCACTTTTGGACTAAAAAAACAATCTGACTGCATATTAAATAATGGTCACACTGCCTTCCTGAATTGCCCACACTGACACAGAAATCCAAAAGCTGTTTTCTGTTCCTAGTAGCTTCCATATCCTGTCCAAACTTAACAATAAACTTTTAATAGCATTCTGTTTTATTTCTTATCCTGGAATTGACGTCACCTATGAGCAACACACTGTACACCTGTCCTTTACTCTAGCAACTATGTAACTGAGTGGGTTATAAAATTTCTCCATCTAATCTTGAGCTCCCCCCCTCCCCTCCCCTCCCCTCCCCTCCCCCCCCCCCAATAGGATGAATACATTGACCAATCCTAATTTTCTTGCTGGAGACTGCTTAATCTATCCGCATCAGTCATTTGATCACATACCTTATTAAAATTATGCTAATATTAAGACGAAAAATTCCTAGCAGGAAAAATAAAATATAAAAAATAGACGAAGAGTACTCACCAGGCAAAGGAGCACAGGTGTGACAGCATCACAAATAAATAAATGAATACACACACACACACACACACACACACACACACACACACACACACACACACACAATCACAAGCTTTCGCAACCCAGTTGCGTCTTCAGGCAGTAGGGAAGGAGAGGGAAAAGGAAATGATGAGGGTTTTAAGGAAGGGGGTAAGGAGCCATTCCAATCTCGGGAGAGGAAAGACTTACCTTGGGGGGAAAAATGGAGGGTAAACAAATGCACACATGCCCACACATTCACACAGACACAAGTACACCTAGGCAGACATACTGTAGAAAGCAAAGAAGTTAAGTTATAGAAGTTAAGAAGTTAGACAGAGATACCACTTGAGGCAGAGGCTCTGTCCAGAGAACTGATGCAAAGATGTTAAGAAGGTGGGTGGGAATTCAAATTTAGCGGAGGTTGAGACCAGGTGGGCAACGGGAAGAGAGAATATGCTGAAGGGCTAGTTCCCATCTCCGGAGTTCTGAAGGATTGGTGTCAGTGGGAAGTATCCAGATAACCCGGACGGTGTAGCACTGTGCCAAGATGTGCTGGCCGTGCACCAAGGCGTGTTTAGCCACAGGGTGATCCTCGTTACCAACAAACACTGTCTGCCTGTGTCCATTCATGCGAATGGACAGTTTGTTGCTGGTCATTCCCACATAGAAAGCTGTTAATAGGTTGTTGGAGTACTGGTTCAGAGCTTCAGGACTGGAGCAGACTCGTTTGCCACGAAGACCTAAGCTGTAAGGAAGGGAAGGGAACGTTTGATATGGTCTTCGTGGCAAACGAGTCTGCTCCAGTCCTGAAGCTCTGAACCAGTACTCCAACAACCTATTAACAGCTTTCACATCCCGCGGCTATCCTCCTAATCTGGTAGAGAAACAAATTGCCAGAGCTACTACCTCATCCCCCCAAATTCAGAACCTTCAACAGAAGAATCCCAGAAGTGCCCCTCCTGTCACCGGATACTTTCCGGGACTGGAGCGGACTCTAAATGTGGCTCTCCAGCAAGGATACGACTTCCTTAAATCCTGCCCCGAAATGAGATCCGTCCTTCATGACATCCTTCCTACTCCACCGAGAGTGTCTTTCCGCCGCCCACCTAACCTCCGTAACCTCCTAGTCCACCCCTATGAAATCCCCAAACCACCTTCCCTACCTTCTGGCTCCTACCCTTGTAACCGCCCCCGTTGTAAAACCTGCCCTATGCACCCTTCCACCACCACTTACTCCAGTCCCGTAACCCGGAAGGTGTACACGATCAAAGGCAGAGCCACTTGCGATAGTACCCACGTGATCTACCAACTGACATGCCTGCACTGTGAAGCGTTCTATGTGGGAATGACCAGCAACAAACTGTCCATTCGCATGAATGGACACAGGCAGACAGTGTTTGTTGGTAACGAGGATCAGCCTGTGGCTAAACACGCATTGGTGCACGGCCAGCACATCTTGGCACAGTGCTACACCGTCCGGGTTATCTGGATACTTCCCACTGACACCAATCCTTCAGAACTCCGGAGATGGGAACTAGCCCTTCAGCATATTCTCTCTTCCCGTTGCCCACCTGGTCTCAACCTCCGCTAAATTTGAATTCCCACCCACCTTCTTAACATCTTTGCATCAGTTCTCTGGACAGAGCCTCTGCCTCAAGTGGTATCTCTGTCTAACTTCTTAACTTCTATAACTTAACTTCTTTGCTTTCTACAGTATGTCTGCCTAGGTGTACTTGTGTCTGTGTGAATGTGTGGGCATGTGTGCATTTGTTTACCCTCCATTTTTCCCCCCAAGGTAAGTCTTTCCTCTCCCGAGATTGGAATGGCTCCTTACCCCCTTCCTTAAAACCCTCATCATTTCCTTTTCCCTCTCCTTCCCTACTGCCTGAAGACGCAACTGGGTTGCGAAAGCTTGTGATTGTGTTTGTGTGTGTGTGTGTGTGTGTGTGTGTGTGTGTGTGTGTGTGTGTGTGTGTGTATTCATTTATTTATTTGTGATGCTGTCACACCTGTGCTCCTTTGCCTGGTGAGTACTCTTCGTCTATTTTTTATATTTTATTTTTCCTGCTAAAATTATGCTAAGTTAGATTGCTTTCCTGATGTAAAACGATTGAAGGACTAACTGGTGGATTTGGAATCTTTTTCGTCTGAACACAAAGGTGAGCACGAATCAGAATATGTCCTAGATGTCCAACCTTATTCCAAAGTGACTGTTATCCCAACTGTCAGGAACATTTATTTGGCCACTCACACGTTGCCCATGGTTCATGAACTAGGACATGATTACAGGAACCCACATCATGAGCCACACATTTCCAAATTATAAAATTTATATTAATTTTAAGATATAGAGTGGCTGGCCAGTACTTACCTTTTTTTGCCGTACTGCCGTAGTGACACAAATGAAGAAAAAGAAAAAAAAGAATGAACAGGAAAAGCTTTTGAACACAGTTCCTTCTTCAAGTGTGAGAAACGTAAAGAAAAAAGTATAGTAACGGAAGGGAAAGGTAATTCACCACCTCATGATCTAGGTCGTTCTGTTCCCATACTTTTTTCTTCCCATACTTTTTTCTTCCCTTCTCTCCCACCTGAAGAAGGAACTGTGTTCAGAAAGCTTGTCTGTTTGTCCCTTTTTTTCTTTTTCTTCATTTGTGTCACTATCAGCAGTATCATCTCTGAGGAGAATTTCCATCATTAATCGAAAATTTATATTAATTAATATACAGTGTGGCATAAATTAAAAAATTAGGTACATAGAAACAGACATATATAACAATGCAACATTAGCTTTGTTCGAAGAATTGCTTTCTGGCTGTAGCGGATGCGTAGTACGAAAGTTCGCGTTTGCAGAGTGCCTGGCGCCGAATCTGACTACTTGATGAGAGGCGCCAGCTGTTCGAAGAGCAGCTAGCAAGCAGAGCCAAGTAGCTAGATGCTGCCTGAGGACATTTTTCTGGCCGCCAGATTCGCGCATGCATATTGCTCTCTTATTTGTGGTGGGGATACACGATGCGCCCTTGTTCAAAATGCAAGTTGTCTCAGAAGTGGACACATTAGACTATTGTGTGTTTCTCCTGTAATTGTACAGTATTATTTATTCTTATAAAAATCACCTGTAGAAGGTAACAGAATTCAAAAGTACATTTGTTCCAAATGTCGAGCGATTATATTTCGTCTCCAGTGACGTCAATTTCTATGCAATGTTGTTGCGCCGAAATAAAAGGCAGGAATCAGATTAAAATATAATACTTTGTGCTACATTTCTCAGCTACAGAATTGGTCCAATGTTTTTGGGTGGTGTGGGCTCTGACAGAACAATTTAGAAATTTGGTTTCTTACATGTACCAGGACATGGGAATGGTAGAGATACTCCTATTGCAACAATCTGATTCTTTTTGTGGTTTGCTGGCCATGAAGCTGCAGGTTTTCATAATGTAGCAGACAGGTTCAATGTTTATCAGCTTGTTGTGTTTGGAAATTAAAAGAGCTGCAAAATTTATGAGTAGCCTGAGTGTGGCTGTTATAAAGTGGTCACCTGGAGAGTCAACAGATGACAAGAGTCCCATCTGCGCTATAAAGGAATGGCAGGTGCAATAGATGGGACCCATGTAAGAATAGACATGCCCAAAGAAGATCCAGATTTTTTTCTTGTTCAGTTGCAAGTGGTTTCTGCAAGAGACACATTAGATACCTATTCTAGATCGGTCCACAATATCAGAGTATTCAGAACGAGTACACTGTCGGAATCCACTGAGGAAATTTGCCAAGGTTTTAATATTTTGGGTGACAGTACTTATTCCGGTTTGAGGCATTTGTTGTCAACGTACCGAAGTATTGGGCGTTTATCATGGCAAGACAGTAAATTTAACGTTGTTCTCCCAAAAACAGGCCTTGGGCCTATTAGCAACAATGTTTTTTGTATGCCCTTAACAGTCATCTCCATTTGTTCTCGTACTACACTGCAGTGAATGCTTTTCCAGTCCCCCCCAAATAAGCCGCCCTACCGCACCACAACTACTTTTTATGTTTAAATCTCTCACTGTGGTTCTTGCAGAACTCTATAATAGGTAATGTAGAATTTCTACACCACAACGTTTCCTGTGTGCCGAACATGAGTGGTTCCTGTGTGAGAGAACCAGCTAACTTATATACATAACCATAATCCATGAATTAGGAAGCACCTGCACCTGACAAGGAAACACATAATGAGAACTCAGGACAGAATTGTACAATACGTTGACTCAAGACATTAAACAAATAACTAGCTAGTATGGACAGCTTTTAAAAAATGTGTCAAAATGTTTCTCCTTACAAAAAGTTATATGTTGAAACAGTATTTAAATAAAATATAATCTGAAAAAAAGTACCAACAACTTTCCTTAATGAAATGCAAAACTGTATTTTGTAAGTAGTAGGCCTATACTGTGATATATCTATACTAATAATAAATCTAAGTGTAGGCCTGTTGCTGTTCCCTTCAATCTTCAAAACTACTGGACGAATTTTCATGCGGTTTTCACAGGAAAAATGAGGAAAGTTTGGGTCAACATATAGGCATAATTTTATCAAAATCGGATGGCGGAAAAAAAAAAGGTATCATAATTTTAAGTGCTTTCAGTAACCTATGCATCTGTTTGATTTGCTATTAAAAACCTCTTATCTCAAAAACTAATTCATGAATTTGCATGGGGTTTTCACAGATAACTTGAGCATAATTCTGGACAACATACAGACTTCATTTTATAAAAATCGCATCACGGAAAAAAAGAATATCTAAATTTGAAATATTTTATCAACTACCGTCGTGTCTGTCTGTCTCTTTGAACATGTCTATCTCTTAAACTATTTGACGAATTTTCATGGTGTTTTCACATGTAACTTGAACATATCATGTGGTTACATAAAGGCTTCAATAATTAGATTATTTTGGGCATACAGAGTTTGTCTGATACTCTTCATGTTACTACCCCCTCCCCCTCCTCTCTCTCTCTCTCTCTCTCTCTCTCTCTCTCTCTCTCTCTCTCTCTCTCTCTCTGTGTGTGTGTGTTGTGACCAAACAGATTCCAGATTCATGTCTGTCAGCAGCTCAGCGAACCTTTTTACGGTGGGTCGTTATCTATTCTCCATTACTGAGATTCCAAAATAGACATGTATCACTCAATTTTCCTCTGGAACATTTAGGTTCAGAAACAACACACACAATTTGTTAAAAAAGTATACACTTTGTCATTAGAATTTTCACCACCTACAACCACCCACTTACACCTCACTGTGACCCAAACTACCGAAGTGCACAATGTGATACTTAAGGCTACTCCTAGGCATAAACATCATTGTCTGCAGTGCATAGTTTTGGCCACAAACTGAAAAATATGAACACATGTCCTTTTTTCATAAATTCATACATATTGATTGTTGAAATAAAATCATGTACACCATAATGGGATACTACAAAATAATCCACATTTTTGAAGCAGAAATTAAATTTAACACACCGCGTATCTTTCTTACAGACGTACCTCATATCCACTGTTTTTGAAGTCGGCTTTTATTGAGCGAGTGACTCTTACCTAAGTACTATTTTTCACATACTTACTTGGCATTAAGAGGCGCATCGAAAGCAAGAAGAGCCTGGACAATGGGCAGCGAGTCAGCCCGTACAGCGAGGTGCAGTGCAGTATCACCATTATTGTCAGACATTGCAACATTAACACCTCGAGCAAGGAGCGCCACCACACATTCCAGACGCTGGCGCTTAACAGCCACTTGCAGTGCAGTTCGGCCCTCGAAGTCTGGAGCATTGATATGACAGCCCATATCGACAAGAGCATCAATAACTTCACGAGAGTTTGACCAGTGGAGAGGTGTCCCACCATATTTCATATCCTGTTGAAAGTAATTTTGGAAATAATATATTATTACACATGAAGTAACAGAGTGACAGCTATATGTGAAAGATGCTATTCACGATTATAAAGACCAGATCAAACAACCAAAAATTAAAACACCTACAAATTAAACTAAATTTATTCTTCCAGATCATGCCTCCATCCTCAAAAGATTGCACTTGCAGTCTGTCAGTTGTTTACATAACTGTATGTAATTAATATGTCTCCTACACTTATGCCTAAAGTCTCACTCAGCGGCATGAGAAGCGTCTCGGTGCATCCGTAGCAGCGTTAGGTTGGCAATATATGATCTGTACGAAACAGTACTGAAGTGCGTTTTAACCTTCCTTTTACGAGGCCAATTACTTTTACTGACTGGACAGGAGTACATCGAAAAATATTATTTTTACGAAAATGTCGTGATTTTCAAGGTTGTGGTTAGACAGGAACCTAAGAGTAAAGTTTAAATTGTTGCGAGTGTTATGATTTTTACGAATAGGTCACAATATTAAAGGATGGGGTTAGGCAGGAATCAAAGAGTACAAATTAAATTGTTGCTTTCGTTCTACCAAATTATGACATTCAAAAAATCATTTTAGAGATAGTTGTTACGTAAATTGAAATGTGTATGCTTAAGTGTTACGTATGAACAGAAAGACATTGCATGTGGAGAAGCATAGTAGTATAGTGTGCAATGTTCAACATTCCAATCCTGTGATTCGAAAATAAAATCAGAGAAACGCGATATTAAAACGTTCATTCTCACATCTTGTAAGGATTGTGTGCCGCCATTCATCCCAATATCTACAGCGACTGTTGCCAACACTAGCGCACTACGTCACATAAGTACATTAGGCCATACCGCCGGTCGAGACTTACCTACACTTATTACATTTATAATAAGCCTTACATCCAAGATATTTATTGTTCTATTACAAACACATTTCACTTTGAAATATTCTTGAAGTTTACACACTCAGACAATTAATTATTGTCTTATTAAAAATTTTCATCCATTCCCAGACTTCAAGCATCGTTTACACAATGCAATCCAAGGATCACTGCAAAAATTCGTCTACACTTCAGTCACCAAATCGTCAGTTTCGTGAAATTCTCACACAAGAGAATGCATGGTTTGCTCCCGAGAAGCTTTCTATATCGACTTATGTACTGAAAGCCAAGCAAGTAATGAAAACACACTGTCCTCCTCCCCACTGATTTGTTACGCATCTGCAGCTCTTCAAATATAACCTTCCTTTTGAGAGGGAGAGAGGGAACTTTGCTGTTAATTCTCATGTTTATAAAATGAAACAATTTGTTAACAATTAAAAAACTACTCGTGAACTATGCTACATAATTAGCACATTGAAAAATATTTAATGAAATGGAGCTGACATTTGCTTTGTGTAAATTTGATGCCATGTAAGAAATCAAACATCTCTATCACATTTATACTCAAACTAGGTAATGTAAATAAATTGGGTTTAAAAGAATAATAAAAAACAATGAATAGTCAACAAGTGCAATATGTATAGGCTCGTTGATAGATACAAAAACAAATAAAATCACACACACACAAAGATTCAAGCTTTCGCAACCATTTGCCGTTTCATCAGGAAAAGAGAAAAGAAGGAGGGGGAAAAGGGGAAGGATGTCTTTTTAAGGGAGTGGACTAGGAGTCATTCCAATCCTGGGAGTGGAAGGACTTAACGTGGGGGGAGGGGAAAAAAGGAAAGGTAAACAAGCACACAAGCGCGCGCGCACACACACACACACACACACACACACACACACACACAGGCAGACATTTGTAGACAAATTGTTATGCAAATTAGTAAGAAGTAACAGGATTATTTTTATTTTTACTTTATTTTTTTATTTTCTTTAAGAATATGCAAGGAAAAATGTTCTTTTTGACGGACCGAACAGAAATCAAGGGCAAAATGTTTTCAGTGAGAACAGTTTTAAAATGCAGCAATTGTACTTTGAAATTTACTTTTATGACATGCATATGAGTACACATGAATAACAACTGTTAAAACACAAGAAGTCTCATTAACTTACTTTTACTTGCAACTTATTTGCATTGCCCTGTAGAAAATCAGCTACATTTCCAGGTGGCGTTGCTGTATCCGATCCTTTATTAGCAGAAATATTTACATCAGCGCCTGCCAAAAGTAGAGCTTTGACACATTCTGGTTTGTCTGCCAGGCATGCCAAATGCAAAGGTGTGTAGCCATTTATATTACGTTGATTTAAGCTCTTAGAGGAAACTGAACCAAGTGCCTAAAAACACCAAGACTGTATGAGATGCATGTATAATAATGTTAATATCAAGAAAAGCAAATAAAAATGTATTTTTATTACTGTTGTGCTGAAGTTGTGTGTCATGAAATTATTCCTTCATTGTCTTAGCTCCTTAAAAATAATTATTCAGTATGAAAGAAAGATGACCATTTAATCTTACAATGTTTTTAGCTCATCTCATTAATTATAGCTTGGGCCATAAACTATTTTGAAAACAGTAAAATCCAACTCCATCATCTGAAGATTTCACAGATAACTGTTGTCAAGTGAAAGTTTTTTTTTCAGCTGCTTGAAATCTGCACCAACCCACAGACATGAGCTGACTGTGGCAGTATTATGCTATGGCCAACTTTCATCTAGGTTTCCATGGGACTTGTGTTAGCAATCAAAGACACCATAACAGCTGTGGAGAGTGAGAGTTTTATTACAAACCACATATGTCCTTCATGCTTACATTTCCCTGATGGTGATTGCAACTTCAAGCAGGATAACTTTGTCAGGAATTGTGCTACAGTGCTACAGTGCTTATAGTAGCATGTTGGAACTCATAATTGGCCACCAATTCACCCTATCTGAACCAGATGTAATTCAGGGTGACAGAAAAATGGGAACATTTCCACAATCCAATAAAACTAGAAGTGATGAAGGAAAGAACTTTAATTCATAGTAAATGAAATCTTACAACTTCGCCATTTACAAAGCATTGATGTCATTTATCATTATTATTTAATTACATCCTTCATATGGCATCATCCAGTATGAATAAATTCAAACATTCCCATTATTCTGTGTCTCCCTGTATGTACGATATGCTATCAAATATAGATTTATGCCCACAAACAAATATGTGATGTGAGAACACATAATGGCAAGTCTGGGTACACCTTATTGTATCTGACAAAATCTATGCCAAATGATAACACAGGTGACATGTACAACTTACTCTCTTCAGCAGTTTCTGGCATTTAGTGGTGTTACATTCCTTCTGGACTAGAAATTTTATATTAAATTTTAGATCTTTTACAACATTTATGACATATTTTCAACCAATAATACCTGACATTTCATAGACAGAAATTTAGAAGCAGATTTAACTTTACGTGATTTAGAATTTAAACACAGTGGTTAAAATCAAACTCATATCAGCTCTCACATGTATATTATTGCAAACATCACTTTCAATATATTTGTGTGTGTGTGTGTGTGTGTGTGTGTGTGTGTGTGTGTGTGTGTGTGTGTGTAATGTCCCTAGATGAATTCATTATTACACTATACATACTGAACAGTACCTGTATAATTTCCTTTGATGTTGTTGCAGCATAATGATAAACTGAGTTTGCCTCATAATCCAAATGCTCTAGGCTTACACCTTTGCTTGCCAGAAGTGACTGTACTGTTCTTAAATTTCCTGCCTTTACAGCCACTTGAAGTGGTGACATACCAGTACTTGTCGCGGGGACATTTATCTCACTGCATGACAAAAAATAGACAACACAGGTTTCTCTTATTTGTTAAACTCATTATATGAAGTAGCTATAATAATTTTTGGACAAATTTTAGGAATGAAATTAAAACTAGGCCATTATAAATTGTATGTTTACCTTAAAACAGAAGGTTTCTCAAAACATTCATTAAGAGAAAAGTGTGCAGCAAGATGAGCCAAAGACCAAGATGGATTCTCTCTTAGGGCATCACACAGTTTCTGGATGCCTTGCAAGCTGCTCAACTTGACGAGGACAAAAAAGTTACAAATTAAGATTTTTTTTTTTCCCAGATTCTCATATTTTGAAAAACAGTTTATATATATATATATATATATATATATATATATATATATATATATATATATATATATATATTAAGGAAAATAAGTAACTGAAAGGGTGGGAAAAACAACTGTGTGTGGTGTTGGCCCTTATTAAATTACAACGTAATGGAATGAAACGCAATTTAATGCCACTCATATTTTTCTCTCACTGACTCTACCACTGCTCACACTTTGTCAAAACGTGTGACATGTTATGTTGAGAATGGAAGTATCAAAGATTTAGATGACTCAACTTCCAACATCGAAGACAGAATAAGGCCAGCAAAGTGTGTAGACTATCCGGTCAGTTTCCCAGCCACACATGTATCTGCAGTTGCTATAAATATATTGTAAGTTGGACATTAAGAATGGAGAAATATCAAAGAAGTACAAGTAGGAGAAGAGTTACAATAAAGGTAAACACAGAACTTGAAAATAAATTTGAAGGAGCTATTTCTGGAGTGAAGGGATAAATGTTCATATAAATGCTTTTGCAACTTCAGGCCACAAAGTAAAGCAAAGCACAGAGTGACAGCAGGTAAAAGCAATACAAAACATTCTAAATTCTGTCATTCAATTAACCATTGTAATGGGGCACATGAACCCCTACAGAGAACGAGGAGGAAATTATTCTCGTCAACTTAATTTTCTTGTCACAAATCCAATGCAAACTCAAAATAATAAGTAAAGATCCCATGCTTTTTATTGAACATTCATTAACTTAACAGATCTGTGGTAGATTAAATGTATGAAGTTTACAATGACATCGTAAAAATAAAGAAATACTTTTTTACGATCATTCTACAATTGCTTTTAAATGTCTTTAGTAGAAACTATATGTTTGAACTGAGATTACTTGCTAGCAATTAAAATGGCACAATTAGGTGAATATTAGTAAGACAACTCTGAAATTTTGACTTCTGTAATTTCATAGTTGGAAAAAATTTCACTCAAGTAAGAGACAGACATTCTTTTAAAACTATTCAATATCTTCTGCACTGACAAAATGTCTCCCTGAACACATGACTTAAAAGTGAAAGTCAGCAAGCTGCAACTGAATTTTAGAAGCTGCATTTTAAATACACACTACAAAAGGAGTCACAAAAATGCTAAAATCATTTTCACATCAATGTAAGTCACTAAATCCAACATAAAAAATTTCTGGCAAAGTATGTAGCACTACAAAAAAAAAAAAAAAAAAAAAAAAAAATAATCATCAAACTGCTTGCTCAGTATTTATTTCATTTATAGCTAGTTCAGCATTTGAGAAATGCTCAAATAACCTTTCTGCAAATTGCTCTATTCTCAATACAATAATCTCCTTAACCTACCTTTGCTTATCTGATATTCTGCATTATCCATAATGGAGGGTAGGTAACAACTCACCATAAAAAGGCTCTCTGAACTGCTAACATGCACAAAAATAGATAATCACATTCACACAACACAATCTAGACTTAGGTGAAAAGGCTCTGTTAATTTGCTGAGTCAAGTATCTATTGTCTCTTAACACCGTCCTTAAAAGTGCAAGTTCTTTTGGTTGACTTTTTGCATCTGACACGGTATGGGCCCTGTGTACATGGGGTTTAAGCACACTCATTGTTTGGGATGGGTTATGGCAACTTGAGGACTGCAAATACATATCAGTGTGTGTAGGCTTACAATAAACGTAATGTCCTACAGAGCCATCACTCTTGCATTTAACCAAAACATCCGTAAATGGGAGGCAGCCATCTTTATCTAATTCCATAGTAAATAAAATGTTCTCATGACTGGAGTTAGGTTAATGGAGTTTCTCCATCATCTTATCTTCTCTGTGGGGCCATACTATGAAAGTGTTGTTGACGTATCTCCAATAAACATTTGGTTTACAAAGCGCTGATTCAAGTGCTCTTTCTTCAAAGTCATCCATAAAAAAGTTGGCCACCAGAGTAAACAAGGGGCTCATCTGGTGGCCAACTTTTTTTATGGAGGACTTTGAAGAATCAGCGTTTTGTAAACGAACTGTTTTTTGGAGATACATTGTCAACACTTTCATAGTATGGCCCCACAGAGAAGATGGGTTAATGGAGTTTCTGCATAATCTTAACTCCATTCATGAGAACATTTGATTTACTATAGAATTAGAGAAAGATGGCTGCCTCCCATTTATGGATGTTTTGGTTAAACGAAAGAGTGATGGTTCTGTAGGACATTCTGTTTATCGTAATTTGTATTTGCATTCCTAAAGTTGCCATCACCCATCCCAAACAATGAGTGTGTTTAAAACCCTTGTACACAGGGTCCATTCCGCGTCGGATGCAAAAAGTCTACCAAAAAAAACTAGCACATTTAAGGACGGTGTTCAGAGACAATGGATATTCGACTCGGCAAATTAACAAAGCCTTATCAGCTAAAACCAGGAACGAGGAAGTGGAGAAAGAGGAAAATAAGCCAGCTAAGTTGCTAGCTTTCCTTCCCTATGTCGGAAATGTCTCCTTGAAAATAGGGAGAATACTTAATAATTACCAGGTGAAAGTGGTTTTCTATCCACCATCTAAGATTTCCAACTTACAGGAATCAGTAAAGCATGTTTTGTTACTGCAGAAGGCGGTAATTTATAAAATACCTTACAAGTGCAGTATGGCCTATATATGACATACAACACACACAGTAGAAGAACATTTCACAGAACATCAACGTTGCACTCACCTCCTGCAACCCAGCAAGTCTGCAGTAACGGAGCATTGTATTTCTAATGGGCATATATGGGAGTATAATAAAACATCAATTTTGGCCACAACACCCTTTTGGGACTCCATTATAAAAAAAATCCGTTGAAATACGCATTGTGGAAAATATGATGAACTGTGACAGCGGCTACCAGATGAATAACACGTGGAATTCCGTCATCTCCGAGATTTGTTCTAGACGAACATGCTAGAAGACTCCGATAACTGCGGCAGTGGCACTATTGAAGACAGCTGATCCTTGCAGTTCCACCAGCGATGGCACTGCTGCCGGGCAGTGTGGCCCTTCTGTCGCTGTGTCTTTGATGCATGCGCAGTAATACCACCAGCATGCTATCTAAGGTGGAGCAGAGAGCGTCTTCATTAGATCTTGTTGGCTCATCTGGAGATGACTGGCAATTGTCCAGTTGAAATATCATGGAATGATGTTTACAATGACTAGCTGCAAACCCAAAATCTTTTTGAACAAGAAAGAGGGTGTTAAGACGTGGCTATGGAAGATAAACCGAAGGCAACTATTAGGCTCAACAAATGTGTATCAGTGTTAAAAGTGGCCCAAGATTGTGGTGCTGGACGTGTAACAGTAAGTGACTGGAAGAGTAAAAAAGATGTTCACAAAGAGGGATATCCAAAGTCTTAGAAGAAAGGAAAAAAGTTAGTGAGGATTTGTATCTTTGGTTCACCAATAAGAAGAAAAAAGGTGTGTCAATATCTGGGCCACTAATAAAGAAGTCCTGCAATTCCATAAGGAGTTTAATGAAGGCAACCCTGATTTTATAGATAGTATTAGCTGGTTGAACCACTGGAAGAAGAGCTATGGCATCTGACAAATCAGTATTTGCAGAGAAAAAAACTCTCAGCTAACAATGAATCAGAACACGTATTTAGTGAAAAGTTCCACGATTTAATTGATAGTGAAAGTACGACCAGAGAACAGCTATTTAACTGTGACAAAAATTCCCTAAATTATAAAATGGTGGCAAGCAAAATGCAGTTAAAACTGAAGCAGCAGCTCCAGGGTACAAATGAAGCAAGGAAAGTTTAAAGTTTCTTGCTTGTACTAGAAACCTTAAGTTTGAACTGTAATGGCAGGGAAGTCAGAGAAACCAAGATATTTCAAAGTGGTTTCAAAATATGCTTTACCGGTCAAATATTATAACCAAAAATGTGCCTGAAAGAACTCAGAAATTTTAGATACTGATTTTTAGCAAATTTGTACCAAATATTAAACATTTTTTAAAGGAAAGCACTTGCTGAGGAAAGCAATTTTACTATTAGATAATGCTACCACTCATCCCAATGATGATTAACAGCAAGATAGAGAAATAATTGTTCCTGTCGCCAAATGTTACAATTATTTGTCAGCCTATGGAACAAAGTTTTTTGGAGGCATTAAAATTAAATTACTTCAGAGAACTTTTGTCATCTTTCACTGATACTACTGACTTGCACAGTGAAAGGAATTACCCTATCAACTTTATCAATAACAAGTCACTAGCAATTATTTACAATACTGTCATTGCTTCTTTCCCTATTAAACGACATTCTATGTAATCTGACACCTCTGTGGACTGTTCGTGTCAAATAAGTGAGACTATACTGCAGTAATTTTCTTTTAAAGCCCAATTAGTCTCCGAGTACCTTGCAGAAATGTACTCAAGACATTCACAAGACCAATTAGAAATTCAAGATCTAATATCCACACGTAAACTCTTCCTCGAGCATTTCTTCCCCTCTAGTTTTGCTCGACCATGAATACCATTGAGACTTCAGCACTGACAACACTAAACACAAACTATCAGAGGTCAGATTGCCCACCCCTCACCCACCAGAGAATCTTGTATGACAAGAGTTGTATTTGCGATACCAGAACATCGGCATGCTCATTTGGTATCTTTAAAATAGTTTTCATGCTTTAAATTTAATTAAAAAATTGTTTACAGTCTTAAAGAGAGGAATGAGTACTCAGATATCTAAGGGATGTAGCACCCGTAAGAAGTAATGTATGGAAGCAGGCAGAGAATACCAATGTCCCATGTGTTGTCACACAGAATGGGTGTTAAACACTTTCAACAATAATCATAATAGGACTTCCGTAATTTTAAACCATTTGTTCCTTTCCTAACACTGAGCTTACCTGAAAATTTGAATCAACATCAAACTTACAGTGTAAGTCATGTTCAGATACAATATTGATATGCTTCTGCAACAGGTGCAGGCAGCCTTTTGCAGCCAAAGGGCCAGATTCACTTGGAAACACTAAGCCGCATTTTTAAGAGAAACTTCATTTTATGTTCACCCCACTTCATATGATTTCATTTATTTACACATTTTGAACATTTTTTCCCCCACTTACAATAGCGCCCCCCTCCCTCCCTTCAAATATCTTCTACAGACTGGACTGAAACCACTTGCAGGCTGGATCCAGCCTGTGGCTGTCCACCCTTGTTCTACACAAAATTCAACATTTTTATCTCTAATTACATTGTAAGTAGCTGTAGATACAAGACTTCAGTATAAAAATATTGTGGCAATGGACACTCATCCCATGACAGCAAGCCACATCTAATTATTATAGTATTATACTCTTGGCACATTATGAGATAGTCAATTACACGATGTAACATTGTACGTAAGGTCAACAGATTGTTAGTTCATGAGGAAAGTGTGTGCGCGCTCGGTAACACAGTGGTAGAGTGCCAGAATTTTTATCTGTCACTTTTCATTGCTTTCGCCTCTGGCAATGTTGCTGATGTGAAAAGTGTTGAGTAGCACGGTTTTTTGGAATCCATGTTGAAATGTAGGTTCTCCTAGAACTGGATGGGTAAGTCGGCTCTTATGGCGGAGGATGGCAACAGCATTCCACTTCCAAACAGGACCGTGCTCAGTAAAGCATTGGTGTTCAAACCAATCTTCAGATTGTTAACTGCTGTATTAGAAAAATTTGTACAAAGAATTCATTTTTTTCTTGTTCATAGCTTGGCACATGCATTTGACATTTATTCAAGAACAGAACTCTGTTACTCAGAAGGCCACATAGTATAGTTTTTGCACTTTTAAGTAAATATATTGGCTCATACAATACAAATAGCATACGGATTTTCCTAAATTAACTTCTTTACTAGGTTGCTGCAGTTGAGTAAAATGAGACAGATGAAGAAACAGAATGGTTCACTCTCGAATGCAACATCTGTCAAGTGTGACATCACATCACCACCACATGTGCCCACTTTGTGATGCACAGTCTCAGAAATTGTTAGTGCAAGCCATCAAATTTGACATGGTGATCATTTTCTTCAGTCTGCTGAACTAAACTGGATTTTTGGGGTTAGTGTAGGTGATAAAACCTCATTTTCCGCCCTGCATTGCTTTATAGAATGCACAATTTGTCCGACAGCAGACCACCCACATTAGCGGGGTATTTTGTGGTTCCTAGGTGTTCCAACTCGGTTCCTGAAACTTTAGCAGGCCTCTGTAATTGCTGAATTTTTATCGTAAGTCTGAAGATTGATTTTGATCTCAGGTGTTTTTAGCAGGCACCAAGTCTTGAAAAATCATAAAATGGCAAAAAAGCATTTTCCTTTATTGCTCCTCATTGGTGGTCTTCCTTCGATTCTTAGACAAGATCATTTCAATTAAATGTTTGCAACACACCATACTTTTACATTGAGTGGCAATGGTTGTTGTCATGAAAGTACACATTGATGCAAGCAGGTTTTCTATAGACCTGTCACTAAGGCATCCATTTCATTTGAGGCAGAGGAGGCATAGTCATTCCCCACATCTCCCACTGAATCTGTCCCCATAAATATTTTTATATTTGCTAGTGGTTTAAAACTATTCCAGCAGTTCGCAGCTGACATTACCATAAAGCGAGGGGGAAAAAAATTAAAAGAACTAATAATTATATCTGTGAAATGCTTCTCAAAGGTACACCTGCCACATATCAACATTTTGAATCAGATGAATACAACTTTTCTATTTCATATGCTTCTTCTGAGTGACTAGAAGACATAAAATGTAATATACTTTGCATTTACCATATTAAAAGACTTACTAAAAAGATACTGCAAATAACTCAGTTTCCAAGACAAAGCCTTAAATTTATTGTTTTTGTAGTTACCTCTCTTTAATCCTAAATGAGAGTTACAGTATAAATGACAAAACATTATGAATATGGTTTTGAGACTAAGACTTTATTATTAAACCTACAAGAGTTTCATATTGACACTTCACAGTAAATAAGTGAAAAACTTTATCAGCTATAGCAAAAATGTCAAATGATCTTATTGAGAAATGAATAAAGCATATAAATACGTAATACTCACATACTTCTGGAATTGGTATGCAGTTCCAACAAAAAAAATGTATACATTTAATCAACAAACACTATATCAATACATGTTTGTTTGTGATAAATGAAAACTATTGTAAACTATGGCAATATTTTTTTTACTGTAAGAAACAGAGTGTTCAGATGATTCTGGAAAAATTTTCACAAAATATACTCACATCTTTTGACAACTGAATAAGATGTGGCACCTTATCCTTCAGTTCCAAAAATCTAATTTCTGCAGCATGAACATCATTTGATCTATAAAGACTGTAAAAGATTAAAATGTCAGTTTTCACAAGCTACAGAATATGGAAGATAATACAGGAAAATGAAATTATTATTCAAGACAATTTTAATTGAACATCACAGAAAATAAACGTTTATAATAAAACAACTTCCCAGACATAAGGACAGAAAGAAGATTTGCAATCACACCTTTGACATACAAAGACCACAACATACAATAATAAATGCAAACCCAACAAAGTTTAAATCAAATGCAAGTTAAACAGACTCAACAAGATGCAGATAATGAGTAAATAAATATTGCATTAATATTTTATCTCTGTAGATCAGTTTATTTTGGGATTATTGCCTTCATAAGTACCTCTACAAATAATGCCAACTTTCAGTAAACTGTTATGTCCAAGTTGTTGAATGTAATATTTTAGCAACAAATGTTTTGCAGTTGTACATATATTTTAAATAATAATAATAATAATAATAATAATAATAATACTGAATGTCTTTCAGCATTCAGTTTGGAGCACAGTCCTCCTAATAAAATTCCTCCACAATCCCCTATTCAATGCTAACATTGATGCTTTGCCAGCTGATGTAAAGCCTTTTACTTCGTGTTCATTTTTTCACCGAATCTGAGTACTTTCTCCTTGGTCTACCTCAACTCCTATTACCCTTCACTCCCACATGTGTAACATGACCCCACCATTTCAGCCTATTTGCCCTAACTGCAACATCTATGGTGTTCATTCCCAGTTTTTCTTTGATTTCCTCATTATGAATACCCTCTTCCCATTTTTCCCATCTATTAGTACTTGCAATCATTCTTGCCACTTTCATATCTGTAACCTCAACCATATGAATAAAGTAACGTCTCATACAACAAAGTTGGTCAAAAGACAGAGTGGCACACTGCTAACTTAGTCTTGGTACTGACTTACTTCTTGCAGAAGAGAGAAGATCACAGCATTACTTTTGCTACACCTTGATTCTAGTTCTTTCACTATGTTCCCATCCTGTGAGAAAATATATCCTAGCTCCTGGAAAACCGCCCACCTGTTCCAACTTTGTCCCTTGTATTCGGCACTCAATCTGTTTAAATCTCTTTCCCACAGATATTACTTTTGCTTTGGGGCTGCTGATCTTTGTACCATAATCCTTACATCTCTCATCTAGCTCTGAAATATTAGATAGCAGCCTTTAAATTGAATCACATCTAAGTCATCCACATATGTGAATCTGATTTTTTTTCACTTATTTTAATCTAGCTGTGCCAGTCTAGTGTTTAACATATGATCCATAAACAATACGAGCAACAGGTTACAGCCTTGTCTTACCCCTAAAACTACCATGAACTCAATTTACTGTCAACTCTTAACTGCTGCCTGCCAATCTATGTAACTACCTTCAATTGCCTGCAGAAGTTTGCCTCTTATTACATAATCCTCTACAGCTGACTCAGATACCTAGACTGTAGGAAAAGAATGGCAGCTATCAAAGTGGAGGTACTGTTGTTTGTTTATGGGCTTAATATGAATCTAAGTGTGGCTGTGGGACTCTACCAGGTGTAGGTCAACATCTAGGAAGGTGGCTTGGGTTCTGGAAAAGGACTAGGTGAATGTCAGGTTTGAGCAGGAGTTGAGGTTTTGAAGGAAGCTCAGAAGAGTATCCTCAATCTGAGCCCAGAGCACAAAAATGTCATCTATGAATCTATACCAAGCCATGGGGTACAACTGCTGTGTCTTAAGGAAAGCCTATTCGATATGGCCCACGAAAAAGTTGACATAGGAAGGAGGCATCCTGGTTCCCACAGCTGTCCCCCTGATTTGCTTGTATGCCTATAGTCCTCTGAGAAACAGACATACAAGCAAATCAGATGGACAGCTAGAGAAACCAGGATGGCTCCTTCCTATAACAATTTTTTCATGGGCCACATGGAAGAGGCTTTCCTTAAGACACAGCAGTTGCACCCCCGGACTTGGTACATAATCATAGATGGCAATGCTTTCCTCTCCCTGAATACAGACCTAGGCCACAAGTGGATCTCCCGAGAAGTCCATTCCTCCCCATCCAGTACCATCGCGGCCTGGAATGCTTTAACAAATTTGTGTCAGGGCTGTGACTTTCTGAAGTATACTTCCCCCACAGTCTAGAGTAACCTTTTGCCATCCTCCCAAACTCCGCAACATCCTTGTCAAACTGTACAACCTCTAAACCACCGTCCCTATCTAATTGTTCCTACCCCTGTAACCAACCACTCTATAAAACCTCTCCTAGGCATCCTCCCACAAACACCTACTCTAGCCTCACCACAGGAAAAACCTACACAATTCAAGACAGGGCAACATGTGAAACAACACATGTAATCTACTAACTTAAATGTGTTCACTGTACAGTCTTTTATGTTGGTATGACACCCAACAAATTGGCTGAGCGGATGAATGGACACAGATGGTCTTGTCACCTGGTGGACAATCAATATCCTGTGGCAGAGGATGCCCTCTATCATGGTTCCAGGGACCTTGTCATGTGTTACACCAAACGTGTCATTTGGACACTACCCCCTAGCACCAGTCCCTCAGAGCTATAGATGTGGGAACT
Source organism: Locusta migratoria (assembly GCA_026315105.1). Classification (NCBI taxonomy): domain Eukaryota; kingdom Metazoa; phylum Arthropoda; class Insecta; order Orthoptera; family Acrididae; genus Locusta; species Locusta migratoria. The sequence continues at coordinate 300,026,292 of CM048746.1, forward strand.
TGCCCTCCATCGCATGCTCTCCTCCTGTCACCCTACTGGTCTAAACTTATGTTAACCTCTCCCTTCCACCATTTGCAAATCACTTATTCATAAGTGATTTCTCCCTTCACCCCTTGTGTGTGTGTGTGTGTGTGTGTGTGTGTGTGTGTGTGTGTGTGTGTAGAACAACTCTCTCCACCTGAACCTCTCAGCCCGACCTCCTCTTCTACCTACTCCCTAAAATCCATAAAGAGAATCATCCTGACCGTCCCATCGTAGCAGATTTCAAAGCTCCAACAGAACGTGTCTCAGCTCTGGTAGACCAACACCTCCAACCTATAATCTGCAGGCTCCCATCCTATATCAAAGATACAAACCACTTTCTGGAACGCCTCAAATCCATCCCTATGCCCCTCCCACCTGAAAGCTTCCTTGTCACCATAGATGCTACATCCCTCTACACCAACATCCCCCACACCCATGGTCTATCAGCCCTAGAACACTATCTTTTCCAATGCCCACCTGAAAGCCTCCCAAAAACCTCATTCCCTGTCACACTTGCTAATTTCATCGTCACCCATAATTACTTAACCTTTGAGAACCAGATCTACAAACAAATCACGGGGACAGCAATCGGTACCAGGATGGCCCCTTCCTCTGCCAACCTCTTCATGGGCCGCACGGAAGGAGCATTCCTTAAAACGCAGAAGCTGCCTCCCTTGGTTTGGTATAGATTCATAGATGATATCTTTGGGTCTGGATCTGAACTCATGGTAAAGAAACCCTTCTGAACTTCCTTCACAACCTTAACTGCTTCCCCAACCTAAAATTCACCTGGTCCTTCTCTAAAACTCAAGCCACCATCCTTCATGTTGACCTTCACCTTGCCAAGTCCCACATCCACGCCTCAGTCCATATTAAACCCACAAACAAGCAACAGTACCTCCACTTTGACAGCCACCATCCCTTCCATATTAAACGATCCCTTCCCTACAGCCTGGGGATCTGTGGGAATTTTATCTGCTCCAACAAATCCCTCACCACCTACAGCAATAATCTATCCAATGCTTTCCTCTCCCGCAACTACCCTACAGACCTCATCCACAAACAGATCTCCCGAGCTGTCCATTCCTCTCCTTCCAACAACAATGTTCCTAACCCCAGACCACCCAGAAGCACCTCCTTATTCACCCAGTACCATCCTGACCTGGAATGCCTCAGGCAGGGCTATGACTTTCTCAAGTCATGCCCCGAGATGAGATCACCACTCCCAACTGTTCATCTCACACCATCCGGAGTAGCCTTCCGCCATCTAACCTCCGCAACATCCTCAACCAACCTTACAACATTCCAAAACCACCCTTCCTATTAACGGTTCCTATCCCTGCAACCGATCCCGTTGCAAAACCTGTCCAATGCATCCTCCCACTACCACATACTCTAGCCCCTCCACAGCAAAAACCTACCCGATTCAAGGCAGGGCCACATGCAAGACAACACACATCATATCAACTGACATGTGTCCGCTGTGCAGCTTTTTATGTTGGTGTAACTACTAACAAATTGGCTGAGTGGATGAATGGTCACAGACGGACTGTTCACCTGGGGGACACTCAATATCCTGTGGCAGAACATGCCCTCCAGCATGACTCCAGGGACCTGAGCATGTGTTACACCACACGTGCCATTTCGATACTACCAACAAACACCAGTCCCTCAGAGCGAGGGAGGTGGGAACTTGCCCTCCAACATATCCTCTCCTCCTGCCTTCCCCCTGGCCTAAATCTACGCTAACTCCTCCCCTTCTCCATTCTCAGCTCACATATTCATTATCCCTTCCTTACCTCCCCCCCCCCTTTCTCTCTCTCTCTCTCTCTCTCTCTCTCTCTCTCTCTCTCTCTCTCTCTCTCTCTCTCTCTCTCTCTCTCTCTCTCTGTGTGTGTGTGTGTGTGTGTGTGTGTGTGTGTGTGTGTGTGTGTCCGTCCGTCCGTCCATCTTTCCATGTTAATCAAATACGTTCTAGACAAATCTACGCTAACTCCTCCCCTTCCTCCTACATCCCTCAGCATCATTCAATAAACTCATCATCTCTTCTCTTTACTGGCTGATCTTTCCTCTTTGGTTATATATATCCTCTCTGACTTGGCTCAGTACTTCTCAAACACCACCCTCATGACCTAGATCATGAAATTACCTTTCCCTTCTGTTCCCATCCTTTTTTCTTCCCTTCTCTCCCACCTCAAGAAGGAACTGTGTTCCGAAAGCTTGTCTCTCTCTTTTTTTTTGTGTCACTAGCAGTGGTACAGCACAAAGTATTGGCCAGGCAATCTAGCTCCTTTGAAAAATAATTTATCACCTCTGAGGAGAATTTCCATAATTAATCAAATATTTCTAATCTTACCTTTTTAATTTTTTTATCTATGCCCCATCCTCCCATTCAGCATTATTCAGTTCACTTTTTGCTCTATCATCTTTGGTTTGCATTGGCACAGATCAGTACCTACCATGTAACATCTTTGAAGACACATCCACATTCACCCAATCCAACTCATGACCTAAGTTGTAAATAACATATCCCTTCTGTCCCCTTTCTCTTTCCTCCTCCTACCTGACAAAGGAAATATACACTACTGGCCTTTAAAATTGCTACACCAAGAAGAAATACAGATGATAAACGGGTATTCATTGGACAAATATACTATACTAGAACTGACATGTGATTACATTTTCACACAATTTGGCAAATAGATCATGAGAAATCAGTACCCAGAACAACCATCTCTGGCTGTAATAATGGCCTTGATACACCTGGGCATTGAGTCAAACAGAGCTTGTATACCACAGTTCATCAAGAGTTGTGACTGGCGTATTGTGACTAGCCAGTTGCTCGCCCATCATTGACTAGACTTTTCAGTTGGTGAGAGATCTGGAGAATGTGGTGACCAGGGCAGCAGTCTAACATTTTTCGTATTCAGAAAGGCCCGTACAGGACCTGCAACATGCATTCGTGCATTATCCTAATGAACTGTAGGGTTTCGCAGGGATCAAATGAAGGGTAGAGCCACAGGTCATAACAAATCTGAAATGTAATGGTGAGTGTAACCAATGGCATCCCATACCATCAAGCCGGGTGATACGCCAGTATGGCGATGACTAATACATGCTTCTAATGTGCGTTCACCGCGATGTTGCCACACATGGATGCGAACATCATGATGCTGTAAACAGAAACTGGATTCATCCAAAAAAAAAAAATGACGTTTTGCCATTCGTGCATCCAGGTTCATTGTTGCGCACACCATCACAGGCACTTCTGTCTGTGATGCAGCGTCAAGGGTAACTGCAGCCATGGTCTCCGAGCTTATAGGCCATGCTGCTGCAACATCGGTGAACTGTTCGTGCAGATAGTAGTTGTCTTGCAAACGTCCCCATGTGTTGACTCAGGAATGGAGATGTGGCTGCACGATCCGTTACAGCCATGCGGATAAGATGCCTGTCATCTCAACTGCTAGGCCATTGGGATCCAGCACAGTGCTTCAAATTGCCCTCCAAAACCCACCGATTCCATATTCTGCTAACAGCAATGTCGCGACACAATACACCCCAATTGCAATAGGCTACAATCCGACCTTTATCAAAAGTCGGAAACGTGATGGTACGCATTTCTCCTCTTTACACGAGGCATCACAACAGCGTTTCACCAGGCAGTACCGGTCAACTGCTGTTTGTGTATGAGAAATCGGTTGGAAACTTTCTTCATGTCAGAACGTTGTAGATGTCACCACCGGTGCCAACCTTGTGTGAATGCTCTGAAAAGCTAATCATTTGCATGTCACAGCTTCTTCTTCCTGTCGGTTAAATTTTGCATCTGTAGCACGTCGTCATCGTGGTGTAGCAATTTTAATGGCCAGGAGTGTAAATTTCTGAAAGCTAGCAAAGACACTATCTTCACCTTTTTGTGTCATTTTTTTTATTGTACTATTGGCGATACCAAACCAGTAAGTAATGGCCTGCCACTACCTCTTTTGCTCATTGTTTTGAAATCTAAGTAGAGAATTTCCATAATTAATCTAATAATTTTCATCCTTACTTTGGTGATGTGCTGTGTTCTCCTGCAGGTGGTCTATGCAATGTCCCCCGTTACAAACAGAGTATTACTAAAGGCGCACAGGTAAGTCACTTGCATGGTCATGCTGCCACACAACCAAAAACATACAAAGGACACTCAAGTCACCAATACACATCATTCCGAATATCATACTGTGGCCAGGTGTGTACCTACAGCATCCTGTCAGTAGGGGCATACACCCTACCACCAATACATGCTAATGTTGAACCAGCTTAGGCAGATCTAGGTTTAGCATTATGCAATAGAGATAATGTCTGTAAAGTCTATGGGACTTAACTACGGGGTCATCAGTCCCTAAACTAACAAATTACTTATGAACTAGCTAATCCTAAGGACGGCACAAATATCCATGCCCGAGGGGGGATTCAAACCCCCGACCGTAGCGGCCGTGCAGACCATGATTGGAGCGCCTCAGTCCCCTCGGCCACCGCGGCCGGCATTATGCAATAGAGCAAAGCCCAGTACAGAGTTTAATTTCTGAACTAAGATCAGATTTCATCTCCACTCCGCAATATTTATGCTACTGGCCCTTAAACTTTTAAATATATGTTGTGTGTGTGTTATGGTCAGTCTGGAGACTGGTTTGATGCAGCTCTCCACCCTACTCTATCCTGAGCAAGCCTTTTCATCTCCTCATAAGAACGGCAACCCATATCCACTTGAATCTGCTTAAGATACACGTCTCTTTGTCTTCCTCTGTGATTTTTACCCCACACACTTCCCTCCAATGCTAAATTTACGATTCCTTGATGTTTAAGGATGTGTCCTACCAAGCGATCCCTTCTTTTGGTCAGGGTATGCCAAAAATTCCTTTTCTCACCAATTCTGTTCAGTACCTCTTCATTAGTTATGCGATCTACCCACCTAATCTTCAGCATTCTTCTGTAGCACCACATTTCAAAGGCCTCTATTCTCTTCCTGTCCGCACTGTTTATCGTCCATGTTTCACTCCCATACAAGGCAATACTCCAAATGCCTTCACAAAAGACATCCTTACACTTAATATTCAATGTTAGCACATTTCTCTGTTTCAAAAATGCTTTTCTTCCCATTGCCATTCTGCATTTTATATCCTCTGTACTGCAACCATCACATGTTATTTTACTACCCAAGTAACAAAACTCATCTACCACCTTCATTGTTTCGTTACCTAATCTAATTCCTTCAGCATCGCCTGATTTTCTAATTCCATTATTTTTGTTTTGCTCTTGTTAATGTTCATTTGATATGCTCTCTTCAACCTACTGTCCATTCCATTCAACTGCTCTTCCAGGTCCTTTGCTGTCTCTGACAGGTATGTCATCTACTCCTGGGGCCTTGTTCCGACCTAGGTCTTTCAGGGCTCTGTCAAATTCATCTCTCAGTATAGTATCTCCTATTTCATCTTGATCTACTTCCTCTTCCCTTCCTACAACATTGTCTCATTTCCTTTGTAGAGCTGCACTATGTACTCTTTCCACCTTTCCCTTCTTTGCTGAGAACTGGTTTCCCATCTGAGTTCTTGATATTCGTAGAGTTGCTTTTCTTGTCCCCAAATGTCTCTTATTTTCCTGTAGGCGGTGTCTACTTTTCACCTTCTTATACTTTCTTCTACAGATTTGCATTTGGCTTCTAGCAACTCCTGCTTAGCCATTTTGCACTTCATGCCAATCTCATTTTTTAGTCGTCTGTACTCCATTTTGCCTGTTTCATTTACTGCCTTTTTATATTTTCTCCTTTCATCAATTAACTGTAGTATTTCCTGTGATATCCATGGATTTTTGTAGGTCTTGCCTTTCTACCTATTTTGTCCTCCGCTGCCTTCACTATTTCATCTCTCAATGCTACCCATTCCTCTTCTACTGTTTTATTTCCCCCCCCCCCCCCCCCGTTTCTGTCAATTGTTGCCTAAATCTCCCTCTGAAATTCTCCAGAACTTCACGTTCCTTCAATTTATCTAGGTCCCATCTTATTTTCCTACCTTTCTGCAGTTTTTTTCAGTTTCAGCCTACAGTTCATGACTAACAAGTTATGGTCAGAGTCTATATCTGCCCCTGGGTATGTCTTACAGTTTATAACCTGGTTCCGGAATCTATGTTTTACCATTATAAAATCTATCCTGGTCTCCTCCAAGTATACAACCTTCTTTTGTGATTCTTGAACCACGTGTTTGTTACGATTAAATCATTTTCTGTGCAAAATTCTACCAGGCGACTTCCTCTTTCATTCCTTCTGCCCAGTCCATATTCACCTACTATTTTTCCTTCTCTTCCTTTTCCTACAACCAAATTCTAGTCTCCCATCACAATAAAGTTTTCCTCTCCTTTAATTTTCTGAATAATTTCCTTTAGCTCCTCATATTTCTTCGATCTCCTCATCATCGGCAGAGCTAGTTGGCATATAAACCTGTACTACTGTTGTCGGTTTTGGCTTTGTATCTTGACAATGATAATGCGATCACTGTGCTGCTCATAGTAGTTTACCCGCATTCCTATCTTCTTATTCATTATCAGTCCTACTCCTGTGATACCCCCAACTGATTTTGTACTTATAATCCTGTACTCACCTGACCAGAAATCCTGTTCATCCTGCCACCGAACTTCACTAATCCCCACTATATCTAACTTCAACCTATCCATTTCCCTTTTCAAATTTTCCAATTTTTCTACCCGATTAAGGGATCTAACATTCAATGCTCCAATCCGTAGAATGCCAGTATTGTCTTTCCTGATGACAACATCCTCCTGAGTAGTCCCCACCCGGAGATCCGAATGGGGGACTATTTTACCTCCGGAATATTTTACCCGAGAGGATGCCATCATCATATTTTCATACAGTAGAGCTGCATGTCCTCGGGAAAAGTTGTTTTTTTTTTTTTTTTTGTGGTTTTAGGGCGCACAACTTCTATGGTCATTAGCGCCCAGCCAAGAACATTGATTCGCTATGATCTCAAAAAAATGGTGACTGTCAGAACATCAACAAGAGGCTAAAAATGAAAGATAAAAGACAATTAAAAGGGTTAAATATCCTTGGATAGGTTGGCCAAGTTCATAAAACGCAAAACCCGAGCAGCTGCTCGTGTGTCATCAGCTAAAATTTCCTCCAGAGTAGACGGAAAGTGAAGGGCTACACGGAGATGATTAAAATTAACACAAGTCAGTAAAACATGTCGCACTGTCAGCAGTTCACCGCAGGAGCATAGCGGTGCAGGTTCGGCGGATAGCAAGTGACGGTGGCTGAAACGGCAATGACCGATCCGCAACCGAGCCAGGATGACCTCCTCCCGCCGAGAGGGGCGTGAGGATGTCCTCCAAGCGGTCGGGATCGGTTTGACAGTTCGCAATTTATTGTTGTACAGTGAAAGCCACACACTGTGCCATTGCGACACGATACTCCGGCGAAGAGCCCGTTGAACATCGTCCGATGGGACGCAAAAGGTAGCCATGCGAGGCAAAAGAGCTGCTGCCGTGGCTGCTGTGTCGGCGGCCTCATTCCCGGGCACACCCACATGGCCAGGGACCCACAAGAAAGAAACGTGACAGCTGTCATCCGCCAGCAACTGGAGGGAGCGTTGGATCCGATACACGAGAGGATGGTTCGAGAAAGGGTCCTTAAGACTCTGCAGGGCACTAAGGGAGTCAGAACATATGGCATAGAAAGGTTGGCGGTGGCGGCAGGTATACAAAACGGCCTGGTGGAGGGCGAAAAGCTCAGCCGTGAAGGTCGAGCACCGGTCAGGGAGCTTGTATTGGAAACGGTTGTCCCCGACGACGAAGGCAGATCCGACACCGGCAGTGCTCTTGGAACCATCAGTGTAAATAAATACGGCATTATCGAACCGCGAACGGAGTTCGACAAGCCTCGAGCGGAATACCAAATCCGGAGTGCTCTCCTTGGGGAGCGAACTAAGTTCGAGGTGTGTGTGAACCTGGGCCTGATGCCACGGTGGCAATGGGCTTTCGCTCAACCGAAGGGTGGAAGGAAGGGTAAAATCGAGCCGTTGTAGCAGGCGGCGAAACCGAACTCCCGGTGGGAGCAAGGCAATCGCAGACAACTGATATTGGCGATCGAGTGAGTCGTCAAAAAATAATCTGTAAGAGGGATGGTTGGGCATCGACCGTAGGCGGCATGCATACCGACACAAAAGTATGTCACGTCGAGTGGTCAAGGGTAATACAGCAGCCTCGGCATACAGACTTTCAACAGGGCTGGTATAAAATGCACCGGTCGCCAGACGTAATCCACGATGGTGGATAGAGTTGAGACGGCGGAGAATCGACGGCCGTGCTGAAGAGTACACAAGGCTTCCATAGTCGAGCTTCGACTGAACAATGGCCTGGTAAAGGTGAAGCAGGATGGTACGATCCGCTCCCCATGACGTGCCACTGAGGACACGAAGAACGTTAAGGGATCGGGCACAACGGGCAGCCAGGTAGGACACGTGTGTGGACCAGCAAAGTTTCCGATCCAACATGAGTCCCAAGAATTTCGTAGTCTCCACGAAAGGGAGAGCAACAGGGCCGAGATGTAGAGAAGGTGGAAGAAATTCCTTGTATCTCCAAAAATTGATACACACAGTTTTCTCAGTGGAGAATCGGAAGCCGTTTGCGATGCTCCAGGAATATAGACGGTCAAGACAGCGTTGAAGAGAGCGCTCCAAGAGACACGTCCGCTGGGCGCTACAATAAATTGCGAAATCGTCAACAAAAAGGTGAAGGGAGCTGGTCAACAAGGTTTAGCACATCTGCCCTAGTAAGGGCAGATGACGATGGCGAATATATATTACAGAGGGAGAAGGTAAATGTGGATAAGGTGATGCGGACGGCAACTGCCTGTAGGTGAGTGTGCAAGGAGATGGAATGGAAATAGACGTCGTCTCGAAGGAGCATCAGAACCCCTCCATGGGCTGGGACACCTTCCACGGGTGGCAGGTCGAACCGCACAGAGGTGTAGTGTGGAAAGTCTGCACGATCACGTGGACGCAACTTAGTTTCCTGGAGGCAGACTAGAAGCGGGCAGTGCAATCGAAAGAGTAGTTTTAACTCCTCCCGATTAGAACGAATGCCGCGAATGTTCCATTGAAGGAGCGCCATGATAAAAATGAGAGAAGAAATAAGGATAAAAACCAAGTAGCGAGCGGGGTCACCTCGACGGCCGCTGAGGACCGGATTTCGAGGGAGCACTGCTATCGCTGTCTGGGGGCAAAGGGTCATGTTCCATTGGTTCGACCGACGTGCCTGCCACCTCCCTGAGTTGATCAGGAGGGGCAGTTTCCACCGCCGGTAAAGGGCCGGGCGCCCGGCAAACGGAGCGTCCCGGTGAAACAGAAGACGGCCAAGGCCGGCAACTGTTGGACGGCGCGACAGACGGGTCACGCCTCGGCGGGGAAGGAGAGGAACTCTTTTTCTTGTCAGCTCTTCTGGAAGAGTGACGGCGGGAAGAGGCAGTTGACGGTTGGGAAGCCTGAGAACGCAGAAAATCATCACGGACCGGTTCCTTTTTCAAGGTCCGGGCATCTTGTTTAGGTGCCCGCGGTTTACTAGAGGTTGACGAAGACTGTACCTTAGAAGCAGCAGGAGGAAGCGGGGACGTGGAACGGGCAATCTTCGGGCTGGCGGATCGCACAACTGTGTCAGCGAAAGTGAAATCACAAGTCTGGGTACTGGAATCCTTAGTAGGTCGAGTTGAGGTGAGGACCTTACTGTATGTACCCGCTGGGAGGACAGTGGGCTTTCGACTCGCCAACAACTTTCGAGCGGCAGATGTTGATACCTTCTCCGTGACCCGAATTTGCTGAATGATTTTTTTCATCCTTATATACAGGGCAGTCGCGAGAGGAAGCCGCATGGTCGCCGTTGCAGTTAAGGCAGTGAGGGGACGGAGGTGGACAATCCCCCTCATGGGCGTCCCTACCACAAGTGACACATTTTGCTGCATGTGGGCAATGTTCACGGGTATGGTTGTACCTGTGGCATTGGTAGCAGCGCGTTGGGTTTGGAATATAAGGGCGGACTGAGATAACTTCGTACCCTGCTTTGACCTTCGACGGGAGGTCAACTCTGTCGAATGTCAAAAACACAGTACGAGTCGGTGTCAGCTGGTTATCTACCTTTTTCATCACCCTGTGGACGGCTGTCACACCCTGATCGGACATATAGGACCGGATGTCGTCATCAGACAACCCGTCAAGGGATCTCGTAAAAACTACCCCACGTGACGAGTTGAGTGTGCGGTGCGCTTCTACTTTGACTGGAAACGTGTGTAATAACGTAGTCCGGATAAGTTTCTGGGCTTGGAAAGCACTGTCCACTTCCAGCAACAATGAGCCATTGCGCTGACGCGAACAGGTTTTAACAGGGCCAGCAATTGCATCAACACCTTTCTGTATAACGAAAGGATCGACAGAAGTGAAATCTTTTCCGTCGGTGCGCGACACAACAAGAAATTTTGGCAAATTAGGCAGAGTCTTCTTTTGCTGAGGCGAATCTATCTTACGTTTCTGGGTCAATGTCAGTGAAGAAGAGAAGGAAGTCATTGCGGAAGTGTCCCCCGTGATTACCGGCGTCTCCGATGGCGCGCTCCTTCCTTGTGGGGGCCCTCTCCGAGAGCTTACCCGCCTTAGGTGATTGTTCACACCTCAGGTCACACCTCCCGAGAACTGACGGAGGGACCAATTGGCATGTTCGGAAGGTACCAGCTCGGGTAATCACCCCTCCCTGGGCCTGGCCTTTACCAGGGGGTACGTACGTGCCCTACTTGTCTACCCGGGGCGGGGAATTACGCGTTACCCCCGTCACCTGCTACGCATGATAATGCGTGGGTCGGCCTTCAGACACGCACAGGGAGGAAAGAAGAAGAATAGAGGAAGTGAAGAGAAAGAAGGAAAGGTGTCTCAAACGCCGAGGCGGAGACTAATGAGGAGAAGAAGGCGAGGAGAGGACAAGGAGAGAGAGGCAGAAACAAAGGGTAAGAAAGGAAGGAACCAAGGAATAAGAGAAACGACAACAAGAAAACACCTGAACTCGTGAAATACGCCCGTCTCCGGGCGAAGGCATTAACCGGGAGGGAAAGTGAAGCAGCCTGGGGCAGAAGAAAGGCTGCTCCGGCTCGGGGCCTCGGGAAAAGTAACGGCTGTAGTTTCCCTTGCTTTCAGCTGTTCGTAGTAACTGTGTGGCAAAGCCACATTAGCTGATGTTACAAGGCCAGCTCAGTCAATCATCCAGACTGTTGCCCCTGTAACTACTGAAAAGGCTGCTGCCCCTCTTCAGGAACCACACATTTGTCTGGCCTCTCCACAGATACCCCTCCACTGTGGTTGCACCTACGGTACGGCCATCTGCATCGTTGAGGCACGCAAGCCACCCCACCTCGGCAACGTCTGTGGTTCATGGGGGTGGAAATATATGTTACACTGCGATATTAGTAGGCCTATCTAAATATGGATTAACACACTGAGAAATGTATTAGCGTGGTATGAGTATCTGTCCAATCATGTTACGTACAACATAGTAATGAATAAAATACATACACACATTGATTTTTATAGATATTTAATATAAATTCTACCCATATGGAGCTGAGCAGGTGGCTACTTTATTCAAAAGGAAATACATGAAGCATGGATCTTTCTCTGCCTTCAATTCCTTGTTTTCATTGGAAGTATGAGGAGATGAATATATGTATACTTGCTGTGCAACACATTCCCTTATCACTAGTGCACAGTACTCTATGTGGCAGCAGACTGGTGCCCCAATTGGTACAATGCCCTGTCACACACACTGCCACTTAAAGATCACAGGGCATCACCTGGCAGCCTGGTGTAACAAGGGTCTAAGCAGTACAAAACCATTACCGCCCACAAGTTATGAGGATACCTACATTTGTAATTTGTATGTGACACAGTATGATACTTTGTCGTCTCAACTCTTACTTAAGGATTAAATTATGTTTACTTAGAACAAGGCATCACAGGGCTACCATAATAGTGAAAAAGTTAATCTTATTGCCATCTAACATGGTGTGTGATCACCTCAGATGGCCACTACACTTGCACACCTGAGCGCCATGGACAGTACAAGTTTATCAATCTGCTCTTCAGGGATATTTGTCAGCTTCAAGTGTATTGTCAACCAGTGCAGCTCTGTGTGGATGAGAATTTGTCCACCAGAAGGGACCCATCTCCTATGACAAGTGTAGGGCAAAACAAAAGGTTGAAGAATCTCATCTCTAAACCAGTGAGCAGTCAAAGTCGCATTCTGAATGACACAAAGGTCCGTGCGGCCACCAATACCAATTCCTGTCCACAACATTTGCCCATCCTCATAACGTGGTGATGTTTCCTGCAAATAAGCAGGACTGTTCCGAGTTCCACGTTCTCTTCAGATAATGTTTGATGATTTCCATCTGAACACAAAATCTTGATCCATCTGTTAACAGAACCCACCCAGTGCCATTTGTTACGGCTGTTAACTGGAGATCTCCTGCTATTTTTACCCATGGATGATCTTGGCCTTTACTTCTTTCAATGGTTCCTGTTTGAAATTGTATCCAGGTCCTGGAAATTACACTTTCGGACACTCCAGCCACCTCCCTCTGTGACTGTCCCATTTCCAATCATCCTACAGCACTCCAGGCCATAGCATTGGCTAAGTCACACCATTTTTGCATTGCACTAGCTGCTCACTACACTAACTGAATCCAACTGCTTGTGTAATTCCACTGGTAGAGTAATCACAAGTCAACAGCAACCCCCTCTGCAGTGGCTTTTCTGGTATCACCTCTATCTCAGTTGGCATACTGTTGTCTCCACTCCGTAGAATGACAGAAAGATGTCGAATCATTTCAGTTCATCCTGTCAGTGACTTCAGAACCTAAATATCTCAACTGATCCCCTAATTGTTTTGACCAGTATATTCAATGGTGAAATTGAAAATTTGTGGTTGACTATGATTCAAAGCTACATTTCTTCATTTTCGGCTAGCAGTTGCCTTAACCAATTAGGCTATCCACGCATATTTCCCGTCCTGCCTAAATTCTAAAGATATTGGACACTACAATAGTACTGCTCCCTGCCCATCACATTTCTAATCTTACTGAATTCCTGCAAGGGATCAGATGTAGGTCTATTTGTGCATATGCAATGATTGTCAATTGACTATTGATGCATATATTTAATTATAGACAGTGAAAACAGTAATGAAACATGAAATGCCCTACCACCTCCTCCCTCTCGCTCCCATACCCCCTTCCCCTACTCCCATATTCACAAAACACACACACACACACACACACACACACACACACACACACACACACACCCCCCAACAAAAACAAAAAACAGCTGATACACTCAGAGATACAAGGAACACAAACAAGAGAGACGAAAAGCGACAGTTGGCAACGCTAAACATCGTAAACAAATGTTCAAAAATGAGTAGACACTGAAGTGGTGATACAAGGGTTTTCATCAAGAAAGAAAATACCTGAAGACCTCAAAAACATCTCCATGAAGACACACGTGGAATAACACAGAGAACTGTAAGTAGGGCCAAAAACTGGATAATTAAATTAACTTTGCAATAGCTAGTGCTACAGAAGTTGTTTCTAACCTAGTAGATCCGAACTTTAGAAATTGTAACAAGACTTAAATGTCGTACTGTGAAAAATACATATAATAATATGACTGTACTACAATATTATACAAAAATAACATGTATTACAGGCCACTGATGATGCTTCACAATAAAGAAGCGAAACGCGTATGGCACACAAAAAAACGCCTTTCATTTAGTTGATAAAGACGGTAATATACCTGCACCAATTTTATATGCAACTAAGGACAACGGAAATCAAAAAAATAATGATAGTGTAAGTAATTGCAGAGTCAACATAATCAAAAGAAGACCAACATCAGAAATATCAATAGTGACTTAATGAACAGGTCAGACAGCATTAATTCTGTGCCTCTGTTTTCTGAGATACAGGGCCAGATTCCAAGCAGAACAAAGAAAAACCACCATATCTATTTATAAAGTATCTTGCTGGTTTAATTTAATCAGCTTCCTTAATAACACTGTTCCAACAGTTGGAAGTGCATGCCAGAATCTCTGGGTTGTATTCCATAGGATGACCAGTGCCAAGACAATGTTTTGCAACAGCGGAATTGCTCGGTTGTTGCAAGTGTGTACGACACTTGTTTTCAATACTTGTTTTCAATTCTTCCGAAGTTCTGATTGTCTGACCAATATATGACATGCCACAACTGTAAGAAATATGTTAGATACCAGCCTTATGCAAACCAAGATCATCCTTTAAGGACCCCAAAGGGCATTCATCTTAGAAGGTGGTCAAAAAGCACTTTTCACATCATATTTCCACAAAATATGACCAATTCTATTAAAAATGCTTCCTACGTAAGGCAAAGAAGCCATATATTTAGGTGCAACTTCATTACTACTGTCACTCACCCATGGCACAGTAGGCCTTTCTGACGAAAGGTAACATCAAGATGGGACAACTCAGTTGACAAGTTTTCACGGTCTGAAGTGTCATGGGCTTTGTGAACCAAAGTATGAAGCACTCCTTCACACTGAGTTGGATGGTAACAACTATCAGCTTGCAAATACAAATCAGTGTGAGTTGGCTTACAATAAAAAGCATGTCCTAATGTATCAATGACCTTCCTTCTGACCAACACACCAAGAAAGAGAAGGCAGCCCTTCTTTTCCACTTCCATAATGAACTGAATATTTTGGTGAATTGAATTTAGGTGTTCCAAAACGCCATTTAAATTCTCACTGGCATGAGACCGAACGACAAACTTCTACAAATCTGTAAAAATATGCAGGTATCAATGTCATTGACTCAAAGCACGTTCCTCGAAATCCTCCATAAAATAATTGGCCACAACAGGTAACAATGAGCTTCCCATTGCAACTCCATCAGTTTGTCCGTAGTACTGACCATTTAAGTGGAAGTCAGCAAATGTCAAAATAGATTCATTTGGTGTTGAGTTATTTCTATTCCATGCAACAGTTGAGAGGTCTGAATATTTCTAATTCCTGAATGCAGGGCTGTTAATGTTAACCATATCTATAAATGTTTTGTCTTGTCTATCATCCCCTCTAGAGATGTAGAGAGGAAGATGGCTGCAGCATGTATGATGTTCCACTGTTAGAATCAAACAGTTCTTACTGTGACAAACAAAATTTAAGGAAGGTTGTTCAAATGTCTTCCATTAACACTTTCGCTGGGGCTGACGTTATCCTACATTGAGCGCGGACGCTTATAAGCATCAGCCGCAGCGAAAGTGTTAAGTAGTGGATGCCCATGGACACAGGTGATGAGGATTTGGCAACAGACTGATACACAAGTGAGACAAATGGGCTGTAGTCTAAATGGGATTTCTGCACCTGCCAAGTAACTTTAGGAAGGTTAAAGTATTAGGGGAAGAGCACAATATGACTTCCTGGCAGGTATCTTCTGCTAGTTTTGCAGGCCTGCTAGAGGGATGAGAAACATCTGGCACTGCCCACCCCCTGAGGGCTGGCAGTATAATTTTACGATGTGATTCCACCCATCTGCTTTGACCCATGATATCATCAACATGTCGGAAAAACTGTATTTCAGTCGTAGCCAACTGTAAATAATCAATGTTTCAATTGATTAGTGTTTTTAATTAAATTACAGGACTCGTTAAAATTTTACTGGTAATTTAGAAGAAGCACTGCATATCGCAGTTCTGGCCTATATCGATACATTTTGAACCTGCAAGCATTGCAGTGCCATAGTTGCTTGTTCACGTGCAACAAGTTAAGCTGTACTCATGGGTACCTGTCTAAGCACATACTTTAAAATGGCATATTTGTAAAAAATATATATATATATATATATATATATATATATATATATATATATATATATATATAAAATAGACGAAGATTACTCACCAGGCGAAGGAGCACAGGTGTGACAGCATCACAAATAAATAAATGAACACACACACACACACACACACACACACACACACACACACACACACACACACACAATCGCAAGCTTTCGCAACCCAGTTGCGTCTTCAGGCAGTAGGGAAGGAGAGGGAAAAGGAAATGATGAGGGTTTTAAGGAAGGGGGTAAGGAGCCATTCCAATCCCGGGAGAGGAAAGACTTACCTTGGGGGGAAAAATGGAGGGTAAACAAATGCACACATGCCCACACATTCACACAGACACAAGTACACCTAGGCAGACATACTGTAGACAGACATACTTTTCTACAGTATGTCTGCCTAGGTGTACTTGTGTCTGTGTGAATGTGTGGGCATGTGTGCATTTGTTTACCCTCCATTTTCCCCCCCCAAGGTAAGTCTTTCCTCTCCCGCGATTGGAATGGCTCCTTACCCCCTTCCTTAAAACCCTCATCATTTCCTTTTCCCTCTCCTTCCCTACTGCCTGAAGACGCAACTGGGTTGCGAAAGCTTGCGATTGTGTGTGTGTGTGTGTGTGTGTGTGTGTGTGTGTGTGTGTGTGTGTGTGTGTGTGTGTGTGTGTGCGCATTTATTTATTTGTGATGCTGTCACACCTGTGCTCTTTCGCCTGGTGAGTAATCTTCGTCTATTTTTTATATTTTATTTTTTCTGCTAGGAATTTTATATATATAAAGTACTTTTGTCAATCAGAATAGACATCTACAGACTAGCTTGTCAAAAGCACTTTGTCTATTACAAAACACATCAATGCCACAGGTCAAAGCCAATGGGTGAAACTGCATCCTTATATATAACCCAGGGTGACATTCGAAAAGTTTAGTTTAAGGCACCAGTATTTGAATAATAGTTGCCACAAAATACTCTACCTTACAAATTGCCATTCTGATTCCCCAACACTGATGACTGTTTTGTGGAATGAGAACTCTTGGTATCCCCCTTCCCTGTGGAAAATTCCATCTGGTTGCATAGCTAAAGGCTATGACGTAATAAATTTATTACATTAGTATCGATGTATCCCTAGCTTCAATGAGGTGTTTTATTATTTTTTAAATTTATATTTACCACGTCCTCCAAGACCAAACTCATGGCCATGCAATGAGTCAGCACATCCGATTTAAAAAAGTAGTAGTAACTGAAAGTGAAACATATAGCAATCCTATGCACATGACAGGCCTACACATTAGTAAAGGGAACCAAAAGTGTAACACAGAAATTAGTTTCATTTTTCCAGGAATTCCTCGACAATAGAATGATTGAGCCACGAAAAACTTTTAGCCTTGACAGTGCATGGATTACTAAGCTTTTAGAATTCTTTTGGCACCTTATTAAGAATGCATGTGGCAGAATACTGCACACCATTATGCACAACAGTTGAAGAGGTGTGATCCAAATGCATATTCAATTTTTCTCTCGTATTAACTGAGGACAGCTGTTAACACTTGGGAATAGCAAATATTATCAACAGCAAACGACATTGAAGAAAATATCTACCAAAAGGCCAATGTCAGAATTCCCAAGCTACTACACAGTGGTTACAAGAGGTACGCGAACTTACCCAAATATTGCTCAACCTCCTATTTCTGCACAATAACTACTTTTTTTTTTAATCAGAGAAGTTACCCCATAAAATAACACCATACACTATGAGCAAATGAAAATTAGCAAAGTAGACTTCATTTTGTGTTGAACTACCACTTATTACAGAACCTGTTTGAATGGTAAACAACATAGCGCTTAGTTTTTAAACAAGCTGCTGAACATGGGGTTCCCGTGTTTCTTGCCTGTAATGCAAAACACTTGGTAAGTACGATAGAATTCTCTCTTGGAAATCTTATAAAAATAGGATAAGGGGATCCATTCTGAAAAATATACAAACTGACTTCATCCAACAATTTAAAAGAAATTGTTGCAAAACAAAAAAAATGTTTCCTTTGAGATAAAACTGTTTTGTTACAGAGGGATGGGGGTTGCCAGAATATTTTTACTTCTAAGGGGATCATATTAGAAAAGGTTTAAAAACACTGGTCGAAATTTTCGCATGGAGATGAACAGTGGGAAATGGACAAATGGGTTAGCAACTGACCAGCATGAATTCTAATTTCGATACAGAAAAGTATCTTTCTGAAAGTAGGATGATTGATTAAAAATTTAGTTCAAATGTTTGTAGAGCTTATGGGACTTAACTATGGGGTCATCAGTCCCTAAACTTACAAACTACTTATGAACTAGATACTACTAAGGACGCCGCAAATATCCATGCCCGCAGGGGGATTCAGCCCCCCGACCGTACTGGCCATGCAGACCGCGACTGGCGTACCGCCATCCACTCGGCCACCATGGCCGGCTAAAATTTAGTGATTTGAGTTGCACATACTGCTCTGATAACTCCACAAAAAAATGCCAGAACGTTCGTTCATTCAAAGACTATGAATTGTTCGAATACACATCAAAAATTACATTTGTATGATATATGCGCTATCTATCAAAAATATGGGATATTCTTTCCCCTCATAAATATCTTCTAACACTCTAAAATTCTCAGTTCAACGTTGACTTTAAATTTCTTAATCATTACCTTATTTGTTATAGGTCTAAACAATATGAAATAGATCTAATGTTGAAATGAGAACCCTAACTTCTCTATTTTGTTCTGTTTCTAATTGCACACAACACATTCCATAAAATTTTATCATTTTACTAGCGGGGGGTCAGGGAGGGGACGGGGATAAACTAATTTTCACCACAGAGCTATGATCCCTCTGTTCGACAGCTGGGTGAAATCTAGTTGAAGTATGTACTAAACATCGCCTCATCTACATTACATACAGTACTAAATATCCAACCCCCCCAAATGCTACAGACTGTACTAAAAAATTGTTAAGTCTCCCAATGAACCACTGACATTTATAGAAATGATAATTATCGTGTGACATTTGACAATTCTGTTGAAGAAACCGTTGCAGACATTTTAACAAATAAAGCAAAAGATTAAGAGTGTCAATGTTCTTATTTGATCAGTACTTATGTAAATTTCAGTAAAGAACATAAGTGGTACAATGTAGCTCCTCACAAAGTTTCAAAAGTTCATTGAATTAGCATATGCTTTTTACAAGTACTGATGTCCTTCACTCATAAGAATGGGCTCCAGAATCTTTTACATAAGAAAAAGACGTGGATGGCCATACAGCACGATTAAAATGTGGTATGGGACCCATAGGGAAATCTTGGTTGCTGTCACATACTGATCTGTAGCGTCTAAGTTAAGTTGAAATGCAACAATCGTGAAAGGCAAATAACAGCGAATGATGATGTTTGCTTCCGGACCATAATAAGAAAAATACTGCAGGGTACCAGATTTAAAATGAAAACAACATAGGCTATCAGTGTAAAACTTATGGAAAAGAATTCAGTCACAAGAGTAAACGCCTAAATTTACAAGTATATAATCCAAGACACTGCATCAGAAGACTACCACAAATCAGTCGTGAACACATAAACGTATTTAATTTTCTTCTCCATAATGTGTCAAATACAATCTCACCTATAAGCTTCATTCAAAGCTTCACTGCAAGGACGATGCAAGACAATTTCATATTGTCCATCTGTTGGTCCATACAGGACAATGGAATCTTCACGGCACCGAATAATGCAATTTCCGTACTTGTCTGGTTTGACACTCAGAACTTTATCTGGTCCGGTATCTCGCGTTAACCCTCTAAGAACGAGACCCGATGTATAAGTTAATGCCTCAAGCCACGACATATTATAGTTGACAGGTTACGAAAAATGTCAAATTAAGGCAATGGCGTCACACTGAACCCTTGACACATTATGATGCAAGATATATAAGCATCACAATTCTATACGTGTTAAAGGGCAGACATCAAACCCTGCAAAAAAACAACAAATCAAAGATAGTCAAAATGACAGTTCAAAGACCAAGGAGGTTAGAATCTTGCCACAGACCTTCGACCATAGATAAAGGTCGAAGCCACAGATATTAATTTATGTCTGTGAAAGCAACCATCGAGGTTAAAACATGGAGGTAAACCTCCATGGGTTGAAAGCAACACACTGAAGGATGTATTGAATATAATTAGAGATCAATGAATATACTCTACGAAATCAGCGATCAACAATGTTACGAAATGTTCCTTGGAAACTGTCTTCAACGAATACAGGCCAATTCACACTGTCCGTCACGTCACGTCACGTCACCGTCCGTCAGAACATTCCGCAATGTATTTCTAATGGCGGCATTCACACTGTCCGTCACGGGTGAAACAGTTTTCACACTACCTTTTGCAATCGTGACGTCATTGTGACGTAGCGGCACTGTGAAGGCGACCTGAAACCAGACTATCGATTTGTCGATCGCTGTTGCGAGTTCATGTTTAGGACTGTGTAAAGGCCAATTCACACGTCACGTCGCCGTCCGTCAGAACACTCCGCAATGTATTTCTAATGGCGACATTCACACTGTCCGTCACGTCACCTTTCTCGAGAAGAATGTTTTAACAGAACGCCCGTCTGCTAACATCGGAAGTTAACCTACTTTCGTCCGCGAATTACATGTTTCAGTCGACGATTGCATTGTTTATATGAAAAATGTGTCTTAGTCATCTTTATTTTGTTGTTATACTTGGTTTTAATGGAAAATCTCAAATGTTTCAGACGACTTAAATATTTTTGTCAATTGAGTGTCCCCCTAAAATAGAGGTTGGATATATGAAACCAAAAAATGGTTTGTGTTACGTAACATTGTAACAGAAACGACTGAAGCAAACTTTATTTGAATGAGATTGTAATTTGATTACGCATTTTTCATTAAATAATATCTTAAATGAAAAAGTCAGTTCTAATGAAAGACAAAAATTCAGTTGTTTACGACGTATTAACAATGTCAGTATGCAAATCGTAATGGTTAAAGTATACAGGCGCTATTTATGCTCTTACAAGTTTGGTTTGATGTCTTCATATGGTTATTTTTTCGCTTGAAAATAGATGTCGATGTTTTGAAATGTTGTTTCAGTTCCCAGTAAGTTGGCCAAAAACATACACTGTAAAGTTTTCTTTGGCCGTTAATAACATTTAGCGTTGTTGTTCACCCTTTCCAGTATTAAGCTATGACTTTCTACATAACAGATCGTCACTCATCACCTCACTTTCAACATCGCGTATTGAGATGGACGAATTGACGTGACGAACACGGACGGACAGTGTGAATACAACTTGACGTGACGGTTCCGTGACGTGACGTTGACGTGACGGACAGTGTGAATTGGCCTTACCTGTTGTTGCATTAATGAGTTAATTTCCAAACTACAAACACGAATATGTTGAGAATAAATACTAAGATTACTTCAAAAAGGTAACTCAAAAACGGTAGGCTACACATCTAGCCATCCGAAATGCAGCCCTGACATGGATATACATAATAACTAATTCTGAAGATAAAAGGTACAGAGATAATATGACTCAAGATACTGTGCAATGTGAAGTGAGTAGGGGTGAAATCAGAACTGAAAATTGCCATCACTGTTCGCTGTAACGCTGCTACACAATACGGGATTGAATGAAAGAAGATCTGCAAGTATTTAGCGCTATAATAGTCCATACTGTTTCCACATATTGCCAAATTGGATCTAATGTAACAGTGGATGATGTTTCATGGGATAACCATTCCGTAATAATGCACCACAAGATTTCAATAGGTGAGAGATCGGGAGAATAGGGTACTTAGCAAGCGACATCTATGATGGCGCAACTTTTCAAATTTCTTCATGCTGTGATACATCTCCTCGCCGCAAAGGTGTATGATGTGATTCTTGAATTTCTCCCAGCGTATTTCATAATCAAAATATCCACGGGTGTACTGCCGGTCTACTGTGTCCGACGGGCACAATATTTCGGCGATCGTGCATGTCGCCATCATCAGGTGAACTGATGGATTGAACTACTGCAAACGCACCAGCACGAAGATCCGCACGCTACCGCGGCTCGAAGGGAACTGGGTTCTAGCCCAGTGGCGGGCAATTTAAATACCCTACGCCTGCAGAACTCCCCATCTGTGGTCCGCACCCCACGTTGTGGTCGCGCAGTGGAACCGATTGCGACGGTGTTTGAAAGGACGTCGATGTGAGGTCTCTGTCAGCCGTGGTCGTCACTACATTAGGTTTGCTAGATTTACTCTTAATAACCCAATCGCTGGTTCCCAAGCTTTGCTAAGATTATAGCCAAAGTCACGGTTTATGAGGTCGTCACCAGTGCGAATTTCAATGGCCTCTCTAACGACACAGTCCCAGTATCTCGACGTCTGTACCAGAATCCTAGTGCATTCATACTTCATCGCGTGATTCTCCGATAAACAATGTTCAGCGACCTATGACTTGCTCGGATACATCAATCGTGTGTGCCTCTGGTGTTCAAGGCATCGATCCTCGATGGTACGCATAGTCTGTCCAATATTGATTTGTACACTTTCCCTTTTAATGCTCCCAACGATAAAAAAACCGATGGGGTTAAATCGGGAGTTCTCGAGCAGCCCCTGCATGATCAGAAAATAGGAGTGTGGTGCGCTGTTTGCGGCAAGAGAATAATAGGGCCTATATTTTTTCAGGGAACAATTAATAGTGACAGGTATTTTGAAAACTTATTGTGCTTTCGTGACATTTCAGCAAGACTCTGCGAAAGCACATATAGCTGACATATTATTACGGGAAATTGGTAATGTGTTCGTTAAAAGAATACTCACTTAGAACATTTGACCCCCTCTTCTCCCGATTTAGCCCTGTGCGATTTTTATCTGTGGGGAATATTAAAAGAGAAAGTGTACAAATCAAATCTCCACACCTTAAACGTACTAAAAACAAACATTCGTCACGAAATCACTGCAATTTCTGAGAGAGAATTTCTGAGTGTAATGAGCAACTTACTCAGCAGGTGTCAGAAATGCTTGAACAACGAAGGGAGTCAGTTCCAGCACCTCCTTGCGTAATAATGATGAGTAATAAATTTTTGTTCCCAAGTGTTTGTCAGAAGTAACTTGCGCAGCAACCTGTATTAAATTTAGTGCAGACATTGGACAATACACTAAGCAGACACTGCAACTGCCATTTCCGTCAAGTCGCACACCACAAAGGCAGTTGCGCTGAGGATTGATCAACCTGTAGTTTGTAAGTTGAGGAACTGATGACCCCGCAGTTAAGTCCCTTAAGCTTCACAAACAAATGTTCAATTTTTAAACATGGTTGCAGTTCAGCAATTGTTTGTTAAGCTTAAAGGACTTAACTGCGGGGTCATCAGTCCCTAAACTTACAAACTACTTATGAACTAGTTTATACTAAAAACGACACAAACATCCATGCCCGAGGGGGGATTCGAACCCCCAACCACAGCGGCTGGGCAGACTATGACTGGCGCACTGCAGACTGCTCGGCCACTACGGCCGGCTTTTCACAAACATTTAAAACATTTTTTAATACTGGTTGGGATGAGGAAATAGAACATAGAACATAGATACATCAGTCTAAGCAAATAACGTTGTACTATAGGTTTTCGTTTAGTTTAAACACAGAGAAAGAAAGGAGTGCTCATATGCAACAACAACAAAAATACATAAAATAAAGAAAAATAAAAGTACAAAATAAAAATTGTAAACATTAAATTTCATACAGAAATTCCTTGGATGTGCGGTCGAGAAGAGCAGGGTGTGTGTTGAATCGATCTCTGCCTTTCTGTAGGAAGATCGTTAATAGCGCTTGCAGATCTATATTTTGGTGCATTCCTGACAGATTCGACACAATGTCACACCGCAGGTATAATGGCGGCTGATTGACATACCTTGTATGTAGGAACTATCCTCACCGGTTGCTGACGGTTGGTAAAATAGTGTGTAAGCTGCACTATTCGAAATGTATAGTTTCTACACAAATGTTCTGCTTGAATCAGAAGATGTCCTTGCCGATGTTCGCGATTTTCGTCAGTAAATTCGAATGTTTTTATAAACAGTATGTCTTCTGCTGTTGTTGTTCTGTTACAGATTGGGACATCGAAACAATGTTTGTTAAGATGGACGCACAAGTTCGTTTTTTGACTTGTGGTGTTCGCTACTTTTACAACCCCTTTATTATCTAACCTGCGCTGTTTTTTTTTTTTTTTTTTTCTTTTTAGTCTATCAGCTGTTCATAGTCTAAACGAGAGCATGTTGGTGGCACTGGAAGTACTTGCGCATTTACCTGTGACAGATGAAATTCTTTTTATGTCTTAGATGCAAATTTTGCATACCATATCAGTTGCAAATGTTGGCCTATTATAGTACCTAACATAGTGTATCAAGAAGAAGTATACAGACATTTTACCCAGAGACATTAGGTGGCCAACGACTTCCGAAAATACAACACTTTTTGGATAGTCCTAAATGTTTCACTTTGGTTATAAATAATTGTTGCTGAGTTATACTGTAAGAAAATTGCCTGTTGGAGGTCGTCAAATAATCTCAAAATTTAGAATGCGTAATAGTATACTCTAGTAATAATAATTTCGTTATTGAATGTTGCAGCAAATCACAACTAATGGGTCGCAACAACACTTTCGCAGTGAAAGTTAAAAAATTTGAATTAAAAAAAGATATTAATTAACTTGAAACAATCACTGTGGTAATTAATTAAGCTTGGCCCTATCTGACTTAGCATTGACTACAGCCTCCAACTAGCACCTCTTACGATTCACGAACAGCACAACTTCATTAATAAATGTGTCAGAATTCATGTAGTGGTGATGGCATGTTCGTGTTAGAATTATAGTTATTGTTTGTGTACAAGATTCATAAAATGAGAGAAAGGATGTGTTTATAACTTTTAATTATCACTCAAAACATTGCAGACAAGAAACAAGAACAGAAAAACTAATTAAAAACATTTGAAGTATTAAAAATTGAATGAAGTTCAGAGATATAATTTACATAGCTTAACACTCGGGTCCGCCACACACTCCCTCCGCAGTGACAGCGTCCATTTATTTTCGAGGGAAGCTGACCTGTCGACCTGATCTGGTGACCCGTGGAGAAGGTGCATTGGGTTGATTGCTGTCTGTTGTCTTCTGAAGGTTGATAGTCTTTGGGATGGAAGGTGACGGAATGTCCGGAGTGGTTTCTCTTGATGTGTCGTCCATGTTATTCGATGAATAGTCTGTCAGAAGAAAGGCAGGTTTCAATCTGTCAATGCTAATAGTTTGTTTTCCAGTTGGCATCTCCACCTTAGAGTGCTTGTCACTGCGAGACAAGACTGGATATGGCCCGTCATATGTTGGTTGAAGCGGTGTTCGGATAGCATCATGTCGCACAAAAACAAACTTGCTTGTCATCAGTTGAGGGTGAATAAAGATCTTTTTGTGGGTGTGATGTTTTGCTGGAACTGGTCTTAGGCTTCTCATCTGTTCCTTCAATTTGAAGACAAAAGTTGGAATGTCAGTTACTAATTTCTGTTCATTGGGAAATGCTCCTGGTAACCTAATTGCTGAACCATAAGTCATTTCCACTGGTGAGGTATTGACTTGTGGAATTATGTAGGAGCGAAGTCCTAATAAGACCAGAGGAAGCTTTGAAACCCAATCATCAGACATTTGTGCTTTTAAAGCAGATTTTAACTGACGGTGCCAGCGTTCAATTTTTCCATTTGCTGCAGGATGATATGCTGTAGTTTTAATGTGGACAATGCCCAGTGTGCTTGTGAGACATTTGAAAAGTTGACTCTCAAACTGCCTTCCGCGATCAGTAGTTATGATTTGAGGCACACCAAAACGAGATATCCATGTTGAGATGATGGCAAATGAAACTGTTTCTGCTGTGATGTCAGCTAATGGAACTGCTTCTGGCCATCGAGAGAAACGATCAATGATTGTTAGTAAATAGCGATATCCCTGTGATGGAGGTAGGGGTCCAACAATATCTATGTTAATGTGACTGAATCTTGCTGTCGTTGGTGGATAATGTCCCAATGCACTATTGGTGTGTCGCCAGACTTTACTTCTTTGGCAAGGAATACATGTTGAAGTCCAGGTCTTCACGTCCTTTTTTAGTGATGGCCAAATGAAGTGTTTTCTCACTAAATTAATGCTTGCTTGGACACCAGGATGAGCTAGACTGTGTAGTGAGTTGAAAATTGCCTGCCGTAGTTGTTGGGGTACATATGGGCGAATCATATCTTCAGACATGTCACAAACAAGTTCCTTACCATTTGGCAACATTATTGTTTGAAGTGCAAGGGATGTCTTATTCTTAATGTGTGGAAGCTCTTCGTCACATTGTTGGCTTTCTGCAATTTGTTCCAATGTAACAGTTGGAGGTATAGTGATTGAAACAATTCGTGAACATGCGTCAGCTGCGATGTTCTCCTTCCCCGTAATGTAACGTATGTCTGTGGTGAACTGTCCAATGAAACTAATGTGTCGGATCTGACGTGGAGAAGCTTTGTCTGAACGTTGCTTGAACATGAAGATGAGTTGCTTGTGGTCGGTGTAAATCGGAAAATCTCGTCCTTCAAACATGTACTGAAAGTGCTTCACGGCTGAGTAGGCAGCGAGGAGTTCTCTGTCATAGGTCGAATAATTCCTTTCTGCTTTTGATAGTTTCTTGGAGAAGAATGCTAATGGTTGCAGATTATTGTCACTAATTAGTTGTAAAGATGCACCAATAGCATAATCTGAGGCGTCAACCGTTAAAAATAAAGGTAAACTTGAAGATGGATGAGCCAGAAGTGCTGAATCAACCAAGCTATTTTTCAGGTCATTAAAGGCTTGTCGAAGATTTTCCTCTGATCATTTTTCTTCGTCCCATGGAGTAGGTTCAAAAGATCTGCTTGTTTACCGGCTGAATATGGTAGTGCTCTTCGGTAAAAATTAATGAGGCCAAGAAATCGGCGTAGTTCTTTTATAGTTGTAGGTAGCAGATAGTCAATAATTGTTTGTACTCGCTCTGGTAGTGGTCTGATTCCTTTTGCAGCTACCATATATCCCAGAAAAGGTACTTCTGTTGAACTGAAAATGCATTTATTCAAATTGATTCTGATGTTGAACTTGGTATTTAACGTATTTCATAAAAAAATTACTTCAGTCAAGTCTGGTTAATCAACCATAATACTTTGACTACTGTTAGCCTGGTTACTTTCTACATAATTGAAACCAACTTTACTTTACTTGCAAACTCTCTTGAAATCTCTTGCACTTTAATTACTAGTCTCTGTGGTTGTAAGACGTTTAGCAATTCTTTAACTCGTCAATTCCTTTGAAAATGATTGAACTTGTTAGTCAATGTACAGGCTTGCATATTCAACATAATCTAATAATGGTGATAATGGGGTGACTACAACTACTTACAAAATTAAGACTGGTTTCAAAATAAGTCATGTATAATTGAACCAAAGTTCTGATTGGGTTGCCACTACATTTACATGCATACAAAATAAAATGTTACAAAAGTACTCATCTGCTTTCGTCGTCTTCGTCGTGAAGTCCAAACAAGACAGATATGATTACAATAGGTACTCTTACTACAACAACGATAACACTCGGTGACAATAGACTTGATACCAAACAATTACTTTTCTTGCACACATGGAAAAAGATTACACTGATCGAGTGTAAATAAACTTATTTCGCACTTCGTTCAATACATTAAACAGTACGCCTCTCAGGCTTATTGCAATTGCATAAAACTCGCGCCACACTGTGCCTACCGTGCCTCTGCACAATCAACAAAACATTTATGTGTTTACTATAGCGAGTCCGCTTCATGACTGCATTTATGTCTTTACTTTGGCGAGTCCGCACCGCGACTGTATTTATGTCTTTACTTTGGCGAGTCTGCACCGCGACTGCATTTAGCAGTGCGACACTCACAGCTACTACTTCTGTGCCAAAGACAGTCTTTACAACAGGTTCAACATTTTCTCTGACGCATTGCTAACTTACAACATAAGAATGTCCTTGCATTCATGCGGGTTTACACTAAATGATTCAATATAGAAAATGACGTTACATAAGAAATATATCTAGCATACAACAAATGAAAAATACATGATATAAACAAATTTAAGACAATATATACATTACGTTAAATCAAACTAAGATACAGCGACAGGTGTACTCTTACAATACAGCAGTTAGAGTACACACCCATAGCATTATAACGAATTTCTTTATGATGCACGTACATTTACCTGCAAAATTGCGTTCCATATGAGTTGAAATTAAGGTTCGATGTATTATGGTGCCTACCTGCATGTACCGATTGTGAGAAAACGAAATTTCTTCTCGAAATTTTTAATGCAAACATAGGTTGCTGCAGTTTATATGCAAATTAGGTAAACTAACAGAGTGTATCAAGATGTTGTATACAGTTATTTTTCCCAGAGACCTTAGGTGACGAACTAGTTCCGAAAACGATTTTTTTTTTTCAGAAAGTTGTAATGTAAACATAGTTCCCTTTGAAATATTTCACGGCGGAGCGGTTTAGCCGAGCGTACTGGAGCGCGTGTTGCAGTACGCGTGGCCGTCTGCCATGGGGAGTTCATTCCCCCATTGGGCATGGGTGTTTGTATTGTCCTTAGTTTAGTTTACCTTAGGTTAAGTAGTTTGTAAGCTAGGGACTAATAGCCAAGCTGTTGAGTCCCATAGGTTTACAAACATTTGAAATATTTCACGCTACATGTATTTCTTTAAACAATTGATGTTAAACGTTAATTACAAGCTGCAAGACATCTGCTGTTGGTCGATGACGATTTCCGAGAGAAAACGGAATGTTTATTTTGGAAATTGTTAATGCAAAAATATAGGATGTCATAACTAATTTGATATGCAATTTAGGAATACTCAGGAGCAGTGGTGGATGGCCTTGGGGCAGGTGGGAGTGGGTGGGGTGGCGGTGGGGACGGCCTGCTTCCTGGAAGGGCGATGGCAGAGACAGCCCAAGTGTCCAGTTGAGGTGGCAGTTCTCGGAAGGGCATGTTGTTTATGAGACTTCAAACTCTTGTGTTAAGTGCAATTACAAGTTTGATATTATCAGTCATTAACCTGGTAATTGCATTGTCCAAAGTATTGTTACTTCTTACCTGTCATTGTCCTACTAAGTGCACAGACATGTTCAATGTCAATTATCCTTTCCTTCCGGGAAGTGCACTATTGTTCGAGGGTAATGGCGTCCTTTCATCATCGGCCAGGCAAGTGGCTGAGGATGGAGGCGTGGGGAGTGGGTAACAGTACCTTGTACAATGCAGTATGTATACCCTGGATTGAAACGCCCTTTACTATACTACTACGAAATTTAAATATCTGGAAAAAAACACTTAATAAAGATGGTGACTTACAGCTGAGCACTGCCTGGGATATGCATTCATAAATGTCAGACCGTCTTCAAAATAGCAGTAAAACTATTTAATTTATATATTTGGGGATGGGGTCCAGTTGCACATAGAGTTTTGGGCCCTTGCCGGCTCTCAACGGCCCTGACTTCACTCTATGATTTACAGTCAATTTGCTGCACCTACTTAAAAGCCTATGTTGCATTATGCTTGGAGAAAGACAGGGTATACGATTGACAGACCGACATCATCCTTTGAAAATGAAATTAGTGTGCCTTTTGATATTGGACTGTATGAATGCAAAAGTGATTTGGAATGTGCTAACGTAGTATGTGCATCGTTCCCTCCCACTTTGTTTTAAACACTTCATCGAAATCCCACATCTGCACTTTGAGGACTAATATAAGCACATTCTGGTGTGTGGTACTGCTGTATATGTGTGTTTTGCGCTGTTATAAGAACTTTGAGCAGAGAGTTTCGACGCTGCTGATAAAGTATTTTAATGATACACTGACGCCATTACATTATATATAGTTGGAATTTGCTAATAGAATGCCTTTGCTGAGTATTTTTATCTTTGGCGTGTTGCTATGGGCATATTCATGGTCATTCTTTTATCTAATGTGTAATCTGTTCATGTTGTTTTTTGCACTGAAATAAAGTACTTATTATGTATGTTTCAAATTGTTATCGCTTTTTTTCTTTTGAAGGGAAAAAACAGATGTTTGGCTCAGTGTGCCCAGTTCTTCAGTATTCGTTGAATCAGCGTGTTGTTTCAAACAGATAAACAGTTGCGTGTGTCTCCTTTACCAGTAAACTATGTGAAAAAAATTGCAATTCAAAATAAGAATACAGAACGACGAAATCTTAAGTTCTGTAAATACTAACTTGTTGCTGTTAATTGAAAAACTAAAAGGTCGTGAAAATTACAGTACATTGCCATATGTAATGAAAACTTATTTGCAACACAAACAGTTGTGGCAATGCATAACAGGCAAGAACAATGACGAAGTCAAGATATGTGCTGCAAAAGCAAAAGTAGTCTTATCAGCTCACCCCACAATTTATGTGCATCTACAGAACATCGCCACGGCGAAAGAAACGTAGGTTAAATTAAAACAAATTTACGACCATTTGGGACTTTTCCGAAGAATCGGGTTGGTTAAGAACACTTTTAACAACTCGACTGGAGCACTGTTCATCTTTGGAAGAATATGTGTCGAGAATAATTTCAACTTCAAACAAACTGAATGGTGTGGATTTTCGAATTGAAAGACGAGTGGGGAGGATGTATTGCCGGACTGCCTAATGAGTTAAAGCCAATGATAATAGGTTTAGAGAATTCCAACACGCCGATAACGGGCGATTCCATTAAGAACAAATTACTTCAAGAGGTGGAGGAAGACGTATGCGGCAATTCAAGCTTTAGGCCCGGCGCACACTTGACACAGCAGAGGCGGAGCAGAGGCAGAGGCGAGGCGCAGGGCCTCTGCTGGTCAGCGCACACTTGACGCAGCGCAGGCAGAGGAGGAAGCGCAGCTTGCAACAGCACGTGCTGTATGTCCACTGCAAACCTCTCCATGCAATCAGATTTAATTCCTGGATCTCCTTCAAAACTCAGTTAATTTAATTTGTGTATGTGTGTGTGTGTGTATGTGTGTGTGTTTGTGTGTGTGTGTGTGTGTGTTGTGATAGAGTGTAAGAGCAGTGAAAGGTCTGTTGAGCAACAGGCAAAAGTGACGAATACATGCTGAACTTCTCTGGTCCATGGAAGCTCATTTAAGCTCTTGAGCTATTCCGACTAAACAGACGACAGTTCGAAGAGACTCACATGCTGAGTAAGAAGGACTTAACAGAGAAGAAAAATAGTGTGTGATATGTCATACCCGCTAAAGAAAAATTAGGGTTATATTTTAGGAATTTAATTAAAGTCAGATTTATTTTTCTTTCATTTCTTTTATAATTCAGTGAAACAAGTGTCACAACAAATTCAATAATTGGAAGAACCTATATACAACTGTCATATTTAATCATGAGTGTGGTGCAGTATATACGATCAGAAACACTTTTCTTCTCGGTGACACCTGATATGCTTTTCGTATGTCTTAGATTGAAAGATATATCGATATGAAAAATTTTGCAAATCATAGTTTCCTTGTTTAACTGCATTTGCACGCAAAGTGATTCCTTACTTAGGTCTTTATTCGTAGCTCTTCCATGCTCCTGAGTACTAAGATACTGACGTTTGTTTTTTTCTTCTTCTATGACAGCAGCTGTGCATGTACATGCAGTATTTTATTACATTGCATTCCTATTTTGTCTCTGTCATCATTTCTAATGATAATTACCTTCAACAGCCATTATATTTGTTAGTAATTAGTGAAGCTAATGCTAATACTTTTGCAAATGTTGAAGTTCTGAAAGTAGTATAGAATCCAGGTTGAGAAATACTGACGAGAGACGTTCCAAGCATCATCTATGGTTTAGCAGTGAGCTGAAGCTCCACGAAGGGGTGGACATTTTGTTTCAAGAAATTGAAGAAGGTCCCTCATAGTAAAAAAAAAAAAAAAAAAAAAAAAGAAAATCGTTGCACGTCCATTCTGATTTCGCCGAACTTATTATTCAGTAGTAACGGGAATTTTAGCTTATATAGTGCTTTCATGCTTGCCACAAAGTTTACTGAAACCAGAGACTATAGACCGTAAAAATACACAATCAGCATCTTCGGTTTATGATTCTCGGTGTGTTTCTATTTCAGTAAGTTGTTCGTTTCCAGCTTGGATCTGTATCAGCAGCATACGAAGAACAGAGACACGAGGCAGCTCCGCACTCGGCACAGCAGGTGGAAACAGCCACACGTGTGCAACGTAGCTGCCGAGCGCGGCGTGTCAACCGTGTATCTCACGTATTTTCTCGAGAATCGAAAGAGATATAGCTCTCATTCCACCGTTAAAAACAATTTCGATATGTTAGCTACATTTCGTTCGCAGTAATGTATGATGTAAAACGCAGCAAACGCAAACTAGCCAGCGACTACTTTTTTCACTGCAAAGTCTTCAAAATATGTGCAACGTTGTACTTCAGTATTCACTATAACAATAACTATGTACAATAACGAAAATAAAACCTCCCCAACGTCATGTGGTGGCTTTTGCCTATATGATACAGAAAAATAATTTTTTTCTAGTGAGTAGTTTCTGCAAAATCGATTGAGGAATCTGCGTTAGCGCAAAACACGCACAAATCGGAAAATAGTATTTTTATTTTTTTGACGCAGGAAGTAAAAGTGTTACAAAGAAACTAAATACAGAGAAGGATGTAGCTTATATTCGTCTACATAAAACAAATTTTTTCGAAGTATATGGGATGATTAGAAACTTCACTTTGCGTCAGAGGTGGAACAGAGGCGCAG
Organism: Locusta migratoria; assembly: GCA_026315105.1. Lineage (NCBI taxonomy): Eukaryota > Metazoa > Arthropoda > Insecta > Orthoptera > Acrididae > Locusta > Locusta migratoria. Next base: position 300,059,135 of record CM048746.1, read on the forward strand.
GAAAACTGTGCGCCTCGGACAACCGGACAGAGGCGTGACCGAGGAAACGCCTGCCCTCCGCCTCGGCTGCGTTAAGTCTGCGCTGCCCCATAAAAAAGCATGCGTTACAGACAGACGCAGCCCTATCCTCTGCCTCTCCTCTGCCTCTGCTGCGTCAAGTGTGCGCCGGGCCTTAATGACGTAGCAAATAAAAAGGACAACCGCATTAATCCACACTACAATTGGAGAGGTCCGACAAGCTATAACTGCAATAAACATGGACACATAGCAAAAAACTGGCTCAGTAGAAACAAGGCAGGCGGAAAATCTGCCGATGAAGGAACAATATAAAACTTTCCTAACGATGCCAGTGTCAGTTAAAATCATGCACAAAGACTGGTATATGGGTTCTGGCGCATCAGCACATATGTCAAAGCACCCATGCGACTTGAATTTCAGTGTCAGTACGTAGTTCTCAAGTGATTGTAGCTAGCGACGAAAAGTTACCTGGTAAAGGAGCTGGTTATATACATACAGAAGCGCTAGCAGGCTGAAAGAGAAACCATTACAGTGAAAGATGTGCTCTATTTGCCTCAGTTGAGACAAGTGAGTAAAATAGTGAGACAGTGCCTCTTTTATGACAGAGGCTGAATAATTTGATAGCCACAGCATCGTTAATCAACGGAATGTATAAACTGAACCAAGCAAGTGACCACAAAATTGAAGCAAAGTGTGCCAGAAACAAAGAAGCCGTCAAAACTCCATGCATTACGTGCCTAGAAGGTAACCAAACAAGACTTCCTTTCCGCATTCCCCTTCAAAAAAAAATTAATAATAATAATTATTATTATTAAAAAAAATAATAAAATTGGAGTTGGTACATTCTGAATTGTATGCTCTACAGACCATATCACTTGGGGGAACAAAATATTTTTTAACTCTGACTGGTGCTTTTTCAAGAAAGATTTTTTGTGCACTGTTAACAACAATACAAAGTACCTGAGATTGTTAGTAATTTTACTCGCATTCCAAGAGAAAAAAACGTAATTTTACTATGATTTCTGACTTACGTTAGAAGAGAAATGACTTGTAATAATATGTTTATAATGTTCTTTAGCACAATTAGCAACAGGGGTGGCGACTCGAGTGGACGGAGAATTTCTCGAGCTGCATCACACACGCGATTTTCGAGAACTCGGCGCTATACACCGCCAGTGCCGGCCAGAAGTTACCAGAGGATGAATGTGGTCGACTTCCGAGTTTTGTGGTAGGATCATATCACTCGAGGCCATTCATAACATATATGTTAAAAAACAGACGTCGGTTTGTGACTAGGCGCTGATAACCTCGATGTTGAGCGCCCTTCGAACCCACAAACAACAAGAACAACAAAACAACAATGGTTTGTGACATGCGTGAATGTGAATTTTGTTGCAACTCGTTTCAGTCACAAAAGATCTGTTAGGTTCACACTTAATCACAAAGCCGCGCAAGAGTAGCCGAGCGGTATGGAGCGCCACATTGCGGATCGCGCGAACTCCCGAGTCGGAGGTTCGAATTCTACCTCGGGTACGGATGTTTGTGTTATTAGTATAAGTCAGTTCATAAGTAGTTTGTAACTTTAGGGATTGATGACTCCACAGTTAAGTACCATAAGCTTTAGAAACAAAACAAAAATCCTAATCACAAACTAGTAAATCGCTACTTATTCGGAAATAAACTCCCAACTTTTTCTTTTAAGGAAAAGTCAGGTATCTGACTGTCATCAGTTGTTGAATACCAAAGTAAGACTAACTGTGCTTTACATAATGACTTCAGAATTGACTATTGACTGAAGTAAGACTGATTGTGTTCGCGCCAATTTGCGCACATTAATACAATACAGGAAGTTACAACATAACATATTAAATAGTCTGTTCGTGAAACATAAATGAATATTTCATCAAGAAAATATACAAAAAATTATGACCAATGTAATGATAGGATATTCGTATCATAACAAAACGGAAATTAAGATCATAAGTGATTTACTATTAGAGTAGTAATTGTATTTGTTGACATTATTTAAAATAGTTAAATCAAAGTAATTATGCAGATTTAAGGTCAAGAGGGTATCAGTACATCGAAAAAGACATCACTTAATATTAGTTGCAAATTTGATTAGTAAAACCACATTATTGCATAATATTAATGCTATGATTGTTACAAACGTAACCAATTTAAAGAAATAATATAAAATATATTGCCATTAATGCAGTGAAACAGTCTTGTTATCATATTGTAATGTTTTATGAATAGATTTGTGGTTATGTATAAGACTTAGTTGCAGTTGGTATTGTACACTTCATATTAGTATTCTCGGGTACTAGAACCCATTATACACCTTATAACGTTGCCCTTGCTTCGTATGATGCCATAATTGTTAAAAGTAGATTCCGCGATTATTTTTTTGGACAAAGAATTGATGGTACCAAATGTTTGAACTTGAAATAAGTTAAAGTACAGCACAAAATGAACATTAAAGCATATAAACCGCGGATTGCATATTAAAGTTGGGCGCCATACAAGCAACAGCACGTTATAAAACTTACGGAAAGCATCTAACTGGATCCTGCACTTCGTATTGTAGAAGCTGGAAATGATAACTTTTATGTCTTCTTTAATAAGTGAATGTTCGAGAGACTTTCCATAGGAGATCAATGTTCAGACTGTTCACTTCGCTTTTCATTGTTGTGTGATCGTGGGTGGAACATGAAGTTACTGGTAATGATAAAATAATTTTAAAAATTGATCGGACTTCGTGAAATTACAAAAAGAAATGACTGTAGGTTCTAAATTCAAGCAAAGTATTGTATAAGGATGATTGATTGATTGAAATTTTGCAGACAATGCGAAGCAATTGTAATGGCGTCTGAACATTAAACTATTATGGAGGCAAAGGAGCTGAAATCAATAGAAAATAAGTATTTGACGTGGAGGGATTCATTTAAATAAAACCCAAAGAGAGGGGATGATTTTAAATTTAAGTAATATATTTTTACAACTTGCATCACGATAACTTACATTGAATAGATACACAGATGGAAGACGTCCTTACAGAACAAACATAGACAAGAGAGTGAGTAAAACTACTATCTCGGTTCCGTCTTCTCGCTTGTTTGGGAGTAAAAAAATGACGAACGAAATTAAATTAGTAGCATTGCGAGTCAGAGGGAACCGGAGGCGATAAGTATCGCTGATCAGAGATAAACAAAAAAATAAATAAAAATTTCAGTGAATCATTACAACCTTTATATTATTCATCTACTATTCCATTCTCGAACAGCGCACGGGAAGAAAGAACACCTCTGTTTGAGCTCTGATTTCTCGTATTTTATTTTGATGATCATTTCTGCCTATGTTGGTGGTAGTCAATAATATATTCTCACATTCAGAGGAGAATGTTGGCGATTAGAGTTTCGTAAGTAGACCACGCCGCAGCGATAAACGCCATTGTTGTATTGATTTCCATCCCAGTTCTAGTATCATTACCGTAACACTGTCTCCCCTGTGTCGTGATAATACAAAACGGGCGGCCCTTCTTTGGACTCTTTCGATGCCTTCCATCAAATCCACCTGATAAGGATACCACACTGGGCAGCAATACTCCAAATAAGGGCGGACAAGTGTGGTGTATGCAGTCTCTTTAGTAGTTCTGTTACATATTTTTACATGTCCTGCCAAAAAAACGCGATCTCTGGTTCGCCTTTCCTACGACATTATCTACGTGTTCTTTCCAGTTTGATGTAATGGTAATTCCCAGGTATTTAGTGGAGTTTACGGCCTTCACATTCCATTGATTTATCTTGTAAACAAAGTTTAATGGATTTCTTTTTGTACTCATGGGGATGCCTTCACACTTCTCATTGTTCAGAGTCAATTGCCAATTTTTACACCAAACTGATATCTTTTTTAGATCGTTCTGCATACTAGTCGGTAAATGACTGCGTCATCTGCAAACGACCTAAGAGAGCTGCTTCGATTTTCTCCCAAATGTTTTATGTAAGTAAGGGACAGCAGAAGACCAATGACACCACCCTATGGAACGCCCGAAATCACCTCTATTTTAGTCGATGCCTTACCATTGATAACTACAAACTGTGTCCTCCCTGACAGGAAATACCTTTGTTCGTTAGAAGAGCTACATTCATGCTGCAGGGCATGCACAGTACGAAAAGTCGTGTTTGAAGAGCTGCAGGTGCCGCTGCTGTAGCCTGCCTGCAGTCTGCCGGCTGTTCGAAGAGCTGCAGGCCTGCACTTCATGGCAGGAGTTGCAGGAGGAAATTTTCTCTGCAGCTCATGCAGCCAGACTCAAGCATGTGTTTAACTCTGAGGCTTGTAGTGAGGGTATAAGAAGCGCCTTTGTAGTATATAAGTGTAGTACGAGTCACTTCTGTTGTTCTGTATCTCTTCTCGTGTTTGTAAAGGAAATTCATTATTTGTTTGTGTGTATTAATGTATTAGTATTATATTTGTTTGTATGAAATCACCTTTAAACATTAGAATTGTTTATAATAGGTAATCCGTTTTATGCGGACTCAAATTAAAGATATTTGTTTTACACCAGACGTGTTTCGCTTTTTATTTTAAAAACGTCTTCTGTGGTCTGTAAATGATATAAAGGTTGTACAGTTTATTTTACATACATAGATTAAGAACAGTTAAAAAAAAAAAAACAAGTTTGTGCGTTTTTAAATTGATATTCGATCTACTCACGGTATTGTCTCTTCTTTGTATCTCACTGATGGTTTTCGTCTTGTTAGCTGAGGTTGGTTCCTGACGTGCGTTTCCCTGTAGGTACGGAAATTTTCGCCTGTTTGAAGTGAATTCATAATAAATGAAAAGATAGAAACGCCACAAAAATAGGCGAAAAGCGCCGTACAAACCGAAAAACACGTCAGGAACCAACTAACCCAGTCAACAAGTCGGAAAAACAACAGTGACGTGTAAAGAAGAGACAACACAGTGAGTAGATCGAATATCAGTTTAAAAACACATTGGCTGAACGTTCATAAAGTTTTTAAAAACTCTTTTCAATCTATGAATATAAAACAAACTGTACAAACCTTTATATCATTTACAGCCCACAGAAGATACTTTTAAAATAACAAGTGAAACGCGTCTGGTGTAAAACAAAAGTCTTTAATTGCAGTAAGCGTTAGCCGGATTACGTTATATACTCGATTATAATAGCTGATGGGGAAGGTGGCCACACAACTGAACATATTTACAAGAGCATTTTCAAATTTCATTTGTTCCAAATGTAGAGCGATTCAGATATTGTGTCCAGTGACGACGATTTAGATGAAAAAAATGTTGCGCCGAAATAAAAGGCAGAAGAGTGAATTTATATATATATATATATATATATATATATATATATATATATATATATATATATATGTGTGTGTGTGTGTGTGTGTGTGTGTGTGTGTGTGTGTGTGTGTGGTACCACAGTATACGGAAGATGAATTTGTAGAACATTTTCAGATGTTTCTTTATTATTCTCATAAAACTCTATAAACACTAATGTGGTGTTTGTGCTCCACGCCGATTCCTTTGTAGGTGGTTCCAGATCTCGTGCAGGTAATTGAACAGGTACAAGAGTAGGTGCGGGTGTGAGAGGTTGGAACTTAAAAAAATCCGCACCTGCAAATAAAGGAAGACTTAATACGGAAATTTTCAAACTGGATTACACAGCAACATACAAAACATTACAAGAATCACTCTCTTAAGGTACGCTGACACAAGAAAAAAGGAAAAAAGACGCTATTTGACTTTCGCCACGGAAAATGTAGTGTCAGTTGCAAATATTTGGGTGGCGCCACTCTTCTGTCGCCACTTGACAATGTTCAGGTCATTTGACCCTTGTGGCATCATTTCTTAGAATCAAACCGCCGCCATGTTTATTTGAAGGCTAAAGCCCTTTTTAACGATGAACGAAAGTGAACGAGATAGATAATACTCTACTGAAGCGCTCCTAGCATACTAGCCTTGAACTACAAATTCATGCAAGATAGGGATGGGCTAAACTGCGATTTTCCGATATCAGTGATTTCTGTGACTGCTACTTTTAGATATCTATGATCTTAGTTGCGATTTGTCACTTTTTACAATCACAATGGATCAACGAGCAAGAATTTCATAGAGTGGCTGACACACGAGTTACAGCGCTCTTTGCGGCAACCTCCGTAAACACATGTCGTTAGCGACGGAAAAATACCAACTGAAAGTGTCTGTAATTTGGCAGTCAGTCAGTCTGCAGTGTACAAATCCTTGACATGTATCCTTCCGCACCCAAACTGCGAGTTCGGTGACTCTGAATGCTATTACTTCTGTGATTTCTGCTACTGATATTGCTACTTCTGTGATTTCTACTACTTCCGATGTGTGTGGCAAATCCCATATATATCATCCATAACAGATTCCTCGTCCTACATCTAAATATATACAAAAAAAGATTATTGATACTCCATCTGCGTGTAATATTCGAATTATTTACACATCGAAAATGGCAATTAGTCTTCAACAAGCTATTTCAGTGTTCGGTGTGTAATGTATAGTTAAAAGTGAGGTTATACGCAAGTAATGTGTAATAAAAATTGGCAAGTAGGCCTATTGCCTACCTTAACAGAAACATTCGGCAGATTAGGAATACAGCAACTGTGTCAGTGCACCGAAAGTGCTATGTTCTTGTCTGTAGAATGTATGAACAGATTTTTTTTAACATTGTGTGATTTAAGTCACTTACCAATTTGAAGGGGATAAGTAAACGAGAAATACAGTGTCAATGACTTCTGAAAATTCTATTTTCCCTTTAAAACCTTTCGGCATCACTACATATTCTGCCAAATAACTATAGATTAGAGCTTATGTTATATTTTACAAATCGACGTGCAGACCTAGTGTGCTAATGTTGGCAACTAAATCTTCATTTTATAAGAATTTTTAATTTACTAACTGTACAGGGTTACACACAAGAAACCTTACAGCCACAGTTTAAGAATAACATTATTTATTTTATGATAAACAAAATATTATTTCCATCATTCTATGCGATTTAGATTTCTAGGATCATTAATCCATCGTTGCCAACACAAGCACACTATGCCACCACTGCAGGAAACAAAAGTTTTAATAATACTGAAGGATCCGGTACCACCCATCTGCTTTCACTCATGTCATCACAGGACAGAATGTACAAAAAGGAAAAAGGCGGGAAACAACATTCCTAAACTTGAAACAAATCTGCTAAAATAAAACTTTCCATTATGCGAAAAACTTCTTTATTTTCAAGTGTAATATTTTTACAGAATCCTCGAAGATACAAGTTTACTCATATATCGCAGTACTTAACACAGTCTACACTGCAAATGGAGTTGGCTTCTATTAAACATTCCGTAAAATTACTTAATTAATCACTTGATACCATCCCCTTGGAATTTTTATTTTTTGTACGATATATAATGCATGCAAAAATATTCGTCGAAACCAGATTTGCAATGTAAGATATGTATTCTGAATTTGCATAATAGTTGTAGGTTCTATGACGAAAATTGATTTTAAACAGGGATCAAGTCCGTAATACAATATTTATTTGGCATTCACCATTTGTTGTCTATACCAACATTAACCTGGTCTATACCAACATTAACATTGCTTCACAACATGTAAATGCTGCCACCAGGTAAAATAGTAGTACTAAGTGCAAACATTTTCACAAAGAAAATTTTGTTCTTCCTTATTAATTCGACAACATCCCTAAACAACACACGAGTGAAGTACAACAGTTGGCCAACAAGTAGCACAAAACGCGGAATATTAAATGCTATTCTCAGTTGCTACTTGCGACTCTTAACCGCGACTTTTCACTGAAATCACAGTTTGGACCAGTGAGGACGTTCGAGCTCATTGGTTTGAGCCGACGTCGTTCGACCAACACATAAGGTAAAGCAGTCGGCAACAATCCGAAGACTGGTTTGAACATCACAGTGCTTAACTAGGCAATGGTCCTGTTTGGAGGTGGTGTGCCGTTGCCTTCCTCCGACCTTCGAACTGAGGTACCCAGCCAATTATAGGGGGACCTACAGTTTAACATGGGTTTCGAACCACGGTGCTACACGGTATTTTTCACATGAGCAGTACTGCTAGAAAGAAGTGGAAAGTGACAGTCAAAACTCCTAGGAACCGGCGGGGATCGAACCTGCGACCTTTGTATTTGTAGTCTGGAACTATACCACTGTGAAACCGTACACAAAAATCCACGCAGACGGCAGGAAGTTTCAAGTACCAATTTCGGACAACAGATGGCAGCTGGCAATGTCTAAACTGCGCCTCTTTGTTGCTACCAAGCCCCTACCGCGCCGTAGTGGAGAAACGAGGCCACTGTCCCTGAATTGAAGCGGCCGATCGCTGCCATTTGCAGGGAAGAATCCTAGTACAGGGCTTGTGATTTCAATTGTATGAGACGCAACAAGAGCAAAGTTGTGGGGCGGCATCGTGAGTCGTGTCGGATAGCACAGTCGGTAGTGCGTTTGCTCGCAAAAGGCAAAGGTCCCAGGTTCGAGTCCCGATTCCGGCACACAATCTTTATCTGCCAGAAAGTTTCATATCAGCGCACACTCCACTTTAGAGTGAAAGTTTCATTCTGGAAAATGAAGCATGTTTGTTTAACAAAAAACACAGATTATTGCAGTCTGTTTAAAAAGTATTCTTAAATAAATGAAGTTTCCCAATTTTCGAAATAACGTTTGCATCGAGACACGAAAGTTAAGAATGTAAGGCTGTTTTCTGATAAGGTGGAGCGACTTTTCATCGAGATATTGGCATAAGATGATTGCATGAAACTTGTGAAGTAGCAGAGAGTGCGATTATTTTGTAATTCACGTAATTTTCTGTCAGGTCCTGTTTACTTTTCGCCGACTACTCTGTACGTTTTGCACTTTTATTTTTGTACATCACATTTTTGTCTACATTTCTTTCTATATTACATACAATTTTTCTTTCAACTTCCTTGAATTTGGATATGAATAATTGTAATAACCCATAAAATTTTAAATACGCATTTGATTTGGACAGAGATAGTACTTCTCAAAGACGTTGAGTATGCAGCATTCGATCAAGTAATGACCATTTACGAAGTACAATTACCACACGTTAAGTGTCTAAAAACATTTACTCGACCTACTTCTGCATCATACTTGTTGTTGTTATCTTCAGTCCGGAGACTGGTTTGTTTCAGCTCTCCACAATACCCTATCCTGAGCAAGCCTCTTCATCTCCACATAAGAACGGCAACCTACATCTGTCTGAATCTGCTTACTGTATCCATCTCTTGGTCTTCCCTCCAACGCTAAATTCACAATTCCTTGATGTCTAACTATGTGCCCTGCCAATCTATCCCTTCTTTTAGTGAAGGTACGCCAGAAATTTCTTTTATCCCCAATTCTGTTCAGTACCTCCTCATTAGTTACGCGATCAACCCACCTAATCTTCAGCATTCTTCTGTAGCACCATATTTCAAAAGCCTCAATCCTCTCCCTGTCAGCACTGTTTATCGTCCATGTTTCACCCCATACAAGGCAACACTCCATACAAATGCCTTCAGAAAGGACTTCCTTAGGCTTAAATCAATATTGGATGTTAACAAATTTCTGTTTTTCAAAAACGCTTTTCTACCCATTGCCATTCTGCATTTTATATCCTCTGTACTGCGACCATCATTTGTTATTTTACTGCCCAAGTAACAATACTCATCTACCTCCTTTATTGCTTCGTTACCTAATCTAATTCCTTCACCATCGCCTGATTTTCTCAGAGTGCACTCCATTACCCTAGTTTTGCTCTTGTTAATGTTCATCTTATATGCACCTTTCAGCACACTGTTCATTCCGTTCAATTGCCCTTCCAGGTCCTTTGCTGTATCTGACAGAATTACTATGTCGTCAGCGAAACGCAATGTTTTTAATTCTTCCCCCTGAACTTTAATTCCTTCACCAAATTTCTCCTTGCTTTCCTTTATAGCTTGTTCAGTGTCCAAATTGAATAACATTGGACAAAGGCTACAACCCAGTCTTACTTCCTTTCCAACCACTGCATCCCTTTCATGTCCTTCAACTCTGACAACCGCTGTCTGTTTTTTGTACAAGTTGTATATAACCTTATGCTCCCTATATTTTACTCCTGCTTGCATTAGAACTTGAAAGAGTTTATTCCAATCAACATTGTCAAAAGCCTTCTCCAAATCTACAAAAGCTAGAAATGTAGGTTTGCCTTTTATCAATCTATCTTCTAGTTTAAGCCATAAAGTGAGTATTGCCTCCCGTGTTCTTACATTTCTCCTGAACCCAAACTGATCTTCCCCGAGGTCGGCTTCTACCAGCTTTTCCATCCTTCTGTAAATAATTCGTGTTAATATTTTGCAGCCATGACTTATTAAACTGATGGTTCTGTAGTTTTCACACCTGTCTGCGCCTGCTTTCTTTGGAATTGGGATTATAACATTTTTCTTAAAGTCTGAGGGTACTTCACATGTCTCATACATCTTACACGCCAGGTGAAACAATTTTGTCATGGCTGGTTCTCCCAGAGACTTCAGTAGCTCTGAGGGAATATCATCTACTCCTGGTCTTTCAGTGCTCTATCAAATTCATCTCTCAGTATAGTATCTCCTATTTCATCCTCATCCACCTCTTCTCCCCTTTCTACAATATTGCCGCTAAGTTCATTTCCTTCATAGAGCCTCTCTATATACTCTTTCCGCCTTTCAGCTTTCCCTTTGCTGAGAACTGGTTTTCCATCAGAGTCCTTGATATTCATAGAACTGTTTTACTTATATGTGGTAATTACCTGTTATATGCCTACTCATTCATTCAGCTCAAATTAGTATTTTTAGTAATTTATATGCAAATAAAATATAAGTACTTGACATGCACAAAAGTACGTTTCTCCGTTTTAGAGAATTATTTGTAAGAGGAAACCTAAACAAAAACAAACGCTCATGATTTCTTATTTCTCCATGAAAATACTATATGGTGTACAAGTAATGACTGATCTATGAAATGTAACATTCTTTCCGTCTTCGTCTTTGCTTCCGTTCTGTTACAATTAAAAGCAGCACACGAACGAACAATTTTTACGCACGATTGCCCTGCAAATGGCGGCTTCTGTCACGTTCAAAGTAGGGACGCGACACAAGCGCCACCGAGCGGTCTAGTTATTATTTACTAAGTCTATGGTTGCTACTTGCGACTCTTTTTTCACTGAAACCGCAGGTAGAGTCTATAGTCTTCCCAACACAAAGATTTTAGTACAAACTTCAACCAACAGAGGGCAGAGTTCAAACTGCTTCTTGCTACTCTTAGTTGCGAGTTGCTACTAGTGCTGGAAACGGAGCGGTTGTTCTGGAGGCGGAGATTTCGCGCCATTTCATTCGGTGCCTCCGGCTACCTCCGGTTGGATGTGTCGAATCGAACAGACGCCATTTTGGAGATAAATCTTGCCATATTTATTTGAATAGGCGGTGTATTTTGCGTAGTACGAAAAGATGCTGTTTCCCAGCAGCAGTTTCATAAATATAAACCAAAATCGCAGTTTTCTAATACGAGTTTGTTATAATAAAAGTTGTTTAAATGTACAATTATTTATAATAGTTTCACGATGGCCTTATAAGACTCAAGAAGTACAAAAACTTAGATCGCTTGTAGTTGAGTGTAGTATAGGTCAGGTAGTAGCGTATTAGTTTGTCGTACAAAAGGTCCTATAGTGCCAACATTTTAATTCTCTGTAACTGTTCAAACTTTCTTTTTCTTTCTTTCTTCTACTACAAAAGTTTATTCTTATTTGAGGTAATACATTTGTACATGTCATATATTTAACAAGTGGTGTTCTATTAGCTTTCTGTCAAAAACTCTCGAATATGTTAATGTATATACATTGTCCCTCCGTCTTCATATTAATTTGTCTCTGTTTTATGATATCAATGTGAAGATAGTGAATACAGTGTAATGTCATGACCGCATAACTGGAGACAAGCGTCTATACATAGCAATATTAAAACCGAAAGTATCACATTGCAAGCTAGTGTTGACTGTTACGTTGTCGAATAGTCTGTCCACAAAAATAATTAAAAAATTGTATGTAAGCGCCAAAGAACGGAGTGGTGATAGTGTTCTGTTTTATCACAGTCTTTTCGCTTTGCTTGTGTTTTACTGTAAAATTTCGAAAGAAAGCTTTGCAGCTACCTCGGCATGTCTTCCACAATTACGAATGTTTTCATTGTGGAAGTAATGAATTGTGTCATATTGTTTTGCACTTGGTACTGCAGGAATGTTTATGAAATCTTTTTAAATTGTCTTGAAGATTAGATGTTCCTCTAACCGCGAGTTACAGTCGTCCACACATGCAGCCTTTTGGCATCGTCATTCGTGCTCTCAAAGAGCTACCATACTTCTGGCCAGCGATATTCCGTCGGAGTGCATGCGTCAGATGCGCCGTAGACCATAAATAATGGGATGCGCCATGTGACCAGCGATATTCCGTCGTGCCTCCGTTTCCTACGGCCAGCCTCCGATTAAGCTGGCGACTCCTACGGTAATACTGGAGATCACTGGATGTGACGCACTAGTCACACCTTTGATTTACCCGCAAGTTAACCGAATCTGCAGACCAGCACTACTTGCTTTTTTTAGTTGCTACTGCGCTTCTAAACTGCGACATAAATCGCACTCAGAATCCGTAAGTTGCGACTGTGAAAAATTCTACTTCTAAATCACTGTGACTCTTAACAGGTACGTGATTTTCGACCCAAGATCTTGTGACAGCGAGTTTAGACGATAAACATAATCAGACAGTAATACCAGATGTTGAAAGTGAGGTTATGATTGGCGATCTGTTATGTAGGAAGTTACAGTTTAATACAGAAATTGAGAAAACAAAGCGAAATGTTATTGACAGCCAAATAAAACTCTGCATTGTATGATTTTTTTTTTTAGTATATAGCCTCCAGAGTATATACTCTATTTATCCATCAAAGATATATTCATACAGCATTTATCAAACAAGATTATATGACAAGTATGTTTGCTAGAAATTATAGTTTTTTCCCAATTCTCTTCAGAAAGCTGATTATCAGTTTATAAATCTTAATGTTTTTAGTGGGCAATAGACAAGAAGCAGATTGAGGCATAAGGTAACCCATTTTTGTCAAAGATTCCAAAAACACTGAACGTTCACTTTCATATTTTGGACACGAAAGCAGAATGTGGTTAACGTCTTCATCAGTCACAAAATCACAGTCACAGGCAGATGAGTTATATATGTGCATTTTATGTAGATGAACAGGGAAAGATGCATGGTTAAATCGGAGTCGGATAATGTTAGAAATCGAAGAGCGGGCCAAATAGGTTCTCGCAAACCATGGTCTTGCTGGAATTTCAGGCTGTATGGCCGCATAATATCCACCTTTAAATTGTTGGGTCACATTCCACATTTCTTACCATCGTGTTTTTGCAAGACTCTTAACCTCCCTTAAGAAGTCAGTGTATGGCAGTTTCAAATCTATAATGTTTCCTGAAGTAATAGCTTGTTTCACTAATTTCTCAACTGCCTCATTATGATATATACCATAGTGGGAACGAACCCATAACAATGTTATATTTTGCCCTCTCTGTTTGCAGTGTATATATCCATGTATCACCTCCAATATATAATGAGTAGTTGTTTTATTCCACCTATGGTATTGAATCTTTTTAAGGACAGTCTGAGAGTCGGTCACAATTAGTATATTACGAAAGGAGGTAGAAGCGACAAACCTTATAGCTCGTAGGATTGCTACAGTCTCTGCCGTAAAAATTGAAGCGCTCTTCGGGAATCTATATATTTTACTTAAATGGATCTGTGAGCATATAAAAGCACATATTGTATACTCCTCTTGAGGAAATTTAGATCCATCAGTATAGATACAAATATAGTCATACCACTGAGCTTCAACTAGACGATTGAACCTGTGTTTTACATCAAAATTCTCTGAACTGTCCAGAGAATAATAATATATTTGGCAGTTGAGTGTATCGAAATCATAATCAAACATAGGCAGATCTGCAGAACAAATTATAGAAGGAACGTCGTGAGACCAGGTGTCATAGCTGAAGTAAACTGCTGATTTTTTATTTCTTCTATTAGAATTAGTGGATTGTCGGTAAATGATGCCTATACTCTTATCGATGGAACTATCCATAAAGGCCATACCTTGCAAATAAAATTTATTCGCTAACATCTGTCGCCGGATGTTCAAGGCATTTCTCCTGCCTCTATAGGGCATTGGTGGGTGTTAAATGCATTGCTCCAAGACAGGTGCAAATGGCTCTGTATTGTAGGATATCTAATTCGGTGAGGTGTATCTTAGGTGAATTGTGATATATAATACATCCGTAATCCAGTCGTGATCGAATAATCCCTCAGTACAGGTTGAGTAAACTACTCTGGTGTGCTCCCCACCACACTCGAGTGATTGAACGAAGTAAATTTAGACCTTTTTCACACTTAGTATCAATAGGCTGTATGTGAGGACCCCAACTTGACCTTGAATCAAACGTCATTCCTAGAAATGGAGCATGTGATTTAATTTGGAAGGTATACTTTCCACATATAATATGATCATCTATGTATGTAATATTTGACTTGAAAAATGGGAGGATCACTGATGTTTCACTCGAAATATCCAACCCGTTGGCAAACAACCATTCATCGACATGTTCTATGTTAGCAAGTAATTCTGTTTTGTCTTGTAGGTATGTATCTGCTGTTGAATAAGCACATTTATCATCTTTGTATTGGAGTATTTTTGTAGGAAGAGTAATTGCGATTTCTAGATCGTATGTATATAAATTATACAAAAGTGGGCTCAAAATAGCTCCCTGTGGCAAACCCTGAGAGACAAGGAAAGGACCTACCATATTTCCTTCGTATCGGATATATATCCTTCTTTGAGCAACCAGGGTACTGATACCATAAATCATCTTCAAAGGTATTGCTATTCCTGCTAGCTTATTCAAGAGAACTGGAACCTGAACATGGTCATAAGCTCCTTTAACATCAAAAAATGCAGTAACAACGGTTTTTTCGCTTGAATAGCCGATGAGATATCCACAGCAAGTGTAAAAAGATTGTCTATAATACCTTTTCCTTTTCTAAATCCATACTGACTTCGAGGCATCAAATTATTATATTCGAACCACCATTCCAGTCGCCTTTTTATCATTCGCTCCAGAGTTTTTGCCAAACATGAAGACAATGCTATAGGTCGATAGCTGGAGGCCATATTTGGATCCTTTGTACTTTTCAAGATTGGAATAATAACCTGTGTTGTCCATCTTCCAATTAAATCCTGTTGCATCCAATATTGATTAAAAATGAACAAAAGTAAATCTTTTGCTTCTGTAGGGAGGTTTGCAAGCATAGAATAAGTAATAAAATCAATTCCAGGACAGCTATCACTCGATGAATTCAAAGCATCATAGAGTTCTCCTTTCAAGAAAGGACGAAGCAGGATATCTTTATAGTCTTCTGAGGCAGGTGGTGGGTGAAATTGGAATGGGACAGTAGGAGGAGCAAGCATATTAATAAAATCCTCTATCCATTCAGTGGAAATCGGAAGAGGAGACAGTGTATGGTTATTTCTAAAAGCTTTTGTTTTATACAAAATATCTGTCATACTGGTTGATTTATCTAGTGAGGAACAGAATTTAATCCAACTGTCCTTTTTTATTTTCTTCAAATATTTTTTTAACTCATGCAGTTATTTTTTCACTTCCAGGTAGTTCTCCAAATTAGGATTTAAACGATAGTTTTTCAGGGCAAGCCTGCGTTTTGCAACTGCTTTAGAATATTCTGGATTCCACCACGGAGGAGAACGTAGTTTAATAATAGTAACATCTTTTTTCTTTGGCATACTAACTTTTGTAGCATCGTCTATATCACTTGTTAAAGCCTGGTATACATCTCGTTCGCATATATTATGTCTCATGATATCTAAATTTCACGAGGTTACTTTCTTCAATAACGTTCATCAGCACTTTGCCATTCCTGTTGGTAATATCTCCTCCCTACGCAACATGATGGGCATTTAGATCTCCTCCTATAATGAAGGGTGGTGTCAGCTGATGTAGTATAAACCTCCAGTCCTCTTCCACCACATTTAGTTGCGGAGCTTTATATACCGAGAGAACCGTGAAGCTTTTTAGAGCAGACTGCATTCGCACAGCAACTACTACAATGTTGGTGTCTCTCACAATGAATGGGAATAATTGATGTGACAAAGTATGTTTAATCAGGATGGCCACTCCACCTTTCCCATAAAAACGGTCCTCCCTTATTAAGTTATAATTTTTAAAGTGGACATTATGCTGGTGCTGAAATCAGGTTTCACTAAACAGGACAATATCTGGTTGACTGATGAATAGTTCTCTTATTAAACTCTCTCTGTTGGCATTAGCTGATCGTGCATTTCATTGAAGTACTTTTACTGGTTTCATGATTACAGTTGTTAAAAAAATTGTCTTTGCCTGTTAAGGTTGTATAAAATTGGTCTAGATTGTATTATTTATTTTTGTTGAGATAAAATTGTGGAAACCATCGTATATATATGTTTTGGATCTAAAACATCTTTGTTTTGTAGAGGTGAGCTGTGTGATGAGACTTAAACTACCGAGGAGAAGGTGTGCAATGTTGTAAAACAATTAAAGAACAAAAACTCAGCAGGTATGGACGAAATTCCAATGTGTGTGCTGAAATAATGCATAAATAACATCAAAGCGCCACCGGCAGAAATCATAAATGAATCCTTCAAAACTGGTTGCTTCCTGACTACGTGAAGCATGCAAAAATTTTACCAGCTTACAAGAAAGGTGACATAGAAAACATCGAGAACTACAGGCCAATAGCCCTACTGTCATCCTTCTCTAAAGTAATAGAGAGAGAGTCTACCGCAGGAATTGGAACACCTGACAACTGTATTTCGAAAAAATGGGTACTCAGTGGCAGATTCTACGCCTAACCACTACATCACAACCTGTGGAAACGGATGAAAACACGAGGGAGGATGTAGGCACTGCGTTCCTTCCATATACCGGCGCACTCTCGGGGAAGGTCGCCCGCACTTTGAAAAAACACCAGGATGGAACTGTTTTTTTTTTTTTTTTTTTTTTTTTTTTTGGTCTGCCGAATAAAATTCGTGCACTGGTGGGGAGCGCCAAAGATGATCTCGGTTTGAGGAAGACCGGCGTGTACCAGATTCCGTGTCAGTGTGGAAAGTCATATATTGGACAGACGATGCGTACCGTCGAGGATCGATGCGTTGAACACCAGAGGCACACACGATTGATGTATCCGAGGAAGTCGGCGGTCGCTGAACATTGTTTGTCGGAGAATCGTGCGATGGAGTATGAACGAACTAGGATTCTGGTACAGACGTCGAGATACTGGGACTGCGTCGTTAGAGAGGCCATTGAAATTCGCACAAGTGACGACCTCATAAACCGTGACTGTGGCTATAATCTTAGCAAAGCTTGGGAACCAGCGATTGGGTTAATTAAGAGTAAATCTAGCAAACGTAACGAAGTGACGACCACGGCGGACAGAGCCCTCACACCGAAGGCAGTTCAGACGCCGCCGCAATCAGTTCCGCTGCGCGGCCACGGCGAGGGGCGTGGACCGCGGAGGGGTCGCTCCGCGGGCCGAGGGTATTTAAATCGCCTGCTACTGGGCTAGAACCCAGTTGCTTTCGAGCAGCCGTAGCGTGCGGATCTCCGTGCCGGTGCTTTTCCAGGAGCTCAGTCCATCAGTTCACCTGATAATGGCGACATGTATGATCGCCGAAATATTGTGCCCGTTGGACACTATAGACCGGCCATACACCAATGGATATTTTGATTATCAAATACGCCGGGACAAACTGAAGAGTCTCTCTCTTACTATTTCCGTAATATCTTTCCGCGTCCTACTGGCTTCTTATCAGTTCACTCGTGTGTAAGGATTGCGTGAAATTTAGTGGCCCCTTACGGGTATTGGAAGTGAAACAGAGTGCACATGGTTATGAATATCGTAACTTGGCAGATTCGGCTTTTCTTCCTGGTTGTACATGTGCTGTATTTCATATCGCAGTCTTCTGTGACAGTAAGTGTCGCAGCTACATGCTTGTGAATGATTGTGTCCCATGTCCTACCAATCCTCTTGTTTATTATGTTTTACAGCCTTGTTTTTGCTTATCTGACCCCTCTTGGTATGTGAACAAAATTAGTACTTAGTAAATTACAGTGGGACGCACTTTTATTGTGTATTTAAAATCGGTGTTGCTCCCATTTCCATGTGAACTGGCAATAAACCAGCTTAGTTAAATTTTCCCTTGTTTGTAATTTAACCTCAGATCCGTTTTATTATTATGGTTTCCCTCTGCTTCCCAGAGGAAACTTCATGTATTCCGTTGCGCAAATCTCTTATCTTGGATCCCTTTTGCTTGGACTTGTTAGTTTTAAATAACTGCAGCTCTTTTATCTGAGTTTTCCAACCAGGATTCGTTATTTAAAATTTAACAAACGTCTTTCATCTGGCAGTTCCCTGTCAGGATCAGTTATTTGAAATTAACAAGCCGCTTTTAATGTAACAAAAAAAACCTACTGGGAATGTAAATGAACTAGAGATAAGAAAAACTGTATAAATATGTAAATGTAAATGAACTGACAACATCCATACATTTTAAAATGTCTGTGTATGGCTATAATAAATAAATAAAAAATAAATAAAACTCAATTGAGATAAATATTTAAGTTGTAACGAAACATTTGCAATTTACCACTAAACCAAAATATAATAATAAAATAAAGATTAATAAGATAAATTTGAATGCAAACCATGTAATCGTCGACTACAATATGAAAATAGGTTAACTTCCGATGTCAGCAGACGACAGTTCAATCAAAACAATCTTCTTGTGAAAGATAATGTAACGTTGACATGAGGTGACGGTCCGGTGACGGACAGTGTCCAAGCCGCCATTAGAAATACATTTTGGAACACATTCTGATCATAAACTTCGACAAAACGCAAAATATGCATAAAAATGAAGGAAAATGGCGAACTAACTGGAGCGGTGACTGCAGCTAACAGCTACTAGCTCGCCCATCGCAGTGAACCCACTAGTAACTAATTTAGAATTGGCCCTATTTCTTTATCGCTATAATTAGCGTGCTTTGATAATAGCGTAGTGTTGGAAACAGAGCGGTTGTTGCAGAGGCGGAGATTTCACGCCATTTCACTCGGAGCCTCCGGCTATCTCCGTGTGGTGATGTCAAATCGAGTAGACGCCATTTTGAAGATAAATCTTGCTGTATTTGTTTGATTTGGCAGTGTATTTCTCGTAGCTCGAAAAGATGCTGTTTTCCAGCATCCTGTCCATAAACATTAACCAAAATCGAAGTGTTATAATACGAGTTTCTTATAATAAAAGCTGTGTAAGTGTACAATTATTGATAAAAGTTTCATGATGGCCTTATAAAACTCATGAAGTACAAAAACTTAGATCGCCTCTCGTTGAGTGCATTATAGGTCAGGTAGTAGTGTGTTAGTTTGTAGAGTAGAAGGTCCTGTGTTCGATTCCCAACAAGTGTGAATGTTTTAATTCTACGTAATTTTAAAAATTTCTGTTTCTTTCTTACTTCTATTCAAAAAGTTTATTATTATTTGAGGTAATACATTTGTGCATGTCATATATTTAACAAGTAGTGTTCTTATAGCTTTCTGTCAAAAACTCTCGAATTTATTAATGTATACACAGTGTCATTCTGTCTTCATTTAAATTTGTCTCTTGTTTTGTGATATTAGTTTGAAGATAGTGACCACAGAGTAATGTCATGATGGTGTAACTGGAGACAAGCATCTATACACAATAATATTTCCGGCTGCGGTGGCCAAGATGTCTGTGGTGCACTAGTCACATTCAACATGGCCACTACGGTTGGGTGTTCGAATCCCCCCTCGGTCATGGATATTTGTGAAGTCCTTAGTAGTAGCTAGTTCTTAAGTAGTTTGTAAGTTTAGGGACTGATGAGCCGGCAGTTAAGTCCCATAAGCTCTACAAACATTTGAACAATAATATTAAAACTGAAAGTATCACATTGCAAGCTACTGTAGACCTTTTATGTTGTCGAATACTCTGTCCACAAAATAATTCAGAAACTGTATATATGCGCCAAAGAACGGAATGGTGTCAGTGTTCTATCATCGTTTTCATTTTTTCTTTCTTTCTTTTTTTTTTTTTTTTTGCCACCTTGATTGTGCTAGTTTTAATGTAAAATGTCTAAATGTCGAAGGAAAGCTTTGCAGCTACCTCGGCATGTCTTCCACAATTATGCTTTCATTGTGGAAATCATGAAATATGTCTAGGTTGAAGCTATCGTTTCTGTTTTATTTATTTATTTATTTTTATCGACACCTTCTTTGCCATTCTTAACCACTTTCATATTGTTTTGCCCTTGGTACTGCAGGAATCTTTATGAAATCTTTTTAAATAGTCTCGAAGATTAGATGTTCCTCTACTTGTGGCATACACTCGTCCACACAACTTACATGTAGCCTTTTGTCATCGTCATACGCGCTCTCAAAGAACTACCACACACCGGATCTACATTTTAACGTAACAGGAAAAATTATTTTATGATTAAAAATGAAATTTTTACTCAGATAAAGACTTCACACAAGAAAATTTTGCGAACATTAATTAGCTTCAAAATACCTGCTTCTATGTGTAGTACAAAAATATGAAAGGAAACGTTCCCGCAAGTTCTAAACAACCGCCTCATTTGGTTTGCCTTTACAGTAGTACCAGAAATGCCCTTGTGGAGCGCATTCGTCAGATGCGCCTTCTGGCCAGCGATATTCCGATGCGCTTCCATTTCCTCTGGCCAGCCTCCGATTAGCCTTGTGCCTCCTACGGTAATACCGGAGATCACCGAATGTGTCGCACTAGTCGCACTTTCGATTTACCCAACAGTTAACCGCTTCTGCAGACCAGCACTATAATAGCGGAATCATTCTAGTGCAACCGTTCAAACGACAGACGGCTGCCATTAATGCAACTTGTTATCAACCTATTACAAGTTCGTTTATCGTTTAAAACGGGCTTAATGCCGTATTTGTGTATTTATGCTTACTTTCTACAAACAATGTGCATTTTAATTGCTCATCAAATTAAAGATCTTTCCAAAATATGTGCTTTTAAGTATGGTGTCTTGGGTAACAGTGATAGACAGCGGAATGGAGAACAAAGTTTTTTCATGAGTATACTGTAGTTAATTTGCGTATTTTATGATGTTCTTATACAGTGTATGCTTAATATTTGTGTGTGATTAAACAGGTGTTATTGAGTGATTACTGAAGGGAGCTTTGTAGATACACGACAGACTATTTAATTCTACAAATGCGGAAAATAATTGTGGTGCTGGAAGTGTATTCAGATTCTAGAATTGGCATTTTCATTTCACATAAGCACTTGCCACGTGGATTTTGGAAAGGATGTGACAAGATTCATGTTGTAATTTCTGATTGAGTGTATCTGTTAATTAAGAAAATGAACTGTATTACAGTAACTGTCAGTACAGTAGTACAAAGCATAACCTCAAAAAATCGATATAAATTAAAAAGTTGTCGTATTTAACTGTGGTCAAGTGTAGATAGCTATATTAGGTTTGAAATAAGTGTCCATTACATTGTAAATAGTATCCAGAACATTACGTCAGAACAGTGAACTTTTATTGATGAGATATCAAATTTGAAGAGATGACACGTAATGGTCAGATGTCAAATATCACAGTGACACTTATTGTATCACTTGGTCAAGGAGTGCGTTTGTAATATTGATATCAGAGTTTCTTAAAGAGCTTGATAAGCAGATCCCAATAGAAAATTACTTTTTTTTTTTAAATTCGTAAATGGTTCAGTAAAGGCCAATTCACACTGTCCGTCACGTCAACGTCACGTCACGGAACCGTCACGTCAAGTTGTATTCACACTGTCCGTCCGTGTCCGTCACGTCAATTCGTCCATCTCAATACGCGATGTTGAAAGTGAGGTTATGAGTGGCGATCTGTTATGTAGAAAGTCATAGTTTAATACTAGAAAGGGGGAACAACAACGCTAAATGTTACTAACAGCCAAAGAAAACTTTACAGTGTATGTTTTTGGCCAACTTACTGGGAACTGAAACAAAATTTCAAAACATCGACATCTATTTTCAAGCGAAAAAATAAACATATGAAGACATCAAACCATACTTGTAAGAGCATAAATAGCGCCTGTATACTTTAACCATTACGATTTGCTCGCTGACATTGTTAATACCGTCGTAAATAACTGAATTTTTGTCTTTCATTAGAACTGACATTTTCATTTAAAGTGTTATTTAATGAAAAATGCGTAATCAAATTACAATCTTATTCAAACAAACAGTTTGCTTCAGTCGTTTCTGTTACATTATTACGTAACATAAACTATTGTTTGGTTTCAGACATTCGACCTCGATTTTAGGGGGACACTCAATTGACAAAAATGTTTAAGTCGTCATGAAACATTTGAGATTTACCCCTAAAACGAGGTACAACAACAACACAAAGATGAATAAGACACATTTGCATATAAACAGTGCAATAGTCGACTGCAACATGTAATTCGCGTGACGAAAATAGGTTAACTTCCGATGTTAGCAGACGACCGTTCCGTCAAAACATTCTTCTCGAGAAAGCTTGACGGACGTTGACGTGACGTGACGGTCCGGTGACGGACAGTGTGAATGCCGCCATTAGAAATACATTGCGGAATCTTCTGACGGACGGTGACGTGACGTGACGTGACGGACAGTGTGAATTGGCCTTTATAGAGGTTTGTTTACATGTGCTACTTGGTTTATACCTGTCTTTAATATATGAGTGTTGTTTATACACAAAATACATTTCCAAACAACAACATTTACAATTTACTTCCCTCTTAGTCTTATATCAATTCTAAAACGATAACCTAAATGACAACACCAATGCCTGTTCGAAAAATCTCAGCTCATGCCATGTTGGCAGCCATGCAACCAGGATTCAGGAGCGAGTGGAAACGGCTATGATAGCACCATTTCTATATAATCCGTAATGCCACATGTTATGGTGCCATTTCTGTGGGTAGTGTCAACGTACCCTTATGATGCTTTCCCACCAACTTTGAACTATACAGAACAAGTGAGCGCACACGTGATACACAAACTGTAGACTGCAGGTTAGTGTTTGAAGAGCCCTGAAAACATGCACGGCATGTGACATCATCTTCACAGCACATGCACAGTAGTGCCTTCACTGCTGCTGCAGGATCTGCATCCATGCAGCTCTTCGAACGAACCTAGGCCTACCCAGTCACAAGTCTGAGGCGATTTTCCATAACCATGCAACTTGATCATAAGCCATTTGTGAGGTCAGTGTCAAAAGCCTTCTGGAAGTCTAGAAACATGGAATCAACTTGAGATCCCTGGTCGATTGCACTCATCACTTTGTGTCAGTAAAGAGCTAGTTGTGTTTCACACAAACGATATTTTCTAAATACGTGTTGACCTTTGGTCAATAGATCATCCTGTTCGAGATAATTCATAACATTTGAATACAGGGTATGTTCCAAAACCTTACTGCAAACTGACATCAATTAAATAGGCCTGTAGTTTAGTGGGTTAATCCTACTGTCTTTCTTAAATATTGGTGTGACCTGTACAACTTTCCAGTCTCTTGGTACAGATCCTATCACATCAGCATAATCAAACAGAAATCTAATGGGTATACAGTCCAGACTAGAAGACTTGTTTTTGTTAAGGGATTTCAGTTGCTTGACTACTCCGATAATATCTAATTCTACATTATTCATTCTGGCCTCTTTTCGAAATTAGAAATCTGGATTATTGTTTTCGTCTTCTTTGATGAATGAGTTTCGTAAATCTGTGTTTCGTAACTGCTTTACTAGCGCTATCATCAGCGGGATCGCCATTTCTATCACACAGTAAGGGTATTGTTTCTGTTTTGCCTCTAGTATATTTGACATATGACAAAAATCTCTTTTCGTTCTCAGTCAAATTTCTAGAAAGGGTTTAATTGTGGAAAGTATTGTAAGCATCTCGCAAAATTTCGAGCTTCTTTGTTGAATCGCAAATCCTGGGTTTTTTGTGTTCATTTAAATTTTGCATGCCTCTTTCGCTGTTTTGTCAACAGTGTCCTGACCTGTTTTGTGTACCAAGGGGGATCATCATCTTCTTTTATTAATTTATTTGGTATAAAACTGCCAATTGCTGTCGATAATACTTCTTTTAATTTGAGCCACATCTGGTCTACACTCACGTTTATGGTTTGGAATGAGCTGAAACTGTCTTTCAAGAAGTAGTTTAGTGTATTTATATCTGCTTTTATGAACAAATATACTGAACTTAAAACTGCAAGGAAAATCGCAGTTTATTTTCCAGCTGTTGGTAACAGTATGTGCTTTCAAAATGAAACTTGCTCTCTTTAAAAAGCAACTGTTGAAAGGCGACATTACCCATTTTCCTACTTGCAAGACAATTTCTTCAGAGAAACATGCTGTGTTAGGAAGAAAATTTTCTTGCGACATTGATAAAGTAATTGAAGGATTCAAGAAGAGATTTGCTCTGTCAGAAGAGGAGGAAATAATGTTGGACGTGGTTGTAGATCTTTTTTCTGTACTTCCAGAAGAGATACCTGGGGACTTAAAATGGAAGTCAAAAGAAATTCAGTGTTCTCCAATGTATAAAACCAAGCACAGCGAATGTGAACTTCTTGATTTCAATAAAAACTTGGAGAAAAGTAAAGTCAGTAACCTGCAAGATGCAGCAATAAAAGCGTTCAGCATGTTTGGCAATACTAACATATGTGAACAAACATTCTCTGCTCTCAAATAAAAGCACGTTCCGCTCTTTTTTAACTGACGAAAATTTGGAACACTTACCGGTACTGAAAACTTCAACAACGAGTATGACTCCAGACTTTGAAAAACTTATAGCTGACATAAAATGGAACATCTCACATTAAATGTTTTATTCAGTCTACCATTTTTGTACTGTTTTCATATAAATAATAATTTGTCATTCTAGTACACTAATAAAACATTCATTATTCACTATTATTTATTGTCTTTTAATAAAAATATTTTGTAAAAATTGTATTTACTCAAGACTTCAAAAATAAATTTTATGTAGTTTCAACAAGTGTAATATTTTTGGTCGTTCTTTATGCTATGTGGACTGCATTATTTCTCATTAGGCCAGGCGCCGTTACTTTAAATGTCTGATGTGACTGCATTTAGTGCCAGTTAGAAGTTATTTACAGTGAGATTTCACCACTAAGTGAAAGAACAATAGTCCTTCTTTGTTACAGTAAATTGGAAAAATTAATCAATATTTAAAGTGAATGGAAACTTAGGATTCCATTATCTCAATCATGACATTTGACTTTTGGTCTAGTGATGCATAAAATCGTCTAGTATTAACATCTACATAGAAGATCACCAATTTTATATCACAATTCAATTAAAATGTATAATACATTAAAAATTAATAATTGGAATAATTTTGATTGCTTTTTATTAATTTTGAAGACTATTTTTAACACAATTGACCAATAATTTTACTATGGCCCACACTCTAAATTACAGGTTTTGTTTGGCCCGTCACTACTTTTGAGTAGTGCATCTCTAATCTAAAACCTCCTAAAGGTACTATTGCAACTTTGTGCTGTGTTTACCTGCACAACTTATTAAGAAGAAATCAAGAAGCTGGACTAATTTTTTCACCACCAGGCAGTTTGGATTCTGGAAACGTTGACAGAGGGACTGTAGAACGTGGGACATGGAGAGACCACCCAACACTGGCGTCGTTAAGAAGGATCGATAGAAATGTTGCCGAAGACGCCAAAGCAGGTGCAAAATGATTTTGCAGCATATTTTGACACTGCAGGAGGACAAGTTGTGTGACTTGTTTGGTTAGGGACAGTTCTGAGACAATTTAATTCTTCATTTTTATGTTAATAAATATTTGTGATAAAAACTAATGTAATATAAATATGCCATAACTTACCTAAAATGTGGATGAACTCATCCTTGGTTTATTTAAATCCTACAAGAAGAGTAACTACTAGGGATGGGACTTCAAGGTGCGGAGACTTAAGGTAACTGAGAATTTCTCGAGCTGCCGGTGCTCAAGTAATTCTCGAAAAGCTCACGAGAAAGGGCGTGGCGTTATGACGTGTGTCACTTGGCTGGGGCAACACACGCCCGGTTGTTCGAGCTGAGCGCTGACACTGACAGGCAATGCTCGCTGTGATTGTGACTCAAATATGGATACACGAAAACGAAAGTCGTGGAAATGGCAGCGCTTTGTGAAGAATGGAAATACGTATATTGCAACATGTCTTTTTAAAACTCCATAACACATGTGTCCATGAATACAGAAGGGCATTCTTCTAATAATGAAAGTCACATAAAATACCCAAGGCTTTATATATGTTATCCATTCATACTTATGAAAGCGAAATTTGCTAAAAAAAAGGTGTATAGTTCTGGAAACACTCCACCAGTATTGGAAAACTTTAATTTAGCTCCTATGGCATACAACATGCATCAACACTGACACTTTCCAACTTTGGACAGTATGAGGACAGAACAACAAACAGTTGGTATTGTAGTTATAAATTGTGGAAGCTGTGTGCAGAAAATACCAGAGCTTTGAGCTGAAATCATAAAGTCTGAAGTACAAGTAAAAATCGTCAATACTGTTAAGTTCTGCCAATTTTTTTTCCACAATAACTGAATGTATGCAAGCAGTTTTTCGGTGTAATATATTTTATATTTTTCTTTATTGTTATTTTACACTAGCATATACTCGCCAGTAGGTTGGCAGCAGCATTAAATGCTGCTCTTCAGCCAAGAGACATAAAACATGGGCATGAAGACATAAAACAAGAAATGGAGTTAAAACAATGGTGAATTAAAATATAGATAAGATGACAGACTTGAAGAATTTGCAGTGTTGACAGATGAATAAAACATACATACTCAATTAAAATAATGATCCCCAGTGATGTGAAAAAACATGCATTATAACACCAACACAAGGCAATGAACGCCCAGAGACGTTGTATAAAACAGAACGAGGCGACACTTGTCTGGAAATGGCAGACACTGATAAAACACACTGTAGCACTTTGTACACTATGCTGCTACACTGGATGATGCACTGTTAAAACTGATGGCGCAGGAGCCCACATGGCACATGGTAGGGATGGGGGAGGGTGGGAAGAGTGGGGGAGGAGGTAGGAGAGAGGATGGAGGAGGTGTAGGGACTCCAGGGTGGGAAGCAAATAGCCAAGTGGGAGGAGGGAGAGGGGACACTTCATCCATGGGAGGAGATCAGGGTTGGTAGGATGGGTATATTTCATGATGGAGGGCACATCCGCGAGGGGGAGGTGGTGGAAGTCATCCTGGGAAAAGATGTGGAGAGAGTGGAAGGAGGGAAGGGAGGGATGCAGTAGTATAGGCATGGCAGAGGTCCGGGATTGATGAGGAAGGGCTATATGAGAGGGTTGTGGGAGTCTATCTTATGTTTAGTGTAACGGATCCAGATGTGTTCGATGTATTGGAAAGAAGACGAGGTCATATAGGATCCAAGTGTGGGAGGGGGGAGAGATTCGATAGGTGAGGCAGAGGGTGTGGCATTCTAGGATTTGTAGGGTTTTGTGGTAGGATGGGGGAGTGGAAATCCAGGTGGGATGGACTCTGCAGAGGATGGGGCACATGAGGGAACAGTAAGTGCATAGGGTGGTGGAGGGGCTGAGACCCCATATCCAGCTGATAAGGAGTAGGAGGAGATTGAGGCAGAAGACGGCTTTCTGGCAGAAAGTGTGGAGGTGTGGGGTCCAGGAGACGGAGCGATCAAGATTTAGGCCGAGGTATTTGAGAGTGGTGGTGTGGGGGATGGAACGGTTGTGGAGTGTGGGGTAGAAGTCATGGAGGTGGGAGAAAGGGGTGGTACAACCTATAATGATCGCCTGGGACTTGTTGGGGTTGACGGAAAGGAGCCACCGGTTACACCATGAGGCGAATTCGGTGAGGTGCGACTGGAGCAAAAACTAGGAACAGGGGACGAGAGTGAGGAAAGCAGTGTTGTCAACATATTGTAGGAGATAGACAGGAGGGTAGAGTTGGGGCATATCAGCGGAGTAGACGAAATAAAGGAGAGGAGAGAGGGCGGAGCCTTGAGACACCCCAGTGTAGGGGTAGAACAAACGGGAGCTGGAGTTGCAGACAGTGATATAGGAGAGGCGGTGGGTGAGGAAGGAAGCGATGAGGCGGATATAATTAACAGGGAAGGTGTAGAACTGGAGCTTGAAAATGAGACTGGAATGCTGTGCACAGTCGTAGGCTTTTTCTATGTCAAAGGATACAAAGAAAGTGATGTGCTGGGAGTTAAGCTGGACGGAGAGAAGGTGGGTGAGGCGAAGGTGCTGGTCGTTTGCAGAGAAGGAGGGTTGGAAGCCACAAATGGGGGAGGGGGTGGAACTGGTGGCTGCGGAGATGCTGATGGATACGTCGGGAGAGCATGGTTTGTAGGACCTTGCTGAACATGGAGGTGAGTCTGATGGGACGATAGGATGAGGTCTGGCTTTGGGGAACATGAAAATACGGGAGGTCTTCCACAGGTCAGGGTAAAAGCTAGTGAAAAGGACGACGTTGTAAAGGGTTGCAAGGACTGCATGGAAGGAGGGGGGCGCAGGCCCAGAGGTGTCGACAAGTCAGGTGCACATGACTGGTGGCAGTGTTGCGTTTGATGCAAAGAGTGCCAATTATGTCATGGGCAGTGATAGGCGTGTTCAATTCTGAGCGAGGAATGTGGTCCAAGTACTGGAAGCTGGGGTGAGCGGGGAGGAGGAGGTGTCGGTGTGCTCATGGACATAGGAAATGAGAGAATAGTCAAAGTTATTATTGTTGGGAATGGAAAAGACTTTGAATAGGTAGGAGGGAAAGTGTTCTGCCTTACTGGCATTGTGGGGAATAGGATGGTCATCAAGGAGAAGCGGGTAGTGGGATGAGGAGTGACTGCCAGTAAGGCGGCGGAAAGCATGCCAGTACTTGGAGGTGTTGACAGGGAGCATCTAATTTAGGCGGGTGCATGTCTAGCTCCAGTCCCTGCGTTTTACCCCGGACAAGAGGTTTCTGAGGTGTCTTTGGAGTTACCAGTAGTGTTGGAGTGTATCCTGGGCACAAGTCCAGGGGAAAGACCGGTATAGATGATGGGATTCGCATAGGAGAAGGACGGTCTGTGGAGGAAGGGTAGGATGGTGAGGGTATATAGCTGTGGTGGAGATGTGGGCATGGACCGCATCAGCAACAGCCTGGTGGACGAAAGAAGAGATGTGGTCAATGTCGGCGAGGGTGTGGAGAGGAAGAGGGTGGCTTGTGACCAAGGTGTCAATGAAGTGACAGTAGGCATCCCAGTTGGCATGGGAGTAATCATGGATAAGCTTAGGAGGGGGCCATAGGACAGTGAGTGCAGGCAGGGTGGGGGCGGTGGTCAAGGGTGAGTAGGTTAGGGGCATGGTCACTGCTTATAGGATCAAGGACTTCTGCTGTAATGGGCCCAAGGAAATTGGGAGACGCCAGTATGACGTCAGGTGTGGTGTTGCTTTCAGGTCTGCTGGTCTGGGGGAGGGGGAGGATGTCGCCCAGGAATAAGGTGGTGATGAACTGACGCCACCGCCAGAATTCAGTGGGTGGACGGAAAGAAAGGTTAAGGTCAGCGGCAATCACATAGGTTGGAAAGGGTTAGTTGATGTGGGAAGGAAAGGCATACGGGAGGGGAGTGGTACTGCGGATATAGATGGTGGCGAGAGTGACTTTAAGGAATGGGAGCCAGAGGCTGAGGATCAGGTGCTCGATGGGATCATTAAGGAGAGGTTGGAGCCAGATGGAATGATGGTGGAGGTAGCCGATCGGCACCCCGCCTCGGGTGAGGGAAGGCAGGCCATCTATGCAGTGGAGGAGGTAGGGAGTGATGCTGATATGACGACAGGGTTGAAGGAACATTTCATTGAGGAGGAAGTCATCCACATGGTAGTGGGAGAGGGTATGAATGGGTAGGTGTTTGTTGGCAGGGAAGGAGCGTAAATTCTGATAAAGGAAGGTATAAGAAGGGCTTTCCATGGGAGTCTATGGTGAAGTGGTGGGGGGTAAAGGAAGGGGGAGATGTGAACAATGGTTAGCAACGTTCTAACTGTGTATTAAACCTCAAGGTATCTAGTATGAAGCACCAGAATTCATTTAATGTTTATCTATACATTTTGTTGGTAGTGCTCCGCTTTTATTTTGTAGTGCAAACGATAAACTGACCCACGATTGACGTTTGGAATACTTTCAGTAACCTGTTTTGTTTCTTTTCTTATTTTTTTATTTTTTATTTTGAGACGCTTTATCCAGTATCACTTCGGTCGTACTTCGGCCAGTTGCAAGTAAAATGACGACGAGGGCCACCATTGCCCAAAAAGTGCGGTAAAAATTACCTTGCAATAACATTTCGTATAGATATTCCTTTTGAAGAAAAAATCAATTAATCTCATGCATAAATTTATGTAATAAAATGCATGACATCTCAGTAAGTCTTAGGTAAAATTTTGATTAAAATGTGAGGCAACAGGACAATCTCTGATAGATCCATTGATGTACTGTATCCTGTGTCAGAAGTTAAAGATCTGAGAAGCGTGAAGCGAGATGTGTGTGTGTGAGACTGTGGAGACAGGCGTCATGTACATAAGTCTGAATAAAAGCTTTATTTTGTAAGAATTTTATCATTTCTGAAAGGTTTTAGGAACGGCGATGGCTATACGTATTACGAACGCGATCCATTTTGGATTAAAATCAGCTAACCGTCGTTTAATTTCTGCTCATCTTTTTTTACAATGTGTTTCATCTGACAGTAGTTCGTAGCATTTTGTTTATCATGTGCGAACATTTTTGGGAACCACTAGCGGAGATTCATTTGGCAGTGAATGAAACAGCAACAAGTGACAGTGATAGTGAGGGTATCTATTGCCTCTGCAGCAGAGTTTTTATACGGTAATGGTTATACAAAGAAGTGAGACTAAAGGATTGTTTATGCGACTTGCTATAGTGTGTCGTGTTATTGTTACAGTAATGCTGAATTTTCGCAAGGGGGAATGTGTGAGAAAACTGATGGAAGTGAGGAAGAAACTCATTGTAATTTAGATGTTGAAGATTCCTATACATCAGTCCTTTTAGAAGAAAAAGGGAACGCCGAATTCGCAGCATTGAAGTTGGTGGGTAAACCAGAAGTAAGTATGGATTATGTTTTAGTAAACTTGTTGTATTTCAGCATGCAATTAGGCAAATGACCATTGTTTTGATATATGTAACTGTGCATGTTGAACTCTGCATTTCACTGAGTGTTTATGAAATCCAACTAATATTGTTTACGTCAGATGAAAGACAGTGCAAGGCGAAATAAATCCTTAACTGCAAACGTTCTAGGTAGGCCTATTTCTTAGATTCTTGAAGTTTTTCCCAAAGGATCCTGCATCATTTTTATATGTCGTTGTGATGATAAACATGGTTTTTCGTATTCGTACAATTTTCCAGTTTTGTCATAATCAAAGCATATTTAAGTTTGAATGAAACTTAACTGAGAAACAAGGTACTAGTAGTAATTTGTGTTATTAATACTGTTTGTTTTATCCGTTACACATATTATTCAATGAATACCATAACTCTCTCTCTCTCTGGTGTGTGTGTGTGTGTGTGTGTGTGTGTGTGTGTGTGTGACATGAGTACATTGAGAACCTATCAACCATAGAGGAGGAACAGCATTAATTATTTATTTCATGGTCAACACAAGACTCGTGCTATTTGAAAACCCATTCACAAAGAATGAGGGAAATTAATCTCTTATGTTGACCATGAAGTAAATAATTAATGCTGTTTCTGCTCTATGGTTGACAGGCGCTCGATTTACCCTTGTCTGGTCGGTAAATTAATTATCCTCTTAATTATTGTGGGTATAATGCAACACATTCCATTGTTTCATATATAATGTACACCGCAGCACTGAACCACAGAGCAGGTAGTATGTCTTATTTATTTTATGGTCTGTATGAAACAGTGATCGTCCTAAGTGAAGAAGTTAGGTATAGATTAAACAAGAATATATAAAGTATGTGGTGGCGCTTGATGTGATTGCTTTCCCATAGTCGCTCGCAGTAAAGTTGCCAAGGTAACATGGCTTGATAACAGCATTGGCAACAGACTTTGCAGATTTACCCTTATATCAATCTGTCAAGTTGCACCTTTGATATACTGTATATTGTTTCCAAGTGATCTACCAAATTTAATGTTATTGAAGTAAGGTCCTGTTTGAATGTGGTTTTAGCTTCTTCCCAGTGTCCACAAAAAAGGCACATTTTCGCAATGTAAATGCTCTTCTAGTTCTTGCATTGAAGTATAAGTGAAATACTGTTAAACTATATATAAAAAATAGATGTTGTTTACTTACCAGGTGAAAGAGCACTGGTGTGCACACACACACACACACACACACACACACACAAACAAACAAACAAATGCTGGTCTTTTGCAACCTTAGGTTGCTTCTTCAGAAAGAGCAGGGAAGGAGAGGGAAAAGGAAAGGATGTGGGTATTAAGGGAGTGAGTAAGTAGTCATTCCAATCCCCGGAGAGGAAAGACTTACTTTTGAGGGGGGGGGGGGGGGGGAAGGATAGGTAAACAATCACACATACACACGCACACACACCAAGGCAGACATATATGCAGAATGGCATTCCTCTCCCGGGATTGGAATGACTCCTTACCCACTCCCTTAAAACCCCCGTCCATTCTTTTTCCCTCTCCTTCCCAGCTCTTTCTGAAAGAAAAAAAAAGCAGCTGAAGTGCAGTCCGCGAGTGGCGTTTCATGTTTGGACGTCAGTCGCATTCGCGCGGCCAATAACAGATAGCTTTGTCTTTATGCTTTGTAAACAAATCGGCGTAGTGGATGTAAATATCTTTAGAGCAACATATTGCATCGCAGTAAATGTGGGATTTATATTTACATTCTGTAATGGAGATAAAACATACTGGCTGTACTATGTAGTCAAAATTATTTTCATCAGTGATGTTAGTTGTGGTGATTGCACGACATTCGCAGCCTGAACCGGATATTCAGGCGCTACTACGAGACAAAACTTCTTGTGTAACGTTTGTACCTAACCTTAAGGCTGCGTTAGCCTGTTTGTTTTTGAAGTTATCAATATTGTGTTAAAGAGTAGTCTGAAAGTGTGTTGGAAACATCCTTTGATTTAAAAAAGTGATCTTTAGCATAGCCTGCAGATGTTTAGATATAGGTTAAACAATTTTTTTTTAGTACATGAGGGCGCATAGTGCCTGAATCTCCGGTTCAGAACCGGAACTTCGATATACACGGATTCTTCCAAATTAAACAACATCTGGTCTTTTCTTAGGGAAGTGAACACTAACTTCATAACATTAATTATTCACGTATTGCAATTCACTGGAAAATTTGTCAGTGATATTAATCGAGAGAGAAACACTTACCGTAATTGAATTTACACTGCAAGAAATTATTAAATCTGAACAAAAAAGCATATGAAGAAAGGCCAAATTCACAGCACATGAAATGCGGAATCTGATTGGCCGCCTTCACCTGCATCATTCATCGTGCCGTTACCAACGTCTACACATGAACCACAACTCGTGGACTCATAACCTGCACTTTTACTGATAAAGTAACCAAAGATTGCGAAAGCTCAGAGCTTGTGTGTGTGTGTGTGTGTGTGTGTGTGTGTTTATTTATGTTTCTGTCTACGTACCGGTGCTCTTTCGCCTGGTAAGTAAACCACATCTACTTTTTTTATTTATGTAGTTTTCCTGCTAGGAATTTTTTCCTCTATAATATATGTATCATCAATTTGAAATACTGTAAACTTAAATCCGAGAGTGCGGCTTGGTAGCTGAGTGGTAGAGTCAACATAAAGCTTATGGGTTAGAACTCTGGTCTGTCCTATGTTTTTCATCTGTCACCAGTGGTGGCGCTAGACGAAAACTGGGCGTTGGCCAACTCGTCTTTGCAATGCCCCTTTAATTCCTTTCATTAAGGAAGGAAATGTTAAATAAAATGAGTTGAAGTATATGCCAACAATCATTATACTTAAATTGTATTAGTATAATATAAAAGTATTATTGCAATGACAAAAATTACAGTAAACAAACACAAATTGAAATAGAGAAACTTTTCGGCTTTGCGACTCACTATATTTTTATTTTTTAAATTTTTTTTTTTTTTTTTAACTCACTCAATTTTTCTTCTAGAAGCTATCATGCTTCTGCAGCACATATTTCAAATCTTGTAATAAATATTGTTGAAATGAGATAGAATGGCTGGCCAGTACTTACCATTCTGCTGTACCGCCGATAGTAACACAAAATGAAAAAAACCGAAAAAAAGGGGACAAAGGGACAAGCTTTCGGAACGGAGTTCCTTCGTCAGGTGGGAGAGAAGGGAAGAATAAAGGATGGGAACAGAAGGGAAAGGTGGTTCACGACCTAGGTCATGAAGGTGGTGTTTTGGGAGTGTGGACGTCAGAGATACTGCATGTATGTACTGAGCCAAGCCAGAGAGGATAAATATAACTAAAGAGGAAAGATCAAGTAGTAAAGAGAAGAGAAGAGAGTGAAATTAATGATGCTGAGGGGTGTAGGAGGGGCGGGGGGGGGGGTGCTGTGGCAGAACATGCCCTCCAGCATAACTCCAGGGCCCTGGGCACGTGTTACACCACACGTGCCATTTGGATAGTACCAACCAACACCAGTCCCTCAGAGCTACGGAGGTGGGAACTTGCCCTCCAACATATCCTCTCCTCCCGCCACCCCCCCTGGCCTAAATCTATGCTAACCCCTCCCCTTCCTCCATCCTCAGCTCACCTATTCATTATCCGTTCCTTATCTCTCTCTCTCTCTCTCTCTCTCTCTCTCTCTCTCTCTCTCTCCCGCCCTCTCGCTCTCTCTGTCATTCTCTCTCTCTCTCTCCGTGTGTGTGTGTCCATCCATATTTCCCTGTTTATGAAAAACGTTTTAGACACCCCCCCCCTGCCCCTCCTACACCCCTCAGCATCATTAATTTCACTCTCTTCTCTTCTCTTTACTACTTGATCTTTCCTCTTTAGTTATATTTATCCTCTCTGGCTTGGCTCAGTACATACATGCAGTATCTCTGACGTCCACACTCCCAAAACACCACCTTCATGACCTAGGTCGTGAACCACCTTTCCCTTCTGTTCCCATCCTTTATTCTTCCCTTCTCTCCCACCTGACGAAGGAACTCTGTTCCGAAAGCTTGTCCCTTTGTCCCCTTTTTTTCTGTTTTTTCATTTTGTGTTACTATCGGCGGTACAGCAGAATGGTAAGTACTGGCCAGCCATTCTATCTCATTTCAACAATATTTATTATCTCTGAGGAGAATTTTCATCATTAATCAAATCTTGTAATAAGAAATTCTCAAATCCAGTCACGAAAAGAATGTAAAGAGTCAACAGCTACTTTCAGGTTCACTTGAAGTGACTGCTATTGTTTATTTATATTGTTGACATGTAGATTTTGTTCAAGACTACTTTACAGTCACTAAGAGTTTCAGAATCATCAGTTTTAATTTTCAGGTCATACACACTTTTGATGCCATCATCAAATAGGTATAATATAGCTTGTAGTGCTTGGACTCTGCATTCCCATCTTGTTTCATCAGAGGTTTCAATGCCAATTTTAATTTAGTTTTTAAAAGTACCCAATGCTCGCTAGACCTCATGAAGAGCACATGAATGCTGATGAAGCCGAAAAATGTTGTAGATGAGTTACTGCATCTTTGAGAAGCAAATTCCAAGGATGGCATTCACATGGAGTGAAGAATGCTCGTGCATTATTATTGAGTATTCTTGTTCTAACACCTTTATTAATGCCAACCATACTGACGCTGTTATCGTATCCTTGTCCTCAACAGTTTTTTTATATCTAGATCATTATTATATAGTTCCTTTAAAACTGAATTTGTTAAATACTCTCCCATTGTTTCTACAATGTAAATAAACTCAGTGTTCTTCTCTCTCTCCAGTTGATGAATTGCAAAATCTTAATATTATTCATATTTGTTCCACACGGCTCACATCCCTGTTACAATCGAGTATGAAGGTATAATATTTTGCTTGTTTGACTCTTTTTACAGTTCCGTTAATGACAGATTTTGACATTAATGAAATCAATTCATTTTGGATTTCATGGCTCCGATAGTGAGAAAGTTGCTTTTCATTAATACATTGCAAGTGCTCTTTTAGTGTTAGATCATGTTTGGATAGGTCTATAAAATTTCCACTGTTTCCAGTATCATTCAGGTTAAGCGATTCTCGATCTCTAAATGCCAGATTATTCTTTCAAACAAGTTATAGCAGTGATTGTGATTTCCTAATCAATGTCGTTTTACTTATCTATTGGTTTCCTGTATTTGATTCCTTTATAGAATACCATCCATTTAATCATACACTTCAAGTGTCCTTGACTTTGCTCACGTCTTTCCAATATCCTACTCAGATCTTTCCAGTCATAACAGCCTTCTTTTTCCATCTGTGTCTGCAAATGTGAAAAAAGTCGACATGAGAAGCAATAAACCTTGAGATGTGGAATAAACCAGCTACCTGCGATGTTACTCTTCACCGTAACTACAGAAACTTGGAGGAAAGATTCATCAGAGGCCTCTGGAACAGATTCACCTTAAGTAGGTTTTTTTCAGAAATTTCACCATGTTCAAACTCGTATCTTGGTTGGATATAGTTGTCTCAGCCTTTCTTCTTAATTTTGAGGCACCGGATTCCCATTTCCTCCCTATGTCTCTTTCTCTTGTGGGTCCTCCAGATATGATGATCTGAAAATAATTTTTTGTTAAGTGCATTGATAAGGGCAGTTCCATCAAATGAGGTGATTCCGCACTGTTTTGAGGTTATTTTTATCATAACTTCTATAGGTTGTATTAGATTTTATTCTTTGTCAGTGAAGTGGGAGGGTGTATGTAGAATGAATACACATTCGTTCTACATGAATGTTTTTAGGAAACTAAAAACAGAAAAGTCGATGTGCACAAGTATTTGCCTGAGACACATAAAGAAAGTGGCTAATGACCTGGATGATAACTGCAGTTAGAAAACTTTTCCACATGTTGGGACGATAGAAAGCTTCCAATTTATGATGTTGTGTGAAATTTCAACCTCAAGACTCTTAATTGGATATTTATCAAGGTTTACATATAACTCAAAACAAAAATGGTGGAATGTGAAAATAGTTTCTCACCTAAAGAATTTTTTATTGAGAGACTCGAGTTTAAGCTTCACACTCAAACTATTTACCTGAAAGTTTCATCACTGCCGCACTCATACGGACAACTAAATAGCTGCCAGCCGGGAAATGCAAAGTGCACTAATGCGGTGTGTGAGGTCGCTCTCGTCGAGGTTCGAATCCCACCTTTGGGTACAGATGTTGTGTTCGTCCTTGGGTTAAGCTATGTAAGTTAGATGTAGGTTGTTGATACATAATCTAGCAGTTGAAAAGTGCTGTTATACGGGGGGGGGGGGGGGGGGGGAGCTATAATTTTAACAATGTTTTGCGAGGCTGTCGGCGGTCGCCGACGCCTAGTGCCGGCACTGTTTGTCACTTTCGTCTTCTTTCAACTCTGGCAATGTTGTTTATTGAAAAAAGCCGAGTTGCACCACGATTCATAATCCATGTTAAACTGTAGGTCCTCCTATTACTGGCTGGATAATTAAGTTTGAAGGTCAGACAAAGGCAACAGCACACCACTTCCAAACAGGACCATGTGTAGTAAAGCATTCTGGTGTTCAAACCAATCTTCAGATTGTTGACTACTATACCTTTCTCACACTTTACATTCCCAGAAGTGTCTAGAATGTACTGCATTGTTCGAAGCATCAAAAAAGAATAATTAGATTGTCCTCAGACTTGTGGCATCTTTTATCAGAAGAGCGTATCGTCAACATAAGAGGAAGGCTGATATTAGGCTGCATATACAGTCATCATGTTTTATACGGTTGAACAATGTATTAATGGTCATCCTCAAATAATTGATTTGGCAGAATGAAAGAGTTGAATGAAGAGGTGATATATGTTTGATGGCATATTCCTTTAAGAATAATTTTTTTGCTGTGTTGTTTGCTAAATTGTTACTTGAAACACTTGGTGGGGCAGACTATGAGCTCAGGTAAACCATAGCAAGTACATTATAGCTACAAATAGCCAGATCTTGTCAATGATGTCACTGTAGAGACAGGTATTATAGTAGGGTATACAGTAATCTGCTTGATGGTTTGACTGCGGAGGAAATCAGAGATTACCTCTCTGATCAGGGCATCACAGCAGTGCATAGGGCCATAAATAGTCAACAATGAATTGGTCCCCTCAGGGGCTCAGCATTAATTTGCTGAGTACGGGCTTGGCGAACCCGGGGTCCTGAGCTATGGGCTGTGTCACGCCAACAGTCAGCTACACTGTAAGCTCTGTGCGTGCTTAAACGACCATCGTTCGATGTGACGGTTGGAACGTTGTATGTTTCAGAGACCCGGGATCTTGGCTTAATCACCCAGGTCACAAGGACGGTACAAACCTCTTTTAACAAAAAAAAACCTCAATCTCAAGGTGTGCTACATGCTGAGGAAATGCTTGGCTGTTGAGGTTGAACAGTTGCTAGCAAGCAACCTGCCGCACCTCAATTGTATGAGGCTTACCCAGGCAAGCGGGGCTCTGCCTGAGTGGACCTCTTTTCCCTAGCTGCTCGTGGGACAAAAATGAAACGAACAAATAAAAGCGTGGCCTGTTGCGAAAACAGCGTCTCTAAGTGTGGCAAAACGGAATTCAATGCGTCAACGTAAGACCCTAAGACGTTTCCTTCCCTAGCCACCCCGTGGGAGGAACGAAGAGCCCTTAATAGAAAAGGGCCGTACTTGCCACAATATCTTGTATTGCGTGTTGCAATGGTGAGTCATTCATGACCACTAAGCCTCAGTTCTTCGTAAAACATCTCGAGGACAAGTTTTTCGAAGTGGAGTCGTTCTCGAAAATGCGAAGTGGGGCTGTGCTGATACAGATGGCGTCCCCAGCCCAGTCAATAAGCTGGGTGATGTTCCGGTTAGTATCACGCCCCAGAAGTCGCTGAACATGGTCCAGGGTTTAATCTACCACAGAGATCTTCTCTCTCAGACTGATGAAGAGTTGCAGGCCAACTTGGAATGTCGGGGGTTCACTTCGTCCGGCATGTGTATAGGGGACCTAAAGATCAGAGGGTTGCCACCGGTGCTTTTATCATGGCCTTTGAAGGCAATACGCTGCCTGAGAAGGTCAAGGTAATGATATACCGGTGCGATGTAAAACCCTATGTCCCTGCCCCTATGCAGTGTTTCATGTGCTGGAAGTTCAGGCACATGTCCTCTCGATGTACTTCTAGCCCTAACTGCAGGGAATGTGAGCGACCATTGCACCCAGACACCCCATGTACTCCACCTCCCATTTGTGTGAACTGTGGGCAACACCATCCGCCATGCTTGCCGAACTGCGGTATTTTGCATCATGACAGAAAAATCATGGAGATCAAGACCCTGGACTGTTTGACGTATACTGAGGCCCGCAAAAAGTACGAGCGGCTCCACTCCGTACGGATGGTAATGTCCTTTGCTTCTGTTAAGTCATCCCCACCTTCCATGGGGGTGACGACTCTGCAAGCGCTCTCTACCCCTGTGGCCCCTAAGGGCCAACAACCTTCCATTGCCCCCTCGATGGGTGGGGGCACCTCTTCATCTGTTGCTCCCACACCACCACCTGTGGGAGCAATTATCCCCTCTCCATCGGGGACATCAGTCCCCGACTCCCAGCCGAAGAACGAGCAGCCTCTTCCGGCTCCTCTCGCTTGGAAGGGGTCCCTCGGGGCACTCCCTTCCGATGCTTCTCATGGTGCACGTGGGGATCCCAGCCGATGGCTGAAGTGTCCACGACCTGCTGGTAGAAGGGCTCCTCGCTCTTCTTCCAACCCCGATGCCAGTACAGAGAAGCCCTCCCAGGCCTCCAAACCGAAGGGCCAGCGAGAGGGATGCATAAGGAAAAGGAATAAGAAGGAAACTTTGGTGGCTAAAAAGCCACAGGCATCCTCATCCTCTACGTCGGAGGATGAGGTTGAGATCCTCGCGTCTCCTGAGGATCTCGCAATACCTGAATCCCTAGAATCTAATGCCGTTGATAATGGCGATTCTGCAAAGTTGGCAGCATATGTCACTATGGAGGAACCAGATCCTCAACTCTAAATATGGCTTCTTAACTCAACGACCAAGCACTGCTTCAGTGGAATTGCGGTGGTTTTTTTTCAATCGCCTAGCTGAGTTACAGCAGTTGTTGTGCCGCTTCCCTGTATTCTGTTTGGCTTTGCAGGAAACATGGTTTCCTGCCTAGCGGACCCCATCCCTTCGCGGCTATTGGGGATACTACAAGAACAGGGTGGCATATGACAGCACTTCAGAAGGGGTCTGTATCTACGTTCTCTCAACTGTCCCCGGTGCTACTGTGCCTCTCCACACGACTCTGGAGGCAGTTGCTGTTAGAATCCGGGCGGGGCAGGAATTCACCATCTGTTCCATTTACCTTCCACCGGATGTGCCTGTCTCTCTCACTGACATTGCTGCAATGATTCCGCAACTTGCCCCACCCTTTCTCCTTTTGGAGGATTTTAATGCCCACCACCCATTGTGGGGCGGGATGCAGACGACAGTTCGCCGTAGGGATGTAGACACACTTCTGTCACAGCAGGACATCTGTCTCTTAAACACTGGGCCTCCCACGCATTTCTGTGTGACACGAGGCATCTACTCGGCAATCGACCTCTCTCTATGTAGTCAGTCTGCTCCCACATTTTCGCTGGAGGACCCATGATGACGTTTGTGGCAGCGACCATTTTCGCACCTGCACTTCCAACCTGCAGGCAGCCCACCTCAATGGTCCCTCC
This sequence comes from Locusta migratoria, assembly GCA_026315105.1. Lineage (NCBI taxonomy): Eukaryota > Metazoa > Arthropoda > Insecta > Orthoptera > Acrididae > Locusta > Locusta migratoria. The sequence continues at coordinate 300,100,347 of CM048746.1, forward strand.
ATCGAGCTAATTGGCAGGATTACACCTCCACTGCTACTTTTCCTGTACCAGTGCCTGCCAATGTGGACACAGCGGTTTGTCGAGTCACTGCTGCTATTGTTTCCGCCGCTGAGGCCACTGTTCCCACTAGCTCTGGCATCCCTCAGCGCAAGTCCATGCTCTGGTGGACGCCAGAGATTGCTGCAGCCATTCGGGATCATCGGCAACCTGATAGCCTTCAAACAGCTTCAGGACTGAACGCGACAGCTCATTCGGTAGAGCAAGCAGGACAGCTGGGAGAGATATGTCTCCAGCATCAGCTCTCGTGCTTCACCATCTTAGGTATAATCCCAAGTTAATCACCTTGATGCTGTCTTTTTCGACCTCAGAAAGGCACACGGCAACACTTGTTGCCACCATATACTGGCTACACTGCATGTCCGCTCCCACTTTTTATTCAAAACTTTCTTTCCTTCCGATCTTTTCGGGTATGGGTTGGCACTTCCCTCAGCTCCCCCCACGTCCATGAGAATGGTGTCCCACAGGGCTCCGCCCTTAGTGTCCCCCAGTTTTTAATTGCCATCAATGGACTTGCTGAAGCAGTGGGGTCATAGGTTTCTTCCTCCTGGTTCGCTGATGACTTCTGCTTACACTTCAGCTCAGCTAGCATCGGCATAGCTGAACGGCGGCTGTATGGTGCCATTCAATATGCCCACTCATGGGCCGCTACCCACGGATTCCAGTTCTCCGCACAGAAAACCCGCGTGATGCACTTCTGTCGTTGTCGGGTAGTTCACCCTGACCCAGAGCTCTATCTGTGTGGTGAACTACTTCAGGTAGAGGACACACGTCGCTTTCTGGGCATAGGTTTCGATGCCCGGGTGACTTCGGTGCCACACCTACGTCAGCTGAGACAGAAGTGTTGGCGGCACTTAAATATTCTCCGATGCCTCAGCCATACTGGTTGGGGAGCAGCCCATTCCACCCTCATTCAGCTTTACAAGGCTCTTATTCAGTCACGGCTTGATTACGGGAGCTTGGTTTATGACTCAGCAGCCCCTTCTACCTTGCGGGTCTTAGACCCCATTCACCACACTGGTATGCGGCGCGCGACGGGGGCTTTTTGCACCAGTCCAATACCGAGTCTCCTAGCCGAAGCTGGGGTTCCCCCTCTGCGGTATCGCCGGCAACGGTTGTTGGTGTATTACATTGCCCGGGTACATGATTCACCCCACCATCCGAACCACAGGCTTCTCTTTCCACTTTCTGCACTCACTTCCCCACGACGTCGGCCCAGGTCGGGTCTTCCGATTGTGATCTGTGTCCGTTTCCTTCTCTCCTCACTTGGTTCCCTTCCTCTTCCTCCTCCTTCCACTACTCCCCCCCCTGTATACCCCCCTGGACAATTCCTCTCCTGGAGCTTCGGTTGGATTGGTCCTGGGATTCGAAAGCCTCCATTCCACCACTGATTCTCCATTGCTGGTTCCAAGCACTGCTTGACATATTTCACGGTGCAACCATTATTTACACGGACAGTTCTTTGGTCGATGGTCATGCCGCATATGCCTTTGTCTGTGGTGAGCACATCGAACAGCGATCATTGCCTTGTGGAAGCAGCATGTTCACTGCAGAACTGGCCGGTATTTTGAGAGCTCTTGAACACCTCAGAGCTCTCCCCAGGGGGTCGTTTGTCATCTGCAGCGACTCCCTGAGTGGCTTACAGGCCCTCGACCAGTTTCTCCCCAAACACACTGTGGTGTGAGCTATTCAAGATGCTGTCTTTGCCCTTGGCGAGTCAGCCTGTTCTGTCGCTTTTATCTGGACGCCGGGCAACATAGGTATACCAAGCAATGAACGCATCGATGAGCTGGCCAAGCAGGCCACCACTTCACGGCCCCTGGATATTGGCCTCCCAGTCTCAGACCTCCGGTCCCAGTTGACCCGCAAGGTCCTTGGGGTTTGGAATTCTGAATGGGCAGACTCAACCGAACCCAATAACCTCCGTGTTGTCAAGCCATCTACTCCTTTATGGAAGACCTACCTCAGGGGTTCTCGCAGGGAGTCGGTTGTCCTGTGCCAGCTCCGTATAGGCCATATGTGGCTCATGCATGTTCACCTTTTGTGTCGCGAGGACCCTGCTCAGTGTCGATGTGGTGCCCCTTTGACAGTTGCCCACATCTTACTTGAATGCCGCAATTTAGCTGAAAAGCGACAAAATTTTAATATCCCTGACACTTTGCAGCATGCTTTAGCCGACAATGCCTCCGTGGTTGATTCTGTTTTAAATTTTATCCGTGAGTGTGGATTTTACAAGTCCATTTAGAGTTTGTGTGTGTGTCTGTCATTACTCTGTCCTCCACCTGCCTAAGTCTTCTATGTGGGTGTTTTTAATGTGTCCCAGAGTGGCTGGATGTGTTACTTATATTTCTGTGATCACTGAGCAACAACACTCTTGTACTGTTTCCACCCTTTTATCTCGTCTTCGTTTTAACTTGCATCCCTTCTTCATATTTACCTGTTCCTTTTAAACTGTGACATGTTAACGCCTTTACGTAGGAACGCTTAACACAATGTTTTATCTCTCAGACTGGAACAAGGGACTGATAACCATTGCAGTTTAGTCCCTTCCAAAAAACCACCACTACCACCACCACCACCAACAACAACAACAACAACAACAACAACAATGAATTGGTCCCAACCCACACTGTTTTCTTGACATTTGATCGAGTGACTCTGCCTTCCAAGATCAAAGTTGGTTATGATGTCCTCAACGTCCGAGCTTATATTCCAAATCCCACCCGCTACTACCAGTGTTAGTGTTAAAACCATAAAGGCAGTCATGTAAAAATCCAGCTAAATGAGTCACATGTGGAGGGATGCTTATGAGGGTGATTGTCCACCTCCTTCCCTCGCTGCTTAAACTGCATGGGTAAGCACGCCACCTCTTCCAGTGACTGTCTCATCAATTGTGACGAGCGGGCAATCGGAAAATATGGGTGTAAGGAAAGGTACCGACACAGGTTGCAAGGAGTATGTTAGCATCAGTTGTTGCTACTCCACTACAACTGCAAAGCATATCTACACAGACCAGCCGACAGTTTAGTGCTGCTGCAGTAACAACACCCAGTCACATGATGGCATCACCGTCATCTCCTGCTGAGAGCACACACTGTCCTACCAAACCTTTGCTTACACCTGTGAAATCTCTTGCCTCACAGACAGAGACACAGAAATCCGAGAAGGAATATACTCGTGAAGGCTTCTTGTGCCCATCTAGCTCACAACTGCTCTGGTCTTCCACTGATACCGACCACAGTTCAAAGAAGACAGGCAAGGGGAAGAAATCTTTCCCTTCTTCCTCCCGGCATTCCTCTTCCACATCATCATCTAGTTATGCCCTACCCCCGGACATCCTCTGTGTCACCGGGGCGCACTGCCAGTGGTCGATCAGGTGGCTGACCTCAGGCTGGCTCTGAAGCCACTGTCGAATTTATGGACCAAGATCCTCCACTTTTAGATCCAACTTATCGCAAGCATTCATATTGTGGTCCTCTGCAGTTGTAGGGGTGACTGTTCATTGAAAGTCTTTCCAGTTCTCATCTCACTGTGGTTATCCTTCAGTGGAACATTCGCGGCTTCCAGTCCAATAGAACGGAACTACAGCTTCTCATGCAAACCTTCTCCTCACTAATTGTCTGTCTTTAGGAAACAAAACTACATCCTCACACTCGCTTTAATATGTCATACTTCTCAGTCTGCTTAGACCTACCCCAGGTGGCAGGGGTTCTAGCTCATGGGGGGGGGGGGGGGGTCATGCTGCTTTTAAGAGAGGATATCCATTCCCAAATATCCCTTTGCAAACCCAGCTTCCAGTAGTAGAAGTTAAGACTGTCCTTTCCTGCATTCAGCTTCTCCTTGTGTAATGTCTATACACTGTCATCCTATGCTGTCGCCAGGACTGACCTTCTATACCTTATTGACCAGCATTCTCCTCCTTTCTTGTTGGTCGGCAATTTCAATGCCCACCATCCTCTTCAGGGCTCTCTACTCCCTTGTCAGAGGGTCTCTTTCCTGGCAGATTTTCCTGGGCTACGAGTGGTCTGTTCTTTTAGACACACTCTAGTGACCATTTTCCATGTGTCATTTGTCTACTGACACCCTTCACTCTAGCTTGTCCATCAAACTGGTAGCTTTTCAAAGCTGATTGTTATTCTTCATTAGCTACTTTCCCAGTATTGATCACTGGATTGACCGTCTTACTACCGTAATCCTCACTGCCACAGAACGTTCTATCCCTTGCAAGTCTTCCTTACCGCACCCCCCCCCCCCCCCCCCCACCAGTTCCCTGGTGGACTGAGGAATGTTTGAATGTTGTGAAGCACTCATAGCTCGGAGACGTGCTCAGAGTCCTTAAACGCTATCCCATACAGGAAAACTATGTTAATTACAAACAGTTGTGTGCACAATGCCACCACTTTTATGGGAAAGCAAACAAGCTAGTTGGCTTACCTTCACTAGTTCGTTTAACCGTTTTACCCCCTTCTCTGTTGTCTGGATTAACCTTCGCAGACATTCAGGAACCTTATCTCATTCGCTGACCCCAGTTAACCATAACAAACATTATTATTGTGGATCCCACTGACATCTCAAACACTCTTGGCCGTTTTTTTTTTTTTTTTTTTTTTTTTTTTTTTTTTTTTGTTTTTGCCGAGTTTGCGAGCTTCTCACACTACTATCCCTCTTTCCTCCCTTGGAAATAGGCAGTGGAAGTGTGGTTGCTCACTTTCTCGTCTCACAATTATGAATGTTATAACGACGATTTCACCATGAGTGAGCTTCAAAATGCACTCTCCTCATCATAGCCCCCTGCTCCAGGACCTGACAGCATTCATTTACAGTTCACCTTTCTTCTGAAGGCCTGCAATTTCTTCTGTTTACGTACATCTGCATTTGGACGGAAGGCACATTTCCTTGGTTCTGGCATGAAGCCTGGTGCCTCCTTTTAGTTCTCATTCTTAATAAGCATGGACATGGGTGCTTATGACCTTTGTAGTTTTGCACCGCCACGCCCCCCCCCCCCCCCCCCCACACACACACACAAAAATCCCTTTATCTTGTCAATGATGCCTCAATGGCTGATCATACCTTATGTTTTATGTGTACAGTCAGTTTCTACCATCTAGTGTTAGATACTTCAGCCTGACTTTTCTGACTTACATTTATTCGGGCCATCCAGGTTTTGACTGTCGGTTTCTATGTAATACTTCTTTTGTGTTGCCACTATAGTTTTAGCTTATGGCACCCCTCCTCCCTATCAGGTGCTGAGCATTAGAGTTTGCTTTGTCCAGCCCTTAGCTTTTAGGTCTCAGCAGGGAACAGGGAACTGCAGACATCGATGTTTAGTCCCCTAAAAACCTGTAATAACCAACCAATTTGCTGCATTAGTGAAGCTGCTGCATTATACAGGTGCACTATACACTGGTTTATGGTGGAAGAAAACACACACACACACACACACACACACACACACACACACAAACTATTCACTTAACTGCAAAAATTATGTCTGGAAAACAAGATATGACTGTAATGTTTGTATCAGTCTTGATTATCGCATATTCAGCTATATTTTTGATGGTGCCTTTCTGGTAATGTTCTGTTTTTAACTATCAAATTTGTTAATTACTAATTTGTAGCATTATATGCGAAGTTTGATGTCTGGTAGTTTTTATTTTACCACTGGTACATGTTACAACTTAAGACTTGAATCATTTTGAGGCCATCCAATGCCGTCCCCCAGCCCCCTCCCCACAACGTGCTCGGAACACATTGCAATGTTTTAAATTGAAGGAGTGGCCATGGGAGCACATCACCAATTGTCGCCAACATGTATATGGAGTATTTCAAGGAGGAGAGACAGCAGAATGGAAACCAACCTGTTTTATAAAGTATGTTGAAGATATTTTCGTTGCATGACCTCATGGAAGGGAAAAATTGAATAGATGCCTAGAAGATCTCAATTCCAGATACCAGAATAGAAAAAGCTTTCCTTTCTGGATGTGGTGGTCAGAAGACTTCATGGTGTTTACTGCAAGAAGATGCACACACATTTATACCTGCATGTGAACATCTGAAACCACCTGGCATAAAGAAACTGTGTGCTGCAAACACTGTTACAGAGGACATTTCCCCTCTTGGCCAGTGACAGTCTCAATGACTAACTTCAGCATTTAAAGATCGTTTTCTGGAAGAACAGCGACACAGTATGGCAAGTTTGGAGAGTCCTACATCATACACTGACAGCACTTACGGCAGAAACAGTTGAGGATTCTCAGGATGTTGCCACTGCATTTCTTCCATATTGTGGTGCAGTATCCAGCAAGGTAGGGCGATTTCTTCAAAAACTCCAAGTGAAGACTGCTTTACACCTGCTGGCAAAAACTGACTGTACTTGGCAGGGTGAAGGATGAGCTGGGTCTACATAATCCAGAGTTTTATCAGATGGTGAGACTACATTTATCAGATGGTGAGACTACAGCAGCCCAACAAATCGGCAGTCACAGAACACTGCCTGCCTGATACATGGCACAGATTATAACAATATCTGAAAGTTCTGACCCAGATGTCCAGCTTCTGGGACTGTGTAATTAAGAGTCCATTGAGATCTGAGTGAGGGAATCGCAGATTAATCGCAACAGGGGCTACATACTTAGTGAAGTATGTAAACCTGCACTCAGTATAATATAACAAAATGATATTGGCAGGGGGGGGGGGAAATTGCGGGGACGCCACCGGAGGAGGGCCCCAATACAGCGGAGCAAATGAAGCATGGCCGGTGAAATGCACGAGAGGGGCGGGTAAGGGAGCGCAGTGGGGAGAGAGGCCCGACAAGGCCACACCACATGGGGCGTGCCTGAGGTGCCTTTACTTCAAAAATGCTTGCGCTAGGAAACAAATACCCAAACTGCGGAAAACGCGCATCGCTTATGATTTTGTACAAATAAAATGGAGTAGTTTAAAAAAAAGTATGTATTTCTAGCTGCATTCCTTCTTTAGTTTTGTTGAGCGAAATGCGTAGTGTCCCTGCAACACAATACATAAAAAGTGATACATATTTTATAATTTATGAGTATATTGTCATCTGACAAATAACTTTCTCTCTGCATTCCGAGCTTATTATAATGCTCAATTTGCAGGCTTGAGACTACCAGTGGCTGCATTAAAAGTTATTTACAAATATTTACAACAGGATATTTACAGATTACAATATATACAATTTATACAAAGGTTTAAGAGTTCAGTGGTTCTATTCCACTTAAGTCTGGTTCGTCTCTTTCACATTCACTAAAGCTGTCCGTCTCTTCTCCACTCTCTTCGCTGTCAGAGTCCTCACCTAATCTGATAATTTGTTCCGTGGCGTCATGTATGTGAGGCTCTTAAGTCCCTGTATTCTTCAATTTTCCTACAGTGTCAAGTCTTTTTTAATCATCCGCTGTAATAGAGTTGCATGTTTCCGTTACTAATCTGGCGACATCATCAATGTTAAAATGAATGTTTCTTTTGGACACATTTCCTTTCACAGTGCTCCAGATAAGTTCAATTGGATCTAAGTCCGGATGGTATGGTGGCAGACTCAGAAAATAATAAGTCAATTAAAAAAAATTTGAATTTTGGTTTGTGTAGTTGAATGATGCTGTACAGTTCCGGTTTTAACATTGAGCTGGAGTGTGGGATGTCACATTCTTGAAGCCATTTAACCATGCCCGCTTTCCTAGAATTTGATGTTGGTGCTGGATTTTGCTGAACATTGTGATATGGGGCATTGTCTATAACAACCACTGACTTTGGTGGAAGGTTTGGAATTAATTTATTTTTTACCCATTTTTCATAGTTGCCATAGTTCATATCGTGATGATAGTCTCCAGTTGTCTTTCCAGATTTGTATGTCAACAGTGCGTCTTTTACAAACCCGCTTTCACTACCAGCATGAACAATGATGAGACGTTGTCCTTTGGCAACAGGAGTTTTCAACCCTGAACCACCTGAATCAGTCCAAGCTTTCGTCTGTGTGTGGTTTGAATGTACATAAGTCTCATTCATATAAATTATAGGTCTGTTTTCTTTTCTAAATTGTAACAAACTTTTCAAATATTGCACTCTCATTTGTCGTATATCTGACATTTCAATGAGAACTTTTCGGTTGTTTATGGACTGTTTCCACCTAAATCCCAGTTTCTTCATAATTCTCGTCAAAGCCCATCTGCTTCCCTTGCAGTCAATTTTTTTCTTTCAGAAGAGCTAACAAGGATTTGACAGTTGGCCGTTCTCCTTCCATACGATGAAATTCATTAATAGTTCTTCTTATTGCACATAAAGGACTGATGACCCCGTAGTTAAGTCCCATAAGCTTAACAAACATTTGCACATAAATCAAAATCATTCACACCTGTTTTAGGCATTTTTTGCACTCTTCTTTTGTTAGGTGTGCTAAAAGGGCCGTGTGATTGGATACATTGCTTTTCTTCAGTGACAATTCTTCTGAGGGTACGAACAGACACGCCAGTAGCCTCACACACACGTTCCTGTATTTTACTAATTTTTATAGGTGTTTTCATTTCTGATTCTCTCTTCATGAATCTGTAAACATTTGCAACAATTTCACGAGCCTGACTGTGGATCACTTTCCTGCCGCCTAACTTGCTTTTAATACTGTCACATTCCATAATCAGTAATAGCTGCACAGAATACACAAACTACACAGGGTGAATAATGGTGTCAACTCCTGGAAGTAAGCTACTTAGTGCTGGCGGTGGTGGGTCGGCCGGACTGACGTGCGCTATGTGCTGCCGCTGTGCTGTCCCGTTACTCTATCCCCTCCACTCCAACAGACGCATGGGCGACTGCGCATCACTGACTCACCGGCCATGCTACACCTGCTCTGCTGTACTATGGAGATTCCAGCATCAGGCATAGCCCTGTGTGGACGGCTTATGGAATGATGGTAGGAGGAAGGAGTAAGTGTCTGCCCTCTCTGAGGCAGTCAGTTCAACGGCATACTTGATGATAACAAGTTCAATTACTGAAATATTGTGCCAGTTTGACACAGGGATCCGACCATGCACTAGTGATATTTTGCGTCTAGAATTACACTGGGAGAAGGTGGCACCAACTTTCTTTCTGCTATGGGTTCCTTAATGCTACTATCAAGAAATAGTTACACTGTCCCAGCCACAGCCTCAACTGAATCAGACGCCCCATCTGTCCATCCAATTTGATGATGCACTAACCATACGAAAACATTATTGGATCTAATAAAAGCAACAAAATTGGAACAGAGACTGATGATTATTTGACTGGCCTACAGTAGACAATATTTCATGTAATTATGGAAATCGATGGGAGAGCCAGCCATGACAACACATTTGTGTGCAAGATACATGTAATAGGTGAAATACTGTGAGATTTTTGAGAATAATATAATAGTTTGTTCTGAAGGAAGTGGGAGTTAACAGTTGTGAAGAGTATTGAAGAGTCCATTTAGTAACTCTAGTAAGTCAAGAGTTCAAAATATTGACATGAAATTTACAGACAAATTGAGGACATGGGTTGCAGCTGACCTTGGAGAAGGTCGGTATAGGTTTTGAAGAATACTGATGCTATGAGTTGATATGTTCAAGTAAGGTAAATCTAAAACTACTGCACTTGTAAATTTGGAGTAAGCTCTTTACAGTGTTGCCTGGAATATACTGTTCCAAATTCTGTTGATGGGAGGGATAAAATACGGGGAGTTACGGGTGTTGAGGGGAAGTAGTGTTTGAGAAGGCAGTGGATCAGGATTATAACGTATCCCCCATCTCGATTACCATACATTTCGGCTGATACGTTGACCGTAAGTAAGACGAGGTATAAATTTTCGTCAAAGATATATAGTTTTACTTTGTCTGTCATGTAAGCCGGTCCCCAAACTATCAAAGACATGTACATTTAGTTTAGAATGATGATCATCTGGGTAATAATATGCACACTGTTTCGTGTAATGATCCTGAGTGTATACATAAAAGCATCATCGGCTATTCAATTTTATGTTCAAATGTGTGTGAAATCTTATGGGACCAAGCTACTATGGTCATCAGTCCCTAAGCTTACACAATAATTAAACTAAGTTATTCTAAGGCCAACACACACCCATGCCCGAGGGAGGACTTGAACCTCCGGCGGAAGCAGCTGCACAGTCCATGACAAGGCACCTTAGACCAAATGGCTGTTACCCTAAGGCTTAGTTTTATGCACATACCTGCTCTGTACTTCTAAACAATTGGTATGACTGCACACATCATAAAGCAAAAGCCTCCTTTAGCATTGTTGCGTTATTGCCTTTAGAAATAGGTGCCTAATAATAAACTATGTACAGATAACAAGTATTGTTGTAGGTTGTGTTGTGAGTAATCCTTTTAACTGGCTGCCTCACAGCTCTTGCTTCACTATAGTGGCCATGCCTGTTGGTTCAATTGGTCTGAAATTGTAAGCTGAGATCGGAGTGTTGGCGACAGATAAGCGAAAATTCAGCAAAAAATATCGTAGAAATATGGCAGAAAGGTTAAATTGTTTAGAGTTTGCAATTGTGAGGAGTTGTATATTTGCATTTTAAAGTCTAAGGCAGTTGTATGATGCATAAGAGAGGAGATCTCTCCATTTTTAAAAATCAATGCAGATCCTCTTTTTTGCACTCTAAAAATGATGTCTCGTAAACCCTACATGTAGACAAATGTTTAATATCTGGTGTATAAGATGACCCAAACTTTGCATGCAATTTTTTATGCTTCTATTATCGTCTTATCTGCCGAAATATACAGTAGTCTTTAAATGGAGTAGGTACTAAAGGAAAGAAGAACTACAAAGGGCTCTAAATGTACTATCATGAATTTGGTGTTATCATTAGATTAGAAAAACTTATCAATTTATGTTCACCCCTCCACCAATTTAATTACTTCAAGGGTGGAAAGCAGATAAGTGGTATCAGCATCTTTGGTATTGTGACTAAATGGCAGTCCAATTAAATTGAACAAAAATTTGAATTAAGATATATTTTGCTCTCCTTATTGTGTAATAAATGTAATACATTTCTCTTTTCTAATTTTCTTAATTATTTTGGGTGTACTGTAGATCAGTATTGTGAAAATTTGATTGTTCCTTTCTTTTCAGGAGGAAGCGGTGAGTTGTTATTGTAGTGCATCTCATACAGATAATAACTATTCAACTGATGAACATGACAGCATTCGTGGTGAAGGTGGAGTTGTTGCTAGAGGTGGTTTGCATCTCAGTGATAGTGGAGCAGATCTCTCAGAATGTGATGCTACAAATCAAACAGAATGGGAAAGATACTGGGCAATAAATGGAGAACGCCTGATCTGGGAGAGTTGGATATCAAAATATGGGGAATACATAAACCCCGAATACTTGAACCAAGTAGATAAATGTAATACTGAAGACCAGCAAGCAGTCTCAGAAGAAAGTGCTAGTGGAGAAAGAAAAGCAAATCAACATGTAGAGTCACCAACTGAAAAAGCCCACACTGACAGAAATTTTCCAGTTGATGCAAGTTTTTCAAATTTGGTGGCCACTGATGCAGTCTCTATATCACACTGTACAGTTGATGACAATACAAAAAATGCAGACAAAGGTGAAGAATGCAACATTCCAGACCAACTACAAGTTAAGGATGAAATTGAACAGTGGAGTCTTCCTTCCCCTCCAACCACAGAAGAAACTTCAAGTGATAGTATCAGCAGTAGTGACTACAATCAGCGATTTTCTAATCGCTGCGAGTCTGCAAACAGTGGCCTTGTTAATATGACAGGTACAACAGATTCAATGACAAATGTCACACGTATAACAGTTTCATCCTTGGACTTCAGCTGTGACACTGAAGACTCTGTTCGCAGTGGTTCTTTGTTCTCCTCCTCAGGTGAAAGTGCCAGTGATGGTCAAGCTCTGACAGAAGCTGATTTGTACTGGCAAGAATTGTGGAAGCAGCATTTTCAGGAACAATATGAAAAACATCACCGTGAATTTTTGGAAAAAACATTTCAAAGTAATGCTCGTGAAAAATCTCTGCAACCACAGGGCTCTTATGAGCCTTTAGAAGAGCACAGTTCGATAAATTATCATAGTTCAAAACATTGTAATGAAGGGTCTGACAGGGGTCTGCATAAAGTGTTGGAGATAGAGGCAATGGAGTCATTAGATATAGAATCTGTAGAGAAGTCTGAAGAATGTCATGACAATGTTGAAGTTAGTTCAGTAGGTTGTGATAAACCACCACAGAAAGAAAATTTGTCAGCCACTATCCACAAAAGCATTCCAGGGAATGGAAATAAGGGCAAAATCAGAAGTGATAAGAAGAAAGAAAGGTAAGCAACTAAAAGTAATAAATGATGTTGCTGATACATAAATTGACTTTACATACCCCTATTATAATTTGATTGTAAAACTATGGGAGCCTAATATTTTAGGTTTACATTGCAACATTTTTAGAGTATTTGTAACTCCTGTGTACTCATAAGCCACACCAATTACAAAAGAAGTGGTCGTGTGAAGCCTAGATTACTCAGTTTATATATTTTCAGTAGGTTAGACTGGAAGGCTGTAGATAATGAGATCATTTTGTTTTCATTTATGAAAAGCCACCAATACAGTTGACCATTGCTGTTCAGAAAACAAAATGTTCTCTTGAAGAATATTACATTTGTTTCATTATTGGACTGCATACAGCTTAACAAACATAAATTGTTAGACGTAAATATGATAAATCTTCTATTATTCATGATGCAAACAAATGATCTAGTACAAAATGTCAGAAGGAATTGGCACAGAACATAATTAAAAATTGCATCTACATTTGGCTGCAGCCTGCTGATGTATAATAATAGTAATAATAATAAAAGGAATGCAAGTGTGTCGGTATCAGTGTAAAGTGAACTGATAGACTATATAAAATAAATGAATTTAGTGCTAGAGGATGACTGGTAATATAATTTAAGTTGTGTGAATGTGATTATCTATTTTCATGTCTGTCAGCAGCTCGGAGAGCCTATTTATAGTTAGTTGTTACCTATCCTCCATTATTGAAAATGAAAGTTGTCAGAGTGTAAACAGCAGAGAGAATAACGTCAAAAGCATAAACATTGTGCATGGAATAAACCAACACAAATGAAAATATAGCCCTCCAGGCGACTGGACATGGAACTATGATTAACAGGCATGATTCACGTATTACATCGCCGATAAGAATGTGCCTCTGGTGGCCAGTGCGGAACTAATTATAAACACAGTTTAATTCTGCCGCTATACTGCAATGCACTTTACAACATTGAACTTCATGCTGGTGTGTGGCAGCTGACAAAAGAGAGCTCCACATCAGCCCCCTTGTTGGAAGTGGAGTGTGATATTGATGAACTGTGCTGGGAATTGTACACGACGACCGGAGGGAGTTGTCCTCGTCGGAGGCTGTACTGTGTGCAGTGGCAGTGGGTTTTGCATCTTGTTGAAACAGCAGGTTCCTGTACCTCCGTTGGTTAATGGTTGGCAATGTCTCATGAAAAACGTATGCAGGCTTCACTCTGTGTAGAGAAATGGTTGTAGCCTTCCTGTTCACCAATATGTCCATTGTCTGCATGCTTCTCCATGCCACGTGGTATGGGCCAGTGTACGGTGGTTTCACACCGTTGGTGCAAATTTTGACATGGGAGCACTGCTCTAGGTTTTGATGCACGTAACAGGGTGGTGTGTCGTGATGTGAAGCCTTTCGAGGACAGATGCATACAATATGGTTTTGCAGGCAAACTTAAGAAATGTCGCATCAGGCAGATGCGGTGTTTGTCCATATACTCATTCCATGGCTGAAGAATAGATTTCTGGTTTATAAGTTGTTCGTAGAGCCAGTAGCACCATTGGTAGAGCTGAAGTCCATTTGTTGCCATGGCACATGAGCACTGTGTTTAAAGAAAGATTCCCACATTCGACCATGCCTTTACTAGTGGGATGGCAGTTAGTGGTTCTGTGGTGTACATATTTGCAAAACTTGCCAGCTGAGTGAGCAGATAAGACCTTGCTAACCACACTTACATGAATGCAGATTCTAATGTTTCAGTGTTATATTGTCAATTGGAAGTGTCTCTGGCCAGTGGGTAAAACAATCTATCATAGTTAAAAGGTAGTGTTGATTGTTTGTTGGTGGAAGCAGTCTCTCAACATCCAAATGAATGTGGCGAACATATAGTTACCTGGAAAGTCACCATTAGGGGCATGCATATGGCGAGACAGTTTACATTTTTGACAATGCAAATATGTTCTTCTCCATTCTTTACAGTTTTTTGCATGCATGGCCACACAAAATGTTGGGTTACGAAAATTGGAACAAATTGCTGGGTGACCCAAGTTGTGAACACTGTCAAAGGCTTGGCATCTTTTCCGGGAATGTAGACAGGCTGCAACTATAGTCCTGATGTGTCATCAGTGACGAATGTGTGGAGTTCTGTATATTAATGCTGTACTCAGGCCAGTGTAGGGAAGTCGTCAGCAGTGTAAAGAGCCCTATCAAGTGACAACAGTCAGTCACTACATTGTTGATACCCGAAATGTGTTTTATGTCCATTGTGAACAGGGCTATAAACTGCAGATGGCTTAACTGCCAAGGAGAGCAGTTGATGCTGCTCCGTTTGAATAAAAATGTTTGCTTTTTGTGGTCCTTATATATCATGAACACACATGCTTCAACTTGAGGATGGAAGTACGTAACTGCTTTATATATGACCAGGAGCTCGTGTTTGGAGGCACTCCACTTTCTCTGAGAAATCTGCTTGTGGCTGCCAGGCGTTGTCCGACCATTGTTGTAGAGCCATGTTGTAGCTGTCTGTGACATGACCATGACTATATCTAACATTGCTTTGAGGTTGGGGTGAGGTAGAAGTGTCACTCTGTTTAGCAGCTTTGAATGCTGAACACCTAGCCTCAGTTCAGTGTACTGTCAATCTGCCTTTTCTGTTAGGACCAGTTAGTGTTGCAGTCAGTGGTTCTTGTAATTCAGTTGCACGAGGTTGGTGTCGACAGTAGACATTAGCATTCCTAAGAAATGGTGCAGTTCCTAATTCTAGAAACACTTCAACCTTCTCTGTTGAAGATAAAGAACTCACAGCTCAAGTTTTGTCCCAGAAAGGTTACTTCGGATAATCTGAACACACACTTGGCAACGTTTAACACAACTCTGTAATGTTCTAAGAGTTGGAACACTTCTTGCTGAACACTTCTGTCATCCAGTAAGCAAATCAGAAGGGCAGTCACTGAATCTTGGTCATATACATACTTTTGAAAAGGCCAGTAGATGTTGTTATTGCTGTCTTTGGTATGTCCTCTTTAGCAACTGGTATTTGAGTGTAAGCCTTCACGCAGTCTAAGGCACTAAATACTGTTGCACCATGCAAAGTGTAGTTATAGTCTCTTAATAAAATAATGGTACAGAATAATCGGTCCGGCATTGTTTATAGTTCAGCGAATGGTATTCTCCACAGTGGGACCAGGTCCACCTTTCTTTGTCACTAGATTTAAGGCAAAGGACCAGGGATTGTTGTATGATCTGATAATGCCCTCTCGCAACACGGTGTGAAATTCGGCCTTAGCAATGGTGTGACAGCCGAGCCTTAACATCTTGGTTGGCATGATACTGGTGGTCCCTCTGTCGTGATGCACCTTATTCTGGTGGTTCTGATTAGGAGCTGCGTGTGGGCTGATCGAACTCAAAAACTGACTTAACAATGAAGCATAATCACTCTCAGGTGCCTGTACAAGCTTTTCACTACGGACAGTTGCATTGTGGTAAAAACCAGTGACAGTTAAACCTATGACACTGTTCACCAATCGAGCGTTTGCCACGTCTGGCAAAAGTTTGTAATGTGCCAGTAGATCTGCTCTTATTATCTCTTCTGTAACATCTGCAACATTAAAATTCCATTTTAACGGACAGAGTAGACCTAAGTTCAGCTCTGTCTGTTCATTACCATAAGTTGTAATCATTGAATTGTAGGCAGACATCAGACAGAAGGCGGTTGAAAGTCGGTAACGATGTAGTGAAGACTTGCAGGATACTGAGATCAAAAATTGATGTCCACTTGAAATTTCAGGCCGGAAACTCTGTCACTGATGAACAGGCACCTGGATGGTGATGGGCAGGTGGTTGGTCCTACTATCAACCACAGCCGGCGTTTGGGTACAAAAATGGCAATATAAACTTGAATGCATTGTCACCGAATCTGCGGTGGTACCAACACACAGGCTGCTGCTCACCCTGCGGAGACTTGGCGCTCCTCGAAGACCAGTTCCTTGAAAGTCTGCAGTAAGGTCTGCTGCTGTTTCCTGTGACGCTTTGCGACAATAATGCACTGTCCTGTAAACATATCATGTCTATTTTTGCAGTGAGCGTTTCATAATCTACTCTCGCTGTAGCCACTGCACTGCTGCTTTGTGCCACAACTGCATTAATCTGGGCAGCAGCTGCTGACTCCACCATTGTGTTGGCCGCTATGTTAGTTTGTGATGCTACTACAGCCTTTGTTTGTGGCAGTAATCTACTGCTCCACAGTTTCTGTAATAAATTTTCAGGCATGGTGATAGTATCTACCTTACTGTGCAGGTGCCGAAGATATTGTGACGGCTTACAATCTCCAATCTCTTCCTGCGTAAAAATTTGGTGAATATGATCTTCGTGTGCTGCTGCGACTCTCCATATTACTTCATCCTTGAGTCTTCAGTAGGAATCTGCTACAAGAGGTGCAATGATAATGTCTTGCACCTCGAGTGCGAAATGTTAGTCCAACTGTCTTACTAAGAGTGCAAACTTTGTGCTGTGGACTGTAATTCCTGCACAGGAAAAACCTTCTTCCACCTGCACAAACCATAAGATTGGATTATCAGCCCAAAAAGGTGGCAGGTGGACTGCTAGTTTTGATACTGCATGATCTTTAGTAATCTCAATGAAAAGTCAGTAGCAGTTCTGTTTTTCTGGCTCGTGTATCATGTCAAGATTCACGAATTGTCAGTATCAGTGTAATGTGAGCTGATCGACTATATAAAATAAATAAATTAGATGTGATAGGATGACTGGTAACACAACTCTTCATTATAATACAGAAGGAACTAACTGAAAACAAAAGTTGTCAGAGAATAAACAGCAGATAGAATAATGTGAAAAACATAGATTAAACTGTGTATGGAATAAACCAACATGTGTGAAAATACATTGCCCCTGATGGCTGGGTGCGGAACTATGATTAACAGCAAAGATTCACTTACTACACCCTCGATAATTGTGTGCTTCTGGTGGCCAGTGTGGAACCAATTATAAATAAGAGGGTGCCAGATGCAATGATTAAAAAAATTCTAGGTTACTGCAAATCCAGTTATTAGAATCAGTCTTGAGCAAAAAATCTTTATCATCATACATCTGGAGTAATTAAAATGTAATGACCATATTAATGTAATTGTGATGGCACATAGCAGACTACATTTATTGGAAGAATCAGATTTTGCCCACAGACAATGTTTGCACACATCCTTTGTCAGTGATGACATTAGTTCAATAGGTTACAGTAAGCCCACCACAGAAAGCAATATTCCACTAATGTGTATAAGGGTGTACAAATAGGAAGTACAGTGAAACTTCCTTTAACGGACACTTCGCAATAGTAGACTCCTCAATCGCGGACATTGTAAAATTCCCCTGCAAAATAACATTAGCCCTTATGCTAAAATTATTCTGAATAGCAGACATTCTCAATAACGGACACGGACACTGTAATATGTCCACCAACAACAATCAAAACTTCCAAATAACGGACAGCATGAAAGAATCGGCGCACTTGTTCATGTCAAAAGTCTGAGTGTCGTCAATTCGAGTGTTGTGTGTGTTTCCTGTTCATACTGCGTGGTTTCATAGCATTGCCATATATTGGAACTTCCTGAAAGTACAGTACATACAATATTGCTCCATGCAGTACAGATGTAGTCCTGTCGAAACAGATGATGAGAGTATGGCACCAAAAGCTTTCCGCCTGTTGAAAGCCAAGCGTTTAACAGTAAACACACTGTTGTTGCCGCACGGGCTGGTTAGGACAGGGAGAGGTGATTAACATGTCAAATGTTTTCATTTGATGGCTACCACAGCCTGGTTTCAAAAGTCAAAATCTTTGTCTAATGCATCTTGAATTTTGTCTTATCATTCGTCTGTACTTTTTTGATTTGAAGATTTGGGCTCGCGTTAGATGCTTTAAAATGTCTAGAGATAAAAGTGGCAAAAAACCAAAAAAGAATCATTCGAGTGAGAGAGAGAGAGAGAGAGAGAGAGAGAGAGAGAGAGAGAGAGAGAGAGCTAGCTTTGCAGAAATTGTTGCTGGTGAGTTGCCCACGAAAGTTGCTGGAACTTGAACATCGGTATGAGTGTGGTTACTGATTGGAAAACAAATCAATCAGAAATTGAAACATTTAGTTTCTTTCAAGCATCAGGCAGTGCAATGAAATCTCAAAAAACAACCAGAAAAGGTTCACACCCTTAGTTAGAAGAGGCTTTATTTTTGTGGCATGAAAAAATAAGAGCCAAAGGTGTGCCAGATTCAGGTCCTCTACTTTGTCAAAATGCTATGACTTTTTATGAGCTGGTGGAAGCAAAGGACAGCGAACACTTCTTAAAAGTGGACAATTTTATTTTCCCCATTGGTGTCTGTTATTCAGAAGTTTTACTGTAGTATATTGCACGACTGTTCTCACATCAGCGAATAGCATCTTTTCTGTGATGCCTCTGTAATGATAGCAGAAATTTATCATAAATTGTGTATCTTTTCTCCCAGAATTTTCTTCATATTGAAAAAAGTTGGCATTGATTCCAAACTTGTCACTTGTAAATTGCGTATTAGTGGCCGGAGATAGTGGTCACATGTGCACGAGTTATGTGCAAGCGATTGTGTGAATGTGTTGAAGGTTGTGGCTGACAATTAAGATATGCGATTGATTCTTTTCTATGTGCTTTTCTGCAGCTTAGTGTTGCCTTCATAGCAAGTTGCAACCTGTTGTCACATAGTTGACATTATAACATTGACTTTCCATGTAAGATGGAACATAGTATGAAATTTAACTAGTGCTACAAAACTAAAAGTTTACTTAGCAGCAGTTGTAGTTTGCTGAATTTCTAGGTTGCCAGTGGTGTTATTCTTTGTCAGGCACACATATAAGGGGGTGAGGGCAGCCTGCCCCCCCACCCCACCCGCGAAATAATGAATATAAATAAAAAAATAGCCAATTTTTTAAATGATTTTATTGTCAGCAATAAAAAAAAAAACTTGATTCGATACCTGTTCTTGGTGCAGCGTGTCAGTCACAGTCTGCACGGCCACTACGGTTGGGGGTTCGAATCCCCCCTCAGGCATGGATACTTGTGCCATCCTTAGTATTAGTTAGTTCATAAGTAGTTTGTAAGTTTAGGGACTGATGACCCCGTTGTTAAGTCCCATAAGCTCTAAAAACATTTGAACATTTTGTTCTTGGTTCAGAAGCCCCCTCACTTTCCTAAATTTTTATCAAATGTGTGTGCAGATGAGATAACAGTATTCAAGCAATAAATCTCATTTTACATGCGCAGTTGCAACTCCTGCATTGAGTAACAATTGTGCTTGTGTGCCATTATTTTTTATCAGGAGTTTGACATTATAGCTCCCACTGCCTCAGCAATGTATTGACCTTAAGGGATGTTATGGCACCCTCATAGCACTGTTGATCACCAAATGTGCCTGATCTGAGTACTGGCATGGAAGCATATACATTTTTTTCTTTTTTCAGAGGAGGCTTGCAGTTGTCAAAAGTATCCAGTCGTATCTGCTTCCATGTAAAATATATGCCCTTGAAAAATGGGATTGTTTTAAAATTAAAAATTTTGTAGTTCTATGTTAATCAACCCAAGTTCTTCACTTAATTGGTGTAGAAGCCTTTGAGAAATTGAATAAATCTGTATTTTTGTAATCAGAGGTACATACATTGCCCCTATTAAATTGTATTGAAGTAGGTACATTACCACTAAAGCAGAATAAAAAGCTAAGGACAACAAAGAAAATTTATGATTGTTAGATAAATGATTAGAATTTGATATTGTTATTTGAAATAGGTTTGTGTAGAAAGTACAAATTTCTACTAATTTTGCCGTGAACCAAGCTTATGTGTGGATTTAGTTGTGTGGGAGTGGCTTGATGTGTACGTCCTTTCTCACTAGCTCGTTTAGAGAATTTCTTCTTGTTATATTTAGAAGAGGGATCCAGCTATTCAGTGCCCATCACCCATGCACCTTCAGAAAGGATCAATCTTCTTTGCCATGGAGAGAAGTGGCTAAAATTCTAAGTCCATATTTGTAATTCCAAATCAAAAGCCACTCTTCTTTTTAAGATGTATATTTTGAATATAATCTTATTACCACGAACACAACTTTTCAATTACTTTCAAAAGCTTTTAATATTACATGCTTAAAGCATGATGATATCAGAATGAATGAATCGCTTTTATTAAAAATCAAAGAATAAATATTTCACATAGCACTTTTAACATCACAGATTTCCTTGTCATGAGGAGCTGGCTGCTATGTCTCTGCCATCACATCTACTCGAACAGGTAGTTCGATGCAGACTTTCCACTTTGTGTATGCAGCCAGTCACCTGGACATACCAAAATAGTGTGCAGCAGACACTCCGCTCTCTTTCAACTTAACATGTTTGTAACGGTATATTCTCATCAGTACTACTTGCGCCATTGCTCTCGTAGTGTAAACTCGTTACACTACAATTTCTGTAACAGAGCACCCTGCTGCATAACTGGATGTGTTGAAGCATGGATATGTCACGTCATGTAACCTGTTGACCAATAGCAGTCAGCTATAGCATGTGCTCCAGTTCATTTCACACTGTGCAGAGTGCCAACTGGTTTTGGTATTGTGTGTTGTGTTATTTCTAAGCAATCAGTTCACTGATTGGCAAGAGCAAATCTCGTGCATTATTACACAAGCAGGTGACATAAATAGCCCTTTAGATGGTAGTTGGATGTGGCTGATCACAAAGCATCTCCTTGTGTTGCCAAGTGTCAAGAATTTAAAGTTGAGGTGGGTGGCATCGGGTTGTGAACTATTTTTTGGATTGTGAGTGATGCCGGGGTGTCTGCCAAAAACAATGGATCACCCATTATTAGGTTGCCTGGTAAGTGCCAAGATCGAAAAAATTGGCAAGTCAGCTCGTCGGTGTCAACATGAATGTATTCCTGTGCAAAATTTTGACATGTACTGTAAATGTGAATATTCTATGGCAGATAAATTATGTTCATACATGAAAGAAGCTGACATTTTCAGTGGGAGCAAATCTACAGTGCTCAATATTTAAAAAAAAAATGGTATTCAGATAAAAACAATCACACAATGAAGATGATGGAAGAAAAGGATGCTTGAAATTTGACAAGACAGAAAATCGTGTATTACGTGAACGAGAATCATTCTTGGCCATCATGCTGAAGGCCAAGTGTCGATGTAAGAGGCTTGAGGGTTCCTGTAGGCAAAGGGAGATGCCTTATTGTCCTTCAACACTGGTTCTCCAGAAACAGGGTTAATGCCTGAAACCACCTCCCTTTCCCCTGTGGGCCCTCATCTTTTTTGTTGGTACGTGTATGGTGTGCATGGGTCTGAGCCATTTCACCCTTTCTTCCTATTTTTCCTAAGTTGTATTACCTCACCCAGTTCCACTCCTTCCCATCCTAACTCCTTCCTGCTTCCTGCACATACCCCTTCTCTATATGTTTCTCTTTCAGATGGACCAGTTATTTTTATGATTCTATAATGGTTGTAATTTTTTTGCTTTCTTGGTTGTTTCCTTCCATTTTTCGGTCCAGTTTGGTCTCCCTTGGGGTTTGACCTCCACTACTAAATTTCCCTTAGTGTGTGAGCTATGGATCCCTGTCCCGTTCTCCCCCACTTGCCATGTCCTCCCACATGTAGCCAGTTCTTGTGTGTGTGTGTGTGTGTGTGTGTGGGGGGGGGGGGGGGGGGCTGAGGTATTATATACCCTTCTGGCTAAGCCCCCCTGACGACAATGGGATCACACTGCTGGTACTTAAGCTGTTACCTCCTCACACTGGCCAAGGAGTCGATGACCATTCTCCTGGGGTATCAGGACTCCCAGCAAGGGAGCCAGGTGGCTTTTGCTGTGGTTGGGTGGCACCCATGGGGAGATCCCGATTGGAGTAGGTAGTACCGGGGCAGACGTTTCGCACATGAAACGTGTGAAGCTGCAAAATGGTTGTTCTACAGCCAATGGCCATCTCCAAAGGCAGGAATAGTACATTTAATGCTCCTACCTCTGACAAGAGGATCTTCTCCTCCATGGCTACCCCTTGAGAGGAATGCCAGGCTCATTGGCTTGGGGTGAAACCCTTTGTGCATTACTTAGTCTGCAGCAGCACAGGTGGAGGTACATTCACTGCCACCAAGCCATTGTTTATCATCAAAAATATAGAAGGTAAGTTTGGCTAGGTTAACTCTATGACTGAGATGATTTCTGTTACCCAGTCTGCAGCTCTGTGCTCCTGCAACCATCAAGGTAAAGTTCCAGTCCTTAAATGTGGTTCAGAGACTTATTTTTCACTGCAGTCACCTCCTTCAAACTAATAAGGAACTTCAGGCCAATATAGAATGACAAAGTGTCCATTTTTGCTGCATTCAGAGAGGCCCAAAGGATAATCATATTAATACTGGTGCCTTTATCTTGGCCTTCGATGAGGATACTCTCCCAGAGAAAGTAAAGGTAATGACTCGTCGATGTAATGTGCTACTGTATATTCCACCTTCCATGAGATGTTTTCAGTGTATGCTGTTTGGGCACATGTCTTTATTGTACAGCAGTCTCTCTATGCGGTGCATGCGGACACTCATTCCATTTGGAGAGTGCCTGTACTCCTCCCCCTATGTGCATCAGTTGTCAACACCACCATTCTCCCTGTACTCTGGACTGTCTGGGGAACAAGGAAGAGAAGTTTGGGAGTGTAAGTCTCTAGATCGCTTAGCCTGCTTTGAGACTTGTCAAAAATTTTAGCTTCTGAATCCTGTGTCTATGGTATCATCTTTTGCCTCTGTTACATACTGTACACCACCTCCTGATCCCACACCCATCCACCTCTTCCCTCTCCATCTGTCTTCCACTGCTCCTTCCCACCCAGATAAGTGCTCCCCTTCTTTGGCACTTGCCAGTGTAGGTGCCCTCTCTCAGGGCATTTCCTGTATCGGAGGTTTTGTGCCTCAAGTTGGCCGCTGGACTCATAATCTGTGAGTACCAAGGTCACCAGCTCTTTGTCACTACCAGACCTGACTGACAACAGTTTTCTTTCTGGGACCTGCCCTCCCCATCCTGCAAGAGAGAAAGAGGAGGAGGAGGAGGATGCGGCAGCGGCGGCCTCTCTGGTGCCGCCTAAGGTTCCAACTATTACTCAAAACCAACTCGTCCTACTGATTTTGGTAGGACATCCATACCTTATACAGTGAAGCTAAGAGAGATTTGCTGTTGTGAAAAAATATTAATAAAATATATCACTGTAATTTGCCATCATACAGTAATTTAACATATGCCTAAGAGAAGCTAAGAGAGATTTGCTGTTGTGAAAAAATATTAATAAAATATATCACTGTAATTTGCCATCATACAGTAATTTAACATATGCCTAAGAGAAGCAATGGCTATAATAGCATAGGGTAATGTCTCGTTGTGCTCATTCTCCCTGGTGCGGAAATACAGTATAAGCTGAGAGTGCCAAGCGAGTGCCAAGCCAGTCAGTGTGGCATATGGAAGTCGAACCTAGAGTCGTGTTCGGGTAGCCTAAAGGGAAGGCAACTGCTTGTGAAAAGTGGGAAACCCGGGTTCAAGTCCAGGCCCATAACAAATTTTCGTGTGTCACCATTTGGTAGGATGTCCATACCTTATACAGTGAAGCTGAGAGAGATTCGCTATTTCAAAAGAGAGAGAGAGGGGGGGGGGAGAGAGAGAGAGAGAGAGATAAGAAATTGATAAAATGTCATCACTGTAATTAGTCACCGTACATTCATCCTACTTAGTTTATGTCCAATCCACTGCTCATGGATGATGGATGTCATCCTTTCCTCATTGGTGGTGGACGCTGATTCAGCGGTGTTACGGGATTCGACCAGTTTGCCTCCTATCTCGATCCTCGTGTGGTACTATTTCAGTGGAATTATAATAAATATTACTGTCACCTGAAGTTAAAATAGATTATTTCCTTTTACTCCTCAGTGTGTTTCATTCTGCATTTGATGCACATTCACTGATCCTCCATGGGTTTTGTGCATTGTCGGACCCTGTTTGGCCCCCTACAGGCATCTGGTGAAGTTTGCACATTAGTGTATATGAGTATTGTTGGCTCAAGGATTCCTTTCCGTACTATTTTGGAAGCAGTTGCTGTTCGGGTTCACTTAGACACTCGGTTAACAATTTGTAACATATACCACGTACATTAAATCTGCTGCCCTAACTGATCTCCTTCAGAAACTCCCCCTACCCCCCACCTGACCCCATCCCTTCCTCATTCTTGGGGAATGCTTGTCATCCTTTGTAGATCGTGCTCATACATCTAGCCGGAGCTGCCTCAAAGACCAGTTCCTTGCAGGCCATGGTCTCTACCTCCTCAGTAATGGTGCCCCAACCCATTTTAATACTGCTCATTGCACTTTCTCTGCCATAGATCTTTCGCTCACTTCTCCTTCTCTCATCCGTTTATTTCACTGGTTACTGCATGATAACCTCTGTGACCATTTACTGTTAATCCTTTCATTCCCCTCCCACCTTACGAGGGACAGGCTATCACACAGGGTTTCCATCATGCTCCATGGCCTCTGTATACATCCCAGGTTGTTCTCACAGGCTCCGCATCAGGCTGCACTGATGAAATCATCAGTGATATGTCTGATGCAATTACTCGAGCCACAAGAGCATCTTGCGACTCACTCTGCGAAGGCATTGCTGATGACTTCCTATTCGGCGGTCTATCTTCTCAGAAGCCTCCAATTTGTGTCTCACTTCTCAACCAGGAGAAACCTTACAACAAATTTTTTACTGAATGGGAACTACTTTCTGGCCCTATCACTTTCCATGATTCAGCACCTGGCCCAATACCACCCATAACCAATTGTTTCAACACCTCAATCCTCCACAATGGCACTATCTCCTACAGGTATTTAACCATATTTGGCTCAAAGGGATTTGCCACTTTCAGTGGAGGGACAGCATTATGGTTTCCATTTTTAATTCTGATAAGGATTCATCATCCCTCACAGTTATTGGTCGATTAGACTGACATGTGTACCCTGTAAATAGCTAACTGCAGATTAAGCTGGGTTCTCGAATCACAGGGACTTAAATCACCTTATCAGTGTGGCTGCTGGTAGGAACAAGCTACAATAGATCATCTACTGGAAACGGCAATCAAACAGGGCTTCTCTAAACGAAAATATTTTGTTGCAGTTTTCTTTGGTCTATGTAAGGTGTACGACGTGACTTGGTGTCGTCATATTTTACGTTCCCTTCATAAATGGGGCCTACAAGGCAATTTTTCTTAGTCAGTTTTTATCCCACCACCTGTTCTGTGTTAGACTCAGCCCTTTATTCAGCCTTCCTCTCCCTCATGGATCGAGGAAAATGGTGTTTCACAGATTTCTGTGTTAAGTGTTGTACTCTTCCCAATTGCTGTCAGTGGGCTGGTGAGCTCTGTTGGGCCAGTGGTCTCTCCTCCGCTGTATGTTGAAGATTTTTTCAAATGGTGCAGCTCCCACTTAGTAGCCTCAGCTGAATGCCAGCTCCAAGGCACCATTTGGTAGGCTTTTACATGGGCTCTTTCCTATGGTTTTCAGTTCTCTCCGTCCAAAATGAGAGTTATGCATTTTTGTAATGTTCCTGTTCACCTTGATCCAAAACTCTTCTTGGGCACTCGGCACCTGGACGTTAAGGCACAGCACTGTTTCTTGGCCCAACTTTCAGATAAAAACTGACTTAGCTGCACCATAATCGCCACCTGTAGACTAGCTGCATGTGGAAGTTTAATACGGTATGTTTCTATGCCCACTCATTTTGAGTTGGAGATCATGCCACTCTCCTTCGTATCTATTGAACTCTGATTTTGCCTATTTGGGTTATGGGTGCCAGGTTTATGGCTTGGCAGCTCCTTCTGCCCTGAAACAGACCCAGTTCACCATTGTGGTGTCTGTCTGGCTATGGGTGTCTTCCGGACTAGCCATGTTGCGTCTCCTTGTCGAAGCGGGAATATTCCCTCTTCAGCTTTTGGCATCCTATGCAATTTCCATTTCACAGTTTTCCTGCTCGTCCCACATAACGTGTTCTTTTTACATGTGATGATGGGAGCCACTCCTGCTCAATTTCATTTTGTAAAGTTGTTACCGAAGCAGCTAATATTTAATTTTGTCAAGACTGTGCCTAATGAATAAAGCTGATCAAGCTGTGTGTGTATTCATTTATTTATTTGTGATGCTGTTACACCTGTGCTCCTTCGCCTGGTGAGTAATCTTCGTCTATTTTTTATATTTAATTTTTTTATTTTTATATTTAATTTTTCCTGCTAGGAATTTTTCGTCTTTACACACACACACGTTAGGGGAAAAGGATAGGTAAACACACACACACACACACACACACACACACACACACACACACACACACACACACGTGTGTGTGTGTGTGTGTGTGTGTGTGTGTGTGTGTGTGTGTGTGTGTGTGTGTGTGTGTTTACCTATCCTTTTCCCCTAACGTAAGTGTTTCCTCTCTCGGAATTGGAATGACTCCTTACCCACTCCCTTAAAATCTCATCCTTTCCTTATCCCTCTCCATTCCTGCTCTTTCTTTCAGATGAAGCAACCTTAGGTTGCGAAAGCTCAGTTTTGGTTGTGTGTATGTGTGTGTTTTTATTTTATTTGTATATCAATGAACTGGCGCCTTCTTGCCTGGTAAGTCCAACTTTCTTTACGTTATATATATACAGTTCCCTATGTGGGTCTGCTGTCGCTATTTTCAAAATGCCTGTGAAATGCGGGCCACTTGGAGAAAGACACCTTAACATGGTGAACAGTGTATTTCCTGTGCAATAAAACTTTAGGCCCTCGTTATGGAATTGGCTTTTAACCAAATGCCATTGCCATTGGGTATGGACCTTTCCTGAGATGCACGAGTTACGTTCATTGTGCACTGACACCCAATGTACTCTTTATTATGATGGTCCTCATAGCACCCTAAATCCATTCAGTAGGCAGTCTGCTGTGGTGGGGTCATCATGTACCCTCCTGGTTGTAGCCCCTGAAAACATGGGCTCCCACTGCTGATGCCTGAGCTGAGAACTCCTAAATACATGCCAAGGAGTAGATGCCCATCTCCTTGGGGCAGCTGGACTCCCTGCAATGGTCCCCCCCCCCCCCCCCCCCCCCCGAGGTGACGTTCGCTATGGCGCCCTTGAGGAGTGGGTGACATTGGAATGGATGATCTGCAATGAAGAGATCAAAATTTGGTCATGCCAGTAATTGCTTCCTTGGCTACTGATGAAAGACGGACTTTAACATGACAACATATGACCCTAAGTCGTTCCCTTCCCTTTCTGTACCATAGAAGGAATGTGGGACCCTCAACCAATCTGAGTTGTACTCGTTAAATACCTTGACTGTGCACGTTATGATGGGGAACTTTTTACTTAAACCAAGCCACAATTCTTTAGCGAAAACAATGAGGACAAGTTTGGCAAGGTACTGTCATTCTTCTGGAGAAGTGGAGCCATTTTGATACAAACGGCATCTCTTGCCTAGTTAAAGGCATTACTTTCCTGTGACAAGCTGTTTGATGTTCCTCTAAGTATCACACCCCAGAAGATGCTAAATATGGTCAGGGTCTAAATACCACTGATATCCTGTCACAGTCCAATGAAGAGTTGTGCACCTACTTACTACAGTGACGAGGTGTCCACGTTGTCCAGTGTATCTATAGGTAACCAAAAGATCACAGGGTTGCCACTCATGCTTTTGTCCTAGCCATTGAAGACAATACACTGTCAGAGACGGTCAAGGTCATCATTTAGTCATCTGATGTAAAACCATATGTCCCTCTCCCTAAGTGCTGGAAATTCAGGCACATGTCCTCTCGATGAACTTCCAGCCCCACATGCAGGGAATGCAGATAGCCATCACACCCATACAGCCCTTGTACATCCTCTGCTGCCTCCGTGAATGTGGGTAGCACCATCTACCTTGCTCGCAGGACTGTACTGTTTTGCACAAAAAACGCAAATATCAGGAAGATAGAGACTCTGTACAGTTTGACATACTCTGTAAGATATAAGGGCGGCTCTGCCCTGTTCATATGGTGATGTCATTTGTTTCTGTCATGTCATCTCCAATCTTTTGCTACCACCCTCTGCTGGCCCTATGGGCCATCTGCCTTTCACTGTCCCCTTGGTAAGTGGGGACTGCCTTCATCATTGGTCCTCCAACACCACATGTAGAAGCAAATCCCCATCTACTGGTCCCCATCCTCCAGCCAGAGAAGCATCAGCCTTCCCCAGCTCCTCTCACTAGGAAGGAGGGGTGCCTTCGGACACTACCTTTTCAGGCTTTAATGAGTGGATTGGAGGAGCCCAGCTGGTGGCTGAAAGATCAACAAGGATCCTGATTGAAGAACTTCCCAAACTTCATAAGGCCCTGACACCAGGTCAGAGAAGCACTCTCATCCCTTGAAAACAAAAGATCAGTGAGAGGGGAAAAAAGATAAAGAAACAGAAGAAAAAATAGAATCTTCAGTGGCTCCAAAGCCATGTCCTCTGACATCTTATGCTTTTGAAAATCAGGTGGAGATCGTCGCATCTGCCGAGAATCTGACCCTCACAGAATCCTTAGAAAGAATGGTCCCTAGATACTGTTGGTTCTGAACCATTCACAGCAAATGATTCACTGGAACAAGTTACTTACACATCATATCATGGCCTTTCGCCTTCAAGAAAATGAACTATTACAGTCGGATTGTGACTGTTTTTTTCCACAATCTGGCTGAGCTGCAACAGTTATTGTGCCACCTCCCAGTGGCCTTCCATCAAGGCCACTACATTGTTGTTGAAAATATAGTGTCGCTCTAGTCAGCTATCCGCACTGCTTTCATCTAGTACCTGTTGCAGTCTTTTTTGATCTTAGGAAGGCATACGACACCAATTAGCACCAGCATATCCTAGCTATACTGTAAGAATGGATCTTACAAGGTCCACTTTCATTCCTTATTCAAAACTCCTATCCCTTCCGCTCTTTTAGGGTTAAGGTTGGTACGTCTCTCAGCTCCCCCTATGTTCAGGTGACCAATGCACCACAGGGCTCCATCTTTAAGGCTTCTACATACGTTTTCATTTGTCAGGAACAATTTATCAGCAGCCTGATATACTGGATGTGTGGAGGTGCTTCCAGCCAACTTTTCTTGTTAGAAGGATGGTTGGGCTCAACTATCCGAAACGACCCTCCACAACTCCACCTGACAAATTGTACACATGAAAACAAAGACAGACACCAGAATGGGGAGGTGCTGCAATCGCTGCATGCAGTTGGTCGGAATCCATGCAGGCTGCTACGAATTTGTTTGGTCAGCTGGTCAGTCAGATGATAGATCGGAACATGCATAGGGACCTTAAATGTTGCCCTATTTTTAGTTGCAAGTTATGGTCTCTCAGTGGCAGTGTGATTATCAGTTTCTTCCTCTCTGTATGCTGATAACTTTTGTATGTACTTGAGTTCTCATTAGTATTAGTGTTGCCAAAAGTTGGCTGTAGGGAACCATCCAAAAGGCCCAGTCTTGGACTACTGCCCATGGTTTCCAGTTTTCAGCACAGCAAAACCCTAGTAATGCCTTCCAACATCGGGTAGCTCACCTGGACCCAGAGCTATACCTGTCTGGCGAACTCATTTGCATGAAGGAGATGCATCGCTGTCTTCTAGGCATGCTCTTTGATGACTGGCTCACTTGGGTGCTACACCTTCATCAGCTCAAACCTAAACAGATTGTGCTGCCACAGCCACAGTGTTTGGGGAGCTGCCCATCCTTTATTCGTTACATGGTGCAGAAGTTATTTACACAAACAGTTTCCCGGTAAATGGCTGAGCTGGATATGCATAGGTCCCCCATGACCATATTGAACAGGTTCCTTTCCTTGTGTGGGTACCGTCTTTACCATGGAGCTGGTTGCTAATTCTCGATCTCTTGAACATCTCTGAGCCTATCCTGGAGAGTTGTTTGTCATCTGTAGTGATTCCCTGAGTGGCTTGCAAGCCCTTGACCAGTGTTTTCCCACACTTCCTTTGGTTCGGTCTGTCCAAGACTTAACCCTTAGTAAGTCAGACCATTCTTTGGCATTCGTTTGGACCCCAGGCCATATAGGTATATCAACCAACGAATACACTGAGCATTTGGCTGAGCTGCTGGAGATTGGTCTGCAGAAAGGGTTCTCTTATTACAGTTAAACCCCAAGGTCCTTGGAGTCTGGAGCTCAGAATGTGTCTCGAACTCCATGGCGACATGGAAATCATCACTGAGGGCCTCTTGTAGAGACTCAATTGTCCTTTGCCGCTTGCGTATTGGCTATACTGGCTAACACATGGTTGTCTTCTTCGTTGAGAGGACCCACCGAAGTGCTGCTGTGATGCTTTCTTAATAGTTTTCCACATCCTCTTGGGCTGTCCACTTTTAGCCGTCTTGTGGCAGTTCCTTAATATGCCTGCTGCACATTGTTTAATTCTCAGAGATGATGCCTGTATGGCTGACTGTATTTAAAGTATTATATGTGCAACTGGCTTTTTCTGTTCTACTTAGTGGTGGGTACCTGTGTCTGATCTTTCAGATCCCCACCCCTTCAGAAATTTTATTCTATTGTCACTTTTATGATTTGTCTTCTTTTTAACTGGAAGTTTTTAGTATGTGCAGAGTAGCTGGTTCATCCTTCATTATATTTGTGATCAGGTTGCCATGGTATTCTGTTGTCACGCCGTAAGACTTGTGCGTTTTCCTCTGTATGTTGAGCACCAAATCTTATTTTGTTTATTTTGCTGTGACGTATTTGCTAGGAACAGGGGATTGATGACCCCGCAGTTTAGTCCCCTTTAAATTTCCAACAACAACAGTAATAATAATTAGGTTACCGCTTTATCACTGCCATTGGCACAATTTAAAGTCCATAAAACAGAAAGAAATAACACCTTCCAGATTGCTGAAGTTGAAATAATCACACTTGAAGCAGTGATCAATGACACTATCTCTGCATGGGCAAACTATGCCAGACATTCGGAAACGCTGCAGGAAGAATATTTAAAAAGGAAATAGATGTACTCGGTGATGGAGCCATTTATAATTAATCTTCAACAATTCTGATTCATTTGAGTCAGACAGCGAGGCTGAAGACAATGTTTTAACTGTGTCACTGCTGCTTTTTTAACTTTTGTGAAACTTCTGTTTTATGTAACTTCAGACTATATTTGCTTTGCTGATAATGGAATTGTAAGATGGTTTTACTTCCTTATTCTGTTTCATTGCAGACTTTGTTTAAAGCTTCATCACACTTGTCAATTTTGTTGTGACGTTTTGTGTTGTCTGTCTGTGCCTTGATTATCATCTTTGCTGTCCTCATTATCTTATTGATATCCCAATGTGGCTCCCCACTGAAAAATTTCACTTGTATTTATGCTAGTTGAACAGCTGTTTTTTTTTTTTTTTTACATTTTTGAAAAAGTAATTATTTGCTCTAATTTAGTAAGCCATTAGTTTTACCAAAATCACTACAAAAAGAAAAAAAAGAATTAATTATCCGTGGCTGGTTTCAACAATTATTGGTTGCCATTGTCTGATGCACTAAAATAATGGCAGAGTAGGGGACATTATAATTCTGGCAGTGTGTTCTATGGAGGCGGCGTGGGGGCAGGAGATAGGAGCCATTCTATGCTGCCCATAATGCATATGTGCAGTAGAGATGATATTTCGGATATCAAGTGAACTTTCTACTTTATTTTGTTTTGAACTGTGGTCAGTAGACAAAATACACTTGAGCTCCTGAGGACTCTTTTTGACTGTTGCGCGAGATATTACACATCGCGCGCTCACACACACACACACACACACACACACACACACACACACACACATACACACATTAGTGAAACTTCCCCATTTTGTATTGATGTTGATACGGGTTACAAACTCCTTAACTTTTCTCACTAACTCTTACACTCCATGGTATATGGTAATGGGAGGTAAAGGGTGATTTATAAAACTGTGGAGTGGAAAGATAAAAATGTGAGGGCATAAGAATATCTTAGTTAAATTTGGTGCAGATGGAAAGGGTGAGGAGGAGATGAGGAAGAAAGGAGGGTAAGACTCTGCATCTGATACTGTGGAATAACTACTTGTCTTATCAGACAGAGAAGATTTCAACAATATAATGATAATAGTTTTAGAGAATGAAACTTTCACTTTGCAGCGGAGTGTGCGCTGATATGAAATATGAATATATTAAAATTGTGTGCCGGAACCGGGACTCAAACCTGGGACCTTTGCCTTTCACGGGCAAGCGCACTACCGACTGTGCTATCCCGACACGTCTCACAATGCCGCCTCACGACTCAAAGTAGGAGGCGAGGTACTGGTGAGGTACTGGCGGAAGTAAAGTTGTGAGGCGGCATCGTGAGTCGTGTCGGGATAGCACAGCTGGTAGTGCGCTTGCCCGCGAAAGGCAAAGGTCCCAGGTTAGAGTCCCAGTTCCGGCACAAAATTTTAATCTGCCAGGAAGTTTCATAATAGTTTTAACTTGAAATTCAATATCAGTGTGGACATTCGTATATCGGTCACACTTACGCACGCAGTACTTGAACTTGTGCATAACATATACAGCACACCTGCATGCTACATCCCAAAAATTGGCACTAGTTGAACATTGTATTCAAACAGGCTACAATATGGATTAAAAAAATGTTTGGATATTCTTGCCTTTATCATCCTTCTGGGATTTAACAATGGAACACCTGATTGGAATGTTCACAATAAAGGATACATAACTCGCCATAAAACCGTTCGCTGATATGCTGATAGGCACGAAAAATACAGTCACATTCACACAACTTGAATTTTCAGCCAGGCCTCATCAGAAGGAAGGAGACGGAAAAGAAAAAAAAAAAAAAAAAAAAAACACATGCATTCAGACAATCACTCTGATAACTATACACTAACAGCCACATAAATTGCCGGCCACTCCTGCACCACTCTCTGGGTTTTTGTTTTTAGGGAAGCCATTGAGATTTGTCTGGGGAGTAATTTAATTAATCAGGATGATGGTTTCAGTCTTAACAAAATTGTGGATCCAGCACTGCAGTCCTGCGGACAGGAACACACTGTCAACAGTCTTGTACAGTATACAAGGTGGACGGGAACATTCTGTTGTCAGTCTACTAGCCTTCAGATTCGCTCTGATGGTCGCTGAATAAAATGCAGCCAAAATATTAGTGAAACAAAATAAATGGTTATGCCTGTAATTTTATCTACCAGAAATTTTACCTACTTTTCTGTGTATAAACATGCAAAGAGTTGTTGGTAGACTACCGGTATATAGGGGGTATGCAATTGTTTCTTTCTTGTTTAGATGCAATATAAACATTCACTGAAAGCATTGTTTATTAGAAAAATTGAGTGCGTACAAAATTTTCGGTTCTGTTCTTTAATGATAATGACCCTACTAATAAGTACTTGACTGCAGTAAAACCCTAAGTTTAGGTTTTTCCTTTGTAAATGTTAAGACAAAAATCTTCATCAATTGTAGATGGAATGAATATCAAAATTGCATTCTTCCTATTTTGAGCTTTACTTTTCTCTCTTAATATTGATATTTATATGAATTCCACATGCTTATTTACATTAGAGGTGTAGATATTTCTTTCATATTTTCCCTTTATTTCTTCAGGAAACTTATGGATTCTGTGGGACACTTGCTCAAAAATTTGAGTGTATCACAAACAAATTCACTGCCAGAGTCTTCAAATTGTGATGAGTTACCAGATGAAGTAAAAACCATTACTCGGAAGAGAAGGTATGCTGCACTACAGATAATTAAGCTTATTTATTGCGAAATATAATGGAGTAGTTAAATGTTGGAAAATGTGAACGAAAATGAATGAAATAATACTTTTGCAACATGTTTTAGTACTGCTCTTTTGTGCTAGTGCTAACAACAGAACTTTTTATTTGAACTAAAGGTACGTATACTTTTGAAACCGGTACTGCTATTAAACTCCTGTAACTATTGCATACTACTATTAATGTCATTACAGCTCCTTATGACTTGGAGTGGCAAAACATGAAAGAAAATACAACTATTTTGACATGTTTTTCCACAGAGTTAGTATTTTGAATGATTCTTAATTAAATTTTTGTGATCATATTAACAAAGAAGTTCTGTAGTTAGAAGAACAGTATTTTTTGCTTGTGGCTCATGCTATGTACATTGTTCCCAAAGATATTAATTTGTATGAAAAGACAAAATTATGATAAGGTATTCTGCATAGCAAGTATTGACATGAGCTGAAATGAAAAAGTGCTGTGGATAGCTCAGAAGAAGATAAACATCTGCAGACCTGACAACATGTATCCACAAAGTCTCTCCGCAGTGGCGATCTCAGAGTGTCTTGCCTTGCGAGGCGTGTAAGGTTGGCAGCACAGACAAAATGCACCTGTGCGTGTCCTGTGGACCTGCAGTGGTAGTAGGAAGGGGGTAGAGTTGGGTGTGCGCACTACTGCTGTTACTTGTGTTATTGTCTGGTTCTTGTATATGCTGAGTGTAGTGAGAATGCTTACTATTGCAGAGAGAACCTTTTTTAGTGGACAAAGTTTTCCGGGCAAGAGGAAACTTCACCGAGCACATGAGACAACAATTTAGATTGCATTTTCCTATGTTGAGGTGTCCACATCGTGACATTGTATGCGATTTAATTTAGGACGACAGGTTCAGTTCATGATGCACCATGAACTGGTAGGCCCATGATTTTAACAGAACAGAAGTGTACCACATTTTTGACATGTGGAGTCCAATAAAATCGGTAAGGAAATTATCACAAGAGGCTAAAGTCTCTCGTACGACAGCACATACGACCGTAACCAAAGAACTGTGGCTGTATCCGTATAAAATTACTGCAGTGCAACAATTACATTGGATGCATATTGTAAAAGGTTTCAGCAATTTATTAATAGGCATAGAGTTGGTGTTTTATATCTAACATTTTTCACTGATGAGGCTTGGTTTCAGCTATCCGGCTACATTAATTCTAAACATTCATGTATTTGGTCATCCGAAATTCAAAATGCCTTAATAGAAACACCATTGCATACAGAGAAAATCAGGGTGTGGGTTGTCATTATTATAGGGCTGATATTTTTCGAAACTACAGTCACCTCCGAAATTTTTTCCCAGATAATTTATCCATTTGTTGTGCTGCTGATTGAAGATGAGATCAGTCATTCTTTTTTCTGGCAAGACAATGCTACTGCTCATTACAGCACACAAATCCTTACAACCTTTAGTTGAAATCTTTGGAGACGGAATTATTACGAAAGGTCTCTGGCCTCCTCGCTCACGAGTTTTGTCTTCTCCCAACTATTTCCTTTGGGGTGCGGCTAAAACATTTTTTTTTTTATCAAAATAACCCAATGATAATGCATGAACTTAAGACAGTGGTAACTGAATATCTGTATTCGATTACACGTGAAACATTGGTAAAGGTATTGGAAAATAAATGTAAATGTGTTGAACTATGTGTTCAAGAAAGAGGAAATTCTTTCCAGCACCTACTGTAACAATGATGAGCACAGTGTATTTCCTAGTAATTAATATAACTAATTAATTTCATTATAAAAAATAGAAAACTTTCCTGGTGGGATAAACAAATAGAAAACGGATGACTTACCCAATGGACAGGCTCGTTGACAGACACAAATAAAATCACTCACAAACACACATACAAGCTTTCGCAACCATTGGACGCTTCTTCAGGAAAAGTGGAAGAAAGGAGAGGAGAAAGGGAAGGATATGGGTTTTAAGGAAGTGGAGAAGGAGTCATTCCAATCCCAGGAGTGGAAGGACTTGCCTTAGGGGAAAAAAGGAAGGTAAACAAATACACACACACACACACACACACACACACACACACACACACACACACACATCCAAACACAAACACACCTAGACATTGTTTTAATTGTAATAATGTTGAATCCCATCTCCCAACATAAATGCAGGCATTAGCAGTGAAACACGGCTGCTAGCTTATACAATAACATGAATGTGCTGCTACCCTTATGTACCCTGTAAGGTGAGACACAAAGAGCTCACCAATATGGAGAGACTTTGCGGACACACTGCATTACTTTAAGGCATTGCACAAGTTCGTGTGTCTTCACTGGCTGGAGTAAACTGAATAAATCTTGAAGTAATTTTAATTTTCACAATTCTGTTCAGCTGACCCTTACATTATTTTACAATACACTTAGCTGAGTTGAAATAATAATTAAATTAATTGTCAATGTTGCATTTGATTTTGTTGTACTGAATGGTTTGAGTGGCAAGTTTTTGTTTTCCCTTGTTCACAAAATGTACGTAACATACAGGTCTTATAATAGTTTGTGCCCTCTTTGTTTAACCGTATGTGATTTTTTACTAAGAGTGTTACTAAGCTTACCATAGTATACTTATGAACAATAGATAAATTGTCCATTTTTAGAGTTGCTGTTTTTGTGTTTTCAGCATTTACAGTAAAAATACTGGGTACAAGGCCCAACTGATACACAAAACACTGAGAAAAGATAGGGGGGAAAAAGTGTTTTGCATATCAGGCAGATCTAATAACCAATAATAATAAATTAATTGAAAGTGTATATTCACAGCTATTATTCTGGGCGAAACTTTACCCGTGGAATTTCTCCTGCTGGTCTACCTGTAGGTGTTTTAACCCTGAATTTCTCTGAGCATTTCTTAACCATACTCTTACCTGTAGTACATGCAAAACCCTTAAATTGTTTTGTTGATTACAGTTATAAAGATGCTAAGTACCATATTCTTTGAGTGATTTAGAAAATTAACATAATCATTTAAATGGAAATCATGATAATCTGGTAGGAATTTGAAGATAATTAAACCATACAGTAGTGTTGCATTGCCACCAATCTTCCGTCAATTTCTAAAGTTTTACAATATTACTTACCAAACCACTTTATCATAAAATGTAGCAAGGTAATATAGACTAGTAAAGTACTAGTTTTCTCATTACCTGTATATTTGAAGACCTTATCAAAACATTTTTTCACTTACAGTTTCCTGTCAGAATAGATTTTGGCCAAGAAATAAATAGCGAATACTTGCAAGGAAACATCAGTTTACAGATTTTTGCTTACCACTGCCAAATCATAGTGCAAATAATCTCTGCAGAATTCTTTTGTATGTTCAAATAATATTAAAACACTTCAATTTTTTGTCATTCTTGTATCTTCAGTTCAAATGCTAGAGTATTTATCAATTGTCATCATGTCAATGTCCACTCACCATTCATGAGCATGGTTGGTAGTGTGTGTGTCCTTATTTCAATGTTGGGATTTCATGAAGTAGCACAGTATTTAGTTTTTCTCATTGTTTCTGAGTTATGTCAGTATATTCTTCCAGGATTTTACCACTATTCAAGGTCATTTTCAGAAGTGGGAACTGCCGCTGCAATATAAGCTTGAGTTCATCCATACGTATCATCTCAAAGATGATGATAGTCCTGATTTAATAATATAAGGAAAGAAATTTGCTGTGAATGCACATCTGTGAGATAGTCATTAATTTCATATCACTGTGTTTAATTTTGTTGTTTCATACTTAACATGAACATTATTCTTCATTTTACTCTTTTAATGTCTTTGTTCTTGGTCTCATTAGAGAGCTGTTTTCTGTTGTTAACATTTTCATGTAGTTTCTGCATCTTACTGTCTGCATTTTATTTAAACACAATTAATGCACTGATATTTTGTGGT
Organism: Locusta migratoria; assembly: GCA_026315105.1. Lineage (NCBI taxonomy): Eukaryota > Metazoa > Arthropoda > Insecta > Orthoptera > Acrididae > Locusta > Locusta migratoria. Next base: position 300,138,521 of record CM048746.1, read on the forward strand.
TGTTATCCATCTCCCCTTCATGTTCCATCTTGTCCTGCCACCTACAGGCTGTGCGGACTTAGTTGTTTTGCTCATTCTCGACATTTTTGTGGCACCTGTGATTATCACATCAACATAATTTATAGGTTGTGTGCATACCTGAAGTTGATGTTTTCCCATACCTTTCTCTATTGCTCTTATCATATTTTTATTTTTCTGTTTCTTTGGAACTACAAATTAATTTTTCCCACAGCTACAACTATTACTTTTTCCCCCCTCTGAAACATTGTCATCTTTTATTAAAGTCCAACACATATACTTAAACATATTCTTACTCATGCCAGTAATTCTATAACTGCTTAAATTATGAGTTTAGGTGTGAAATCTTGTTTCAAGCTTTACCACCCTGTGTTTATAATGACTAAAAAGATGTTGGTATTTTTCGCATTAGGTACATTAAATAACTACCTCATTCGAATTAAATTTTTAGTTTTGTTGTACTCCTTTAATATTATGCTCAGAAATGTTCCATTTATCAAATTTTTAACAGAAAAATGTGAAAATAACTTGTGCTTAGAGGGTTAATGATCATCTTGTGTCATTAAACGTGGACCAATTTTTCTTCTTGTTTCAGCCATGAAAGTGATTCAGATGAAGCAAGCTTGCAGAGAGTTAAAGCTGCATTTTCCCTAATGGGCTACGCATTTCAGCCTAACCGACACATTCCAAAGAGTTCTGTGCTGTACCGAAAGCGCAATATAAGAGTACAAAATAGGCAGTTGAAGATGAACTTGAATCGTTCCATGGCTTCACGACATATATATTATGACGACGATGGCAATGAATGTGAATCTGCTCTATCAAGGGTATATTGATTTATATTATTATGATTTTATAAGACAATTATTCTTTATTGTGTACATGAGGAGGATTATATTTGGTGTTTGATATATTTTGTGAAATTGTTATACTAGAAACTATATCATTCTGTTTCTAGTTAACTGCATTAATTGAGAATTCAGTTAAGCAACCAGTAAAAATACAAGGAGACAAATAGCTTGTAGGTTTTACCTCCAAAAGATAAGTTTTCTGTACTGCTGGTATCGACATATTGAAAAATAAAGAAAATAGGTACCTTACAGTTAAATTTTTAATAACTAAGACTTTTGAGTATTTTATTCCAAATTTTGTTCATCTGAGGAATTCAGACTTTTTCCCACAAAATAAAGATCACTGTTTTATGTATTGCATTTATTCATCTTTCAATGTGGGCTACTGCTTAATACTTCACACACGGGCATTGTCTTACATGCTTAATCAAAAGAATCTAATGTTAGAAAACTTTTAAAAAGTTAGATTTGGAGTAGACAAAATGTTGTGTGTTGTTAAGATTCCATTTGCATGTTGTGTTCACCTAACTACAATAATAAAAATAGTTAATTGTGGCTAGAAACTTTGGACACATCAGAAAATGAATATTTGTACACTGTCTGTGTATGGCCTTAATAATTTGTTGGCACACATGAAACTGAAATCAAAAGATAATTCAACACTTCTGAAAACATAGATGACAGTTCGATATTTGTACATGCACTTTTGATTGTGATGAAAGAAATACAAGATGATGATGTCTGAGTCATTCCATTTCAAATTAACTCTTAAAATAAAAATTTTGCCTCAGTAATTAAGATTCTGAAAACATTTGTTATAGTAGGAGCTGAGACTAAAATAAATTTAAATTTATTTATCTCAGACCATTTCTCAAACATGGCTATGTAAAATTTTCAAAAAAAAAAGTAGAAACCCTAAAAGAGTGTGAACAGGCTTGTTTAAAAATTGCCTTAGGAATTGTGCTAATTGAATTAGAAACCTAGGAAAGATTTCATTTTGCAACATTTCTTATGCTCGTTCCACTTATGCAGAATAAAACATAGGCTCATTATTATTTTTAATAGTACAAATTGAAATATTTTCTTGCATTTTCCCAAGAAGTACATAATTTTAAAAAAATCAGAATACTTGGTACATTTTTTAGATCAAGTGGCAAATATAAATATGGAATGATGGTGAGTACATTGTTAAAAAGTGTTATTCCTGGTTCTTGTTTTTCATTAATAAGCCAGTTTGACCAAACATGCCTCTAACAAAAAGGAATTTTAATTAAAATATCCACAAAAGATATTAACAATATCAAAATAGTATAGTCTTAAAACGAGATTGATTAGCATCTAATTTATATAATAATGACAAATTCAAATATCAGGGTTTGTCACCTCCATATTGTCATGTTGAAATGGCTTCGAAGGCAGGGTTGTCGACTGAAGACAGCACTTATACTGAAAGCCAGGTTTATTGTGAACTGAAACGAACACGCACCACTGACTGCCTCTCAGGCAGAGTGCTCTGTTATTTATATACAGACAGAATGTACCAGAAATTAGAAGAATAGTTAACATAAGAAACAAGTAGGAAATTACAAGTGAACATAAGAAATGAGAATAACATTCTGGAAATGTTAATTACAAAAAATAAATTTTTGAAGGTGGACAGGATCGAAACGGCGGCCTTCAGCACCGCAGTCAATCAGTGACGCTATCCCTTGCGGCACGCTGGCAGTCGGTTAATGTGAGGTCTCGCAGTATTGCTCCCTCTCCTGAAAAAACAGCGTCTCACTGTTAGGTTCCCATTGGAGCCAGCTGTCCTGGATCTTGATCTTGTCATGGGTCCTCTATATGGCAGTTCTGGAGAATCCTACCCTTCTGCACGATTATTGACAACAGACGTTCCTGTCGTGGCTTCATCAGTATCGTTATCATTCTTAGAGTCCTTGAACAAGAAGCCATTTTCGCCTATCTGCTCTTCAGGATCGTAGTAAGGCTTCATGCGAAGGACGTGAACAATGTCTCTTCATTTTTGTCATTTCGACAATGGCTCATAATTATCAACTTTGTATGTGACGTCTGACAGGAGGCGTACGACATGATACGGACCTAGTTATTGCTTCAATAACTTTTCTGATAGACCAACTTTCCGTACAGGTGTAAAAATCCATACCAGGTCTCCTGGACTGTACACAACAGGTCTGTGCTTGTCGTTATACCGCTGACGGTCCTTCTCCTGTGTGTCCAGTGTCCATATGCAAGCCAACTGTTTTGCTTCTTCGAGCCTGGTGTTGAGCTGTTTCACATAGTCATCCTGAGTGTCATCCGGTTGGAACAGGAACAGTGTATCCATTGTCGTCTCAGCTTCACGGCCATGGAGCAGGAAATATGGTGTGAAGCCTGTGGTGTCTTGTCTTGCGGTATTATAAGCAAATGTCACAACTGGCACTATTGTATCCCAATCCTTCTGCTCAACATCGACGTACATCGACAGCATATCTGCTAACGTCTTGTTAATACATTCTGTAAGATCATTTGTCTGAGGATGTTATGCAGTTGTCATTCTGTGGACAATGTCCCACCGTGACATTACGTCTGATATTAGTTTTGACTGGAATACTTTTCCACGGTCAGATATCATCATACGTGGTGGTCCATGCTTCAAAATAATGTCTTCTACAAGGAATCTCTGGAGCTTCTGCAGTTGGCACAGGTTTGTTGACAGTGTAGCGTGTGAAATAGTCAGTGCAGACTATTATTCATAGGTTATCGGTTGTCAACTTTGGGAACCTCCCTAAAAGATCGATCCCAACTCAGTAGAAGATGCCCTGGAGGTAATTGCGGCACATGCTTCCGTCCCTGGCACTCTTTACAGTGACTCACATGTGTGCTTGACAGATCGGTAGAGACCTTTCCAGTAATACCTGCATCTGATTCTTTCTAGGATCTTCAAGAATCCCAGATGACCGGATATTGGAGCATCGTGGATATACTTGAGAATAGCTGGCTGGAATTGAACTGGAACGACCAGTAGCCATTTGGGGCCCAGTGGATCATAGTTGCTCTTATACAATGTCCCACTTATAAGTTGGAATTCTCCATTGGTCGGTTCTCCTTACTCCAAGCCCTCTGCGGTTTTTAATAGTTCTGGATCTTCCCTCTGTTCAGCTTTAACGTCACCTAATTCAGTGAGGGCTTAAATTTCATTCATGCTGTTGTGTTCTACTAACGGATTCCTCGAAAGGCAGTCGACCTTCTTGTGTTTGCGCCCGTTCTTGAATACCACTGTGACGTCGTTCTCTTGGAGTCTTAGTGCCCATCTTGCTAGTCGACCTGATGGATCCTTCAAGCTAGTCAGCCAAAACAAAGAATGGTGGTCTGTGTCATGACAGTGAATGGTTTGCCTAATAAATATGGCCGGAACTTGTAGATAGCCCAGATAACTGCGAGGCATTCTTTCTAAGTTGTAGAGTAGTTTATCTCTGATTTTGAGAGTACTCTTTGTTCCTTGCCAGCACCTTCCTGAACTTGTACAAGCACTGCACCAATCCTGTAACCACTGACATCTGTGTGAAGTTCAGTTTCCGCATTCTCATTGTACAAAGCTAGAACTGGTGTGGAAGTTAGAGCCTCCTAGAGTGCCTGGAAAGCTCTTTCTTTTGTCTCATCCCAGTAAAATTTGGCGTAAACCCTGCAGAAATTCTTGCAATGAGCGTGCATTGTTACAAAATCCTTTTATGAAACATCGGTAGTATGAGCACAGCCCAAGAAAATTTCTCGCATCACAAATTTGCTGAGGAGTTGGAAATTCTGTGACTGCCCTTCCTTTATCTGGATCAGGACAGACACCATCTCCGTTGACTAGGTGCTCCAGGATTTTTATCTCTCTGGCGACCAAGAAGCACTCCTTTGGATTGAGGCAGTGTCCTACAGTCTGAACACACTTCAACGCAGTTGTAGCAAGATGACACTTTTCCCAGGTCTCTATCTTAATTAGGACAGTTACTAGAGCAATTTTTAAGCAAGTCTGTTCATTCTTATTTGTCAGTTTTTGAAAATTCATATTTTAGAAATGGTTAGAGATAAAAAAAGTGAAATATAGTAGTTGTCAAGACTAAAAATATTCCATATCTATATTTATCAAAATCTAAAATGGTGGTGTAAATTGAAATTTTTGATTTACATAGATGGCCAGTCTTTTCTGTGCCAGGTGTGGGAACACAACACGCTGAGAACGTACTCGAGGAGGAGGGGTGGTAATGAGGAAGAACTCCCTTCTCTGAGAAAATCTTTCAATCCTTTTACTCTACTAAAATCATGACTTTTATAGAGAATGTTCTTTTCTCTGTAGAATCATTCTTGTTTGTGGTATATAATGTATAAGTGTGTGGAGGAGAGTGAGTGTATACATGTAGTCACTCTACTTTCTGTGTTTTGTAACTGATGAGGGTGTCATGTACAATGAATAAATCAAAGGGGCTTAATTGTCAAAAAATACTGAAAATCTCTCTCTCTCTCTCTCTGTGTGTGTGTGTGTGTGTGTGTGTGTGTGTGTGTGTGTGTGTGTGTGTGTGTGTGTGTTGAAATGATATCTAACCTCTATCAAGTAAATGGAATTATTACTGAAACATATGTAATGCACTTAAAATTTATGTAATGTTTTTTTTGTTTTCTAGACAAAACAGTTTTTGAACAGTATTACACCTTCCACTGCACCATCTTATGGAACCACAACAGCTATTATAACAGACACACATTCGAGCTCAGATGAAGATATTTCACCTGCCCAACGACAGCAACAGAAAAGTGTGGTAAGGAAAGAGAGGAAGCGACTTTCACTTTGTGGCTGTGAGACAGATTCAACAAGCACCTTCGAATTGGGAGAACCTTTATCTGATGCAGAAAAGAAATTGGTGCTTCAGGTTCTAAACTATGGTGATGGAGAGGTTGTTGCTCCTGCAGATGACCAGGAAATAGTCAAGAAGCCACAGCAGAAAAAGAAGCGAAAGAAAGGCAAAAAGCTGAGTTCTAAAATCCCAGAAGAAATTGTATCCAATCCCAACCTCATGAAGTACTGGGTTCGACGATATCAACTTTTTTCAAAGTTTGATGAAGGGATTAGAATGGATAATGGTAAATTGTTTTACATTTGTCAGTTCAGGGTTGTATTATTTTTAGATATTCCATTATATAGGGTGTTCATAAATGAATATCGGGGTTTAATGCTTTGTAATATTTATTATATTAAACTTACAATTATAAATGATATGTCAAATGAAAGAGCAGCTCAAATAGTTTTACCAAGAACCTTATAAATTTTCAGTGTGAGCACCATTTGTCACACAGAAAACACAGTCTATAGCAGAGTTCATCCCAAATGTTGATAAATGGGTCTTCAATGAATGTAACAGCAGCTGCTTCAATCCAGTTTCTTAATTCAGGGAGGTCAGCTGGTAGTGCAGGCATGTACACAAGATCCTTGATGAAGCCCCAAAGGGAAAAAAAAAATCACATGGCATTAAATCAAGTGAACGTGGAGGCCATGCAAAGCAAGCCCTGTCATTTGGCTCCTTGTGGCCTATCCAGTACTTGGGTACAGCGACATTCAACCAATCACCTACTTCACTATGCCAGTGAGATGGCGCACCATCTTGATAGAAAATGAAGTTCTCTGGCTCATCTTTTTCCAACTGAGGGAAGAGCCATTGCTTTAGAGTATCAAGGTAAGAAATGGCAGTTACAGTAGGTTAACCAAAAAAAGAAAGGACCATAAACTTTCCACCAGGATATGGCGCAAAAAGCAGTCACCTTAGAGGAATCTCATTGCATTTGTATGATCTTGTGAGGATTTCTGAACCCCAGATGCGCACATTTTGAGTGTTAACATGTCCACTAAGGTGAAAGGAAACTTTCCACCAGGATACGGCGCAAAAAGCAGTCACCTTAGAGGAATCTCATTGCATTTGTATGATCTTGTGAGGATTTTTTGAACCCCAGATGCGCACATTTTGAGTGTTAACATGTCCACTAAGGTGAAAGGTCGATTCATCACTGAAGACATGATCCAGAAAATCATCGTCATGGAACATGTAATTTGCGAAGTTTGCACGTAATCCGTGGTTTGTCAGCTTTAGAGCCTGTAATACCTGTAAATGGTAAAGACTAGTGGCACACATTTTCTTAAAACTTGCCAAACAATCAACACATGAACTTGTAATTCACGACTAGCCTTCTGGGCTGATTTCTTTGGGCTAAGAGTGAATGACCCTCTCATTCGCTCAACGGCCTCTTTACTAACTCTTGGTCATCCTGTGCTCCTCCTTTTACGAAGGCAGCTGGTATCTTGAAACTGATGGTACCATCTACAAATTTTATTACCACTTGGAGGATCACAACCAAACTTCAGCTAGAACACACCAATAAAATCGAGTTATTGTGCCTAAATAGTATGTGGTAAACCCAAATGCAACTACCATTTTCAAACAAACAGAACAATTCTGTTCCCAGTGATATCATTCCATGCTCTGCATGTTAGTAAAGGTAGGCAAAGAAATAGACAACTCGGGCATAACTGATGCAGTAATAAACAGTGAACAGACTCACATCTGTATGATTGTTACATTGTTGCACCAGAGCCAAAGAGGATGCAGATCTGTCCTGCAGTGCCATTTGGATGACGTTAGGGGAGGGGGTCAGCCTGACCCATTTTGTCACATTCTGTGGTCTTCTGTGAACCAATCTGCTCACACCCATCACACTGCAGAAACACTTTGTCCACATTATCAGCAATTTTCCAGATACCGTACAGTTCCGCAGATAAAACGACCTTCAGCTAAGACGAGGTACAAATTTTCATCAAAATTTTATAGTTTAAGCATATATCTGGCCTATAAGATGACCCCCAAGTTACCGTATTTACCCGAATGCAATCCCCACTTTTTAGATTCGGAGGCAAAGCTTAAGGAAGTCCTGAAAAATGCCGCTAGAAGCCGCCATACGTAGGTTTCATGTGAATTTCACCATTTGTTGCAGTTGTAGAGAATTCAGCAGGCTACCATCTGTGTGTGTTGTATGTGAGAGCTTCAGTCAATGAACGCGAGTGTTAAATGCAGGGTTGCCATCCGAAAAACTTTTTTCCTCACACATAAGCAACTAAAAACCTCGTATTTTGACTATCAAATCTCGTACATTGGGACCTGCGAGGGGGGGTGGATGTAACAAAGTGCTGCTCCTGGTTTCATTAAAGAAATCACACACACACATTGTATACTATCAAGAATTTAAAATGTTATTCAACAAATAATAAGACATATTAAATGAGTGTGAATTTAACAGGTATTTGTTAATTTACAAATTTGAAATTAAATAAAATGATATAAATAAAATGTTACGGTGGCAAATTTCTCTGAACACAAATTCTGCACCAAGGAGGTTCTTTCTATAACCTTCTCGTTTAGCACACATTACTCATCTTGCCAATGCCACCTGGTAATAAGAGGTTAGTTCAAGCAACACCGCCTAGAAGACAAGGCCTGATAACTAGCCCTGCCAGTGTCACACCAAGATGCAGCGGATTCCAGCTGACTGGTCAGACGCAACAAGGCAGTGGGTGTGCCACAGCGGACAGTCAGTCAACTGGCAGCTGCCACCTCTTGGTATGTCGTAGGCATGGCCAATTGTCAGGCTTTGTCTTCTAGGTGGTGTTGGTTCAAGCAGCTGCCAGTTGTCAGAATCCAGATGCTGCTGAAACTTGATAATAGCTCTAAGCATACACAGCTTGCTGGAAACTGGCAGTTGCTTCAACGAGGTCAGAACACTAGGGTCTATAGCAATGTCAGCATGCTACGCTAAAACAGAAAAAGAATACTAGGCCTATGTCGGAATCTCGTACATAACTGTACGAGGTAGACCTTGTCCTTGTACCTTATTCAGTAGACCACAAACCTCGCATTTGTATGAGGAATGTGGAACGTATGGCAACTCTGGTTAAATGTGTGCCTGTGTAGTTCCTAGTGTTTCGCCAGGGGCGCTGTGGGTAGTGCGGTGCATTTATTCCTTGTTATTGTATAACAGTTATTCTATGTTTTCATATGTTTCATTATCGCTGTTTTATAGATGTTTCTTTGCCTAGTCATGTGTCAACACGTTTTAATGATGACTGGCTTTCTGTTTCTGCTGTATCTTTAGCGTTGTGCTGCTTGATGATGTAATCTACATGGCAAAAATAAATAACTTATCGTTACACCAAGATTCGGGCATATGTTTCTTTACAACTGCAGGCTGTATAGAGTTGCGGGGCCTGATAAACGTACCTCAGCGACCACACAGTGTTTTCGGTCTACTCTTGAACTTCGTATCGCGAAGAAATATGTTTTTATTTTTTTATTTTATTTATTTATTTTACACTGCAAAGTTTAAGGGAAAAGTAATTCCTTTCACCAAGACGACATTTAATCGCGCCCGATGTACCTATTATGCAGGAGAAAACACACGAAATTGCCCGGGAACAGAATATAAAGGATTTCAAAGGAAACTGCAATAGTAGCATGTAGCTCCCAAATATTTTAACTCTTTCACTGCTGGATATACTGAGAAATTATTTTCAACTAGCGACATTGTAAAATCAAGCTGTGTTGTAAATAATCAATTCTATTCCTGCTTTATGGCTTATAGGTTATCTTTATGTACCCTTGTCCACTCAGTAAATTAAGAAAGCTCATAAAGTGAATAATACACACACACACACACACACACACACACACACACACACACACAATAGAAAATGGATGATTTAACCAAAGGATAGGCTGGTCAACAGACACAAATAAAATCACACACAAACACACATACAAGCTTTCGCAACCGTTGGTCGCTTCTTCAGGAAAAGAGGAAGAAAGGAGAGGAGAAAGGGAAGGATATGGGTTTTAAGGAAGTGGAAAAGGAGTAATTCCAATCCCAGGAGTGGAAGGACTTACCTTAGGGGGGAAAAAAGGAAGATAAACAAATACACACACACTCACACATATCCAAACGCAAACACACCTAGACAGACCATATATATATTTTTAATTACGCAAACCTTTGTTTTTGTAACTCTTTCCTTCATGATGTAAATTTCATTCTAAGTTTGAATCTAATTTTTTGTACCATCGTATAAGACGACCTTGGATTTTTGGGACCTTTTTTTATGATTCAGTCATTGTCTTATTTGCGGAAATATAAAATATATAGTAGATGCATCATATTTTCTCATGTCAACTAATGCGCCCTCTTTCAAACCCACTGATTTGATACAATGGTTTTTGCATTACGTCTGTGAGGCAACCTGCATGTTTGTTCAAGTCACAATGATCCATAACCATTGGTTTATAAATAAAATGAGAGCCACACACATTTTACTGGTTTATGGTGTTTCGCCGTGATGTCAATGTCAACTTCGTACCCGTGCGTCGATATAGTCCAAATCTTAATCATTCCTACAGAAAGCATGAATAAACCTGTCCTGATGCAGTATATCTTAATTTATACACACTGGTAATTTCATGTTGATGACTATGGAATCCACCTTGTGCATTACAATTCGTTTATTGAAAAATTAATGTTGTTAATTAGGGACTCTTGGTTATTGATATGCTTATCATTAGTTTCATAAAAATCTGACAGTCAGAGATCTATCAGCAGAAATTTTACGATATAGTTTTTATGTAATTGTTACTGAAAGTTTTGTTTCTGATATATATTTAACCCATTAATGCCCAATTTATTTATAACTAACATATATTCTTAATTTTTGGAAAACATTATCCTAGCAACTCATTTTATGGAAATGTGAGGAAATTTTATTCACTTGTGTCTCAAATTTGAAATTTTGGCCCGTCCTCATTTGAGGACACTGTGCACTCTGCAGTTCTTTTGTCCTTATACTGCTTACTAGACAAATGACAACTGATAAGAAAGTTGGTAATAAAAAACTCATGACAGCATTACAAAATTATTATTTATTTTACAAAAACTTACATTTACAATAGTTTTAACCCCAAAATTTTCAAAAACCAAAATGTAAGGCCAAATATCTAATATATTTGAGAAAGTATTCAGTACTCAGTGTAATATTAAACTTTCCACAATATGTTCTAGGCTTTCCTTTACAGTTTGCAAACAGGCATCTTCTTTGCTTTCCATGCTTCTGGATAACATATAGCTTCAAGTTGTATCTTATGTCTGGTACATTAGTGCTGGGAGATGAGGCATGTTTTATTGGTCTTCCTCATTTTAAGGCCTTTCTTCAGCTATGCTCTGTCAATTTGTCTTCCGAATTCTTTGACTGAAACAGAAGTTCCTACATTATACCTCTTGAAAGCCAGTTATGCCTTTACAAGAGTCATATATACCATTCTCTTAAAAAGGCACCAGTACCATTTTTAACACACACTGCAATTGTTTGTTTTTCTAATAGCCAATCGTGAAGATCGGCACCTCCCATGAAATTCTTGTATATGTTCAAAGCATGTGGTTTGGGAACATTGACCTTTCATTTCTGGAATGAGTTCCATTGTTGGACTTCCAGTGGGGAGCAAGGTGTAAAAATTAGTTGCCAGTGCAACACACTAGTTGTCATTCCATTTTGTGACCGAAATTTCATTCTCTGTCAAATATGTACTCAAAATGCCCCTTGTCCTCTTCATTGCACAATCTCTTGGTAGGGGACATTTCCTCATTCTGTTTTCTCTTACAATTCCACTTGCTTGGAATCCTAGCTTCCTCAGCCGAACAAACAGGTCATGCCTAGTAATGTAATTATCAAAAAATATTTTGTAGCTGATTGACTCATCAATAATGGACAAATTTCCAAAATTTACTCTGGTACCCAGTGGTGGAGCATCATTGCCATCCTTCAGGTCCTTCCCACAGTATAGTGAGAAGTTGTAACAGCATCCATCAGTGCCACAAAAAGCCCACAGTTTATATCCAAATTATATGGGCTGCACTGATAAACTGCTTTATAGGGTAGCGTCCATAGGAAAAACATACCCAATTCAAGGCAGGGCCACATGTGAGACAACACACGTCATATACCAACTGACATGTGTCCACTGTGCAGCCTTTTATGTTTTGTATGACTACTAACAAATTGGCTGAGTGGATGAATGGTCACAGACGGACTGTTCGCCTGGGGGACACCCAATATCCTGTGGCAGAACATGTCCTCCAGCATGACTCTAAGGACCTTGGCACGTGTTACACCACACTTGCCGTTTGGAAACTAGCAACTAACACCAGTCCCTCAGAGCTACGGAGGTGGCAACTTGCCCTCCAACATATCCTCTCCTCGCACCACCCCATGGCCTAAATCTATGCTACCCCTCCTCTTCTTCCATCTTCAGCTCGCCTATCCATTCCTTCCCCCCCCCCCCCCCCCTCTCTCTCTCTCTCTGTCTGTCTGTCTGTCTGTCTGTGTGTGTGTGTGTGTGTGTGTGTGTGTGTGTGTGTATGTGTGTGTGTCCGTCCGTCCGTCCGTCCATCTTTCCCTGTTCATCAAAAACGTTTTATACAACCCCCCCTCCCCCCTGCCCCTCCTACACACCTCAGCATCATTCAGTTCACTCACCTTTACTGCTTGTTCTTTCCTCTTTGGTTATGTGTGTAATATGCAGTGTATCCGACTTCCACACTTCTCAAACATCACCCTCATGACCTAGGTCATGAATTACCTTTCCCTTCCATTCCCATCATTTTTTCTTCCCTTCTCTCACACCTGAAGAAGGAACTGTGTTCCGAAAGCTTGTCCTTTTTCGTCCCTTTTTTTCTTTTTCTTCATTTGTGTCACTATCGACGGTACAACACTGGCTAGCCAATCTATCTCTTTCGAAAAATAATTTATCATCTCTGAGGAGAATTTCCATCATTAATCGAATGTCCGTAGTATTGCTCATTCATTTCATCTACTGCTAGATTTTCCTGAAAGACTCCCCGTCTTTGATAATTTTTCAACAGAACCTTTGCTAATGGTTTTATTTTGAAAGATTTGTCAGTCTTGTTTTCATTGGCCTTTCTATTCTCATTGGACTGTAATACAGCTTTCAGTTCAAGATACCTATTACAGCTCATAGCATCTTTCACTATTTGGATACCAAGATCTTCCTCAGACCAATAATCTTTCATTGGACAGTTTCTGATAGTCAGTCAGAATCAAGAACCCAACAAAGACACAAATTTCATCAGGTTGAACAGTAAAACATTTTCTGTTGTTCAAAAACTTGTACGGGAATGAAATGATACAGCTTTTCCTTCAATTCATCCAAAAGAAAAGAGGCTTTATTCCCCACATCAGGAAATGAAAATTTTTGGAGCTTGATCCTCTTTACAGGATCTTTTAGAAGACTCTTGAGAAATGTCTTTGTTGTCTCTTCTGTATAAAATTTTGATAGTGTTGACAATAACACATAGGTATTTCCCAAAAAGTCATCTTTGATATTTTCCTCATCCTTATCAGGAGGTAGAGCTACCACATCTGCTTTTATGTCCTCAGAAAATAGGTATTCTGCTGCCTCTCCTACCATTTTAAAAAATATGGTGAGACATGACAAAGTAATCTGGAAACGTAAAAAAAATGTAACATTCAGCACAGAAGTGCCCAGTGCCCTTAAATGAATTGGACACAATGTACAGTCAAGTTTTTGACCTTCAGTACTGCTGAACACTCTTATGGTATTACATTTAACAGCAGGCAGAAAATTACAATGATCTTACTTCATTTCTTCATATAAAAATCAGTCTAGATCACAAATTGGTTTATTTATTTCTTTGGTAACTGGTTTCGGCCACTTTATGAAGATCTTCAGGCCACAACCATTATGGTGGCCACCAGTTGTTCTCAGCTGGAGCTGCCTAAAACATTGAAGGCCGCTTCAGCTGAGAGCAACTGTTGGCCAACATTATGGTTGTGATCTGAAGAGCGTCATAAAGTGGCGAAACCGGTTACCAAAGAAATACATAAAATAATTTGTGATCTAGACTGACTTTTACATAAATCAATATTTAAGATCACTGTTAATCCATTATGTTCTAAAAATAGATCTTATCTTAGATGTAGCCACGATAAAACAATAACGAGCAGGATCTGCAAATACATGCGACTTTTTTTTAATAGTCTTGAACTGAAAAACTGTAACTGAATAATAACTATGGCACCCATTGTTGAAGGAAACCTTACTTTACACACACAGAATGCTCATTGTTGGTTTGAAGCAGGAGGCATTGTAATAATAATGGAAAAACCAACTGTCCTCAATTGAGGACAGTGGGTGCTAAAGGGTTAACTACCAATATCATTTGAATTAATCAAGTTGGGTTTATATAAATGCATTACTGAAAACAGGGAACATGTCTCTTCCTAGAGAGTCAAGATTTTATAATTTAAATTGATTTTGATTTCCATCATTTCTGACACACTAATTAGTGATGAAATTAATCAAATAATAAAGATTTGCAAGGGGTAAATTTGTTCATAATATTTTGATAGTTGGAGTTTTAAAAGAAAATTAGCAAGAATTTCTAATAGATCTTAGGCCATCTAATAGAGATTGTCACATATAACTTGAGATTTCTGCTAAGTCTTCGCTACTTCCCCCACATTGGTGGCTGAATGGGGTGCATCTGTGTGAATTACCAAAATTTTAAATGCAACATACTGTTGCAGATATCTTAACACTGTAGTGATGCCTTCCACTTCTCTACATTAGAAATGAACTATGGGTAAGTGAATTTGAAGAAAATTGAGACACATGGTGCAGTAAGGTTAAAGTAAAGTAAAGCAGTCAACAATCCGAAGATTGGTTTGAACACAACAGTGCTTTACTAGGCATGGTCCTGTTTGGAGGTGGTATGCCGTTGCCTTCCTCCGACCTTCGAACTGATTTACCCAGCCAGCTATAGGGGGACCTACAGTTTAACGTGGGTTCCGAACCACGGTGCTACTCGGTATTTTTCACATGAGCAGTACTGCCAGAGGTGAAAGAAGTGGAAAGTGACAGATAAAAATCCTAGGACCTGGTGGGGATCGAACCCGCGACCTTCGGATTTGTAGTCTGGCACTCTACCACTGTGCAACCGAGGCGCACCGCAGTAAGGTTATAGTCAAGAAATTCCCTGAGTTGCGGTGGTTAGTGTGGCCGATAACATGATAGCTACAAGCTATAGTAGAAATAGAATAACATAGACTCTGTATTTAGGGACTTGATAGTTATAGTAAGATTAAATACTTAAAAGGTCCTTCCTCATTTAAGTAAGGAAAAAATAAATAAAATAAACTGATGTATCTAGCACGGTGATAAAAATTGTGAATATGTGATAACTGCAAACAGGATTTTATGTAATTAAGGGGGAAAAAATTAAAATTTTTATTTACATAAAAATATTTCCCTAAAATTTCTAGCCTTAATAATCATTGATTTAAATAGTAGGGCCAACTGTACTGTAATCAGTGCAAGATAATTTTGGCCCACTTTAGGTTACGGTAGTAACACTAAAAGTGGGCCTTAGCGATCGTCTTTTGACAGCTCGAAATTTAAATAAAAATAACGGCTTAACCATTCAACTGATGCTAAAATTAAATAACCGATTTTGTAGAGGAGAAGGTTCTTTAAGCTTTGTTCCCTGATTTTTCATACCTCGTATCATTTGAGAGATATTGGCAAAAATAACAGAGTTTTGACACCCTCTACTGAATTAACAAAAACCAGCCATTCACAGATGTCACGCGACATTCCTCACCCAGAACTCTGACATAAGCCATCTTGCATTGCGCATTTGATTCTTTTCTTATTTTAACTTGCACATTGTCATTTCAAAGCAATGGCGCACTGAAGAATTAACAAAAACATGTCGTTCTCTTATGATAAATGATGATCTAGTGTCTACATATGCCATATTAGCATCAGTTAACAACGGCCACCAATAGTAGGAGATTAAAGAACGCACCTTGTAAGTGTTGGCTGTAGCGTAGTGGGCAATGCGTTGGACTGTGACGCTCAAGGTCAGTCGTTCAAAACCCGCCTCTACCTAAAAAAAATTTTGTTCCTAAAAGGGTTTCAGACACTCTTATTAATTAATTTTTTATTGTTTACATTTTATTTTGGTCCAGAATGTTTGCAAAAACTTATAAAACTACGAATCTAAAGTGGGCCGTATAACACATCAGTGCGTTTTTTTTTTTTTTTTTTTTTTTTTTTTTTCACTCAACACACATCAAAGAAATTAATAATATAGTAAGGACAGTTTACAACTCACTGAAACAGGCACGAGCTGCAACAGGCACATGCAACACTTTCAGCTATCGGCCATGACCTTCTTCAGAAAATAGAAGAATCACACAGGCACACAACACAGTCATACAACCATCACATCTGGCTGCCGCACTTCAAATCACTCTGCGGCAAATCAAGGACGGGAGGGGAGGGTAGGGGAGGGAATAGGAAGTTTATGTCACAGTGGTGGGGATGGGTTAGATGGGAATAACGAGATGAAGCTTAGGAATGGAGTGAGGAGGCGGGTGAGGGGAGAAAATAAAATAAACAAACAAAATGCATGCACACTGTAAGTACACAAGACCGCGTGCGCGCAAGCATGTGCTCTGCTGCATGCTGTGCCACAGGGTGGTCCACCTTGTTTTTGGCCACAGTTTGGCGGTGGCCATTCACTTTAGGAGAGGTAGTGTTCCGTCGCCCTCCCAACCTCCACAACATCCTAGTTCATCCTTATGCCACCCCGAAACCCAGCTCACTGCCACAGGGATCATATCCTTGTGGAAGACCCCGCTGCAAGACCTGTCCAATCCACCCATCCAGCACTTCCTATTGCAGTCCTGTCACAGGCTTATCCTACCCTATCAGAGGTCGGGCGACCTGTGAAAACACATAATTTACCAACTGTGCTGCAAACACTGTACAGCTTTCTATATTGGCATGACCACCAACCAGCTATCCATTAGGATGAATGGCCACCACCAAACTGTGGCCAGAAACAAGGTGGACCACCCTGTGGCACAGCATGCAGCAGAGCACATGCTTGATTTCAATGGCTGCTTCACAACCCGGGCCATCTGGATCCTCCCATCCACCACCAGCTTTTCTGAACTGTACAGATGGGAGTTATCCCTAAAACACATTCTCCGATTCCAAAATCATCCAGGCCTCAACTTTCGATAACTTTCCTGTGTGTGGTCTTACAGTGTGCATGCATTTTGTATATTTATTTTCTTTTACTTGATTTTATTTTATTTTTCTCCCCTCACCTGCCACCCCACTCATCACTACATTCCTAAGCTGCATCTCATTATTCCCATATAACCCATCCCCACCACCGTGACATAACCTTCCTATCACCTCTCTCCTCCCCTCCCGTCCTCGATTTGCCGCCGAGCGTGATTCGAAGTGCGGCAGCTAGAGGTGATGGTTGTAAGACTGTGTTGTGTGCCTGTGAAATTGCGTGAGTGTTCTATTTTCTGAAGAAGGCCATGGCCGATAGTTGAAAGTGTTGTATATGTGTGTCTCTGGTATGTGCCTGTCACAGCTTGTCGCCAAGTCTTTGTGGTGAGTTGTAAACTGTCCTTACTATATTATTAATTCCTATCTGGACTTTCCATTATTTTACACATCAAAGAAATTAATATATGAATGTGATTATCTATTTTCGTGTCTGTAAGCAGCTCGGCAAGCGTCTTTCCAGTAAGTTGTTACCTATCCTCCATTATTGAAATCAATATATGATGTAGAGTAGTAATATATGAGGAACAAAGAAAATGAATACAGATATTAACAACTTTTTTATAGCAGCTTTGAGCCAAGTAAAAGACAGAATTGGCTACTAAATTCACTGAATTTTTCCAACTGTTGACATGGAATGTAGCGTCATAAAATGAAATAAAGATCCATTAGGTTTACGTGATGAACTCATCATATTGAATTATTACTTGTAAACCACAATTAACACAAAACTTCATTAGTAATTAAATGAATTGCGAGGCTGTCATCGGCATTCCCGTTTGTATAAGCATATGCCAGCAATATGAATATTCATGAAACCTACACACAGTTCTAATTACTCTTTTTTTTTTTTGCTGTAAATACATTTTTCTCAAGTGAGATGTCGGGCATCAGAAATTAAAATTGCGAAAGAAAACAATGCAAGGTGTAGGGTGAAAAACAAGAATTTTGAAAGGATAGACTGCTACTGAGCACATAGTAGAGGCAATGAGTTACATGTGCAGGAAGATTGCTAAAATATTTAAGCTTTTGGGCAAATTTATGGTCTGAAAACTTGTATACTTTAGGAGTCTTTTTCATTGTACTTGCCCACAATGCAATGCCTACATGGTGAGTATCAATCTATTATTGTTAAATTGCTATGTATATTTATTTACAAATATTCTGCTGCTAAATATTAGAAATTTTTCTTATAGAAAAGTAGCTGAATTTAAATATTTTACTGTATGATTTATCCTGTTTCTCCTTAATTATCTTTTGTTGATTTTCTACATTAATGTATGCTTCAGTATTACTGACAGTACAAAAATTTATGTTAATTTAAATTTGTAAACACTGTTCATATCTGCAAAATAAGATACTTTTTCAACTGCATTGCAAGCTTTTTTTTTTTTTTTTTTTTTTTCAATTTGTGTGTCCCATGTCATTTTGTTATCATGAATGTAAGGTACAGTACCTGGAAGTAATGGGTATTTTGTTGCTGTTGTTTTTTTCCAGATAGTTGGTTCTCAGTGACACCAGAAAGAGTTGCAGAACATATTGCGGAGAGGTGTCAATGTGACCTTATTGTAGATGCTTTTTGTGGATGTGGTGGGAATGCAATACAGTTTGCATTCTTCTGTGAAAGAGGTATGTCATTATATTTGAGTACTGTCAAATTATTTTGTTTCTGATAATACGCTGTTGTTTGCTAAGAAAACCAAGAGGCACCTAAATATGTGAAACATGTGTGACAGTAGAGATTTTAAAATGGTAGTTTTCCAACTTGCTATGTGTAAAATACATACTAGAGTAAGCAGAGATACAAAGGGGAATCTGGTACATTGTTCATAGTCTTTATTTTGTGATGCCAGGAACCTGTCTTTGTAATTTTAAATTTTTTATGTAGTATGTCAATACAGCTTCTTTCCATACGCAATATGAGTGTCGCAGAGAAAGAGCATTTAGCTTTGAACCTGATGTGTTGTTAGTCTTCATTCTCTTTAATTTACAAATTTTTATGAAACTTCTATATTTTGTTGCATAATGCAAGCATGCAGCTGCATTTATCGCAATAAACAAACAAAGTATGTGGCACTGGGCAAGGGGGCATAAGGGTACGACACTGAACACTCATTTACGGAAGATTTCTTATGGTTACCTATCATTTAAAGCAAGTGCCAGAATGATTTGTTTGAATAAGGGGAAATCCAGTTTACTTCCTTCAACTTTCTTTGGTCAGAAGGTCTGCTCCATCTTTATTGTTTGTTACCAAAATTATGTTAATGTAATTTCCTTCAAATTGATGCATAATGCGTTGCTCAGAATGTTGAAGGGGATGCAATAAGTCAAATGAAGTATTACATTAACTGCTGTACTGCTTACTATTAAATAATTATTAGTAAATTAGCTTTACTGCAGACTGTGATTTTCTACTTAGGCATTTTTTCTACTTGCAAAGTACAATTGTAAACTGTGCACATGATCCCAGTTGTTTTAGTTTTCAGTTGAAGTTTATCCAGTTCTCTGGACTACAGCTATTCTATACCATCCTCTTCGTTTCTGCATAACTACTGCAGTTTGAAGTGTATTGTTTTAGTCGAACTTTCATTTCCCTCTACAACTTCTTTGTCCCTCTCTTAGACTCCCTCCCCAGTTCCTTCTCCATTGCTAAATTACTGTCCCTTGATGCCTCAGGATGTGACATCAATTTTCCCCACATGTAGACAGGTTGTGCCATTCTCCACAAATCAATTTGATACTTCGTTGTAATCTCTCCGACCAGTCTTCAGCATTCTTTTTTTATCACGATTACTCAAAAGCTTCTATTCTTCTCTTGTCCTTTGTTTAATATCCAGCTTTTACGTCCATATAATGTAACATCACAGACAAATATTTCCAGACATTTCAATTTGTAGCATATTTTTCTGAAATACTTTTCTGACATTGCTTATCTCAATTTTATGTTCTTTCTACTTCAATCATTGCCAGTTATTTTCCAACAGAAATAACAAAACCCATGAAGTTCATTCACTTTCTAATTTTCTAATCCACCCAGCAATGGTTGATTAGTGTGAATGTACCCCATTATTATTTTATTATCAATCTTTAACACCTTTTCAAGTCACTACCCATTTCTTTCAGCCGATCCTCCAAATGCCTTGCCATCTGACAGTATTATAACCTAATTGACAAACACAAAGGTTTTAATTTCTTTTACCTACAAATTAATTCTAAATTTTCTTCATTGCTTGCCCAGTGTACAGATACGAGAGCTTGCCCAGCATAAATTGCATAATATGGAGACAGGTGGTGTCTTCTACATTCTCAGTTACTCTGTCCCTTTTATTTTCTTCGACCATGATACTTGCAGTGTGGGTTCTCTACAAATAGTAGATGGCCTTTCATTCCCAGTATTTTGCAATAAAAAAGCCACTACTTTTATCAAAGACTATATTGTAGCAATTGTTGTTAAACTTTTTTGTTAAATCTTCAGATGCTCTAAATATGGGTTTGTCTCTTATTGCTTTTCATGTTCCTTCATTTCTCAGGTGCCCACCCTTGATTATCCCATAGCTTTTACTTAAAATATGCTACCATTTCAGAATATTAAAGGATTTAAATTTAAATGGTTTGTTTGATATTGTATTAACATTTTATTATATTCATGATGTTACTAAAGCATAAACTTGTTTCCTTTGGCAGTGATTGCAATTGATATTGATCCAGAGAAAGTGGCTATAGCGAAGCACAATGCTGGTATCTATGGTGTGGCAGATCGCATTGAGTTCTTAGTTGGTGACTACCTCAGATTAGCACCTTCCTTGAGAGGTATTGATGTGGTGTTCCTCAGTCCACCATGGGGTGGTCCTAAGTATCTTGAAGTTGATGTTTTTGATATTGACAACATCATGTCTCCCGTTGGTGGCAATCATTTGTTTGAAATTTCAAAGGCTATAACAGAAAACATTGCTTATTACGTCCCACGCAATGTAAATACAGACCAGGTAACTACTTTGTTGTCTCCTGTGACTGAGAAATTTGAAAATTAAATGAATCTTGAATGAATTAATTATATATTCTTAAGTATATCATAGAAATAATTTATATATTAAAAGTAGATGAAGTTTATTTACCAGGTGAAGGAGCACAGATATGTGACAGCAACATAAATAAAACAAATACAAACACACACAAAAGCAAGCTTTCGCAACCATTTGTTGCTTCCTCGGGCAAAGGGCAGGGAAGGAGAGGGAAAAGGAAAGGATGTGGGTTTAAGGGAGCGGGTGAGGAGTCATATGAGTCAGTGAGAAAAGTCATAAGATTCCTCGCCCGCTCCCTTAAACCCACATCCTTTTCTTTTCCCTCTCCTTCCCTGCCCTTTGCCTGAGGAAGCGACAAATGTTTGCGAAAGCTTGCTTTTGTGTGTGTTTGTTTTATTTATGTTGCTGTCACATACCTGTGCTCCTTCACCTGGTAAGAAAAATTCATCTAATAGAAATAATTTACTCATATAGCACCACAAAGATTGACACTCATTAATATATCCTGTCTTCATGTTTTAAAATATGCTGAACCAGTTTTTGGAAAGTATAACTTAGGTAAGACCAGTGGTAACAGCACAAAATTAATAACAAAACTGGACAGTACTAAAAAAATCCTTGCATGAATATTATCTGCTATAAGCTTGGACCTAAAAAAAAGTACCATCTATTTTTGAAGTAATAAACATCTTTAATTCTTTTGGAAAACAAGATTCCATTTGAAATTTAAAAGTTTGCCATGCTATGGGGCTGTAGATGAAATTATCACAAACAGAATAAATAGGTAAAAGAAACAGAAAAATTGTTACTGGATATGTTATAATCATAAAGAAAAAGTAGTTTCATTTTATGCAATGTGAGGTTTTTGAATGGAATTTTGCTCCTGGAAAACTTCAAAAGTTTTTGTTTATTTCTGTGAGGTAATCTTTGCTTGTTTCATTCCTTTGGCTCTTTTCGTATATTAAAGTATGGAGTTCACATTTCGTAATAGTGTCGTCAGCATAAGATTTAAAGAAAGAAAGAAAATAAGATCAGTCTGGTTTTGAATGTTAATAATCATTATGTATTAAGTTACACAGTGTGTTGGGTTACATGAGTTATCCCTTATGCCAGGGGTCTCCAAAATATGGGCCGGATCCGGCCCGTGGAGGGCTTTGGCTTTCATTTGGCTCGCGCAACAGTTTCAACAAGGTTCCTGGCTGTATTTTGCTTTACTGATTTTGTCTTATTTGTTTCGTTCATTCGTTGTAGCCTGTCCCTTGTTAATAAGGTTTACTTTGTTTGTAAAATGTATAAGATTTTTGTGCCAAATGAGTGTACAGCAAGAAAAGTCGATGCCTAGTGCCGATTATTCAATAAAACGTGAAGTGTGAAATACTTGGTCATAGAGAAAAGCAACAAAGCCATGCGTGTAATCTGCATTGAACTTAGAACTGTGTTCAAGGACTTTAATATCCATCATCATTATGAAACCAAGCATGGTGCACAGTTTTAAGCATTCAAAGACAATGTACGTGAGCAGAAATCTGAAATGTTAAAATGTAGACTGTTTGGAACAAAGCTTTTTAGGAAAAGTGTTCATGAAAGTGAAACCTCTAAGAAAGTAAACTTAAGAATTGCCCATGAAATCGCCATCGGGGAAAGCCATTCACGGATTGTGATTACATACAGAGCTGCATGCAGATTACAGCTGCAGAATTGTTCCCTTGCAAAACGGAACAATGTAAAGTTTTCTCTATCAGAAAATACTGTGTCGCTTCAAGTTAAACACTCTGCTTCTTGCTTCCAATTTAACAAATGAGTTGCAAGAAAGGGCAACCAACTTTGTTTGGTATTCTGTAGCCCTAGACAAATCTACTGACATCAGTAATAATGTCAAAGTTTGGTTTGTTCTTTAGAGGCGTTAACTCAATCTTTGAAGTAACCGAAGAACTAGCAGAATTGATTTCCTTATAGGGAACATGAAGGGATGATTACATATCTAAAGAGCTACAGTTAACTTCAGCCACTAAGTGCAATGTTCATCATTCTTGGCTGAAATTTATCTCAACCAATGAAGGGAGATATATTTGTGGGAAATTTGCAGGTTTTGTTGTCGGAATAAACACACATTTATGAAGCCAAAGATATTCCCAAACCATTGTCAGGTGATGTGTTCTTCATCACGGAGAACTTCGTGCAAAATCTGTGGCTACGTCTAGTATCAATAAGGTGATTAACGTGTGGTAAAATTCTGTCAAATCTCCCCCCCCCCCCTCCCTTTGAGAATAAAGAGGGGAAAAATTTCTAAAAAAAATCACCTACTTTAGAAGTTCTATTGGATCAAAAGTAGCTATAAAAATTAGCTTTCTTGGCTGGTGTTGCTCCCCATTTAAACGAATTGAACAAATATCTTCAAGGGGAGGATAATATTATCTGTGATTTTACATGCACATTAAAGTTTCCAATAGAAGCTTGTACTTTTAAAAAAATAAAATCAAACTAAAAATTGTTTGGCATTTCGCCATTTGCCAGTCAATGAAGGTGGTTAAAGTTGTCTGCGCTCTTTCATGGGGATTTCTTGGTCCTTTGAAGAAAGAGTTGTCTTGCAGGTTTCCGATTTAGATTTTTAACTCCCCCTTCTCTTGTGAAGTGGAAGATGTTCCTGTGTTGCAAACGGAAATAATTAATCTATAAACAGATGAATCAATGAAGAACAAATTTCTTCCCAAAGAACACTATCACCTCATCAGTGACATTTCACGAAGTTGGTTCTCTGTATTTGGCATTACACACAGATACGAACAAACATTTTCGTTGCTCAAATTTGCCAAATTTAAATACAGGAGTTACCTCAGTGGTGAACATTTAAGAGAAATTTTGTTGATACTGTAAAGCTGGAGCCACAGTCCCGGATAGCTTTTGGATTCAAAAAACTAATTTCTCATTTCACGCAAAGTGTACTTGAGGTATTCACCGATTTTCATGTTGGTTAAATTTTACTTACGAAAGCAGTTGCTGAATGTGTTAACGAAATGTTCAATTTGCAATGTTAATTAATTTAGTGACAAACAGGGTACATAAAGAAACCTGTTAACCGAACAGCACAATTAACAGCGCCTCGGTTGCACAGTGGTAGAGTGCCAGACTACAAATCCAAAGGTCGCGGGTTCGATCCCCGCCAGGTCCTAGGATTTTTATGTCACTTTCCACTTCTTTCACCTCTGGCAGTGTTGCTCATGTGAAAAATACCGAGTAGCACTGTGGTTCGGAACCCATGTTAAACTGTAGGTCCCCCTATAACTGGCAGGGTAAGTCAGTTCGAAGGTCGGAGGAAGGCAACGGCATACCACCTCCAAACAGGACCATGCCTAGTAAAGCACTGTGGTGTTCAAACCAATCTTCGGATTGTTGACTGCTTTACCTTACCTTTATTTACTTCAACCCAAAGATCATTCTGCTCATTCTGTGTGATGTGACTTTTCAATGCATGTTCAGTTGTCGTCGTCAATATCAGCATACTACCCTACCGCTGCCGGAGGTAAAATTGTAGCCTACGTGGGCTTGACTTTATTTTTGCAGCTTTGATTTTTAAGTTACCTATAAAGGTAAATGTACTTAAGTCCCATAAATTAGAAAATCTGTTGTGTCCATGTATTGGCTGTTTTTTTTTGGTGTAAATTTCCATTACTATCTTCGTTCCCAACAGAGTTCTACACACTTTACAACAACAAATAATTCCGTGATTAATTCATGTCATGGGAGAGAAAAAGACATTCTTATTGTCTGAACGCCACCCCTGATTAGCTGCCTTCACTTCCCATGATTCATCGGGCCAGTGCCAACATGGGTAACCACTGGCGTGTCACGTCGACGTAACCAATAACAGGCGTGAAACGACTGAATGTGTTTACAGCGCGGGAGTTGAAGCGACTGTCTGGTTTATTTTTTGTGAGTGTCTGTTATGACAGACCACTCAATTAAATGAAGGGAACGGAAAGAAGTGAGGAATTTTTTATTTTATTTATTTATTTTTTGGAAATGTATCACGTTCACACATCCATATACTGAGCACCCCTGTTTTAATTGCAAAATAATAAGAATTGGAAAGATTGATCATTTGCAATGGACATGACAGTGTAGTGAAATGTTTCACATGACGCTTGTAGGTAGAAAGCTGACCAGCACAACTGTCCCTGTGTGCTGCACACCTACCGCTGCCAACATCGTCACGTAAGTGCAGTATGCCGCTGCCAGTGATTTGAACTTTTACCACAAACAATATATACATGTTAAACAGGAGCAGCCCTCACTTAAATTGCATTTTAACTTCTCTCGCATATTACTGATCTTTGTTTGCGGGTGTAAAAAGTGATATGATGGTCATAAAACAGTATACAGGTTACATTGGGGTTCTCGTTTGGCGGACCGCAGTGGCTGAGCGGTCTGCAGCGCGCCAGTCACAGTCTGCATGGCCGCTACAGTCGGGAGGTTTGAATCCCCCTCAGGCATGGGTGTTTGTGCTGTCTTTAGTATAAGGTAGTTCATAAGTAATTTGTAAGTTTAGGGACTGAAGACTCCACAGTTAAGTCCCTTAAGCTTAACAAACATTTCAACATTTCTTTTAGTTCTGGCTTATCAGTGATGTTGCAGGTCAAAGTAGGCATTAGTATCGTGTTCTTCACTAATTGCGAAGTATGCTATCCGGCCCGCACTGCGATTTGGAACTTGAAATGTGGCCCTCATGCCCTAGAAAATTGGAGACCCCTGTCTTATGCCATTGACTCAAAGGACACACGTGGAGGAGGAAATGGTGAATCGCAGCATGGAATTCAGAGTTCCAGTACCATGCGAGGTGTGGAATGAAGAATCTGGCATGTTAGATTTTTGCTTCATGGAATGGAATGTGGCCAGTGATAAGCGACTTGGTTTTCACAAGACAAGCAGAACTTTTGAGCTGCCGTATTGCTAACGGAACTCCATATTTCATGCCTTCATTCGTTGTAGCATACAGTGTAGGAATATAATCTTTTTTTAAGCATCAGAAAATTGAGGGAGTTTTTGAAAACGTGTCATTTTAGATATGTATTGTTACAATAAATTAACGGAAATTACGTATTGATAGTTTTAAAGGTTATCATATTTAACGTTAGTCAGTGTTATAATCTGTATACTGTGAAAGAATATCTTTCCTGTCCTACAGTAAAATGCCATTCTATCAAAGGAGTGTCTTTGTGATGCCATGTCATACATAAAGAAAATATTACAATGTTTTAAGCCAGGGACAGGCAACTAAAAGTCTTCACGATCTAATATTTCACACCACAGTATGAAAGTGATCTATGTCCTATAAAAGTTCAGATATTGCTACATTTTTATTAATTTTTCAATACTGTAATACAATATCTAAGGATGAAACTTTTAATCTTCACTATTTGTTCAAAACATAAAAAATGTATTTAATAATAATACTTTACAGATTGGATGTAAAACTGGGGTAGTTGTTGTTCTGTTAATAATGTCCTTGATATTTAGTGTATAACTTATTACACTTATATTAAGACGAAAAATTCCTAGCAGGAAAAATTAAATATAAAAAATAGATGCAGATTACTCACCAGGCGAAGGAGCACAGGTGTGACAGCATCACAAATAAATAATGAACACACACACACACACACACACACACACACACACAAACGCAAGCTTTCGCAACCCAGTTGCTTCTTCAGGAAGAAGGGAAGGAGAGGGGAAAAGGAAATGAAGAGGGTTTTAAGGAAGGGGGTAAGGAGCCATTCCAATCCCGGGAGAGGAAAGACTTACCTTGGGGGAAAAAATGGAGGGTAAACAAATGCGCACACACACTCAGACAAGTACACCTAGGCAGACATACTGAAGAAAGCAAAGAAGTTAGACAGAGATACCACTTGAGGCAGAGGCTCTGTCCAGAGAACCGATGCAAAGATGTTAAGATGGTGGGTGGGAATTCGAATTTAGCGGAGGTTGTGACCAGGTGGGCAACGGGAAGAGAGAATATGCTGAAGGGCTAGTACCCACTCTGGATTTCTGAAAGATTGGTGTCAGTGGGAAGTATCCAGATAACCCGGACGGTGTAGCACTGTGCCAAGATGTGCTGGCCGTGCACCAAGGCGTGTTTAGCCACAGGGTGATCCTCGTTACCAACAAACACTGTCTGCCTGTGTCCATTCATGCGAATGGACAGTTTGTTGCTGGTCTTTCCAAGATAGAACGCTTCACAGTGCAGGCATGTCAGTTGGTAGATCACGTGGGTACTATCGCAAGTGGCTCTGCCTTTGATCGTGTACACCTTCCGGGTTACGGGACTGGAGTAAGTGGTGGTGGAAGGGTGCATAGGGCAGGTTTTACAACGAGGGCGGTTACAAGGGTAGGAGCCAGAAGGTAGGGAAGGTGGTTTGGAGATTACACTTAGTCAGATATGGGAGTTCTGGTGTTCATAAGTCAACCTTGTTCTGTTTTCATTTCTAATAAAATTAATATTTTTAGACAATGATTCACAAAAATATGTAGATGCAAGAGAAACAGAGTGAATTTTTTATTCACACTTGGAATGTAAATGATACACTTTGCCTTTTTATACGCTCCTTATTATGTGTGAAGTTGTTACACTATGCATGCCATTATTTTTGTGGCACAAGATCACATTTAAATATTCAAGTCACAAAAAATCTCACTATAAAAAGCAGAAGATTGTATTTAATCGCAATTTTTAATGAATAAAACAAATTTGTGGCAAATGTACACACATTGTCACTGCTACAAAAAACAATTTGATCCAACATTTTTGCTTCTGTACCCTCAGTACTCACACAATCTACCAAATCGGCACTCATGATCAACTGGTAGATCAGTGGATGTGTTGCCAACTCCAGTTTCAGGCGCATTGTTGTTGTTGTGGTCTTCAGTCCAGAGACTGGTTTGATGCAGCTTTCCACCCTACTCTATCCTGAGCAAGCCTTTTCATCTCCTCATAAGAACGACAACCCACATCCACTTGAATCTGCTTACTATACGCGTCTCTTGGTCTCCCTCTGCTATTTTTACCCCACACACTTCCCTCCAACGCTAAATTCACAATTCCTTGATGTCTAAGAATGTGTCCTACCAACCTATCCCTTCTTTTAGTCAAGGTAGGCCAGAAATTTCTTTTCTCCCCAATTCGGTTCAATACCTCCTCATTAGTTACGCGATCCACCCACCTAATCTTCAGCATTCTTCTGTAGCACCACATTTCAAAAGCCTCTATCCTCTTTCTGTCCACACTGCTTATCGTCCATGTTTCACTCCCATACAATGCAACACTCCATACAAATGCCTTCAGAAAGGACTTCCTTAGGCTTAAATCAATATTCGATGTTAACAAATTTCTCTTTTTCAAAAACGCCTTTCTACCCATTGCCATTCTGCATTTTATATCATCTGTACTGCGGCCATCATTTGTTATTTTACTGCCCAAGTAACAAAACTCATCTACCTCCTTTATTGTTTCGTTACCTAATCTAATTCCTTCAGCATCACCTGATTTTCTTACACTGCACTCCATTACCCTAGTTTTACTCTTGTTAATGTTCATCTTATATGCACCTTTCAGCACACTGTCCATTCCATTCAATTGCTCTTCCAGGTCCTTTGCTGTATCTGACAGAATTACTATGTCGTCGGCAAAACGCAATGTTTTTAATTCTTCCCCCTGAACTTTAATTCCTTCTCCAAATTTCTCCTTGCTTTCCTTTATAGCTTGCTCAATGTACAAATTGAACAACATTGGGGAAAGGCTACAACCCTGTCTTACTCCCTTTCCAACCACTGCATCCCTTTCATGCCCTTCAACTCTGACAACCGCTGTCTGGTTTTTGTACAAGTTGTAAATAACCTTACGCTCCCTATATTTTACTCCTGCTTGCTTCAGAACTTGAAATAGTTTATTCCAATCAACATTGTCAAAAGCCTTCTCCAAATCTACAAAAGCTAGAAATGTTGGTTTGTCTTTTCTTAATCTATCTTCTAGGATAAGCCTTAAAGTGAGTATTGCCTCCCGTGTCCCTACATTTCTCCTGAACCCAAACTGATCTTCCCCGAGGTCGGCTTCTACCAGCTTTTCCATCCTTCTGTATATAATTCGTGTTAATATTTTGCAACCATGACTTATTAAACTGATGGTTCTGTAGTTTTCACACCTGTCTGCACCCGCTTTCTTTGGAATGGGGATTATTACATTTTTCTTAAAGTCTGAGGGTATTTCGCCTGTCTCATACATCCTAGACACAAGTTCATATAGTTTTGTCATGGCTGGCTCTCCCAGAGACTTCAGTAGCTCTGACAGGATATCATCTACTCCAGGGGCCTTGTTTCGACTTAGATCTTTCAGTGCTCTGTCAAATTCATCTCTCAGTATAGTATCTCCTATTTCATCATCATCTACATCCTCTTCCCTTCCTACAATAGTGTCTCGAAGTTCATTTCCTTTGTAGAGCCCCTCTATATACTCTTTCCACCTTTCAGCCTTCCCTTCTTTGCTGAGAACTGGTTTTCCATCAGTGTCCTTGATATTCATAGAGCTGTTTTTCTTATCGCCAAATGTTTCTTTTATTTTCCTATAGGCTGTATCTATTTTTCCCCTATTTATACATTCTTCTACATCCTTGCATTTGCTTTCTAGCCATTCCTGCTTAGCCATTTTGCACTTCCTGTCAATCTCATTTCTTAATCGTCTGTACTCCATTTTGCCTGTTTCATTTACTGCATTTTTATACTTTCTCCTTTCATCGATTAAATTTAGTATCTCCTGTGATATCCAAGGATTCTTTGTAGGTCTTGCCTTCCTACCTATTTTGTCCTCTGCTGCCTTCACTATTTCATCTCTCAATTTTACCCATTCCTCCTCAACTGTTTTATTTTCCCCTGTTTCTGTCAATTGTTGCCTGAAGCTCCCTCTGAAATTCTTAAGAACTTCAGGTTCCTTCAATTTATCTAGGTCCCATCTCCTTATTTTCCTACCTTTCTGTAGTTTCTTCAGTTTCAGCTTCTCAATTTTACCCATTCCTCCTCAACTGTTTTATTTTCCCCTGTTTCTGTCAATTGTTGCCTGAAGCTCCCTCTGAAATTCTTAAGAACTTCAGGTTCCTTCAATTTATCTAGGTCCCATCTCCTTATTTTCCTACCTTTCTGTAGTTTCTTCAGTTTCAGCCTACAGTCATAACCAACAAGTTATGGTCAGAGTCTATGTCTGCCCCTGGGTATGTTCTACACTTCAAAACCTGGTTCCGAAATCTATGTCTTACCATTATAAAATCTATCTGGTATCTCCCGGTGTCTCCTGGTCTCTTCCACGTATACAACCTTCTTTTGTGATTCTTAAACCAGGTGTTTGTTATAACTAAATTATGTTCCGTGCAGAATTCTACCAGGCGGCTTCCTCTTTCATTCCTTTTGCCCAGACCATATTCACCCACTATCTTCCCTTCCCTTCCTTGTCCTACTACCGAATTCCAGTCTCCCATAACAATTAAGTTTTCCTCTCCCTTAATTGTCTGAATAATTTCCTTTAGCTCCTCATATATTTCTTCGATCTCCTCATCATCGGCAGAGCTAGTTGGCATATAAACCTGTACTACTGTGGTCGGTGTTGGCTTCGTATCTATCTTGACAATGATAATGCGATCACTGTGCTGCTCATAGTAGTTTACCCGCATTCCTATTTTCTTATTCATTATCAATCCTACTCCTGTGATACCCCCAACTGATTTTGTATTTATAATCCTGTACTCACCTGACCAGAAATCCTGTTCATCCTGCCACCGAACTTCACTAATCCCCACTATATCTAACTTCAACCTATCCATTTCCCTTTTTAAATTTTCTAATTTTCCTACTCGATTAAGGGATCTAACATTCCACGCTCCGACCCGTAGAATGCCAGTATTGTCTTTCCTGATGATCACATCCTCCTGAGTAGTCCCCGCCCGGAGATCCGAATGGGGGACT
Source organism: Locusta migratoria (assembly GCA_026315105.1). NCBI lineage: Eukaryota > Metazoa > Arthropoda > Insecta > Orthoptera > Acrididae > Locusta > Locusta migratoria. The sequence goes on from CM048746.1 coordinate 300,169,667, forward strand.
ATTTTACCTCCGGAATATTTTACCCGAGAGGATGCCATCATCATATGTTCATACAGTAGAGCTGCATGTCCTCGGGAAAAATAACGGCTGTAGTTTCCCCTTGCTTTCAGCTGTTCGCAGTAGCTGTGTGGCAAAGCCACATTAGCTGATGTTACAAGGCCAGCTCAGTCAATCATCCAGACTGTTGCCCCTGTAACTACTGAAAAGGCTGCTGCCCCTCTTCAGGAACCACACGTTTGTCTGGCCTCTCCACAGATACCCCTCCGCTGTGGTTGCACCTACGGTACGGCTATCTGTATCGTTGAGGCACGCAAGCCACCCCACCTCGGCAATGTCTGTGGTTCATGGGAGTGGTCAGGCACATAACATACTACAAATCACGGAAGATCAAAACTGTGCACAAATAGCGTAATTGGTAATGTCGCAAGTTGCGATGTGGAGAATACAATTGGTTAGAGAACGGGTCTGCATTATTTAAAAAAAAATCCTATTTTTTTCCTTAATGTTTGTGGTTCTTTCTTGTTAATTTAATTATAATAAGAGACATTGATTGTTTTGTTTTTCTAATGTGATGGATTAGTGTGATTGTTAGTGTCACGAGCTGTGGAGGAAAAGAGATGTAAATAACATGTTTGTATTTATACTCTCCCTGGTATTTTTTAACAATTTGATTTAATTATCGTTTATGTAACATTTTTTGTTAATTTAAGAAAACCATAATATCCAGTTTTCAAAATTATTATAAACAAGAACAAATTCTGTCCACGAGAGAATTTGTTGAGTTTTTCATGCTAGGACAAAGGAACCAATGAATTTAAAGACAGTACTCTACATCACTTGGTTTTCCCCAGAGTGTTCAAATTCTGTTCCAGCTCAGTACAGTACAATGTTGTAATATTTCAGTTTCACAGTGCAAAGATAATGTTGCTAGCATGTGGTTATGGAAGCAGAAACAGTAAAGGAGGAACAGTGTTTATGTATAATACTAGAAGCAAAAATTATCACAACGAAAATTGTCAAGATGAGGCATTGTGCCGTGGGTATGAACAACTAAAATGTATTAGGCAGAACCTATTATCTCCAAAGGAATGCCAAAATATGTACAATGTGGAAAATAGGAATATGAGAGAGGAAACTTATTTATGGGATGCTTAGAGGAAGCCTTCCTGGAAACCCAAGCCTGGCAACCCAAAGTTTCGCACAGATTCATTGATGACATCTTCATGATTTGGACTCATAATGAACAACTACTCCAGAATTTCGTCTCCAACCTCAACTCCTTTGGTCCCATCAAATTCAACATGGTCCTTTTCCAAATCCTATGCCACTCTCCTCGATGTTTACCTCCATCTGTCCAATGGCAAACTTCACACCAACCAATAAACAACAGTACCTCTATTATGACAGCTGCCATCCATTCCACATCAAATGTTCCCTTTCCTACAGCTTAGGTCTTTGTGGCAAACAAGTCTGCTTCAGACCCAAATCCCTGAACCAGTACACCAATAACCTAATAACAGCTTTCACATCCCGCAGCTATCCTCCTGATCTGGTACAAAAGCAAATTGCCAGAGCCACTTCCTCATCCCCCAAAATTCAGAACCATCCACAGAACCACCCCAGAAGTGCTCCTCTTGTCACCGGGTACTTTCTGGGACTGGAGTGGACTCTGAATGTGGCTCTCCAGCAAGGATACGACTTCCTTAAATCCTGCCCCGAAATGAGATCCATCCTTAATGACATCCTTCCCACTCCATCGAGAGTGTCTTTCCGCCACCCACCTAACTTCCGTTACCTCCTAGTCCATCCCTATGAAATCCACAAACTACCTTCCCTACCCTCTGGCTCCTACACATGTAACCGCCCATTTTGTAAAACCTGCCCTATGCACCCTTCCACCACCACTTACTCCAGTCCCGTAACCCAGAAGGTGTACACGATCTAGGGCAGAGCCACTTGCAATAGCAACCACATGATTTACCAACTGCGAAGCGTTCTATGTGGGAATTTTTGTGACTCAGCCTCGTCGCCGGTTTTGTCTCGTTTCCGTCGTAGGTGTCAGTGGCCGAGTAGAAAGACAGATGCAGGAATAAAGGATGCACGCTTGTGCAGGTAGGAGGTGACCAGCCAGTGGGACAACAGAAACTAGAAACTCTAGAGTAAATTAGAATGAGATTTATATTTCTTAGAGACTTAGTAATACTTAACCTTTACATAGCTCAGTACTGCAGAATGCTGGTACATAGTTGAGCTAGGGGCCTGCCTAGTGCCTATCCGATAGCAAAGTCTTCACTGGTGCCTATCTGATTCCGAAGTGCTTGCTGGTTCCTATCTCAGTCCCAAGTGAACGATGTCGTTCAGTGGTGGCCATGAGCGGGATAGCAGCAGAGGGCGCTCTTGGCTGATGTCGTAAGAACGCCGCGCCGTGCGTGCATGGCGGCGCGCGGCGAAAGTAGGTGGTGCACACTTTAGACTTGTGCGACACCACAGGAATGACCAGCAACAAACTGTCCGTTCACCTGAACGGTCACAGGCAGACAGTGTTTGTTGGTAATGAGGATCACCCTGTTGCTAAACATGCCTTGGTACACGGGCAGCACATCTTGGCACAGTGTTACACCGTCCGGGTTATCTGAATGCTTCCCACCGATACCAATCCTTCAGAACTCCGGAGATGGGAACTTGCCCTTCAGCATAGTCTCTCTTCCCGTTGCCCACCTGGTCTCAATCTCCGCTAAATTCAGATTCCCACCCACCATCTTTTAACATCTTTGCCTCGGTTCTCTGGATAGAGTCTCTGCCTCAACTGTTATCTCTGTCCTACCTCTTTGCTTTCTACAAATGTCTACCTTGTTGTCTTTGCGTGTGCATGTGTTTGGGTGTAAGGTAAGTCCTTCCACTCCTGGGATTGGAATGACTCCTTTCCCACTTCCTTAAAACCCGTATCCTTCCCTTTCTCCCCTCCTTCCTTCCTCTCTTCCTGAAGAAGCGACCAACGGTTGAGAGAGCTTGAATGTTTGTACATGTTTTTATTTGTGTTTTTTTGTCTCTATCGGCGAGCCTTTGCTTTGAGTAAGTCAAACGATCTTTATTTTTATACATATTTTTCCCACCAAGAAAGTCTCCCTTCTTCCAGGCATGTCAGTGCCTGCACTGTGAAGAGTTCTATGTGGGAATGATCAACAACAAACTGTCCATTTGCATGAACGATCACAGGCAGACAGTGTTTGTTGGCAATGAGGATCACCCTGTGGCTAAGCATGGCTAGTTGCACGGCCAGCACATCTTGGCGCAGTGTTATACCGTCCAGGTTATATGGATACTTCCCACTGACACCAACCTATCAGAACTCCGGAAATGGGAACTTGCCCTTCAACATATTCTCTCTTCCTGTTGCCCACCTGATCTCAACCTTTATCAGTTTTAAATTCTCACCCACCATTCTATAACATCTTTGCCTCCAATCTCTGGACAGAGCCTATGCCTCGACTGGCATCTCTGTCCAACTTCTTTGCATTTTACATATGTCTGCCTTTGTGTGTGTGCGCATGTATATGTGTGTGGGTGTTTATCTATCATTTTTCCCCAAAGGTAAGTCTTTCCTCTCCCGGGATTGGAATGACTCCTTACCCACTTCCTTAAAACCCTCATCCTTTCCTTTTCCCTCTCCTTCCCTACTGTGCCTGAAGAAGCAACAATGTTGTGAAAGCTTGCTTATGTGTGTGTTTGTTTTATTTACGTTTGCTGTCACGTACCTGTGCTCCTTCGCCTGGTAAGTAAACTTGATCTACTTTTTATATATGTTTTGCCTCTATAATCTGTATATGGAGGAATCAGGACTCGTCTTTCCAACATAAGCATTTTATTGAATCAAAGATACTTACATTTAAAACAGAGATACGCCGAAACAAAGAAAAAATTCTTCCTTCTTGTGTTTATTCCGTGATCAGCAAAGTACTGTCCAATATTTGGCTTCTCTGGCGTGTCTTCAGTTTCATCAGCAGGAAAACCTTGAAATTACACATTCGGTCATCCTGACAATCATCTGACTCGGATGATGAGTAGTCACTCGGCCAAGGTTGCATAAATTCAGCATGTGTTGTAGTTCTGGGACCCTCGTGGTTATCACCTTCTCGGTACACATCATAGGTGTCATTTCTTTTTATTTTTGTGACTCTGTAAGGACCTAGAATCTTGGCCTTCAGCTTAAGATGTGGTCCAATTTGTGTTCGTTTAGTTACTATCAGATCACCAACATTGTACTTGTAGGCTTTCTTTCGATGACGGTTGAAGTTAACACGGTTTTCTTCTTGTACCTTGCCGATATGTAGCTTAGCCTCTTCCCTCAGTGCACTGCGTCTTTCTTCAAACAAGTTAATAATTTCTTCATCCAATAACTTTGTGCTCTGAAGATCAGTCTGTGTGTGCATCCTGAATCCCATCAGTAGTTCAAATGGTGTGTTCTGAATACTACTGTGAAATGTTGAATTCATAGCACGTTGAACTGATGGCACATTCCTTTGTGTTATCAATACTTAGCTCAGCAATGATCGTAGCCAAAATAGAATTAATTATTTCGATCTGCCATTGGCTCTAGGCAGTCCTATTGTAATTAAAAAGTGTTCATTCCTTTCTGTGTTGCAATACTCCTTGAATTCTGGAGAAGTAAATCAAGGGGCTCTGTCAGTAATTATTTGGACTGGGTTTCCAAAGTTTGTTTTCTGTAATTCCATTTTACTAATTGCTTCTGATGTTTTGTAGTTTTCACAGAATATAGCCAGGTAAACTAGGTAAATGCATCAATAACACTTGGAATGTAATTGTATCCTTCATGAGTTGATTGAAGTGACCCAATATGATCCATATGATAGGTATACAATGGCTCACTTTCTTTGAACAAGGGATGAAGAAAACCTTCCTTCTTTCTGGACTTCTTGTTTACAATTAAACATATAGGAGATAATTTTTTTTTTCACCTTATTTCTCAGATCCGGTATATAATAATCTTGTTTCACTTCCTCTTCAGTTCTCTTAACTGTGTAATGTCCTTTCTCATGTACAAGCTTGGTTATTTCAAGTTGCATAGGGTGTGGAACAACTAAAGTTTCTTTCCCATTACAGAACTTGAAAAGAATGCCACCTCTCAGTAAAAAGTTTTCATGAGGCCATTCTTCGAGAATGCTCTTGATTGCTGTCAAGCCATCATCCTTCTCTTGAGCTTTCTTGATTCTAGCTATTAGGCTATCAGCAAAACCAAACAGTAAATTTACATGACGACTTAAGGCATCTACTTGTTTCATCCTAGAACTAGGTCAGTGTTCAATGGTGTAGTAGTACTCTTCCAAAACTAATGCCCATCTTGCTATTCTTGGTGATAAGTCCTTCTTATCCACTGTCTTTTGGAATGCAGCACAGTATGTTACAATCTTGAAATATATTCCTAATAAATACACTCGGAATTTCTTTAATGCATTAACTATAACTAAAACTTCAAGCTCAGCTGCAGTACCTCTCCTCTTGGGGTGTTGTTTTTTTACTCATATATGAAACAGGATGGAACTTGTCATCATCTGGAGATTTTTGTAGCTCCATAACCATCTTTACTTGCATCTGTGTGTACTTCAGTTTCTTGCTTTGGGTTATAGATTTTCAAAACTGGATCTGAAGAAAGGATATCTTTCAACTTCTTGACTGCTTCCCTCTGATCTTCTTCAAACTTAAAATCTCTCTTACTCCTTAGTAAATCACTCAGAGGTTTGGCAATTGTAGAGTAATTTGAGATAAACTTCCTAAAGTACCCTGTTAATCCTAGGAAACTTTGTACTGCTGCAATGGATTTCGGTTCTGGAAAGTTCTGAACAGCTATTGTCTTTTCAGCAGAAGGTCGAATTTGTCCATACTGTATAACATATCCAAGAAACTCAACACTACTATTAAAGAACTGGCACTATGCAAAATTAATTTCTAGGCAATATTGTGCCGCCGTCGTTAAGACTAAGTCAAGCCATTGAAATGCCTCATTGTCATTCTTTGTGGGTATTATAATGTCATCCAGGTAAATAAATGCTATGTATTCTCTAGCCAATGCCCAAAATACAGTGTTCATAAAACACTGGAATACCATAGGTGAATTAGATAATCCAAGTGGAATTTTCTTGAACTGGAATTGCTCTGAGTGAGTTACAAATAAAGTATACTTTCTTCTTTCCTCTTCAACATCAACATGGAAAAATCCATTCTTCAGGTCTAGTGTGCAAAACACACAGGCATCTTGCAGTTTATCTAATAGATCGTCTGAGTGGCAATGGGTAACAATCTTTCACTGTGATTCTGTTTAATTTTCTGTAATCTATACATACATGGTTCTCTCCAGTTTTCTTTTTCACAATAACAACTTGGCTATCATATTCAGATGAACTTGGTTCTATTGTTCCTTGCTCAGTCCACTTCTGGACGTGATTGTCAACAATTTCTTTCTCTCCTGGAGACAATCTTCTGGGTCTCCTACATATTAGTTGCTCTTCTTTAACAATAATTTTCATTCTGACATCTATAGTCTTTGTTGGAGTGTAATTAGTCACCACTTTTTCTATATAATCCTTTGCTTCATCCATAACAGTGCTTTCAATACCCACTTCTGGCTATCTTCTATGTAGATACACATAAGATGAGCTTGCCCATCTGGCTTCCCAATAGAAACTCCATCCTTGTTTATTAAAACTTCAGTTTGGTCTAGATCATTCCCAACTACCATTTCTAAGTTCATAGTATCTCTAGAAACTACATAAATTTCTGTCTTGATATTTACATCATCAATCTCAACAATGCTTGTAAAGAACCCCTGTGGAGAAAGTTTCTTCCAAATCCTGTCAAGACAACATCTGTATCTTGCAAACTTGAAGCATTCATAATCTCATAAATGTCTTGTCGTAATAAATTAAGTTGGCTACCACTGTCAATTAGTGCTTTCGCTTCTCGGTTTCTTACTCTGACAGTTTAAATTTACAGTTGTTAACACTCTCCTTAAGTGTTTGCATTCAGTGTTGTCTTTTGATTATCCCTACTCTTCTCGTTCAAGCATTCTGAAGATATATGGCCAAACTCATCGCAATTGAAGCATTTCTTCCCCTTGCTCTTGTGATTGCAGTCACTCGACCTGTGGCCACTGGCACCGCAGTTGAAACATTTTTTGTTGAGATCCCAAGTTTTGCTTTTTGTATTTCTGTTACTTGAATCATTAGTACCTTTCTTGCTGGAATTTTCAAAATTTTCACTGCTGTTACTTTTGTTCTTCCTTTTCGGTATTGATTTCACAGCACTTTCCTAATGCCTCATATTTTACTTAAACTCTTTTACATTTCCAGCGCCATAAAGTAGAAGTTTTGTGCCTGAATTGTCTTCTATTCCATCAATAACATAGTTAAAAAGTGAGTCTTTATCAATATCAGCACAACTGGCAATTTTTTTCATTACGAGGAAATATTCTTGAAGAGACTCCTCTTGTTTCTTCTTTCACCGATACAATAGCTGATGAGCCTCTGCAGCACTCGTTTTCACGACAAATTCTTCCAGCAAAGCTTTCTTCAATGCAGACCATGATGTAAGACCCTTCTCACCTTGAACAAAAAGCTTTGCTAAACCTTTGAGCCTGGATGTTTTCTTTCTTTCTTTTTTTTTTTTTTTTTTTTTTTTCCTCCCCTGAAATATGCATTTGCAGTTCACTCCAACCTATTAAAAACGCTGTTTCTTCGAAGTCAACAATCCATTTTTTTAACTGGATATCCATCATTGCCGTTAAATGATTTAAGAGCACCCTTAACGTCACGAAACGACATGGAAAATTGTCACTAACCTTGTAATAATTGCGTTTCACATTTATCTCATATTTCTGTATCGAAGTCTGTACGTCTTTCCAAGTACACCCAGTCTTTTATCACTAGCCATTTGCACAGCATCCTTTTCTTCATCACGAGCGTCATCATCCTCTTCACATTTTATGTCGTTGCAAATTTTCATTGCAAGTTTGTCAATTTTAGATAAATAACAATAAATTTCGCTAATCATTTCACTTTTTGTCCCACTATCTATGCTCAATATATTGCAGATAGCTCGTAACTCCGCTTCAGTAAATGATGTTTCGATTACAGACTTCTTAGCTTCAAGTTCACCATTCCCTGCTTGAAAAGTGAAATCAGAAAATTCTCTCAAGCATTTTTGATTTCTTCTGTCTTCTGGAACTGTTACGTAAATTAACTTGTGAAGGGATCTGGTGGTTTTAACTGGCGCAGAAGTTGCTTTTTTATTTACTTTTTCAATAGCGCATAACGTTGGCATTTAAAGATTTTTTCTTTTCGTGTACTATTTCTCCGTTCTTCAAAACAATAAGAATTTCTCCTTGCATCGTTCTGTTTACTGTAAATCGTCGCTGAAATGTGAATCCTCGTAGTAGATTCAAAGTCAACAGTATTGCACGTCAAATAAAGTGTTGTCACAGGCAAAATGGCACTCGGTAAAGTTTGTCGTAATTACACGGCAAAACTACATTGTCACTCATTCAGTTCATCCTGAAACAGGCCTCCATAATTTGTAGGAATCGGGACTTATCTTTCTAACATAACCATGTTATTGAATCAAAGTTACTTAAATTAAAACAGAGATAAACTGAAACAAAGGAAAAAACTCTTCCTACTTGTGTTTATTCCGTGATCGGCAAAGTACTGTCCAATATTTGGCTTCTCTGGCATGTCTTCAGTTTCGTTAGAAGAAAGTCCTTTAAATCCCCCATTCGAATCTCCCGTGTGTGTGTGTGTGTGTGTGTGTGTGTGTGTGTGTTTGTATTTTTTTTTAACGAGGATTTGCTAGTAGGAAAAAACTATTTATTGCACTCACATTAATCATGTAACACTTCCATTAGTGGTACTCTAACTTTTAAAATGTTCTAAATGTGCCCTGCTGCTACTGTCCCCAGGTACTCTGGACACATTTGACCCTTCTGTTAGGTGTTCTGGACATGTTTGTGTGCAGTGTTCTGCCAACCCTTTTCACAGCTGTGAACGAGTTACCTTTGCGAGCTATCACTTGCAAAACAAATCTTGGTTTCGATATCTTGAATTGTAAATGAAACGTGACCATTTTGATGAACAGGTTACCTCACGTACACGGACGGAATTGGATGCATCACATGTCAGATATGAAGGGCAATATCTCAAGAATGCAATGAGTTATTATTCTCTCCCCAGAATTAAATATACTTTTGTTACCTTACCAACATTTCTAATATCACAATGCACGAGCTAAAAGTCATATGCAAACTCACACAGCACAATTTTGCATCCACCCTGGGGAGGGGGGGGCAGGGGCACAGCTCTTTTGTGGGTATGTGTGTGGCTCACATATGTCCCCAAGCCATTGCAGTCTTCCTTCTTACTTTCTCAACATGCATTACCTCTCCCCGTCCTAATTCCTCTCCGCCCCTGCTCATCTCACCCCTCTAGGTATTTCCATTCAAAATGGCACAGCTATTCCTATGGTTCTGGTGATTATTTAGCAATTTTGGTCTTAGTTGATTACCTCAGTGTTTGGCACAGTTTGGTCCCCCTCAGGGTTTGACCTCCACCACATAGTTAAGAGTGTGAGCCGTTTTGGGGAATAACTCCAGGCCTAGCCCCTACAAAGTGGATCCCCATTCCTTACTTTTACCCCTACCCTCCTTGCTGTAGCCCCCTACCCCCACTACATCCCCAGAATGTGTAGCCAGTCCGTGTACCTTTCTGGGTGAACCCACTGAAAACGCGGGGCTCACACTGTTGGTACCAGAGCTATAATCTCCCCATGCAGGCCAAGGAGTCAATACCCATCTTTATGGGGTTTCAGGACTCCCAGCAGTGGCCATCGTGCCAGGTGGCCTTCACTGTAACTTGGTGGCACCCATGAAAAGACCCCTGATTCAAGTGGGCGATATCGGGGTGGACGTTCTGCACCATGAAACGTGTTAAATTAGAAAATGGCCATACAACGGCCATCTCTGAAGGCAGGAAAGTTACTTTTAATGCAGCTACTTCTGATAAGTACTTTCCCCTCCCTAGCTACCCCTTGGGAGAAAAGCCAGGCACGCCGGCTTCCGTGTTACCTGCAGCAGGACAGATGGAGGAACGTTCACTGCCACCAAGCCACTTTCTTTTTTTTTTTTTTTTTTTTCCTCATCAAATTGAGGATAAGTTCAGCGAAGTAGATTCCATGATTAAGATGCGCTCCGGCTCCCTCCTCAAAAGAATTGCATCTGCCGCTCCATCCGCCTGTGAATGTCTTGGCGACATTCCAGTGTCATTATTCATCGGGACCACCTCCTTCAAACTTAAAATGACATTTGTCGTATTCAGAGATACCCCAAGGCTTATCAAATAGTCATAGGTGCCTTTATCTTGGTCTTAGAGGGAGATACACTCCCAAGAGGTGAAAGTCATAATATATAGATGCAATGTCAAGCTTTACATCCCACCTCCCCATGTGATGCTTCAAGTGTATGCGAATGCCCACTCCATAAGGGGAATCCTTGTGTTCCACCCCCTGTGGCATAAATTGGCAGTAACATCATTTCTCCCATTCACTGAACTACCCAGTGGACAAGAAAGAGATGAAAATAAAAGGAGTATAAGTCTCTTGAACATTTAACATATCCTGAAGTCCATTGTAAATAAGAATGCCTGCATCTGGTGTAAATGATGTCTATATTTGTCTCTGTTACATCCTCTACTCCTTGCCCCCCCCCCCCCTCATTCTATCCCCACCCCACTCTTCCCTCCCTCTGCATCCCCCTCCTCCCTCCCAGCAGCTGGAGAAGTGCTGTCCTTTTCTGGTGCCTGCTGGTGATGATGCCCTCTCTCAGGGTCCATCTTCCCGGCACTGACCAGATCGGAGGTTTTCTACCTCATTCCAGCTACTGGACTCACATTCTGCGATTACCAAGGTAGCCCGATCTTCCTTGGTGCCAGATCCTACTAACCTCAATTCTCTCTCTTGGACTTGTCATCCCCATCCTGCAAGAGAGAAAGAAGAGGAAGAAGAAACATAGCTTCAGTACAATGTCCCTCAAGAACCGCCTAAGGTGCCACCTTTGTCTCCCAAGCTGCTCAACATTCTGAGCTTGAGTCCGATCCACTCTTTAAGGATGATGTCCTCTCTTCATTGGCGACAGATGCTGATCCAGTGGCGTAACGGGCTACAACCTGTTTCCCCCTCCCATCTCGATCCTTGGTCTCTTCTCATCCAGTAGAATTTTAGTAGCTATTACTGTCACCTACTGGAGTTAATTTATTTCCTTTTACTCTGCAGCTTTTGTTGTTCTCCAGGAATCACATTTTATTGATGGACATTCACCAACCCTCCATGGGTTCCGTGCTTTCTTTTGAAACCAGGTTGGCTCCTTACCGTCATCGGGTGGCGTTTTCATGTTAGTCCCTATGGATATTGTTAGTATATTGATTTGGAAGCAGTTGCTGTCCCTTTAACAATTTGCAATGTATACCTCGACCCTGACAGGCCATCGTCTGTCTGCCAAATGTGCGGTATAAACTGCTTGAACGGATTGTTTGCCTGCAGATTATGCTGGGTACTCAAAGGTGACAGAGGTCCACACGATTTATCAGTGTGGTTAGACCATCTACTTCGACTGGAAAAGCCATCAGAGAGGCCTTCAGAAAATGTCAACAACTTGTTGCAATTTTCTTTGATCTATGTAAGGTGTATAACACCGCTTGGCATCGTCATATTTTAGGTAGTCTTTATGAGTGGGGCCTACGAGGCTCCCTACTGGTTTTTATTAGTCAGTTTTTACCCCACCCCCATGTTCCGAGTAAGGGTCAGCTCTTCCTTCAGCTCCCCAAGGATCCAGGCAAACAGTGTTCCACACAGTTCTGTTTTAAATGTTCTATTGTTTCTCATCGCCATCAATGGGCTGGTGAGCTCTATTGGTCCACTTGTCACTCCTGCGCTTAATGTCGACAACTTTTGCATATGATACAGTTCCCGCTTGGTAACCTCGGTTAAATGGAGCTCAAAAATGTCAATTGGCTGGGTTTCACATGGGCCATCTCAGATGGATTTCATTTCTCGCCTTCTAAGACAAGGGTAATGTTTGTCATCCTACTACAGTGCACCCTGATCAATACCTCTTCTTGGGTATTCAGCATCGGGAAGTTGCAGCACAGCACCAGTTCTTGGGCCTCCATTCTGAGAAAAACTGTCTTGGCTGCCACCATATTCTGCAGCTGAAAATAAGCTGCAGGCAGAAGCATAATGCCCTCCATTTCCTAGCCCACTCATCCTGGGTTACAGGTTGTACAACAATCCTTATCTACCAGGCTCTGATACTTTCCCAGTTAGATTTCAGTGCCAGGTGTATGACTTGGCAGCTCCTTTTGCCCTGAAAATGTTAGATCCAGTCCACCACTGTGGTGTCAGGATGGCTACAGGTGCCTTCCAGACAGACTCAGCAGATAGTCTCCTGCCAAAGAAGGAATCCTTCCTCTTCAGATTAGGCAGCATCAGCTTTTGCTATCCAATGCCATTGCCATTAGACAATTCGCTGGTCATTCCACATATCATGTTCTTTCTTTTTGCAGGCCATGGATGGTCCTCGACTTCTTAATGCTCACCCTAGAATGAGATTACCTGTCAGAATGCAGCTCGCTTTTCTTTGTAGGGACTTCCATCTCTCGTCCCTTGGCTGAACATAACATGCTATACCACACGCACCCCTGTGAATGATGCCCCAGCCACAAATCTGGTTGGACCTCTTCCAAGGTCCAAAAGCTTCTCTCCCCCATTATCTTCCGGTGTTTGTTGCACGCTGTACTTGCAGTATTTCAGCCAAGATTTTCTACACTGATGGATCGAAATCTGCTGGAATACAGGCGAAGCATTTACGTCTCCCATTGATATGGAATGCCAGAATCATGCAGTGTGTTTAGAGCTGAACTGATGGCTATTAGTAGAACACTTCATTTTATCAAACTGACTGCCCTCATCTATGTTTTAATCTATACAGGCTCAATGAACAGCCTACAGGCCATAGACAGGTGCTACTCTTGCCATCGTTTGGTCATTGATATCCACAACCTACAAGCTGATCTTTGTCATGCCGTATACTCCATTGATTTTCTCTGGGTCTCCAGTCATGTGAGTATCCTAGGGAATGAACAGGCTGACCAGTTGGCTACTATAGCTATAACTTACTACCCCTTCCTCTGGGCATCCCAGCTGTGGATTTGCAGATATAACTGAGATCTCTGCTGATACAAGAGTGGAAGAGCAACTGGCAGACCACTGCCCCATCTAATAAACTCAGTTTCAAGTCAACCACTGCAGCTTGGAGTTCTTCCTTAAGACTTTCTCGGAGGGAATCCACTGTCCTTTATCATTTCCGCATGACATTCCAGGCTTATCCACGGTTTTATTTTGCGCAATGAGTCTCCCCTACATTGTTGTTGTGGAGCCCTAAAATCTGTGGTCCACATCTTAGTAGAATGTCCACACCTCTTGGCACTCCGTACCAAATATGGCATTTCACACTCATTGCGTATAGTTTTGGCGGATGATCATCGAATGGTTGAGAGGGTCCTAAGGTTTCTCTATGAAAGTGTTTTTTCTTTTTTTTTAAAATTCTCAGCTATAAGATTTTATCTCTGACACTTGGACAGGATGGGTGGCTTTGTGGCTCTTCGCTCCCTCCCCCAAAGGCATCCATTTCTACTTTTTTTACCTTGTTTTTAACATTGTTTCCTTCTTCCATATTAGGCTTCTACTTTAGCAGCATACAATGTTCACTTGCACTTGCTCATTGGTAATTAATGAGGATTATAGAGCTGTAAAGAAGTGTATTACAGAATCCACATTTTCTATTCGTTTCAGTTTGTTAGAATTATTTATTTTTACTACATGAGTATCCTTAGCTAGACAACATCCTTGGTTGCATTCCATTCAGAGGTCTCAGGACTGATGGCCTAGCTGTTTGGTCCGTCTCTCCCACCAACCAACTAACCAGCAATTTTGCATGTGCAGATTTTTGTTTAATTTTGCCCAGTATTTTATGTAACTTGATGCAATATAATAATTGTCAGGTAAATTTGATAATTATATCTTTGCTGCTGTCACTATCGTGTTAAAAAACATCTAGCTGTCATACTACCACTATTTTAAATTACCGTACTGAAATATGATTATATAATTGACAGTTATCAATTAATATCAAAATATACATTCTGACAATACTCTTTATGTATAGAATGAAACCGGTTAAATTCAATAAACAATTGTAGTGACTTGTGGCTGTTTTATAAAATCAAATTTATTTTCAACAATTGCTTACTCCTATATGCTATGCCTGCCCTTTATAAATTTGGTGGACTATTTTATAGCGGATGGGGCGTTGTCTCCCAGTGCAAGTAGAAAACACATCTGTGGCAGTGAACGGATTAAATTTATGAACAAATAGCTCCACAATTTTGTTTCTTTTTACTCTGGAGTAGTCTCGTGGCATTTGACAGATACCAGGTGCATTATATTAGCTCACTGTTGTTAAATAGGTGCATTGTGCAGACTAATGTGCCATTTACCTTCCAGTTAACAAAATACAAATATATTTAGCTCATCAATATTGCATTATTCATCATATGGTGTTGAAGGAAAGAGCTTGAGACAACCAGACATTAAAAGATTTTCCGTTGGCCAGTATGTATAATTCCTTTCGTGGTAACTGATTAAAGCTTTTACAATCGCATATGTGAATAGATTGAACTAAACATACCTAGTTAGTGCAACAATGGTTTGACATTGGCAAGACACAATGGTACCACTGCAGGCTTTAAAAAAGCTCATAGTCCAAACCTCCAGAGTACTTCATGGTATATACCTTTAGAACCATTTCTTTCCAAGGATCAATTGTATACTTCTAATCTGAGAAAGTAGTCCATGTTAATACACTCTTCATGTGTTTAGAAACAAAAAAAAGTACTTAACAAGGTACTTTTAGTGCATGTTTTGAAGAAAAGCTTGATTACCTTTATACTTCATAAACTCATTGCCGGTAACATCATTCAGTCTCTTCAGAATTTTATTTATTATTCATCAGGCAAGATTCATGATTCTTCTGGCAAAAATCTTGTTTCATACTATATCTCAAAATTTTCGCAAGTGATCATTGTTTCATAGTAGTTATGACATTTAATGTTGATACAAACTTACGAAGCATTCCACATGTTGCAAAACTTATGATTGTTTTTATGTTTCAGCTGGTGATGCTTGCAGGTCCAGGTGGTCAAGTAGAAATAGAACAAAATTTTCTTGACAAGAAACTTGTTGCAGTCACAGCATATTATGGAGAACTTATACATGAGTAACAGTTAGGCAATTAATGTATCAATAAACATTTTTTAACATAAGCTATTGAATCATTTGGAGTTATTTATGAAAGTGTAATTCATAATTTGTGGATTGTGAAGAATCTAATTTTTAAAGAAAAATAAGTGACTGCTCACAAGTCTTGAGTTAAGTTTATACATTTCCTCAAACTTAAGTCCATTTTAAAAGTTTTGTGCGTGACATCTGAGTATATTGACAAAATTTGTAATAAATGAAGAATATACATGAAAGTTAAATATCAGCTTACCACTACTAAGTTAAAGAGTAGACCTTTATCACAGAAGTAAGTCCTATCAGTCCCACATAATATTTTCTCAAATAGCAGAAAGTATTTATACCAACAGAAAAAGTTCAAATGGAAAGTTTTATTCAGTGAAGCATTAAAAGCTTGACATTTAAGGAACCCTTTGCATTTACATTGCCAGGACATGCAATATTTGGGGAAAATAAAAAAGTGTAAACATAAAATTATTTTATTTATTTATTTGTTTTTTTCTGTTCCATAGGACCCACTTGAGGAGTAAGACTCCATGGTCATGGAACAAGTCAATACATTGTTACACAAGAATGGTAATAGAAAAATTTTAAGTAGTCCTTTCCACACGACAATCTTAAGACAAAGTGAAAAGAATCAATAAAGAAAAAATGAATTAGCTTAATTGTTTAACTTTTCTAGGAGTTCCTCGACAGAATAAAAGGAGTGAGCCACGAGGTAACTCTTCAATTTAGATTTGAAAGCATGTGGATTAGTGCTAAGATTCTTAAGTTCTTGTGGCAGCTTATTGAAAATGGATGCCGCAGAATACTGCACCCCTTTCTGCACAAGTGTTAAGGTGGTGTGGTGCAAATGTAGATTAGACATCTGTCTAGTATTCACCGAGTGAAAGCTACTAACTCGCGGGAATAAGCTGATATTATTAACAACAAACGACATTAAAGAAAAAACGTATTGTGACGCCAGAGTCAAAATTCCCAGACTACTGAAAAGGGGTCGACATGACGTTCGCGAACTTACACCAGATATTGCTCAAACCGCCCGTTTTTGAGCCAGAAATATCCTTTTTGCATCAGGCGAGTTACCCCAAAAAACAATTCCGTACGTCATAAGTGAGTGAAAGTAAGCATAATAGACTACTTTTCGTGTTGAAAAATCACTTATCGCAGATATTGTTCTAATGGTAAATATAGCAGAATTTAGTTTTGGAACAAGATCCTGAACATGGGCTTTCCATGACAGCTTACTGTCTATATGAACACCTAGAAATTTGAACTGTTCAGTCTCACTTATCACATGCCCATTGTGTGTAATCATAATGTCAGATTTCGTCAAATTTTGTGTTAGAAATTGTAAAAACTGAGTTTTACTGTGATTTAACATCAACTTGTTTTCTATTAGCCATGAACTTATCTCTTGAACTGCATTATTTGATACTGTGTCAATATTACGAGCAACATCCTTCACTACCAAGCTGGTATCATCAGCAAACAAAAATATTTTACAATCACCTGTTATACTCAAAGGCATATCATTTATATAAAATAAGAAACAGCAATGGTCCCAAAACAGACCCCTGAGGCACCCCATACTTAACTGTGCCCCATTGGGATTGCACGTCATAGCCATTTTGTACACTGCGGAGAATTACCTTCTGTTGTCTGTTATTAAAGTAAGAGGTGAACCAGTTGTGGGCTACTCCCCGTATTCCATAATGTTCCAACTTCTGCAACATTATTTTGTGATCAACACAATCAAACACTTTTGTTAAATCAAAGAAGACGCCTAATGTCCGTAGCCTCTTATTTAACCAATCAAGTGCCTCACAGAGAAACGAAAATATAGCGTTTTCAGTCGTTAAACCACTTCTAAAACCAAACTGTACGTTTGACAGGAAATTATGTGAATTGAAATGATCAATTGATCTTGAATATACAGCCTTTTCAATAACTTTGGAAAAAACCGATGGCATAGAAATAGGTCTATAGTTGTCTACATTATCCCTTTCTCCTTTTTTAAAAAGCGGTTTCACTACTGACTACTTTAATCTGTTAGGAAACTGACCATTCTGAAAGGAAAAATTACAAATATGGCTTAGTACTGGGCTAACATATGGAGAACAGTACTTTAGAATTCTGCTAGATACCCCATCATATCCACAAGAGTCCTTAGTCTTTAGTGATTTAATTATTGACTCAATCTCACCTATGGAAGTATCATGAAGGATCATTTCAGGTAACAGCCTCGGAAACGCATTTTCTAAAAACGTTATATGATTACCTGTAGAAACTAGAGTTTTGTTTAGTTCCTCTACTATATTCAGAAAGTGATTATTGAATATTGCACATATATCTAACTTGTCAGTAACAGAAACATTCCTACTACGCACTGACGTTATATCTTCTACCTGCTGCTCCTGACCAGACACTTCCTTCACGACTGACCAGATAGTTTTAATTTTATCCCGAGAGTTTGCTATTCTTTTTGCGTACCACATACTTTTTGCATTCTTAATGACATTTTTCAGAACCTTACAGTACTGTTTGTAATGAGCTACTGCATCTTCATTCTGACTGCTTCTAACATTTTGATAAAACTCCCGCTTAGTTCTACATGATACTCTTATCCCCTTTGTTAGCCACCCTGGCTGTCTGTTACTGAAAGTACCTTTCAAACAGCATAATAAATGTGTTCAGAAAAGCATTATATTTATCATCTGCATTATCAGCACTATAAACATCCTGCCATTCTTGTCTCTTAATTAGGCTTAAAAAGGTCTCAATTGCAACTGGATTAACTTTTCTGAGTAGTTGATATTTATGTTTAACATTTGTTTGAGAACAAATACTTTTTAGAATTAAAAGTTGGGCATTGTGGTCTGATAGGCCATTTACTATTCTGCTGACAGAGTGCCCCTCTAATAATGAAGAATGAACAAAAATATTGTCAATGGTAGAACTGCTATTTCCTTGCACTCTCGTTGGAAAAAATACTGTTTGCATAATGTTATAGGAATTAAATAGATCTAACAGCTGACTTTTCCTTGAGCTATCACCTACACAATTAATGTTGAAATCTCCACACACAATTAAATTTTTATACTTCCTATACAGTGAACTCAGAACCAATTCCAGCTTGGGCAGAAACATTTTAAAATCTGAGTCAGGGGATCTATAAATAACAACTATTACTAGCTTAGTTCCTTTAACATTAACAATTCCTGCACAACATTCAAATATCTGTTCTGTGCAGTGTTTGGAAAAATCGATTGACTCCGATGAAAAATCGGTTGGCAGGCATGCAATAGGTTGATTACACACTACTACTACTACTACTTCACAATTACATTACAATTATTTTCTACAAACAAATTTTCGTTTTGCACTATATTAGTGGTGTTTGCAATCATCTCACAGAAGTTCTTGAATAATTACAAACAAATTGTATTTGGAAAGTTAAATGAAATGTTGTGTATTAGTCTTGAATCAGAAAAGACAACCACATTTGTACAACTCACATTTTTTGCATCAGCCTTCGTCAAAGAGATCACCAATACATTCACACAATAACTCGGGCACATGACTGCCATCTTCAGCTACTGTGGCCATGAGTATTGTCAGAGAACCTGTTAATTAGTATAATTACAGGGTGGCAGTTCCTCTGAAAATCCTGGGATTCTCATGGAATAATTTTTTATTTATTTATTTTTTATCATTGTGCCAATTATGGCACTTGCAATAATTGGCGTTTGTTTTTTGATTATTCTTAAATAATGATGTTTCTACAAGATACACTTGCCCTTGATAAGTTGACAATTTGCACAAAGGTCTTGCGCCTACATGTAAGGGTTCCAGGGGCGAGTGGAGCTGAAGAGAAGGAGATGTCTGCTACTTTTCTGTAGTGCTGGCACCATTAACATTGTCGACACTCAAAGATCAATGATCTTTCAACTTGTGTTGAGTAGGATGTTAATGAAAGCACCACTAAAATTCCTACTAACAATGTAGGATCCAGTCATAAAAATTTAATGTTAACGGTAATTACATTGTTACCTACAATTACTGATTTATCTGAATAACAAGTATGTCTTTTTCAACCATAAAAATGCATTGATGTATCAGCATATTGTGTACAACAGATAACTAGGTGGATCAATGTTCAGGTAGTATGACCAATTTAAATTTCATGGAAGTGTTGTGGAACTTTTCTTGTCATCTGAAGTGTTATCTCAAAGTGTATTGTGTGCAACTAAGTGTGTGTTTTTTGAAAAGATTTATTTTAGCAACTGATATTAACGTTATGTAATTTTTCTGCCGGAGTGAAAGGGAACAGTGTTAAAATTCATGAATAGAGCCCAGAAGGACCTTTTATTCTTGTGTATTAGACACAGAACAACACAAGTGGGCTAATAATGAAAATAATGGTATTGTGGAAGTATTGCTATATGATGTGTGTAAAGTTCTGAGGAAAAGGAGAAGTACCTGATAATATTGAACAATACAGATCATTGAAGCTGAAAGCAATGTTGCAATATAAATCCAAAGGAACTTCCTTGACAAACTACAAAGCTAATAACATCGCATCCGTAAGTTAATCAGAAACTTTGGATTTGACGTCAGTATAATATACAGATCTGCACATTGAGATTAAATTATACACTGTTCAGAAAATAAATAAATGTAACAACCTCAAGAACAAGCTCATTTGAGGCTATCAGCACAATGGTTGTCTAACCCACATTTTTGGGAAAAAATTATATATTCACACAGAATATCACTTTACACGCCACAATTGCCAGACGTGTATTCGGGCAACATGAACAATGCGGCAGCATTAGATGTTGTTGATGTACCACACAGTGCCATACAAAACGGGACGCATTAGTGGCCTATGCCGCGTAAGTCACTATTCCGTCAAAATGCGTAGTAAGTGGGCCGCTGGAACAGTGTACCATACGTCATACACCATCTGACAGCCGGCAGAGGACACAGCTGCAGTATAGACTAAAAGTATTGTGGTTGACACACCTCTGAATGGTCATTAGTGTGTGTGTGTGTGTGGGGGGGGGGGGGGGGCCTCTGGTGACGATATTGAAGTTGCAAACGTGTTATGTTCCCTTGTCAAACTCATATAATTTGATATGGGCACTGGTGCAAATAAAGAACATTTCCATTTCAGACCTATTTGGATTGGACACTACTACCAATGTGTCAGGCCGATCCAGCCAGCATGCAAATGGTACAGCCGATGAGTCGTGTGTCACTACTCACTATTTCAATCATGGATGTATCTGAGGAAGATTGTAGTATTTTTACAGTAATTGCTTTCCAGTGAGGAAGAAAACGGGTCTGGAATGCATACATGTGGGCACCAAACATTTGAAAAGAATGTTGACTCGTTCCATGCATTAGGTCATTTAGACTTGCAGTCGGCATACATTTTCTGCTGTGGTGAAGGTAGTCCCTACGGCACACGCGTATTCCTCTGGTACTACAGAGTTGTGACGAGTGACAATACACCTGTACCATTTCCATAATGAAGAGGGAGTGGAAGTGAAGGTGGGTAAAACATTCTTTAAGAATATCAGGCAGTAGCACTAAAAGGGTTTTTTCGCATTAAGTGCAGCACCAGAGCCCACCCATAGATATGTGAGGTCCTTGCCCTGCTAAAAACAAAATACCAATATCGGTAGAGAACTTCATGTTCCAGCCTATCATAGCCATCGTGCACAAATGAACAGAACAATGGTTTGGAAGTATTTGATACCAGAAACTGAGCGTGGGGAAGTTACACCATCTATATAAAGCTGAGCATTATGATCCACTCTTGTACTACATGTTTGGTCAGATTTTTAATACAAGATTTATTCTGTCCTTCCATCCCCCTGTAAGTGATTCCTCCTGTAAATGTGACCTCCATAACATCAAACACGCTGCAGCTGGATAGAGTGAGAGAACCACAAGAAATTGGATCGTGTCTCGTGCTTTATTTAAACATAACATCCAAATTGATTATGTACTAAGATTAATGTGGTAGGTAAAATTGGAATATATAGAAATGGTCTTACTGTGTCAATTCATGGCCCTATGTGCGTACTTGACACTGGCAGTAATCCACCATAAATTGCTAGTCAGTGGGCATTCATACCTTCCATGTGACCAGGACTTCGGTATCATCGTGAAGAACAGGAAATTTCACCCAAACATATACACAACCTCCGACTGGATGAATATCATTAACACTGCATGAAAACACTACCTTTCACTACTATACAAATGACGAATGATTTCATGTCCACAGGTAATCTACAGATAAACATACATAACTGTAAAGTGTTGACACAAAATACCAGGGTCCACTGGTTCCATGTTCAGTGGCTTCAGTATAAAGCATCCTCTCCCCATCATGTTTTTATAAATACTGCAATGAGGCAGATGTCTTGTTTGCCAATGTTGGTTTTGTTAAATGAAGGTCAAAAGTGGAGACTCTGGATGTACTATAACCCAATGGACACACTTTTAGGTCATTCAAAAAGACAGATTTAATGACCTTGCTACAATTCATGCCCTGGTGTACCATGGTTATTACTAAGGATTGAAGTGCAAGGTGCAGCGACATGAGCGCACCAAGAATTTCTCGAGCTGCCAGCGCTCAAGCGGTTCTCGAGAAGCTTATGAGAAGCGGCATGTGTTGCTGCTCGCTGGTTGACTGGGGCAACTCAGCACAGCACAGCACACCACATGTTGTGGTTATTTGCAACACTCGCAGCGATCATCATTAAAATAGGGACACTGGAGACAGAGAAACCAAAGTCACAGAGCTGGTATTACTTTATGAAAGTTGGAAATATCTGTTGCAAAGCTCTGTGATGCAGCCAAAAATACAACAGACATGATAAGACCATAACAAAGAGACATTTAAAATTACACAGTGTATCTAGCAATCATATACGATCACGGATACAGAAATTCATTCCTGTATCAATAAAAGGCAGACAAAATACTAGTCAATTATGTATGTTGTCTATTCAAAGTACATTAAAAGGAAATTCGGTACATATTGCATGCATATGGAATAGCTCCCCAATTGTGCGATTGGATTCACGATTTCCTATCAGAAAGGACACAGTTCATTGTAATTGGCGGTAAATCGAGTAAAACAGAAGTGATATCTGGCATTACCCAGGGAAGCGTTATAGGTACCCTACTCTTCCTTGTGTTTATAAACGATTTAGGAGACAATCTGAATAGCTCCCTTAGACTGTTCGCGGATGATGCTGTCGTTTATCGGTTAGTGAAGTCAACAGAGGATCAAAAGCAACTGCAAAGCAATTTAGACAAAATTTCTACATGGTGCGAAAATTGGCAATTGACACTAAATGAAGAAAAGTGTGAAGTAATACACATGACCACTAAAAGAAATCCCCTGAACTTCAATTACGCGATAAATCGGTCAAACCTTAAGGTCATAAATTCTACCAAATACCTAGGAGTTACAATTACGAACAACTTAGACTGGAGAGAACACACAGAAAATATTGTGGGGAAGACGAACCAGAGGCTACGTTTCATTGGCAGAACGCTTTGAAGATGCACCAGCTCCACCAAAGAGACTGCCTACATCACACTTGTGCGTCCTCTCCTGGAGTACTGTTGCCCCTTGTGGGACCCTCGCCAGGTGGGACTGACAGAAGACATTGAGAAGGTTCAGAGAAGGGCAGCTCATTTTGTTTTATCATGTTATGGGGCGGAAAGCGTCACGGAAATGTTGCATGAATTGGGGTGGAAATCATTAAAAGAAAGACGTTATTCATTGCGGCGTGATCTGTTTCCGAAGTTTCAATTGCAAACTTTTACTTCTGAAAGTAAAAATATTTTGCTAGCACCCACCTACTTAGGGAGACATGATCATCGCAATAAAATAAGAGTAATCAGATTGAAAACGGAACGATTTCTACAGTATGTCTGCCTAGGTGTACTTGTGTCTGTGTGAATGTGTGGGCATGTGTGCATTTGTTTACCCTCCATTTTTCCCCCCAAGGTAAGTCTTTCCTCTCCCGGGATTGGAATGGCTCCTTACCCCCTTCCTTAAAACCCTCATCATTTCCTTTTCCCTCTCCTTCCCTACTGCCTGAAGACGCAACTGGGTTGCGAAAGCTTGCGATTGTGTGTGTGTGTGTATTCATTTATTTATTTGTGATGCTGTCACGTATATATATATATATATATATATAGAAAAGAGATGACTTACCAAAAGGACCGGCTCGTCGAGAGAAACAAATAAAATCACACACAAGCTTTCGCCACCACTGGCAGCTTCTTCAGGAAAAAAGGGGAGGAAAAGGGAAGGATATGGGTTTTAAGGAAGTGGACAAGGAGTCATTCCAATCCCAGGAGTGGAAGGACTTACCTTAGGGGAAAAAAAGGAAGGTAAACAAATACACACACACTCAGACATATCGAAACGCAAACACACCTAGACAGACATTTGTGAAAAGCAAAGAAGTTGGACAGAGATACCAATTGAGGCAGAGGCTCTGTCCACAGAACCCAGGCAAAGATGCTAAAGATAGTGGGCGGGAATTTGAGTTAGCGGAGATTGAGACCAGGTGGGCAACGGGAGGAAAGAATAAGCTGAAGGGCAAGTTCCCATCTCCGGAGTTCTGAAAGGTTGGTGTCGGTGGGAAGTATCCAGATAACCCGGACGGTGTAACACTGCGCCAAGATGTGCTGGCCGTGCACCAAGGCATGTTTAGCCACAGGGTGATCCTCATTACCAACAAACACTGTCTGCCTGTGACCGTTCATGCGAATGGACAGTTTGTTGCTGGTCATTCCCACATAGAACGCTTCACAGTGCAGACATGTTAGTTGGTAAATCATGTGGGTGCTATCGCAAGTGGCTCTGCCCTTGATCGTGTACACCTTCCGGGTTACTGGACTGGAGTAAGTGGTGGTGGAAGGGTGCATACGGCAGGTTTTACAACGGGGGCGGTTGCATGGGTAGGAGCCAGAGGGTAGGGAAGGTGGTTTGGTGGTTTCATAGGGATGGACTAGGAGGTTACGAAGGTTAGGTGGGCGGCGGAAAGACACTCTCGGAGGAGTGGGGAGGATGTCATTAAGGATGGATCTCATTTCAGGGCAGGATTTAAGGAAGTCGTATCCCTGCTGGAGAGCCACATTCAGAGTCCGCTCCAGTCCCGGAAAGTATCCGGTGACAAAAGGGGCACTTCTGGGATTCTTCAGTGGAAGGTTCTGGATTTGGAGGAATGAGGAGGTGGCTCTGGTAATTTGCTTCTGAACCAGATCAGGAGGATAGCTGCGGGATGTGAAGGCTGTTATTAGGTTATTGGTGTACTGGTTCAGGGATTCGGGACTGGAGCAGACTCTTTTGCCACAAAGACCTAAGCTGTAGGGAAGGGAACGTTTGATATGGAATGGATGGCAGCTGTCATAATGGAAGTACTGTTGTTTGTTGGTAGGTTTGATGTGGACAGATGTGTGAAGTTGGCCGTTGGACAGATGGAGGTCGACATCAAGGAAAGTGGCATGGGATTTGGAGTAGGACCAGGTGAATTTGATGGGACCAAAGGAGTTGAGGTTGGAGAGGAAATTCTGGAGTTCTTCTTCACTGTTGGTCCAGATCATGAAGATGTCGTCAATGAATCTGTACCAAACTTTGGGTTGACAGGCTTGGGTTTCCAGGAAGGCTTCCTCTAAGCGTCCCATAAATAAGTTTGCATACGAGGGGGCCATCCTGGTTCCCATGGCTGTTCCCTTTAGTTGTTGGTATGTCCGGCCCTCAAAGGTGAAGAAGTTGTGGGTTAGGATGAAGCTGGCTAGGGTATTAAGGAAAGAGGTTTTAGGTAGGGAAGTGGGTGGTCGGCGTGAAAGGAAATACTCCATCGCAGCGAGGCCCTGGGCATGTGGGATATTTGTGTATAAGGAGGTGGCATCAATGGTTACAAGGATGGTTTCAGGAGGTAACAGGCTGGGTAAGGATTTCAGGCAATCGAGGAAGTGGTTGGTGTCTTTGATGAAGGATGGGAGACTGCACATGATGGGTATGCACACACACACACACACATATATATATATATATATATATATATATATATATATATATATATATATATATATATTATAGAGGAAAAATTCCTAAAAGGAAAAATATACGTAAAAAATAGATGAAGTACACTTACCAGGCGAAAGGGCACAGGCAGTAATAGCAACAAATAAACACACAGACACACACACACACACAAAAAGTGTACTTGTGTCTGTGTAAATGTGTGGGTGTATGTGCATTTATTTACCTTCCATTCTTTCCCCCAAGGTAAGTCTTTCCTGTCCCGGGATTGGAATGGCTACTTACCCCCTTCCTTAAAACCCTCATCATTTCCTTTTCCCCTCTCCTTCCCTTCTGCCTGATGAAGCAGCTAGGCTGCGAAAGCCAGCATTTGTGTGTGTGTGTGTGTGTGTGTGTGTCTGTGTGTTTATTTGTTGCTATTACTGCCTGTGCCCTTTCGCCTGGTAAGTGTACTTCATCTATTTTTTACGTATATATATATATGTACTAGTCTTACTTGAAACAGTCCACCGATATTGGAAACGGTAATTTTTACTTTGGCTCCAGTAACATGCAACAAAATTAACACTAAACTTTTGAATAAAATGAGGACATAACAACCAACAGTCAGTATTGTAGTAGCCGTGTTGAGAAGTACCAGGGCTTTAAGCTGAAATGAGGACTGTGACTTAGGTACATAACACTGGCTAATACTGTAAGCTTTGCATGGTTTCTCTCTCACCCCCCCCCCCCACCCCCTCAATTAGTAAATGTATGCAAGGAGTTTTTGGGTGTTAGATGTTTGAACCTTTTTCTCTGGTGTAAGTACAAATACATGCAGAGCACATATTTATTTTTGGTAACAATGAAGTGTTTTTTTGTAAGATACATATTTTAAAATAGTCCTATGATTCTGTCTTCTGAGAATCATTCTTTACTACTATTGTTTTATAAGAACAAAGTTTTTGTTTCATGTGCGATACATGCTCTTTAATAACAGTTCTATTATTTCTGAGATTTTTTTTTCCCCCCCTTATGTTTTCAATTCCCACAACTGGAGGGGAGGGGAGGCAGGCTGGCTGGAGTGTGCAAGCTGCTCTTCAGCCAAGGGTTTAACACAAATTATTGATAGCCATGTACATAAAAAAGGAAGAGCAAGGACATTTGTCAGTGATTTAAATTCCCCCTTCCTGGAGGTCAGAGAAACATTTTACTACTACTTTCTTTCATAATAATAATCCTTTTGTTTGATCTAGGATGTGTGTTTTAATTGATAAAAGTCCTATAATTTTTGTCCTCTGCAAAAACTTCTACTACTGTTAAGTCAGCTTCTTCCTTGCATGTATGGAAGACAACAATTAACAACTGCTCTGTCCCAATGCTTTCTTGTATAGTAGTTTCACTCAGCCTCCAGAAAACACAGCACTGTTGACAACTTCTCGAGAAATTGCCTTAGCATCGTGCATTTCTCGTGCGCTCATAGCCCATCCCTACTTATTACTGTAACTTGAAGACATCTGTACAGTCATGTGATGATACCATCCCTGTACATGATATGGATGATGAACATTAACGCCTCATGTATCTTGTCCAATGTATGACTACAGCACGTAAAGTAACAACAGCCTATCGCACATTTTTGATGAATTGCAGGCAAGTGCGCTGAAACGATGGCCTAACCCACACAAAAAAATGGTGTGTAAACACTATTCGATTAATGATGAAAATTCTCCTCAGAGATAATAAATATTGTTGAAATGAGATAGAATGGCTGGCCAGTACTTACCATTGTGCTGTACCGCCGATAGTAACACAAAATGAAAAAACAGAAAAAAAGGGACAAAGGGACAAGCTTTCGGAACAGAGTTCCTTCGTCAGGTGGGAGAGAAGGGAAGAATAAAGGATGGGAATAGAAGGGAAAGGTGGTTCACGACCTAGGTCATGAAGGTGGTGTTTCGGAAGTGTGGGCGTCAGAGATACTGCATGTATGTACTGAGCCAAGCCAGAGAGGATAAATATAACTAAAAAGGAAAGATCAAGTAGTAAAGAGAAGAGAAGAGAGTGAAATTAATGAAGCTGAGGGGTGTAGGAGGGGCGGGGGGGGGTGTCTAAATCGTTTTTCATAAACAGGGAAATATGGATGGATACACACACACACACACACACACACACACACACGGAGAGAGATAGAGAGAATGACAGAGAGAGCGAGAGGGCGGTAGAGAGAGAGGGGGGGGGGTAAGGAACGGATAATGAATAGGTGAGCTGAGGATGGAGGAAGGGGAGGGGTTAGTGTAGATTTAGGCCAGGGGGGGTGGCGGGAGGAGAGGATATGTTGGAGGGCAAGTTCCCACCTCCGTAGCTCTGAGGGACTGGTGTCGGTTGGTACTATCCAAATGGCACGTGTGGTGTAACACGTGCCCAGGTCCCTGGAGTTATGCTGGAGGGCATGTTCTGCCACAGGATATTGGGTGTCCCCCAGGCGAACAGTTCGTCTATGCCCATTCATCCGCTCAGCCAATTTGTTGGTAGTCATACCAACATAAAAGGCTGAACAGTGGACACATGTCAGCTGGTATATGACATGCGTTGTCTCACATGTGGCCCTGCCTTGAATTGGGTAGGTTTTTCCTGTGGTGGGGCTGGAGTATGTGGTAGTGGGAGGATGCATTGGACAGGTTTTGCAGCGGGATCGGTTGCAGGGGTAGGAACCATTAGGTAGGGAGGGTGGTTTTGGGATGTTGTAAGGTTGGACAAGGATGTTGCGGAGGTTGGGAGGACGGCGGAAGGCTACTCTGGGTGGTGTGGGAAGAACAGTTTGGAGTGATGGTCTCATTTCAGGGCATGACTTGAGAAAGTCATAGCCCTGTTTGAGGAATTTGTTGAGGCATTCCAGGCCAGGATGGTACTGGGTGACTAAGGGAGTGCTTCTGGGTGGTCTGGGGTTAGGAACATTGTTTTTGGAGGGAGAGGAATGGACAGCTCGTGAGATCTGTTTACCTAATGGTTCCTACCCCTGCAACCGATCCCGCTGCAAAACCTGTCCAATGCATCCTCCCACTACCACATACTCCAGCCCCACCACAGGAAAAACCTACCCAATTCAAGGCAGGGCCACATGTGAGACAACGCATGTCATATACCAGCTGACATGTGTCCACTGTTCAGCCTTTTATGTTGGTATGACTACCAACAAATTGGCTGAGCGGATGAATGGGCATAGACGAACTGTTCGCCTGGGGGACACCCAATATCCTGTGGCAGAACATGCCCTCCAGCATAACTCCAGGGACCTGGGCACGTGTTACACCACACGTGCCATTTGGATAGTACCAACCGACACCAGTCCCTCAGAGCTACGGAGGTGGGAACTTGCCCTCCAACATATCCTCTCCTCCCGCCACCCCCCTGGCCTAAATCTACGCTAACCCCTCCCCTTCCTCCATCCTCAGCTCACCTATTCATTATCCGTTCCTTACCCCCCCCCCCCCCTCTCTCTCTACCGCCCTCTCGCTCTCTCTGTCATTCTCTCTATCTCTCTCCGTGTGTGTGTGTGTGTGTGTGTGTGTGTGTGTGTGTGTGTGTGTGTGTGTATCCATCCATATTTCCCTGTTTATGAAAAACGATTTAGACACCCCCCCCCCCCGCCCCTCCTACACCCCTCAGCTTCATTAATTTCACTCTCTTCTCTTCTCTTTACTACTTGATCTTTCCTTTTTAGTTACATTTATCCTCTCTGGCTTGGCTCAGTACATACATGCAGTATCTCTGACGCCCACACTTCCGAAACACCACCTTCATGACCTAGGTCGTGAACCACCTTTCCCTTCTATTCCCATCCTTTATTCTTCCCTTCTCTCCCACCTGACGAAGGAACTCTGTTCCGAAAGCTTGTCCCTTTGTCCCTTTTTTTCTGTTTTTTCATTTTGTGTTACTATCGGCGGTACAGCACAATGGTAAGTACTGGCCAGCCATTCTATCTCATTTCAACAATGTGTAAACACTATTACGGTTAACTCTGTGTATAGCCAATTAACAAGACACCATAAAATGTGTGTACCACAAGCATTTCTATATGCTGCAATCACTGTTACACATAAATTCTACATATGTCAATATCTTCCAGTGGCCATTCCACAATCCGTGTGCTGTGGGTTAGGCCACTATAGTGCTGATACAGTGATCTACTTCTTCCATCACTCGTCAATGAAAAATCAGGGTATGTTTACATGATAAAACAGCTGAAAAATGCTCCTTTTGGAATACTAGGCAAATATGTTTCTATTTAAACAACACTGGCAAAGTGTGACACCAAAAATTTTGGTTTGTGAACATGCTCAAGCTGTTAACACAGAACATCCTAAGTATCTTTACCCAGTCACTCATTGTAAAGATTTCACACACACATCTCCCTATCGTTTTCCTCGTACTAGCAGTTTATTTTGTGCCACCGTGTCCCCTGTCTTCATCCATTTTGTTTGCCTTATTCTTCTATTGTCAAGGTCCCATACTTTTTCTCTTACAATGCTATGACCATTTTCTTTCTCAATCTTCTCCTCTTTATAACTATCATGGTGGATGTTTTGCATGGACTAACTCCTTGACCAAGAAACTAACACAAAACTATAGTAGATACGGAAAAACAAATTTTTTGCTACAATAGGAACATTCTTCAGCTGGTTCACTTTTCTCCTTGGAACAGAAATTTTGTATATCAGTAAAGACGTGACAATTTCTTCCTCTACTTCTATACATTTATATACGGGATACGACATAAGAAAAAGAAATTCAGTAGCTTACGGAGAGGAGATACCAGATCATATGATCTCTAACAAAATTTTTCACACAACACTGTTCTTCAAATGGAATAAGTATTTTTGCAAAGTCAAATAATGGGAAGTCCAGGTTGACATTAACAATACAGTAATA
Source organism: Locusta migratoria (assembly GCA_026315105.1). Lineage (NCBI taxonomy): Eukaryota > Metazoa > Arthropoda > Insecta > Orthoptera > Acrididae > Locusta > Locusta migratoria. Next base: position 300,200,076 of record CM048746.1, read on the forward strand.
AGTACAGTTTACAACTCACTGCAAAGACATGATGAGCTGCTACAGGCACATAAAAAAGATACACACATATTACACGTCAGCAATTGGCCATGGTCTCCTTCAGAAAATAGAATGTTCACACAACACGGTCTCACAACCATCAGCTCCGGCTGCTGCACTTCAGATTGTGCTCTGCTGTTGGAATTATTAAAAACTACCACAAGAGCATGCCACCAAATACATAAACATGCCATCTGTAGATACAGACAACACAAAATGCTGATGTGAGGGATCAAAGGGGACAAGTGGTATCCCGTGCTTCAGTTGACCCATAAAGTGTATGTATATTATTCTGAAGTAAAAGTTATGGGTTACATGCTATTACACAAGTGGAGAAACCCCTCTCAAGAACACTCTAGAATCATCATTTACCTATTTCATGCTATATAAATTTATGGCACGAATATTATAGACAAAAGATTCCTAACAGAAAAAATATATGTAAAAAAATAGATTAAGTCTACTTACCAGGCGAAGGAGCACAGGTAGTGATAGTAACAAATAAAACACACATACAAATGCAAGCTTTCGCAACCCAGTTGCTTCTTCAGGCAGAAGGGAAGGAGAGGGAAAAGGAAATGATGAGGGTTTTAAGGGAGGGGGTAAGGAGCCATTTCAATACTGGGACAGGAAAGACTTACCTTGGGGGAAGAAAAGGAAGGTGAACAAATACACATACATACTGTGACAGTATGTGTGTGTGTGTGTGTGTGTGTGTGTGTGTGTGTGTGGTAAGTAGACTTCATCTATGTATATTTTTTTTTACATACATATATTCATGATATATAAATATATACTTTTTCACAAGAGGACAAGCCAACAGCTCCACAGATGTGACAACTGTCATATATAAAATTATTTCCATTTTATTATTTGCAAGTGAGAATTGTACTATAATAGATTTTCTTTATCCTATATTTTATAGGATAAAGAAAATCTATTATAGTACCTTATTAAATACCAACCAAGTGTATGGTACTACATCCATCCATTTCAAGTGCAGTAAAATTTACTCAAGTTAAAATTACTGCCAAATGGATATACTGAATGTCAGCATAAAGTGTGTTACAACTTTGTATAATATAGTTCAAACCCATTCAACCAAATGAACTATATGAATTTGACGCTAATAAGAAAGTACTTGGGCTCGAAGAAACACAAATACACCAACATTGTGAAAGAGATAATGTAAAAGGTCCCTTATGATTTAAGTGCAGTTCGAGTGCACGACTCGTGCTTGACGTTGGCAATGGCAAAATGAATGAGCCTATCAGGAGTCACATTCGGGTGGCAAATAAGAAGTAGCTTTAGTCTCTATGGTTTGTGAACATGTAGTACCTACAAGGATAATTAACCCCTTGACTTTTTATTATTTGTAAAAGCAACATAAAATTTGTTTTAGAGACTTTGCACTTATTATCTTTGTTTACATCCAGTCATGAGTAGGCCTAAATTTCACGTACACGTTTTCTTTGTTTTTTAAGGTAATTTGACTAATTCTCCATAAAATAATACTTTTACCATGAGTGCAAAGTGTCAGACTTGCCGCAGAATTGTCAGTTCTGGGGTATGGTGTGATGGGTGACTGTAGTGATGCGGGAATTGGGCAAGTGAGCGAGACTCAGAGGTTTTGCAGGCTATGTACTAGGGACAGGAAGATACTGGAACAGGAGGGAAAAATTACTGCCCTTCAGACAGAGTTAGATCAGGCTAAGAGGGATCTGAACAGGTTAAAGAGAGAAGGGTAATCAGAGGTGGGAAGTGGCAACAGGTGGAAAGAAAAGGGCCAGAACTCTGACAGCTTTGTGGTGAATGTAAGTAATAAGTGTGAACTGTTACTTCAGTTAGAAACTGATGAGCCTCAGATAGAGGTAGACGTAGACTGGGCTGAACAAACTTTCAACAGGAATTTGAATAAGAATGTAGGGAAATCAGCAAAAAGGAAGAAAGTTTTGTTATTAGGTAGCTCGCATGCCAGAGGTGTGGGCCAACTCTTGCGTGATGAACTAGGAGCAGAATACCAGGTCACAAGTTTCTTCAGACTAAGTGCTGGTCTGGGTCAGGTGACAGAGGATTTAGGTTCACTGTGTAAAGATTTCACCAAGGAGGACACCAGACACTGTGGTTATTGTGGGTGGTCCAGGGAACAGTATTGACAGAGATCCGGGGTTCAACATAGAGTGTGATCTGGCAAAGTTTTCATCGGCATCGATGTATACCAGTGCTGAATTTGTGTCAGTTGTGGAGTGCCACGGCAGACGTCATTAGAACTCTTCTGTTAGGAGAGTTAATTTCTAGTTGGAACAGCTGCTTGGATCAGGTGCAGGGTCACACATTGGTGTGGTTCCTGTTGATTCATTCAGTATGTGGGATTATACTAGACATTGCCTACATCTCAATAGGAAATGGAAGGGTAAACTGGCTGGGCTAATAGCAGGAAACTTAAGGGGAGAGGCACTGACATGAGTGGTAACATGTGTCAGAGCAGTTCCTTTTTTAGGATAGAAGTCAAATTGTAAGAGGTATCAATATTGAAACAAACTTTCAGTTTATTAAAGCAACTAAACAGCATAACTCTAACATATAAGATCAGCAAACAGCTGTTAATTAAAAATCATCACTAATTATCAGAAATTTTATCTACACCCAGTTCTGTAACAGTCAATGTAAAACGCAAATTACCTTTAGTGCACCAAAATATTAGGGGGCTAAGAAGCAGAATAAATGAACTACTTATATGCATTGATGAATTAGTCATCCAACCTAGTCGACATTATCTGCCTCTCTGAACATCATGTGACCACTGGTATAGATTTGCTAAGTATTCAAGGATTTAGGTTAGCTTCCAACTTTTGTGTAATGGAAATGGAGGATGGAGTTGCCACATTCATTAGAAATTGTTATAAATTTAATACCATAGACATTCATAAATTTTGTTTAGAGCAGTATATGGAAGCATGTGCAACGAAAGTAGAATTTTATAATAAATCATTTATAATAGTAACTGTGTACAGAGTACCAAATGGTGACTTCAATTTGTTCATAAATCACTTTGAAGCTCTGTTGGCTTATTTGATAACAAGAAAGAAAGAATTAGTGTTGGCTGGTGATTTTAGTGTAGACTTCCTTGAAAACTCTCCCAGTAAGAAATTATTTCAGTCGGTAGCATTGTCATTCAACCTAATACATACTGTTAATTTTCCAACTAGGATAGCTGAGGGCTCAAAGACAGCCATTGATAATATCTTTATAGAAATGTCAAATGATCAAAATTATATTATAAAACCAATAATAAGCAGCCTTTCAGACCATGACATGCAGTTACTTTTACTACATATTAATACTGATCAGAATATAAAATCTATCAAATCTGAGTTCAAGAGAGTAGTCAGTAAGGGAAAAAATTGATCATTTTAGAAAACTGCTCAAAGACATGAATTGGAGTGATGATTGATGAGAAATACAACACTTTCATAAATAATGTCCTCAACTTATTTGATAACTGCTTTCCCCCAAAACATGGATTAGACCAAAGTCTATAAAAAAAACCAAGGATTACTCAAGGAATAAAGGTCTCCTGTAAGACAAAAAGGAAACTATACCTATCAATTAGAAACAGTTCAGATGTAAATGCTTTAGATCATTACAAAACATACTTCAAGATATGGAACACACTTATACTGACATCAAAGCAAATGTATTATCAGAATAGAATAGTCCTATCAGACAACAAAATAAAGACAATATGAGATATAGTAAAGGAGGAAACTGGATACGAAGAGGAGCACATAGCATTAAGAATAGATGACACACAGGTAATATGTGTGTGCAGTGTTGCTGCAATTCTTAACTATTAACAAAAATATGGGATTATCAGGGTCACTAACTGCTGCAATGGGATATATCACACCTTTGACAACAAATATCTGCAGTAATATGAGTATGACACAATACCACTAGAAGTAATGACCACCATAAAATCCTAAAAATTCGGTAGCTATGATGATATATCAACAGATCTGATTAAAAAGTGCACTTCTGAGCTTAGTGATATTTTAAGTTACTTGTGTAACCAGTCTTTTACCAGTGGAACATTTCCTGAATAGTTTAAATATGCTGAAGTTAAGCCATTTCATAAGAAAGGAGATAAAGGAATTCCATCAAATTTCGCTTTTGCCTGCATTCTCAAAAATTTTAGAAAAGTACAGTCTTCTTAAACACCTTACCACTAAGAAACTATTATCCATGTCACAGTTTTGGTTTCTAAAGGGTTCTTATATTGAGAAGACTATCTACACATACAGTGAGAATGTACTTAATTCATTTAGACAATAAATTACATGCCACTGGTATATTTTGTGACCTGTCAAAGGCATTTTAACTGTAAATCGCAATATACTTTCGAGCAAATTGTAATATTACGGCGTAACAGGAAGGGCTGCAGAGTGGTTCAAGTCGTATATCTCTAATAGGAAACAGATGTTCTGAACTATCTGGCCTCATCAAATTGGGAGCTAATAACATGTGGGGTCCCCCAAGGCTATCTCTTAACCCCCCCCCCCCCCCGATATTTCCTATATATGTCAATGATCTTTCATCAACATTATCGGATGCCAAGTTTGTTTTATTTGCAGATGACAAATATTGCAATAAATAGTAAATCAAATATAGCCTTAGGAAGATCGTCTAATGAAATTGTCATGGACATTAATAAATGGTTCTTAGCCAACTTTGAAAAAACAGACTATATGCAGTTTAGGACTTTTAAAAGGTTTCTTGCCAGTATATGCCTAGAGCATGACAACAAGGAAATAGAAGTTGAAAGTGTCAAATTCTTAGGATTACAGCTGGATAATAAATTCAACTGGGAGGGGCATACCACAGAACTGGTGAAGTGCCTAAACAAGTCCCTGTTTGCTATGCAAATGTTGTCAGATATGAGAGAGAGAAAAAAGCTACCCTATTTGCATACTTTCACTCCATAATGTCATATGGGATTATTTTCTGGGGCAAATCATCAGACCAAGCAAAAGTTTTCAGAGCACAAAAATGTGTGTTATGGATCATTTGTGGTGTCAACTCAAGAACACCATGTAGATAGCTATTTAAAAAATTGGGGATACTACTGCTTTCCAATACATTTATTCTCTAATGAAATTTGTCATTAAAAATATATCTTCTTTTTTTTTCCTTCTTCAAACCAATAGCTTAGTCCATGGGATCAATACTAGAAACAAGAATAACTTGCATAAAGATTTAAAGTCACTTACTTTGGCTCAGAAAGGTGTCCAATATTCAGCAGTACACATTTTCAATAACATGCCAGCAGCCATAAAAAATTTAACTTGCAATAAAGTACAGTTTGAAAAAGAGCCTGAAGGATTTTTTGGTGGCCATCTCCTGCTACTCCATTGATGAATTTCTTACAAGAAGGGATTTGTGTAAGTTATTGTATATAATATTCACAAATATGAATACTGGGTTCAGTTTGAATTCAGTACAAGTTTTGTGCAGTAATGTGATCCTTGTAAATCAGTGTTATAAAAATAAATAAATTGCTAAGAATTTTAATATGCACCTAGTATATTAATATGTAGGTAGTAATCAATTAAGTCTTTTAAAATGTAAACATTCTTAAGGTAATTTTTTTTTCCTGACCAATTCCACATTCAGAAGGGCAAGTACATTTGGGATCTCTGGAAGGTACATTAACACATATGCTCTCTTTTTGTAAGTATATATTGTGTATTTTGTTCTGACATGTTCTACAGCCAAGAAGAGTTCCTCAATTTGGATCTACCGGAACGAAAAGTACATCTAATCTAAAGTAATTTTTCTTGAGCCTAAGAGACATTTTATGCTTCACTTTGCAATCCAACACATTTCGGCCTGCTGTTTCTGCAACTGTACATACCTAACAGTTCTATGCTATTGGCAGCGAAAATGAGTTCCATGCAAACAAGCAGAATTTTGTTTTATTTGGCAGCTTCAAAGACAGGAATAAACATGCATGTTACTTTTACAGAAATCACCTTTCAAAGTATTTCTTTCCTTTAGTAAGACATCAAAATCGTCCAGAAATACACTTTGTTACACAGGTGGTCATACAAACTATTCTCAATACTTTTCATAATTAACTGTTACAACCTATTCCCAAAAATATAATGTTAAAATGTCAAGAGGTCATTGTAGCCAATATAAATCTCAATACATTTAGTACAGCCTCAATTGTTGACACCTTCTGGTCCAAACTCAGCTCATCAAGCACGGCCGAGGAGAATCTACTCACTGGACAAGGGTACATCAAGAACCTGTCCATCACAGCAGGAACAGCATTATTTTGTGGTGGACACATGATTATTGTTCTCATTTTGTCAATAGCTTTTGACAGACATGTACCTTTTCATTTCACCATGAAAAAATTAATGCTGTTCCTGCTCTAAGGCTGACAGGTTGTTGATGTATGCTTGCCCGTGAATAAATTAATTATCCTTGTAAATACTACAACTAAATAGTCTGTGGTTCGGTATATCACTTCATCGCAATCACACCTACATCTACCTATATACTCCGGAATCCACTGTAAGGTGCGTGGTAGAGGATAAACTGTACCACTACTCTGCATTTCAGAACCTATTCCACTCCCAAATAGAATGAGGGGGAAAAATGTCTATGTGCCTCTGTACAAGCCCTAATTTCTCTTGTCTTCGTGAGCTTTACACGAAATGTAAGTATGTGGCAGAAAGATCGTTCAACCAGCTTCAAATTCCAACCCTCTAAATTTTCTCATCAGAATTTCTTGAAAACAATGTCTTTCCACCAGAAATTCCCATTTGAGTACCTGGAGCATTTGTGAGACACTCGCGCATTGGTCGAACCTACCAGCTCATCTCTGAACTTCTTCCATGTCTTTCTAAACTGATCTGTGGGTTCCAAACATTAGAACAATCCTCAAGACGTGGTTGTACAAATGTTTCATATGCAGTCTCCTTTATAGATGAACTACATCATCTCAAAATTCTCCCAATACACCGAAGTTGGCCGTCCGCCTTACAAGTGTCCTTACATGTTCGCTCCATTTCATATCAGTCTGCAATGTTACGCTTGTCAACTATAGAGCAGGTACAGTATCAATTTTGCTGCGAGCAAAACTAGCAGCAGTAACATTTACTCTGTAGCTTGTTAAAATATTAATGTAATTCTACACTTCATTGTTCATCTGTTGCCAACATAAGCACTGGAGCCCGGCGAGAAGCATCTTAAAATTTTACCATTATTCCTATGTTCCGGAATGGAACGGGGGGGGGGGGGGGGGGAGAGAGAGAGAGAGAGAGAAAAGTACTTACACATTATTTAAATCCTGCCACACATTTTACACCCACAGCAAAAAGAAAAAAATGCAGGAGAAAACTTTACATGGACCCCACAGAATGATGTTCATTCTGACTTACTACAAGGAATGCAAATTTTTAGCTGTCTCCGCAGTGCATCTCCCATTCTAATATGGAGTTACAAAGATGATTGCATCAGTAATTTCTGAAACCTCAATTACCACTACCGTACTACAATGTAATTGTTAACTAAAATGTGACACCTTTTGGCAGAAAAATTTTATCCTCCATAATAAACTGACCAGAAAAACCACTTTAAATTTTAAGAAAAAAAAAAATTGATTTGGATGTGACTGCAGGCTACCTCTATAGTAAAACAATTTAGCCTTATAAATTACACACAGTTTGTTTTTCTTACTTTTTAATGAGAATATTTGGAAAAACACACGTTGTACAAAAGTAAAGTCATAAATTAAAACACTATTTCAATGTACAGAAATCACAGTTTTCCATTTAGTCTTTCATTTCACCTTCTTCATCCTCTTCTTCCACTCCACGAATATACAGTACATTATTGCACCTGATTAGAACTTCTCCCAAATTGCCTGTGGGAGATCCATCTATGTGTTCCTCAGTATTTGCTAGCTGCATGTTCATATAACCATCCACAGAAACCAAATATCCTTTATATTCATGGCCCCACTTCAATTTTACCATAACAGGTTTCCCCGTCAAGCTATTGAGGAAGGGTTTCGGGTTAATTGGCATAGCAGCAGACATTTTGAGAGCTGTAGGGAAAAATAAAAACGTTATAATATTTCTAAAATGCAATATTAGTGCCAATGCCTTACAACTAGGGGTTCTTTCGCTATTCAGTCGATTGTATACTGTGTCTTTTATAACTTTTTACTGACATACCTAAAAAAACTGTAAGTGCAAAAATAATATTTACTCAATACATAATTAAAATGGAAAATGTGGAATATTAATGTAAGTAATGTGAGACAAACTACGTCTAATAGCTATAAAATGATAGCAACCATGAACACAATTTAATGAGTTATCAGAAAAATTTATGAAATACTTTAACAACAAAAAATACTTACATTGAATTCACTACGTGCCCGGAATAAAAGAAAACTCAAATTACTAACCCCGCCACTTACAAACTATTTACGTCTTTTTGTTTGTAATATTACTCAAAGATACTATGTAATCGAAAACAGGTAACGACGCTATCTACTCAAAGATAATATGTAATCGAAATCAGTTAACGATGCTATTCGACGCCATTTCACACGCGCAAATTTATTTAGTAAGTGTATTACACATTGTACATTGCCATCCAAAATCGCATTTAGTAAACCGATTTCTAAACTTCCATTTTGACTGTTCATGTAAACACTCCAAAATAGATTCTGGAAATCTACTTCTGTTAAGTGGTTTTTCAGTTCCTCAATAGATTTTTGTGCCCATGTAAACCTAACCGTTTTTAAGCGGTCTTAGCTTATCAGATTCTTGTTAAGAATTTTCGGCACACATGGACAGTGAAATAAAATTATAAATATTAGAGCGAGATAGAATCTGTATATTTAAGTAAAGAAAAATAGCGATTGTGCTGACTAAAGGCCAATTCACACTGTCCGTCACGTCACGTCACGTCACTGTGCGTCAGAACATTCCGCAATGTATTTCCAATGGCGGCATTCACACTGTCCGTCACCGGATCGTCACGTCACGTCAACGTCCTCAAGCTTTCTCGAGAAGAATCTTTTGACGGAACGGCCGTCTGCTAACATCGGGAGTTAACCTATTTTCGTCACGCGAATTACATGTTGCAGTCGACGATTGCACTGTTTATATGCAAATGTGTCTTATTCATCTTTGTGTTGTTGTTGTACCTCGTTTTAGGGGTAAATCTGAAATGTTTCATGACGACTTAAATATTTTTGTCAATCGAGGTCGAATATCTCTAACCAAAAAATGGTTTATGTTACGTAACAATGTAACAGAAACGACTAAATAACACTTTAAATGAAAATGTCAGTTCTAATGAAAGACAAAAATTCAGTTGTTTACGACAGTATTAACAATGTCAGCGAGCAAATCGTAATGGTTAAAGTATACAGGTTCTTACAAGTATGGTTTGATGTCTTCATATGTTTACTTTTTCGCTTGAAAATAGATGTCGATGTTTTGAAATGTTGTTTCAGTTCCCAGTAAGTTGGCCAAAAACATACACTGTAAAGTTTTCTTTGGACGTTAGTAACATTTAGCGTTGTTGTTCCCCCTTTCTAGTATTAAACTATGACTTTCTACATAACAGATCGCCACTCATAACATCACTTTCAACATCGCGTATTGAGACGGACTAATTGACGTGACGGACACGGACGGACAGTGTGAATACAACTTGACGTGACGGTTCCGTGACGTGACGTTGACGTGACGGACAGTGTGAATTGGCCTTATATCAGGAACTGAAACAGCTGTTTTTCAGCTGCCTTATTAAGTGGGCTAGAAAATCCGATTCAGGCTGTGACGTGAACACGACAGCGAACAATGGTTTACGAAAATCGGTTTTCGTCTTCCGGAAGATGTGTTACATATCAACGTAGCTCACAAGAATTAGAATGTCAGTAGCAAAAATGTATGTGGAGCCACTCAATTGTAGCCGCAAATCCCTTTATGATGCCTTTTCTCAGAATCAAAATAAATAGCCGCGATCATTATTTGAAGGATTCCAACGCTAAAGTTTTATTCGGTGTTGTCATGTATTTATGCCTATATTTTATGAGAAACATGCATTAAAATTGCTCACCAAGTTAAAGATCTTTCAAAAATGTGTGGTTTTTACGGCTAATGTGATACTGGGACATTTTAATACAGGCCAATATTTTCTTGAATGTAGTATAGATAATTTGCGTATTTAAAGCATACAATGTATGCATAAGACTTGTGTGTAACTAAACATGAGTTATTGAGTAATAACAGAAAGGTGATTTGTAGTGACACAAGAGCCTATTTAATTGCACAAATTCTGAAAATAAGTGTTGTGTTGGCAGTATATTCAGACTCTGGAACTGGCATCTTCATTGCTAGTACACACTTGCAAATAAATTTCAGAAAGGAAGTGACGAGGTTTCTGTTATAATTCTGATTGAATGTGTCTGTCAATAACTGGATGCACTATATAACAGTAACTGTCAGTGCAGTTGTACAAAGTGTAACCTCAAAATTCGTATTAGATTAAAATGTATTTAACTGAAGGCAAGTGAAGGTAGTAATACTACCTTTCAAATAAGCATCAGGGACATTGCAAGTAGCATCCAGAACATTACAACAGGACATTGAACCTGTTTTGATCATAATTTATCAAGTTTGTAGCAATGATAGGTAATGGTAAGGTGTCAAATACACAATGACACCTGTAGTAACACTTGAGCAAGTACTATGTCTCGAATGTTGATATCAGACTTTTTTTACAGAGCTCAATAAGCAGACTCCAATCAAAATATACTTTTATTATTCCTATTTGGTTCAAGAATAGATTTTCGTTTTACATGTGGTACTTCGTTTATACCTATTTTCATCTGAGTGTTTTTTCGATGAAAAACCGATTCCCAAAAAAACACAATTTACAGTTTCTTTTCCTCTTATTTTCATTTTATTCTGAGAAAGAGAATCTATGCTCCCTGAAAAACTCTTTTGTTGAATTATGTATGCTCTGTGCTTATTATTATTCCTTGTTTGTTAATTAATGTGTGTATGTGATATTGTTTTATTGTGCTGAGATCGAATAAATCGTTATTATCTAGAAATTGAATGTTAAATTCTTTAAATTACTGTGCTAACAGCTTATGAGCCCATTCTATAAATTTTCTTCAAAAAATACGGGATATTAATTGGCCAACAGAAATTAGCAGCACACGCCAATTCTCAATGAAGTAATTGCTAATACTATGATGTCTTGAAATTCCAATTCATTCATTGCGTCCAATTGAAAAACTAATAGAAAGAGAAAACTATAGTACATGGCAAATTGCTATGTGAACATATCTTGAATGTGAACAATTGTGGAATTGCGTCAGTGTCGAAATGACGGATGTAGCTAAAGTTTGCACAGCAAGAGCAAAAATTATTCTCTCTGTTCATACGTCAATATATGTTCATTTACAAGATACATCTACAACAAAAGAAGCATGGGACAAGCTAAAGCAAGTTTATGAGGATTCTGGCCTCTTCATATGCGTTGGTTTATTGAAGACACTGCTAACATCCAGATTAGTGAATTGTTTGTCGGTAGAAGAATACATGTCGAAGATAATTAGCACATCATAAAAATTATATGTATTGAGCTTTGAAGTTAAAGAAGAATGGATTAGCTGTATTTTACTTGCAGGACTTCCAGAGGAGTATCAACCTATGATCATGAGCTTATAAAATTCTAACTTAGCGATCACAGGAGACAGCATAAAAAATAAGTTGCTGCAAGAAATAAACTACGACGTCTATAGTAAGCTGTCAAGTAGCGATGCTGCCCTGCAACCCAGCAACAAGAAGAATGACGTAATGTTCAAAAAAGGTCCCCGGTGCTACAACTTTACAATTACAACAAGTTTGGGCATCTGGCTAAAAACTGTCCCTGCACGAACAAAAACAGTGACAAAAAACTACGGCCAAGACGGTAAGCTACCAGACGTTCTTCACAGCCAGAGTCGCAAGTAAAGATACACAGACAGAATGGTACATAGACTCAGGTGCGTCAGCACACATGTCGACATATCCATGTGACGAAAGTGGTATTAAAACAGCGGTAGGCTCGCGAGTTGTAGTACCAAATAATGCTAACTTACCTGGAAAAAGAATATGATCTTCTTTTTTAGATGTTGTCACAGACGATAAGAAAGCTAGAGTTAAAGTAGAGAATATTCTGTATGTGCCTGAGCTCAGTACAAATCTGCTATCTGTTAATAAAATTGTAGAGAAAGGTCATTCGATTTTATTTGATAGACAGGGTTGTCGTATTTATGACACATCAAAAAATGTGGTTGCTAATGCATCTTTAGCAAATGGGGTATACCGACTAGATCAACCATAAGATCGAAATTTTGAGGCGAGATCGGTACTGCAGTCAAATAGTGCAGAATTATGGCACAAAAGACTAGGACATCTGCATTCTGAAGCAATGCATGCACTTCGCAATGGCCTAGCTAACGGAATTTCATATCAGGGTACAGTAAATACTCCATGTGCAATTTGTTTAAAGAGTAAACAAGCAAGACTTCCTTTTTCAAGATCTAGCTCAAGAGCAACTGAAATTCTTGAACTAGTTCATCTGATTTAAGTGAGCCTATGCAAACTTGGTCAATTGGGGGAGCCCAATACTTCCTTACTATAATTGATGATTATTCCAGAAAAGTTTTTGTATACATGGTACTATTAGGAATAAAACACAAGTACCCCAGCTTTTTCGAGATTTTAAAAACCTAGTTGAACGGCAGACTGGAAAAAGGATTTGCACTCTACACACTGATAATAGCACAGAATATGTGAACAATAATCTTATAACATTCTTCAGACAAGAAGGGATCCGAAATCAGACAACAGCGCCATATTCACCAGAACAAAACTGAGAAGCTAGGTGTTACAATAGTACTATTGTAGAAAAAGTAAGCTGCATGCTTTTTGAAGCAAATTTACCAAATAAATTCTGGATGGAAGCAGTCTCTGCTGCAGTTTACTTGATTAACAGGACTCCAATAAAGACACTAAAAACCAAAACCCCAGAGGAAGCTTGGACAAAGAAGAAACCATATCTTAGACACATTAAAATATTTGGTAGCAGGGCCTATGTTCACATTCCAAAAGCAAAACTGCAAAAATGGGACAAGAAAAGTGTTGAATGTATTTTGGTAGGATACTGTGAAGATTCAAAAGCATACAGACGTTTTGAACCGTATTCTCAGAGAATCTTAAAAACAAGGGATGTTGTTTTTGATGAAAGTACCTCTAGACAGTATAAAGAACGAATAGAATCACAGGAACCTACCTGTCTGTTTCTCCCACTGACAGAGAAGAAACAAAATAATGAAATAATTACAACTGAATTAGAAGAAATTGAACCCAAATCTGAGAAATTCAGAAGTAGTCCTCAACAGTCAACTGGCTCTGATCCTTTGTCACTTGAAGAAGCAATGGTGTCAGGCAATGCTGAAGATTGACTTAAGGCAATACAAGACGAAATACAATCTCACAAAGAGAACCACACATGGGAGTCTGCTGTTTTACCTTCAGATAAGAAGCCAATAAGTGCAAAATGGCTGTTTAAAACAAAGCAGGATTTGCAAGAAAACATTGTACGCTACAAAGCACGGTTAGTAATGAAAGGTTGTGCACAGAAGCAGGGCCTGGACTATGATGAAACGTATGCACCTGTTATAAGATATAATTCATTGAGATATTTATTTGCTATGACTATTAAACATGATCTTGACAACCTAGATGCTGTCACAGCATTCTTACAGGGCGACTTACATGAAGGGATTTATGTGAAAATTCTGAAGTAGATCCAGTTATAATGACAGTAAAAGATACTGGTATTAAGAGACTAAGAAAGGAAGTATACGGATTGAAGCAAGGTAGTCGCTGCTGGAACGTAAAGTTAGACAGCGCACTGTTAAGTCTTAATTTCAAATGATCAGCAGCTGACCCTTGTATCTATTACAAAAATCAAGTTTCAGGCATTTCAATAGTTGCTGTATATGTGGATGATATGCTCATCTTTAGCAACAATTCAATCAACAAAAAGTTTTTAAAAACTGATTAAAAGAAAAATTCAAGCCAAAAGGTCTTGGTAATCCTACTAACTGTATAGGTATCCGAGTTACAAAGAACTGAGAACAAGGTTATTTGTGGATAGACCAGGCTCACTACGTGGAACAAATTCTTGGCAGATTTAACATGAAAGAGTGTAACCCAATCTCTACACCACTTGACAGTAACCAAGTGCTCACGCATAATATGATTCCAAAGACGCAACAGGAGAGAGAAGCTATGAAGCACATACCTATGAAGAACATACCCTATCAAGAAGCAGTAGAGAGTTTAATCTATGCTCAATTAGGAACAAGGCCAGATATAGCTTATTCAATAGGAATTGTCAGCCGTTTTTGTAATAATCCAGGAGTACCACACTGGCAAGCAGTCAAAAGAATCTTCAGATACGAAACTGTTGTTTTCTAAAGAAGAGGAGTACCACATAGTAGGTTACTGTGATGCAGATTGGGCTGGAGGTTCCGAAGACAGAAAATCAACAACAGGATATTTGTTTAAATCTCAGGGAGCAGTGATATCATGGCAAAGTAAGAAACAGCCAACAGTAGCCTTATCTACAAGTGAGGCAGAATATATGGCTCTGACTTCAGCATGTCAGAAGGCCCTATGGTTTCAAAGGTTAGACAGTGAAATATCTCCGAGCCCCAAGAAGGAGCCTATCAAGCTACTATGTGACAACAGAGCAGCAATTGACTTATCAAAGACTAGTGGCTAAAAGAGAAGAACAAAACATATGGACAGAAGACATCATTTTATAAAGGAAAAATAGAATAAGCTCAAGTTAGAGTAATGCACATACCTACAGATCAGATGCTGGTAGATATGATGACAAAATCACTGAAAAACGCTCGACATCATCTCCTGCTACAAGATTTTGGAATGTAGATGTAGTTTTATTTGTGTTTCGATATTATTTTTTTTGCTGGCGTAACTCTGGTGGAGGCGTGAAAAAAGGAGAATCTATGCCCAATTATGTATGCTCTGTGCTAATTATTATTCCTTGTCTGTTAATTAATGTGTGTATGTGATATTGTTTTATTGTGCTGAGGTCGAATAAATCGTTATTATCAAGAAGCGGCATGTTAAACTCTTTAAATTACACTGCGAACATTAATATTAATTCCAATACAAAAACCTAAATGACAACACCAATAACTGTTTGAAAACAGCTGACGCCATATTCGCAGCCTTATGACTAGAATTCTACCAAGAGCTGTTGGAAATGGCTGTGACAGAACCACTTAGCCTACATATAAGCCGCAATGCTACATTCTGTGTGGTGTGGCTGCGTTTTGTAGGCAGTGTAAACCCACCTTTATATTCCCTCATCACCCTCTCTCATGTGATTTAACAAAGGTGTGGGATACACCCTACAGACCAATTCACTGTCCGTCACGTCAATGTCACACCATGGCACTGCCACGTCATCTTGTATTCACACTCTCCGTCACGTTAAGGCCGGGTATCTACAGGCAACAATTTCTTACACATGCATTCACCCACCACCATTACCTACATACATATTAGCGTTTCCACATGCCGATGTAAGAAACGCTATTTACACGACTTTCAAGATGGCTCCCAGTGAAATTCTTCATGTGGGAGTTTTACACCTTCAGCTGTAGTGTTAAATAGAAGTTGATGACAGGAAAAACAGATGCGCTACTGCTGAATATAGAAGTGGGAATTTGGTAGGAAATGTTAGGGAGCAGTAAAATAAATTGTGAATGAGGTTTTAGTAATGGCAGTGTCAGTGTATCGTACCAATGTTAACCGTGACCTCGGAAACTGCAGTTTGAAACTGTCGCAATCAGAATAAGGGGGGGGGGGGATCTTTCGTTTTGACCATGAAATAAATAATGAATGCTGTTCCTGCTCTATGGTGTGCACGGTCTTGCATTTACCCTTGTGCGAACATTTTGCAGCCAACAAAGCACAAAGTTGCATCTACTTGACATTTACCCCAGTTTTGGAAGCCTTTTGAGCCTTATTTATGATACTATACAAAAGTTAAAACACTTATGTGAGATAACATGTCAGCTCGTATTAATTTACAATGTCACGTGGCTACTGGCGATACTGCATACATACATTCTGAAGAACACTGTTTTTACCCTATGTTATCTACAATTAACAGAAGATACATCAGAAAAGAAGGTCTATATCGGTACTACCTGCAGCAGTATTAAGTGGAAAGTAAGGTTCCTGTCTCAATAGATCAACTTTTAAGGATTACTGTAGTCTAATTTCTGATGGGTAACAAGTGCCATAAAATACCGATTTCTCTACTACTTAATTCTGTAACCTAAATAGAAATAGATGTCAGTCTGTTGCATTTTAAGTTTTTCGTGCCTCTACACAATTTTTCGTGTTTTTGGTTGAAAATATAAGCAATCTAGGAATATTCTTTGGTAAACCTAAAAGGTTAAACTAAATTCGTCTGGATGGTTAATAATACTGTAGACTGTTGTTACTATGGATATATTATGTAAGGTGGGTGTGGTGTGTACGATATATGCAAGAAGAGTTGAATAACCATTGTGTGTTTATATCAGGTTCTCATAGGTACGTTGTGTGGTCGTTAAAAGGTGCGTTGCCTTCTATATGAAAAACACAGTCTATGAATGGTTCGATTCTGTGGTTTGTATAGTTCTGACCCTAACTAAAGGCGTTTATATTTTACTATGTCAGCTCTGTTTCTTCCTCTATATCCTGATATAACATTCATAGGATTGACTGGTAATATACATCAAAGCTGTTGCATGTTGTACTTACCTGTGTGGGGTCTAAATGTCTGATTTATTGATGCGATTTCCTCTTAAACATAAAGACGTGGTTAGTTGCAGGAGTCGTACAACCTGGCGATGGGTTTGGATTTAAATAGTTCTCCAGTTACAATATTACACAAATATGTATTATTCGACTAGCATTCCTCCATCTTAATAGAAAAGCAAGAATGTGATGTGTATTTTTTTTATCTGTGGGTCTGTTTATCTTTAAAAGGGATAGAAGTGGACTGTTGTGTCTTATATATATAAAGTTATTGGTAGCTGTGTACATTTTTTTCGATGCAGGATATGTCATATAAACAACCTAAATGGAGTGTTGATCTAAACTTAAGCTTTAGAGCGTGTAAATGATATATACAAGTGTTGATATTTAAAGACAAACAGTAATCAAAGACAATATGTTTCTTTTTAATGAAATCCACAGTTGGCATTACTATATTTTTTGTGTTATGTTGGTAGTGTGAGCTATTTGCTGTGGAAGAAAAACAAACAAACAAACAGTGGTTACAAAAAATAAATTCGCGTTTGTCAGAAAGATGTTTGTGTTATGCTTCGTACTAAAATAAAATACCTCAACTAAGAAATATAAAACCAGATTTTAGCTATTGATCTTTACAGGTTATGGGCCCAGGACGTGCTACAAATCTGGAGAAAAAATACGATGAAATTTACGAGTGATAATAGACTGTGTCTTTCTGTGAAAACGACTTGAGTGTTGTGTTTGAAAAAAAAATGGCTTCATCAGTAGATGATACAACATTAAACAACATTCTAAAATTAAAAGACGCTACAAGTTTTCCGCTATGGGAATTATAAATAAATGTGATGTTCATGGCAAAAGTCCTCAGTGGTTACGTCAGTGGCGCAATCGTGAAACCCGAAACAGTAGAAGTATCCGCATGGGAACAAAAGGACGCTCTTGCAAAATACTTCATTTTGAAAACTATAGATGTGAACGTAAAAACACATATCCTTACCTGTGAAACGTCTAAACAGATGTATGATACACTTACTAAGATATATCAGAAAAATGCAGACCAACAGGAGACGCAATTACTTGGCGAGTTCTACAATTTTGAATATGACAGAAATCAAGATGTAATGTCCAATATTGCTAAAGTGCAAACCCTAGCTTTCAGATTGAACCGCCTAGGGCAAAATGTTGACGAAACAGCGTTGATCACTAGAATAATGACGAAATTGCCGGACGAATATAAACATTTTGGAAGTGCTTCGGACTCTACTTGTAGTAAGGAAAAAACACTCGAAAACCTGAAATCAAGACTTCAATCTGAAGAGGATAAAATAAAGAAAAAG
Source organism: Locusta migratoria (assembly GCA_026315105.1). NCBI lineage: Eukaryota > Metazoa > Arthropoda > Insecta > Orthoptera > Acrididae > Locusta > Locusta migratoria. The sequence goes on from CM048746.1 coordinate 300,218,389, forward strand.
GCTGCAGTTTACAAGAAGAAAAACCACAATAAAAAAAGGTAAGAAAACAGTGAAGTGTTTTGGATGTGGAGGCTCAGGTCATTTTGTAAGTGAATGTAAAAAGAAATTTACTGATAACAATAGCAAAATACAGTGTTCTACATGTGGAAAACATCATTTGGGAGAGTGTTGGGCGAAACAGGAACTGCCTCCATGCAAATACTGTGAAAAAACAAATCATCCAGCAGAAAAATGCTTCTTTAAAGAAGACCATGAGAAGATGAAGAAAGCACCAAAGACAGTATTTCTCACAGAAGCCCTTGTGGCAGAAAATCAAGAAAAGGAAATTAATAAAGTAGATGCAGAGTTTGTTGTAGACAGTGGGAGTAATGAGCATATGTCACACGAAATGAAAATTATGTCAAATGTGAAGAGCTGTGAAGGTACAAATATTAAGATTGCAGATGGAAATTTTATATATTCTAATCTTGTTGGCACAGTTGAATCACAGCAGGTGATGTTGACAAATGTAATACATGCTCCTGAACTGTCAAGAAACTTGTTGTCAGTAAATGCCATTACTGAAAAAGGGGGAGTGGCAATATTTGACAAGTAAAAGGTGAAGATTGTGAAAGATGGAAATGTTATTTTAGAAGGCAAAACAAGATTGGATTTAGCTTATGCAGTAAATTATGAAAGCAGATCAATGAGTAATCCAAATCATTCCTACATTCAAAATCTGAAGAGAACATTGAGGTACCAGAATTCAACAACAGGGAGTGGAATATTCTATCCATCAAGAAAACAAAATGAAGAAATAGTAGCTTACTGTGATGCAGATTTTGCAGGTGACAGGAAAGACATAAAAAGCACTACAGGGTATGTATTTATGTACAATAATGCTCCAATCTCTTGGTGTTGCAAGAAACAGTGTGTGGTTGCATTATCTATAACTGAAGCAGAATACATTGCTGCAGCACAATGTTGTCAAGAAATGAAGGTTTTTAAGACTTTTCTAGAACAGTTGCTGAGTGAAAACATCAAAATGACACTGTGTGTGGATAACCAAAGTGCAATAGCAATGATTAAATCAGGTCAAATGTCAAGAAGAAGCAAGCACATTGATGTAAAGTACCATTTCATAACTGATGAACTGAATCATGGCTGGTTCAAGATACAGTACTGTGAAACTCAAGAACAACTTGCGGACATACTAACTAAACCTCTACAAAGTATTACTTCCAAAACACTAAAGAAAAAGTTGATGTTTGACAGATACATATAAAGAGACAGTGTTTGAATTTTGAATATTTTTTTATTAACATATTGTTTTGTTTAAGGGAGTGTGTTGATATTTAAAGACAAAGTGCAGTAATCAAAGACAATATGTTTCTTTTTAATGAAATCCACAGTTGGCATTACTATATTTTTTGTGTTATGTTGGTAGTGTGAGCTATTTGCTGTGCAAGAAAAACAAACAAACAGTGGTTACAACAAAAAAAGTCGCTTTTGTCAGAAAGATGTTTGTGTTATGCTTCGTACTAAAATAAAATACCTCAACTAAGAAATATAAAACCAGATTTTAGCTATTGATCTTGACAACAAGCGTTATTTGGTGTTTGCTGAAGAACATAAGAGGAATGGCACTGGCTCTGTTGTGTAATAACATAAAAGGAAAGTCACTGGCTCTGTTGTGAAAGAAGATTGGTGGAATACATTTGTATCTGCCAGTATTTTATTAGTATTGAGTAGCATTTTGACATTTGCCTGTAAACGGCTAAGCATTCAGTGTGTATTGGCTACTTGAACCACAAGGAATTCACCCGTGGTTGAGAGTTCGAGCTTGTCATTTAATTGGTGTAAAGTTTTGGAACTTGTTGCGTAGGATGTATCGATATTTTCAAGGCTATAGGGTTATTAGGATGTACAAAAAGAATTGTTTAGGTTCCGAAGAATTGAACAATAACATTCTGGTTTTGATTTTAAATGGTTCTCCGTATAGGATTATCATGCAAAAAGTATATTTCGAGTAACATTTGTGTGTCTTACTAGGTGTGGTTCGTTTTGTCATAAAAAGGATTAGACATGGTGTGCTGTGTTGTCATACTATGGTTTCGATGTGAAAATCACCGATATGTAGGTCGCTTTGTCCTGAAAAAGGTTGGAGTTGGATCTAATGTGTTGTAAGCTGTTTCAGCACAGTATCTTTTTCGTGATGTAAATTATAAGCATTCTAGTTTCTTCCCTCTGTGGAAGAAGCCTTTTACTCTTCTGCTCTGCATATAGACCGCCCTTACAAGGTGTTTGCTGTAGATCATAAGATCTGTAGGGTCATCAAATGTGCTGAGGAGCACTCCAACTTCGATGTGATTAGCTAAAATATGTAATAGTTTGCATCTGCAACAGCTGTTTGTTGTTGAGACATAGCTTTTCGTGTAGAACATTTCGTTTCTTCAAGTCTTTGGATCTAGGAGCAAATACCGGAAGAAAGGTTATGTGTTAAAATAGGAATGCTTCGATTGGTAGAGTATCTGTTAGTTGGTTAGTTATCAGATGTGTAGTTCTGTGCTGTGCTAGTCTACAGCTAAGCATGCGCTCGTTTAAAACGATGTTGTGTGTTACGTTGGTGTGTGGAGTGGAGTTTGATTTTACATCGCACTTTAGTGCTTATCAGACTGTTTGTGTGTGTCCGTGGGTTTGTATATAAAATAGGTTATTCGTAACTATATTTTCATCCTGCAAGTTATAAAGGCTTTTGTAGTCAACTCATAAGGTAAATACCTCTTTTGTGTTAGCTACAAGGAAATGAACCATAGATGTGTTGCAGTATTTGTTGGTAATACAATTGTGCATGGATGTCTCTTTATGACCTGTAGAGGTTAATTAGAGATGTTCTTTATTGTGCCGATGTTGCATTAAGAGCGATTGTATAGCTGTGAGAAATCGTTCGTTTTTTATTCTTATGGCTGTTGATAGAAGTAATCTAACATTCTATCTTCGTAAAATTAGGTCTTTGTATTTGTATAACGTAGCTAGGCTAGTGCGAAATATCGATTTCGATCTATTTAGTCGTACGCTTTGTTGCAGCCTAGAGGTGTAATACATTTGTGAACTGCATATTGATATTTAGTAGCATGGTTATGTGTTAGGGCTGTGGTGCATTTATCTCTCTTTTAGTGGCGTTTAATTTACGAATGGACGCCTCTCGGTAGCCTAGCGGAGATGCTTGTGGTTGTAAATTATTGTTCTTTCAATAAACCCTATGGTTAGGTGATTTAAAGCTGGGTAGTTGGGAGGCGCGTTTAATCGTTTGTTTACTATCTAAAGCAGTGTTGTTCAACCTTTTAGAATTTGTGCTTCGTCTATGCGAAGAGATACACTGATTTTGCCTAGACACGTTAGTGGGCGAACGATTTCTAAAAGATGCAAAAGTTTCTTGGATAGACCTAAATGTTTGGTTAGAATTGTTTTTAAAATAATGGTCGGTAAAAGTATGTAGGTTATACAACACTTAGAGTACACAAAAAACGTACTATTACACCGAATTTCTTAATGCTGTGACTATGTTTACCTGAAAAATTGCGTTCCATATGAATTGTTTTTGAGATTCTATGTATAACGTTTCATGGGCCACCTTGATTTTATTTCAATATTTAATTATTCTTCATAATGAATCTCTTGTATTTGTTACGATCATTCTGTGTTTATTTCATGTAAATCTCCAAAAAACTATCATAAATACAAATTATAAAGGTAAGGTATAACGCTAACCAGCATATTTTCATCTGTTGAAACAAAAACTGTAATCCTGAATATCATATGTCTTACTCAATAAAAATGAACTGCAGTTTCTTTTCTTTCTTGTTCTTGGTCTGTCTCTTTAGCTACCAGCAAATAAGGAGCAGACGCAGCCTCCTGTAAGTGAAACTGGCTTCTGATTAGAAGCGACATATAGTATTTTTATTTTTGTCTGCGCGTTTCGTTTTAGTTTGCAAATTTATACTGTGCTCTCGTGCATATTAGATTCAAATTCGCTTTTTAACAAACAGTGTAGTCTGCCTTTGAGCGCATCATGACTGTAGTTTTTGTTTTCTCGGCACTGTAATCATGAATATGGACTGTGACTGCTGTGTGCGGATGCAGTCTGAGCTGGTGACACTTCGCTCACAGCTTCAGGCTGTGTTAACCTCGGTTGCACAGCTGGAGGCTGCGATCAAGGGGCGTCGTTCTTGTTGCCAGGTAATGGGGACCTAATGGACTCCTGTCGTCTCCACCGATCGGCCTGCGCCAGCGACATGCCCTGATACTGCTACCAGTGAGACAGACACTCCACCCGTACTTACATTGGAGGTTGCTCCAGTGTGTGGCATGAGGTGCAAGACATTCCGGGGGACCGATCGTGAAGGGTTCCCCGGTCGAACAGGTTTGAGGTGCTATCTGTTCAGGACAACGTTCCTGAGTCGGATGGTATCTCTAATACTGAGGTCACCATTCAGCCTGCAAGATCTGGCTTTTCACAGAGGGTGGGTTTGCTTGTAGTTGGGGGCTCCAAAGTTAGGCCGGTGATGAAGCCAATTAGAGAGATGGCTGCCAAGGAGGGAAGGAAGCCAATGTGCACACTGTGTGCATTCCTGGTGGAGTCATTCCAGATGTGGTACGAGTCCTTCCGGATTGCATGAAGGGTACGGGGTGCAGCCAACTGCAGGTGGTGGCTCACGTCGGTACCAATGATGTGTGTCGCTTCGGATCTGAAGAGATTCTCTCAGGTTTTGAGTGGCTATCTGAAGTGGTAAAGACTGCCAGTCTTGCTTGCAAGATGAAAGCAGGGCTCACCTTCTGCAGCATAGTTGACAGGACCGACTGTGGACCTCTGGTACAGAGCCGAGTGGAGGGTCTGAATCAGAGGCTCAGATGGTTCTGCAACCGTGTAGGCTGCAGTTCCTTGACTTGCGCCATTGTGTGGTGGGTTTCTGGGTTCCGCTGAATATGTCAGGAGTCCACTATACACAGGAAGCGGCGACACGAGTATCGGGGGCTATGTGGCGTGGACTGGGAGGTTTTTTAGGATCGAGGGCTTTCGAGGAAAGCAAAATGGGCAATCTCAAAGGATACTGGTGGATCACAGGAGAAATGTAGATCTAGGAACTATCAGTATAAAGTTGTAGCTGTGTCGAGAAAGTACCAGAACTTCAAGCGTTAATAGAAAGCACCAAAACACACATCATTGTAGGCAATGATAGTTGGCTCAAGTCGGTAATAAGTTCAGTAGAAGTATTTGCAAAAGATCTAACCGTGTTCAGAAAGGGTAGATTAAACAGAATAGGTGGAGGTGTGTTTGTTACTGTCAAAAGTGGTCTTTCGTGTAGCGAAGTTGAAGTTGATAGTTCCTGTGAGCTATTATGGGTAGAGGTTTTACCTGAAAATCGTAAGAAGTTAATAATTGGTTCCTTTCACTGGCCTCCCGACTCTGACGATTCAAAGAAAACCTAAGTCTAATTACAAAAACGTATCCGACTCACACGATAATAGTATGCGGTGTTTTTAATTGACCCTCAATCTGTTGGTGAAATTACATTTTCAAATCGGGAGGTACACATAAAACATCGTGTGAAATTGTACTCAGCACATTCTCTGGGAATTACTTCGAACAATTAGTTCATGAGCCAACTAGAATTGTAAATGGACGTCAAAACACACTTCATCTCTTAGCAACAAATAATTCTGAGCTCATAACGAGCATCGAAACAGATACAGGTATTAGTGAACAGAGAGTTGTCGTTGTGAGATTGAATACCGAAAGTCCAAAAGTTACCAAAAATAGACGTAAAGTATATTTGTTCAGGAAAGCAGAGAGAAATAACATACATTGCTTCCTGAAAGACAGTTTCAACTCGTTTCTAACACAAAACGTCGGTGTAGACCAGATGTGGCTCAAATTCGAAGAAGTGGTATCGACAGCAATTGACAGTTTTGTACCAAATAAATTAATAAACGAAGGAGGTGATCCCCCTTGATACATGAAACAGGTAAGGACACTGATGCAAAAGCAACGGAAAAGGCATGCTAAATTCAAATAAACACAAAATACCCAGGATTAGCGATCCTACACAGAAGCTCGAAATTTAGCGAGGACTTCAATGCGAGATGCCTACAATACTTATCACAAAGAAACTATTTCTCGAAATTTGATTGAAACCCCAAAGAGATTTTGGTCATATGTTAAATATACTAGGGGTAAAACAAAAACAATACCTTCACTATGTGATAGTAATGGCGATCCTGCCGATGACAGCGCTTTAAAGCAGAGTTATTAAACATGGCTTTTAGAAACGCATTTACAAAAGAAGACGAAACCAATTATTCCAGATTTCGAATTACGAACAGAGGCCCTAATGAGTAACGTAGAAGTAGATATCATCGGAGTAGTGAAGCAACTAAAATCACTAACAAGAACAAGTCTTCTGGTCTGGACTGTATACCCATTAGATTTCTATCTGATTATGCTGAAGTGATAGCTCATTACTTAACAGCCATATACAACCGCTGTCTCAAAAAAGGATCTGTACCAAAAGATTGAAAAGTTGCACAGGTCACACCTATATTCAAGAAAGGCAGTAGGAGTAACCCATTAAACTACAGGCCTATTTCATTGACGTCAATTTGCAGCAGGGTTTTGGAACATATCCTGTATTGAAATATTATGAATTATCTCGAACAGAACGATCTATTGACCCAGGGTCAACAGGGATTTAGAAAATATCGTTCATGCAAAACACAACTAGCTCTTTACTCACATGAAGTGATGGGTGCCATCGACAAGGGTTCGCAAATTGATTCCGTATTTCTTGATTTCCAGAAGGCTTTTGACACCGTACCTCACAAATGGCTTTTAATCCAATTGCGTGGTTATGGTATATCGCCCCAAATTTGCGACTGGATAGGGGATTTCCTGTCAGAGAGGACACAGTTGGTAGTAATCGATGGTAAGGCATCGTCTAAAACAGAGGTGATATCGGGCATTCCATATGTAGTGTTACTGGTCCTCTGTGGTTCCTTATCCACATAAACGATTTAGGGGAAAATCTAAGTAGCTCTCTTGGGTTGTTTGCAGATGACGCCATCATTTACCGACTAGTAAAATCATCTGATAATCAAAACCAACTCCAGAACGATCTGAATAAGATATCACTATGGTGTAAAAATTGGCAATTGACTCTAAATAATGAGAAGTGTGAAGTCGTCCACATGAGTACGAAAAGAAATCTGTTAAACTTTGTTTACAAGATAAATCAATCAAAAGTGAAGGCCATCAAGTCCACAAAATACCTAGAAATTATTATTAATTCAGACTTAAACTGGAAAGAACACATAGATAATATCATGGGAAAGGGGAACCAGAGACTGCGTTTTATTGGCAGAACCCTTAAAATATGAAACAGAACTACTAAAGAAACTGCATACACTACGCTTGTTCGTCCTTTCTTGGAGTATTGCTGCCCAGTGTGGGATCCTTATCAGGTGGGTTTGATGGAGGATATCGAAAGAGTCCAAAGAAGGGTAGCTCGTTTCGTATTGTCACGATACAGGGGAGACAGTGTTACAGAAATGATACAGGATCTGGGATGGGCGCTTATTGCTGCGGCGTGGGCTACTTACGAAACTCCAATCGCTAACATTCTTCTCCAAATGCGAAAATATATTGTTGACTCCCACTTACATAGGTAGAAATGATCATCAGAATAAAATACGAGAAATCAGAGCTCGACTGGAGAGATTCCGATGTTCTTTCTTCCCGCGCGCTATTCAAGAATGGAATGGGAGATAAATAGTACAACGGTGGTTCGATGAACCCACTGCTAGGCACTTAAATGTGATTTGCAGAGTCTCCCATGTAGATGTAGTTTCACAGGTTTTGGACGCAATAGCGCATTGCTTTGAGTTTATTTTAATTGTACTTTTTTTTTTTTCGAGCACAGAAGGGATGTTGGAAGTTATTATAACTGTGTGTTTTCCAGAATATAAGGCAACTAATTTTATTTAATGACACTTTGCATTTCTCATTATTTTTTTAAGCCATCACATTTCTTACTGTACAGTATAGTAGTAGTGTGGTGTAACAAGTTGCACTATACTCCTCCTGAACGAACCAAGATGATCAAATAATTTACTTGTGAGATTTTAAAAGCTGTAAGTATGAGTACTGCCCCGTATAATTACGTTTGTCCAGGTAGACATCCAGGTATGCAAGAATATGTAAGAAGGAAATTAAAACTCAAGAAAAAGAAGATATATGAATTTATTACATTGGGTCCATGGACTGGAGATATTGGTTCTCTATTGTCAATAGGTTTAGGATTTGTGAGATGGTTAGAGAAGAACTAACTGTTAAGAAGGGTTCTTCAAGTCTTATTTGTGAGATGTTAATTCAGTTAATTACAATGTGATGTAATATTGGTGTTCCAACAAACCCTTTTGTTGACTCAGCACTAAAAATTTTGAAGTGTTTTTATTTATCAGTGAAATAATCATTACGTTATTATGAGTCTCCTTTTTCTTAGAATTAATTACATCAGAGATGATGCCCGAGCCTGACAAGAAAGAAGAAATTAAATTTGTGAGGAACAGTATTACTGGGCCTCTATTAATAATTATATGCAAAAATTCTAAACTTATGTATAGAAGCAACTTTGTGGTTGTTTTAACTAAATTTATATACAATCACACCACAAAATATGGCGGCCGTAATTGCATAACTCGATGGAAAGAAAAAGGAAGAAATTAATTAAAATTACGAAAGAAGAAGGTGCACAGATTTTTATGAAAAGAAGCATGTGTTATAAATTCTCTGTAATAGGGTGCATTGGTTACCTACAGCAACGGAGAACAACAAGAACAATAGATTCTACAAGAAATTATAAGTGAGGGGTTATGAAATAGAGAAAGATTCCATTGAATCCTAATATCTGTAGAAGAACGAAGAAAGGAAGTTTCCTCTAAGAGTGCTGAAAATGTTCCTGCAATTGTAGCCGAGTAGTTTGACATGGGTATACTATGATATTACATTGATGCAGGACGAGGTGGACAGCAATGGCGCTTTGAGGAACTGTTCATGATTATACCCAAGATCGAACTGAGTAGTTCGGCGCAGCGTATCCGTGGTGAAAGTAACATTTCTATTTTCTTTACTGTTTGTGAATGACTGTTGAAGAAGAGTTATAGTGAAGTACTTTATATTGTTTGAAAGTGTTAAATGCCAGACACAAGGATGATGGCCAGATCTAGTAAAGAAGAAGCAGTTCCAACCTTGTTTCTTAAATTCAATGAAAAGTTAGAGAAACAAATATTTAATCTAGAATCTACCTTAAAGGAAAAGATAGATGATAATAGATATAAAATGGATCAGGGACTAAATAATTTAGAATATAGATTAGATGTGGGAGAGATTTGATGTATTAGCTGACCAAGTTAATAAAAATTTGAAGGTAAATAATGGCAGACTAAACAGCTTAAGTCCACAGCTTGAAAATCATGTAAAAGAATGTAAGGAGAATTATTTGCAACTCGATGGCAGACTAACAAAAATTAAATCAGTTATTTTTAACTAGGGAACAAGTAGAAGTTATTTCCAAACAAATTTTCGATGAGAAAATTTCATCAGTGACACAAAATCTTTTTGATGAGCTGGTGGATAAAATGTCCAAAAAATATAATACAGTCATAGAAAAATTAAATTCTTTGGATCAGAAGCTAATTTCTACTAATGAAAGAATAGAGGTGTTAGAATCCCATTCTAAATCTGAACTTTCACAGGTTAGTCGTACAATGACTGAAACAGTGAATAAAGTTAATGCCTTAGAAAGATATCGACGTTTTTCAGAATTAGAAATGATTAACATTCAGTCTGAAAAAAGTTTTAATGGTGTAGAAAGAACTAGAGTAGGGTTTGTGTGAAGAACAGTGACAGAGGTGGGAATTTTATTGTCGGAGGAAATAGGAAGGATTTCGTTTTCACTTCTGGAATTAATTTTTCAGAACAATTACCAAAATTTCAACCAGGTGGTGAAGTTCACCCTAACCATTTTATTCGAAGTTTTTCTAGATATTTCTCCAGCAGATGGGATGATACAAAGAAAATAGACTTTACTTTGTGTTATTTAGTAGGCGAGGCAAGTCAATGCGGAAACGCTCATGCTGTTGATTTCCAACTTCATGTTATTAAGGGAAAGATGATAGTTTTTCTATACCTTTTGAAAGAAAAGATAATGAACTGCCAGTGACAGAAGCGGCATGCATACTATCTTCGGCGGAGACGATATTATTGTGCAGTACTACTGACGATATTACGAATGATGAAACTTGTAGTAAAGCTTACGAATCGGAATTATTAACTACAAATCATCTATACTTAAGTAAGTATAGACAAGTTTTTTCCAGTTAACCAGGGACGTTGGGAGGATATGTATGTTCATTTAAGATGAAAGAAACGAAAACAGGTAGAAATGATATCAGAATAAAATTCGAGAAATCAGGGCTCGAACAGAGAGATTCAGGTGTTCTTTCTTCCCGCACGCTATTCGAAAATGGAATGGGAGATAAATAGTAAAATGGTGGTTTGATGAACCCTCTGCCAGGCACTTAAATCTGATTTGTAGAGTATCCGATGTAGATGTAGACGCAGTGTTGGGCAAAGACCTATTGAACCAACAGATAATTTATCTTAATGACATTTTACTGATACAAAATCTTGGGATGAACATTGTATACAATTGGAAAAGACATTGTCAAAGTTTTTAGACAAGGGTATTACAATTAAGTTAAGTAAATCCCATTTTTGAAGGGAAGATGTTAAGTTGTTGGGTCATTATGTGGGTATAAAGGGTATTAGACCAGACCCAGACAGAATTGAGGCTATTAAGAACTGCCCAGAACCACGTACATTGAAGCAATTAAAGGCCATTTTGGAATTAATTGGTTATTATAGGCAATATGTACAATGTCAAGTTCTAAACAGTCCATATTTACTTAATTTATAAAACAAGAATGCCCCTTGGAAATGGGAAAGAAGCTTCAAGTGCACTCCAAGATATAAAGGACGATTTTTTAAATTCTTCTCTCTTACAACATCCTAATATGGATTTACCTTTTAAGCTAGCTACAGACGTGTCCTGTTATGGTATTGCGTCAGAGTTATTTCGAGGATCTTGGGATCCAGAGGAGGGAGACCACAGAACTATTGCATTTGCAAGTCGATGCCTTAATAATCACGATAGAAATTATACAACTACTGAGAAGGAGTTGTTAGAAATTGTATGGGGTATGGAAAAGTTTCATAATTTAATATGGAATTCTAAATTAATTATCTATACTGATCACCAGGCTTTATATTTCCTTTTAGAAAGTAGGCTGTTACACAGTAGATTAATGAGGTGGATGTAATTTTTAGAAAACTTGCAAATAGACATTATATATATAAAAGGGTCTAATAATATAGTTCCAGATGCCCTTAGTAGACTTCCTTTATGATTGGACAAGGTTCCTATTAATGAAAACAAGGGGCTTTTGTTTGGTATAAATTTTATGAAACTTAGTTATACTGATGACAAAGTAATAAATTTGGCCAACAAAATTCGTAAAGATGTCAAAGACGACTTTTTCTTTAAGGATAAGTTTATTGGTTCTGCTAAAAGGGAAAGTAGAGCATTTTAAAATTATTGATGGGGTATTGTTCTGGCAGAAAAGTTCAGACAGTAATCATTGGAAAGTGTGTATTCCTGAGAGTGTTCAGTCAGAATTAATATGGTATATTTACGAAGGGTGTGGACACTTCGGAATACGAAAGTGCATGAAACATATGATGACATTTTATTATTTTATAAATATGAGTAGAAAAGTAATAAAAAATCGCACTGTCGTGTTTTAAGCCCACCTTAGGTTTGTAGTTTTATAAGTTTTTGCCAACATTTTGGACCAAAATAATAATGTAAATAATAAAAAATTAATTAATAAGAGTGTCTGAAACCCTTTTAGGAAAAAAATTTAAGTTATGGCGAGCTCCAAACCACTGCCCTCAGCGTCACAGTCCAACGCCTTGCCCACTACACTACGGCTATCAAATTGAACACTTTAATTTGATACTATTGATGGACGTTATTAACTGATGCTAATATGGTATTTGTAGACATTAGATTATCATTTATCGTACGAAGAACGAAGTGTTTTTGTTAATTATTCAGTGCGCCATTGCTTTGAAATGACAACGTGTAAGTTACAATAAGGAAATCATCAAACACGCAACGCAAGATGGCGTTTGCCAGAGAGTGTTCTGGGCGAGGAATGTCACACGACATCTCCAAATGGCTGGTTTTCGTTAATTCAATGGAGGGTGTCAAATCACCATCATTTTTGCAAATATCTCTCAAACGATACGAGATATGAAAAAACATAAGGGAACAAATTTGTAGAGAATTTTCTCCTCTAAAAATTCGGTTATTTAATTTTCGCGTCAGATGAACGGTTTATTTTCAATTAGAATTACATTAGAAACGGCTTTTTTTATTACTAACGTATTTCAGGTCCGAAATATTTGAAAATGAGTTTCTTGTCTCTGGTGACCAACAATTATGTCTGTAAAATTTGGTGCCGATCGGTTGAACGGTTCGACCTAAAAAGTGGGAACACGTTACGGACAGACAGACGGACAGATCGACAGACAGACATACATCCCAATCGCCGTAAATTTGGCAAATATCTCTGAAACGCCAAGAGATTTGAAAAAAACCTATCAGAGCAAAGTTGTAGAGAATTTTCTCCTCTACAAATTCGGTTATTCAATTTTTGTGTCAGATGAATATCTAAGCCATTGTTGTCATTTAAATTTCGAGCTGTCAAAAGCCGATCGCAAAGGCCCATTTTTAGTGTTACTACCGTAACCTAAAGTGGGCCAAAATTTAAGATCTTCCGATTTGTGTCAACAAGTGAAGGATAATAATCAACATGCTCATTTTCTGTTATACTCTATTATACCTAAACATGACATAAGAGCTTATGATTTGAATGGTCCCTTGCCTTCAGGAAGAGCTGGTATGAAACACATCTTTGTAGCAGTAGAGTGTTGGTCTAAGTATGTAAAATTATATCCTATGACAAGACCATCAACTAAGGCAATAATTCAATGTTTAGAAGAATACTTTACAGATGTTAGTATTCCCAAGCGAATATTAACTGATAATGGCCCACAATTTACTAGTTTAGAGTTTGAAGAGTTTTTAGTCTGGAACACAATAAAACATGTAGCTATTTCTAAATACAATCCTCAGTCAAACCGATCGAAAAGAATCATGAAAGAAATATCACGTTTATGTAGGACCTATTGTTCTCATAACATACGAACTTGGGCTACTTTAATATCTGAATTCGAAACTATACTTAATGAATTGCCTTATTTGTCAATGTGATTGACACCTTTATAAATACAAAAAAAGGTTTATAGGTGAACCACTATTAAGGCATTTTACTTGGCCACCATGCTTTAAGGGAGATGCTTTACAAGTACAGACAAATGTGGAAGCATCATTATAGAGAGCAGCACAAAACAGGCTTCGACAAAACAACGAAAAAGCTAGTATTCCAAGACTAAAAATTTGTGATCTGGTACTTGCTAGATATTTCTAACTTAGTTTTGTTATAAAGAAACAGAGTAGTAAATTTTATCATAAATGTTGTGGTCCTTTTATTATAGTAGACTTACCTCATCCAAAAGTGTCATATTTAGAAGATCCTGATATAAAAGTAGACAAAGGTTTATGCAATATTAATGGAATAAAACCTTATAAGGCCTCTCAGGCTGATTAGCTTACTTTGCTAATTAGGTGGTTTGATGCCCACCAGGAAGCCAGTTATTTGTCCTTTTTCTTCCTTTGCGTTTTCTGAAGGACTAATTCCTTTTTTTCTTTTACTATCCTTGGCCCATGCCCCAGGGAGGACTCGAACCTCCACGGCGAGCAACTGCGCGCTCCGCAGCAAGGTGCCTTAGACCGCTCGGCTACTCCACCGTAGCGTGGTCGTCACTATGTTACGTTTGCTAGATTTACTCATAATTAACCCAATCGCTGGTTCCCAAGCTTTGCTAACATTATAGCCACATCACGATTTATGAGGTCGTCACTAGTGCGAATTTCAATGGCCTCTCCAACGACGTAGTTCCAGTATCTCGACGTCTGTATCAGAATACTAGTGCATTCATACTCCATCACGTGATTCTCCGACAAACAATGTTCAGCGACCGCTGACTTGCTCGGATACATCAATTGTGTGTGCCTTTGATGTTCAAGGCATTGATTCTTGATGGTACGCATTGTCTGTCCAATATATGATTTGCCACACTGACACGGAATCTGGTACTCGCCGGCCTTCCTCAAACCGACATCATCTTTGGCGCTCCCCACCAGTACACGAATTTTAATCGGTGGACAAAACAGTTCCAAACTTGTGCTTCTTTAAAATGCGGGCGACCTTCCCCGAGAATGCGCTGGTATATGGTATAAACGCAGTGCCTACCTCCTCCCTCTTGTTTTCATTCGTTTCCACACGTTGTGCTGTAGTGGTTGGGCGAAGAGCCCACTGAATCTTCCACTCTGAGTACCCAATTTTTCGGAATACAGTCCTCAGGTGTTCTAATTCCTGGGGTAGACTCTCTGCACCCTATGTACTAGAGTTTTAAGTACCCCATCCCTCTGTGATGGGTGGTGACAGCTGGAATAGACTCTCTGCGCCATATGTACTAGAGTTTTAAGTACCCCATTCCTCTGTGACAGCTGTCCGCGTGTAGATACAAATCAGTGTGCATTGTCTTCTGATACACACCATGACTCAGGGTGCCATCAGCTCTTCTCTTGACCAAGACGTCAAGGAATGGCAATTTACCCTCCGTTTCAGTCTCCATAGTGCATTTGATGTTGGGGTGTATGGAGTTCAGATGTGTAAGGAAGTCAAGGAGTTTATCCATACCATGTGGCCAGATGATGAAAGTGTCGTCTACGTAACGGAAAAAGCAAGTAGGTTTCCATTCAGATAACGCCAGGGCTTCCTCCTCGAAATGCCTATGTGTTATATTTTACTTATATCAGTCCTGTAGTTGTGTTTTAATGTTGGAAAAGTTGTATTTGCTTTAGTAGGAACAGCATAAACTGACGTCTGGTCATATATAAAACTGTTAAATGACGCACAAATGAAGGACAGGTAGCGGAAACATAAAACTACACCACAAACGTACTCTGTAGTTGGTTATATTGTGGCACACATTGTTTCAGTTATCGCAAAGCAAAAAGTGTTTATTATTTTCCTCTTAGTCTTCCTTGTCAATATGCATTCACTACAACATTACATATCATTTGTCACTTCAAAGACGGCGCATTACCAGGCCACAGAATAGGCAGTGACCACGTTTTTACTATTTTTCAAGATTGCCGACTCCGAGCATGCACACTAAATTTTGGATGACAGACTGCAGCGGGAGTTCCTTTTCTGTATACTTCCTATTCTGTGATGCTGCATCCATTGCTGCCTTTGGGTGGAGGATGACATGGCGACCGATCAGTACCCAGTGGGCCTTTTGAGGCCTGTTCAAATGCCTCTAAATCTATAGGACCAAACTGCGTGGTCATCAGTCCGTAGCTTACAAACTACTTAAACCTAGGTAAACTAATTTAAGGACAACACACACACCCATGCCCCAGGGAGGACTCGATCCTCCACAGCGAGCAACCGCGTGCTCCGCAGCGAGGCGCCTTAGACCGCTCGGCTACTTTATCGCGGCTTGAGGCCTGTCGGATGCAATTTAGTTTTAGGTTCATAATTTTTTCTCTTTCAGAAACGCTTTTCTTCCCAGTGTCATACTGCATTGTGTATCATTTGTGCTGCGATCATTGTATTTTATTTTACTGCCCAAGTATCAAAAATCATCTAACATATTTATTCTTAATTTAATTCTCTTACACTATATTCCATTACTATTGTTTTGCTCTTGTTAATGTTCATATTATAAGCTCCTTTCAAAACACTGTTTACTCCATTTAGTTGCTCTTCCAGTTCCCTTTCTGTCTCCAATAGGACTACAGTGTCATCAGCACCCATAAAGTTTTTATTTTTTTGCTGAACTTTAATCCCTTCGCCAAATTTCTCATTGCTTTCCTTCACACATTGCTCGATGTACACTTCGAATAACATTGGGGAAAGGTTACAACCCTATCTTACTCCCTTCTGTGGTGTTGCAAAAACGTACAACACCAATTTGGGTTGCAAAGCCCACTAGTTTGACAGTGGAGAGCGTCGAGAGTTGCGACGAATGAACAGGCAATCAGCCGCTGCCACGACTTAAGGCTCTCCCTTATTCCCATTGACGCATGGAGATCACATGAAGAACAGCTGGTGGACATGACGTCATATTCAACTGCCATTTTTTCCGCCCAAAAAAGGCATTGTCTTTATCTGTAAATACTACACTGACACTATTAGAGTTACAGACTAGCACAGAGAAGTAAATGAAAGAGGAGAACAGCGGGATTCAGATGATGTGTTGATGTCATTAATATTAATTTTGTATCAAAAGTTGTTTAGAAAACTATTTATTCACTTGGAAAAATCCAGAGGCTAAACTACTTGAACTACAGTGACGAGCGAGGGCTGAAATGAAAAGTTTCATCGAGATGCAAAGTTTGGTATAGCTATATTGTCTGCAACTTTCACATTGCACATAATAATTCACTTTTAAGGAAAAACAATAATCAATACAAAACAGATACACAAGAAGCAAGGCAGTGATAAGTTGCAGGTGTCATAAACTCACATTTTGAGCTATATAATTTTAATGTGTTTGTTTAAACTAAATTATTTTGTTTAACGACCATAATTTGTTTAAATGTAGGGGCACAGTATTTCTGAACAGTGCATTTGAAAGATAACTGGAAAGTCTACATGAAAAACACTTTACCTCAGCGGTTGCTTAAATATTCATTCTGTGACAGCCGAAAGATTTATCGGTCATGCTCAAAATACTCATTTGTTAAAATTTAGATTTTGGGGGTATTGTTAGTGTTGTAAAGTATTGTAAAGTAAAGTACGTATTTGTATTAGAATCTTAGTGCGCATCTAACGATGCCGTCATATCAACATGGTGAGTGGATGTATGTACAAGTTTTCGTCACTTTTTGAAAAGAACGTTTATATGTGCAGATAGATTTGTATTAGAATCTTAGCGTGCATCTAACAATGCCATCATATCAGTTGCGTATCCGGGGGGGAGGGGGGTCTGGCTGTAGCCTCCCCCCTCCAGACCCTCCTCGAAGACCACGACCCTGAATACGCCACTCCATCATATCATCATGGTAAGTTGGTGTATGTTCAAGTTTTCGTCACTTTTTGAAAAGAGCGTTTATATGTGCAAATAGACCATTGCCTTAAGTTGGATTCACGCTTGATAGAACATCACCCTAATGTAACCAAGCATCAATGGTCAGAGACAGCAAGACAATGGTCCAAAGAACGTCAAGTGACGTCATATCTGGGTTATAAATAAGGCACTGCAGACCCATTTTTCGAAATTCTAACTTAGTCTATTATGATGCTGAAAATTAATTTGATACATCTTGTGATGATTTCTATTTTCCTTTGTGATAAGGTAGCAGAACAGTTAGCAAAAAGAAATTGTGTGTCGAAAATGCTCACAATCTTTACAAGGAGGTAGAAGAGAAAATCATGCTTCTACAAATATTTTAGAATTTCCAAGCATCTGTTTTTTTTTTTTTTTAATTTAAAACGTAATACAAAAAAGAGAGAGTGAGACCATGGACGGCCCATTATACACTTTAAGCGTTTCTTCTGCTATCTGATGATTGTCTCAAATTTATATTATGAATCGTCTTTTAAATCCCATGGTGTGACATCAGCTTTGCTATTGGTTTTTCTTTTCACTACTTCACTGAAAAATATTGCAAGGGAATGGAAATCAGAGAGGTAAATAGATTCTTTGATATGTTGAGTAGGGCGATCTACAATATGGGTTTTAGTGCACTGGCAGATTGAGTCAGAGACGACTGTCAGAAAAACAGAAGGAGACACTGGAAGAAATGTAAAATGGAACACAAGTGAGACAAATTGTGTGTGCACCCTGAGACAATAAAAGAGATTCTTCATCTCCAGAGTGTACATGTAATCAAAATAAATAATGTGGCAGACAAGTTAAAATGATATAGCAGATGATCATAGCTGAATGTTCACAGGATTGGAAATGATGAGCCAGCCACTCTGCTACACTAACATCCAGCTTAAAAGTTTAGGGCAGAGTTAAGACAAAACACAAAAGTTTAAAGCTTTGATAACACTCGATTCAACATCAACTAAAATAGAGGGCAGATCTGCACACATCCGGCCGCGGTGGCCAAGGGGACTGAGACGCTCCAGTCACGGTCTGCGCGGCCACTATGGTCGGGGGTTCGAATCCCCCTCGGGCATGGATATTTGTGCCATCCTAGTTCGTAAGTAGTTCATAAGTAGTTTGTAAGTTTAGGGACTGATGACCCCGTAGTTAAGTCCCATAGACTATACAAACATTTGAGATCTGCACAAGTTCTGGTTCTACCCTCTTTGCATGATATAAAATGCAGTTGCTTAAAATGTGATGTACAGTGATTTGCATGCCACAGGCATCACAGAAAGGCCAGGGGAGGAGGGGGAGAGGGCTCCTCCTGCCAGAGCAAAAAGATGTGGCGAATCAGTGGCGCGTTTTCCTGGCTCAGTGATTGGCAGGAGGACCGCCACGGTTCAGATAGTTGGTTTCACCAGGCTCAGCTTATTCGCCATCACTGCCGACCAAATACACAGAATTACACCATGCCCACTACAGGCATCACTGACAGTCTGGCCAGCCCCTGAATGCAAACATGGCCTGGTATCAAGCTTAATGATACCTGCTTCTCCCGTCGCTGGAGGGAGTACAGTTTGTCATGCATCATTTGCGTTACCTTCTCAGCAGGCAGCAGGTTCTGCAATGAATGTAGTGCACTCAAGGAATCAGAGCAAAAGAGGAACTGGTAGCGCTGAACATGCCCAATCATATCTAGTGCTTTCAGGAACACATGGAGCTCTGCTGAAAAATTACGGTGTTCTCAGGAAGGCGAATCCTGATAACAGGCTCAGGGATGCCGACAGAGGCCCTTTGTTTAGAGTCATCAGTGTACACCACTGTAAAACCATGATACCTGTGTAGAATGTGAATAAAATCATACTGAAACGTAAAATCAGGGTTGTAGTATTAGTTAAAATTTGTGTGGGCCTCTGGGACTGTGAAGTAGAATGTTAAAACCATCAAGAGCCATATCTAAATCAAGGTTCTTTGTCCAGATGATAGAGGGCCTTTTCACTGGCTACCGATTATGAAAAAAGTCTTCTGTCAGATGTCAAGTGACAGTATGGTAAGTAGGTGTGACTGGTGTGGATAGCATCTAATATGCCTGTCACACCATGAGTAGCTGTTGTCTCGTGAACAGTGGCGCCTCAGACACCTCAGCATAGACGCTGGGTAGGAATTCATTCGGAATACCCCAGTGGATAGCCGAATCCCTTCATGCTGCACCATAGCTAACATATTTAAATAATATGGTCTTGCGGACCATACACATTGCGTCCGAAATCAGTCTGAGATCATGCGCTGGCTTTATAAAATCGAAGCAGAGAAGTCAATTCTGCTCTGCATGAAGTATGTTTAAGACATTTTAAAATACTCATTGCTTTGAAGCACTGTCTTTTGAAACCTTTAAGGTGCAGCAACCATGTAAGTTACAGTTAACTAGAAAGTTAACTGTGATATCCGGAAAGTGCAAAGTTTCTTTAAAACTGAGAACAGTGTCCCTCGTCCACAGAACAGACTTCTAATTACAAAACTTATAACTAGTCTTCTCTGCCCACGCATCCAACTATTTACACTAAGCATTAGTTACAACTGATGAGCTGCCATTGCAAGACTGGAAGAAGATTAAAAGAAAAGTCATCAACAAACATGGAACACTCCATGGGGCATTTAATAACTGCTGTTATATTAGTAATAGCTATAGCTATAGCAAAGTGAGTAACACTTAAACCACTGCCTTGATCGCACCGTTCTCCTGCTAAAAGTGATCAGCAAGGACATCACCGACTCTATAATAGCGTGGAGGAAGAAATGACCAAATAAAAACGGAAAGACAATGACGAACCCCACAATCGTGGATCTATCTGAGAATAAAGATGCTGCCAGGTAGTATAGTAGGCATTCTCCATATTAAAAACATGGTGGCGTCAGAAAGTCTGTTGAATAGCTGCGTCCAGGAAGGCCCGTTTAACAAAGGTGGAGTGACATCTCCTGATCCTATACTGAAAGCGAATATGGAGTTGCCTTTGTTTTAACATCCAGACAGTACAGTGGTTGATCATCTGCTCCAAGGTCTTTTCCGTGCATCTAGTCAGGGCAACACCACGATAACTGCTTGAGCATATTCAGGCTTTCCCGGTTTTAAAAGGGGTATTAAAACTGCCTCTCTCCATGAGTCAGGAAAGTGGTGTGACATCAAAATCACATTGAAAAGGTTGAAGGGGGTATCTTTATTTCCACTGTAAGCTGCCGCATAATACTGTAGTGGATTCTATCCGTGACTGGGGGATGTATCCCAAGACGCCGACAGTGTAGAACCCAGCTCTAGCAGGTGAAAGGGCAGTTATAATCCTGATCATTGGTAGGCCTGAAGACGAAATTGCCTTTCTGTGGTGCCAGAATGCTGGATCCTGACTGGAAGTGACGGTAACTGTAGCATAATAGGCAGCCATGGTCTGAGCACTATCTCATGGGCTGGTTTGGAGAGTTCCATTTACCATTACAGCAGCCACTGTGCACCTCCCTCCTTTTCCAGAAATCCTTCTTAGAGTCTTCCATGCTGTAGTACTATTTGTGGAACGATTAGTAATTCTCATGAACTGTTGCCTCGATCTCTTCATATCTTCTCGTATATTTTTGAATAGAACTAAATGATGTATTGCATGTATTCCTACTATTAGAATTATTATATCACATGAAAAAAGAAAAAATATATATTCACATGATTCACATCCAAGAGACTCTCCCCAATACGGATCTATAGAATAAACAGCTAATCTAATCTAGCACTCCACCAACAGACAGGTTACTCTTCCAGTTGTCCCAATGATCGTTGTGTAGATTCTTTAGCAAAATGGTGGATCATTTGACTTATATTCAAGATGGTTCCAGCTCAGTGAATCGACTGTAGATTGTCCAGTCTGCCATACTGAGCACTCATTGAGGTGGTTTGCATTTGGGCTCTAGTCTGGCAGCTGATTACGGAGAAGTAATCACTACCATGAAGGTCATCGACCACTTCTCAATGGGTAGAGTGGGCGAGGGCCGGAGAACAAAGTGAGAGATCTATGGCTGAAAACGACCCTGTTTCAGTGCAGAAATGGTTGCTCTCCTTTTTATGTAGATCATAACCAGGGTTGTATGAAAACTTGAAATTTGGCTCCTGAAGACAGATATACATAGCTGTACCGTGAGATAGTACACATAGTTCATCCACATGAATACTAAATCCCTGCAAGTTCCAGTGAAGTATGGGAGCCTTGTATCATAGAAGTTGAACCTTCACTCTATCTTTCCGACGAGGTGGGGACACTGTAAGGGGTGGAGGTTCGATTTGGGGTCGAGATAATTGCTCCAGATATGAGTAAATGTTTTATGGGCTCTGAAGATGATTCACATGAAGCATCTACAATAATGACTTCAAAATGGTTCGATGGTTTGGTTTCTGTTTTCGCCTGAAATTTGATATTTCCGGTTGCTTTTTTATCCTTGGATTGTTTTGTAGGGGCTGCAGTGGACGTGGTGGCGGCTGTGTTGGATAGTGGGGTATCAAAGGTGGCAACTGTTGCTTTTTCAGATGTCATCAAGAGGGCTACAGGTGCTGAAGTTTCTGCTGCCTTACGAGTACATTGGCAAGTGCAAGTGTTGGTGCCTACAATAAGAACCTCCGCTTGTGTGGAGGCATCAACTTTGGCAATTGGCTTTTGCATAGCAGAGGCAAGGGCGGTGGAAAGCACAAGAGGAGGCATTTGCTTGAAAGTCTTTTTGGTCTCAGCATGGGAAATGCAGTTAGTTGTTTTAATCTCCTGCATTTTCTTCTCTTTGTGATAAACCCTACAACCTGTACCTGAGCAATTGGATGTGGCGTGCAGTCTACACTTTGTGTGCATTTTTACCACATTTGCCACAATTGGCCTCTCCCTTGCATCGCAGGGTGATGTGACAAATGTCCTGATGAATCAGTGCATGGAATTAGGAATGTAGTGTCGAACATTTAATCACAAAAAGCCTTCCTTCATCCGCACAGTTGAGTAGTTGAGTACTATTGAAAGTTAGGATGAAGACTCTCATTTGACAAGTTCTCCATCCATACTATTCTTAATATTTTGCACACTGACTGCCTTTTGCAGTCCAATCTAAGTTCAGCTCGTCTACTAGAAAATCAAACATAGTACAACCGAAGATTACGCCCTTACTATATTTCAAGGAACTGTGTATCCCTGTTTCTATTTGATACTGTCCAAGGTGATTAGCTGTTTGAAGTTTCGACACCTGTTTGGAATTTCGTGTTTCCACCAACAGGGCACCATTCCACAACCATTTTGCAGGTTTAAAGCTACCTGAAATTCCTTATAAACCCTTGTTGATACAAAAGGGCGAAATTTTTTCAAAGGTACAATCCTTTCTTTTAACTATAAGAACCACATTTTGGTTATTAGCCTGTGTTCTGTCACTCTAAACATGACATTTTTTAGAGAAATGAAAGTCGGGAGGACTGGACACCCAAGCCCACATTTTTGATTAGTTGTTGGTACCCCCCCCTCCCCCCCCCCCCACCCAGCAGGAGGGCTACACCCATTCCACTACGCAGTGAAAGACGAAATTTCTGAGGATCAATCTCGGTCCCACGGAAAGCTAGGGAAATAAAGGTCTGCCTAAACAGAGAGCCACATGCCTAGGTAAGTCTTTTAGAACAGAGGTGCGGCAGTATCCGCAGAGGCTGCCCATAAGCGAATCTTCCACATCTACAGTCTCATCGGAATGTAGCACATCATGCGATTGAGTTTTTTTTAAATAGAAGTATTCGCCTTCCTCGTGACCCAGATCATCAGATGATCAAGCCAAAATCCCGTTGCCTGAAACACACAATATTTTACTGCCACACCACATGGTGATCGCTGAAACGTATCCTGAAAATGTTCAAATGTTTGTGAAGTCTATGGGGCTTAACTACGGGGTCATCAGTCCCTAAACTTACAAACTACTTATGAACTACTTACGATCTAGGACGGCACAAATATCCATGCCCGAGGGGGGATTCGAACCCCCGACCGTAGTGGCCGTGCAGACCGTGACTGGAGCGCCTTAGTCTCCTCGGCCACCGCGGCCGGCGAATCGTATCCTGAGATTACGGTGACAGAGGATTAATGGCATTGACCAATTCCCAGCTCAGGGACTCTGGGTTCACGAAACCCGTACGCAGCAAACGTATGCTGAACTCTCTGAGGAGAAAAAGATAAAATTCTCTAATCTCTCTCTTCTCCTCCTCCTCCTACCCCCCCCCCCCCCTCATCCAACCGCCACCATTTACTTTTTATCCCCACAACGTATTCTTACAGTGCTAACTGTTAAGAGTATAAAATAAAATATTTTAAATTTTTATTGTTATTCATAGTACATTTAGATCTTTTCGCAATAGTAGTCAGTTGTGTGGATGGTTTTAAACATGCAGCTATTTTTTTCTGGACTGATGTTGGCAGTTTTGAAACGGTGTTAGAATCGTTGATTAATTTGAAGTTTATCGTCCGAAAGGCGGGAAGTGTGTTTTAGAAGTCTTTGACAGAAGATTTTTGTCGTTTGTTGACAAGTTGCCTACTTATTTTGTCGTACGTACTGTTTACAAGATGGGGCCGAGGACAACTGTAATAGACTTATCGGTCCGTGAAGTTTTTAATAGCGCTCAATTCAGCACAAGGAATCATCCTACATTGGCAAAGGCTCTTATACAAAAATACAATGCTGTAAGTTTTAATTATCTCCTTTAGTAATGATGCAATCCCTCCTCTCAGTATATTTATAATTTGTACTTTCTGATACAGGAAGAGGAGACCTTCACTCAAGAATTCCTTCAGTGCCTCAAGATAATACTGGTTCAAGATGAGAAGTCACCCGTTGTTGAACGATCCGTAGATTTTGTTGCAACATTTTGTGCAGCGATGAATGATGATGGCGAAGAAGAAATGAACGAGTTACTGAAAATTGTATTCAACTTTTTGCTAGAGGTAAACATCAGTATAATGTATAGTCTTATAAATCCAGTCTCTCTCCATCAACATAAAAGTATTTGACAATTCTGGAGATGAATGCCTGGCTTGTTACTTTAAATGGCACGCTCTATTTTCTTCCCTAATGTGTTTCATAATTACAGATAGTGCTGGTTTTTTTAATATACTTGTTGCCAGAAGGATGCTGTATTGTAGTCTTCTTTTCTGAATATGCTATAAACAAACTGTTGTGATCTGAAAGTAAGCCTGTTTATGGTGTAGTCAGTAAGTGTTGTCAGACGTGAAATTATTTGTCATTACTGACGGTCCCAATACCACCTGTGTGATTTGACCCATACACACAAAGAAACTTTCTTCGCCACAGCAGATTCTTATTGTTTTAAAATTATGGACTTTTTTACTTACGAAATGTATTGTACTGCTTAATTGTTCAAAATCTGTGTTTGGTACCACTAATAATAAAGCCCCCCCCCCACCCAAAACAAGAGAGAGAGAGATGGAAATGATTTGCTGCAGCCTAAAATAATAATTTAGAGTGGCTCAATTGGACGCCACTTAGGCGACTTTCGTGTCCCTAGCCTATTCCAGTTATCCAACCGGGGAAAGGGGACCTTGAGCTTAACATGGAATCCAAACCACGTGCCGTTTCTGGTGACTCCTCATATCATTGAGAAGTGAAGGGTGTCGAACCCACGACCCTTTGGTTTCCAGTCGAGCGCTTTGAACCAAGACCATAGAGATCCTCGAGTATAATAAAGAAGGAGAGGAAGAAGAAAACAAAAATTGCAATGAAACTAAATTTTTCCAAATATTTGTTTAGATTTGTCACTATTTGTGGTCTCTTTTTGTGTGTTACTGTTGGTGGTACCAAACTAAGGTAAAAACTGGCCAGCCCCTCTCCCGGCATAATTTTATTTATTCTGTCTGTCTTTGACCTATGATGTCAACATTTCGGAAAGCCCACATTTCCGTCATAGCTATCTGTAAATAATCAATGTTTCCATTGATTAGTGTTTTTAATTAAATCATGGGGCTAATTAAAATTTTACTTCCCATCCTAACGGCCTCATCTGTCAAGATGTTAATATTCTTAGAAATCCAAACAACATAGAATGACTTTGTTAGAAGATAATGTTTATCCTGCTTTACAGTTGACAGGTTCTTGGGTAAAATTGTAGAGTCTGTTACCCATGTTTTTAACATGGCACGTATGTTGGCAGCTGTAAATAGATCGTTTCTGGACTGGAGATTTGGGTGCTATGCACCCTCACTAAAGGAAAAAAAAACCTTCTTGTTTAACCTATACTTAATTCAACTTTCACTTAAAATGATCACAGTTTTGTACATATTGCAAAATAAATAAAACATATACCTGCCCTATTGTTGACTGCTGTGGTGTTGCCAACATTTGCAGAGCGTGTGCAACAGACTCTGCAGTTTTGCCGGTTCTTGATGTACCATTGTCTACTCATTAATAGTTGCTGCCCTTGAAAAACTAATAGCTCACCACCACATAGTCTACTACACAACATGCTGAGGCCACGAGCCAAAGCCGATGGATGGAATTTAGTCCTATAAACAACCCCTCTCTCTTTTGAACTTTTTTTTTTTACATCTCGGTAGGGAATTTCCTTAAAATTGTACTGTTTATTGCTGAGCTTGCCAGAATATTGATTTCAATATTTTGTAACTACTAATTGATGGAGATACTGGTTTTTAATGTTCTATTGATTATTAGGCAATAGGACTAACTACAAAACTCTGGCACAGTGGCTTTGCACAACCTCCCAAATTTTTACTTCATGCCTCCCTCCCCATACTCAAATTCTCATTATTGTCTCGGTCTAGTTATTTCCTCTAAAATTTGAATAACATTGCATTTATTACTTTAAATAAGGACACCTATGCTTGGTTCAAGGAAAACAAAGAAGTGCCTCTGTTGTAGTTAATAAAGTTTATTTATGTTAACTGCATGAGAGACATACTCTTTTGTTTTCCTTGAACTGAAAATACTGGAGTGGAAGAACTTGTAATTATGCATGGGTTTCAGGCAGGATCCCTTTTTAGTTCTATGTTGAGGTGCTATTCCAGTATAATTGGGGAGCCTTTACAATGTTCTTCCAAATCAAATATGATGCAGGGATCAGTATTTGCACCGAGAAGGAAGGCATGCCAGGGTAAGTCCTGTTTGTTGTGCGAAATCACTGTGCTGGGAGTGTAGGAGACAGTACAACTGTCCAGTGAGGAAGAGAGACAGGTTTGTTTCACAATGTAGGTATAAATCGACTGATACATAATTGACATGTAAATGTGAGATACGGAGAGGATTAGTAGGTATGAGTGAGTTTAAATTTATAGTGCTGAGAATTACTGTGAATGTATTGCAGATGAATCAGTGACATCTTGATTCACATTTTCCAGTATTTTTATTTAATTCAAAAACTGGCAGTATTGCTTCATGGATTTTGTATTATTTGCTTCCCATCTTAATTGTCATTTTCATTGAAGAAAAGAGTGCAGAATTTTTAAGTGACAATCTGGCCACACAGGTAAAAATTGTACCACCTTCAATGGCCCATAGAATAATCAGACAACAGTGTTTTCTTAGCTGCTGAGGATTGGCTTGTTACATAAAGCCAACTTGTAAGGCAGTTTAGGAAAGTAGTAAAATTTGCATTGATATAAAACATTAAATGTGTTTTTAACATTAATGCTTGGAATTGCTACAAAATGATCATTGTTCATTCCTTTATACACACTGGTACAGCAATAAACTTATTTTGACAGCAGGAGAGAGATAAATTTTGATTTTAGGAGGAGGAGAGTCTGATAGGATGTGAAACCTGTTAAAGTGCAATTTTTGCGTAAGTGACTGGTGCTTGGCTTGTAGATGTGGTAAAGGTTTTATACGTGTAGGCAAAATTTCTCTGTACTTAATTACGACTTAGCTTACCTTGCCGTGATGGAGTAGCTGAGTGATCTAAGGCGCCTAGCTGCAGAGCGCATGGTTGCTTGCTGTCGGAGGTTAGAGTCCTTCCTGGTGTGTGTGTGTGTGTGTGTGTGTGTGTGTGTGTGTGTGTGTGTGTGTGTGTGTGTTGTCCTTGCATTAGTTTACCTTGGTTTTTTTGTGTCCCAACTTCATCGCCGCTTTTGTGTCCCAGCCTTGTCGTAGGTGTCGGTGGCCGAGTGGAACGAGACCGACACAGTAACAAAAATAGCACGCTGGTGCAGGTACGGAGGGGAGCAGCCAGAAACTATAAACACTAGAGTAAATTAGAAAGAGATATATATTGCACAGAATGTAACAATACTTAACTTTTACATAGTACTGCAGAATGTTGATACATAGTTGTTAGAGGCCTGCCTAGTGCCTGTACAATAGCAAAGTCTTCACTGGTGCCTATCTGATTACGAAGGTCCTAACTCGTTGCTATCTCAGTCCGAAGTGACCGGTGTCTTTCCGTGATGGCCACGAGTGGGGTTGCAGCAGAGGGCGCACGTGGCTGTCGTCGTGAGAACGCCGCGCCGTGCGTGCATGGCGGCGTGCGGCGAAAGTAGGTGGCGCGCACTTTGTACTTGTGCGACACCACACCCCTCCCCCCCAAACCGCCGCGCCGTCGTGGCGTAGGGCTGAGGGCCACGGCGACGGCACTGGGAGGAGGGCCTGGGCGGGGGCGTTACTGGTGGGACGGGCATCGTAGCTGAGGCCGGGATCGAGACGCCGTCCGCGCCCCGGCATCTGCCTTGAGATCCTCCAGGGAACCCGCCGAAACCTGGGGAAGGGCGCCCGCCCCCGCCCAGAGGGAGCAGGTCATCCTCTGAGGTGCGTGGCCCAGGCGGCGGCGGCACGCACGGTCCCGGAGTCCCTCTCGGTGACGCTGTCATCTGCGGCGGCGACAGCGGCGGCGTCGCGCCGATCTCCATCGGGACGATCTCGTAGTCCGGGGACGAACGATGTGGTTGTGCTCCCTGGCGGTGAACTGGGTCTGGAATCAAGAAACCGGAGACAGGATCGCGCGGCCTATGCAGACGCAATTGGTTTGCGTCGCGCCGCAGCTCCGACCCTGTGGAAGAACGTACAACATACATATTGCTACCGAGCACGCGATGAATGGTGCCCGGCAACCATGTCTTCTTGTTTCCAGCAAACACCCTGTACAGCACCGGCGTAGAAACCTGAAAACGCGTAGCGCCATACGAACCGACTCGGTGCGTGGGAGGCTGCAGCAGGTGAAGGAGAGTGCGGTGACGGCGGCCGTGTAGCAGCTCGGCAGGAGACGGGCCGTCACGTGGCATGCACCGATACGTAGACAGGAAAATTTGAAGAGCTTGCTGCCTGGAGTGCTGACCTTTCATCTTCTCCATGTGAGACTTGAATGTTCGAACGAAACGTTCTGCTTCACCATTGGACTGAGGGTGAAAAGGTGCAGAGGTAATATGCTGAATGCCATTCACACGACAAAACTGTTGAAATTCCGCACTAACAAACTGAGGTCCATTGTCACGGATGATAGTTTCAGGCAAGCCTTCAATGCAAAACAATGATGTTAAGGCACTGATTGTACTAGACGCCGTCGTTGAGTTCATGGCAATCATGAAAGGAAACTTGCTGAAAGCGTCTACAACAATTAACCAGCGCGTATTCCAGAATGGTCCGGCAAAGTCAATATGTAAACGTTGCCATGGTCCCTTGGGGCGTGGCCAGTCTGAGAAACGCTGTGGAGGAGCCGCCTGATGCTCCGCACAAACTGTACACTGTGATGTCATGCTCTCTATCTGAGTGTCCATACCAACCCAGGTACAATGACGTCTGGCCAATTGCTTTGTCCTAACAATGCCCCAATGTCCTTGATGCAGGAGGCGTAACACTTCTCGTTGCAGGGAACGAGGAACAACCACTCTTGCTTGGTCGTTGTCGGTATGCAACAACAGTACACCCTGACTTAAAGATAATGCATGACGTTGTGCAAAATAACGTCGAACCAGAGGCCGATCAATGTCTTTGGCTCTGGCAGGCCACCCTGAGCGAACAAAACGTGCTACCACACTTAGGTCTGCATCCGCAGCTGTTTCCTGTGCAACCCGACGAGAGTTCAAAGGAAAGACTGCGACAGCGGAAGCATCTCTGGAGTCTATCTGACAACATGCCATTTCTGAAGAATCAAATGATACATCCTGGCCAACCGGAAGTCAGGAAAGTGTGTCCGCGTTGGCATGTTTAGTGGTAGGTCGGTACAAAATCTCATACTGATAATTTGACAATATCAAGGACCATCTCTGAAGCTTTTGTGCCGTACGTGGCGGAATTGGCTTTGTGGGTGAGAACAACGACGTGAGAGGCTTGTGGTCTGTCAACAAATAGAATTTTCTGCCATAGAGATAATGATGAAACTTTGCGACGCCGTAAATGATTGCTAAGGCCTCCTTTTCTATCTGACTGTAATTCTGTTGCGTCGGCGTCAGTAGCTTGGATGCAAAGGCAATAGGACGATTGTGACATCCAATACGATGTGAGATTACAGCGCCCAGACCATACGACGAGGCGTCCACTGCTAACACTACAGGCTTCTGTGGGTCAAAGGGAATCAAACATGCATCACTGAGTAGTGCAGACTTTAATTTGTCAAAGGCAACCTGACAATCTTTGGACCATACAAAAGGAACATTCTTCCTACGTAAGTGATGCAGTGGAGCTGCAATCTGAGAGGCATTGGGAATAAACCTGAAATAATAGTTAAGCTTTCCCATTACTGCTTGCAATTCCTGCACATTCTTAGGAGGAGGCAAGTCTTTGATTGCTCGAAGATGTGACTGTAAGGGATGGATTCCTTGGGCATTAATCACATGGCCTAGGTACTCTATTTCAG
This sequence comes from Locusta migratoria, assembly GCA_026315105.1. NCBI lineage: Eukaryota > Metazoa > Arthropoda > Insecta > Orthoptera > Acrididae > Locusta > Locusta migratoria. The sequence continues at coordinate 300,248,640 of CM048746.1, forward strand.
TTTGAAAAAACGAACACTTTGCTTTATTACAACGTAGACCTGCTGCAGTCAACACTTTGAAAAGGCACTCCAGGTTTGCTAAATGTTCTTCAACTGTACGTCCGGATACCACAATGTCATCTAAATAGTTCGAGCAACAAGGTACGGAAACTGTCAGCTGTTCCAAAAAACGCTGAAAAATAGCAGGGGCGGAAGAACTGCCAAAGGGTAGGCGTTGAAATTGAAAAAGGCCCATGTGAGTATTAATGACGAAAAACTTTTTTGACTCGTCATCAAGTGGAATCTGTAAGTATGCCTCTGCTAAATCAATCTTAGAAAAGAAGCGAGACTGTCCTAATTTGTCCATCAGTTCCTCAGGTCTGGGCAGGGGATAAGTGTCGACAATTGTTTGACTGTTCACTGTTGATTTAAAGTCCGCACAGAGACGAAGTTTTCCTGACGGCTTGGGTATAATTACTATAGGCGAGGCCCACTGACTCGCAGAAACAGGAGAAATCACCCCACTATCTTGCCAACGTTTAAGTTCTTCGGCAACTGTATCACGCAAGGCGATAGGCGCTGGTCTAGCTTTACGAAATTTTGGAACTGCAGATTCTTTTAAAGTTACATGTGCCACGAAGTCTTTTGCACAACCTAGTTCCGGCGAAAACAAGTCACTATATTTGTCACACAATGCATTGATTTTATCCTGAGGCACTATTGACGAAATTGAAGCACATCTCTTTGAATTGATAAACCAAACAAGTCAAAAGCATCTAGTCCAAAAATGTTCTGTGTAGATTTGGCCTGAAGAACAACAAAAGCAACCGTCTTTGTTACACCTTGAAAAGAGGCGGGCAGGCTACACGTTCCTAGCACGGGAATATTTTGACCTGTATAAGCTGTTAACACTTGCTGTGACGGCGACAATTTTGGCGAACCCAGAAGTTCATAAGTGTCTTTATTCATTAAAGTAACAGCGGAACCAGTGTCAAGCTGAAATTGCACCGTCTTATTTTCTATGAAGAGAGTCACAAACAGTTTTTGCTTGCGGCGCTCGACAGGTGCGTGAATGTGGGCAACATCTGCTACGGTTTGTTTGCTGCGTCTGCGCGGGCCGCGTAGTGAAGTAAGCGGCGCAGACTCGGCATGCAGCGGATTAACAACACTGTCACTAGATGGCACTACCGCCGGATCGGCGTCCGCGCAATGCGAGGCTACTGCACTAAAATTACTTTCAGTATCTACAACAAGTCTACTGGCACTATCTACACAGTACTGGGCACTTTTACAATAAGAAGTTGCAGAAGGCACTAGGTTCACTACAGGATTGCACTGTACATTGTCACTTTGCTTGTCCCGAACCCTTTTCCGTTGCACATTTTTATGCGCTCGTCGGCGCTTGCTACGTGGTGCACTATATAGTTTTGCCATAGGCGCAGAACTACTTTCTTGCAATTGAGATCCAAGGAAAGCACTGTTCAATTCCACAGCCCGTATAACATTTACAGAATGAACTGTTCTCGCACTCTGCGAAGCACTGTTTCTAACGGTACCGTTCTTTGAGTTTTTAATTTGCATACACACAGACTGTACATGTCCTGATTTGCCACATTGATAACAGGTTGCGTTGCGACTAGGGCAATGAGCACGCTTGTGGCGAGACACACACTGGGGGCACGATTTACGTACATTTTTCTGAAATGAGCGTTGGCGCCCGTTATTCAAATCACTGTTTCTAACACGACGGGGCGACCTTTGTGTCGCACTTTTACACTGGCTACTGTTCACTGTCTGTTCAGCACGGCCTGTACTATTGTAAGAATCACTAGTGCTACACTGAGAACTACGGCTAGGAAAGCGTCCGTTACGGCGCACTGAATTTACACTATGGCTTTGCATTTCTACATCAGCTAAGTCAAAAGTATCATGCGCTTCTATAAGCTGCAGTACACTGTCTAATGAGGGGTCAGACTGTTTCAGAATTGCTGCTCTAATTCTGGGGTCCTGAATATTCTGCGTAATCGCATCTCTTAACATCACGTCACTATACGAAAGTCCACAAGAGCAAGTAAATTTACATTGGCGGGTTAAGCCCTTCAATTCCGTAATCCACTCTTGGTGTGACTGCTGCGGTAATTTTTTAAGTCTGAAAAATCGGTATCGTGCAGCGGCTACAAGAACTTTTCTCTCATAATGAGCATTCAGTGCATCTACAATTTGTTCAAAGTCTACATCACGAGGAGATGTGTGAGGGAATAGTTTCTGCAATAGTACGAAGGTCTGGGGGCCCACAATCGATAAGAAAAGGTTCTTCACTCTCTGACCTGTAATTTGATGAGCCGCGACGAGTTCTTGAAACTGTGCGAAGTAGTCGCTCCATTCTTCCTCACGTTCGTTGTACTGGCGGAACGTAGGGAGCGGTACGGCGGCTGGTGTGGGCTGCTGAAGCGGCGGCTGTTGTTGTTGGTGAGCTGCTTGCGCTGTGAGCTGGGCCACAGCCTGGAGAAGTTGTGTTATTTGCGCCGTCTGTAACTGAATAATTTCCATTAAGTTTGGGTTCGGGGTAGTGGCCATGCTGACCGATTAGGCGCCGCGCATACAAGTAACTTATAACAAAACACAAATGCAATATGAAAGAGGACACTCTGCAACAAAAAAGTCCACAAACACATAACTGAAAATGTTCCCCAAAAATCTTATAATAAGGGTGGGTGGGCGGGAGCAATTTCTGCGTGCTCCGACTGCTGCTGTCTGGCTGCTGGTCCAAGGTTCGTCTATCACTCCTCGTCGCCACTTTTGTGTCCCAACTTCATCGCCGCTTTTGTGTCCCAGCCTCGTCGTAGGTGTCGGTGGCCGAGTGGAACGAGACCGACACAGTAACAAAAATAGCACGCTGGTGCAGGTACGGAGGGGAGCAGCCAGAAACTATAAACACTAGAGTAAATTAGAAAGAGATATATATTGCACAGAATGTAACAATACTTAACTTTTACATAGTACTGCAGAATGTTGATACATAGTTGTTAGAGGCCTGCCTAGTGCCTGTACAATAGCAAAGTCTTCACTGGTGCCTATCTGATTACGAAGGTCCTAACTCGTTGCTATCTCAGTCCGAAGTGACCGGTGTCTTTCCGTGATGGCCACGAGCGGGGTTGCAGCAGAGGGCGCACGTGGCTGTCGTCGTGAGAACGCCGCGCCGTGCGTGCATGGCGGCGCGTGGCGAAAGTAGGTGGTGCGCACTTTGTACTTGTGCGACACCACAGGTTTAACCATAGTGTGTAGGCTACGGGTTGATGACAACACAGTTTGGTCTAATAGATTTACAAAACATCTGAACATACCTTATCTTAAAAATATGTGTTTTGCAAATGTCTCTCAAGTGCTGTTGCATTTAATCTGCCCACTTCCGTAATACTGAAGTATAAATACAAAATCCGCCAAATATGGCACATTTGCTTCCGATCGCCTGAATTTAAGGCTACGCAATGCAATGTTCATTGTTGCAGACCACGTGGTTGTCGTCAGCGAATCACAGCACAAAGACAGAGTATCGTGGTCAGCCAATAGTAACCTTACCGCCACGGCAACATGCAAATAAGAATTTTTGACGATGGAAATTAAGTATATGCTCATGTTTTTATACACGAAAGCATGCAATGTTTACAAGATGTGAAAATTAACATGTTAACATGAAGTTTCAATTATTTTATTTTCGAAATCACATGATTACACTTTCATACAGATGATAAAATAAATAAAACATTCTATACCTACTCTACGGTTGACAGGATCAAGTGATTCTAAATCTTCATTTGACGAGGTCAGTTACTACTACTGATCAGACAAGGGTACATACAAGAATCTGTCAACCATAGAGCAGGTGTAGCATGCTTTATTTACCCTATGGATCTGTAAGAAACAGTGATCAAGTAATTCTAAATCTTCATTTTACAAGGCCAATAACTGTTACTGACCAGACAAGGGTACATACAAGAATCTGTCAACCATAAAGCAGGTATAGTATGTTTACTTATTTTATCATCTGTATGAAAGTGTAATCAAGTAATTTCGAAAACAAAATAATTGAAACTTCATGTTAACATGTTAATTTTCACATCTTGTAAACATTGCATGCTTTCGTGTATAAAAACATTAGCACATACTTAATTTCCATCGTCAAAAATTCTTATTTGCATGTTGCCGTGGCGGTAAGGTTACTATTGGCTGACCACGATACTCTGTCTTTGTGCTGTGATTCGCTGACGACAACCACGTGGTCTGCAACAATGAACATTGCATTGCGTAGCCTTAAATTCAGGCGATCGGAAGCAAATGTGCCATATTTGGCGGATTTTGTATTTATACTTCAGTATTACGGAAGTGGGCAGATTAAATGCAACAGCACTTGAGAGACATTTGCAAAACACGTATTTTTAAGATAAGGTATGTTCAGATGTTTTGTAAATCTATTAGACCAAACCCCGTTGTCATCAGCCCGTAGCCTACACACTATAGTTAAACCAATCCCATAACCACTGGCGTCTGTGTGAAGTTCCGTTTCTGCATTCTCGTAATACAGGGCTAGCACTGGTGCACAAGTTAGAGCCTCCTTAAGTGCCCGGAAAGCTCTTAATTTTGCCTCGTCCCAGTAAAATTTGGCGTCTCCCTGCAGAAGTTCTTGTAATGGAAGTGCCTTGTTACAAAATCCTTTTATGAAACGTCGGTAGTATGAGCACAGCCCGAAAAAACCTCTCACATCACTAATGTGCTGAGGAGTTAGAAATTCTGTGACTGCCCTTACTTTATCTGGATCAGGACGGACCCATCTCCGTTGACTAGGTGCCCCAGGATTTTTATCTCTTTGGCGACGAAGAGGTACTTCTTTGGATTTAGGCAGAGTCCTGCAGCCTGAGCACACTTCAACACAGTTGACAGGTGACTCAGATGTTCTTCAAATGTTTTCGAGAAAACAACAATGTCATCTAAATAGCAAAGACATGTCATCCACTTAAGGTGTCGAAGCAAGTTGTCCATCATGCGTTCGAATGTAGCCGGAGCATTACATAATCCAAATGGCAGTACTTTGAATTCGTACAGGCCGTCATGTGTAATAAAAGCTGTCTTCTCCATGTCAGCTTCGTCAGCCTCGATTTGCCAGTAACCTGTCTGCATGTCTATAGTTCAGAAGTATGTAGCTCCTTTTAGGCAGTCTAAGGTGTCGCCAATGCGCGGCAGTGGGTAGACATCTTTCTTTGTGATTTTATTCAGCCACCAATAATCGACACAGAATCGCCATGTGCCATCCTTCTTCTTTACAAGGACCACTGGAAACGACCACGGATTCTCCGAAGGTTGAATATTGTCATCTTGCAACATCTTCTCCACTTCCTACCGAATTATCCATCTTTCAGCTGGCAACACTATACGAACGCTGGCTAATTGGTGGATGGTCCCCAGTATTGATACGGTGCCTTATTGTGGGCCGTTTCGTCTGACTTTTCTCTTGCTAAGGTGTGAATGCACCCGAAAATGGACGTAGTATAGATAACACCTGCTGGTGTCGTACCTTGGTCAGTCCCCCTTTTTTTTCCTAAAGCGTGTTGTCTGTACTAACAGCAGAGCATGGGTCTTCATTGATGATGAGCTCACCATCCTGGGTTGGTTCTGCTGTCCCGATACACATTCCTTTGGGGATAAGTTGTGACTGCTCGTGACAATTAGTGATCCAAATCTGTCCTTGACCTCCGGTAATGCTTATGATAGCCGCTGGTATGTAAATTTCTTTTGTGAGCCTGATAAACTTTTTACTATCAACAAGCACTTCACAGTTTAATTGGTCATCTGTATTTGTGATTGCAACTCTTCTCATCTTCAATGGTGGGATCGTCACATTGTCAACGGCAAATAACTTCCCAGAAAGTTCTGTATTACGTGTACCCATTGGAACAACCTCTTCAATTTGCAGCTCAGATCTTCCACAGTGAATGATAGCTTGGGATGACGTTCTGTTAACACAACAAATTCAAATGGATGGCTCCTGTTGTTGATGATTATTCTTGCGACACAAGTTCCTGCTGGCTGGGCGTACTTTCCATTCGCGATCTTCAGCACAGTTGCCCCAGTATCACACAACATTGCCTTCTTTAGTGTGCGGTGGTAATTATCCGACAATACAGAGGAAGTCGCTCCTGAATCAACAAGTGCCTGGACAAGTTGGTTGTCGATGAGATTTCCCGACATCTTAGTGACTGTTGTCCATGAAGGATTTTCATCTGTGGCGGCCTCACCTCCGTAGATGGTTGCCTCGCTTAGTTTTCCTGGGCGCGGCGGCTAGGGGAGCGGCTGGTGCCTCTGTATGGCGACGGTGAACGGCTGTGGCGCGTTGGGGAGCGACTTCGTCTAGGGTATGGCGATGGGCTTTTTCCCATGGGTCGACTGAACTCATCAGCAGGTGATTGCCTGGGATAGAACTGCTCTGATGGCTGACATCTTGCAGCAAAATAATCGAATACTCGCCTTCTCTCTCTGCAGTAGCATACAACATGTCCAGGGCTCCCACAGTGGAAACAAAGTGGTGTGTTGTCTTCTGCCCTCCAGACGTCTGTTCTTCTGCACGGTGTCATAGTTGCCGGGGGAATTGGTTGTGGCTGCGTTGGTCAGTTCATAGGCTGGCGTTTGGCGGCTGCAGCATAAGTCATAGCAGGGTGACGCAATTCTTCACATTGGGTGCGTCTGGCAGGGCAAACAGGAGCTAATGTCTGAAATACCTCTTCCTCAGCGGCATCGGTTCCCTCGTCACTTACAGGGCGTACATCCATGGCCATAATCTGATGCTCGCTCGGTCTAATAGTCCCGGCTGCCATAAATTGTTGTAATTCTTCTCTCACAATTTGTCGTATGAGAGAATCGAAGTCATGCTGGTCTTCCATTACGGCCATAGGGACTACATACGGGAGTCTGTCATACTTCTTTGTTACATCTCTTCAATACGCTGGCATCACTTAATGAACTCTTCCATCGTAACGACGTCTCTTATCAGAAGAGCTTGGTACATGTATTCTGCAATACCATTCATCAGGTGTGTGATTTTGTTAGCCTCAGTCATATTCGGATTCACTATGTTACACAGGGCCAAAACATTTTATATGTCGACTGTGTCGGCTCACCATGTCGTTGGGCCCAGTTCTTCAGTTCTTCTGCCGAGCAAATTTGTCGCTGGCGGTCTCCAAATGTCTTCTTAAGTTCCTCCTGGAACGTCTCCCAGTCATTCAACTTGTCTTCGTTGTTTTCAAACCATTGCTGGGCTGTTCCGTCAAGGTAGAAATAAACATTGGCCAAGCACAGCTTCGACTTCGAAGGCAACTAAACACAGCACTTATACTGAAAGCATGTTCATTAAGAACTTAACATACACGCAGCACTGACTGCCTCTCGGGCAGAGTGCTCTGCTATTTATACACAGACAGAATGTACCAGAAATTAGAAGAATAGTTTCATAAGACACAAGTGGAATTTAAAAGTGAACATAAGAAAAATGTAGAACAATCTGGAATTGTTAAATACAAAGAAATAAATTTTTGCCGGTGGGCGGGATTGAACTGGCGTCCTTCAGCACCGCAGTCTGTGACGCTATCCCCTGCGCCATGCCGGCTGTTGGTTTACATGGTGTTTCGCGGCAACATGCAGTATCGCTGACTTCCACACTCCTCAAACACCACCTTCGTGACCTAGGTTGTGAATTACCTTTCCCTTCTGTTCCATCCTTTTTTCTTCCCTTCTCTCCCACCTGAAGAAGGAACTGTGTTCGGAAAGCTTGTCCTGTTTCATCCCTTTTTTTCTTATTCTTCATTTGTGTCACTATTGGTGGTACAGCACAAAGCTTTTGAAAAAAAATTATCAACTCTGTGGAAAATTTCCATCATTAATGTAATATTTAATAATACTTTTTTCCAAATAGATAAATCAGGTTTCATTGTTTCAAATGACAGCCAACACAATTATTGAATTCATAGTTAGAAAGCTTTAATTTTTCAAAACTTTAAAAACAGCAGTCCAGCTGCCCCATCCAGGGTTACTTACACCAGTCATGAATGTGTTAGTGGTATTTCTTGATTGTTGGCATGCCTTGATGGACAATTTACTAATTTTACACTAGTATGACTCACTATAAAGTTTAAATTGTGTAGCAGTAATTTACAGTGGAGGACTTTATCTGCCCTTTCACCCAACAGTTAATGTCTTTTCAATCATTTTAAAACAAGTTGGGAAGCATAAATAACTGGATGTGGTACAGTGTTATTGATTACAAATCACTATATTACATTTATAGTGTTAAACCCTCTGTACATATTTATTTATGACAAAGAAAAATTTAAATTTTGTGTTATTATTCTCCTGTTTTTACTTTTATTTTGTGTTCCATTATACTTTGTAAGTGAAATTTAACCTCTTCCTGATCATAGTTCAGGCATTATAAATGTGTGTTATGGTGTGTACATTACAAAATCTTTTAGATGTTTATGGTGGGTACATAATATGTGGCAGACTCATGATTCCCATGTATCCTTAATTATCTCATAGCTTGCACATGCTTATTTTGTTACAGTATCACGAAGCAAAGAACCAAGCTGTACGTTACAGGATCTGTCAAATGATTGACAAGATTATGAATCGATTAGGCCAAGCTGAGCTGGATGTCAATATTTGTGAGAAAATAACGGAGTGCATGCTGCAGCGCCTTCTGGTGAGTTTCTGTAGTTTTTTTAGAGTTGTTGAAAGTTACTTAAATTGTCTACATGGTTATGTTCTAGCTGTATATTTAAGTTAAAACAATAGGTTCCTCAAGCGACCTTCCAAATAGTGAGGTGGCACAGTAGTAGTAACACACTGGGCTTACATATGGGAGAACGGTTGTTTGAATCCTCCTCCAGCCAATCAGTTTATGTTTTCTGTGAAATCCATAAATCACTCCATGCGAACAGCAGAATTGTGTGAAAGTGCACAGCCAATTTCCTTCCCCATCCTAATTCAGAATAATCCGAGCACATGCTGAACCTCTGATGACCATGCTGTTGACAGGAGGTTAAACCATAATCTTCTTTCCACCTACATAGGGTATTTGCAAATGGATTAAATATTAGGTCATCTTCGCCTGACCTCTCAAATCTGGATTACATGTGACACAGATTTCTCTTATGAATTAAAAGTTAACTGTACGAAGCTCCCACATAAAGAAAAATGAAAAAATAAACACTTGTCCTTAGAATGTTTAGTAGATGGCTGGGGATTCTTCTACCATGGACTCTACCACAGCCAAATTTAACAAGGAAGAATCCAGAAGTAATATTAAATTGTGATTTATGACTTGTTTGTACTGAATGTTCTATTAAAATTTAAAAGTTGTGGAATTCAGCATATTTTTGCTACATTTTAATTTTAGGGAGGAAATTAATCACAAACTTTCTACCATTTTGTGACTGCAGCAATCTGTGAACAAGCAGAAGTGTACAGTATAACTTATCCTTTATTAGTTGACTAGTGAAATCATGTTTTATAAAATTTTGCGTAACTACAGTAATTGCTGGTGATTATTCTAGTAGCTATTAATATGTAAGTTTGCCATTAAATGTTGCTACAGATTTTACTCTTAATTTCTTTGTTGTCCTTCCATAAGGAGCAGCCAAATCGCCAGTCCACAGGAAATGGAAATATTTTGGACATTATAGCTACAAACAGGCCAGACCTTGTCAATCATGTCATTGTAGAGACAGGGGTTAGTGATCATGATGTCGTCTTAGCGAAAATGGCCACCAAAGTTAATAAATAAGTCACAAAGCCTAGGAGAGTGTTTGTGATAGAGCAGATAAGCTACTGTTAGTGTCTCACTTAAGGAATGAATGGACATAATTTAGTTCTGGTACGGTGGATGTAGAGGAATTACGGGCAAAATTTAAATGCCTTGTAAATAAAATGCTGAAGAAATATGTGCCGACAAAGTAGATTAAAAATGGGAAAGGCCCTCCACGGTATAATAGTAATATTCAAAAAATGCTGAGAAAGCAAAGGCAGTTGCACACTTGGTTCAAAAATGGTCAAGCAAGTCAAATCAGACAAAAGTTAGTAGAGATTCATGCGTCTAGAAAAAGAGCAATGCGCGAAGCATACAATACCTATCAACTTCAGACCTTAGCAAAAGATCTTCCTGAGAACCCAAAAAAATTATGGTCCTATATAAAATCGGTAAGGGGAGCAAAGGTCTCTATCCAGTCACTTGTTGATCATCCTGGGGTAGTGACAGAAGACAGCAAAATGAAGGCTGTAGTTTTAAATTTAACATTTAAGAAATCATTCACGCAGGAGGACCATGCAAACACACCTTCATTTGAAGGTTGCACTAACTCTAAAATGGAGGACATAGTAATAGGCATAGCTGGTGTAGAGAAGCAGCTGAGAGAGTTGAAAATAAACAAGTAACCAGGTCCATATGGGGGTACCAATCTGGTTTTACAAAGAGCACTCGGCAGCATTGGCCCCTTACTTAACTTGCCTTTATTGCGAATCTTTGATCTATTGCAAGGTACCAAGAGACTGGAAAAAGGCACAGGTAACTCCCATTTATAAGTAAGGCAATAGAACGGTGTTGTCATTAAATGACTGTTGTAGGTTGCAGGATGACTTGGACCAAATGTCTAGGTGGTTTGAGGAATGGCAACTAGTGCTAAATGTAGAAACATGTAAGGCGATGCAGATGAGTAGGAGAAGCAATCCTGTGAGGTTTAAGGGTGGGGTTATATTACATGAAAAACAATACAATAAAGCCAAAATAACAAGCACCATAAAATTCGATTAATCTAATGAAAATTCTCCAATGCTACGCGAAAAAATATTCAAACAAGATAGAGATGTTGGTCAGTATCCACCTTACCTCAGTAAAGCCAACAGTACATGAAAAAGACAAAAGAAATGTTGGAACACAAGCTTTTGGAAATTTATTCCTTTGTCAGGTAGGAGGGAAGAAAGAGTTCCTATAAGGAAAGGATAAGTAATAACTTAGGCCATGAGGCCTGAAGGGTGATTGGCTATACCCCAAATCACGTAAGAAACACTGTCTGATGGCTCTGGCAGGCAACCTTTAAAATGGCCAGTCACTATGAGGTACCCTTATTTCTGAGGCCGATTATTAGATGACACTTTGTTCAGTAAAACTTGTAGCAACCCCGTCTGGTCACAACAGTGTCGGCCTCAGAGACTGAGGTGCAGCTTCTCTCACCCTCCGGTGTTACAGATTAATAAAGTCTTTGTTTTCATCTCTGTATATGTAAATGGACATCTTTGACTAATGTAAATAAATTTGTTGAAAGTACATATGTGTATGTCCTGTCTATTGAGAGTGTGAAACGCAAAATGGTGCTGAAACCCGAGACTGTGTGAAGTGGCGGAAGCTGTGAGGTGGTGAAAAGAAGCCACATGAAAGAAGACGTCTGCTTAATGCACGTCCTTGAATCGGGGTGAGAGCGAAGACAGCTTACGGCAGTGCAATGTGCAGTCACATAGCCTATCTCCAGCAGCTTTGGTAGCAATGCCTCACTCGCAGGCACACAGAGAATGTTGTTGATATTGTGCGTTTCACACACACATGTATAGTAGACAGCATTAATATCAGTTATTGTAAATACTGAGACACTGCGCTTGCATTGTTTGTTGTTGCTTGAGCGCTGTAATCCTTGTTTGCTGTCCACATAGCACTTATCTCTGACTTGTTTATTGTGAGTAAAATGTCAGAAACAGATTCAGAAATACACTTATGTAAATTAAAAAGGAAACAAAGTACTGAACAAAAGTTAGTAACAGGCTTCAGTAGAGCCAATAGATGAAGGAAATACAGGCAAAGATACCAGAGTACTTTGACATGACTGTAACAGACATTATATCATTTACCAGTGCTAGATGATGCTATTCATGATTTACTTTCCGACACAGACTATGATGCCAATGTCAGTAAATGTGAAGATTATGTTGACAGCACTAGGAAAGCTATTTTGTTGGCAACAAGGAAGGTGAAAGATTGTTTTAGCGCAGATGATTCAAACTCGACACCTACGACATCGTCAGCCGCGATAGCAGTTCGTGTACCTGTAACAAATACTGTCAAACTTCCCACATTCAGATTAGATACATTTTCAGGAGAAGTAGAAAAGTGGTCTTGATTTTGGGAGCAGTTTCAGTCGTCTGTACATAGCAATCCTTCAATTTCTACTATATACAAACATGTCTTCCTCCGAGGATACTTGGAAGATGAACCAAGGAATTTGGTGCAAGGCATTCCAATTACTCCAGATTCTTATGAAGAAACGAAACAAATCTTGGTTTCTTGTTATGGAGACAAAAACAGTATAATAGAGGCTCATCTCAACTACCTTGAAACTACGAAACTGATAACACATGCATCTATAGATATTTTGAACACTACATTTATTATATTATATTATATTATTTATTATATACAAGCCTTACGAGCCTTAGGGGAAAATGATGCACCACTATGGGTGCACGTTGGCACCTAAAATGTTGCGTGCATTTCCAGAAGACATAGTTCAATGCTGAATTATTTATGCTAGAAGGACAGATATCACTGAAAGTCACATTACGAGATTAATGGAGTTTTTGAACGAGGAAATGGTAGGTGCTATGATTACGCATAAGATTAGAGGTTGTAGCATTGCAGGTACATTGCCGTCTACATGTGCGACCCTACAAGTGAGCACTAAGGGGGAGAAACGAGGTGGAAAGACGAAAAGGGAACAATCGAAACATTGCATATTTTGTGACACACATTGTCATTGGACACAAGATTATATGAAGACCTCGAACATCAAGGATAGGATCGACAAGTTGAAAGTCACTCGTCAATGTTTTTTGTGTTTAAAATAGGGAAAGGGGCACAGTATCAAAGAATGCAGCAACATAAATAAATTAGCGTATTCTAAATGTAAGATATCGCATTATGTAGATTTCTGCAATGATGAACAGTGTGTTTCTGTATGGAAGATTGATATTCAGTCTCCATTCTCCACTTATCTTCAGACTGAATCTGTTTGGATCACAGGTGAAGAAGCGTACATATTGTTTACTCGACGTTGGAAGCCAATGTAGTTTCATTAGCACGGATTTGGTCAACAGTTTGCAGTTAAGAGTCGATCAGCCATAAACCATTTGTTGTTACAGGATTCGAGTCATCACATTTTATGTCAACAAATCGCAGATTTGTTCACTTTCAGTTAACAGGAGTTTGGACAAATAATACCATGACTTCTTCAGCTGTTGGAAGTTCCAACACGTATTCATCACTTCCAACGGTTGCACAAGATAATGCCGTCCAGAAACTGCAACTTGCTGATCCAAAGGACGACAAACAGTGTCCTATTGAAATTCTGATAGATGCAGATCAACATTGGAAAATAGTTAAGAATGACACAAATAGGTCTTGAAGATTCTACAGTTCTCCTTCCTTTGAGATCTGGGTGCATTATGAGTGGTCGTAGGTCTGGTATTATTGTCAGGCATGTCATTGCTCATCACATCTACCTCAATGAAGAGACTGCGTCATTAGAAAACGGCATGCGTCGTTTCTGGGACTTGGAATTGATTGGAATAAAAGATCAACAAGGACGATCACCCTGACAGCAATATAGGTTTAAACGTTTACCATTTGGCTGAATGTGCAGCCCATTTCTTCTTTCTGCAACATTGCATGAATTGGCTATAAGATTTAAAGGACACATACCCTATTGCAGCAGAACTTCTAGATAAAAGTACTATCATGGATGACTTTGCAGTGAGGTGCGAGGAGGACAACAGTCACATACAAATACTTTCAGCTGACAGGTCTGTTGTAAAAAATAAAACTTCCTTTGACGAAATGGGCTACGAATTCTGATATTTTGAAAACAGAGGGACGGTCAGTTAAAGAACATACAAGAGTTTTAGTCATTGACTGGGACACAGAAATAGATTCAATCTTATTTGATCACCATCTCATTACAAATAACCTACAAGATGATTCTGCGACTAAACGCCAGTAACTGCATACTACTGCGAAATTTTACGATCCTCTTGGAATCTTTGCACTGATATCAATAACAGGAACGATCCTTTCTCATGATACATGGTGTAGAGGCATACAATGGGATGAAATTTTGCCTCCAGCCTTGGCATCTAGATGGAAAAACTGGATTTCACAACTCAGTTCTTCAATGTACCATGATGGATAGGACTTAAGTCACATTCCAACAGCTTCGCAAGTTCATGTATTTTGTGATGCCTCAGAAAGGGCATATGGAGCAGTGCTGTACATTAGAACTACCGAAAGTAAAAATACTTCTGTCCATTTGATTGTTGGTAAGAATAGTTTCTCCTATCAAAAGGGTAATACTTCCATGGCTTGAGATATTAGGTGCCTTACTGGGTTTGCGACTTCTAAGATATTTCTGCCAGTCTCCGGGATTTGACATTATTAAGTAATGCAATAGTGTGGAGATATTCAATGGTAGTATTTGGCTGGATAAAAGGTGATCCAAATTGCTGGAATATGTTTGTCTGTACCAGAGTAACGGAAATCCACGAGACTTTATGCCATCCCAGTGTCGGCACTATCCCACCACAGCTAATCCAGCAGATCTGTAATCTTGTGAAACCTCAGTACAAAAATTACAGTCTTCCACACTATGGTGGAACAGACCTTCATGGTTAATTCAACCACCTCATACTTGGCTTAAACAAGAAATACATTGCAGTTCTCTTCCAGAAACACAACGGGTAAACAAACAACCACTCGCTTACAAACAAGACCGATTTTCCAACCAAATCAAAAATTCATCGTTACAACCTTTTCCTTCAAGATAGATTGCTACGATTTGGAGAATGACTTCACTTTGCGGACTTGAATGTACAAGATAAGCATCCGCTTATCTTGGAAGGTCCCTATCCATTTACAAGGTCGCTCATTCGTTGGATGCACATACGTTTACACCACTTAGGAACTGCCTTAGTACTAGCTGAATTACGAAATGAATTTTGGATTTGAAGGGAAGACAAGTAGTAAAAAAGGTGATACATATGTGTTTCCCATGCAAAATATCTAGAAGTCTTTGTAGAAGCCAGATAGAACCACGCTCCCACTTGACCACATTCAGTTCACCAAACCATTTATGGTAACAGGCGTGGACTTCACAGGGCCGCTTTTTGTCAAATTAGGTACACTGTTGCAGATATGTTACATCTTATTCTTCACATGCGCAACAACAAGAGCTCTTCACCTCAGACTATTATCAGATATGAATGCAGATAAATGTTTGATGGCCTTTAGATGATTTGCTGCACGAAGAGGATTGCCGAATACTAAAACATTTCAAGCAATGAACACAGAACTGAAGAACCTTATGCACTGATTTGAGGATACGAAAATCAGTCAGCACTTCGCCCACCAAGGTGTTTCTTAAAAGTTCATTGCACCACGGGCGGTTGGTGGGGAGATGGTGGGAACGAATGGTAGGAACAATGAAATGTTGTCTCAGAAAGGTACTGGAAAGATCACTAGTAGATGAAGAGACTCTCGGAACTTTACTGGTAGAAATAGAAGCCACCATCAATTCGATGCCACTCTTACTGGGAGACTCAGATGTACTGACAACAAGCCATTTTTAATAGGACAATGATTAACTACAATACTGTCTGATCCTGAACCAAGTATAGAGAAAAACCTGATAAAATTGGCAAAACAAAGGAAAAAAACTGCAAAATAGTTTCCTGAAAAGATGGAAGAAGGAGTATCTCCTGGAATTAAGAAACTTTTATGAAGTCCAGCGGCCTAAATGAAAACCTGATAAATACCGTGTGGGAGATATTGTACTTTTACAGGAAGATAGACAGCTGAGGCATATGTGGAAGAAAGCTCGCATTATGGAAAGAAGACCAGGGAGAGATGGAATAGTGCGGACTTTAATTCTTCAGACACCAAGACGGGAGAAGTATTAGTCGACCTTTGCAACTGGTCATCCCACTTGAGATTGACCATAGTGGGATTTACCGGAGTGGGGAGGATGTTACGGACTAATAAAATTTTTGTTTTTCATCTCTGTATATGTAAATATGTATCTTATGACTAACGTAAATAAAGTTGTAGAAAGTACACATGTGTATGTCCTGTCTATTGAGAGTATGAAATGGAAAATCCGGTGTTCTCGCCAGTTCTTGGCTCAGTGGCAGTTGGTGGCGCTGGTTGGCATTGTGGGCAAAGCACACTTGGCTCAGCCGTGTATAATTCTGGCTTTCACACAGGCGTCATTCCTTTCACATTTCTTCCCTTTCCTTAGTGTGCTTGAAGAGTTTTATTTACTTTTTTATTTTATTTTAATTATTATTATTATTGTTGTTATTATCATTATTTTAAACCAGGAATTTGTTTTGAGGTATGTAGTTTATGCGGTACACACAGTGTTGAGGATCAGTGTGTCAGATAGGTCAAGTAGGGGAATGATGTACACATGATGTCAGTTTCACTTGCTGTTTTCTAGACTCAATGAATAAAATCATAAAAGCACTGCACCACCAATTATGGAATATTATACTTCCGCTTGCAAAATGGTTAAGATTTTGCACGGCAGTTTTTAGAGACTAAGAGCAGTAGGCAGGAATACATGTTTCATTACATATAAAATGTATCAGGTTGCCATATGAAAAGCATAGCACAGCTTTGTAAGATAATCGTGTAAGAATCTGAAACTGGTTAAAGATAGAATTAAATCTCCCCCCCCCCCCACCCCTCCCAAATACAAAAGAGTGGGCAGTTATTTATATTTCATAATAATTATTGTTAGAAGAAATATAACGGAGTACATAATAAATTTCAATTCTACGTCCAACAGGCTCTCAACAATGACAATAAAATGTAAAAACAAAATGTATATGCTAGTGAATGCTCATGCTCCAACAAATATTGACAATAAGATCAAAGTACAGACCTTCTGGGAAGAACTAGAAGACACGATTCAGAAGATTCCAAAGTAAAATGTCTTCATCCTGTTCGGGAATTTTAAGGTACAGCTCGGCAAGGAGAGGAAATAAGAGAACATCATTGGTACCAAAACATAAGTCTCAACCTCCACTAAATTCAAATTCCCGCCCACCATCTCTAATATCTTTGCCTCGGTTCTGTGGACAGAGACTCTGCCTCAAGTGGTATCTCTGTCCAACTTCTTTGGTTTCTACAAATGTCTGCCTAGGTGTGTTTGCGTATGGGTGTGTGTGCGGTGTGTGTGTGTGTGTGTGTGTGTGTGTGTGTGTGTGTGTGTGTGTGTATATTTGTTTACCTTCCTTTTTGTCCCCTAAGGTAAGTCCTTCCACTCCTGGGATTGGATTGACTCCTTTTCTACTTCCTTAAAACCTGTATCCTTCCCTTTCTCCTCTCCTTCCTTCCTCTTTTTCCTGAAGAAGCTGCCAGCAGTGGCGAAAGCTTGAATGTTTGTGTGTTTTTATGTGTGTTTTATGCTTTTATCGACGAGCCTGTACTTTGGGTAAGTCAAACACTCTTTATTTTATACATATTTTTCCCACCAGGAAAGATTCCTAGCAGGAAAAATTATATATATAAAAAAATAGACGATTACTCACCAGGCGAAAGAGCACAGGTGTGACAGCAGCACAAATAAATGCACACACACACACACACACACACACACACACACACACACACACACACGAACGCAAGCTTTCGCAGCCTAGCTGCTTCGTCAGGCAGAAGGGAAGGAGAGGGAAAAGGAAATGATGAGGGTTTTAAGGGAGTGGGTAAGGAGTCATTCCAATCCCAGGACAGGAAAGACTTACCTTGGGGGGAAAAAAGGAGGGTAAACAAATACACCCACAATCACACATATACACAAACGCAAGCACACCTAGGCAGACATACTGTAGAAAGCAAATAAGTTGGACAGAGATACCACTTGAGGCAGAGGCTCTGTCCAGAGAATTGAGGCAAAGATTCCTGCTAGGAATTTCTCGTTTATAATATATATATTTGTGTGTGTGTGTGTGTGTGTGTGTGTGTGTGTGTGTGTGTGTGTGGTGGTGCAAGATTGAAGAGGGACTACATGATCAAATCGTACAATAATACCCCTCCCCCCCCCCCCCCCCAAAAAAAAAAAAAAAAAACCAAGAAACATCGCAGTATATGGCACCATGTTTCAATTTCAAAATGTTTCCTTGATGTAACACCTTTCACATTACATGTGTTTTTTAGATTCACAAATGATGTTTAAAAATGTTTGTATTTCATTTTATTCTAATTAAGTTATGTATTGAGAGAGAGAGAGAGAGAGAGAGAGAGAGAGAGAGAGAGAGAAGGGGGGGGGGGGGAGAAACCCTCTAACCACAACAATTGGTATAGAAAAGATGCACAATCCAAACATGTGGAAAGAACCATGTGTGTGTCACAGTGTGCAAAATTTCACTAAGATCATTTGAGCTGCTTCAGGTTTTATTGCAAACAAACATTGTGACACAAACTTTGTAATTTATATTAGTGGAAAACCTATAATTGTTTGGGTTTTTATTTGTTGCAATATTCTGTTAGTCCATTACCTTTTATCTCTTCTTTCTGCTGATCTCTTCCTCCCTCCTGTGTAACCTCTCTTCCTATCTTATGTCCTCCTTCCCCCCTCATAATATTCATCACCTTCTCTCCCTCTATCTTTAACTCCCCCCCCCCCCCCCAATCCATTATCCTCTTTTTCTATCTGTTTCATATTGTGATACAATTTTGCACATGTGACCTTCAAATCAAGAGAGACAATGTCTACTTAAGATTCACAGGAAATATACATTTAGTATTTTCTGCTGCAACATGTAGCATTTGAACCTTATTACCCTGCAGGTTCCAGGTCAACACTGATATCGCGATTCAACACCACCTACTGCTAAATGTGCCTGCAGCTCACATTGTACCTATAAACTGAAGCTAATGGATCAGTGTGATAATAAAACATGCAGATTGTCTTGTAGACATAAGCATGAACCATACCATCAGATTAGTGAGCTTGAAAGTGGGTGGATTATTGACATCAGAGAATGTGAATCACGCATGTGGGAAATTGCTGCTCATGTGGGCAAAGCGTTTCTGCAGTGCAATTTATATGTTCAGATTTGTGCATGGAAGGCTGTAGAAGGTGAAATGGATCGGGTCGCTCCATCCAGACCACCCTATGAGAAGATATATCTCATCAGAATGGCATTGCTGGACTTGGGACCTTCTCAGCTCTGGTGCAACAGTGTAATGTACTACACACTATCAAGATGATAGTCTGTTGCCGTTTATGATGGCATGAATTGTGTGTGTGTTGTTCACTTCTCCACCTACCTTTCAATAATGAGCAGAAACATACTAGATGGTATTGGTGTATGGGACAACATAACTGGGGACAGGAATGTAACATCAGATAGTGTTTTCGGACAATGAAGGTTCTATAAATATCGTTGTAAATAGAAATATACAGTCCTTGAGACGGTTTTTCATCTCGAATATGTCATAGACATTTAAAAATAAATCTGAAGCATTGAATTAAAATTTGTGATGCGATGGGAATCGAACCTGGGCTTCCATGCTTACTAGGCAGACGCATAGGCTATTCAGAGGCACCTTAGCTGTTAGTGATGTGGTGGTCTATCGGTAAGACGTCTGCCTAGTAAGCACGGAGGTTCGGGTTCGATTCCCGGTCGCATCACAAATTTTAATTCAATGCTTCAGATTTATCTTTAAACGTCAATGAAGGTTCTGTTTGAAAATAACAGTGGCAGTCAAAATAATAAAGCCACCTGGAAGAGGTTTGGAATAAAGTGCACATTTATTACTTGACATGTTTGTACTATAATGGAAATAAAATGTTACGTTGTACAGGAACCATTACAACAGTCACATTGTGCCACAGTCAGTTATATAGATTAACACAACACAAAATAATCAATAATATTCAAAAGAATACCAGACCACAGGGTCAAAAAAATAGTCAACCGACACAAATATTTTGTACTTGATCTCAGTCTTCTGAAATTTACAGGAACAGTCTTTTTTGCGTAGGAGTGCATTAGTACTTAGTGGGGTAACCCTTATTTTTGAGAATTGCTCTGCACCTTTTACCCACACCTGAATTCGTCACTACTTATCCCATACCATGCTCTCTGGATTTCTTCCCAAAATTTATCTGCAGATGTAGCTTTTGAGCAGTCAATTCTCTTGTCTACGATCTCCCATAAGTTCTCAATGGGTGATGCATCAGGGCATTGAGGTGGCCTCTCTAATATTTCGATATTATGATCTTGAAAAAACTGCCTTGTGATCCTTGCAGTGTGCTTTGGATCGTTATCTCGCTGAAATTTCCATTTCAGTGGCATTTCCTTTTCAGTGTAAGGCAGCATCACATTTGCCAAGGTGTCTGTATGTTTCTGTGTTCATTATCCTGTTGATACGGTGTATTGGTCCAATGCTGTACCATGAGAAACATCCCCATACCGTAACACTTCCACCAGTGTATTTCACAATTTTTAAAGTATACTTGGGATTAATTTCAGGTTTGGTGGGCAGTGCTCAGACTTTTCCGTCTGAGGAGAACCTATTATACTTGGATTCATTGGACCAAAGGATGTTCCTCCACCAAATATTAGGTTTTTATTCATTTCTCCAGGCAAACATAAGCTTTTGAAACAGGTGGCTTTTGTCTTGAAGTGTGCCCATTCAATTTTGCAGATCTCAGTCATCTTCGAATTGTTGAGGTTGATGGTTGAACATCATGTTTGTCGCTAAACAAAATGGCTTTCAGTTGTGGTTTTGACAAAAATAGGGCTTTCTTTACTTCCCTAGTGATGAGTTTGTTTACACGAGGTCATTCCTGTTCTCCATCTGTGGCTTTGTTCGTTTTGACCGTCTAATGGAGTTGTCTAACAGAGTTATGTACTTGTTATCATGAAACATGTAAATATTTGGCTATTTGATTCATGGACATCCCATTTTTGAACATCCTGAACATTACTGTATACTCATCATAAATTGCAAGCTTTGCTCTGCCCATCTAGAAGAATGTGAACAAAACCAAATGTCAATTTACATACAGAACAACTGCAAAAAATCAATTTGAATGAGACATCTGTAAATTGGCTCATTATTTTGACCCATAAGATTCTAACCTTCATGCCTCTTGTAGCATGTCTAGCTCAAAAAGCTTCCTTTTGCATGACTACAGATAACAGTGATGTCTTCCCTAATGTTGTCTAAAAGGGACTGACAACACAGGGCTCTTGGAGATTACGTGAACTATTCTTTCTCCAATGTTACTAAATTTGTACACTGAGCAATCTATAAAGGAAAGCAAGCATAAATTTGGAATATAGTCTAAGAAAATAGGGCGATGCTAAAAATATTAGATTGGGCAACGAAACAATAAAGGTGGCAAGTGAGTTTTGTTACTTGAACAGTAAAATAACTTTAGATGGTCATAGTACAGAGGATATAAAATTCAGAATGGCGATGGGTAGAAAAGTGTTTTTGAAAAAGAGAAATTGCCTAACATTTAATGTTAAGTGTAAGGAAGTCCTTTTTGAAGGCATTTGTGTGGAGTGTTGCCTTGTACGGGAGTGAAACTTGGACAATAAACAGTTTAGACCGGAAGAGGATAGAGGCTTTTGAAACGTGGTGCTACAGAGGAATGTTGAAGATTAGGCAGGTATATGAACTAATGAAGAGGTACCGAGTAGAATTGGGGAGAAAAGGAATTTCTGACACACCTTGACTAAAAGAAGGGATTGGTAGGACACATTCTTAGACATCAAGGAATTGTGAATTTAGCATTGGAGGGAAGTGTGTGGGGTAAAAACCGCATAGGAAGACCAAGAGATGAATACAGTAAGCAGATTCAAACAGATGTAGGTTGTCATTCTTATGAGGAGACGAAGAGGCTTGCTCACGATAGAGTAGCATGGAGAGCTAAATCAAACCAGTCTCTGGACAACCACAACAACAATGCACGACCACATGTTGCTTTACAAACAACCTTTGTAGTGTCACAGGATGACAGGCTTTTTCATTTTAATGAAATATATTGCAATTTGCAATCAGTTATGGCTTCACTGTACTAGGTTTAGATGGAACACCAAAGTGCAGCGAATGAAAATTTGTGCCTGGCTGGGATTTGAACCCAGGATCTCCTGCTTACTAGGCAGATGCGTTGACCACCCCGCCACCTAGGACACAGTGACCAGCCCAACTGCAGAGGACTCTTCCCTGCTCGTCTCCCGCCATACACAAATCTCCATTCACCACTCTGTCTCTTTCCTGTACCACAGCCTATTTGGCACAAATTTTCATTCACCGCAGTTTGGTGTTCCATCTAAGCCTAGTACAGTGAGGCCGTAACTGATCACAAATTGCGATTTATTTCATCGTCAAAAATATATAATTGCCTTTTTCATTAGCCCACATTTCATCAAACATCTCGCATATCGAATATGTGTGTGATGTGATATGATGGGTGCAGCCCTGTGACTAAAGTGCCAACCACCACAGATGAACATTAAAACCAGGTGAAGACAGCATGATTGGCTGAACCACAGGACAGCATCTGTGCCTTGAGTGTTTATGATGCCATCACACAGGGAACAAGTTATCACTGACCCTGTGCCTATTAGGCCACAGGACACATGCTAAACTGAGGAGACTGAAAATTAATCATATCCAACAATAGAAATACCTTGTAAAATTCAACAACATTTTGGAAAAGATATGTTGCTACTCACCACAGAGAAGCCCAATGACCTGCAGAAAGGCACACACAACAGAATAAACAAAAAATAAAGCTTTCAGTTGCTAAGCCTTTGTCTGACATAGAAAACGCGTTCACGGCTGCAACAGCCAGAGACTGTGTGTGTGTGTGTGTGTGTGTGTGTGTGTGTGTGTGTGTGTGTGTGTGTGGGGGGGGGGGGGGGGGGGATCCACTCTTTCGATACACATTTATTTTGCTTTGAAATGTGTAAGATGCTGCATATATCCCACTGCCACACGGATCATACCTCAGTGGAAGACCCTGCTGCATGACCAGTCCAATCCACCCACCCAGCACATCACATGCTTATCCTTCCCAATCACAGGCTGGGCCACCTGTGAAAGCAGCCATGTAATCTATCAACTGTGCTGCATTTACTGCACAGCTTTCTATATTGGCATGGCCACTAACCAACTGTCCATTAGGATGAAAGGCCAAAAATAGGGTAGTCCAACCCTGTTACAGAGCATGCAGCAGACAGAGCATATGCTTGATTTCAATGGCTGCTTCACAACCTGGGCCATCTGGATCCTCCCACCCACCACCAGCTCTTTTGAACTGCACAGATGGGATTTATCTTTACATTAGTCTTCCATCCCAAATTTATCTAGGCCTTATCCTACAATAACTCCCTTTTTTCCACACTAACATTGCCTATCTTACACCTATCCTATTTGTGTGTGTGTGTGTGTGTGTGTGTGTGTGTGTGTGTGTTATGTGCGTGTGTGTTTTATGTGCCTGTCACAGATTGTTGTTATGTCTTTGCATTGAGTTGAATACCGTCCTTGTTGTATGGTTTAATTCCAACCTGGAGTTTCCATTATTAGAATAAGCAATCATTTTGATAAAGATGTAAAAATAATGTTTTGTAGTGTATGCCGAGATTTGGATCCACAGCATTTGTACAGCAGGAGCTCACCATAACGACTACGCGTCAACACCAGTTTGAGTGTTATAATATTAAAGATTCTAGCAGAAAGTGCTAAACCCTGTATTTCTTATTTTTTCATGAGTAACTTGCAAACATTACTGCTGGGTATGAGTGCCAGGACACTACCCTATATCATCATGTAAATGCTTTCAAAAAGTGGAGCCCACCCTTGGAGACTTCTGCTTCTGAGTCCCAAAATGGTAGTTAACAAATTGTGATAGCATTTATAATTTGGACGAAACATGGAATCCAGCCTTTTTTCGCTGTGGAACATGTATTGAGTAAAAACCTTACCATATGATTGTTTATCTGTCAAAGGTATATAACTACTTGGTCAGTAGATATACAGCTGAAATGTTAGCAGAACAGATGGAGTTTGCATGGCCGGGTGCCTGAAATTTAATGGTCTGTGTATTACTATTCTGGTTGAGCAACAAAATGATGCAAGTGTTATGTAATATTTTAAGTGCGCACAAAACACTGTCGTGGTGTCAAATTTTTTGACCTGGAAAGTTTTGTATCAGAATTTGGCATTTCCATCGCTGTGTATTATCTAAATGTTATCTTTGGCACTAGACTCATTAGTCCTCTTTTTGAATGTATTTGGATATATCTGCTGTAGCAAACACAAGTTTCTGCTTCAAATAATACTTTAGCTGCGGACGCTGCACTATAGTGCTGTCAGGAACTATTTTGCTTGTGTGGCATCATACATGATGGTCATTGTTATGGTTAAGTGCTTTAATTTTTGTGGCAACCTCTTGCCAACAAGAAGAGTATCTTTGTTTGAAAAATGTTACACATGTATTACCCTCTATCAAGACCAAAGAAATGAAAATATAAGTTTGGTGCATTATCATAATAAAATTGAAAATTTCTCATAATTTCTAGCTTCTTTCTTGAGTTTTGTACCGTGTTAAGTCTGTTACATAAAGTATCTTTAATATATAATTAATAATAATATGTAGATAGGGAACAACTCAGCATAAAGATGAACATTGAGCTGCCAAAGTACACACACACACACACACACACACACACACACACACACACACACACACACACACACACTTCTAAAGTTTCAGCCGCGGCCTTCCTCAGAAAGAGAACACTCATCCACACAATCAATCAGGCACACTCATCCACTCACGTCAGCCATCTCTGGCTGCCCAACACAGTCTGACTACATGGCAAGTGGAATGGATGGGAGAGGGAGAAGGAAGGAGCGGAGGAGGGGGGGGGAAGTGGAGAAGGAAGATAAGGGTTAGGATACAACAAGCAGAGGCGATGTCAGGTGGAAAATGAGATGTAGTATGAAAAATAGGGTATATGGAAAAAAATTAAAAAAAAAAAAAACAGGAAGCACACATTAGGGAAAGGGGCATGAATTGGAAGGTAATGTAGAATGTGAGGGGGAGGGGGGACTGTGGGGCATAGAATGTAGGATGTTAGGTTATCTGTGGTTGAGGCCAGGATGGTTGCAGGACCCTAAGGTTGTGTTGTAGGGATAACTCCCATCTCCGCAGTTCAGAAAAGCTGGTGGAGGAGGGGAGGACCCAGATGGCTCGAGTGGTGAAGCAGCTGTTAAAAGTCCAAGGTGTTGTGCTCTGCTGCATGCTGCGCCACAGAATAGTCCATATTGCTCTTGGCCACTGTTTGACGGTGGCCATTCATCCTGATGGAGAGACGGTTAGTTGCCATTCCAATGTAGAATGCAGAGCAGTGATTGCAGCAGAGTTGGTATATTGCATGGTTGCTTTCACAGGTGGCCTGACCTCTGATGGGGTAGGAGAAGCCTGTGATGGGATAGGAATAGGAAGTGCTGGGGGAGTGGATTGGACAGGTGTTGCATTGGGGTCTTCCACTGGGATATGGTCCCTGTGGTAAGGGGTTGGGATTAGGAGTGGCATAGGGAGGGACTAGGATGTTGTGGAGGTTGGGTGGGCGATGGAACACCACTTTAGGGGGGCTTGGGAGGATCTTAGGTAGGATGTCTTTGATTTTAGGGCATGTTGACAGATAATCAAAGCCCTGACATAGTATATGGCTCAGTTGTTTCAGTCCAGGATGATATTGGGTGACAAAGGGGGCACTCCTTTGTGGCTGGTTAGTAGGGTTGGAGGGAGGGCTGTTGGTGTGTGAAGATATGGCATGGGAAATCTTTTTATGGACTTGGTCTGGTGGGTAATTTCTGTCTGTGAAGGCCTTTTTGAGGCTTTCGGTAGACTGGTTAAGGAATTTCTCATGACTGCAGATACGTCTTCCATGGGTGGTGAGGGATTTTTTGATGTGGAAAGGATGACAGCTGTTAAAGTGAAGTTACTGTTGAGAGTTGATAGGTTTGATGTGGACAGAGGTGTGGATGAAGCTGTCAGAGGTGCAGATTAACATACAGGAAGGTGATATGTCGGGTTGAGAAGGACAAAGTGAAAAGGATAGTTGAGAAAGAGTTGAGGTTGTTGAGGAATGAGGATAGGGTGTCCTGGCCTTGAGTCCAGATCATGAAAATGTCATCAATGAACCTGAACCAGACCAGGGGTTTGTGGATTTGGGAGATTAGGAAGGTTTCCTCTAGATGGCCCATGGCAGTATCTGTTTGTATACTTTTCCCTCAAAGGAAAAGTAGTTATCGGTTAGGATGTAGATAGCAAGGGTTATGAGGAAGGAGGTATTGGGCTTGGAGTCTGAAGGACAATGGGAAATGTAGTGATCGAGTGCGGCAAGACCATTGGTGTGAGGGATATTTTGTACAGGGAGGTGGCGTCAACAGTGACGAATAAGGATCCAGGTGGTAGAGGAGTGGGAACGGTGGAGAGTTGGTGAAGGATATGGTTGGTATCTTTGATGTGGAAGGGTAGATTCTGGGCAATAGGTTGGAGGTGTTGATCAATGAGGGCAGAGAGTCTTTCCTTGGGAGCACAGTAACCAGCCACAATTGGGTGTCCTGTATTATTAGGTTTGTGGATTTTAGGTATGCGGGGTGTCTTTGGAGTGAGGAGAGAGATGGATTCATGTGAGAGGTTTTGGGAAGGGCCATAGGATTTTATCAGGGATTGAAGGTCATGCTGGACTTCTGGAATGGAATCATCCTAGCATACCTTGTAGGTGGAGGAATTAGACAATTGGCGGAGACCTTCAGCCACTTAGTCTATGTGATTTAACACTACAGTGGTGGAAACTTTGTCTGCAGGAAGGATGATTAGAATGCAATCTTTCTTGAGGTTGTGTAGGGCTCTGGTTTCTTCGGCTGAAAGGTTGGATTTCTTAGGAAGGAACTTAGGAAATGGTGACGCTAGGTTGGAGGCGGAAGAATTCCTGAAAGGTGACAAGGGGGTGGTTAGGTGGGAGTGGGGTTGGAACACGGATGGTGATATGAACTGGGAGAGTCGGGGTTCAATTCAGGGTTAGTTGGATTTGGTTCGAGTGATTGGTTGCAAAGTAGTGTTTCCACTGAATAGATCGGAAGAAGGAGGTCTTTGACAATTCCAACATGATTAAATTTTGGTGTGGGGCTGAAGGTGAGACCTTTTGAGAGGACTGAAACTTCTGTGGGATTGAGGGTTTTGCTGGATAGGTTGACCAGTGTTTTGGGGTTGTTTTGGCTGTGGATGTTGCGGGGTGTTGGTGGGGAGCTTGGGATGGTGAGGTAATCTGAGTAGGTCAGCAAGGCAAGGTTTGGGTGCTAGGAGTGGTTCATGGTGGGGAGCACTGTGGGTAGGATAAGGATGGGATAGTGGTGCACCAATACGACGACAGGATGTCAGCAGGCTGGATAACTTGTGGAGGTGGTGTTTGGAATACTGCTCCAGTTGCTGGAGAGCATTGGAATCAGTTTGGGATATAGGATGTAGGTAGAGTGGATTTCAAATTAGAAGGATCTTGCGAAGGGAGCAGAGGTGTTGCAGGGATGCCTGTGCCATGGATGTGTTTTTTTGTAACACAAGGTTAGTGAGGCTTAAGGATTGTTGGAATCTGAAGAATGAAGGTCATTGTGAAAGGATGGGTGGGATTCAGAAAGGGAAATTTTGATGGTTATGCCATTCGAAGGGATTCGATTAATATATATTTCTTTGATATTCTAGGACATGCAAACAAATTGTTTTCTGTAATTTAAGATGGAAAAGCACTAGGTCTATCACAGATGAAAATGTTTCCTAGGAAATAGGACTGTAACATTAATCAGACAATTTGCTATTCTTCTGCTACTGTGTCAGCATCTAAAAGTCTCGCCTTACACAAAATTTGTTACTGTACTCACTTTCAGTGTTTGCTCTATGTTGACATTTAACAAATGAGTGGACATTGAAGGTTAAATATTAAATCTGCAGTGAGAAATCAATGACCTATTTATTTTGTAAATGACATGATGCTATATGCATTATATCCCTTTTGACAATTGTCTTTAATTTTAGCATCAGACTGCGCAAAGAAGAACAGCTGACATAAGTCTAACTGATGTAAGCTCTCCCTCCACTTCCCACCAACATAATGGGTTGCCTTTATCTGTAAAAATATATGTTTAAAATTACCACAATGCTGTAAAAGCAAATCTGCATCATTCTGTATTATAATAAATTGTTCCAGTTCCAGTAACTTTCGGGTGTTTAGCCGGATCCCATCAACTTTCTGCCACAATATTTCCGCTCATAGACTTCTGGCCACCTTCAGGTGAGGAAACAAGTACTGAAGAGTCCATGTGTAGTTGTGTTATTTATACTGGTCCTTGTGTGTGCCAATAGTGCTGGCGTTGATTTGCGTATGTGTTACGTGGTGTCATGTGCGGTACCACCAAGTTGTATGTGCTGCCTCGGTGGTGAAAGAGAAACATTCTTCTAATCATAGATTATCGATGGTTTCATTGATTTCACTGTACTGGATAATTTTGTCATGTTGAAAACTGCAGGTGGTTCAGAATTCGAAGGCTGGTCGTTAACATAGCACAAAACTTTACAGTTAGAACAGGTTTATTGCTAACACAAGTGCACACTCAGTACAGTCTGACTCCTGCTTGAAGTGCTCCAGTGTTTATACATAGAAAGAATTTTCTGGAACTTACAAGTAAGAAATACAGAGAATGTTCTAGAAATAGTAAATACAAAGAAATGAATTTTTCTGCTCATGCTGGGATTTGAACTGTTGATCGCAAGCACAGTGATCTGCAATGCTAGCCACTGTGTCACACGTTCTGTCGTAAGACTCGAGGTAATATTAATCACAGGGTTTCAATTTGAATCTGGGCTGAAAGCCATTGTCACGGTTAATATGATTGTCAGAAAGACACATTTGCATTGATTTCTTTAATAACTGAATCCCAAAAATCGGAAATTTGGGCTAAACATCTTGTTTTGCTGTATTCCATCATGGATCTCATGAAAATTCAGTGTTCTGCCACTATTGGCATGCACAAAAACCAGTATAAATATTGCAACTGCACCTGAACTCTTCAGTACTCGTTTAATCACCTGAAGATGGTCGTACGTCTCTGGGCTGAATGTTGACAGGATCTGCCTGCACATCTGACAGTTATTGGAAGAAGAAATACAGTAGAAAAACTTCAGAAGTCACAATTGTTCCTGTTTTTGGATTATAATCTCAAATTTGGAAATTATACATAAAAGAACCTGCCAGTGTTCTATTGATCCCATTTGTTACTAATATTTGTTTTCACTGTTGGGCTAACTCACAATTATTAAGAATAACTGAGGGAGATGGCGCAGTGGTAACACACTGGACTCGCATTCGGAAGGATGGTGGTTCAAATCCACTTCTGACCATCCAGATTTAGGTTTTCTGTGATTACCCTAAATCACTCAAGGCAAATGCCAGGATGGTTCCTTTGAGAGGGCATGGCCGATTTCCTTCCACATCCTTACCCAAACACTCAAGAATGTGAGCTCCTCCTCTAATGACCAGCTCTCAATGGGACCTTAAACTCCAAGCTTCGTTCCATTAAGATTAATTATGCAGTATATTGTTGTTTGTCATTGTTTGGTATTTCACAGGATAAAGTACCGTCAGTGAGGGCAGAAGCTGTTAAGGCACTTTATCGCTTGCAGGAACCTGAAGATCAAGACTGTCCAATAATAAAGGGTAAGTTCCATTTAAAGAGAAAATGAAAATATAAAATATGAGGAAAATGTTGTAACCAGGCTGTAAACTGTACATTAAATACTAATGCTGTTTGGAATGCATTTTTTATTATGACCAATGGATGTTTTTATAATATTTGTGTCCAAATTCTCTCTCTTTCAGTTATAAAATTGTATGAAAAAGGAGTATTTTAATGATAAAGTAGCAAATGTTAAGCATCGTTAAACAACTTTTGTTTTTGTATTGGTTGTGTCTTTTTCAATGTGTGTCTTAATATTAGGGCCGTGTTTGATGTAGGGAATGAGAACATGTTAAACAAAAGTTACTAGTTATATATTTGTTGGTTCCATTTGTATGATTAGTTTAGGTATTTGCTAGATCATTAACATACTGTACTATAGTGGTATATGGAGGCATAGGATGGGTGAATAAGTTACAGGCTGACAATTTGAGACATTTATTTCCAAATGTTTTATATAAATAATTCAATGCATTTCTCTTTTAACATATCACATAAGAACACAATCTTATCTACAATGAGTACACAGAGACTTATTGAATCCATCATTGATGGTGAATCTGGGACTGTGGCTTGTCAAGATTATGAAGGAAACAGGTTACCATCAACCATATGTTTTATAGAAACATACAGCTGATGGTAACCTGTTTCCTACATAATGAGTACACAGTGTTCAAATTTTTATTGTGAAGCTGAAAAACATTTTACATCATGGATGTTATGAACCATCAGCTGTTTATTATAGTTATAACTTAGACCAGTTGCAGTTCTAAACCATCTTTATGGAATGTAAGATAAACAGACTGATAAAGTGAATATGTCATCTACTATCCTATCCATGCTTACAGGCAAGTCAGTTAGTAAAGATTTGTAAGATGTCACTTGACATCTAGTCTTGAAAACATAAAAAACATGAAAACAGTGATAGACTGTGTTATAGTCTAATAGTATACAATGATTAGTAATTTATTATCTGTGAAAAATGACAGTTATACTTTCTTAAAAATTAGAAATTTTCTAAATTTCAGCAAATAAGTGCCCACATCTTAGAAATTGACTTCCAGTTAAGAAAGCAGTTCAGTGTTTTCTCCAAATATTAGTGAGTTGTTGGCCTCGTATGTTGCTCGTGTGGGCACTTCCGACCATCATCTGAATCGCAGGCTTCTCTTCCCAACTGCTGCACTCCCATCCCCTCACAGACGGCCTCGGTCGGGCCTCCCGATTGCAGTCTGTGTCCATTCCCTTCTCTCCTCCCTTGAATCCCTTCCCTTCCCTCCTACTTTCCACTACTCTTCCCGTGCACCTCCTTGATGTATTCCTCGTCTGCAACTATGGTTGGACTTGTCCCGGGACTCGAAAGCCTCCACTTTGCCATCGATCCTTCGTAGCCAGTTCCTGGAACTCCTTGATTCTTTCCATGGCGCGGAAGTCATCTATACCGACGGTTCCCTCGTAGATGGCCATGCTAGGTACGCCTATCTCCATGGTGACCTTTTTGAACAGCGGTCTTTGCCAAGTGGGAGTAGTGTTTTTACTGCAGAGCTGGTCACTATCTCTAGAGCTCTGGAACATCTCCGAGCCTGCCCCGGGAGTCGTTTGTCATCTGTAGCGACTCCCTGAGTGGCTTGCGAGCACTCGACCAGTGTTTCAGCAAACTCCCTCTGGTGCAGTGTATCCAAGACTCTGTTGCCGCTCTCAATAGGTCTGGTCACTCAGTGGTCTTTGTTTGGACCCCAGGGCACATCGGCATTCCTGGCAATGAACGTGTGGATCAGTTGGCCAAACAGGCCACCTCCTCACGCCCTCTTGAAATTGACCTCGTGGAAACGGACCTTAGGTGCTCGCTACACCAGAAGGTGCGGGACACTTGGAGCTCGGAATGGTCTGCACTGAGTGCACCAAACAAGCTTCGCACGATCAAACCATCCACAGCCACATGGAAAACTTCACTGAGGCCCAATCGTCGAGACTCCGTTGTGCTATGCCGCCTCCGTATCGGGCACACTTGGTTGACTCACGGCTATTTACTTCAGCGTGAGCCACCGCCCATGTGTTGCTGTGGTGGTGCCTTGACAGTCGTTCATCTCCTGATGGACTGTACTATTTTAGCCCCCTTGCGGCAGTCTTTTAATCTACCACCTACCCTATCCTTAGTGCTAGCGGACGATGCCTCCACGGCTGAGTCTGTGCTACGTTTTATCCGTGTTGCCGGTTTTTACAATTCCGTTTGATGTACGGTGATGTCTCCTGACTTTTAACCGTATTTTAGTGTTTTATGTCTTCTGACTAGCAGACATTCGTGTGTGCTGTACGACTGGCTCGTCCATTATTATCTCAGTGACCAGCCAGCCACGGATTCTCATTGCCAAATTTTAGCATGATTGACTACATTGTTTTATTTTCTATATCTGTGCTGTTGGTTTCTCTATTTGTGCTGTTGGTGAAACTTC
This sequence comes from Locusta migratoria, assembly GCA_026315105.1. Taxonomy (NCBI): domain Eukaryota; kingdom Metazoa; phylum Arthropoda; class Insecta; order Orthoptera; family Acrididae; genus Locusta; species Locusta migratoria. The sequence continues at coordinate 300,280,971 of CM048746.1, forward strand.
ATCTTTGACATGCACCCCTCTTGAGTATTCATACTATGTCTCCAGGTCCATATGGCTATTGTTTCCCATTAAATGGACTTTCTTCATTAGGAATGGGGGACTGATGACCAAGTAGTTTAGTCCCCTCTAAGCAACCACAACACCACCAACAACAACAAATATTAGTGCACAAAATAGACCACCCTTAATTTAAAAGGCTTCGAAGTACACTCCATTGAAATGTGGATTCAAACTACTAGCATCCACTCGGTGCTACCCAATTTTATATTACTCTTAAGATACTCAACCTTGAGAACAAAATTCCTGGGCTAAAATGCTCAAATGTTTGTAAATCTATCGGACCAAACTGCGTGGTCATCAGTCTGTAGCTTACAAACTACTTAAACTAAGATAAACTAACCTAAGGACAACACACACACACACACACACACACACACACCCATGCCCCAGGGTGGACTCTAACCTCCTGGGCTAAATTATATAGTTCTTTACAAGAACATCGATTGGCTACCCACACTACATGCCTGACCATCTCAACTGTTAAAGTCTTGCATCTTCTGTTATATGGGGACTATATATGCAATTTACTCATATCTTTAGTAATTTGAAAAATAAGTCATTAGGATTACTTAAAAACACATTAAAAGACTGACTATACCTTCCACTATGAAGTCTGGAGCATACCTCCCTTAATAAAACTCCCCCACAATTCTTTTATATGCCAACATAGATGCCTTGTCTTCCCACAATTTCTGTTTGGATGCTGCAGTTGTTGTTATGTTGTTAACATTATCTGTCTGAGTTCTAGTATGGTGCCATTTTCATGTGCCTTTTTCCTTTTACAGGCTGCCTTGACTGTGTCATTTCATCAAGTTGTCTGCTTCTTCCTGCCTTCACACATGACATTTCAAAGTCATTTTCTTGCCACTTCTAATACTGTGTCTCAGTACCTTATCCATCTGCATATGACTTTCTGCACTTTTGGCCACTTTTGGTTTCACTCTAGATTCACTAATGATCATTGTCATTAAAGAACCCTCTGAAAATGTGTGTCCCTGACTGCCTTCCTGAAATCCTGATCTGTTATGTAGTCAATGACATTTGGTTCCCCTGCCTTCTGAATGCATTCACTATGCGTTCATAGTAACTTACCCGCATTCCTATTTTCTTAGTCATTATCAGACCTACTCCTGAGTTACCACCAACTGATTTTGTATTGTTAACCCTGTACTCACCTGTCCAGAAATCCTGTTTGTTCTGCCACCGAACTTCACTAATCTGTACTATATCTAACTTTAACCTACCCATTTCTCTTTTAAAATTTTCTAGCTTACCTATGCGATTAAGGGTTAGAACGTTCCACGCTCCGACCTATAGAATGCCTGTTTTGTTTTTGCCATCATCGTATAGTCATACAGTATAGCGGCATGTCCTCGGGAGAAGTAACGACTGTAGTTTCCCCTTGCTTTCAGCCGTTCGCAGTAACTGCATGGCAAAGCCATGTTAGCTGATGTTACAAGCCCAGCTCAGTCAATCAACCAGACTGTTGACCCTGTAACTACTAAAAAGGCTGCTGCCCTCTTCAGGAACCATACATTTGTCTGTTCTCTCCACAGATACCGCACCACTGTGATTGCACCTATGGTACGGCTATCTGCATCGTTGAGACACACAAGCCACTCCACCTCGGCAATGTCTTTGGTTCATGGGGGTGGCATGATCACAATACTAGGTCTAAAAATGATCTACATAGGGATCTTAAACACTTAAGTCTTGTACAAAAAGGTGTCCATTATTCTGCCACAAAGATTTTAAACGCTCTCCCAGCAGAAATCATAGTACATATTAAGGTCCTGCCTACATTTAAACGCAAACTGAAACGGTATCTTATGGAAAAGTAATTTTACTCTCTTGCTGACAAAATAATAATTGTCCTTGTAAATTTTGTATTGCCACATTTATTTATGTTATTGAGAATCTCTGTTTTAATATAATTAACTAGCTGCAAGTGCCCAGGTTTAAAATAAGGTTTTCTGTAGAAGTGTGCAAAACCTGTATAGAGATTGCAGTCGAAGTCTGTAAGTAAAGAACTCTCCCTCATGCACTGAACAAAATTTTATGTAGACAGTAACCTTCATCTTGTTTTCAAGGTCAAGTGTACAAAATTTCATCAAGATCGGAGCAAAACTGAGGAGTTTGGCAAAATCCATAAGTACCCTCCACCATGCACTGAATGAAAGTTTATGTAGACTGTGCATTTCATCTTGTTTTGAAGGTCAGTTGCATAAAATTTCATCAAGGTCAGAGTGAAGATATAGATTTACATGGACACATCGAAAATGCACTTTCACTTTTTCTCAAATTTTCCAGTTGGTTTTCCAAAAAAATGGAATGAAACCTGTTTCAGAACCTTCCCCATGTAATTTTGTGTATGTATACCAAATTTTACGTTATTTGGTTGTCTGGATCTTGAGTTATAAGAGAACAGAAAGACAGACAACAAATGCCTCTTATAAGTATAGAGTTGTATTATGCATCTTACCCATTTATATTAATATGTTTTATGTACTATGCATCTATTTTCTTTTTCTATCATTGTTTCATGTTATTTGAGCTATATGTTTCTAATTTTATGTCCAGTTCCATCTCTAACTTTATGATACCGGCCTGTTATTGTGGAATTATTTATTGAATCTCTGTATTTTGTAACTATTTGTAAACATGACTCACTCCACATCCGTGTGATCTATCACATCATGGAATTATGGAATACGAAATAAATAAATAAATAAATAAAAATAGGAGTATGTGATAATTGAGCCTCCACAGGCAAGAGCTGTTTTCTGTTTCTGTTGGCCTCTTATCCTCTCAAAAGTTACCTATAATCTTTTCTTGGACTTCTGTTAGATTTCCTTTCTTGGAATTGAAATCGCCCATGAGCAAAACACTGTTCCTGTCCTTTACTAACATCTACATCACTGAGTGTATCGTAAAATCTATTCATTGTTCTTGATCTGCCCTTTCACATTGCTAATATAATAATAATTCTAATATTCTTACTGGAAACTGCTGACTCTATCCATATCAGGCACTTGTTTACATACCTTACAACTACTATGCTAGGTTCAGTTGCTTTCCTGATGTAAAGCCCTATGCCCCATTGTTCTCCTCTTGCTTTGACACCTGACAGGTGGACCTTTTGTTCTCCCATTTTGTCTTCTTTCCCTTCCCTTACCTGATAGTCACTAACAGCCAAAACTTCCAACCCCATCTTACAAGCAATCTCTGCCAGCTCTAACTTCTTCCCCACATTCTCCCCATATATGTTAATAGCTCTTTATCTCATTCCAGATTGTTTGCCAAGTCATATCTGAGGAATCCTTAATCTGTCAATTAGAGGTGAGACTCCTTCTCCGTAGGTCTGATGCTTTTTTGCTGTGATAGTTGTTCCAGTATTAGATCAAAGTACTAGGGAGGCCTTGTCCAGGGACCCACTGAGTTTTATTCGTAACAGTTGAGGGACTAGCCAGTGGATTTGGTAGTCTTTGCAATATCTGATCACAAAGGTTGCCACATGCAACTCATAGTTATAGAAAGGAAGAAGAAGAAGAAGAAGAAGAAGAAGAAGAAGAAGAATGAGAATGAGAAGGAGAAGGTGCATTACTGAAATTCATCCGGTTGCTCCTATACTACTTACTGCTATTGCTGATCAGCATGTATAAATAAATTATTGTTTATGTTTTCTCTAAAGGTCCATACATGGTCACACTGTATTGGTTGTAGCAATCTCTCAACACCACCTACATTCTTCATGCAATTTTAAAATAACGGCTCAATTTTAAGTTATTTGTACAGATGTCCTAATGAAATCAGTAACTACTTATCACTGCATTTCTCCCATACTGTGGTGCACTATCCAGCAAGATAGGATGGACTCTATGAAAACATTGAGTGAAGACAGTTTTCTGCCCACCAGCCAAAACTAACGCTTTGCTTGGCAGGATGAAGAATGACCTGGGTCTATGTAAATCTGGAGTTTATGAGATCCCATGCCAATTTGGTGAGACTGACATTGGGCAGACGTTGCGTACAATCGAGGATTGCTGTCGTGAGCATCAGTGACATAAAAGATTACAACAGCCAAACAAGTCAGCAGTCGCAGAACACTGTCTCTCTGAATTACATGGCATGGACTACAAGAATACGAGAGTTCTGACCCAGAAGTCCAGCTTCTGGTACTGTATAATTAGTGTCCATCGAGATCCAAATGAGGGAACCGCAGATTAATCGCAACCGCGGCTACAAACTTAGTGAAGCATGGAAACCTGCACTCAGCATAGTTAAGAAAAGAAATAAGATGTCACATAACGAACTGACGTCGGCCGGGGGCAGGGCTATAGAGCAGCGCTGCCAGCAGACACCACTGGGCGTGGACTTCGTAGGGAGCGAGGGACCGCAAAGACGCCGCCAGCAGATGACGGCGGGCGTGGACGGTGTATGGAACAGCGGAGGGAGGGAGGAGATAAAAGCGTTGCCACCGCTCCTAGGCAGTCAGTTCATCAGAGCACCTGATGATGGGAACAGGTCTGGTTGCCGAAATATTGTGCCAGTTTGACACAGGGATCCGGCCGCAACCTGTGAACTTTTTCATCTAGAATTACGCCAGGAGAAGCTAAAGAATCTCACATAATCTGTGGCATCACATTTTGCTGTATGTAACCCCCTTGATATATATTTGCAAACACAATTGCTAGCCTTTAATCCAAATTTTTTATAATTTGATGACCTTCAACCACCATATCTTCCACTTTTTAATAGTTATGGACATGTAGCATCAGTGTAGACTTTCAGGTGAAAAAGTGCTACAGCAGTTGGAGAATTCTGAAGTCAAATCAGAAACTGACTGACAACAATGGCATCAAAGATTATATACCTGAGACAAGTGAAGGTGAAGTAGTAGTGAACAAGGAGTGATTAGTAGAAGAGGATTCACGTGCTGATCTACATCAGTCATCACATCTTTCATCACAGCAGGCACAGTTAGAAAGGTCCATAAAGAAGTGGGAGACAGCAAATTTTTCATGGTCTGGAAGGAGGTTGGCTGTGAACATACTGAAAGAGAAATGAGGACCCACTGCTTATGCCTACCAATGAGCAGATAACATTTGTTCAGAAGGTGTCTGTGGTTGATATCTAGTCACACTCTTGGTGGCCTACTTTTATCAAGAACATTATGCTGAGGGACAGATTTAAAGAGTTTCTCAGATTTCTCTGTTTTGATGAAAAATAAACCCGAGCGGATAGCCCAGCAGCCAAATAATTTGCTCTTGCATCTGAAATTTGGGGAAAGTTCATTTAAAACTGTACTCCTTTGTACTTTCCTGCAAAAATATAAAACCAGATGAGCAAATATTGTCAACCAAAACAAGATGCAGGTTAACTCAATTCATATAATAATGGAAAGTGCAGGTTCGAATTAATAATGTAGTAATAAGGACAGTTTACAATTCACTGCAAAGATATGGCAACAAGATGCGACAGGCACATACAAAAGACACACACATACAACACTTTCAGCTGTCGGCCATGGCCTTGTTCAGAAAATAGAACACTCACCCAATTACACAGACACACAACACAGTCATACAACCATCACCTCCGGCTGCTGCACTTCAAATCACGCTCTGCGGTGTGTAAATCGGGAGGGGAGGGGATAGGGGATAGGAAGGTTGCATCCTCGTGGTGTAGGAGTACCGCACAGCCTAGATGGAAATAACAATATTCAGCTTAGAAATGGAGTGGGGAGCAGGTGAGGGGAGAAAAATAAAATAAGAAAAGAAAATAAACAAAATAAATATAGATTTAAGAAAAAATAAATATAAAACTAAAATAATAAAAAAGAAAAAAGAAAATGCGCATACTGCACGCACACACACACACACACACACACACACACACACACACACACACACACACACACAGAAAAGCACATACTCGCGCATACATTCTTGCACCACTCAAAATAGGAGAGGTTTAGGATAGAGAGGTAGAAACTGTAAGGTATCGAAAAAAGATGGATGATTTATAGATTGGAGAATGTATTGTAGGGATAATTTCCAACTGCGCTGTTCAGAAAAGCTGGTGGTGGGTGGGAGGATCCAGATGGCCTGTGTTGTGAAGCAGCCATTGAAATCAAGCATGTGCTCTGTTGCATGCTGTCCCACAGGGTGGTCCACCTTGTTTTTGGCCACAGTTTGGCGGTGACCATTCATCCTAATGGACAGCTGGTTGGTCGTGATGCCAATGTAGAAAGCTGCACAGTGATTGCAGCACAGTTGGTAAATTACATGGCTGCTTTCACAGGTGGCCGGGCCTCTGATAGGGTAGGATAAGCCTGTGACAGGAATGGAATAGGAAGTGCTGGGTGGATGGATTGGACAAGTCATGCAGTGGCGTCTTCCACAAGGATATGATCCCTGTGGCAGTGGGCTGTGTTTTGGGGTGGCATAAGGATGAAGGTTGGGAGGGCGATGGAACACCACTTTAGGAGGGATGGGAAGGATATTGGGCAGGATATCTCTCATTTCTGGGCACGTGGATAAAAAATGAAAACCTTTGCAAAGGATGCAATTTAGTTGTTAGAAGAGTCCAGGGTAGTACGGGGTGACAAGGGGAGTGCTCTTTTGTGGATGGTTACTGGTGTTAGGAGGAGGATTTGGGATGTGTGAGGATATGGCACAAAAGATGGACTAGGCCTTCAGACAGAAACTACCCCCTAGTCTGCAAACAGATCTCCCGTGCCATATCCTGACACATCCCAAATCCTCCTCCTTACACCAGTAATCACTATTAATAAACCATGGTTGAAGCATCACATTAGGTTAATGAAAATGTTTGAGATACCTTGTGAAATTCAAATGTTTGAAATTAATAATTTCTTACTTTTTTCCAGCTTTCTTATTCCACATGGGGAGAGATCCTAGTGCTGATGTAAGGGCAAATGTGGTTCGCATTATTGCACTGAACCAAGTCACCGTTCCTCACATTATCAAAAGAATACTTGATATACGTGAGTCCGTACGTTGTGCTGCTTATAAAACATTGTCTCGTATCAATCTGAGATCTTTCAGTATTGGTCAGCGTGAGCTGCTGTTAAACCAAGGCCTTCGTGATCGTTTTGGTAAGTATGATTCAATTTTTCAGAACTCCATGTTCAGAACTCTTTCCTCCTCCTCCTCCTCTCCCCCCCCCCTCTCACTCTGTCCAACCATCATCTCCACCAGCATCTTGACTGTGAGTCAGGTTGGGAGCGAAGGGGGGGGGGGGAGGATGGTGGATAGGGATGGGGATAGAAAGTTTCATACTCATGTAAAGGCTCTGCTAGGCGGGAATGTGAGATGCAGTATTAAATGCAATGAAGGGAAGGGGCAGGAAAGATTAAAAGGGATGTCTAGAGGAGTGTGGCGGGGGGAGGTGATTTGAAACAATAAGGAAAAAAAGAAAAAGAAAATAGAATTAAAGGGATATTGTAAGGGGCGACACCAATGGAGACCTGAATTGGAGGGATACAGGATAATGAGTGGGGAAGGGGAGGGGAGGAAATAATGGTACCCATAGGGTTAAGGGATGGCAAGTTATCTTAGGCAGAGGCCAGGATGGTTGTGGGACCATAGAATGTGTTGAAGGGGTGAACTCCCATCTGCACAGTTCAGAAGAGCTGGTGGTAGAAGGGAAGATCCAGATGGATTGGGTAGTAAAGCAGCCATTGAAATACAAAGTGCTGTGTTCATTCGCATGCTGTGCCACAGGGTGGTCCAACTTGCTTTTTGTCACAGTTTCACAGTGGCCATTCATCCTGATGGACAGCTGGTTCATCATCATACCAATTCTAAATGCTGTGCAATGATTGCAGCAGAGTTGATAAATCACATGGTTGCTTTCACAGGTAGCCAGATCTTTGATGGGGTAGGATAAGCCTTTGACAGGACTGGAACAGATATTGCTGGGTGGGTGAATTGGGCATCTTTTGAAGTGGGGACTTCCACAAAGATATCATCCCTGTGATAAGGGGCTGTGTTTGGGAGTGGCATAAGGAAGGACTAAGATTTGGAGGTCGGAAGGATCTTGGGTAGGATGTCTCTCATTTCAGGGCATGGTGACAGATAAAGCCCTGATGAAGGAAGTGATTTAATTGTTCCAGTTTGGGATGGTATTGGGCAACAAGGACACTTCGTTGTGACTGGTTTGTCAGTTGGAGGGAGGATTTGTGGTGTGTGAAATCTGTTGGTGGCCTAGGTCAGGAGGGTAATGTCTCTCTGTGAAGGACTTTGTGGTGCCTTTTGCATTGTGGGTAAAGAGACTTCCCTTAACTGTGCCTTCGGCATCCACAGGTGAGGGGGCTGTATGCGTGTAATTTTTTGATATGGAGTGGATGACAGCTGTCAAAGTGCAGGTACTGTTGATAATTAGGTTTGATGTGGAAAGAGGTGTAGATGGAGCTGTCAGTGAGGTGACTCCAGGAAGGTGACTTGCCAGGTTGATAAGGATAGAGTGAAACTGACTGGGGAGCAGTTGAGGTTGTCAAGGAACGAGACTAGAGTGTCCTGGACCTGAGTCCTAATCATGAAAATATCATCAATGAACCTGAATCAGACTGGGGGTTTGGGGGTTTTGGAAGGCTAGGAAGGCTCCTCTTGTTGGCCCATAAATAGGTTGGCATAGGAGGGTGCCATAAGGGTGCCCATGGCTGTGTCATGGATTTGAATGTATAATTCATCTTCAAAGGAGAATTAATTGTTTGTTATGCTGTAATTAGTAAGGGTTACAAATATTGAGGTATTGGGCTTTGAGTCTGAAGGACGTTGAGAAAGGAAGTGTTTGTGAGCACCAAGGCCATCGCCTTATGGGATATTCGTGTACAGCAATATGGCATCAACAGAGACTGGGAGCCTGGGGCACTGGGAGCCTAGGGCACCCCCTCAGGGGCACAGCATTAATTTGCTGAATACGGGCTTGGCGAACCCGGGGTCCTGAGCTGTGGGCTATGTCGCGCCAACAGTCCGCTATACCGTAAGCTCTATGCATGCCTCAACGACCATCGTTCGGCGCGATGGTGGAACGTTGTACGTTTCAGAGCCCGGGGATCTGGGCTTAATCGCCCGGGTCACGAGGACGTTACAAACCTCTATAAAAAAAAAAAAACCTCAATCTCAAGGTGTGCTATGTGCCGAGGAGATGCATGGCTGTTGAGGTTGAACAGCCGCTAGCGAGCAACCTCTGAGGAACCTGCCGCACCTCAGTTGTATGAGGCTTACCCAGGCAAGCAGGGCTCTGTCTGGGTGGACCCTTATTTCCCTAGCTGCTCGTGGGAACACCATGAAAAGACCACGAAACGTTGGCGGACGTACAACCGCCGTCTCTAAGCGCGGTAGAAGTGAATACAATGCTACGCAGTATGATCCCCAAATGTTTCCTGTTTCCTTCCCTGTCTACACCGTGGGAGGAACGTAGGGCCAAAACTCAAGGTGAGGCTTATGCCCCTAAGTATTTAGTGTGTACGCGTATGGATGGGGAATCTTTCATGTCCACAAGGCCAATGTTCTTTGTGGAACATTTGGAGGATAAATATGGGGAGGTCGATGGTCTGTCGAAGATGCGATCTGGCTCGGTTTTAATAACGTCGTCATCCCCGGCCCAGTCACGGGCTTTGCTAGCCTGTGACAAGCTGGGTGATGTTTCCGTTAGCATTACACCACATAAGAGCTTAAATATGGTCCAGGGTATCATATTCCACAGGGATCTTCTGTCAATCTGACGACGAATTACGAGCTAACTTGGAGCGGCGAGGTGTGCATTTCATGCGGCGCATCTATAGGGGTCCGAAGGACAACAGGGTAGCCACCGGTGCCTTCATCTTGGCTTTCGAGGGCGATTCATTGCCTGAGAAGGTCAAGGTGATGGTCTACCGGATCGACGTAAAGCCCTACGTTCCTCCCCCTATGCGCTGCTTCAAGTGCTGGAGGTTTGGTCATATGTCCTCCCGATGTGATGCCAACCCAACACGTCGAGAGTGCGGGCGTGCATCCCACATGGACGCCCCCTGTACCCCACCTCCAGTTTGCGTCAGTTGTAACCAGCAGCATCCTCCGTGTTCTCCCAACTGCTCTGTACTCCACAAGGAGCGTAAGATCATGGAGTACAAGACCCTGGACCGGCTGACATACGCGGAGGCCAGACGTAAGTATACAAAGCTCCATCCTGTGACCATGACCACCTCATAAGCCTCTGTAGCTTCACCATCAATCTCCAGACCACCTGTACCACTAATGCCAGCGGGCCCCCATGCCCGAACTGCTGCACCTGCCCCCTTGGCAGTTGGGGGCGCCACTTCTTCAGTTGCTCCCACTCTCTTCACGTTGGAAGCAACAGATAAACCATCTCAGGGGACGTTGGTCCCCACTCCACAGCCGGAGAAAAAACAGCCTTCTCCGGCTCCTCTCGCCCGGAAGGGGTCCCATGGGACACTCCCTTCTGAGGCTTCTCCTCAGCAAATGGCTGAAGGATCCCCCGGCTGCTGATCGAAGGGCCTCCTGCTCTTCGTCAGCTCCTGCCGCCCCGTCTGAGAAACCCCCACGGCCCTCACCACTGAAGGGCCAGCAATAGGGCAAGAAAAAGGAAAGAAAGAAAAAGGATTCTTTAGTGGCTTCCAAGCCATCCACACCCACATCCTCTGCCTCAGAGGATGAAGTCGAGATCCTCGCCTCCGCTGAGGATCTTGCACTTCTTGATTCGCCTGACCATAGGAGCTCTGCACAACCAGGTTCACCTGAGTCTATGGTCTCCAGTGGAATTGCGGCGGCTTCTTTAATCACCTGGCTGAGCTGCGAAAACTGCTGTACCGCTACCCGGTATTTTGTATCGCCCTACAGGAGACATGGTTTCCAGCACAGCGCACCCCTGCCCTCCGTGGGTATCAGGCCTACTACCGCAACAGGACCCTTTACGACAGGGTGTCTGGCGGTGTCTGCCTGTATATCCTGGACACTGTACCCAGTGCCCCGGTGCCGCTCAACACCACTCTTGAGGCAGTGGCTGTTAGAATCCGGGCAACGCAGGAATTAACTGTCTGCAGCTTGTACCTTCCTCCGGATGAGGCCGTGTCTCTCAACACTCTTACTGCTCTGGTCTCCCAACTTCCTCCACCATTCCTCATCTTGGGGGACTTCAACGCCCACAACCCTTTGTGCGGTGGACTCCAGACCACAAGCCGCGGAAGGGATGTTGAAACATTACTGGCGCAACAAGACCTTTGCCTCCTGAATACAGGTGCCTCCACGCATTTTAGCGTGGCACAGGGCTCGTATTCAGTGATTGACCTCTCCGTCTGCAGCCCCAGCCTTCGACCACACCTTGGTTGGCGCGTATATGATGATCTGTGTGGCAGCGACCACTTTCCAATCTTTGTGTCACTCCCGCAGTACCAAGCTGCAGACAGCTTACCCCGTTGGTGTCTCCGTAGGGCTGATTGGCCTGTGTATGCTTCAACCGCTGTCATCACTGCACCACTGCCAGATGACATTGACAATGCAGTCCAGCAGGTGACTGTTAGTATTGTCATGGCCGCTGAGGTAGCAGTTCCACAAACCACCGGTTCCACTAGGCGTAGGTCCGTGCCTTGGTGGACGCGGGAGATTGCTGAGGCTATCCGGGAACGTCGGCGAGCACTCCAGTGCCATCGACGCCACCCTTCCGTGGAGAATTTGGTGGCCTTTAAACGGCTCCGTGCGCATGCTCGACGACTCATACAGCAGAGCAAGCAGGATTCCTGGGAGCGGTATGTAGCCAGTATCGGCTCCAGCACCTCCCTGACTCAGGTATGGACGCAAGTCTGACGCGTCTTTGGATACCGCCCACCGACAGGAATCTCATCCCTTACCATCCAGGGTGTGCTCTGCACGCTCCCGACAGCTATCGCCGAGCGTATGGCAGAGCACTATGCACGATGCTCTGCGACTGCCACATACAGTGCCGACTTCCGCTCCTACAAAGAGCGGGCCGAGCGGAAACTGTTATCTTTCCGCACTCGTCGTCGGGAAATATACAACGACCTGTTTAGCGAGTGGGAGTTCCGAACTGCCCTTGCTGCGTGTCCTGATACAACTCCAGGACCAGATAGGATTCACGGCTAATTCCTCCAACACCTTTCCCCAGAGTTTCAACGCTGCATTCTTGCCCTGTTTAACCATCTATGGGCAGAGGGCACTTTCCCGTCGCAGTGGCGGGAAAGCACTATCATCCCTGTGCTGAAACCTGGTGTAGATCCCCTGGTGGCTGACAATTACCGTCCGATCAGCCTCACCAACGTTCTCTGCAAGCTCTTCGAATGTATGGTGAGTCGGCGGCTTATGTGGATCCTAGAAGAGCGCGGACTCCTTGCTCCGCAACAGGGGGGCTTTCACCAGGGCCATTCTACCATTGACAACCTCGTGTCACTGGAGTTGGCCATTCGCACTGCCTTCGCTAGGCGTGAGCATTTAATTGCTGTATTTTTTGACCTTCGAAAGGCGTACGACACCACCTGGCACCACCATATTTCAACAACTCTTCATGACTGGGGCTTACGGGGTGCCCTTCCTATTTTTATTCGCAATTTTCTCTCCCACCACTCGTTCCGGGTGAGGGTTGGGGCATCTTTTAGCTCCCCCCGTATTCAAGAGAACGGTGTCCCACAGGGCACTGTCCTCAGTGTCCCGTTGTTTTTAGTGGCAATTAACGGTCTTGCTGCGGCTGTGGGGTCATCGGTCAGTTGCTCCCTGTTCGCTGTTGACTTCTGCCTGTATTTCAGCTCCGTTAGCCTTGGCGTAGCTGAACGACGGCTGCAGGGTGCCATCCGAAAGGCCCACTCATGGGCCTCTACTCACGGATTTCAGTTCTCCGCGCTGAAAACCCGCGTGATGCACTTCTGTCGCCATCGGGTAGTTCACCCTGACCCAGAGCTCTACTTGGGCCGTGAACTACTTCAGGTCGAGGAAACACATCGCTTCCTGGGCATGGTCTTCGATGCCCGGCTGACTTGGGTGCCACACCTATGTCAGCTGAGACAGAAGTGTTGGCAGCATGTAAAAGTTCTCAGATGCCTCAGCCATACTGGATGGGGAGCAGCACGTTCCACCCTTCTTCAGCTCTACAAGTCACTTATTCTGTCTCGGCTTGATTACGGGAGCTTGGTTTATGACTCGGCAGCCCCTTCTGCCTTGCAGGTCCTAGACCCCGTCCACCACACAGGTGTGCGTCTTGCAACAGGGGCTTTTCGGACCAGTCCCGTAACGAGCCTTCTAGCTGAAGCTGGTGTTCCCCCTCTGCAGTATCGCCGGCAACGGTTGTTGGTGTCTTACGTCGCCCGGGTTCATTCTTCATCCTGCCATCCCAACCGCAAGCTTCTCTTTCCACTTTATTCACTCCCCCGCGACGTTGGCCCAGGTCGGGGCTTCCGATTGCGGTCCGTGTCCGTTCCCTTCTCTCCTCACTTGCTTCCCTACCCCTTCCTCCAGCGTTCCATTACTCCCCCTGTATCCCCCCTTGGACGATTCCTCGCCTGGAGCTTCGGTTGGATTTGTCCCGGGATTCGAAAGCCTTGATTTCACCACTGCTTCTGTCGCCGGTTCCATGCACTGCTTGACACGTTTCACGGAGCAAACATTCTTTACACGGACGGTTCTTTGCTCGATGGCCATGCTGGATATGCCGTTATCTATGGTGACCACATCGAACAGCGGTCATTGCCTTGTGGAAGCAGCATCTTCACTGCAGAACTGGTCGGTATTTTGAGAGCTCTTGAACACCTCAGAGCTCTCCCCAGGGGGTCGCTTGTCATCTGCAGCGACTCCCTGAGTGGCTTACAGACCCTCGACCAGTTTCTACCGAAACACACAGTGGTGCGAGCCATTCAAGATGCTGTCTTCGCCCTTGGCGAGTCAGGCCGTTCTGTCGTTTTTGTCTGGATGCCAGGGCACATAGGTATACCGGGCAATGAACGTGTTGATCAGCTGGCCAAGCAGGCCACCACTTCGCGGTCCCTGGATATTGGCCTCCCAGTTTCCGACCTCCAAACCCAGTTGACCCGCTAGGTCTTAAGGGTTTGGAATTCTGAATGGGCAGATTCCACTGAACCAAATAAGCTCCGTGGTGTCAAGCCGTCTACCGCTGCATGGAAGACGTCCCTGAGGGCTTCTCGCAGGGAGTCGGTTGTCCTTTTCCGACTCTGTATAGGCCATACTTGGCTTACGCATGGTCACCTCCTGCGTCGCAAGGACCCTCCTCAGTGTCGATGTGGTGCTCCTTTGTCGGTCGCCCACATCTTACTTGAGTGCCACAATTTAGCCACAGCACGATGATATTTTAATCTTCCTGACACTTTGCAGCTAGTATTAGCTGACAATACCTCCACGGTTGACTGTTTTAAATTTTATGCGTGAGTGTGGACTTTACAAGTCCATTTAAAGTTTGTGTTTGTCATTGCTCTGTCCTCCACCTGCTTAAGTCTGTTAGGTAGGTGGTTTTAACGTGTCCCAGAGTGGCTAGATGTGTTGCTTATATCCCTGTGATCACCCAGCAAACTCACTCTTGTACTGTCTCAGCTGTTTTAACCCTTCTTCATTTTTAATCGTATCCTTTCTTTATATTAGTCTCAAAGTTTTAAACTTTGACTTGTTAAAGCATTTACTTCGGATCACTTAAAAAAAGGTTTTATCTCTTTGACTGGAACAAGGGACTGATAACCGTCGCTGTTTAGTCCCTTCCAAAACCCAACAACAACAACAACAACAACAACAAGCCTGGGGCACTGGGAGCCTGGGGCAGTGGGGAGGTTAGGGATACAATCCTGAGTGAATAATGGTACTTACATACAGACAAGTGGAAAGTGGCTGTCAACCACAGTGCAGCAGATCAAGTTACTCACTCGATGGTGATGGCGACGATGATGATAATTTTGATATTATTATTTATTAAGTTGTACTATTTACTTGTTGTAACTGAAAGCATTTGTTTCCTGCATTCTGTGTGTTTATTACTTATTGTAAAGAGAGTTTGACCTAAGCTGTTGTATATAAATCAAGAATTATCATCAAAATTTGAATTTGTCAGTTTTATGTATAGTGTGATGTATATATTAATAAATGACAACTATTTGCTAGTTTCCTCTCGTTAAACTATTGCAGAAAACTTGAATTCAGTATTCACAATAGTATGTTTCTTTCTTTGTGTGTGCAATAAATTTCCCATCACTTTTGAATTTGTTTAATCATTGATGTGTCTCCTTTGCAGATAAAGTGAAAGATTGTGTTGTTAAAGAACTGTTGAATACTTGGTTTACAAGTACAAACAAAAATTTTATAGAATTTCTTACTGTACTTGATGTTCAGACCTCAACTGAAACGTGCACACTTGCACTTAATGTTCTGTTTGAGTAAGTACTGATTTTACTAGTTTGAACCTTTGCATTGTTTGTGTGTCCCACTCCTTTTATTTTCATCATTTTCAGTATCAGACATTTTTTTACTATATGCCATTTTTAACTTCCTAATAAAGTACTTCCATTACCTTTTCAATAGTTTTGTAATTGGCTGATTTGTTTGAGTCTTAGCTTCATCCCCATAACATTCAGTTTTAGGTCACTCAATGTAACTACTTTAATATTAAACAGATCCTCCAAAATGTATTTAAAAATGTGTGGTGTAACTCAAAGATGTAAATAAGCAAATTATATTTCTTGTTTTGGTATTCATTGACACACAACAGGGAGACCAGATGTTGTTGGGTAATGAATACTTCAAACTAAGAGGTGCAACCTTCTTACGTTTCACATATTTATTTCTTAAAACAGAGTGACACAGGTTGTGTGTCAAACTGAAGTTCATGGTAAATGCTGCTGCCTTGTGTATATACATGTTAACAGCATTTTACATGGTATTTTTTAAATGTTAAAGTAACTGGAATTAAAATGATTTTGTGATTGTATGCATTTCTTTTTCTAACAAAGGCCATAGCCGAAAATGAGATTGTCTATTTTTTGTATCTGTCAGCAGCTCAGTGAACATATTTACTGTGACCCCAAATAGCAGTAAGACAGCCCTTGGTCACAGAGATATCTCTACGACCGAGGGCTGCGTTACTACCATTTGAACTCATAAATGGTCACCGAAGAAACACAGCCACATTCAAAATTTCTTTATGGTGAATGGTTAACTATTCTCTATTATTGACATTCCAGTCAGGTTTTCCAAAAAAATATTGTGTAAGTTTCAATCTTAAAGTGTATCCATTGCTGGAAAGGCCAGAGATGGTAGTTTTGTGTGTACAGTTGTCTGAGTAATTGTGTGAATGTGTGTCCTTTTTTTATCTGATAAAGGCCGTGGTCAAAAATTTAATTTGTGAGATTGAGATAGTCTTTTTGTGCCTGTCAGCAGCTCAACGAATATCTTTACAGTGAGTTGCCGTCTATCCTCCATTATTGATGTATATAATATGTATAGGATGTCTGTGAATCTTATTACTAATATTCTCACAGAGACTCTGAAAAATTCTGATCAATTTATTACTGTTAAAACTCTGGTAGAAATGGCCTAAGTAATTTAAAGTTGGTTACAAAATGTGTACCTTCTAAAACTTTCCATATATTGTAATGCATACAAATATTAAAAATCTGAATATGACTCTATCCATTAAGACTTCATGATAAAGCTAACCAACCTACTTTGATGACATTTGATAGGGTGATATTTTCAATGCTGATGAAGGATATAGACTACTTCAGAAACTGGGTATTTATTTATTTTAAAGAATATAATTGGAAATATGGAACATTTATTATCTTTGGGAAAGAGGGAGCTGAGGAGGATCAGGTGAAATGGGTGGGCGTTTGTAGGAATGAGGATAGGGTTTCGTTGCCCTGAATTGCTACCATTAAAATATAATTGAACTGGAACTAGACAAGAGGTTTTGTGTGGTTAAGTAGGTTTGCCTAGGAAGGTACCACCATATGGTGCCTGTGTCTGTGTCACAAATTTGATTGTGATGTTTCCCTTTTAAGGAAAAGTAGTTGTGTGTTAGGATGTATTTGGTAAAGGATATGGGGAATTAGATATTGAACTTCGATTCCAATTGGGAGAGGTAATGTTAGAGAGCAGCAAGACCGTGTGCATGAGGGATGCTTGTGTATAGGGAAGTGGCATTAACAGTGATCCTTTATGATCCAGGAGGTAAAGGGGTGGTGATGGTGGAAAGCGTATTGTCGCATTGCAATGGAAGCAGGCTTGACTTCGAAGGCAACTAGACACAGCACTTATACTGAAAGCACTTTTATTACGAACTCAACATACACGCAGCACTGACTACCTCTCAGGCAAAGTGCTCTGCTATTTATAAACAGACAGAATTTACCAGAAATTAGAAGAACAGTTAACATAAGAAACAAGTAGAATTTACAAGTGAACATAAGAAAGACGTAGAACCTTCTGGAATTGTTAACTACAAAGAAATAAATTTTTGCCGGTGGGCAGGATTGAACCTGCGACCTTCTGCACCGCAGTCGGTGACGCTATCCCCTGCGTCACACCGGCAGTCGGTGTTCGTGGTCTCTCGCGGCAATATGAAGGAAGTGTTGGTATCATTGATTTGGAATGCTAGATTTTAGACAATTAGTTGGTGTTGCTACGAGAGTTGAAATTCTTTCAGTGGAAGCACAGTAAACTGTCATATTTAGGCAGCCAGGATTATTTGGTTTTGGTTTGTGAATTTTTGGAAGGAGAAGTAAGCAAACTATTCCTTGTCACACATAACTGATGAAAATTTGTTTGCAAATTAAAGCATGGTAGGCAATACAAAATAGTGAGCAAAACATAAGAATGTGCCGTGCTCGGACACAAAAGTTACATATTCATATAGCATGGTGTTCTTGGATTGAGATGGATTCGAGGAAGAGGTCCTGGTAAATGATGTAGGATTTTAGATTGGATTGTAGGTCATGTTTGACTTCCGGGATGGAACATCTTAGTACAATTGTGGGTGGATGAATCAGCCAATTGGTGGATATACTCTAGTCACTGCAATTCATCAGAACAGTAGTGGAACCTTTGTCTACAGAGTGTATGCACCTTCCCTTGTCTCTCCATTGTCCCACCTCTTTACTGTAATTTTTTTTCTCCCCCCCCCCCCCCCCCCCAATTATAACCCTCCCTTCCCCATCATACCTGTTCCCTCTCTGCTCTTCCACTCCCTTCTCAATCTTAAGAGGCAAGTTGTGTTGTAATGGCCAAGATGGTGACCATGTATGCACGAGTTATGCTTTAGTGATTTTTGTTATTGTATGTTTGTTCATTTTCTGACGAAGGATGTGGCTGAAATTAAAGTTTTCTGAAAGTGATAGTCTTTTGTACACATGACGCTGCAGCTCATAGGTTGTCTTTATAGCGAGGTGCTCCCTATCGTCAGATATTCGCGATGCTTGATTTATGGTTGATATGTTCCATGTAATAAGATTCACCATGTTGTTGTGGTCTTCAGTCTGCAGACTGGTTTGATGCATCTCTCCATGCAACCCTGTCTAAGCCTCTTCATCTCTGAATAAGAAAAGCAACCCGCATCCATTTGAACCTGATTACTGTATTTGCCTCTCGGTCTCCGTCTAAGATTTTTACCTCACACGCTTCCCTCTAATAATAAATTGATGATTCCTTAATGATCATTGTGTGTCACACAAATCTATCCCTTTTCATAGTCAAGAAATGCCAGAAATTTCTTTTCTTACCAATTCTGTACAGTACCACCTCATTACTTAGTTATGTGATCTATACATCTAATCTTCAGCATTCTCCTGTAGCACCACATTTTAAAAGCTTCTATCAGCTTCTTGTCTGAATTTCTTAAGTCCATGTTTCAGTCTGGTATAATGCCACACTCTAGGCAAATGCTTTGATAAAGTACTTCCTAACATATAAACTAATATTAGATGTCAACAAATTTCCTTCCTTAGGAACGCGTATCTTCCCATAGGCATTCTGCATTTGATATCTTCGTTACTTCAGCCATCAGAAATTATTTTGCTACCCAAATAACAAAATTCATACATTAATTGTATCGCCTCATTACCTAATATAATTCCTTCAGCGTCACCTGATTTTCTGACACTGCATTCCATTACCCTTGTTTTACTCTTCATCTTATATCTTCCTTTCAAGACACTGTCTTTTCCATTCAATTGCTCTTCCAGGTCCTTTGCTGTCTCTGATAAGCATTACAATGTCATCAGCATACTGCATGGTTTTTATTTCTTCACCCTGAACTTTAATTCAGTCTCTAAATTTCTTCATGCATTCCTTCACCGCTTGCTCAGTGTATATTGAATAACTTTGGGGAAAGGTTACAACCCTTTCTTACTCCCTTCCCAACCATTGCACCCCTATCATGCTCTACAATTCTAGGAACTGTCATCTTGCTTTTGTTCAAGTTGACTATAACTTTACATTCTGTATTTTTACCCCCACCACCTTCATAAATTGAAAGAGTGTATTCCAATCAACATTGTCAAAAATCTACAAAAGCTAAAAATTTAAGTTGCCTTTCATTAACCATTGTTTTAAGATGGGATGCTTGTTCCTACATGTCTCTTAACACCAAACTCATCTTCCCCAAGTTCAGATTTCACCGGTTTTTCCATTCATCTGTAAATAATTTGAGTTAGTACTATGAGCTATTACCTATTAAACTGATAGTTCTCACCACAATAGATGCAACAACGTGCTGAGACAGGAACATAAAAAAAGACACATACATACAACACTTAAGCTATTGGCCATGGCCTTCTCCAGTCACAGCACGTTGTTTATGTCTGTGTGGCGAGTTGTAAACTGTCCTTATTATATTGTTTCCTACCTGGAGTTTCCTTTATTAAACTGATAGTTCTGTAATTTTCATATTTGTCTACACTTGCTTTCCATAGGGATTAGATTTATTATAGGCTTTCTTAAAGTCTTTCCCTGTCTCATACCTCTTGCATCCAGATGGAATGACTTTTTCATATCTGGCACACCCAACAATCTCAGCAGTTCAAAGAGAATATCATCATCTCCCATGGGCTTGTTACAATTCAGATCTTGCAGTTCTGCCAATTCTTCTCTCAGTATTGTATCTCTCATCTCATCTTCATCTACTTCCTCTTCTATTTCTACAAGACCGTATTTGCGCGAATATTGGCCCCACCTAAACTTTTGACCTGAGAGGAACGGGGTAGGAATCTCAAATATAGGCCGCAGGGTTGAGTTTTTTGTCTAATTGAACTTTTTCGTAATCAAAAATACAATGTTTCCATCGTTTGATTTTACCAAATAACAATGTTTATTGAGGGTTCCATAGGCCACAATCACAATTCTGTTGGAATCATTATTCTTAGAGGTTTTAACAGAACTAGCAATGCACAATAGTTTCCATCAAAACTTGAGTGTTTGTTGAAGTGCAAATTACTCACTACTAATAATGGAAAGTCCAGGTTGGAATTAACAATACAGTAATACGGACAGTTCATAACTTGCCACAAAGAAGTGGTGAAGAGCTGTGACAGGCACATACAAAACACACACACACACACACACACACACACACACACACACACACACACACACACATAAAATTTCAGCTATCGGCCACGGCCTTCCTAATAAAATAGAACATTCACGCAATCACACAGGCACACAACACAGTCTCACAAGCGTCGCTTCTGGCTGCCACACTTCGAATCATTCTCTGCAGTATGGAAAAAGGGAAGGGGGGTATAGGAAGGTTGTGAAATGGTGGTGGTGATGGATACAGCACAGCCTTCTAGAGTATGTACTTATTAGATGGGAGGAATGAGATGCAGTTTAGGGATGGAGTGGGGAGGCAGGTGAGTTGAGGAAAATAAAATAAAATGAATGCACGCGCACCCTGCACATACCTCCATGGGTGGCCAGGCTGTAAGGGAGGGTTTATATATATATATATATATATATATATATATATATATATATATAGAGAGAGAGAGAGAGAGAGAGAGAGGGGGGGGGGGGAAACTTTCCCGGTGGGATAAACAAAAATAAAAATAGAAAAGAGATGAGTTATACCAAAAGCACTGGCTCGTGGAGAGAAACAAATAAAATCACACACAAACACACATACAAGCTTTCGCCACCACTGGCAGCTTCTTCAGGAAAAAGAGGAAAAAAGGGGAGGAAAAGGGAAGGGTATGGGTTTTAAGGAAGTGGAAAAGGAGTCATTCCAATCCCAGGAGTGGAAGGACTTACCTTAGGGGAAAAAAAGGAAGGTAAACAAATACACACACACTCAGACATATCAAAACGCAAACACACCTAGACAGACATTTGTGAAAAGCCTTTGTGAAAACGAATCTGCATGTTTGCAAGTATTTTGCAAATATTTTATCCACCTTCTTTTCATCTCACTGTGTTTAGGAAACACGTGAAACACAATTCCTAACTTCCTCGCTTATCTACTGTGGTTAGTACAACTGGCGATGGCACAGCAAATCATTCTTTTCCACTTAAAGGTTTACTGTTAAAAAATACCCTCAGTACAGTGATAGTTACAAGAATACTCTCAATCTACAGTCACTAAAAACAATTCACACTGACCTAAAAACCGTGTTCTCACTTGTAAACGCAACCAATACAACACGCACAAAGCAAGTTAGCACGCTACCGAGTGCTGCGAGGGTGCGCCGTGACGTCAGCGGCGCAGCTTGCTACTGTGCATCCACCTCATGATCCCTACTTTGTTTCTACCAACCGTGCTCCACCCCATTCCGCTGACAACTTCTTAAGCGACAGTTATGTCGTCGCCAGCCACTCTGACGAAGACGGCACCAACAGTGCAACCATCTTCTGTGGACCCTAAGGGCTATCAAATTCAATCGGCCTCCTTGAAGGTTGGGGGGACCTTTATTCTTTGCCCCACCAGTACCATAGGTGGGGGCAACTTCAGACCCAACATTGGGGACACAAGTCCCCACTCCTCAGTCGGAGAAGCAGCAGGTGTTCCCGGCCCCTCTCGCTAGGGAGGAGTCCGTTGGGATGCTCTTTTCCTCAGTTTCAAAGGTTAGACTGGAGGACTCAAGCCGTTCGCTGGAAGATCCAAACACCGCTGGTCGAGGAGCTTCCTGATCTTCATCGGCTCCTGAAGTCACTTCAGAGAAGCCCTCCCAGAGGTCTAAACCAAAAGAACAGTGGGAGGACAGAAAAAAGAGACCTAAGAAAAAATTGCTTCTGATGGCACTCCCAACGTCAGTCTCTCAAACTTCAGATTCTGAGGACAGCGTGGAGATCCTAGTGTCCCCTGAGGACCTAGCACTCGCCGACCTCCCAGAATCTATGGATACTAATGCCACAAGTACACAGGCAGCAGCAAAAGGTGAAACTGAGGAGCAAACTCAATGTTCATGACACTCATGGCATCCCAGTACACCAACTGCAATATCCTTCAATGGAACTGCGGTGGTTATTTCCAGCTGAATTTGCCATTTATTGTGCCAGTTTAATTTTCTCTGTGTAGCCCTCCAGGAAACTTGGTTTCCTGTTCAGCAGACTCCTGACCTTCGTGGTTACCGGGGCTATTATAAAAATTGTGCAGCCTACGACAGGGTTCTGGAGGTGTTTGCATTTGTGTCCCTGCCAATGTCCCCAGTGCACCAGTGCAACTTCACACAGTGCTCAAGGCAGTGGCCGTGAGAATCCGGGCAGGACAGGAGATCACTATATGCTCTCTGTACCATCCTCTGGACAAGGCAGTGTCTTCTGCAGAACTAGCTGCCTTAGTTGCTCAACGTCCCCGCCATACCTGCAGGTGGGGGACTTTAATGCCCACAAACTCTTGTGGGGTGGAAATGAGATTATGGCCTGCAATAGAGACATGGAGTACCTTCTAGTGCAGCTAAATATTTGCCTTCTTAACAACGGAGCCTCCACACACTTTAGCATGGCCCATAGCCCACAGCTATAGAACTTCCCCTGTGCAGTCTGAGCTTACTTCCACACCTTACTTGGAGGGTCCATGAACACCTTTGTGGAAGCGACCATTTCCCTATCGTCCTGTCGCTCCCACAGTCACCACCTGCAAGCTGCCTGCCCCAATGGTCACTCTGGCGGGCAAACTGGCCGGCTTTCACCTTGGCTGCAAAAGTAACATCTCCGCTCCTAGTCGACATCGATTTGGCTGTTGATCATGTCACTAGCGCCATTGTTTCCGCTGCTGAAGCCAGTGTTCGGAAATCCTCTGGTTTGCTTTTTTGTAATTCTGTGCCCTGGTGGACACCAGAAATTGCTGAGGCCATCAGGGAGTGTCGTCAGGCACTCCAGTGCTATTGCCGCCATCCTCCTTCGGAGCACCTGATTGCTTTTAAATGACTCCAGGCCCAAGCTTATTGGCTGATAAAACAAGTGGGATAGTTGGGAGAAGTATATAACCACTATCGGCTCTCGAGGATTCCCAACTCAGGTGTGGAAGCAGGTTAGGCACCTTTTCGGGCATTGTCCACTGGCAGGAATCCACAGTCTTCACATTCGAGGTACTCTGGCCACAGACCCAGCTGTTGTCGCACAGTACATGGCAGAACATTATGCTTGTAGCTCTGCATCTGCATCTTACAGTGCGGCCTTCAGCACCCTCAAACAGCGTGTTGAACAGCAGCAGCTTCCCTTTTACACGCACCGCTAGGAAAAATACAACGCGCCGTTCAGTGGGTGGGAGTTCAAGAGTGCTCTAGCTGCATGTCCTGACACCTTCCCAGGACCAGACTTCCCATCCCATTGGCGGGATAGCATCTTTATCCTGATGACGAAACCTGGTGCTGATCCGCAGGTGGCTGAGAGGTACCGCCCAATAAGCCTCGCCAACATTATATGCAAGATCTTCAAAAGTATGGTGATTCGGTGGCTCATGTGGATTCTTGAAGACCAGGTACTCCCTACTCCCCAACAAGGGGGCTTCCCCCATGGCCGCTCTGCAATAGATAATCTAGTGTCGTTGGAGTCTGCTATCCACACTGCTTTCACCAGGCGTGAGCACTTAATTGCGGTCTTCTTTGCTCTTCGCAAGGCGTACGATACACCTAGCGCCACCATATACTGGCTACACTGTATGATTGGTGCTTATGTGGTACCCTACCGACGTTCATAAAGAATTTTTTTTCACTCCGTACTTTTTGGGTTAGGGTCGGTGCCTGTTTCAGCTCTCGTCACATTCAAGAGAATGGTGTCCCCCTGGGCTCCGTTCTCAGTGTACCTCTATTTTTAGTTGCCGTAAATGGTCTTGCTGCGGCTGTAGGGTCATTGGTCTGCTCCTCCTTGTTTGCTGATAACTTTTGTTTATATTACAGTTTTGTTAGCATTGGTGTCGCTGAAAGGCGTCTGCAGGGAACCATGGAATGGCACAATCATGGGCCTCAGCGCATGGCTTCACGTTCTCAGCATCCAAAACCAGGGGTGATGCACTTTTGTCATCCTCGGGTCATTCACCCTGACCCAGAACTCTACCTAGCTGACAAATGGTTTCGCGTCACAGAAATGAATCGGTTTCTCGGTATGCTGCTTGATGATTGACTGACTTGGGGGCCACCCCTTTGTCAGTTAAAGCAAAAGTGTTGGCGGCATCTAAATATACTGCCCTGTCTTGGCCACACTGCCTGGGGAGCTGGCTGTCAAACTCTGATGCACCTCTTTAAGGCCCTAATCAAGTCACGCTTGGATTATGGGAGCTAGGTGTATGACTCAGAATCACCTTCAGCATTGCAGATCTTGGATCCCATTCTTCATGGTGGTGTTCGTCTTGTAATAGAGGCTTTCCGCACCAGCCCTGTCAAAGCTGCCTCACTGGTGTCCCTCTCCTGAGGTTTCGCCGGCAAAAGTTATTGGCTTCATATGTCACCCACATTCACGCTCCTGTCACCATCCAAGTTGCAGGCTTTTTTTTCCAAATACCGTCCTTCCCTCTCCACAACGTCGACCCAGATCAGGTCTTCCAATCGCAGTTTGGATATGTACTCTCCGTTACTCACTTGAGTCCCTACCTTTCCCTCCTGCATTTTCCTGCCAATCTCATATCCCTCCTTGGTTCATCCCTCGTCTACAGCTCCACCTGAAATTGTCCTGCGACCCTAAAGGTGTCAGTTGCACCACATACTCTTAGTCATCAGTTTTTGGACATTCTTGACACATTCTGTGATGCAGAAGTCATTTACTCTGATGGCTCCCAGGTAGAAGGCAGAGTGGGTTATGCCTGTGTTCATGGTGACCACATTGAACAATGCTCCCTGCCCCCTGGCTGTACTGTCTTTATGGCGGAGCTGATCACAATAACCCATGCTCTAGACCACGTCCGTACATGCCACAGGAAGTCATACATCATTTACAGTGACTCCCTGAATGGCTTGCAAACTCTTGACCAGTGTTTCCCCAAACACCATTTGGTGTGATCCATCCGAGACTCTGTGTTCAGTCTTGGCAAGTCTGGCCATTCCGTGGCTTTCATCTGGGCCCTGGGCCACGTCGGCATCCCAGGAAATGAACGAGCTGATCAACTGGCCAAGCAAGCAAGCAAGCCATCGCCTCCTGGCATCTGGATATCTGTATCTCAGAAAGAGAGATCTGATTGGGTCTGCACCACAAGATCTCCATGGTCTGGAATTCAGAATCGTCAACATTGAGCATGCCCAATAAGCTCCATGCAATCAAACCTTCAACAGCAGCTTAAAAAAGACTTCTCTCAGGTCTTCTCGAAGGGAGTCGGTTGTCCTCTGTCACCTACGTATAGGCTATACGTGGCTCACGCGCAGCCACCTCTTACATCAAGAGGACCCACCAAACTGCTGTTGTGGCTCTCTGTTGACTGTGGACCACGTCTCTGTCCACTTTTAGCCGCATTGTGGCAGTCTTTTATTCTGCCTTCTGCGCTTCCTTCGATTTTAGCTGATGATGCCTCTATGGTTGACCGTGTTATAGATTCTATTCGCACAGCTGGTTTTTATCAAATGATTTAATGGTGGGAACCAAAGCCTGATCTTTCAGACACCCACCACTCAAACAGTTTTAATCTGTTGTTCCTTTTGTCATGTCTGTCCTATTTCTGACTGGCATTTTTAGTGTATACAGAACAGTTGGCTCATCCATTATTATCCCAGTGATCAGCCAGTGACACTCTTCTGCTGTGATATTTTAGCACAGTTGACTATTGGTTCACTACTTTTGTGGTTTCCCTTTCTCTTTTTATAATGTCATTTTAGCACACACTGTCTTCCTGTACTGGCTGTGGGGTGCTTAGTCTTCAACCGGAAAACACATGATGTGATCTCTTAGCTGGGAACAGGGGACTGATAACCCAGCCGTTTAGTCCCGTTTAACACATCATCAACAACAACAAGCATAAGTAACCACACTGCCTCATCTTGTGAGTGTCCCGTCTTATCATGACGCATGAGCGATTCAGGAAATATGGGTAAAAGAAAAGGTACCAACACAGGTCGCAAGGAAAATGTATGCCAGTTGTAAACTGAGTATGTTAGCATCTGGGACACTCAGCTCAGTTGTAGCTACTCCACGACAACTGCAAGGCATATCTACACAGACATGCGACCTACAGTTCCGTGATGCTATGGTAACCACACCCAGTCACATGATGGCATCATCGTCATTTCCTGCCAAGAGCACACACCGTCTTACCAAACCTGAGCTTGCACCTTTGAAATCTCTTGCCTCACAGACAGAGACATGGAAATCCAAGGAAAAATATACCCGTGAAGACTTCTTGTGCCCATCTAGCGCACAAATGTCTGGGTCTTCAACTGATACCTGCCACAGCTCAAAGAACTAGGACAGGGGGAAGAAATCTTCCCCTTCTCCCTCCTGGCATTCCTCTTCCACAATGTCATCTAGTGATGCCGTCCCCCAGACGGCCTTTGTGTCGCCAGGGCGCATTGCCAGTGGTCTATCAAGTGGTTGACCTCAGGCTGGCTCTGAAGGCACTGTGGAATTAATGGACCTTGATCCTCCACTCTTAGATACAACTAATTGTGAGCATTTGCATTGTGGTCCTCGGCAGTCACAGGGGTGACCTCTTTCCAGTTCTCTCTCTATGGGTTTCTTCAATGGAATATTTCCGGCATCTGGTCCAATAGATTGGAACTACCGCTTCTCTTGTAAACCTACTCCCCACTAATTATCTGCCTTAAGGAAATAAAACTACATCCTCACACTCGCTTTAACGTGCCACACATCTCAGTTCGCTTTGACTTTCCCCCCGTGGCAGGGGTTCCAGCTCAAGGAGGTGTCTTGCTGCGTTTGAGAGATGATACACATTTCCAAATCAATCATTTACAAACCCAGCTTCAGGCAGTAGCAGTTAGACGGACTTTTCCTGGTTTCAGCTTCTCCCTGTGTAGTGTCTATACACCACCATCCTCTGCTGTAACCAGGTCTGACCTTCTACAGCTTTCTCCTCCTTCCTTGTTGGTCGGCAATTTCAATGCCCACAATCTTCTCCATGCCCTTGTCAGAGGAGCTCTCTCCTGGCGATCTCCTCAACCACCCTAACCTCATCTGTTCTCAACACTGGCGAACCCACTTATCTTTGGGACTTCACACACACACACACACACACACACACACACACACACACACACCTGTTCCCACTTGGGACTTTGGACTTTCCATCTGTACTATTCAACTGGCCTGTCACCTCGAGTGGTCATTTTCCATGTGTCATTCATCTACTGATGCCCTTCATTCCAGCTCGTCCATCCAACTGGCAGCTTTCCAAAGCTGATTGGCAGCTTTATTCTTCATTAGCTACTTTCCATGAACATCTTTTTCCCAGTATTGATCACCAGGTCAACTATCTTACTACTGTAATCATCACTGCCGCCGAATGTTCTATTCCTTGCACCTCTTCCTTGCCGCGAGGTTCCCCAGTTCCCTGGTGGGCTAAGGAATGTCGCGAAGCACTCAGATCTTGGAGACATGCCCTCAGAGTCTTTAAACGCTATCCCACACAGGAAAACTGTGTTCACTACAAACGCTTGTGTGCGCAATGCTGCCGCCTTTTTCGGGAATGCAAACGAGCTAGTTGGCTGTCCTTCACTAGTTCGTTTAACAATTTTACCCCCCTCTTCTGTTGTTTGGGGTAAACTTTGCAGACGTTCAGGGATCTAGTCTCATTCACCGATCCCAGGTTTAACCACAGTGAATGATACTATAGTGGATCCCAATGACATCTCCAACACTCTGGGCCGGTTTTTCGTTGAGATTTCGAGCTCCTTGCACTTCCATTCCTCTTTCCTTCCTCAGAAACAGACAGCGGAAGTGAAATTGTTCTCTTTCTCATGTCAGAATCGAGAATGTTAGTATGCCGATTTCACTATGAGCGATCTTCAACATGCACTCTCCTCATCGTAGTCCTCTGCTCCAGGACCTGAAGGCATTCATTTACAGATGTTAAAACACCTTTCTTCTGAAGGCCTGCAATTTCTTCTTCAAACGTACAACTGCATTTGGAGGGAAGGCACATTTCCTCATTGCTCGTGTGAAGCCATCATAATTCCTCTATCTAACCCTGGAACGGGCAAACATCTACCTGGCCTCACCAGCAGTACAGGGTGTTTCAAAAAGGATTTTACAACTTTGAAAATTCATATTAATTTATTAAAAAGAGGTACAGAGCTGGTTTTAGTGTTGTTTCAAAGGAAAACACACTAAGTTTTTTCCTTAAACTAAAAGTGTTTGATGTGGCTTTTGTTGGTTATGCTGCAGACAACTGATTTCTTCTCAAACTCGCATCAGCATTGCAGGTGTATGTAACTTGCTCATTGGTGGTGTAGATTCTTGCTCTAAGTTCCGGTAGAGTGGCTGGCAAAGGAGGTAGGTACACCATATCTTTGATGAAGCCCCAGAAGAAAAAGTCTAACGGTGTCAGGTCTGGGGAATGGGCAGGCCATGCAATTGGTTCTAACATTTTAGTAGACTTTAAGTAATTACAGTTTCTTTCTACCAATTTTGCAACATAATACTCATCTTTTCAACTTTACGTTGTATGGGGGTTCTGCTCGCTGCAAAATTATTCTCCTGGGGTGTCGTGGTAGAAATAAATACTCAGTATGTACAATTTTTCACTTCTTCTTTAATTTGAATCAAACTTCTTCTCCAGATCTTCACCAAACATTTTAACAACAAAACATTTACAAAGCATCAGAACGGTAGTAATTCCATTTCAAAACAATGACTGACATAGCTTCCAGAGCACTTGACAAACGACTGAAACTCGAACCCCCCCATGCAAAGCGGTGAGGCAAATATATAACATCGGCAATAATGACGTTACATTATGCATTGTTCATAACAATTGAATATAGTAATTTACAATTAACAAACACAACAGTAAAACATTTCATTTATACAAAAATAATCACAATATAAAATGAAAACTATGCATACAATAATTTTAGATGGCACATGTATTTTTAAGATGAAATTTCCGATCTTTCTGTTAACAACAAAGTGCGATTATAATGATAATTAATTTGTTAATGAGTACATCATACATGTTCCTAACATATACTGAACTATCAAATATTCTGGCCATTCACAAAATATACTCAAAATCTCTTTTCAGTCAATATATACAAAGAATTCAATATTGATAATCAATGTAATAGTCGAAATAACACAATTAGCTGATCAACACAACTTGTTTATGAGCCTAACATATATACAATGCTATTAATTTTCTTTTTTTTGTTTTGTTTTTGTTTTTTAACAAAAGATTTTACAATTCATCTGTTTAAGTCTTGAAATAACATACAATGACGCAACTATTGTTTATAGAACTGTCTGGAAAGAAAATATGTGAATCTCTTAATTAATGAAATCTATCACTTGTTTTAATCACAGTATCACCGAGACACTGATTCCTAAGCTGGCTATATTGTTTTTAACTTCACATGCAACTTTTATCACTATTGAACCACACAATTCCGGGTCCGACGCAGGCGGTATCATAGGATGACATTGAGATGAGAGGACCAGGCAGACGGTATCGTTCGATAACATTGAGATGAGGGGTCAGCAGTATCGTTACATGGTGCAGCACGGCCAATCCATTTTCCTGGAAAATGATCATTGAGAAAATCCCGGACGTCTGTCAGATACTGTGGAGGTATGCCGTCTTGCATGACAAACATTTTGTTCTCAGTCATCATCAATCTGTGGTATCAAAAAATTGTTGCAACATATCCAGGTGCACTATCCAGTTGATTGTTCGTTCTTTTCAAAAAGGGGCCTTACATTTTCTTCTTGCTCAGCGTACAAAAAAACGTTCACCTGAGGGCTATGACGAGTATATTGCAATGTTTCATGTGGATTTTTCACTACCCCAAATCCTACAGTTGTGTGTGTTAACCTTGCCTCTTAAGTGAACAGTTGACTCGTCAGAAAAGATTGTTGTCCAAGAAACGTTCATCATCATCCACTCGGTCTGACTTATGTATGGAGAAGTTATTCTTGGCAATCTTATCAGTGTCTTTAATTGCTTGTAAAAGCGACAATCTGTATGGTTTCAAATGCAATTGTTTTCTCAGCACATGCCAAACTGTTGTATGTGGGACTTGCAGTTTATGTGATGCGCACCAGGTCGATTTCCTAGGGCTGTTGACAAAACCCTGTCTCACTTGCTCAATGACTTCGTCAGATGTGCTTGGACAACCTGGTTCTTTCTTATGTCTTACTGAGCACCCAGTTTCTACAAAATATTTATGCCACTCATAAATTTTAGGCCTACTATTAACATAACTGCCGCTAGCACTTGTTGCGGTGGAATTCTGCACTAGCGAACTATGCGAGTCAAAACTTGATGTGTTTTCCTTTGAAACAACACTAAAACTATCTCTGTACCTGTTTTTAATAAATATATATTAATTTTCGAAGTTGTAAAGTCCCTTTTTAGACACCCTGTATTTGCAAGGTGATGGAATGTATGATTAATTGTCGATTGGTAAGGTGGCCTGGCCTCACCAGTGCACAATGTGGTTTTCGTAAGCACCGTTCAGCAGTTGATCATCTAGTCACCCTATCAACTCATATTATGAATAATTTTCTGCAGAAGTGCCAAACAGTGCCCGTATTTTTTTATTTGGAAAAGGCATATTATACGTGATGGAGGATGGGTATCCTTCACACTCTGCACACCAGGGGCCTCCGGGATCGCCTGCCAACCTATGGAATACAACACAGAGATTCTGGCATGCACTTCCACCTATTGGGATAGTGTTATTAAGGAAGCTGTTGAAGTTAAACTGGCAAGTGACCTTATTTCGTGTTTTTTGTTTAAAAAATCCGGCATGGTCTCTCGTCAAAAAACAGAGGACCAAAATTAATGCTGTCTCACCTGTTAACAGTCACTATTGATATTTTTGATGTTTGGTCATCTTTGGTTGTATTGACTATGAAGTGACTTGTACTGTGTGTGTTATCTTCCTTGTTTACCCTTTGCAAATCAAGCTATTAAATACGCTTGCACATTGCTTCCTTGATTGCAGTTGTACCTTGAGAATAGCAGGGTGTCCTCTTGTCGAAATCTCGGCAGTTGTCGACGGTCACCCAGCAGCGTACCCGTAAGTTGCTTGGACACTGAAACTGGGTATTTGCCATGTCGTTTGTGCGCCCAAATGGACTACAGAAAGTTAGTGACAGAGGTGTACATATTCTACTTTTAACCCACCCATGTTTGCCTAAGAGCCAGGGTGGCAGGCTGTTGCTCATTTACTACAGAACAGGCAGACTGCTTCACTCCCAGCCAAGTCAAGCTGAATCCAACCAAATTAGGCTATGGAAAACTCACTTGCCTGCCCACCTTACCATTGTACTTCACTGCTTAGCAGTTTACTCCGTGTGTATCATTGTTATGCTATGGAAATTGATATAAAGTTCTTTTTGTACCCAAGCGTCAAAAGACAAATATCAGTATATATGTGTATCTATTTTAGGTAAAAAGGGTGGATTTTTTGAAGTATTAAAACAGTTGTGATATTCAAATTGAAAACCTTAGTATACACATCTGTATCAATTATCTTCTGATTAATTGGAGATTTCAACAGTATTCTCTGTGTTGCTTTTAATCTGTACTGTAATAGTCCCACAATTAAGCCATTAAACTTTGCTGCAGACGTGAATCTGCCCAAAAGACTGAATGTTTCTATACCTGACAATGAAGCAAGTGAACTTAATATACTAGCTGAAGCTTGTTGAGGATAAAGGATTTTTGTACAACTTTTCGACAATGAAAAAACTGTAATTTTGTGTTTTGTTACAGACATCAGCCACTGTCAGAAATCATCAATGGAGTGCCAATTGATAATGCTTCTCACCTTATACCGTATGACAAACTAAACCCTGCAGTTTCATTTTATTGGCGTAGTGTGTCAGTTCACTTGCAGAGTAATGCTGCTGACGACCTCGAGAAAATTGTTCCAGAATTGACACATTATTGTTCATATATAGCAGGGTAAGAGAGACGTCACAATTTTTTTAAAATTTTAAAGCCTTATATTATATTGCAACTAGTATGGCTGTAATTTTAGAATTTAGTAGCATCTGAAAGCAGCTTTTGTAAATTTGTGTGTAATAACAAACTGCAGCTATTTCTGAATTTTTATTTTTGTCTGAACCTGTACCTTACAGAGTAAATAAATTTATTTGTACTTTTTGTAAACTACTATGTGAGTTATATTCAAACTCCATAGAT
This sequence comes from Locusta migratoria, assembly GCA_026315105.1. Classification (NCBI taxonomy): domain Eukaryota; kingdom Metazoa; phylum Arthropoda; class Insecta; order Orthoptera; family Acrididae; genus Locusta; species Locusta migratoria. Next base: position 300,313,797 of record CM048746.1, read on the forward strand.
AATTTTGATGAGAAAACACCAGTGAAGACAAATGCATCTGCATCTTTCATCATTTTGAATAAAAGGCAACATTTACCTTCACCATTCTGGTGATTTAAATTTAATTTAACCAATAATAGGAAATTTTGATTGAATTCCAGTAGACTGCGAATATTATGAGAGTCTGAGGAAGGAGAGAGTGTTTTACGCGGAAAATAAATTTAAAGTCAAGGCACTCTTGGACTTCGGTTTGGAAACAGTGAATTGTGGAGTGGTCTAATGAAACAAGTAGTAGTACATACACTTCATGTAATCATTGCTATTTGATCACTGCTACCTCCACCTTACTCGCCAATCTCTGAAATTTTTATTTCCAATGGTTCTGCCATTGCAGGTCTGTTTCCCATTGTGATTTGAATGAAATAGTATCATATGTAATAGGTGTGCAAAACTTCATGAAGCAGCTATGAATTTGTCTTTCACATGAAACCACGGGAGAGTTTTCTTATTAAAAAATAAAAGTAAATTTTGAAATTCTCAAACTCGCCACCTTCAAGACTATTGTCCAGGATGGAGAAACAATAATGTTATCCCACCACTTGAAGACAGTATTAAGTTGCAGATGCACAACAACAAAGAAGAGTAGAAATTTTTAAGCTTTCAACCTTAGGTCTCAGAGGCAGTAGCTGTGTATGCGAATAGTAGTAGTAGTAGTAGTAGTAGTAGTAATAGTAGCAGCAACGGTATTTGTCATTGTTGGTGGTGCTGGTGGTGGTGGTGGTGGTGGTGGTGGTGTTGTGTGGAGCTCTTCTTAAGGGAAGTATGATTAAATATTTCTGTTAATTTCCCTCATTGCACCTTTTTGCATCTCAATTCTTCCTCCTACATGATGAGCAGAGTTTTGTCATTTGCATAAGGAACGATATATGAATGCACATGTTGTAGATTGGCACTAAATTCTGGATTTGCTGCTGTCAACAAATTACGTTACAAAGTACAGTACATTAAAGGGGAGGGATGCCATTTCAGATAACATTTACTTTTTACCTGTTCAGTCATGAACATCAAATATGTACTATAGTGTTTTGTATTCCAATAACAATACATATTTTGAAACATTTTGGAGGCAAAATTAATTCAAAATGTCATTGTACACACATTTACATACTTCATTGCATTAAAACTACATATTTACGTTTATGGTACCTACATGAACCACAGACATTGCCGCGGTGGGGTGGCTTTCGTGCCTCAGTGGTACAGATAGCCGTACCGTAGGTGCAACCACAACGGAGGGGCATCTCTGGAGAAGCCAGACAAACATGTGGTGCCTGAAGAGGGGCAGCAGCCTTTTCAGTAGTTGCAGGGGCAACAGTATGGATGATTGACTGAGCAGGCCTTGTAACATTAGCTAATGTGGCTTTGCCACACAGTTACTGTGAACAGCTGAAAGCAAGGAGAAACTACAGCTATTAGTTCTCTCGAGGACATGCAGCGCCACTGTATGAATATATGATGATGGCATCCTCTTGGATAAAATATTCCTGAGGTAAAATAGTTCCCCATTTGAATCTCTGGGCGGGCCCCTCAGGGGCTCAGTTGCTGAGTACGGGCTTGGCGAACCCAGGGTCCCGAGCCGTAACCTGTTTCGCGTGAACAGTTCACCACACTGTAAGTTCTGTGCATGCTTCAACAACCATTGTTTGGCACGACGTTGGAAGTTGTATGTTTCAGAGCCCAGGGATCTTGGCTTAATTGCTCAGGTTGCGAGAATGGTACGAATCTCTATTAAAAAGAAAAAACCTCTATCTCAAGGTGTGCTATATGCCAAGGAGATGCATGGCTGTTGATGTTAGCGAGCAACATCTGAGGAACCTGCCGCACCTCTTTTGTATAAGGCTTACCAGGCAAGTGGATCTCTGCCTTTAGATGCCTAGTTACTCGTTGGAAGACCATGAAACTATCTCAATACATTGCTGAACGTACAACCGCTGTCTCTAAGCGAGGAAGACCCGATTTAAATGCAGCAATGTACAAATATTCATATAGCTATTTTCGTAGCAGTATTGGGGGCTCGAGCTAATCATATCAGATGAAATCTAACGAATTTAGTGGTTCTCGCCAGACATAATCCTGCAATGGGCAATAAACAAGTTTAGTAAAAACGCAACCCTTGTGTTGTAGTCAGTTATTTAGTAGATGCCTCCCTAGTTAATTACCTGACTTTGAAATTGAAAGTATGCATGTGCGGACAGAAACGAGCCAAAAGGTAGCAGGAATAAGTCATCACCGAAGATAAAGGTAGTTGAATTAAGGGTCCGTACTGTTAAAATCTCATCTGATCCCCTAATTGTTTTGAGCAGTGTAGACAGCTCTGCAGTGATTACAGCAGCGTTAGTAAATAACATGGCTCTTTTCACAGGTAGCCCGGTTTGACGGGGTCAGAAAAGCCTGTGATGGGATGGAGGGAGGGGTTGTGAATAGCATAAGGATGGAATAGGCTGTTTTGGGGCTTAAGTGAATGACAGAATAAGACTAAAGCAAGGTGGACAGGATCTTATTTCTTAAAGGTCCTCATTTCTCTATGTAATATTAACTTCTGTTTATTTTAAATCAGTAAGTCGATTACGGACATTCCCCGTTTCTAATGTGTGTTTCTGTGTAAAAGTGAGCAAATAAAATCTATGTATATCGCAATATGTGGTTTTTATCGCCCAATTACTATTTCTAAACAGTTGTTTGAAAGCTTTTTATAGATGTGTATTAATAAAATGTAAAATATTTATTTTGGGAGCGTTTGAAACACTATTCGCTGGTTTGTCAAAATCTAGTTTTTGTGACATTCCCCCTTTTTCCCCTGGTGTCTTCAAATTGTAACATCAAACCTAATGCCGTAGTTTAGTCGATGAACAGTGGAAAAGTAGTAAGTCAGAAACTTTTTTGCTTTCATACTTCTGCCGTGGTTGTCAATGAGAAAAATTGTGATTAAGGTTACAAATTATGTTTGTGTGTTGCAAGTTGCTAAACTCTGATTCTTGTACACCTACAGCAATTGTTACCTCATGGTAAGGAATATGTGTACCTTGAACTCTGTCCAGTGGTTTAGTTGAAAATAATACATTATCTACCTTGGTGTGTGTGTGTGTGTGTGTGTGTGTGTGTGTGTGTGTGTGTGTGTGTGTGTGTGTGTGCGCGCGTGTGCGCACGTGCGTGCGTGCATGCTTGTTTACCTTTCCTTTTTCCCCCTTAAGGTAAGTCCTTCCGCTCCTGGGATTGGAATGACTCCTCTTCCACTCCCTTAAACCCCACATCCCTCCCTTTTCTCCCTCCTTCCTTCCTTCCTCTTTTCCCTTTTTTTTTTCGTGACTATTTATGAGCCTGTGATTTGGGTAAGTTTATTTCTGTTGCTTGTGTGTTGGTAAAAGTAATCACATAGTGAAACAATCTTTATTACTCATTTACGAGCCTTGAGTACTTAATGACGAATACAAAATCTCAACTTACCGTATTTGCACAAATATACTCCGCGTGCAAACATAGGCCGCACCTAAAGAAAGTTTATAGAGAGAAAAAAATCTAGAGTATAGGCCGCAGGTTTTCTAATTTTTATTTTATTTATTTTTAATTTTGTTTATTTTTAATTTTATTTTTTATATAATTGAAATTTTGCATAATCAGAAACACAATGTTAACAAAATAATGTTCTCTTTTCAATTAACCCAAAACAAATATGCAAAACTGTAAATCAGTGAGACGACAGGCCGATACGGGCGCCCCAAGGGAGGGGACGCCGAACCAAGGCATGTTACCGGGCATTTCAAGTTTTGTATAGCGTAGGCATGTGCTTCGAAATTATAGTGTGTGTGTGTGTGTGTGTGTGTGTGTGTGTGTGTGTGTGAGAGAGAGAGAGAGAGAGAGAGAGAGAGAGAGAGAGAGAGAGAGAGAGAGAGAGATACGATGTTTTGACTTGTACGTTTGTAGCGGGAAACGAATGTATGAGTTACACTGCCGAATGTAAGCTTCAGTAATGGACATGGAAAACGGGAAGTTAGACGTAAATTTGACGCTAACGAAAACAAGTTCGACGCTAGTGTGTAAGTGAGGACAAACTATTAAAATATTCGAAGAGTCGTTGTGCATTTCAAGGGCTAAAATGTTAATATTCCCATGTTTGATTGGCTTCATAATTCGAAACAGAAACTGTGGTTTTGCTGTTACAACAGAAATGATTAGTCGCAAGGCTGCAAAATAGCCCCGAGTTCCATGTGCATCTTTTCATGTAAATAACCCCCAACGAATGTGAAACCAGTGAATCTGGTCGTAGTAAAATACATTATTTTAAAACGTAGCATTGGAACTCAACATTAGCATTAGCTACACAAATAAGTTGTTCCGCTATCTTAACCTCCCATCACTGCTCGCGGTAGGTGTTACTGTACCAACGTAAACGTAATGGTAATCTCTCTCGCGACACACAACACTAAACTTTATTGCGAAGACTAGCTTCTTTGACTACATAGAATTAAAATAATTTGTCAGCTTAGGGAGTGTATGTTAAATACTATTTTTGTTTTAGGCCGCACGGACGTGTTCAGAAACAGTTGTCAGCTTTTGTATGCTGTGGTACAGAATGACACCATTCAATTTATGTCGAAATATCGACTTCCATGAATTCCCGCCCCATTTCTGTAAACGTGTACAAAAACGTATATATCAATTCTGCGAAACTTTTACTGTAGCATTTTTGAGGACTATCTAGTTTATGAAGTTTCTCAAACCAAAATAAAAGTGAGCGTGTAATTTTTGAAACTAATGACCTTGAGAAAAGGAGTGTTTGGGGGAGGGGGGAGAGGAGGATTGAATCTCGATTATAGGCCGCACCACGATTTTGTACCCCAAAATTTGGGGAAAAAAGTGCGGCCTATATTTGAGCAAATACGGTATATAACCATTATTAAAAAAAAAAAAAAAAAAGTGATTTCAAGAGATGAAAAATTTTACATAATCTTTTTGGATTATTGTTCAATATAATTACAATGAAAGGGGCTCTATATTCCAGACAGGTCAGTTTTAAAAATATTTCTGACTGATATGCAGGCAGTTCAAATTATTTAGGCTAGGACTTTGCTATCTTCATATTGACCCACTTTCTTTCACATTCCGGTACACAAATATTATCCAAAACTTATTTCAAGGAATCATTTCATTTGTATCTGCCTTGGTGGAATAAATAGAATACTACAGAGGTTTCCTCATTACAGTTAGTAACAAAAATTTAATAGTTCTGCTGACCATATGTCAGCTGCAAATATGTAAGATACGCAGTGTATGGACAAAAACGGAGCAGACAACGTGCCAGTGTGTCAATTAGTTTTTCAAACTTGCAATTGCAAACAAATGTTAACAATTGAAAACTAAGTTAAACATAGCACTGAAAATTGTCAGTCGAGATTGTTGGAGTTTGTTTATGGTGTGAAGCAAAGTATACAGTAAACTGTCACAGCCCTGGTGAAGTAGCCGAGCGGTCTAAGGTGCCTCGCTGCGGAGCGCGTGGTTGCTCGCCATCGGAGGTTCGAGTCCTTCCTGGGGCATGGGTGTGTGTGTTTGTCCTTAGATTAGTTTACCTTAGTTTAAGTAGTTTGTAAGCTACGGACTGATGACCACGAAGTTTGGTCTGATAGATTTGCAAACATTTGAAACTGTCACATTCCAAGCAGAATAATGTGCTGCTTATACACAGCACTTTAATGGGGTGACCTACTGGCAGCTGCTTGAACAAACCTGAAATACATGGAAGATGTGATGTTGAAACAAAACTGGCTTCCAATGAGATTTGGTGTTTGCACTAATCCAAAGAAAGGATGTTAAAAAACTAAAAACATTACATTAACATGACTACCTGTAAATGTAGGCATGCCTTATTCATCAGTATAATTACCATTTACCTCTTCTACAACTCTGAACTTGCTGTAGGGATTTTAGAATATAAAATAATATTAATGTGTAAACCTAATTTACCATCTCCGAATTTTTGGTCACCAATGGAGAGCCGGCGACCATAAATTTTGCACCCTGTATTATTCCAATTATTCTTCCCACTAATGAATATACGCAAAAAGATGGAATTTTTCAATTAATTTTATACATATTATTGTAAAGAAGAAATAGTTTATTAATCTTTAACAGCCTAATATGTATTGGAGTCAAGATTGCAACTGTCACTAAAGGAAATGTTTCTTATAGGCCTACAGTTTTCAGAACATTGTTATGAGTAGAGTTAATTACTGATTGATCTGTATCATTTAAATGTGAAATGTGACAATTTGTTTGTTGGTAGCTATGCTCATTTTCCTTATGAATTCATTCATTCATTCATTCATTTTTTTAGCCTTATGAAGAGCAAGGAAAGGAATCAGTGGGAAGAACATGAAAAGGAATTCATTTTGAAACAGCTTCTGGAAATTATACCTATATTTGATCTTTCAGATGAGGCAGGCAGGTATGTAATTTGGTTTGCAAGCTATTTTGCTTCTCTCTGACAAATTCATATTAATGAACTGTAAGTATAAAAAATGAGTAAGAAGCCATAATTAGTCCATAGGCTTCTTATCAGTTATTAATTCATGTAGCAAGGCAGTCTATATTACAATTTCTTTTATTTCGGTCCTTTGCATGACCATCAGACCACAACTGTAATGTCAGACACTGGTTGTTTTCAGCTGGAGCTGCCTAAAGGTTTAATGTTGAATGTCTTGCTACATGAATTAATAATTACTTGTAAGATTGCTGTTATTCATAATATTCTCAAAAATAATTCTTATTAGTTGGATCATTTACCTGAAAATTAATTTTGGATGTTTATTTTAGTTTTATTGTTGTATCTATTTATTTCTTTGTAGAGCGAACCTCAGACAGCTTTTGTTGGATCTACTTCTTAATGATGATGTTCAGGTGCCACTTGTGCCAGTTATTGTATCACTACTGTGTAATGCAATTCCTGATACATTTATCAGACTTCAGACACTGGCTGAGATCGTATCAGAAATGCATGAACCTCTTACAGTTGTTTGTTCAGAAATGTCAGTGGAAGAAAAACGAAAGATGGAAATAAAAGTAAGTAGATTTTATAGCTTCTTACATTCTTTACACCAGATGTCTGTGAATGTATAGTAAACAAAATTATTAATGATACATGCCTGTAAGTATTTACCCATTGTATTCCCAGAAGTACAACTCACAACTACTCCATATTATGTATTTAAAATAAACTGCTTCTGGTAATGTAATAATAATACTACAGCCTCTTATAAAATTAATAGTACGCCAGTTACAATAAATGTATATTGGAATGGTTAGTCACATCATTGCTCCATCCCTCATCCCCTCCCAAACCTTACTGAAATTAAGTAGTAACTTCTCAAAGTTATAACAGCTAAACCCTGAAATTTTAAAAGGGGGAGGGATAGTCATAAATTAAATCTGTGCTGGCACTTATTAACACTAAAATGGTCACTTAGGATCTCACAGATACACATTCCTGGAATAGGCAACCACAATTCAGTGGTCCAATGATTCTATTACTGGGGAGGAGGGGAGAAGGGGGGGGGGCAAAATTGGGACTGTATACTGAAAAATCAAGTGGCTTCCAGCTGCACTTCTGCAGAACAGTTGCTGAGCACCGAGCCATATGGGAAGAACATTGTCATGGAGCCGCACAACACCTACTGTAAACATTCCATCTTCTCTTTCACTTCAAGAAATTCCTGTTCTATGACCACCTTTTGACAATGCCGAAGAGTGAAGGCGACTGTCTCACATTGGTTCCATTCATAGGTGACAGTCTTTGACACAGAAATGCAAAATTTGAGTACATGATATGAGAAGTGTTGTACTTAGTTTGGAGATTATGTCAAAAAATAGCTCAAACATTGCTGTATATGTTGCCAACAAAGTTTTTCATATAACTATGTTGCCTTCTTTTAAAAAATAGGGACACTTGCTTTCTGGCCATGTCTTGAACAAAATGGTAAACTATATTACGAAACAAAATAAAATATCATCAACATTCTCAAAAATTATAACAACTGTGTCATCACAACAAAATTGAAATATAAGTTAACGTCATATATGAAACACAAGGTGGGGGGTAAATTTTTTTTTCATTGGCGGTTTACACCTAAATTTCATTCTTACTTTGCATCAATCATAACCCCGTTACCAACATGTCATGAAATAATTGACAGCACCGTGAGTTGGACCCTGAGAAACTCTACACCAGTGTACAAAACTTTTACTTGTCAAAGGATCAAGAAGTATAAAACTTGAAGGGAAAGTATATTTTTTAACTGCTAAAAATTGTGTTTTCATCTGGGAAAAGTGTATTTTTTCTTAGGAATTCTATTTTCCCCCTCCTTCCTTTTTGTTCTCTTCCCCTCCCCCCTTTCCATTCTACCGTGTGACTCTTCTGAATTGCTTTAATAATGCATCATGCTAAAGCACAGCATAGCACACTTCAGCACAACTCTGACCGCATTTATATTACCTGAACTTCCTCTCTTGCTGCTCTTTAACCTCTGTCACGGTTATCTTGCTGTGCACTTCTCGATCTTCTCCAGTAGGGATTGTGATGTTGAGAAATTCTTCTTAGCTGCTACAATTTGAACTACTGAAATAACACTTGCTGATAAACTTTTAATCCAATGTTGAATTATGCCAATTCTATACAAGACTCGAGCCTCACATTGACACACAGCAAATGTATGTCATTAATGCTCATTAAAAAAAGCTTTCTTGGTTGCGTCTAAAGGTCATGTTGTGCGTAATGTTTTAGCCTGACATTAAAGTCGCTAGGTGTTATGTGGTGGTCATCTCTTCTCCATGGAACTGTCATGGAATATGGAGCCACAGGACAACAAATGGCAGGCCTGCTGCTCTGCCACTACACCCAGTTTTTCATTCCTTTCTCCCCCAGTTCTTTCTCATGTATATTTTCCTTTTCTTCTTCTTCTTCTTCTTCTTCCTCCTCCTCCTCCTCCTCCTCCTCCTCCTCCTCCTCTTCTTCTTACTACTACTACTACTACTACTATTACTATTACTATTATTGGATTCTTGCTCACCGTTACTCAAGTTCTTCTCTCCCTTAACTTTCTTTGCATCATAATACCATTTTTTCAGAGCTAGTTGGCATTTAAACTTGTATTACTCTGGTTGTTGTTAGCTTGATATCTTTCTTGGATACTACAATGCACAACATACAACTAGTTAATTTATATAATATCAAAAAGGAACAACTTACTAATTTTCTGCAAAACTTATTTATTCGTCACAAACCGGCTTTCAGATTCTCAGGCCATCATCAGGTGACAACTGACTGTAGTATACATGTTTTAAAGATGCTACGATTTACAAATATGTTATCACAGAAAATTGACTAGTTCACAGGAAAGTACACAACAACATTTTTATGAAAGTTACTAACATTTATATGAAAATATGATAATTATATGTAAAGGATCAAAATTGACATTATTATTATTATTTTATTTTATTTTTTGAAAAGGAAAGTTGAAAACGAAAACTTACTGCAGTAGAGGTGTAAAGGGAACTGGATTTGATCATTTAATACTAAACTGGTATTCTGAACCAAATGTTTATTGATTTCCAGTAGTGCATCTTTCTACTTTTCTTCGGGGAATGTAGGATTTCAAAGTGTACATTGTAATTGTAGTTTTCTGTGAGTTGCATAAATATCTGTTTCCTGTAAGGCCACTAGTGTCATCATTTTCTGCTCCATGTTACTTACTAGCAAGAGAGCTAGATTACATAATTAAAAAGAAAACAAGTTTTAAACCTAAATTTGGAGAAAAAAATTGCATAGCTCTTGTTGACAAAATTGAAGACATTCAGGTCCCTCCTAAACTAGTATCATTTGATGTCACCAGTTTGTTTACAAACATTCCCACTGATGAAAGTATAGGCATCCTTACTGATCTTTTGCATAAATCTAAAGTAAACCCTGTCAAATCACATGACATAATCACTGCTACTGAAACAGTTTGAAAATAAGTACCACAGTCAGTCTGATGTGCTAGCTATGGGTTCTCCACTTAGTACCGTTCTATCTGAGATTTTCATTGACCATTTTGAGCAGATATTCTTACAGAAGGAACCACTGACGTGCAGAATAGGATACTGGTTCAGGTATGTGGATGATGTGCTGTGTTTTGGACTGGTATCACCAGACAATTGGATTCCTTTTTACAACATTTAAATTCCCAACACAAGAAAATTAAGTTCACTATGGAACCAGGAGGATCTTCTATATACTTTTTGGACGATAGTATTGATATCAACAAAAAAAGAAAGGGGAAAAAACCCAAAAAACCACAACAACATCACTTAGTATTTTCACAAAATCCATAGTAACATATACAATTATCCCTGCTAGCTTCCAGCAACCAAATAGCCATAAACATGCAGCTTTCCACTCCATGGTCAATTGCCTCATATCTGTCCAATTATCTAATTCTGCATTTCAAACAGAATTACAAACAAACATATAGCATCCAGTAATGGCTATAACCCAGCCCTGATTGACAGTGTACTGATTAAACAAGAAAATGAGAGGGGGGGGGGGATTAAAACACTTTTGCATGCTGGCCAGAAAGAACAAGTCTGTAGTCAGAAAAACTGGTGTGTCATCCCATATTTAGGCAAAATTTGTAAAAAGTTAAAATCTTGAAATTACAGACCTGCATTTTACAACACAAACAACTTTTCAAAGTATTTATTCAATAGAGTGTACTTTATTCAATGGAGTGTACATGCGTCTGTGTAAATGTGTGGGTGGGTGTGTATTTGTTTACCCTCTTTTTTTCCCCCCAAGGTAAGTCTTTCCGCCGGCTGCGGTGGCCGAGGGGACTGAGGCGCTCCAGTCACGGTCTGCAAGGCCACTACGGTCGGGGGTTCGAATCCCCCCTCGGGCATGGATATTTGTGCCATCCTTAGTATAAGGTAGTTGATAAGTAGTTTGTAAGTTTAGGGACTGATGACCCTGTAGTTAAGTCCCATAAGCTTAACAAACATGTGAACATGTGTAAGTCTTTCCTGTCCCGGGATTGGAATGACTCCTTACCCACTCCTTTAAACCCTCATCATTTCCTTTTCCCTCTCCTTTCCTTCTGCCTGACGAAGCAGCTAGGCTGTGAAAGCTAGCGTTTGTGTGTGTGTGTGTGTGTGTGTGTGTGTGTGTGTGTGTGTGTGTCTTATTTGTGCTACTATCACCACCTGTGCTCCTTCGCCTGGTGAGTAATCTTCGTCTATTTTTTATATATAATTTTTCCTGCTAGGTGTTTTTCGTGTATAATATTCGTATTATTTATTCAATAGTAAAGACAAAATTCAATCCGTAGTACCCGTGGTGTGTACAAGATCATGTGCAAACGTTATGGGAAAGTGTATGTTGGTGACTCTAGCAGGGCTGTAGTGATTACATTGTCAGAACATGAGAGAAGCTGGAGGTTAAAAAAAGACAGTTTCAATCTTTGCTGAACATCTACTCAAAGAAAACCATGTGAAATCCTACATTCCCTGAAGAAAAACAGAAAGATGACACTACTTCTTCAGCTTGTCTCAGTTCAGAGGTCACTGTTCCTTACTTTTGCCTTCCTGGCTCAGTCCCTTCTCTCTCAGGTCTTCAGTGATGCAGGCCATCCATCTTCTCTTTGGTCTGCCTCTTCTTCCCCTGCCCATTGTTCTCTGCAACAGGTTTTCCCTATTATCCACCTCAGCGTACACCTCACAAGGAGAGGATGCCTACTCGTTATCACCGAATTTGTCCAAATTTATGGTACATGTAGGGTGTGATCCCATGTGGGATCTCCAGAGGGCCAAGTGTTTAGGAAATAAAAGGAAGTTTGATACGGATCTATCACCATATGCATCTTATCAACTGTCCCTGTTATGGCATGTTTAGGAAGCGGTGTTTGGCTCAGCTGTAACAGATTGGATTCGTATAGAGAAGGTCTCGGGTTCAACTCCACTCGGTGGAAAATTTTTTTTCTGTTTCTTGGCAAAACATACAGCTACATATTGTTCCCGTAGGGATCGTAAGGACAAGATTAATTACAGCATGTACGGAGGCATTTAAACAATCATTCTTCCCACACTCAATACATGAATGTAATGGGGGGGAAAACCCTAATAACTGGTACAGTAAGACATGCACTTCACAGTGGTTTGCAGAGTATTGATGTAGATGTCACAATTAACCCCAAAATCATATAGGTTATTTAATTAATTTATAAAAGCAAGCAAAAAAATGGGGGGGGGGGGGAGAGAGAGAGAGAGAGAGAGAGAGAGAGAGAGAGAGAGAGAGAGAGAGAGAGAGAGAGAGAAAAGAAAGGGCATTGGATTAAATTTGGGACTACAAACATTTAAAAAGGGACATTGCCAACAAGGTCAAATTAAACTCAGCGAAACCCAGCTCACTGCCACAGGGATCATATCCTTGTGGAAGACCCCGCTGCAAGACCTGTCCAATCCACCCACCCAGCACTTCCTATTCCAGTCCTGTCACAGGCTTATCCTACCCTATCAGAGGCCGGGCCACTTGTGAAAGCAGCCACGTAATTTACCAACTGTGCTGCAAGCACTGTACAGCTTTCTATATTGGCATGACCACCAACCAGCTGTCCATTAGGATGAATGGCCACCGCCAAACTGTGGCCAAAAACAAGGTGGACCACCCTGTGGCACAGCATGCAGCGGAGCACATGCTTGATTTCAATGGCTGCTTCACAACCCGGGCCATCTGGATCCTCCCATCCACCACCAGCTTTTCTGAACTGCACAGATGGGAGTTATCCCTACAATACATTCTCCGATCCCGAAATCAACCAGGCCTCAACCTACGATAACTTCATATATATATATATATATATATATATATATATATATATATATATATATATATATATATATATTTTCCGTACCTTACAGTTCCTACCTCTGTATCCCAAACCTCGCCTGATTTGAGTGGTGTGTGAATGTGTGATCGTGTGTGTGTGTGTGTGTGTGTGTGTGTGTGTGTGTGTGTGTATGTGGTCTTGTGCACTTGCAGTGTACATGAATTATTTTACTCTATTTTACTTTACTTTATTTTATTTTATTTTCTCCCCTCACCCGCCTCCCCACTCCATTCCTAAGCTGCATCTCATTCCCATCTAACACATCCCCACCACCGTGACGTAACCTTTCTATCCCCTCCCCCTCCCCTCCCCTCCCCTCCCGTCCCCGATTCGCTGCAAAGCGTGATTCGAAGTGTGGCAGTCGGAGGTGATGGTTGTATGACTGTGTTGTGTGCCTGTGTGACTGCGTGAGTGCTCTATTTCTGAAGAAGGCCATGGCCGATAGCTGAATGTGTTGTATGTGTGTGTCTTTTGTATGTGCCTGTCGCAGCTCGTCGCCACGTCTTTGCGGTGAGTAGTAAACTGTCCTCACTATATTATTTATTCCAACCTGGACTTTCCATTATTATATAAACTCAGTATTATTTGTGTTTGCAGTTTATGGAACATTAACAACCCTTAAGTTTGCAAGATAATATGCTTGTTGTAAATAATGACATGTCATGCTGATGTTGTGCACATATAAATACAAAATAACATATAGGATGATGTATTTAATTGTAAAGTCAGTAGTGTATGCATTGCCAAGGAGCAAAAAAATATTTGCCGTTGTTGGAATTGAACCCACGAACCTTTCGATAAAAATCTGATCTCTTAACACTGAGCCAAACACTGCTTTCTAAACAGACTGTCTCAGTGGCAGTTAATAATGTGCATATGGTGATAGATCCGTATCAAAATTCCTTTTATTTCCTAAATGCTTAGCCGTCTGGAGTTCCCACTTGGTGCACTTTCATATCTTACCATGCTCTACATGTACAATAAATTTGGATGAATTTGGCGATGACGAGTAGGCGTCCTCTCCTTGTCAGCCACTTTTAATTTCTTCTCCTGCAGTTCCTTTAATGACCAGATCTCACTACCATACAACAAAGCTGGTCTCACCACCACTTTAAAACATTTTCCTTTTGCCTTTGGTTTTATTCTTTTGTCGTAGAGCACACCTGATACCCTTTTCCTGTTCATCCATGCAGCCTGGATCCTGTGGCCTATCCCCTTCACTGGTTACACTGACACTACTGGAAATCAATAAACGTTTGTCCCAGAATACCTTTTCAGTATTAAACAATGAAATGCAGTTCTCCTTTACACCTCTACTGAAATAAGTTTTAGTTTCCACCTTTCCTTTTCAACAAAAATCATGTCAGTTTTTATTCTTTACATATACTTATTATATTTTTACATAAATGGTAGTAACTCTCATAAAAATGTTGTAATGTACTTTCCTGTGAACTAGTCAGTTTTCTGTGAGAACATCTTTGTAAATTGTATCATCTTTGAAAACATGTATACTACAGTCAGTTGTTACCTGATAATGGCCTGAGAAGCCGAAAGCTGGTTTGTGACGAATAAATAAGTCTTGCAGAACATCAGCAAGCTGTTCCTTTTTGATATTATCATGTTCTGTCATGCACCGGCGGAAAATTCAATTAATTTATATAATTTTTACTTCACGAGATTTCACCTGTACAGAGTATTGTGTTTATTGATTTAAAACATATTTTCTGGAATTTTGGTAGTAAAGATTCTTGTGATGTTCTTGTCTTCACCCATTGAAAGATGCCAAGAGATTTCTGTGAATGATATTTTGAATGCATAATTTTATACTCCATTAACATTATGCCTGCTTATACTTGAGCACAGATTTAGCTACAGAAATGTTATAAAACTCTTTAGTTTAAAGGGGCCATGCGGGTGTAGTCAAGTGGTCTGGAGCGCCATGTTGCTGATTGCGTGGCCTCACGTGTCAGAGGTTCGAATCATCTCTTGGGCATGGATGTTTTTGTTGTCTTTAGTATAAGTTAGTTCATAAGTAGTTTGTAAGTTTAGAGGGACTGATGAACTTGCAGTTAAGTCCCATAAGCTTTACAAACATTTGAAAATTTTTTGTCTAAATGGAGAGCTGTGACTACTGATAAAACAGTAGAACTTCTCAGGATATTCAAAACATCACTTGGACCATTATGGCAATTACCATATTTACTCGGCTTTAGTACCTGCCTTTTTTTCCAATTTTTATTTATTTTATTTGCTTCTGTGATTGGGGAGGGTATAAGATGAACATTAACAAGAGCAAAAGAAGGGTAATGGAATGCAGTCTTAGAAACTCAGATGATGCTGAAGGAATTAGATTAGGAAACGAGACACTAAAGGTGGTAGATGAGTTTTGTTACTCGGGTAGTAAAATAACGCATGGTGGTTGCAGTGCGGAGGATATAAAATGCAGAATGGCAATGGGAAGAAAAGTATTTTTGAAAAAGGGAAATTTGCTAACATTGAATATTAAGTGTAAGGAAGTCTTGACTGAAGGCTTTTGTGTGGAATGTTGTCTTGTACGGGAGTGAAACTTGGAGAGTAAATGGTTCTGACAGGAAGACGTTAGAAGATTTTGAAATGAGGTGCTACAGAAGAATACTGCGGATTAGGTGAGTAGATCGCATAACAATTGAAGAGGTACTGAACAGAACTGGGGAGAAAAGGAATTTTTGGCATACCTTGACTAAAAGAAAGGAATCATAAATTTAGCATTGGAGGGAACTTTGTGGGGGAAAAAATTGCATAGGGAGACGAAGATATGAATATACAGTAGTAAGCAGATTCAGATGGATGTGGGTTGTCAATCTTATGAGAAGATGATGAGGCTTGCTCAGAGTAGGGTGGATAGCTGCATCAAACCAGTCTCCGGACTGAAGACCACAACTACTACTATGAGCGAAAACTTTGTAAATTTGGTTGGTTCAGGATGGGCTAAATTTTTAATTATTTTATCATAATTTATAAGAAATGTGTATTTTATTAAAACTTGTTTATATAACTGATATGTTATTCAGTGTGTCACAGTTTCCATCACAAAAGTCCGTATGTTTTATGCTCATCTTATGTGGCAGTTGGCGTCTAGCAGAAGCCATGTGCTGTTACAAGTAAACACTTGAAAAACAAAAATTAACTACCAGCAGTTTGTTCTAAGTACTGATGTACAGCATATTTATGTTTCACCAAAAAATTTAAAAATGTGTACGCTTAACATATTTTTTTTTTTTTTTTTTTTTTTTTTTTTTTTTTTGGTTGAGCTCATCTTCCCTTTCTGCTGATGTTGGCGTTGTCATTACTAAATGGCTCTGGGTCTTTTCTTGGTGATCTTTCCAAAAATGATCATTGTCTGATCCATCCAAGGCACATGAAATGCTAATTTTATTGAAACTCTTTTCTACCATCTCAGGATTGAACAGATTGAAAGTACACATGATCCATTCCATAAATTAGTGCTGCCAACATTCACAAAACTAACAAATTCACAAATGTTTGAGATTATTTTCAATTTTGTATTTCGACCTCAAAAATGAAGGGAAGGGGGGATACTATAGGCAGTGAGATGCTATAGCCAAGGAAATACAGTATTTAAAATTGTTCCCCTTGAGGTCAACAGCATTGTTAATTTGTAACAACAAAGTTTATTGTGCCACATTTATTGTATGATACGCAGATACAGAAAGAAGGCAGGAGGGGAAAGAAAGAGAGAGAGAGAGAGAGAGAGAGAGAGGGGGGGGGGGGTGGGTGGGTGGGAGGGAGAGTGCAACCTTTCAGTTTCAGTCCAAAATCAGTTGCATTGTATGGCCCTTATTTGGTGTTTTCTTTCTCTCGTGTGGCGTTTTGTTTGCCTTGGTCGGTGTTTTTCTTGTTAAACTCATCCCCCCCACCCAATCTCCATAAATTCTGTGAATGTTGTAAAGTTCAAGTTAGTTTTTAAATACAAATTTTTTTTCCAGCTTTGGTGCATTTTTTGTCAATTTTCATGTGTTTTGTCCAACATCTATGGTGGTTTTGTCTGATTTTATGTTTCTCTATTAAATTGTCCGCCTCCTTAGTCCAGTGGACAGTGTGGTAGATTGCCATGCAGGGGGCCTGGGTTCGATTCCCGGTTGGGTTGGAGATTTTCTCCACTCGGGGATTGGGTGTTGTGTTGTCCTCATCATCGACGCCCAAGTCGCCAATGTGGCGTCACCTACAAACTTGGACCAAGCAGGCCAAACACAATTCCAGCTGGGGTCTAACGGCCAAAACTGCCACACAAAATCATCATCTTTTAAATTCAAGTTACATTTTGCAACTTAAGTTGCTATTTTTGTCATCAAGGCAGAGTTTTTACCTCTAAAATACATAAAATGAATTTTCATCTTAATATTTTCAGACATCTTTAAGGAGATTATAAGTCAAATGCAATTTTAAGAGTGCATAACTATCAGTCATTAAAAAACTTGTGTCTTTTCGTTTATAACGTTTTTGTACAGGAAAATTACAAATTCCATGATCTTATATAAAATCAGAGTTTCATGTTATTTTTTCTTATTTTCATATTAGTTATGTTTTGCATTACCATTTTAATAAACTTTTGCTATCATTAGTGACAGGTCATCATTGACATTCTATGAATTGGTACCAAAATAACAAACTTGTGATAACTATCATTGATTTTGTCAGACAGTTGTAACAACAATATTACTGTCATTTTTTCCATCTAAATTGTAATAGTGTATACATGATAAAGATTTAAATATTGAAACCACACTTCTACATGCACTCACAAGTCAACACCTGTGCTTGGATGTTATTTTAATAGCCACAGTTCTAGTTTACTCTTTGATGAGTACTGTAATAATGTAGAGTAATAGAACTTAACATAGTACTTAGTAGCTGAAACTTGAAAAATAGTAGCTACTGTGTATGAATTCAATCAGACATTTTCATATTGCAACAGTGTTTTAATTGTTTGTACTACTACTACTACTACTACTAATACTACTGGTTATTCCCACAGAAAGCAGAGCTGTGTGTTAAACTTTATGAACAACGAGAAATTCAAGATGAGGCAATCAAAAGACAAGATTTCATGGAAGCAGAAGCTATGAAACCAGAGATCCTGGCATTAGAGAAAAGAATAGCAGAACTTACATCACAACCCGAAGTGCAGACTCAAGAGGTCAGTAGTAAGCCAGAAGGAATATTGAAATACATCAGTTTAGCCAGAATGAAATTTTCTTCACTCTGCAGTGAAGTTTTTTACAGTACTGAACTTTATGTATAACTATAAGATTTTTGTACAGTTTTTATATAGTTGGTGAAAGTATTTAGGTATCAAATGATAACACATGTCCCTATTTATGAATAAAACAGGTGTGATTTGTGATAATGGAGGATAGATAACAACTCACCGCAAAGAGGCTCATTGAGCTTCTGACAGGCACGAAAATATATAATCACATACACACTACTTAAATTTTTGGCCATGGCCTTCGCTAGAAAAAGAAACATGTACATTCACGAAATCACTCGGACAACTATATGCACACAACCACCAGTTGTCTAACAAGGGGACCACATGGGTATCAGATTTTAGAATTTCTTTATATTTAAGGTACATCAAGTACAGAAATTAAATAACAGTGAGCCAAAGCCATTTGATGCAACTCTAAAAAGGTCTCAAGAAAATTGACTTTGAACTTTTGCAAAGTACACGTAAGTACCAATAATTTAAATAGATGCAGCATCTGTCGGTGTAGCTCAGGTAATAGCATTCGAGCCCCACAACCATAGAGGCGGTGGTTCTAATCCCAGACACATGTTTTTCTTTTTCGAATTCAGTTATATAAAACATTTCAAAATGGCTCCGTACTAGAAATCATGCAGACAAAGAAAGTTCTGTGGAAGAAAGAAACAAAGCCAAATGGATAATTGTAGAATCCAAGCAGAAATCATGGCAAGAGTTTGGAAATAAGCTAGAAACTATGGGTCACGCTGTGGGAGAATCATTCTGGGATGTAATTAGCAGTATTCAAAAGGGATGCAAGAAGGAATCAACACGTGTTTTGGATGGCTCAGGAAAGCTGCTAGTGAATCCTTTGGATGGCCTGGGCAGATGGAGGGATTACAGTAGAACCTCGTTTTTACGCTTTTCAAAGGACTTAAGTAAAATGGTGTATAATGAAGGAAAATGTAAAATGCAGGAAATAATGTTTTAAATGGTAAAATATGCTTACTGCATCAGCCTTGCATTTTCGTAGTTTATTTGTGATATATGTACGTAATAGGCATCTAAATACTCGCCAGGAAGTTTACTATACAATAAAGGTTATCCAAATTTTTACTAATTTAAGCGCCAGGCAAAAGGTAATTTTATGGGAAGTAGAATTTCTTGACGTAATTTCATTGATTATAATCGAGGATGCCGCTATTTTAAGCGCTGTGCGGAACTGGTAATTTTATGGGCAGTAGAAATTTTTGAGTAATTCCATTCATCATAATCGAGGTCGCCACTATTTTAAGCGCCAGGCAAAACTGGTCATCTTATGGAAAGTAGAAATTTCGACATAATTTCATTCATTATAATCGAGGACGCCGCTATTTTAAGCGCCAAACAGAATTGGTAATTTTATGGGAAGTAGAAATTTTTGACGTAATTTCATTCATTATAATCGAGGACGCCACTGCTGGGCTATGTAACACATCTTCAAAATTACCTGAACCGCTTTGATATCGTTTGGACGCTGCTGCCAGGCTATATAACACATCTTCAAAATTATTGCCTTTTACCGGCACTATGTAATTATTTACTTAGTAAAATTCAAAGTTCCGTTATTTTTGTATTTTTAGATGTTCCACACAACGATATTAGAGAATTTATTCGCAATCTCGAGTACAAACATATGCATAAGTATTTTTGTGACGTTTGCATAGGATCGGCACCTCTCACTATTATCGCTTTTTTTAGGCTGTAGGTATTATGATACCCAACTTTGATAGATAACGTTCTTTATTATTCAGAAATATGTATCACAAAAACAATGCAACTCTTTATTCTCAATTCAACAAAGCAACTGGTTCTGATTGTTTGAGTAGACGCCAGCAGCTCTGGCAAAGAAGCTAGCAGAAAGAGGAACTACACCGCCACAAATCAGCGTTATTCTCACGCCAAGTGCTCTGGCAAAGAAGCTGGTGGTAAGAGGAACTACATCGTCACAAATTGGCGCGCCGTAAGTCAACAACGAAAGGCGAAATATACGTTTGAATAAATGCAAAGTGTCAAGAAACTCGACTGTGAATAATTTTTAAGCGCTATACTTTATGGGGAAAATCACGCTAGCGTCAATTTATGTACATTACGTCATTTTTCTTCACGAAAATTCTTTCGAAAAGCGTAAAACGCGGGAAAAGTGTAAATATATTAACACAAAAACGAGGGCGAATTAAGATTCTAAACATAGGAAATTTGACGGGACTGACAAAAAATGGTGCAAATGGCAGGAAAACGAAAAAACAGAGAATGTAAAAATGAGGTTTACTGTATTTTAAAGAACTGCTCAATGTAGGTGAAACATTCAACGATGTGTCTGATTTTGAGGTAGAATGAGATAGTAATGATGATGGAAAAAGGATTACATTTGAGGAAGTGGAGAGAATGGTCAACATGTACCTAGGAGGTATTTTCACACAAGTTAGCAACAGAGTGAAAGAAATTCAATCAAGGTGTAGCATAGCTAATGCAGTGAGTGCTCAGCTAAGATATACTCTCTTCTGCAAGAAGGAAGTCAGTACCAAGACTAAGTTAGCGGTGCACTGCTCTATCTTTCGACCAACTGTATTGTATGGGAGTGAAAGCTGGGTGGATACCTTATTCATAAGGTTGAGGTTACTAATAGGTGGGAACAATGACAGGAAATCAAAGAAAAAGTTGGAATGAACACCATAGATGGAGCAGTTAGAGAGAATAGGCTAAGATGGTGGGGTCATGTTACATGCACGAAAGAAGCAAGGTTACCCAAGAAACCCGTGGGCTCGGCAGTGGAGGGTAAGAGGAGTTGAGGGAGACCAAGGAAGAATGATCTTAAAGTAAAAGGTGTAACATTAGACGAGGCATCAATGTTAGCATTGAATAGGGGATCATGAAGGAATTTTAATAGGGGGACTATGCTCTAGACTGAATACTGAAAGGCATAATCAGTCTATGATGATGATGATGATGATGATGATGAAAACATTTTGGGATCTCTAATTCGATGTCTTGTGTCAGTTTTTGTTTGTGTGTATGTGGAAGAGTTGAAAACATTGTCACATTAAAATGATTGAGTAGGTTAGCTGCTTGGAAAGCCATTATTAGCTATGGATGTGACTTTCCAAAAACAGTGTCATAGCCTTCAGAAGCTGAACAAACAGACTACCGTCGTCAACCAATAGTGAAGCCAGTGCTGTAAAAAATGTAACTTATGTTTTTTTTTTATTGAAACCATCATTATTAAGACCCTTCTATTACATATAAAAAATTATGAATAAACAAAAAGACGTACACTTTTTGTAAAAATTACCATTGGATATAAAAATTGTGTAATTATTTGAACACAACAGAAAAGATAAAAAATCTGTTGTGACAGGAATCGATCCACCGACCCTTACGTTCTAAGACTAGAACGCTAATACTTAAGCTACACAGACTAATACTACATTGATTTAGTCGTTGGTACTTATTCTTGCTTGCTTGCAAACTTAAATGTCGATTTTCTTGAGAATGTTTAAGAGTTGCGTCGAATGACTTTGGCTGATAGTTATTTAAGTTCTGAACTCCACATACCGTAAAAATAAAAAAAATTCTAAAATCTGATACCCATGTGGTCTCTTTGTGAGTGATTACGTGAATGTGTGTGTTTCTTTTACTGATGAATGCCATGGCCGAAAATTTAAGTTGTGTGTATGTGATTGTCTATTTTCATGCCTGTCAGCAGCTCAGCGAGCCTCTTTACGATGAGTTGCTATCTAGCCTCCTCTATTGACAATCTGCTGCAGTTGGAGACGCATATGATTTCATAGTGACTCCATTCAAAATAATTATTCCGTGTTCATCATAGATATGGCTTGTACAAATTACTGTTTACCTAAGTTTTAACTGTTATTCAAAAGAGTATGGTTGGCTGGCCAGTACTTACCTTCTTCAGGTAAGAGAGAAGGGAAGGGAAAAAATGGGAAAGGAAGGGGAAGGTAATTCACGACCTAGGTCATGAGAATGGTGTTTCAGGATTGTGGAAATTTGACTTTTTTCTTTCTGTGTGTGACTATCGCCAGTACAGCAAAAAGGTAAGTACTGGCCAGCCAATATATCTCTTTGAAAAATAATTTATCATCCATGTGGAGAATTTCCATCATAAAAGGTTTTAACTGTGGTTGTTTTATGATAAAGATTTGTGTTTCTTTTCTATGTACAAGTTGTACTTTTTCATAATAAATATTGTGAAAGTGAATTTTCCACTCTCATTGCAATTAGATATTTTATTGCAACTGATTACATGTACATTCCACAGGCATTTGTTGTCAAAAGAGTAATTACTAGATTTGCACTGTATGTTTTATAAAAATTATTAAAGAGAAGAAAGGCTTGTGATGTTAAATATTGGTCAGAAATTGTAAGGCTAATTTTCATATGCTTCTGATAGACACTTGACAAACATCCCAGCTCTAGGAACTGTCAGGTTCTTCTTTGGGCAGTAAGAAAGTAGGGGCCGTTCTTATTGTAGATGACCATTTATTGCAAAAACAGGCCATGGTTGTAATTCAGATTAAAATAAAATTTAAAAATTGTAAGTATTGTTTAAAAAATAGTTTCTTTAATTTGATGCAACAATCCTGAAGAATGGTGTGTATTTTTACACACACACAAAGACAAAAATTAAACATTCTTTTAATATTCATTCAGTGTTGAGATCTGTGAATTGTAATAATAATAATAATAATAATAATAATAATAATAATAATAATAATAATAATAATAATTTGCAGCCAAGATTTGTGTTGTATACTTATTTCATTTTATAGTAAATGAATCTTAAAGCCTTGATGTTCTACCACTAATAGAAAAGTGTCATTAAGGCTTGCCAATTATACAAAATAGAGTACATAAAAGGTAAAAGGTATGTAGAACTAATAGTGCCCTAGTGTGAAGATGAGGTTGTCAAAACTTTTGATGTGGAAATAAAATAAAAATACAACATGTGATCTTCACTGCAAAATATCACTACAAACCAGGGGTCACAGGGGCCCCACCAGAAAATTTGTGATATAATTTTGCAGTATTATATCAAACAGTTTAAATGTGACATGATCCCCTTAGCACCCTAACTCAATGAACAATAACATGATCAAATGGTGTGGCTTGCCTCTCACTGCAGCATAGCTGAGGTCCCACCCGGTAGACCCCCCCCCCCCCTTAACTTACGCAGCCATGCCGACAGCCGAGGGCCAGCGATGGCTGGCCTCTAACTGCTGTTGCAGTTTCAGTGAAGTCACTGAGCTGTTTTCCTCACCCCTCGTCCTAGTGCCGCATAGGGCCTGCCAAAGTGGGCCTTGGTGAAGCGGGCTGTACCTGTTCTGCTCCCACTTCCCACCCGCCGCGCACCTGTCTGCAGGTTCTCTGTTTGGGGCTGGCGACCTAAGGCCCTTAGCACCTACATAAAAATGTATTTTTTGGAGGTGTGTCATTGCATTGCAATTGTTCGTAAATGGAGTCTAAAATGAATAACGTAAACTCTTCAGAATGCCCTTTCATTTATTATGGAAGAGAAGCTAAAAATCAGGCCGTCAGGCCCACATAAACCAAAAGATTTCTTGATGACTCAACTCAACGGAAAGAAAAAGAAACTTTCTGCTATACATGATTTTGCAAAAAGTATTGGCGAACTGTGAATGAAGAGAAACAAAAATTGTTTCGTTTCTACTGTGTGTTGTTTGGTGGTGAAAGATAGCGGACAACAGTTGGCTGCAACGATCTAAAGCATTCAGTAAATTAAGAAAGTGGACTTCATTTAGAAAATACTTGTAAATATAAAATGTTTGGCACAATTAAAATTACTACTCAGATTGATTTGGCATGTAAAATGTCAATTCAGGAACATAATGAAAATTATAGAAGGAAACTTTCCTGGTGGGATAAACAAATATAAAAAATAGAAATCGGATGACTTACCAAAAGGACCGGCTCATCGATAGGCACAAATAATCACACACACACCAACACACATACAAGCTTTCGCCATCACTTGCAGCTTCTTCAGGAAAAAGAGGAAAAAAGGGGAGGAGAGAGGAGGGATATGGGTTTTAAAGGAGTGGAAAAGGAGTCATTCCAATCCCAGGAGTGGAAGGATTTACCTCAGGGGACAGAAGAGACACATGTTGAACAGAATAGTAAAGTGCTTATTGTTTGTTGGAACTCATGAGTTAGCACTAAGAGCTCACAATGAAAAAACAAGAATCCGCAAACCGTGGCAATTTCTTAGACTTTATCTCTTTTGGGAAATTTTGACAGTGTAATTAGATGATCACTTAAGCAGCTCTAGAAATTCCGTGTGTAAATATACATCACACATAATACAGTTCCTTAAGAAAGAAGTGCTTGGTGGTTCAGATTATCTGCAAATTTGATTTAATTTTCATTATTAACAAAAGAACTGGTAAAACATTAACAGATCAGTGTCTCCTACGGGCATCTAACTTTAGTTCAGTTGTTATAATTTATAAGTTTCAGTTATAAAATAGAAATTCATTGAATATATACTTTAATTATGCAAAATATTTATCTGGGAAACTAAAATATTAACAATTTCTAAATTGTACTTGGAGAAAACAGTATGTGTCTTTTTATTGAATTAATAGACAATTGATCATAAAACATGTATACCAGTACTATATAAGATATTACTCTCTTCATTTAACTATTTAATAATTATATTAAAATTGGGAACCCCTCAGATTTGTTGTAAAACTTTCATCATTTCCAGAATTCTTCATATTTTATCCATTCCAAAACTCATTATGTCCATATTTTTGTTCCAAAACAAAACATGTCCACATATTATTTCTCCATTGCATTTATAGAAAACTAACAGCCTCAAACACAAACATTCCACATCAAATCATCCCCATAGCAGCAATAAGACACACAGTATGTTGAACAGAATTGTTTGGATCCCGCTTAATGAGAGAAACAATGAGAAAGAACAATGTATAAGATACACATGTAGTACACAAACTCAATGAAAACAATCAAAGCACAAACATGAAACAAAACACACACACAGTGTGTCCAGAATGATGATAAAAACAACTACAACATGACACAGAAACAAAATAAACATTACACTATGACTTTCACCAACTGACAGACAGAGTGGTAAACATACTAAGGAAACAGGGCCATATCGCATATAAAACTGCACAAACCCTACAAACAAATTGAAACCAACCAGCATTCAATAGCGACACATGTGAAGGATCAGGTATAAACAAACTTGAATGTGAGTTATTATAAGCATGAAATGCAGTTCAATCCAAGTTACAAAGAACACATTAAATGCTGGAAATATGACATAAATAATTCCACATTTGCTGAACACCTAAAACACCACAACCTTCAGCGTACCAACATGGAACAGGATATGAGAATCATTAAGGCCAATAACCAAAACAAAAAGCTTATACAAGCAGAGGAACAGCATCACACCCAGAAAGCCAACATGGAACAGGACATGAGAATCATTAAGGTCAATAACCAAAACAAAAAGCTTATACAAGCAGAGGAACAGCATAACACCAAGAAAGCCATAGCAGAAAACAAACACATGTTTAATGAATAGACACGCATTAATGCAAATTCACCATTAAACTTGAAAGAAAAAATGCAAAAGTGAAAACACACACACACACACACACACACACACACAGAGAGAGAGAGAGAGAGAGAGAGAGAGAGAGAGAGAGAGAGAGAGAGAGAGAGAGAGAGAGATCACTGATAACACAAATATACGCACGACAGTTGGCAAAATTCGGAATTGACAACAATAACAGAAACATTACATCCACACAAATGTCATTCCCTAGAACTGAAACAACGAAATTTTGCATGGGGAAAAATAAAGAAAAAAAGCGAGAAAGGAAGAAAAGCAGTAGTGCATATATAGCTCAATATCTACAAAAATTGTAAGAAGAAATTTATATACCACTGCTCCTTAATGCGAAGTGGAAGTCGTCCACAAGAGTACGAAAAGAAATCTGTTAAACTTTGTTTACAAGATAAATCAATCAAATGTGAAGGCTGTAAACTCCACACAATGCCTGGTAATTACTATTACTTCAGACTTCAACTGCAAAGAACACATAGATAATGTCATGGGAAAGGTGAACCAGAGACTGTGTTTTATTGGTAGAACCCTTAAAAGATGCAACAGAACTACTAAAGAAACTGCATACACTACACTTGTCCATCTTTTTTTGGACTATTGCTGCCCAGTGTGGGATCCTTATCAGGTGGGTCTGACGGAGGACATCGAAAGAGTCCAAAGAAGGGCAGCTCGTTTCGTATTGTCACGATACAGGAGAGACAGCGTTACGGAGATGATATAGGATCTGGGATGGGAATCATTACAACAACGGCGCTTATCGCTGCGGCGTGGGGTACTTACGAAACTCCAATCGCCAACGTTCTCCTTCGAACACGAAAATATATTGTTGACTCCCACTTACATAGGTAGAAATGACCATCAGAAGAAAATACGAGAAATCAGATCTTGAACGGAGAGATTCAGGTGTTCTTTCTTTCCACGCACTTTCAAGAATGGAATGGGAGATAAATAGTATAAATGCACCATCTGCCAGGCACTTAAATGTTATTTGCAGAGTATCCCATGTAGATATAGATTTTATGTCGAGAGGACCCACCAAATTGCCATTGTGGCTATCTCTTGGCAGTGGTCCACATTCTCGACGGGCTGTCCGCTTTTAGCCACCTTTCTGCAGTGTTTCAATCTACCTACTGCGCCTGCTTTCATTTTAGTTGACGATGCTTCAGTGGCTGACTGTGTTTTAGGTTTTATTCGTGCAGCAGATGTTTATTGTTCTTTTTCTTCACAATAACCGCTGCGACCCTGGGCCACATAGGCATCCTAGGGAACAAACTTGTCCATCAGCTGGCTAAGCTGGGCATCACCTCTCCTCTGGGCATTGAGGTCCATATTTAATTTGTTCCTTCTTGTCTATATCGTCTTCAGTAGGAACAGGGGACTGGTAACTTTTTAGTTTAGTCCGCTCCAAATCCCTACAACAACAACATTGAACACCTGATTGCCTTTAAGCACCTCTGGGCCCGTACTCAGCGACTGTTCCAGCAGAGTAAGCAGGACTGTTGGGAGAGGTATGTTCCCACCATCGGCACTCATGCCTCCCCATCTCTGGTGTGGCCCCAGGTTCGATGCCTTTTTGGGTTCTGACCACCAGCAGGAATACCCAGTCTCCAAATTCAGGGTACTGTATGCACACACCAGCTGCTATCACTGAGTACATGGCAGACCACTATGCTCATACCTCTGTGACCGCAGGTTGGAGCGCAAACTTACGGCCCTTTAAAGAGTGGGCCGAACGGCAATAGCTATCTTTTCCCACACTCCACCAGGAAACATACAGTGCCCCATTTAGTGAGTGGGAGCTACAAAGTGCCCTCGCTGCATGCCCCAGGACGAGACCGCACCCATGGCTAGTTCCTCTGTCACCTGTACGTGGACTTCAAACACCAACTTCTCGTCCTGTTCAATCATCTCTGGGTAGGTGTTTTCCCATCTCATTGGTGGGATAGCATCCCGGTGAGGAAACCTGTCGTCGAATCACAAGTGGGTGATAGTTACCGCCTGATTAGCCTCAGCAACATTCTCTGCAAGCTTCTCGAACGTATGGTGAGTCGATGGCTCATGTGGATTCTCGAAGACCAGGCATTCCTTGTACAACAGGAGGGCTTCCACCAAGGCCATTCTGCTGTAGACAACCTAGTGTCACCGGAATCGGCTATCCACACTTTCACCAGGCTTGAGCACCTGGTTACAGCCTTTCTCGATCTTCGAAAGACGTGTGACACCACCTCATATTCTGGCTATGCTGATTTTTGGGGCTTGAGAGGTCCACTTCTGCTGTTCATCCATAACTTCCTCTCTCTTCAGGCTTAGGGTAGATTCCCATCTCAGCTCCCATCAGGTCCAGTAGAACAGAGCCCCACAGGGCTCTGTTCTTAGTGTTCTGCTATTTCTATTGCAATCGATGGTCTTGCTGCAGCAGTGAGATCAACAATTCCTTCTTCATTGTATGCCAATGACTATTGTATGTACTTTTGTTCCACTGCCATTGGTATCACTGACAGGCCACTGCAAGGAGCCATTCAAAAGGCCCCGTCCTTGGCCGTAGCCCATGGGTTCCAGTTCTCTGCCTGTGCGTGTGTGTGCATGTGCAGGGGGGGACTAGAACCTCTGATGGCGAGCAACCACGCACTCCACAGCAAGGCGCCTTAGAACCCTCGGCCACTGCATTGCAGCAACCATTTCTTATTTACTGCTAAGATATCCTGTATTCCAGTCAGCTTCCTGAAAAGCGAGTGTTGTAGAGAACTTTAAACTGTGAAGCACACATGGCTGCAGGCAAAAGCAATAGATTTCTACAGAGTTAGAGGGGAAGAAAGAGAATAAAACAGGTAAAAAAAAAAAAAAAAACTACACCATTATTTCTGACAAATCTACTTTTTATCTTCAAGAGTCCAGTTTCAGGTGAGACTTACTATTTTTCTATTCATTACAATTTAATAAACACAAGACCGTCTATTAAATACTGCAGCCAACATCACGCCCTCTGCTCGCCACACTGTTTAGTACAAAGGGAGGAAAATCATGGAATATAATATCTTGGACAGGATGTCATACTCAGAGGCTAAATGTAAATACTTGAAACTCTATCAAGTAAACTTGATCACCTCCTATGCTACAGCTGCTTCGTTGTCGCTATCTATGGTGCCAAGAACACTAACTGTTCAGCAACTTGCAGTGGGCCAATAGGCCCTACCACCTCCACCTGCCCTCCAGGTGTTTGGGGGAACCTCTTCCTCTGTTGCTCCCAAAACACCAACTTTGGGAGCAATTCCCTCCCAAACACCGGGGACATCGGTCCCCACCCCCGATCCCGAGAAGGAGCAGCCTTCTCTGGCTCCTCTCATAAGGAAGGGATTGCTTGCATCCAATCCTTCCTTGGCTTTCTCCACTGGAAAAGCAGACCCCGGCAAGTGGCAGACAGTGCCAGCGAAGGCCAGGTGTAGGGCTCTGAGGTTATCCTCAATCCCGGAGACTCAGTCAGCGAAGTCCACCAGATGTGAGAAGCAGAAGGAGCAGTGAGAGACACAAAAGAAGAAAAATAAAAGTAGTGAAAAGACAGAGATACCTGCACTACTGCCCCATACCTCTGGCTGTAACAATGAGATGGAGATTCCAGTGTCCCCTGAGGACATGAATCTCGACGGTATCTCAGAAACTACGGACATTAATCCAACAGTCTCAGCAGCAGCAGCAGCAGCAGCAGTGAAAGCAACTAATCCTGAGGTATAAAAGCTGTCCTTAGTACCTCATGTCTTTCCAGACCATCCTCCAGTGGAATTGCAGTAGTTTTTTCAGACACCTGGCTGAATTACTACAACTTTTAAGCACCACACCCGCTTTCTGCATTGCCCTCCACAATACCTGGTTCCCGGCAGTGCGGACCCCTGCCTTTCGTGGGTACAGGGGATACTATGAAAGTTGCAGTGTTTGTCGTGGAATGTCAGGTGGAATCTGTGTCTACATCCTTAACTCTGTTTATATTGAACCTGTGCCCCTTCAGACACCTTTAGAAGCTGTGGCTGTCAGAGTAAGGATACCAAATGATGTAACTATCTGCGGCTTATATCTCACACCAGATGATGATGTACCACCAAACATATTAGCTGCACTGATATCACAACTCCCGCTGCCGTTTTTACTATTGGGTGACTTTAATGCCCATAACTTTTTGTGGGGTGGTGCAATAGCCAGTCACCATGGTAGAGGTGTTGAGAACTTAATATCCCAGCTCGATCTCTGCCTCTTATAAACCAGTGCCCTCACGCACTTCAGTGTGGTGCACGGCACCCTTCTCGGCTAATGACTTGTCGATTTGCAGCTCTGGCCTCTTACCATCTGTCAACTGGAGGACGCACGACGATTTGTGTGGTAGTGACCACTTTCCTATCTTTCTGTCACTACCCTATTGTCAATGCCTCAATGCCAAGGACACCCCCTCGATGGGCTTTAAATAAGGAATTCCGTCCTGCTGCCACTCTTGCACCTCTCTTGAATGATATGATCAACGTAGTAGTAGAGAATGTCACTGAGACGATTGTGTCTGCTGCTGAGCACACAATCCCCTGTTCATCCAGATGCTCCCAGAGAAACACAGTGCCTTGGTGGTTGTCAGAAGTTGCGGACGCCATCAGAGACCGTAGGCGTGCTCTTCAGCGCCACTGATCGCTCGATACTGTAATCGCATTTAAATGACTTAGAGCTCGTGCGTGGCAGATAATACAGAGGCACAAACAGGAATTTTGGGAGAGGTACATCTCAACCATAGGGTCGCCTACTTCCCCTCCCCAAGTCTGGATGAAGATTCGACGCCTTTATGGATACCAGACCCAGACAGAAATTGCTGGTATCTCTATATGTGGAGCTGTCTGTACGGATCATGGCGCCATCTTCGAGGCATTTGCCGAGCACTACACTCATGCTGTTGCTTCCCAAAATTATCCACCTGCCTTCTGCATGTTAAATCAGTGGATTGAACGCAAACCCTTTTCATTCACCATACCCCACCCTGAGGTGTGTAGCGCTCCTTTTAGTGAGTGGGAGTTCCTTAGTGCCCTTGCGCACTGCCATGACACTGCCCCAGGACCCGACAGAATCCACAATTAGATGTTGAAACATCTATCCGACGCTTCTAAGAGACATGTTCCAGCCTTGTTTAATAGGATCTGGAGCAGATGTGTCTTCCCGTCACAGTGCTGAGAAAGTACCATCATTCCAGTGCTTAAGCCAGTTAAAAAAAATCCTAGACATGGACAGTTATCGGCCAATCAGCCTTACAAATGTCCTGTGTAAACTGCTAGAACGCATTGTAAGCCGGCGGTTGTGTTGGGTGCTTGAATCCCGGTGCCTGCTGGATCCATGCCAAGGTGGTTTCTGGCAGGGGCGCTTGGTCTTGGATAACCTGGTCGATCTTGAGTCTGCCATCCGAACAGCTTTTCTCGACGTCAGCACCTAGTTACCATATTTTTTGATTTGTCAAAGGCATACGACATGACCTGGCAATGCCACATCCTTACCACCTTACATGGCTGGGGACTTCGGGGCTCACTCCCACTTTTTATCCAAAATTTTTTAACTCTACATACCTTCTGTGTACAGATCGGGGCGTTCCATAGCTCCTTACATACACAAGAGAATGGGGTCCTCCAGGGCTCCGTATTGAATGCCCCTCTGTTTTTAGTTGCCATTAATAGCCTAGCAGCAGCAGTCGGGTCGTCAGTATCACCTTCATTGTATGCTGACGACTTTTTCATAAATTTTAGCTCTTCTAGCATGTGTGTTGCTGAACGCCAGCTGCAGAGCACCATACACAAGGCGCAGACATGGGCCCCCTCCCATGGAAATCAGTTCTCAGCCGTCAAGACACGCATTATGCTCTTCTGTCGGAGTCGGATGGTCCACCCACATCCAGAGCTTTAAATTAACAACCAACTACTCATTGTAGTAGAAACTCACCAGTTTCTTAGGACCGGAATTTGATGATCGGCTAATGTGGATACCACATATTCGCCAGCTGGCGAGTGCTGGCGGCACCTCAACATCCTCCGGTGCCTTAGCAGTACCACTTGGGGCGCAGATCGCAGTACCCTGCTGCGTTGTTGCAAAGTCCTTGTTCTGTCACATCTTGACTAGACGGGAGTGTAGTATATGGTTCTGCATCGCCCTCGGCGCTACAGTTTCTGGATCCTATCCACCACTGCGGTGTTTGAGTCGCGACAGGAGCTTTCAGATTGTGGACAGTCTTCTTGTGGAGGCTGGGGTGCTGCCTCTGCGAATCAGGCGGCAACATTGCTGGCGAATTATGCAGCCCATGTATATGGTATGCCTACTCATCCCAACTACCGTCTTCTTTTTCCAAACAGAGTACTCCAGATACCAGAACGGTGGCCGAGATCTGGCTTGATGGTCAGTGTCAGCGTTCGTCCTCTTCTGAGTGAGTTGGAGTCTTCTCCTCTGCCATCTTTGTTAGAGTTCCAGTCGCATACGTCACCATGTTGTCTATCTTGACCTCGACCTCTACTTCGACTGGACTGGACACACCGCTACAAATGCTCTGTTCACACAGAGGAACTTAGCGGGCAATTCCTGTCAGTTCTAGATGGGTAGCAGGACTCCACAGTAATCTTGCATATACGCATGCCGGACATAAGGAATATTTATTCTGCACATGCTTAATATTCTTAGGCAGGTGATTTTAATATGTTTGAGTGGCTGGACATTCTATTTTTTATTTCTGTGAACACCCAGCCTGGACACTCTGGTCTTCTCTTTAAAATCTCTTTCTTCCCTTTAGTTGATTCTTTGATTTGACATTTTCCATCTATGGTTTGATGTAGTTTAACATGTTATGTCCTATTTTAGCAGCCTATTATATTGTCTCTGTGATTGGAAAAAGAGACTGATGACCATAGTAGTTTGGTCCCTTTCAAACCCCAACCCAACCAACCAACCTGGCAGTGTCATTATTTAAAGGCAGCACTGGGTGTTGGGCACCCATCAAAATCTTGAAATGTTGCAGCAACAGCCATGATAGCACAGAAATAGGCACACTTTAACAAATTTAAACATATCATGAAATGTAGGAATACATTGTCGCCATCATTGCATGTCTGCATTTAAAACCAGCTGCTGGTAAGTGATATTTTTTCTTTTAGCCTCCTCTTTTTTCCTGCAAATTTTAATCTTTCTCTGTTTTCCTCTTCTTTCTTCTCTGCCTATGCACCTGTCTTTTCTCTTTTTCTTCTTGAAGGCCTTGAAAACTTTTTCCTCTTACTCTGCAACGTTCTTTTCTTCATGTTGCTTCCTTCATTATTGACATTTTTCAGGTTTATCAAAAAGTTAAAAATTATTTTTGTTTGTCTTTTGCAGTACCATTATTTATTTATTTATTTATTTATTATTGTTTTTCAGGTACGCCAAGTGAAAAATGATCCATTCACACTCACCAAGTGTTTAACAATTGTGTCCGAAATGATGCAGTCTCCAGATGTAACCAGCCTGACACCACAGTTACGCAGTCTTCTGGATAATTTTGTTTTAAACAATTTAGAGGTATTGCATTACAATTAATTTTATTCTGTATTTTAGAATTTATGACAGCGATTTATTGTTTGGTAAGTGCACAGTACTGAATAGATAAATGAAAGAGAGAGTAAACTTTTTCGCTGGCCGCAGTGGCCAAGCGGTCTGCGGTGTGCCAGTCATGGTCTGCATGGCCGCTACAGTCGGGGGTTCAAATCTCCCCTCGGGCATGGATGTTTGTGCCATCTTTAGTGTTAGCTAGTTCATAAATAGTTTCGTAAGTTTAGGGACTGATGATCCCGCAGTTAAGTCCCATAAGGCGTACAAAGATTTGAACATTGTTTTAAATAAACTTATTCCTTGTAGAAGTAGTGGTGAGAGATTTATGAGGATGATATGCTAAGTAAGTTATGGGCTCTTACATGATGTGAATGAGTCTGAAGTTTGTTCCGTTGTGTAGTGTGGTTCAGTACATTCACAGAATATGTCTGAGGTTGTATTTGGACATTTATATCATAAGTACAGGTGTTTAAATCATTTGTAGCACTACAGTATCCTGAGGTTTTATTGTGAGATAAATTGTGTGTACAGGAGTACTAAGAGTGACATTGTTATTTGATGTTACTACTGCTGTACAAACACTCTTGCAACAGTTCTGGTTGGAGGTGTTCCCGAATATGCTGTATAGTCCGACTTGATTCCTAGTGACTTCCACTTGCTCACAAACATGAAGGAATGGCTAGGCTGTCAGCAGTTTCAAACAGATACGGAGCTCAAGGAGTCTTTCAGTGGGTGGTTACACTCACAGATGGCAGACATTTGCAGAAAAGGGATTTTGAACCTTGTAAAACTGTGGGACAGGTGTTTGAATTTGTATGGAAATTGTGTGGAAAATAGCCAGAAGGGTGTAGTGTTGATTGGCATGTAATAAGTCTCCTCAATAAAGTGTTAAAACTTACTTAGAATCATCCTTGTATATGTTCAATATATTTGTCTTGTAAGTTTCTTAATCAAATAGATACATCTGTTAAAACACCTTGTTTAGTTTTATGTTTGCTGGGAGTAGCTTGGGAAAGAGTTATGATAATTGAATTTGTGCAACCATTTACTGGGCCATAATGCAGTATATAAATCACATGTGAGCAGAGTAAATGATTAAATAATAATAGGCAAAGAATAGTTATTAAATTTCCAAACAACTCAGTTCCATTGTTGCCAGTATTGTTTCAGCAGAATTGGTAACACTGGTTAACATTAGTTTGTATTTGGAAGTATCCACATACAAACAATGAAATTTGCTATGGTTTCCCTAAAATTCCCCCACTGTTAAGGCTCCGTCAAACAGAGTGTGGGCAGCCTGCGTGGGCAGAATGTGCTGTTGTCCGCCGTGCTCCGCAGCAGTCAGTCACAGCGCGGGCAGCACTCGGCGTTCCGGTTCTTGACTGGCGCTTGTAGTGTGTAAGGTAGCTGCGGAGCGTGTAAACACGAGCAGTAGTTCAGACGAGGATGAATTTCTACATCTCATTTTGCTTGCTTCAAAGAAGCGAAGAAAATAAGTTCATGAAATTAATATGAAACAAGAATAATATGGTGAATTTAATTGTCTTCAAAGTGCTTTGATTATGTGAAGACAGTTTTTCCGATTATTTTCGAATGTCTCGCTAACTGCATTGGCAGCTACATAGAAATCATGTATGGATAAAATGTCCAAGAAAAGAGTGGCTCATGTTGTTATTGTTAGAAAAAAAAATCAGTTGTCTCGTTTGGAGTTGTTGATCATGATGACATCTTTGTGGTTTTGTTGTGGGCAGCTAGAGCAGACACAGTGACAGTGTTATTTTTTAAAATGATACATTTCTCCACGGATTTATACAAGGAGAAAATATTCTGCCTCGAAAGCCATTGCAGGATACAATCACTCGTATGCCTCGCGTGCTAGCATGTGATGGTTTAAATTGCAGAATTATTTAATAGTTCCCATTCCTAAAGCTGCAGCCTTGGAAGATCCTCAAAATCCCATTTACAATAAATGCCTCTGCAAGAGACGGCATGTAGTGGTAATTCTTGTTGAAAAATGGTGTGTCTTTTTAGGGCCAATAGACCTACAAACTGTTGCTGTATATATAGATTTGAAAGCAGTGTGCTGTCTAATAATTTCCTCTGCAGCAATGCAAGCTACGTGCCTACTGAACAAGAGGAGCAGATTGATAATCTACAGGCTAATACATTTTCGAATACATTAAGACTAAAACAGAAACCAATTTCATGCGTATTTTGTCAGTAACCAGTAACAAGGTATTGGCATCAAGTTGTATGAACAGTTGTCAGCCAACAATTACCTTCTGCACCATCTGTCTTGATGTTTGTCCAACCACATCGTTCTTCTTTTTAACTGTATTTTGCACAACACAATTTTCAATATTTTGCTTAATTCATTTTCATGTAATAATTTGGATAAGACAAGTAGGTATACATTGGTTTGTAATTATAAAAAATAAATTAATACCTGTTTGACTCAGACTTCTGCATATCTCCTTCCAACTGTCTTTCTTCTTAGACACATTTTTGTATCCTGGGTCACATATGACATACAGGAATGGCTTTGGACGCACCAAATTGATCAGTTTGTCTGTTTTCCGCCACACTGATCCTGCTTGTCCATCGTGGTCTCTGTAGAAAACCACAGCCTGCCCACTGCACGCGGCGGGCAGTGCGTGCGCCCGCTTTCTGTTTGACTGAGGCAGTAAGGCAGAATGCAACACAGTGCCTTCGCGAACTGCCCGCTCTCTGTTTGACAGAGCCTTTAGTGAGAACCATGCTGCTTTATTTCCACGTTTCTTATTCTGCTGATATCATTTTGTTTGGAAATAAAATAGAACAAAGTGCTAAAATATGAATAATTATATCACAACATTATGAAATGCACATAACGTAGAATGACCCCAACAAAATTTGTATAGAAAAGGAAGTTGAATTGAATGCTTGTCTCGAAGAGTTTCACTTTTCCATGCATCTTTTAGTAGCTGTTAAAACATGTTATCTCATATTTGTGTGCCTATTAAATATTATTTAATAGAATAATAATAAAATTTTCAAAAAATCCATTTCTTTCAGGTACCAGATGTGGAAGTCCTGAATGCAAGGATTCGTACTTTGGCCTTGTATTCTCTGTGGGATGTAGAACTTGCCAAAAAGTACATGAATCTTTTCATGTTTTATTTTAATGTAAGTTGACTTATTACATTTAACTTTTTTCAAAATTTTGACTGAATTTAATATTATGCTGCAAAAAATTCTTCCTGAAATGTTTAGTAGTACAAAGCAAAAATTATTACTAATAGTCACCCAGTGTTTTGTAATGAGAGCATTTAGCAACTTCCGACGAACTTTAAGCATAATTTCCATCGTTTTTCCAAACCCTTCCTCACTTAAATGCGTATCAAGAATTATGGAATTGGAGCACAATTAAGATTGTTGAATTGCACTGGGAAGAGCCAGCCACGGCTGGAGCTTTATACTGGTAATAATATCAAGGTAAATGTAAATCGAACTTGCGATTGCCAACATTAGCACATTGCGCTGCCACAGCTGTTAGTAAAATTCAACTACTATCACCGAAGAAATACTACTTTAAAAATACCATTATTAAACTGTTGTATTGCACAATAATAAATTGGAAGAAAGAAATAAATTGCAATTTGCGATCAGTTTTGCCTTCACTGTACTAGGTTTAGATGGAATACCAAAGTGTGACGAATGTAAACTTGTGCTCGGCCAGGACTCGAACCCGGGATCTCCTGCTTACTAGGCAGACCCGCAGACCATTCCGCCACTGAGGACACAGTGACCAGCCCAACTGCAGAGGACTGTTCCCTGCACATCTCCCGTTACACCCAAATCTCCATTAGCCACACTGTATCTTTCCTATTACCACAGCCTATTTGTTCTGTAATGCTCGCAGTCTCAATACTGTATTTCCGCATCAGAGAGAACAGACCATGAGGTATCGAGACACAGTTAATTGTCGTCAGGAGCCCAGCCTCAGCTTGTATACAATTATATATTTTTGACAACGTTACATCATTCAATGAGTGAAATAAATCGCAATTTGCGATCAGTTAAGCCTTCACTGTACTAGGTTTAGATGGAATACCAAAGTGCGGCGAATGAAAATTTGTGCACGGCCGGGATTTGAACACGGAATCTGCTTACTAGGCAGATGCGCAGACCACTCCGCCACTGACACAGTATTTAGGCTGCGAGCATTACAGAACAAATAGGCTGTGGTAATAAGAAAGAGACACCATGGCGAATGGAGATTTGGGTGTGGCGGCAGATGTTCAGGGCTGGTCACTGTGTCCTCGGTGGCGGAGTGGTCTGCGCGTCTGCCTAGTATGCAGGAGATCCCGGGTTCGAATCCCGGCCGGGCACAAATTTTCATTAGTCACACTTTGGTATTCCATCTAAACCTAGTACAGTGAAGGCAAAACTGATCGCAAATTGTGATTTACTTGATTCATTGAATGCTGTAACGTCGTTAAAAATATATAATTGTAATAAATTGGAAGTTACATTTCTGATTTGCTTTTCTGAGTGTTCACTTTTGCTGTGATCTGTCTGACATCTGGCTGATAATTGCTTAGTTCAGTGTGGACAAGTTCATAAATGTTCATCAGATACTGCAGATAGATATTTAGATTTGAAAAACTTGATACTTGAGTAAATTAACACATATAAGTGATCCCAAAAACGGAGATCAGTCGTTTGGGACACTCTTGTTGCAGGATGTTTTTGTTCTGGAACCTTCTTGCGAAACTTAAAATATCTGAACAACCACTATGTTTCAGAGCTTTTATTTCATAATCATCATGAACCTTTTGTCCTTCGTCCTCTTGAAGTTCTATTAGCTCTAACTCAATGTCTGCTAAATTTTATAATAATTGGCAGTGAAAGAGGACAACGTTCCTCCCTAATGTCAGCAAGGAAATAAAAATGCAGGTTTAAGTGTCGTTTAATCACTAAATTTTACATTTATATTTTCAGCAAGGGTACACAGTCTACTTAAATCATCTTGTATTTGCACCTGAACTAAAGGAAGGCATTCAGAACTTTTCATCGGGTGTACGAACTGAGCAAATGGTTTTTGTGCCAAGGTCTTTCTGAAACTGTCTTTAGCTGAACAGACTGAAAAATCAGAAATAAGTTTATCTCTGCCTTGTCTTGTTTCTAAATGCTGAACATCAGTGAAGAAATCTAAGACAAAGATTTTTCGTTTTTCCTGCAGATATTGCATGATTGGATCCAGTGATTGGGAAGATCTCTGTAGAACATTACCCACTGATACCCATCTCACTGAGCAATACCAAGACATCATCAGGAAGGTCGTCACTACTTATTTCTTCTAGGAAGGATTTGAAATGTCATTGTGTTTTGGCAATTGAGCGAATGAAGCTCTCAATTTTTAGTACCACCAGTGTAACGTGTGGATATTGAAAATATTTAGATGATAAATGTTGCCTGTAAATAATAGAATGGACAGGTAGGAATTCAGGGAATGAAGTGTCAAAAGCTGCACAAGGCACTGCCTATCATAGATGATGCACCTTAAGAAGGAACTGACAATCTCGCCAGTAGGCACAATATTTCACTAAAATATCATAGCCATGACCCTGAGTAGTATCCTTTGAGATTACGAGATGTATGAGCTCTTGTATCGCATCCAAGTCATTCGATATGTAACTCAGAAATATAGCATGTTGTAATTTATAATAATGGAAAGTCCAGGTTGGAATAAATAATATAGTGAGGACAGTTTACTACTCACCGCAAAGACGTGGCGACGAGCTGCGACAGGCACATACAAAAGACACACACATACAACACATTCAGCTATCGGCCATGGCCTTCTTCAGAAATAGAGCACTCACGCAATCACACAGGCACACAACACAGTCATACAACCATCACCTCCGACTGCCACACTTCGAATCACGCTCTGCAGCGAATCGGGGACGGGAGGGGAGGGGAGGGGGAGGGGATAGAAAGGTTACGTCACGGTGGTGGGGATGGGTTAGATGGGAATAACGAGATGCAGCTTAGGAATGGAGTGGGGAGGCGGGTGAGGGGAGAAAATAAAATAAAATAAAATAAAATAAAGTAAAATAATTCATGTACACTGCAAGTGCACAAGACCACACACACACACACACACACACACACACACACACACACACATATACACACACACGATCACACATTCACACACCACTCAAATCAGGCGAGGTTTGGAATACAGAGGTAGGAACTGTAAGGTATGGAAGGGGGGAAAAAAATAAAAATAATAATAATAATAATAATAATGAAGTTATCGTAGGTTGAGGCCTGGTTGATTTCGGGATCGGAGAATGTATTGTAGGGATAACTCCCATCTGTGCAGTTCAGAAAAGCTGGTGGTGGATGGGAGGATCCAGATGGCCCGGGTTGTGAAGCAGCCATTGAAATCAAGCATGTGCTCCGCTGCATGCTGTGCCACAGGGTGGTCCACCTTGTTTTTGGCCACAGTTTGGCGGTGGCCATTCATCCTAATGGACAGCTGGTTGGTGGTCATGCCAATATAGAAAGCTGTACAGTGCTTGCAGCACAGTTGGTAAATTAAGTGGCTGCTTTCACAAGTGGCCCGGCCTCTGATAGGGTAGGATAAGCCTGTGACAGGACTGGAATAGGAAGTGCTGGGTGGGTGGATTGGACAGGTCTTGCAGCGGGGTCTTCCACAAGGATATGATCCCTGTGGCAGTGAGCTGGGTTTCGGGGTGGCATAAGGATGAACTAGGATGTTGTGAAGGTTGGGAGGGCGACGGAACACCACTTTAGGAGGGGTGGGAAGGATCTTGGGCAGGATGTCTCTTATTTCAGGGCATGAGGATAGAAAATCAAAACCTTGGCGAAGGATGGAATTTAGTTGTTCGAGACCAGGGTAGTACTGGGTGACAAGGGGAGCGCTCTTTTGTGGATGGTTACTAGTGTTAGGAAGAGGATTTGGGGTGTGTGAGGATATGGCACGGGAGATTTGTTTGCGGACTAGGTCTGTGGGGTAGTTTCTGTTTGTGAAGGCCTTTGTGAGACCTTCAGCATATTCAGAAAGGGAATTCTTGTCACTGCAGATATGCCGTCCACGGGTGGCCAGGCTGTAAGGGAGGGATTTTTTGACGTGGAAGGGATGGCAACTGTCAAAATGTAGGTACTGTTGGTGGTTGGTAGGTTTAATATGGATGGAAGTGTGGATGGAGCCATCAGTGAGGTGGAGGTTGACATCCAGGAATGTGGCATGGTTGGTTGAGGAAGACCAGGTGAAGTGGATGGGAGAGAAGGAATTGAGGTTCTGAAGAAAGGAGGATAGGGTGTCCTGGCCGTGAGTCCAGATCATGAAAATATCATCAATGAACCGGAACCAGGCCAGAGGCTTGAGGTTTTGGGATGCTAGGAAGGATTCCTCCAGACGGCCCATGAACAGGTTGGCATAGGAGGGTGCCATGCGGGTGCCCATGGCTGTGCCTTGGATTTGATGGTAAACTTTCCCCTCGCACAGATGGGAGTTATCCCTACAATACATTCTCCGATCCCGAAATCAACCAGGCCTCAACCTACGATAACTTCATTATTATTATTATTATTATTATTATTATTATTTTTATTTTTTCCCCCCTTCCATACCTTACAGTTCCTACCTCTGTATTCCAAACCTCGCCTGATTTGAGTGGTGTGTGAATGTGTGATCGTGTGTGTGTATGTGTGTGTGTGTGTGTGTGTGTGTGTGTGTGTGTGTGTGTGTGTGTGTGTGTGTGTGGTCTTGTGCACTTGCAGTGTACATGAATTATTTTACTTTATTTTATTTTATTTTATTTTCTCCCCTCACCCGCCTCCCCACTCCATTCCTAAGCTGCATCTCGTTATTCCCATCTAACCCATCCCCACCACCGTGACGTAACCTTTCTATCCCCTCCCCCTCCCCTCCCCTCCCGTCCCCGATTCGCTGCAGAGCGTGATTCGAAGTGTGGCAGTCGGAGGTGATGGTTGTATGACTGTGTTGTGTGCCTGTGTGATTGCGTGAGTGCTCTATTTCTGAAGAAGGCCATGGCCGATAGCTGAATGTGTTGTATGTGTGTGTCTTTTGTATGTGCCTGTCGCAGCTCGTCGCCACGTCTTTGCGGTGAGTAGTAAACTGTCCTCACTATATTATGCATGTTGTAATTTCTCGGATATCACTACACTTGTCGGAAGCTAGACGCATTGTTGAACAGCCACTTATGTTTTTCCAAGTTTTTTAAGTAACCACTAATAACAAATACTCTCCTCTCTATTGTATGTCTGCACACAGGCATTTGATCAACCAGATTTTGTAGTTTCTTATTTTCAGGGTCTAAAGTAGAAACAATCTGTGCAATATTCTTTACAAATTCCCCTTGTGTGTGGTTTTTTTTATTTTGCAATATTAAAAGCCAAGTATGAAGTTACTTGATTTGTACTGTGACATTGTCATTTGACACATAAGACACATTGGGTTACCATTCCTCTCAACAAAAAGAAATGTTCCTCCCACCTTTTATTAAACAGTCTGTTCTCTTCTTCATATTTACATTTCTTAGATAACATTGTAACTGTTAGGACACCAGCAAAAATCACAAGTTTACGTAAACACTATTACAGCATAGAGAAAAGTAATCAGACTGTTAGCCACAAATGTGACTGGCTACTTTAAGTGCTGATTGCTACAAACAGGCGTTTCCATAAAGTATGTCACTTGTAAACTTAGTGATTGTTGTCTGCTGTCTTGTTTTGTTGTATTTCACTGCATTTCGTACTGCAGTAAGTGTACGCAATTGGCACAGTAGGACTTTCATTAAACTTGTCGGCCCCTTTCTGTTTCGTTTAAGAACAACATTAAGGGTGTCTTTTACTTCTGCGCATAACTTGTACTTTCACAGAAGCATGAAACATGGTGTATGGCACCAGGTAGGTGTGCCCTGTTGTTCCCATGGCAAACAGTGTGGTTCTTATACCTGGCCACTTGGGCTTGCTTCCTTTGCTCCCAGTTAAGCGCTCCAAA
This sequence comes from Locusta migratoria, assembly GCA_026315105.1. Lineage (NCBI taxonomy): Eukaryota > Metazoa > Arthropoda > Insecta > Orthoptera > Acrididae > Locusta > Locusta migratoria. The sequence continues at coordinate 300,356,297 of CM048746.1, forward strand.
ATCAACCAACTTAAGCTATCACACTACTGACAGTACATCTCGCTTGGTGTTGTTACAAGGCTGATCGGCACTGCACTGACAAATCAATAAGAAAGTTCCACAGTTGTAGGTCTGAGTAAGAAAATTTCATTTGTGTTATGTAAGTGTGAGTCACATTTTTCTTTTTAAAACAAGAACCACACTGCATTGAACCAAGAGCTGCATTTTGTTCAAGAGCTGCTTTTTGGCCACCCCTGCTATAGATACACAAATGCTGTGTGACACGAAACACTTTTAGCAAGGGGGAAATGTGTGAAGCCTTGAATGCCGATTATAGTGGATCTTATTGGAAGAGCTCTTTCTCAAAAGCCAAAGAAATTCTGGTAATAGAAAAAGGGTGTTGGTAAGTTTCCAGACAGTTGAAGCAAGTAACCAAAACTATGCTGAGGAGCCAAAGGAAATTGCTGACCTCCATTTTCGAATATTCCTTTAGAATAGAAGTTACAGGGGTATTGATTTCATTAATTGTTGCATTCCTGCAAAAATGTGTGCTACAGATTTTAATATCAGTGGCATTCAGAAACAGGTGTAATGGTTAAAAATGAACTATTCTCCAGGGCCTAATGAAACCAATGACAGATTTGATCCAGAATTTTACCCTTAGCACATCTTTAAACATAGTATACTGCAGATACCTTGAACATAAAACTATTTTTACATAACTGCCGCGATTCCAGAATCTTCAGTTATCTGAAATTCAACTTGAGCTTCAGAAACCATGAAACAAGGCTTTTCTTTTTTGGATACAATATTTCTTGACTTGTGAATCCTAATGTGTGATAGTGTTTTTTACTCTTCCTTGCACTTCACAGTAGATTGAGAAGCAAATGAAAAAAATTACACATGCTACCCTGATTGAAATATGATTGACATCATGCAAGTTTCAAGATGAATCACAAACTGTAGCTTAAAAAATGAGACTGATTATTTTACACTAAAATTATGAAAAAATAAAGTACTGTAATCCCCAAAAAGAATTGCCAGTTTAATGTACTGAAAATTACAAAAGTGGAACACAAAACACATTTGCTCTTGTTACATTAAAATTACTGCTATGGAGTGACCTCAGAGAATACTGTTAGCATTTCTTTAACTATGTTATAGCGAGTAATATGAGAGTAAGGATAGCAGCCATAAATTGCTCTTTGATCTTCAGTTTTAAAAGCTGGATGAAGAGTATTTCTACGTCTGTGTTGATGAAATGGTATGGAAATGAGTTTGGCGCTGTTATTGACAGTTATGGGCATTGAGAGATGTAAAATCAGTAAAATTATATTGTTGTTTACATATCTTTTTATGTCGGATAAAGGCAACTCTTATTCTGGAAATGTAGGTAGTTATTTCTTGGTCATATTGATTCATGTATCAGATTAATTTTTCACTTTTTTGTAGATTATTCCATGTTGTGTTCCAAATTCTCTCAAAAAATAACATAGACAAATCTTAAACATGGCTGCAGTTCAGTGTCAGTGGAACATGATCAAATTGTGAATAAATTACAGCCGTCCAGTTGCGTAACATGGTTTTATTACGTAAACCTTGACATAGGTTTCGGAAAAAATAATTTTGCCTTCTTGAGAAGATTTACCTGACCAAAGTGATATAAAGAGCAGTCATATGGATAATAGTAATATGCATGAAATTGATAAAATAAGTAAAAATTAAAAATTCTGCATTAGATGAGAATATACTTACAAATTAGCTCAATATAGAAGTTGTTGTTAAATAAAACAGAATCAAGTGCCCATACATAGCTATCTCCATGTTATGGGACAAAATTGAAAATATTAAAACTAATGTTTAATTCTCCAGAGAGATGATAAATTATTATTCAAAAGAGAGAGATTGGCTGGCCAATACTTACCTTTTTGCTATCCTGCCAATAGTTACATTCAGAAAAAAAGGGGAAAATAACGAGCTTTCGGAACTGTGTTCCTTCTTTCTTTTTTCTCACTTCTCTCCATCTAAAGAAGGAATACAGTTCTGAAAGCTCGTTATTTTCCTCCTCTTTTTATGAGTGTAACTAATAGTCATTTTACACACCATAAAGTGAAACTTTATGAACTTTCATCCACCAGTACTGCCTAAAGTAGGTTGTTTTTCAGAGCTACCAGTATTGTAAGAATGTTATTTATTTCATTCAATCCTATATTGTCTTGGCTGACAGCCTGTTAAGCAAATGTAATTATCCCTGAACACAAGTAGTGGGGTTACTTGTATTTTTGAGGGGTATAAATGGAAAGACGCTGTTTGTTCTTTTTGTTCCTTTCTTAAACCGATTTGTGCGGATAAAGGCTGAGCAGCTCTTCACCATTGTGCTTCATGTACACTGCAATAGTCACAATATAGTCATGACTACGAACTGGGTATACATACCACAGTAGCTATATAATAGACAATTTATCTCGTAACAACCCTCCTATTTATCTGACGCTTGCCACTATCATGGCAGCTGATGGTTCAAATTATCCCGCGACAGGAGTGCAGTTAGTGAGTCTAGTTATTTTTCTATGATTTCTTTGGAATATATGCTGCAAGACTTTCAAATTATATCATCAGGCTGAAGGAAACAAAGTAATTTGAAAATTTCATAAATAAATTATTGACAGATGTCTAATTTAGTATTAAACAGTTTAAAAAAGGTTAGTTGCTCTACGGGAAACATATTCTGACTAATGATGCCATATGGATGCATTCCGAAATTCCTTAAAGAAAAAAGAAAAAAAAAAAAAATCTACAAATATATTTTATACCGAACTTAATGCTTAGAAATATGCAGAGAAATATTTTTGTTCATAAATTGATAAAATTTCGGGTTGAAAGAGTTAAACAAAGCCAGAATCATTGGTGATAGATTCAAAGGTGAATACTGATGATTTCGAACAATTTACAAATTGAAATCAAGTGGCTCCTGTTCCCTTCGTGTCTTTGCCTTAGCTGTTAAAATCGGCAAAGCACCAGGCTGATTGACTATTGTACCTATAGGTACATCTGCTAAAACTTCTTCATACAGTCTCCTCTGTCCATCCACCAGAAGTCACCTGGTGCAATAATTAGCACTACCAGTGCAAATCCAGGGCAGGTCACTAGTTTCTATATAAATTGCAACTGAAAATTGTACAGAATTTCTAACATGTGAACTAGGTAGATCTCCTAACATGGAGATTTTAAAGATCCGTTTTTCATGCAATGTGTGCTACTATGAAGTTAATAGTAAGGGTAAAATTTTGTATGTGCAAATCAGTCTCCATTCTAGTTTGTTTCCATATTATTATGTGTGATTTAGTGAATATTTGTGATGTACACATTGTTAGTTATTGGATTTCATTATATTATGCACCCTTCTACATCTGCACTGTTTTTTATTTCTCAGTTAATATAGGCCTCTACTGCTTCTTGATACTTTCTGCTTGAAAAATTATTCTTATGAATGATATTGTACTTGCTTCCACAAATGCTCAGATCCACCTGTTGCTATTCTGATGTTAATTTTCTGTCATTTCCTTAAATTACTCCATGTGAATACCCAGCTGGTCTCATCTAATTAGTGACTGACACATTCTAACTTTATCTAAATCGATCCCTGCAGTTATGTTTAATAGGCATATAAATGTTAATGAGTTGATGGCTTTTTTAGACTATGTATTTGAGATAAGCAGGAAAAGATTGGTTTGTGTAAAATGTTTATTTGGGTAGACAGCTTTTAAATGTGTTCTAAATATCTTTTGACAGCTGGAAGTTCAGGAAAATGAAGAAATCTACCTAACAGTCATCAAGGCTATTTTTGATTTGTTCGTTGTTCATGGAATAAATACTTTCCAAGTGGATACAGAGATAGGTAAGAAACTTCATTACATTAAAAATAGGTTAATGTTGTTTACTGCCATACAGAAGTATGATATTGTGTAAAATATAAAAATGATTGTATGTTTGTTCATGTTGTACTGTTCATCTGGTTGTGATGAAACTCTATCAACATATTTCTGACCGTTTTGCATGATTATATCACTGTACTACAAACAGTTCAGGTGATATGTCGAGCACATTAAGATGCGTGAAAAACTCCTGCATTTTGTATGGCATTAAAATATATGTCTTCTTTGTTATTAAATGGATTTGCAACATGTTTTACAAACTATCCATTTAAGCCGATAAATTTACCTATAAAATTATTATTTCATTTATGACTTACAATTTACAGATATGACTTGTGAGATGGATGGAAAACTGTTATAACATATTTGTTCATATTGTACGTGCAGGCATACTGTTCATCAGATTGTGGTGGAATTTTTTTGTCTTCAAAACAAGAGGAAAGTCACTGTATATGTAAAATTTTGTATGGTGGATGGCAGAGGTTACTTATCTATGAACCTCGACAAACTCTCTGGTCTTATTCTGATGTTGATGAAATTTTGTGCACTTAATTTTCAAAACTGTCTTACCTAAGGTTTCATACGATGCATGGTGGCGGATACCTTGAAGTAAACTTAGACATTATGTCATTGATCACCATGAAAGTGATATAATTTTTCACAGATGGAGGAAGCAATGCACTGATTAGATAGGAGATAGAGAAGGAGCTCAACAGAGAGATGAGAGGTGATTGATCAAGAAATGGGAAGGTGGAGAAGGGCAGAGAGGGCTTAAAACAGAGAGAGAAAAGGGAGGGAAAAATGGTCTAACTTAAGACTGGAATAAATAAGTTCTTGGACGACGCCGGATTTTCTGCTAGTATTTAACAAAATTCAGAAAGCATTTGTTTGCTTTTATTATCTTTGCGCGGCATGTACTAAAACTATTCTCTGGTGTAATATTATCATTACCTGACAAATTTTAAGTTTCTCAGAATTACATAGCTGCTGTACATGTAGTTCATGGGGATTTCATTGTTACAATTGTGAAATTTATACAATTGAAGGTTAATAGTTGTTGTTGTTGTTGTTGTCTTCAGTCTGGAGACTGATGCAGCTCTCCACCCTGCTTTATGCACAGCCTCTTCATCTCTGAGTAAGAACAGCAACCCTCATCTACTTGAATCTGCTTACTGTTTTCATCTCTGTTTCTCTGTGGTTTTTAACCCACATTCTTCCCTCCAATGCTAAATTGACACATGCTTGATATCTTAAAACATATCCTACCAATTGATCCCTTCTCTTAGTCAAGATATGCCAGAAATTTCTTTTCTTGCCAATTTTGTTCCACACCTCATCATTAGTTATGCGATCCATCCATCTAATCCTCAGTATTCATCTGTAACACTGAATTTCAAAAGCTTCTATCATCTTTTTACTTGAACTTCATATTGTCCACGTTTCACTCCTGTACATTGTTGCACTCAAGACAAATGCCTTCAGAACGACATTCTTAACATCTAAATCAGCTTTGGATGTTAACAAATTTCGCCTCTTCAGAAATGCTTTTCTTCCTATAGCCATTGTGCATCTTATATCTTCTTTCCTTCAGCCATCAGAAATTATTTTGCTACCCAAATAACAAAATTCTTCTACTACTTTTATTGTCTCACTGCCTAATTCATTCCTACAGCATTGCCTTATTTTCCTTTTTTTACTGAATATAACTTTTTGTTTCCTATATTTTACCTCTGCTATTTTCAGAATTTAAAAGAGCGTATTCAAGTCAACATTTCCAAAAGCTTTCTCCAAATTTACAAAAGCTAAGTTTTCCTCTTCTTAACTTATCTTCAAAGATAAGTCGTAATGTGAGTATTGCCTCCCATGTTACTACATTTCGCCTAAATCCAAAGTGATCTTCCCTGAAATCACATTCTACTAGTTTTTCCATTTGTCTACTTGCATTTGTATTCTAGCCACTCCTCCTTACCCAATCTGCACTTCCTGTCAACTTCATTTTTTATCCTCTGTACTCCCTTTTGCCTATTTAACTTCGTGTGTTTCTATATGTTCTCCTTTCAATAATTATCTCTTGCTTTACTCAAGGATTTCTATTATGCCTTGTCCTTCTACCTATAGCCAAGAACAAGAACCTTCTGCAAACAAATAGAAATCTGTTTCAATAAATATGTTTATGCAATACTTGAGAATTCAAAAGTTTTTGTTATAAATAAGTGAAAAAGCTAGACCTATTTTGTATCTATCAAATATATGATTTGAAAATTATAGAAGGAAACTTTCCTACTGGGATAAACAAATATAAAAAATAGAAAACGGATGACTTACCTAAAGGACCAGCTCGTCGATAGACACAAATAAAATCACACACATACAAGCTTTCGCAACCGTTGGTCGCTTCTTCAGGATAAGAGGAAAAAAGGGGAGGAGAAAGGGAAGGATATGGGTTTTAAGGAAGTGAAAAAGGAGTCATTCCAATCCCAGGAGTGGAAGGACTTAACTTAGGGGAAAAAAGGAAGGTAAACAAATACACACACACACCCTCACACATATCCAAACGCAAACACACCTAGACAGACATTTGTAAAAAGCAAAGAAGTTGGACAGAGATACCACTTGAGGCAGAGGCTCTGTCCACAGAACCGAGGCAAAGATACTAAAGATGGTGGGCAGGAATTAGAATTAGTGGAGGTTGAGACCATGTGGGCAGCAGGAGGAGAGAATAAACTGAAGGACAAGTTCCCATCTCGGGAGTTCTGAAACATTGGTGTCGGTAAGAAGTATCCAGATAACCCGGACGGTGTAACACTGCGCCAAGATGTGCTGGCCGTGCACCAAGGCATGTTTAGCCACAGGGTGATCATTACCAACAAACACTGTCTGCCTGTGACCGTTCATGCGAATGGGCAGTTTGTTGCTGGTCATTCCCACATAGAACGCTTCACAGTGCAGGCATGTCAGTTGGTAAATCACGTGGGTGCTATCGCAAGTGGCTCTGCCCTTGATTGTGTACACCTTCCGGGTTACTGGACTGGAGTAAGTAGTGGTCGAAGGGTGCAGAGGGCAGGTTTTACAACGGGGGCGGTTGCATGGGTAGGAGCCAGAGGGTAGGGAAGGTGGTTTGGGGGTTTCATAGGGATGGACCAGGAGGTTACGAAAGTTAGGTTGGCGGCAGAAAGACACTCTTGGTGGAGTGGGAAGGATGTCATTAAGGATGGATCTCATTTCGGGCCAGGATTTAAGGAAGTCGTATCCCTGCTGGAGAGCCACATTCAGAGTCTGCTCCAGTCCCGGAAAGTATCCGGTGACAAAAGGGGGCACTTCTGGGGTTCTTCTGTGGAAGGTTCTGGATTTGGGGGGATGAGGAGGTGGCTCTGGTAATTTGCTTCTGAACCAGATCAGGAGGACAACTGCGGGATGTGAAAGCTCTTATTAGGTTATCGTTGTACTGGTTCAGGGATTCGGGAGTGGAGCAGACTCTTTTGCCACGAAGACCTAAGCTGTAGGGAAGGGAACGTTTGATGTGGAATGGATGGCAGCTGTCATAATGGAGGTACTGTTGTTTGTTGGTAGGTTTGATGTGGACGGATGTGTGGAGTTGGCCGTTGGACAGATGGAGGTCGACATTGAGGAACGTGGCATGGGATATGAAATAGGACCAGGTGAATTTGATGGGACCAAAGGAGTTGAGGTTGGAGAGGAAATTCTGGAGTTCTTCTTCACTGTTAGTCCAGATCATGAAGATGTCATCAATGACTCTGTACCAAACTTTGGGTTGACAGGCTTGGGTATCCAGGAAGGCTTCCTCTAAGCGTCCCATAAATAAGTTTGCGTACAAGGGGGCCATCCTGGTTCCCATGGCTGTTCCCTTTAGTTGTTGGTATGTCTGCCCTCAAAGGTGAAGTATTTGTGGGCTAGGATGAAGCTGGCTAGGGTATTAAGGAAAGAGGTTTTAGGTAGGGAAGTGGGTGGCCGGTGTGAAAGGAAATACTCCATCGCAGCGAGGCCCTGGGCATGTGGGATATTTGTGTATAAGGAAGTGGCATCAATGGTTACAAGGGTGGTTTCTGGAGATGACAGGCTGGGTAAGGATTTCAGGCAATCGAGGAAGTGGTTGGTGTCTTTGATGAAGGATGGGAGACTGCACATGATGGGTTGAAGGTGTTGGTCTATGTAGGCAGAGATTCGTTCTGTTGGGGCTTGGTAACCGGCCACAATGGGGCGGCCGGGATGATTGGGTTTGTGAATCTTCGGAAGTAGGTAGAAGGTGGGGGTGCGGGGTGTTGGTGGAGTAGGGGGCCTAAGGTTTTGAGGATTCCTTGAAGCTCTGCCTGGACATCAGGAATGGGATCGCCTTGATAAACTTTATATGTGGTATTATCTGAAAGCTGACGCACTCCCTCTGCCACATACTCCCGCCAATCAAGTACCACTGTCGTGGAGCCCTTGTCGGCAGGGAGAATGACGATGGAATGGTCAGCCTTCAGATCACGGATAGCTCTGGATTCAGCTGCGGTAATGTTGGGAGTAGGATTAAGGTTTTTCAGGAAGGACTGAGAGGCAAGGTTGGAAGTAAGGAATTGCTGGAAGGTTTGAAGGGGGTGATTTTGAGGAAGAGCGGGTGGGTTTCGCTGTGATGGAGGACGGAACTGTTCCAGGCAGGGTTCAATTTGAATGATGTCTTGGGGAAATGGATCATCAGGAGTAGGATTATTTTTCTTCGTGATATCTCCAGCCAAGGCTACGAGTATAGGATAGTAGGTCTTTGACAAGGGATGTTTGGTTGAATTTGGGAGTGGGACGAAAGGTCAGGCTTTTGGATAGGACGGAGGTTACAGATCCAATCCCACTCCTCATACCTGAGCTGTGAACTCCACACATATGTTAAGGAGTAGATGCTCGTCTACCTGAGGCATCAGGACTCCCAGCAATGGCCATCCTGCCAGGTAACCTTTGCTGTGGCAGAATGGTGCCCATGAGGAGAGCTCTACGTCAGAGTGGGTGGTATTTTGATGAATGATCTGCGATGAAGAGGTCTAAATCTGTTAATGCCAGTAGCTGCTCAGCTACTGACACCTCTAAGTGTATAAAGACAAGACACTCAATCAGTCTCTTCCCTGGCTACACCATGAGAGGAATATGAAGCCCTCAACTGATCTGAGCTGTACTCACCTCAACACTTTGTATGTACACAGTCTGACGGTGAATCTTTCTTGCCAACCAAGCCGCTGTTCTTTGTTGAGAACCTTGAAGACAATTTTGGTGAGGTGGCAACACTATCTCATTGGAATGGGGGATTCCAACCAGTGCCTGAAGGATCCTCATGCTGCTGGTCGAATGGCTTCTCAATCTTAATCGATCCTGAAGCCACTTGAGAGAAACCCTCCTAGCGGTCTCAACCTATGGACCTGTGAAAGGACAAGAAAAAGAAGAAGAAATAGAAGAAAGAAAGCACTTCAGATTGCAGCTCAGCCACCATCCTGTGCAGATTATGAGGATGGGATGGAGCTCTTAGTATCCCTTGAGGACCTAGTACTTCCCAAGCCCTCAGAATCACTGGTTGTTGATGCCACAGGTACTCAGAACAGTGAAGAAAGATGGGCATGAGGCATAAACCATATCTTTAGTCCATTAATGGCATCTCAGAACACCAAAAGCGTTATCCATCAGTGGAATTGTGGCATTTATTTCCACCACCTGGCTGAGTTGCAATAATTATTGTGCCACTTTCCTGTGGGCTGTGTAGCCCTACAGGAAACTTGATTTCCTGTCCAGCAAACACCTGCTCTTTGTGGCTGTTGGGCTTATTGGTGTCTCAATTTGTAACCCGAGCCTCCTCCCACATCTCAGTTGGAGTGTCCGTAACAACCTTATGGTAGTGAGCACTTTTCCATCCATCCATCCATCCATCCCTCCCTCAGTTTCAACCTGTAGTCTGCCTGTCCCAATGGTCTACTCACAGGACAGATTGGCCACCTTACACCTAGGCTGCTGTGGTTGCTGCTCCGCTTCCCATTGACATTGATATGGCAGTTCACTAGGTCACTTTGGCAAAACTCGGTGCCTTGGTAGACAACAGAGATCGCTGTGGCCATTCGGAAATGTCAGTGGATCTTCAGTGCCACTCTTCCATAGAGCATCTGATTGCTCTCAGATGTCTCTGGGCCAAAGGTCAGTGACTTATCCAGCAGAGTAAGCAGGACTGCTTGGGAAGGTTTTCCTGCCTCCTCTTCTTGGGTGTGGTCACTAGTTCTCCCCCATTTCAGATACCACCTACTGTAATGTGACAAGCTTTTGAAGCTATGCTGGCAAAGGGGTTACACGTCTTGGGCACGTGCAGTCGGGCTGTGTTATGAGGATTTGCAAAAACAAGGTAGCCATTTGTTAATTTGACAGATGAATTGACAGAGTTCAGGAGTTGGTCGACAACTGGTGGCATGAGTATCGCTAAGGCCTACCAATCACTTGACTGGAATATGGCGGCCACTGGAGAGGACCAGTTTGTGAGCAAAACAATATCTTACAAATTAATAACATCTGAGTCCGTTATGATGCGGAGGAGCTTGTCATATGGACACATTTTGAAGCTAAAGAACAGCTGGTTCCACTCATGTAAATAGCCCTCCAGTCACATTAATATTTTTTGAGATATAGTAAAGTGAATATTGTCATGAAATAATAATTTTGTAAAATGTAAATTTTGGAATCATTTTGAGCAAATTGCTCACACAAGGGCTCAAATGAAATCCAGTAACATTAAGTACTGTGTATACTTTCTTCCTCACTCAGGGATTCCGATAAGGGGCGAAATGTGTTTTTGAGCATTACGAAAACTTCGTATTCAATAAATAATTTAAAAACCAAATCATGTATATAAATTCTGATTACTTTTCCAAATTAAGAGGAAAGTTTCTGTTTTATTGATATAAAAAAGAGTATGTTTATTGAATAGACCATGATTTGACTACAGAGTATCGCTAAGAGGGTATTTAAGGGGGCAACTATGAGTGCGATGATGAGTGTGTATGTCAAGTGACTAGGCTGTCACCTGATACTTGGATTTTTCGATGAATTTAGTGAACTTAGAATAATTTTCGGAGTTGCATTTCTGGAACTTCGGAGTTGCATTTCTGGAACTTCGGAGTTGCATTTCTGGAACTTCGGAGTTGCATTTCTGGAACTTCGGAGTTGCATTTCTGGAACTTCGGAGTTGCATTTCTGGAACTTCGGAGTTGCATTTCTGGAACTTCGGAGTTGCATTTCTGGAACTTCGGAGTTGCATTTCTGGAACTTCGGAGTTGCATTTCTGGAACTTCGGAGTTGCATTTCTGGAACTTCGGAGTTGCATTTCTGGAACTTCGGAGTTGCATTTCTGGAACTTCGGAGTTGCATTTCTGGAACTTCGGAGTTGCATTTCTGGAACTTCGGAGTTGCATTTCTGGAACTTAAACTTTCTACACTCAGTGTGTAACTTCAAAATATTTCGTTTGTGGGACCTGTGATTTTCAGCTGATTTGCAGAGCTGGACTTAGATTTTCGTGAGTTGATACCTTTAGGTAACTTGAGCATACTCTGAAGTCGAGTGAAGGGCTTAAACATTTGAGTTCATAAAAAAGGTGCCTGATTAAAAGCCAGTTAATAAAGAAAGAATAAAAAGTAAAACTTAAGCTTACTTTCAGTGAACATTACTGCCTGCTAGTATTAATATTTTGTTACATATTCTTGGGACATTGCAGCGGATGTGGTGAACGCCCCTTCAGACTTGAACATAGCCAATTTATTACAAGTCTACCATATCTCATAGAGCCTTGTATGTCATTTTGTGTGGATGATTAAAATTGTTTGTTTTTTGCATTAGCACGTGGGGGCTCGAGCTGTGTAATTATAAATGTTCGTATGAACCATTGACATTTTCTTATGCCATCACCCAATGCAAAATTATCTGTGTAAGCTCCCACTACTGACAGAAATCTCCTGTCTCCACATTCAAGGTACAATCTGCGCTGATCCCACCACTATCGTTGAGCCCGTGGCAGAGGATTATATGTATAGCTCTGTGACTGCAGTCTACAGTGCAAATTTCTATGTCCTTAAAATACGGGTCCAGCAAAAGCAGTTGTCATTTTGCATGTGGCACCAGGAAATGTACAACTCTTTTAGTGAGTGGGAGTTCAAAATTGCCCTTGCTGCATGCCCCGATGCCTCTCCAGAACCAGATCACATTCACAGCCAGTGCCTCTGTCACTTCTCACCTAACTCTCAAGGTCAACTGGTCGCCCTATTCCCTCATCTCTTTCTGTCCAAATGGTGGGTCAGCATTATAATCCTGTTGATAAAACCTAGCACAGATCTGCTGGCAGTTGACAGTTACTGCTCTTTCAGCCTCACAAACATTATGGGTAAGCTTCTCGAGCGTTGGCGAGTTATTGGCTCATGGGTCCTTGGAGATAGGGGACTGCTAGACATATATCAAGGGAGGCTTCCATCAGGGCCACTCTGCTATTGACACCCTAGCGTGTACAGCTTTCACTTGGCATGACCATCTTGTTGCGGTCTTTTTTGATCTACCACGTGGCCCCATCATATTCTGGCTATGTGAATGGGGCTTATGAGGTCCACTTCCAATATTTATTCGGGACTTCCTATTGCTTCATTCTTTTTGTGTTAGGCTTTTAACCTCTCACAGCTCATCCCACGTTCAGGAGAATGGGGTTCCACAGGGACTGTCCATAGCTTTCCCCTCTTCCTGGTCACTATTAATGGTTTGCTGAGGCAGTGGGATCCTCTGTTACTTCCTCCTTCGTATGCCAGTGGCTTATGCATGTATTTTAGTAGAGCTAGCTTTGGTGTGTTAAGATTCGTATTCCAATATTAAAAACTTCGTGCAAGTATATTGTAAGATTCACGTGTTTTGACATTAACTTTAAAGCAGTACACTAACAAAAGTTTCTTGCATGGTTAAAACTTACCTTGACTTGAAATAAATGTTAAGTATAGGTGTATATTCTGACATTACAGTCAAGACATGTACATGACTAACGTCTGTTTTGATGAGGTATTTGAACTGTGTCAAAGACCTAGGATATAGAAAGACTACCTTATCGGCAATTGTCCACAGCGAGTGTAACTGTTACTTTTGATTTTATATTGTATAAAAGCCTGTAATAATTACTAGAAATAGTTAATATTGTAATTGTATTTATTTCTGTTATGTGAGAACTAAAATATTATTAAATCGGACATGTAAAGGAAAAAAGAACATCATGTGAGGTGACGAAATGTGATGTAGCCGCCTTATTGAAGGGTATTTAAACCCAGGCAGCAGATGTCAGGGGGAATAGACGTAGTGGTGTTAGTAAGTAAGCAGTAGCAGTTAGAAGTATACGGTTTGAGAGTTGCAGTTGGTTGTCACTGTACTTGACCAGTCAGTTTTGAAGGGTCATTATACTGTTTTGAATAAACTATTACAATGTTATTGTGCTACAAATTGGAAGTATTCTATGATGAAAAATTGGTGAAATATGTGGAACATAATAACTTCATTATGACAGACACTGATGTGGAACTGTAAGTTAATTTCGTTCAGTGTATATTTTGAACTCTGATTTTTACTGCTCTCTGACCAAATAAATGTCTGTCTTCTGAAGAATGTAAAGTTATCCGTTTAGAAACTGAACCTGGTAGACTATCCCATTACATTGTGTTAACATATGAATATTTTTGAGACTTTTGCAGTGAAGTTAAATGAAGTGTCATTTGAAGTGTTTAACATACATAATTTGACATTGAAAAACACCTCTGCGACGTTTCAGGTGTCTCTGAACGGTGGCTGCAGAGAGCCATTCAAAACACTTAGTCTCCATTGAAAATGTGGGTTATGCAGTTTTGTCACCTAAGGGCACCTCACCTGCCTAACATTTCCTTCGTGTCAAGGATACATGTTGCTTCCTTAGACATGATCTTTGATGCCTGGCTCACTTGGGTGCCCCATTTTCATCAGCTGAGACAAAAATGCTGGTGATATTGGAACATCCTTTGCTGCCTCAGCCACACCATTTGGGGAGCTGCACATTAAACTTTCCTGCAGCTCTTAAGGCCTTAATACAATACCGCCTCGACTACGGGAGCTTGTCATAAAACTTTGCAGCTCCTTCAGCATTGTGAGTCATCAACCCATTTCACCACAGTGCTGTTCGCCTAGCAACAGGGGCTTTCTGCAAGAATCCATGACAAGCCTCCTTGTTGAAGCTGGATTTTACCCTTGCAATTTTTCTGGGAGCATCTGCTTCATATGTTGCCTGTCTTCAAGTCTTGCCCCACCACCCAAATTGCAGACTTTTTTTTTCTCTTCAGCTGCTGCATTCCCCTCCCCACCACAATTGCTCAAGTCGTCTCTCCTGTTCGTGGTCCATTTCCCTTCATTTGTCGTTTAATTTCCTTTCCATTACTTTCCTCATGCCCCTCCTTGGTCCATTCCTCACTTGCAGCTTTGTTTGGATTTGTTTCTTGACTCAAAAGCCTCAATTTCCCAAATTAATCTTCGTTGCCAGTTCATGGCACATCCTCAGTAAACAGCCATTCCAGCTATGTCTATGTATATGGTGACAAAGTTGATCAGTGTTCCTTTCCTTGTGGAATTAGTGTTTTTACCATGGAGTTGGTTACTATTTCTCATGCTCTTAAACATCTCCAAGCCTCCCCCAAAGAGTCTTTTGTTATTTTTACAGACTCCCTTAATGGCTTGCCAGCCCTTCACCTCTGTTTTTCCCAACATCCTTTGGTGCAATCTATCCAATACTCTGTCTTCATCATTGGCATGTCTGGCTATTCAGTGGCCTACTTTGGGAACAAATGAGTCGATCAACTGACCAAGCAGGCCACCACCTCATGGCCGTTGGAGATTGGTCCCCAGGAAAGGGATCTGCAATTGGAGTTGAACCATGGGGTCTTTGAGGCTTTGAATTCTGAATGGTCTGACTTGAATGCCTCGAACGTGCTCTGTGCTGTCAAACTCTCTATGGCTGCGTGTAAGTCCTCACTGAGGGCCTCTCGTATGGACTCATTTGTTCTCTGCCACCTTTGTATTGGCCATACTTGGTTAACACATGGCCACCTTCTTCCTCGAGAGAACCCGCCAAAGTGCTACTGTGGCGCTTTCTTGACAGTGGTCCACATCCTGTTGGACTGACCCCTTTCAGCACCTTTGTGGTAGTCCTACAATCTGGCAGTTTTGCTTATTTATTATTTTGTATATTGGTGGGTACTTCAGCCTGAATCTCTCTGGTCTCCAGCAATTTTAAGCTGATTCTCACATTTATGTAGCCCATCCTTCTTCTCACTGGAGGTTTTTAGTATTTCAGAGTAGCTGGCTCATCCTTTATCATCATTGAGATCAGCCAGCCATGGTATTCTGCTGTCATCTTTTAACAAACATTTGAAGTACTCGACACATAAGTCCTTGTCCCGGGCCATTTACTAACAGGGGTGGAATACCTGGAAAAATGTGTCCAAACGACATCTGCACTTGTAAGCGGCACACAGATGAATAACAAACCACTGACAAGTTTTAAAACACACATGGTGACGTAAAGTCAGCCATTTGCACAACTCCTCCTGTGTTTTTCTTCTTCTGACTTATCAATGTAACATTTGTTGCCGCTCTGTACTCCTTGTGGGTTTTCCCACTGGGTGCTGAGTGTTTATATCACTTTGTTCAGTCTTTAGTTGTGGTATCTTAGTCAGGAATGGGCAGACTGATGACCCTCATGTTTATTCCCATTAAAAAACTCCAAACAACAACAACTACTACTACTACTACTACTACTACTACTACTTCT
This sequence comes from Locusta migratoria, assembly GCA_026315105.1. Lineage (NCBI taxonomy): Eukaryota > Metazoa > Arthropoda > Insecta > Orthoptera > Acrididae > Locusta > Locusta migratoria. The sequence goes on from CM048746.1 coordinate 300,372,045, forward strand.
TTATATTTGCAGTGAATTTTCTTTGCTTTTGTAGCAGTTTCCTGGCTCAGTTGCTTAACCACGGTGGAACTTTCCCATCTCTCATAATTCTACTTGGTGCTCATCTAACACACATTGTGCAATGCTCTTGAACTTCATCCAAGTTCAATCCTGTCACTTACGGAAATGAAGCTTTCTGAGCCGCCAAGTACTGTAAACTCAGACTCTTGTCACTTTTTCAACCTATCTTGATATTTCGAAAATTATAGAAGGAAACTTTCCTGGTGGGATAAATTTATATGAAAAATAGAATACGGATGACTTACCCAAAGGACAGGTTCGTCAACAGACACAAATAAAATCGCACACATACTAGCTTTCGCCACTGCTGGTAGCTTCTTCAGGAAAAGAGGAAGGAAGGAGGGGAGAAAGGGAAGGATACGGGTTTTAAGGAAGTGGAAAAGGAGTCATTCCAATCCCAGGAGTGGAAGGGATTACCTTAAGGGGATAAAAGGAAAGGCAAACGGGCGCGCGCGCGCCCACACACACACACACACACACACACACACACACACACACACACACAACAAGGTAGACATTTGATATTAATATTTACAGCTGTTTTATTGATGCTGTAATGGCCTTATGCTCAGATTCCTTGTTCTCCATTAACTGGGTAGCCTACTTTGGGTCTATTTGTCACCAACAGGTCTAAGATATTATCTGCACAAGCCAGTTCTTTGTTTAACTGCTCAAGGTAATTTTTAGATAAGTCACTTACAAAAATTTCACTTCATTCTCTGTTCCTACCATCCATCTTTCAATTCATTCTCTGTTCCTACCATCCATCATAAACATTTGAATCTACCAGTTTACATCAAGTAAGTTAAAATCTCCATCTAGTTCTATGAAATGAAGAGGAAATTAATGTGAAATATATTCCAAATTTCCCCTTCCTTAAATGCTACTCCAATACTACTGCTGAGAAAGGGCAAGTAATTGACATGGCTGTGTCAAGTATCAGGCTACTCTCACTGTGTTAGAACATTAAATTAGAAAAGTCAGGTGATACACATTTCTATAGAGCTAGCTACCAATCATTAGTCCAACTAGAAATTTAAGTTATCTTGTGTCCTATAGCAGTCTCTCAACAAAGGCACCAAGTCATATACCACAGTATTAACACCAAACTGGAGAATGCTACTCACCCTGTCAAATTACTTCCAGAAATCAATGAATATTGTGTCCATGCGAGAAAAAGACAAGCTGCATTTCATATGAGTGATGCTTTCTAAAGTTATGCTGGTGTAAGGACAGAAACTTTTGCATCTCAAGGAAATTTGTTATAGTGACACTGAGAATATGTTCAAGAATGTTGCGTTAATCTGACCTCAGTAATATTGGTCTGTAATTTTGCATATCCATTCTTTTACCTGCACTATCTGGGACATCACACTGGCCCGAGATTCACAATAAATGCAAACTAAGCAGGGGCCATTGTTAAAGCTAATTGTTACTCCATTCATGCCTTGTGACTGACTAGTTTTCAACACTGTCAGCTGCTTCTGTACATCAGGAATGCCTCTTACTGAGTCCTTCATTTGGAAGTCCATGTAATGGTCAAATGATGGTATATGTGTACAGTCCTCATGCATGAGCGATTTCTTAAATGTGAAATTTAAAATTTCAGCTCTGTTAATTGGTTTTACATAAAACCAGAATTTTCTTATGCTTTTGCATGTGCATTTGCACACTATGCAGTGTGGCAGCAACACACTGTGCAAGCTGGTGGTGTCACGTAACAGTTTGGGTTTCATGTAGAATAGACTGGGTCTTCTATTCCAACTGAACAGGAATTGTTTGGAAATAGTTACTTTTGACAACTGGGAGATTGTTTGCAGGTGTTAATGGAAGTAAAGTACCAAACAATAATGCCATTTTTATGGATGACCTCGCACCATGTCACTTGATCACAATTGCTTGTAATTTGATTGAAGAACAGCCTGCACACATAATTGAGAGGTCAGTCTTGCACAGAATCCTGCACCTGCAACACTTCAAAAATTATGGCCAGGTGTAGAGGCCACACGGGTTAGCAGGGCAGCGATTCCCTGGAACCTGTGATTCTTATAGATTTGTATTTTACCTTAAAAAAATTGGGGGAATTTCAGAGGATTTTGAAAATTTCAAAAACTGGCAGGGAATTCTGTGCTTTTGATCACTGTGTCATTTATGCTACTTTCCATAATTGGCACCAGTATCTTTTTAAAGTGTATTGTTAAATAATAGTATTTCTACAAGCTATGCTTGGTCTTTGTAACTTATGTCTTCATGCGGTGGCCAATGGGAAAGGTCTTGCCCCTACATATAACTATTCCAGGGATGAAAAGACTAGAAGAGAAGGCAGTGCCTGGTGTTTTCTGCTGTGTGTTCTGTACATACAGTGGATGTAATCTTGGTTTCACATTTGGATTTTTTAATTCATTGACTACATTTTGAACTAGAATTTTCATTTCAACTGAACAGCTTTTTCAAATATGTGCTTTAATCATAAGATCTAAATTCAGCATAAAAATGCATTACATATCTCATGTTAAATGAAGCTGATATATTGTGTACAAGATGAAACTAGGTAGATCCATGATCATGCGATATCTTGACACACACACATTTAAATATCATGCAAGTGTTTTGGGATGTTTTTTCTTCTTCTTCTTTTTTTTTTTTTTTCAGCCTACAGTGTTATTCCCAAGTGTGTTGTTTGTAATTATGTACTTAAGGTTTTGGAAACATTTATTTTAATAATTGATATTAGAATTTTGCCATTTCCCTCTCTCATTTAAAGGGCATAGTGTTGAAGGTGGTAAGTAGAGCTCAGAAACACCTGGAATTCACGGTGAAAATATTTGTGGGTTTTTAATTGTTTCTCTGGTTAGTATTAGTGAAAAATTACATGCCACTTCAACTTGTTGCATCTTGCTGGGCAAAAGTAGTTCTGACATTATACTACATTAAGAGGTATTGCCTGACCTGTCACCTCAATGTAAACTTGTACTACTATGTTGGGTGCTTGCTCTATGTTTGCATGTTCGACTACAATAATGCAGTTACTATGCTGTTTATAATAGTTACATGTAGAATTTCTATTTTTGTATTTATTATTAGACCAACTTCTGCATTTCCCTCACCCACCCCCAAAATTATGTATTTATATTCCTGTACCCACCTAACCAGAAGTTCTGTTCATTCTGCTGCCAAACTTTATTGGACTCCACCATATCTAACTTCAGTCTAACCAATTTTAACTTCCCTGCTCAATTAAAGGATCTTAACAATCCAAGCTCTCACCCCGAGATTTATCTATGCATAAATTCATTGTGACATCAGTCACAAGATACAAACAAGATATCAACAATGGCAAAAGATTTGTAGATGTTAATGGTTAGTTGTTTAGCCACAGTATCAAAATAAGTATCTTTTTGAATGCAGATGAGAAGAAAATTTAATGAACAATTTACTCTCCTCTAGACGTATTGTCATTTATTGTTTTGTAGTTTTGAATATAATTCATTAATAGTGTGGATTTTTGACATATTGTTATTTTCTCCATTATCAGTTTTGCCAAGTGACAAGGCTGCTGTTTAATTAATGTGCCTTAACTCTAATTATGTAATTAGTGTAAATGAATAAAAATTCACTGACTGCAATTATTTCTTTACTGGGTGGTTACTAATTTTTGTGTACATTGTGATGCTCTTCAGAGTTTCAAATGCCAAGATGCATGGTGGTAGTGGCTGATTGAGCAGCTGTATTTTTACATTTGTTATCCACAATAGCTGCTCCATCCACTGCAACCACTTTCCATCTTGATGTATTAAGGTCTGAAGATGGTCACAATATAGATTGAAACCAGCAACCACACAATAAAAAGTTTTGGGACCAGTGACAGTTTTTATTCATTTTTAAAATATTTGGAAAGACTGCTGTTGTATACAGTGAGAAATGTTTCCAAAAATTAACATTTAATGTCCAGTTGTTATTTACCGTAATAGTTGTAATTATAGGTAAAACTTCATTTTTAGCTGAAATCAGATTGAAGACTGCCAAAAAAGCTTTGAAGTCCAACACATCAGTTTTAGACAGCACAAATATTCTTGATACTACTACTGCAGCAGCTGTATCCGGTGGTGATTTTATGATTGGTAATGATTCTTGCCGCAGCCTGTTATCGAAGTTATGTGGTTTGCTGAACAGCTCTGTAAGTAACTAATAGTGCTACAGTAGATTAATTATTGAATATTACTTTAAAATCTGGGGATGATATAAGCTAATTGTCTCCTATCAAAATAAAGGGGACTTTGCAATTACTGAGCAAATACAACTTCTACAGTATGGCAAAACATTATAGGCAAGACTTTATTGATAATGATGGTGTGATAAAATTTGTTTAGTTTTACCTAGAGTCATAGGTGAGGAAGTTTGTAATGAGTACTAATATAGTGTTCACCAATTTACACACAGTGTTTGTTCAGCTATGGCACTGAGAACAATCTGTTTCAAATTTTATAGTGACTAATTGCTAGGTCAAGACTATGAACTGAACTTGGGCACTGCAGTGTTGTGGGTAACACTGTCTTCCTCACTCTAGGTGTGACTCATGACCGACAATTTTAAGTTCAGAACCACTCCTACTTAACAAACCTCTAGAGTTCTACATGCTGTGTGCAGTTTGCGGTGTGACCATGTAGAATTTTAGTAATGACCACCACATAATCGTTTCGTAGGTTGGCTCAAACTTTGAAATATAACCCTTTCTTCCTTTTCTGGTAGAGGCCCAGTAACACTGTTCCTCTAAAACAGTTTCACATTTCATTGATATTAAACCGTCTTAACAGCTGTTATTCAAGCTCTCTACATGACAAAAGTTCTGAATCCATAGCTTATAGCACAGTTCAATAATCAATAACAAATGACAGTCCTTATCTTAAATTCATGGATCACATATAACATGACCATATTTCTCCTTAGGCGTCACAGTTATTCTGGATCCTGACAGCTTTTACAATATCTCTGGAACTTGTGGTTTAACTGCCCAGATGTCCACCTGGACAATCAAAATATCCGGGGCAGTAAACTTTTTTCCAATTATTAAATTATCTCCGAAAATAAATTTTTTGGTCACCTTGGATCGTTCAGTAGTCATGTAGAGTAATCTGTTAAACTACAAGTTAACACTTCTGTAACAAAAGACATTGCAGAATTGCTAATTGCAGCCCTTGTTGGTCCTCCTACAGAAAGAATTTCGGCCCCCGTTAACCACAATTGTCCAAAATCTATCCGCCAATATAAGGATACCACCCACTTCCTCAAATGTTTCTCCACCATCCCACCCTTTTACTTCCTGGATCCCTACTTGTCACAGTGGGTTCCACCTCCCTATACACCAACATACCACATGCCCATGGCCTTCCCACCCTCGAACACAACCTCTCCCAATGTCCCTCTGAATACGAGCCCGATATCTCATTCCTCGTAACACTCACCAACTTTATCCTAACTAACTACTATTTTTCCTCCGAGGAGAAAGCTTACCATCAAATCCATTGCACAGCTGTGGGCACATGCATGGCGTCCTCATATGCCAACCTGTTTAGGGTCCATCTGGAGGAATCCTCCCTAGCATCCCAATATCCCAAACATCTAGCCTGATTCAGGTTTATTGATGATAATATCATGATCTGTACTCATGGCCAGGACACCCTATCCTCCTTCCCACAAAACCTCTACTCCTTCTCACCCATCCACTTCACCTGGTCTTCCTCAACCTACCATGCCACATTCCTGGTTGTCAACCTCCACCTCCACTGATGGCTCCATCCACACTTCTGTTCATATTAAATGTACCAATCACAAACAGTACCTACACTTTGACAGTTGCCATTCCTTCCACATCAAAAAAGTCCCTCCCTTACATCCTGGCCACCCATGTAAACTGTCGTTATTATATTAATTCCAACCTGGACTTTCCATTATTAAACTGTTTTTCTTTCTATTTTCTAACTCTCCTAGCAGCCTTATGGTATGTTTGGGATGTTACTTTTGATAGAATTATTGTCCTCATCTTCCTTGTTTCCCTTTTGAAATTCTTAATAGTCGTGTAAAGAAATGAAGCTGGTAAAACTTCAGCAGAGCTCAAATTTGGAAGTTTTGGTTGTGGTTATTTTGCAAGATGTATCAGGGGGAAGGGTGGAGGAAGTAATATCTTGTTTTGCTCTTATGGGATGTACTTTAAACAGTAATTGTCTCTTAGATGAACAGTTCCTCTTCTGTTTGCCATTAAATTATGTTGATCATCTCTGTAATGCTCTTGTAATTACCAAATGAGCATTTGATGAAATGAACTGCTCAGGCCAGATATGATTTCCAGCCTCCAGTAAAAAAGAAAAATGTGGATGAAGAGAACAGAACGCAATAGTGGTTATCACTGAGAGACACAAGGTTTTAGAACAGAGAGATTCATGGAGCTAATTGCAGTGGGAGAGAGGGAGGAAAAGCCAATGTTGTGGGAGGAAAAGCCAATGTTGTAACAACAGATGGGATAGCATCCATGTGGTCCGCCAGACCCGGCATATCTGTAACCAGCCGCTAAATCAAATCAACCACAGTTCGTAACCCGGTCTGAATTACCTGACCCCATGGAAGAAGTTGAAGGTCCAAGGTAGTTGCAGCATTACATAAAGTCATAGTCACATAGTTGGGCCAAGAATCACACGAAAGTCCTAACACCACTCTCGTCGCCAATAAATGTGTTCTAAAGTAGAACACATCTAATGTAATTATCAATCACACTTAACTATCAACCACACTACAGATTTACAGAACAACTTCAATATTTGAGAGTAGAAGGAATGTCATCAACTGCCACACACTAGTTTCTGACTGAGGTAAGATTTCAGAGCGAGGCTTCCCTGATAATCACTGGCCATGCGGCCCAGGCCGCAGTCTGGCGGCTGGTCGTGTCCTCGTTCTGTGGTGCGTGCTGTTGGACATTGCGCATGCTGCCAAGTTCACTGGAGGAATTATCAATACATATACCGATTAGTTTTCTGTAGAAAGGCTAGTACTTAACTGCAAAGAAGTGGAAAAGCTGATTGTCCATAAGAAATGAGAGAAAAAGTACTTACAGTAAAGGCAATATGAAAATTTCCTTCCACTAATCCTTTGTTGAATAATGTTTTAAGGCAGTTCTATACTTAGATGTAAAATACTGATTCTTAAAATGTGTAATAAGTATTTGTGCTGCTGATGTTATCAGGCAGAAAGTGTCATTTGAACTAAATGGTAGTTTTGTTTTAAACTTTTATTTCATTGAATGCTGCACTTATATTTATAGGTGTTACTTAATGCCAATGATCTTTTCGGCTTTTTGCCATTCTCAAGTGAAAGTTTACAGTGAATTAAGGAAGTCATCATTTTTTGCACTATTATTTATTTCATAGTATAGTTGACTCAAGGACATTATAAATGTCAATGGAGTGAACTATACTACAAAATTAATAATAGTGCAAAAATAACAACTTGCTCAACATGTTTAGTGTGTGTGTGTGTGTGTGTGTGTGTGTGTGCGTGTGTGTGCGTGTGTGTGCGTGTGTGTGCGTGTGTGTGCGTGCGTGTGCGTGCGTGTGCGTGCGTGTGTGTGTGTGTGTGTGTGTGTGTGCGCGCGCGCGCACACACTGTATTCAGTGAAATAAAGGTTTAAAATATCATTTGCTGAATTAATCATATGGGCCCCCAAGAACAGAAGCTTTTGAAAGTATTATTATTATTATTATTATTATCAGTATTATTATTATTTCATGTTAAAAATATCTGACAGTGTCTCCAAAATTCTAGTCTTCATGTATTGTACCAATTATTATTTGGAAGTCTGCATTACTTATTATTTACAATTATCTGTAGCAGCTTTCAAAGTTTACAGTGTTCGATTTCGACTGTAGCGTCAGTGTTATTAATAAAGGTGACTGAAAATTTTTCAGGCTGGAGAAGTACGCAGAGTTATAGCCGAAGGTTTATGCAAGCTTCTGCTCACAGGCAGAATAGCATCCAGCAGGATATTATCTCACCTTCTCTTAGTATGGTTTAATCCTGTTACTGGTACGTTACTATCTTAAGTTCGGTTTTTTTACCCATTGTCCACATTGTGCAATAAAATTGTTTTCTGATTTTAGTATCATTGGTAGTATGACTTGGTTTAAGGCAACAGTTCTGTTAGAGTTACAATCAGTTCAAAGTGTGCTATAGTGGAGCTCCGATTCATAATAGCTCTTCCGTTTACAGTAGGGAACAGAATTTGTGATGTTTCCAACCACAAAATGCATGAAAACTTTGAATATATTGTTAATGTTAATTTTGTGTTCAGTCCTGTTTTGATGCAACTCTCCATTCTACTCTATCCTGTGCAAACTTCATCTCAAAATAATTTTTGCAAACAACATACTTTCGAATCTGTTTACTGTACTCATCTCTTGGTCTTCCTATGCATTTTATACCACCCCGACCCCCAATACTAAACCAACAATTGTGTCTCAAAAACTGTCTGATCAACTGATCCATTCATTTATAACGATCTGGTGCAGTCATACGAAGGTAATGAATAGCTTCTTAAAATTTTTTTTACCAAAAATAATTCCGCACAATTTAGATTGAGGTACTGGACGAGCAGCAATACAGAGCAAAGCTAAGTCCACAGTTCCACCATTGAGGGTACTACTGCCATGCAGTGTGGCCCACAATGCTATGACGTTTGTGCAGAATATGCAAAGTATGCTATATATTGCAGAACACAGTCTTCTACGGTTCATCTGAAGATTGCTGGCAATTTGGTCCATCAGATTTACAAACGTTTGAACATTTTGTCATAGTAAATTTTCAAGATACTTTGTACACTGCAATGTGCGACCTGTTGTAAGTCCTCACCAAGATTGTTGTTCTGAGGGCTCACATGAATGGGATCAAGAATATTCCTTGCTTTCTGAAAATTTCTTACTTGTCACTGCTACAGTTCCTTTGGTTCTACACCCTTCTCCCAAAATGTTGATATACGCTGTACAAAAGTAACTTTATTTACGTTATGCAACTATTTGGATTGAAGGCGAACAAAATAAATGGCTTCGCAAAATCCAAGTTTTATTCAAGAATGTTGCAAGCCTATTTTTTTCCATCATTTCAATTCCTGTGTTGGAAACAATGGTGGGGGAGCAGATGAAGAATGGGAGTTTATTAGGTAGACTACTTCAATTTTTCACTTAATTTCCCGGTATTTTCTTAGCCATTGGATACTGTCTTCTGTCATGACAACCAAATTCATATCTACTCACAAACAGTGTGTAGAAATTGTCAAATTCTGTAGAATACCATTATCTTTGTATCCCTTTTATCAATAATCAAAACACATGTTAACATCTAGAGATTATGCCAATGTTACAGATGAGTCAATCCAAATGAAATGGTCCAATAAAAAGTAAGTTGGTCGCTTGAGTACTTTTAAAAATTTTGATTTTTTTGTTATATGTGATTACCCTATAATTTAGAAGTTCAAAACAGTTTTATATTTTTTTAGTTTCGGTCATAGGTCATCATCAGGAATAGAAGGGTATTAAAACAAATTCAGAAAATACATTAAATAAAATGAAGTATGGGCGACAACAGCCCAAGTCATTGTCACTAAAAACACCAAACTGTATCATATTTAACCATCCCATCAGTCAAGCATGCATAACAGAGAAAAATGAAATTACAATACATGACTTTCTATAGGGTTTCCCAAAAGTTAGGACCAGACTAAATATCACAAAAATGGTGGAGGTAGGAATGGGGTTGACATGGATACAAACAAAAAGGGTGGGAGGAAACTTTTTGGATGACCTACGAGAGTCAGCCACCATTTTGGTATTCACCATATTGGATTCAGCTCACATTTCTTCAATGGGAGGGGGTCATGTGATACTTGTTTTAAAGGTAGAATTTAAGGAGAAACACAGTGATTTGAAGCCTGTTTTCCAATATCTCTATTGGGTAACAAGTTATGGATCATTTGTTATAATGGGTGTAATTCGTCATGAATCATGACACTAATGCCTCGAAACACATTTCAAACCAAAGGGCACTTCACAGAATGGGATCCACGTGCTGTCCATTGGGAAGTACAAGCCTTTTGAAGCTATGTTATGTTGCCAATGTGATTCCGTATCTTGCGTGCATGCAGTTGGCCTGTGTTATGACAGTTTGCAAAACCAAGGTAGTCATGTGCCTACCTGATAAACGAGTTGACAGAGTTCAGGAGCTGGCCGACAAATGGCTTTTATTTTCATGCCAGTGTTTCATAGGCTGGGAGGCAAGAGAGTTGGACTCAGTACCACTAACCAGAGCTGCAACACTATGGCCTTACAAGGTGATAAAACTGCTGACAACCAAAGGTAGTGCTACAGCCATATGTTGGTGGCAGTATGGAAGACATCAAAGGTTCCATGACAAGTGTTAGTGTATTAATAATAATATTTTACAAATGATGAGTGGAGATAGTGCTACAAAGATGAACACTAAAAAGGGTGTAGAGACACTTGACAAGGAAGGCTGAACAATTGTAGAGAACTCTAAGCAGACAAATTATGGGCTGAATAGACTCGGCAGGGTTTGCGGTGCATGTGTGGGGGGGCACCTTTTTCTCCATTATTGTGATTTGGTTTTGTTTGCTAGGCAGGATGTACTAACATACACAAAATTTTAGAAACACTAGTTAGGAGAATGATATTTTAATCAAGGTTATTTACAGATGTGCACTGAATTTTTAATAGCCACAAATACTTGAGAAGTTATCATTATGGAAGGTGCTGCCACATGAGGTAGTAACTAAGACAGATAGTTCTTTGTTTCATTATTTTAGGTAGTCAGTGCTCTTGATGAGTTAACATTCACTGGTGCTACTTGCCACACACATCCACTTCGTGTACCTGGTGGCAAGTGGGCATATTGTAAGGTGACAAGCCTTGTGGAGCTATGTTGCCAGTGGGGTTCCGCAACTAACATGCGCAAGCCCACACAGTCAGCATTTGGTATGACAGTTTGCAAAAACAAGGTATTCATGTGTCAGTCTGACAGATGGGTTGACAGAGTTCAGAAGATGACCGACAGGCACCTTCAATGAGTATCACTTAGACATAACGATCACGTGACTGGAAATACCAGCAGTTAGAACTGTGTAAACGGTGGCCGCTGGATGGGACCCATTTTCAGGCGAAACTTTCTTAGATATGACTAAAAAATTAATAATAGCTGACTCCGATATGATACGAAGCAGCTTGTAGGCTCGTTTTGAAGCTAAAGAATAGCTGGTTGTGCTCATGTAAACATGTCCCCAGTCACATTAATAAAGTTTTGAGATATAGTAAATTGAATATTGTCATTAAATGATAGTTGCTCAACCAAGGGCTCAAATGAAGGCCCTCATTCAGTAATGTTAAGTGCTGTATATACCTTTTTTTCCTCAAATTTCGTATTTATTAGATAATTTAATAGCCAATGTGTGTAAAGTCTCACGACATTTCCGAATTAAGAGGAAAATTTGTTTTATTGATATATAACATCTGTTGTTTTATGATTTATATTGAGTGTAAAAAAGAGTATTTTTATTAAATAGACCAAGATTTGACTCCAGAGTGTCGCTACAAAGATATTTAAGGGGGCGGTCATTTTGGTTGAAAAATAGTGTGTGCGCGCGTCGTTCAGAGTGCGGCGACGTGTGTAAAAGTCGAGTGACTAGGCTATCGCTGGGTACTTACTCGCCAAAGTTAGTGAACTTAAACACTTGTGTTTATGAAAAGTTGCTTGAATAAATGACACGTAATGAAGAAAGAATAAAAAGTAATACTTTATCATACTTTCAGTGAAAAATTCCTGCCTGCTAGTATTAATATTTTGTTACATATTTTAGGGTCATTGTGGCGGATGTAGTTGGCGTTCCCTCAAACTTAAACGTAGCCAATTTATTATAAGCCCAACCATATCGCACAGAGACCTGAATGAATTATATATCATTTTGTGTGGGTGATTAAAATTGTTTGTGTTGTGCATTAGCACTTGGGGGCTAGAGCTGTCTAGTTATGAACATTTATGTGAACCATTGACATTTTCTTATACCATTACCCAATGCAAAATTACCCATGTGTAAGCTTGCAACATGAACCTGAAGACATTTCCGAATACGTCAGAGAGAGTTTGCATGTACGTGATGCAACACAGCAGGTGTGACATGATCACAGGCCTCAGTAATCAGCTGTTTCAGGTGTTGCACATCACGAATCTTCACGGAAAATACCATGGCCTTCAGGTATCCCTGTAGGTAGAAATCTAGGGGGGATCAGATGAATGTGGCAGGCACTCCACTGGACCATGACGTCCAATCCAGCAGCCAGCAGTTTGTTTCTCAAACCATATCCGTACATGGGCACCATAATGGGATAATGCTCCACCCTGCTGAAAGTACGAAAGGAATGTTCCATTTTCATTGCGAACCATAGGCGTAGCCACGTGTTGCAGAATTTGCCGTGCACTTCAAAGTGACTTGCAAAGTATTTTTGTATATTTAGATGCAGATAGATTGCAGCATTGAGCGTTTCTAGCAGACAGATAGGGCCAATGAGATGCATCCCCCAAATGCCGTGCCCTACCATCACTTTACCACCTCTTTGAGACCTACTGGTTGACGTCCACCTTGGTTTGTCCGGTGACCAGTAATGCATGTTGTGCTTCTTGATTTGCCCATTGACTTAAAAATTCACATCATCTCTAAAGAGTATCTTGTACACGCCGTCAAGATCAGCGGTGTGTTGTCAGAGACCCACTGCTGGCTGCGGAGGCAGAGAGGACTGAGGCGCTTCAGTCACGGTCTGCACGACCACTATGGTCGGGGGGTTCGAATCCCCCCTCGGGCATGGATATTTGTGCCGTCCTAGTTCGTAAGTAGTTTGTAAGTTTAGGGACTGTTGACCCCGTAGTTAAGTCCCATAAGATTTACAAACATTCGAGACCCACTCACAAAACTGCAACCTTCTATCAGGGTTGTCTTCCACCCAATGCTGCTGGAGTTGCATTTTGTATGGATGCCATTTGTCACTTTCGGATCCGGCATCTTGTCCTTCGCCATTTTCGAGACACCTGTAATGATAGGATGAAACCATCATCAGTTTGAGCATGGTGAATGATGAATTACACATGTTACCTAATAAAGATATTGGAAAACGGACTTCACCATTGTGTTTCTCATCAAATCCTACCCTTAAAACATGTATCACAGGACCCTACCCTCTGAAAACTGAAAAAAAGGGCGGCTTGCAGTCGGGTAAATACGGTAACTTGGGGATTGTGTTATAGGCCAAATACATGCTTAAACTATAAAATTTTGATGAAAATTTGAACCTCGTCTTATCTGCGGAAATATACGGTAGGTGGTTGTTGTTGTTGTTTCTTTTTTTATTGCAAATTGCTTCCCTCAACACCTTGATGTAGGTTAATTGCAATAGTGGTGAAAACAAATTTAAGTTGCAGTGACATTGTCCGAAATTTTTTAATGACAATGACATTGGTCACAGAAGCTTATGTTTACATTGATTGAAGTGTGTTAAAAAATGGGTTCACATGAACTGATTTTGAAGGAATGATGCAATGCCTATCTGAAGGAAGGAAGGTTGTGTTCATGACACAAATGTCTTTGTGTCACTTTTGTAATGTTAAACTCAACTGGGAGAACAACAGTTTACATATGTAAAAATAAACGCTAAATTTGAATTTCAAAATGCAAAGTTTTCAAAGTTTATTTGCCAATTTCATGTACCTGTTAATGTAATAGTTTGGTATTTTTAGTGAAATTGACTTGTGCAATTATCAACCATATTTAATTTTATTTAAAGCATTTTTCTAATCTGTTTTAATACCTTTGCATCCATGATGATGGCCTATGACTAGTTGATTTTTAAGGACATAAAAAATAGCTGACGATTTCACGATGCATTTTATAAAACATGCGACAGCTGTTAAGTAACCTAACCAAAGAATTGAAGAAAAGGGGAGGGGGGGGGGAATTCTAGTTCTTGTATCGTTCTATTTTGTGGGAACATGTCCGGCAGGAATTTCTTGTAGTTGTGCCAGAACTACCTCTCCTGTTCCAGTTTGTTCCCTGATCCATTTACATTTGTTAACATACCTCCTGGAAAATCTAAACATAAATATCCCCTTTCCTCATTGAACAACATTAATTTTTAAATGAGTTTCAGTTTAAAAGTCAGCATTTTTCTACTATAAATTATAACTTGACAATAGGTATGAATTGTAAATTTTTCATGTCAGTCACACTGGAAAATTGTTTTCTGAAACCCTATTTAATTTAACAAAAGATTTTTAACCTCTTCCTTTTTCTTTTTACTGTTTGATATTCAACATGACATTTGGACAAAGTTCTTGAAGATAGAGCAAGTATGAACAACAATGTGTACTTAAGCTTTTTCTTGGCAATTTTCATCTTTCTTGTGTGTCCTTGAACACTCATATGTCATTTAGTATGAATGGAAGTACACTTTTGATTATTCCCATAGAGACAGTTCTGACTTTGTGTAAATAGCCACAAGTCAGATATTCCACTTAGGTTAATAAACACCACCAAATTGTTACCAAAGATAAAAAAAAAAAAAAAATAAATAAACTACACAGAAGTATAGTACAGTTTCCTCAAAAACATCTCTGTTGTTCCTGTGAAGTATCTGGAATGTGGAAACCACCAACCCGTATTTGGCATTTACTCCTTTAAACTCCCCTGCCACACTTATTTGGTTGTATAATTTATCTCGAATCCTTATAATTAATTGATAGTCACCGGCTGTTCTAACTCCTACTGAATTGCAGTCTTCAGGCTGTGTGCGCTTCTCTTACTTGCCCACATTTTTCTTTTGATTATGCACCAAACTTCACTTCCATCTTTCAAATATCACTTCACACATGTTGTCCTCTTACACAACCAACCACTGTTTATCCCCACATGGAATCTTCTTGCTCTTATAAGGTATAACACAAGTTGCACCACGATATCTGAAATGTGTGTTGAATCACAATTTTTGTTAAATTTTCAGAACACGATCCAGCTGTACGCCAGATGTTGGGATGTTTTCTGGAAACATTTACTTCGCATGTTCCTGAAGCAGCAGAATTGTTGGAAGAAGCATTTTTACCAGTTCTTAAGGTTATTCTAGATGCTCCAGAGGACAGCCCTTTGGCTGAAGTAGATGAAAATGAGGTTGTGTCACTTCTTATTAACATTATGAAGTCTAGAGGACAGGTATTAATTAATTTCATGGAATGCAGATAACTTCCTATTGGCAAATATATCCCATTTTGAGTGAATATATTTGTTTCAGGGTAATGTACACAACAGTTTAGCAGTGAAATTGTGTACTGAAATCTTAAAACATCCTGAAAATTATTATAACAAAGTTTATCTTAAGACACTTGTCAACCTTACACTATCATTGAATGATGCTCTCCGCGATGATTTGAAGAACCTTGCTGAACAGATACGTAAGGTAAGACTGTACTTCCTTGTTGCCTTCTGATGTGTCCAGGAAGCTGCAAGTAATATCATTGATATTGTAATAAGATGTAAACTGAAAACAGTAAATCACACCATGTATTAAAAAATAAAAAAAATAAAAAATAAAAAGAATTATTCTTCAAGAGCCTGCATATTTAATGCCATTCTGTATATTACTGTTGGTTTCAACATGACTAATACCACAAATGTAGGGTAAGGGGAAGAGGATAGACCAACTGATTGTGAACATATGAAGGAAACTGAATAAAAATTCAGAAGAAGGAAGAAAAAGAAAAAAGGAAATGGAGGAATAGAACAAGGCTATGTAATTTGAATTTGGTTGCTTTTAAAATAGCGATTAACTTAAAAGAGAGTTGTTGAAAAGCACTGCCTCCAATTTACTTATCCTGTTATTAATATTGCTTGAGGCATTTACTAGTCATTCATCTTACACAGTCAACTTTCCAAGTTCGCCATTGCTGGTCAAAACATTTTCCCTTGAAGGAAGGAAGGAAGATAATGGTTTAATGTCACATCGACATTGTGGTCATTAGAGACGGAGCACACGCTCAGATACTTTTTGTCAAGGATGGAGAAGTAAAGTGGCCACGCCCTTCAAAAGAATCCGTCTTGGCATTTGGTTGGAGTGATTTAGGAAAATTACAGAAAACCTAAATTATTATTTATATATTAATCTTGAATAAGTATGGTCTGGGACAACGACTGTAATATTAATTCCTTCAGCTGTTAATGTTACTTAATTTTTAATTTGACCATTTTCGTTAATCCCATAGTATCTTCTTCTGACCCGTGCTCAGCACACAAATTTTGATATTTTGAATTGCACTCTGTGAAGAGGGTCTATGTTGCTCAACTAATATGTCAATACAATTGTGTGCAACCTGCTTACTGACATTTCACTTTCAGGCCTCAGCAGACGACTGATGCCGTGATGATGCCTGAAAGTGAAATGTCAGTAAGCAGGTTACATACAAGTGTATCAATATACTAGTTGGAGCAATATAGACCATGTCTGCAGCATGCAATTCAAAATGTCAGTATTTGTGTACTAAGCAGGGATATGAGAAAGCTAATACTGGATTATTGAAACTGTACAAATTAAAAGTTCCAGAACGCTAACAGCTGAAGGTGTTCCATCCGCAAAACTAAATCAGGATGGCCGGAGGTGGATTTCTGCACTAGAGGGCTCAAAGACTGTGGCTTGTTACATGATAGTATACAATTTATTTCATTGTCTGTGAAATGTTGTGCTATAATCCATTTTCTAACTGCAGCAATATGCCTGCCATTGAAATTGATAGAAGAGTGAAACCTGTATATGTGGTCCTGGCTGGTGCTATTTTGTTGTCATTGTCAAAATGGTGAATACACCATAATCACCTGTTAAGGAACCCATCAAACCTAAAATGCAAAAAAAGAAAAAAGAAAAAAAAAAATTGTCAAAATCGAGCATTTGAGGCACTACTGTGCACACGGTTTTCTGTTCTGCGGTGATGACCTGTACACGCTCTCATGATACACCACATTTACTTAAGAATTGTGTCTGTATCATACAAAGATTTTCTCTGATGAGTTCATCAAACTGATCCAGATGAGTCTCATCAGTAGCTGTACATGGCTGTCCAGTCCAAGCTGTGTGACATCCTTCTGAGTCAAACACCATGTTTCCTTCATTAACCATCACAAATGAGGGAACACTGTATATTATTGAAGTAGATACGGTCATCACAGTACATGGCTTTAATTTGGTTCATGGATTTCCATTTGAAGTACTTTTTCTGATTACAGCTTGCTGTTCATATGCACCAACGTAGTTACATTCTATCTCGTGGCAGAGTTTACAAATTGCGCGCGCGCGCGCGCGCGCGCACACACACACACACACACACACACACACACACACACACACACACACACACCAGTGTCCAACAATGGTTAAACTCTGACACATTAGCTACACCCCCAATCAAAATTTAGCCTTCCACATCAAAGATACCAACCATTTCCTTCACCGACTATCTGCCATCCACACCCCTTTGCATCTTGCATCCTTGCTTGGCACTGTTGATGCTACTTCCCTATATACCAATAGCCCTCATGCTCATGAACTTGCCACTCTCAAAACACTACCTCTCCCAAAATTCTTCAGACTCAAAGCCAATACCTCTAACCCTTACCAACTAAATCTTAAAAACTACTTTTCCTTTAAGGAAAAAATATACAATTATGTCGGTGGCACAACAATGGATACCCATATAACAACCTCTATGCCAACCTCTTCAGAACTGTCTAGAGGAAATCTTTATAGTCTCCCACGCCTCTGGTCTGGTTCAGGTTCATTGATGATACTTTCATGATTTTGACTCAGCTTCGCTTCACGTCAATTTTTTCTCTCCCATCCACTTCACCAGACCACTTCTACAGGACATGGTGTCTTCCTGGACCTTACCCTCCACATAGCTGATTGCTCCTTCCACACCTCTGTTCTTATTAAACCTACTACCGCATTTACTCGAAACTAAGCAACACTTTTTTCTTATTAACAGGATAAAAAGTACTGGCTGCGGCTTAGAATCAGGGAGCAAAGCAAATGAATTTATGAAAACTGGTTCTAGGAGCTGTCGCAACTAAGTTTGGCCAATGGATATAAGCAGTGCTAGATCTACTGGTGTGAAAACTCCTTGCATTAACAAAAATATGAATAAAGAATTCAACAATATTTTTGAGGAGAATAGGTTGCTTACTCAACACAGAGACATCCAGTGAGCCAGAGAAAAGCACAAAGATTATAATACAACATTAGATCCTTCAGCTGTAATCCACCGCCGGTGTGTGTGTGTGTGTGTGTGTGTGTGTGTGTGTGTGTGTGTGTGTGTAACCGACGAAGACCTAAATGGTCGAAAGCTCTAATGTTGTATTACATTATTTGTGCCTTTCGGCAGCTCATCAGACATCTCTGAGGTGAGTAAACGACGTATCCTTCTCAAAAATATTGTTCAGTGTAACTACTGTAACTTCATCCACTCTACCATATTTGTTTCCCATGTTAGAGTGAATCAACTTTGTTCAGATTTTGAAATGTGGCTTACAACTCGCCCACCCTCCACCCCTGCTGAATTTTGAGTTTCATTTTTTAGATTCGAATAAACACGGTAACCATCAACAGTACGTGCAGTTTTACAGCTGCCATCTGTTCCACATCTAAAACTCCCTCTTATACAATCTTGCCTCTTGTGGATGGCGTATTTTCAGTGATAACTCCCGAAGCTGATAGCCTTCGCAGACAGGCGCTACTCACCAGACCTTGGCCACATACAGGCTTACTGTGCCATATATCCATACACCAATTCTTTTCCATCCCGAATAACTAGCCAGAGAGGAGTCCCCCTCCCAATCACCCAGTACCACTCCACAATGGAACAGCTAAATCAAATCCTTCATCAAGGCATGGTTTTCCTTTCATCATGTACTGAAATGAGAAGTATCCTGCCAAAGATCCTCCCCTCTCTTCCTAAAGTGGTGTTCAGTATCCCATCCAACCTCCTTAACATCTTAGTTCAACCCTTTGCTGTACCCAAACACAGCCCCTTCCATAGGAATCGTACCCCTGAGACCCATTGAAAGATCTGCCCAGTCCTGGCACTTGCTTACCCAACCCCTCTGAGAGGCCAGTACACATGTGAAAGCAATCATATTATTCACTAACTAGCTTTCAATCAGAATCAATGGCCACCATCCAACTGTGGGCAAAAGGAAATCAGCTGTACACCCCACACCTAACATTACTGTTATTGATGAAGCCTGTGGCCAAAACTTTAAGTTGTGTGGATGTGATTGTCTTTTCTGTGTGTAAGTCTGTGGTTTAGCAATACTCTTTAGGGCAATTTTCTAGATATCTCATATTATTGACAGTCCAACCTGGACTCCCCGTTGTTAGAAATAAAATCAGTCCTTTTAGCTACCGCCTATTTTGTTGCAAATTGTAGATAATGACATCTTTATGTGTGTTTTCTATAATATTTTCAGGTTGTTCTTGAGAAATCATTAATAAATTACGTGAAGAAGTTTGAACAAATTTTGGAAAAAGGGCCTGAATTGCAATCAAAATTGGCTTCTGTTGAAATGAACGGAAATATGGAACACCCACAAGGGGGTGATCTTCTCTCTCTCAGTGGTGGCTCAGATGTTGAAATGAGTGAGGATGAGGGGAAAACTGCGAAGAAGACTAAACGTGCCACAGGTGCCACAACAAACAAGAAAAGGAAGGCAAGGAAAACAATGAGTTCACCCGTAGAAATTGCAATCAGGGATGCAAGACGAGCTTTGAGTCTTGATAGTGAAGATGGAGACTTTATTGCTGTAAGTTCATAAGCTAAGTCACATTTTGAACTTAGAAAATTATATTGTCTGTAAGTGTCTAATTGTTTCTATGTTACTAAATAGACGTAAAGAAATTTTGTTCAAAATGAAGAAAAGGAGTAAATATTTTATCAGGTTATTACTCTGAGGTTATTTTTCCACCTATGGGGGCATTTGAGTTTTCTTTTCAGATTAGCTACAGGAGTCAAGTTAATAAAATCATTTCAGCTTTTGCAGGTCAGTTTGTAGAATTCACTCTAGATTCTCTATAATAGTGGACAATGATCAGTAGGCAAATGAATTATGTGGACTAGTCATTCTTGAGAAAACACTAATGACTTGTCAGTGGGCATAATGTTAATGCACATTAGTTTAACTTGTGATTTAATTGAAAGATGTGCGTGCGCCCACACACACACACACACACACACACACACACACACACACACACACAAAGTACTAGCAACCGTCGTTTATAGCCTGCGGAACAGCGGCACATTCCTCAGCTGTCCCAACTGAGCTCTTGAGCACACGTGTTATATCTTGGTGTTAGATTTGCTTTGCTCCATCGGACTTTTGTTTCAGCTGTGTTGTCTCCATTGACCATCTCTCTTTGTTGTTGTGTGTTATCTATTTCTGCGAATCCCTCAACGACTCGAGCATTCAGTTGGTTTTTTAGTCTCTCTCTCTCTCTCTCTCTCTCTCTCTCTCTCTCTCTCTCTCTCTCTCTCTCTCTCTGTGTGTGTGTGTGTGTGTGTGTGTGTGTGTGTGTGTGTGAGTGAGTGAGTGAGTGAGTGAGTGAACGGGGACCCCCACCCCTTCTTCTCCACTGATCTTGGTCACAAAATTTGCAACAAGGAAAAGGTTAAGTTTTGCATGGCACCAAATCTCATGGAACCCCAACAGCAAAAGATGTTCTTGCAACAGCAGTTTCAGCAACAAACTGACTCGTTCCATCAGGAAATTCATTCCTTTCTAACTGCCTGCAGATTCAGAGGTCACTACTGCCCAACTGTTGTCACTTTCCAGGTGGAAAGCCACTTACTAGCATTTCCAACAATTAATAATACCAAGGAAGATTTGGACAGACATTTTTGTCGTTAAAACAGTTATTTTGCCACATTTTGAGTCTCTGATGATGCTCTCAAATTGTCACTCTTCCTTTCTTGGTCTTCCCTGGAAACTTCCTGTGAACTAAAGAAAATGACTCCACTGTTGAATTTGGTCACACTGGCTTCACACCTCAGGTTCCATATATACCACAATCATGTCAGTCTTACTACTCCTGGGTGATGAATTTTCAGGGGTTGAGTCAATGTTGCAATTTGACTTCGGCAAACATGGCCTGCAGAACTTAATATGTAGATTCCTTGGTTTGAGGGATGGCTCCTGATCCAAAGCTAGGCATGGCACCCCTCAAGCTTGACAACCCGTCTTCGGTGATTTCGGGTGTCTGCTTTACAGCTCACACATATGTGGACTGTCCATATCGTTAAGCACATTGCAGGGAAAATGGACATCTTCAAATTGTCTGTTGTAAAGCACCAGGCAATTGGCTGCATTTCATTACATAAGGTGAGGTACAGTTCATAAACTTATGGAGCTTTTCCCCAAGGTAATCTTTTGACTACTGAGATGTTTATCACACTGGACACTTTCTCACTATTGGCTTCTCCGTCACTGACGAGGTCCAGGTCATGCCAGACACAGTGCACATCTAGTGGCTGGATGACCTATGTGCTGCCTTCACGCAACTATTCAAATCTGACCTAAGATGTGCCCCGTATCTCCACACTCGTATTCCTTGTGAAGTGCCCCATTTCTGCCGAAAGTGACTCCTTCCTGTTTCCTTATAGTTAGCTGTAAAACAAGAACTTATCACTTCCATGAAGCCGGGCTAGTGGAACCATTCAAAACCAGTGCATGGGAAACATCCGTGGTTACTGTTAGGAAACCAAACTGTTCCTTCAGGTTATGTGAAAATTTTATACCAACATTCACCGCCCAGCCACAAGTGCAAATCTGTTCCATTCCACCTCATGAAAGTTGGTGGACAAGATTATTTTTTCAAGATAGGCCTTGCTGAAGCGTATTTACAGATTCAATTGGATGATGATTATGATCATACACATCCCCTTTGGCGTATGCAAGTACAAGCATTTATATTTTGGGATCTCTTCCGCTCCTGCAATCTTCCAAATGTATCTTGAGCAGTGACCTGCATCCTTTCCTGGGTGCACTATCTATATGGATGGCTTTTGTCCCAAGCAGAATGCACCAGGACCACTTTCACAACCTCATCACACGGCTTACTACAATATTGGATGCAGAATTCAAGTGCCACCTAAACATAGGTCAGTTCTTTCAGGACCAAATGTAATAGTTAGAGCACTTCCTGAACAAAGACTGAATTCACTTCACTGAAAGAAATATTTCTGCTATTGACATTCTACCCCACCCCCAAAAACTACAGTAACTGCAGGCATTTTGGAGAAAAAGTCGGTTATTAAGTTTTTCACGCAAGCTGCTCACGTCATGCACTCGCTGAACCAGTTTTGAAAGAAGGGTGTTCAGTACATGTGGTCAGCTGGCTGTGAGCACTCTTTCATGCAACTAAGGCATTTATTGTGCTTGGTACTTTGCCTTAAGCTAGATATACACTTCAGAGTTTTTCCATGTAGGAGAACATTTGTTAGTAATGACTGCCAAGATCAGCTCGCCAGTCTTCTCCGAGAGAGGCAAGATCTCTGATAGTTGTTCTATATGAATTTTGGCCTTTTGTGTAAATGGCACTCCCTATCACTCAACAGCTACTTGTAGTAGCTGTCTGATACGGAAGACTGTATTGGCATTGTCGGGAGAGCTGAGTGTTTATTGGAGACTGCTTAGCAGCCACATTGCATGACATATTTCACAGGTTTTTTGTCACCATTTCTTGGTAATGTACTATACTGTATTCATCTTACATCTCATAAAATAGGCTGTATGTGTATATTTATGTATGTATGTATGTTCCACATCTCCTCCTAAACTACCAGACAGATTTCAACTTGGTACACATGTTCCTTAATATAAGGCAACAATCGCTGTCGGGGTAAGAATCACCTACGACACATACATAAGGAGACATCATGTCATAAACAATGAGTTGTGCGAAAAACTGCTACGTCAAACAACAAAGCTGTACATTTTCTTTTAAACTACTGGACCGATTTCAACCAAATTTGGTACACATATTTCAAACATGAGCTAACAACTTCTGTAGGAGTATGAACTATGAACAACACATGGTTCAGGAGATATAACGTCATGAACAACAGGAATCACAAAAAACTGCTACAAAATGCGACAAGACTTTATAAATATGAGAATGACAGTACTTGGCGATTTGCAACAAACTTTAAACA
Source organism: Locusta migratoria (assembly GCA_026315105.1). NCBI lineage: Eukaryota > Metazoa > Arthropoda > Insecta > Orthoptera > Acrididae > Locusta > Locusta migratoria. Next base: position 300,395,445 of record CM048746.1, read on the forward strand.
TAATTTCAAACCTTTATTAAACTTTTTCTCGCAGACCATCACATCAAAATAATGAAAGGAAAAAAGTTTCTAACTTACTACTTTTCCGCTGTTTGTGGAGCAAAACTACAGCATTCGGTATAACGTTACAATTTATAATTTCTACACTACAAATTGAAGTCGCAGGAAATTTTACATATAGTATACAAACATACAGATAAGTATACTTTAGAAATTGTATCACATTACGAGACGTAGTTCATGAGATATGAGGACGTAAAGAGTAAAGTTCATGGAAAACTGCTCCATTAAGATTCATATTTTTATCTATTACTTCTTTACTACTAACCACATTCTCTTCAGGTTTTACCGACATACAGAACTTAGAAAAAAAAAAGGTAAAGCAGTCAACAATCCGAAGATTGGTTTGAACACCACAGTGCTTTACTAGGCATGGTCCTGTTTGGAAGTGGTATGCCGTTGCCTTCCTCCGACCTTCGAACTGACTTATCCAGCCAGTTATAGGGGGACCTACAGTTTAACGTGGGTTCCGAACCACGGTGCTACTCGGTATTTTTCACATGAGCAATCCTGCCAGAGGTGAAAGAAGTGGAAAGTGACAGATAAAAATCCTAGGACCTATTGGGGATCGAACCCGCGACCTTTGGATTTGTAGTCTGGCACTCTACCACTGTGCAACCGAGACACATACAGAACTTATACAAATCAATATATTCCTGCTAAATTTTACAATTGTATAACATATGTATACTAATAATTAATCTCTTAATGTAGGCCTGTTGCTGTTCGCTTCAATCTTCAAAACTACTAGACGTATTTTCATGCGGTTTTCACAGAAAACATTAACGAAGATTGGTTCAGGATCTACTCATGATTTCATCAAAATAGAATCACGAAGAGTTTTCACAGACCGTCGTGTCTGTCTGTTTATCTATTAGAAACCACTTCCCCAAAACTACTTCACGAATTGGCATGGGCTTTCGCAGGTACCTTGGTACAACATATAGACTTAGTTTTGTAAAAATCGGATCACAGGAAGAAGAACATCACAATTTAACATTTTTCATCGACAACCGTCATGTCTATCTTTCTCTTTCATTTCCAAAACTAATGATGAATTTTCAGGGGGTTTTCACAGGAAACGTGAGGGTATCTTGCGGTTACAGAAACGCTTCATTTCACAAAATCGGATCGGAGAAAGTAGGATATCAAATTTAAAATTTCTCTGAAAGCAATCGCATGTGTCTATTTGTAGAGAGTAATCACCAAAAGTACTAAATGAACATTCGTTGTGTATCACAGATAAACAGAGAATATCCTGGGGAAACATAATGGCTTTATTTTATCAACATCAGATCAGGAAAATACGAAGTATGTCCACAAAGTAAGTTCCATTTGGTTATTTAAACCAAATGTGAACAGATACAGAAAAAATATTTATTGTATAAAAATCTGCAACTGTTCAACTACTTTTCTACGTAACATCCAAAATTTTGTAGGCACTTGTCATAGCATTGGACAAGTTTTTGTGTGCCTCCTTCATAGAAGGTTGCCGCCTGAGTATTCAACCATGTGGTAAACGTGTTCTTTCAGCTCATCATCATTGAAGTGTTGACCACTAAGGACAGATTTTAGGTGTATGAAGAGATGAAAGGAGTCTTCTTCTTCCCTTCACGTTGCCGCCCGACCTCACAAGGCGAATGTGACCAAACAACTCTTACGGGAATTTCACTGGGATGTGTTTGATCATCCTCCGTACAGTCTCGCTCCTAGCTACGTTCTTCTTACACCTAAAACCTGTCCATGGTGGTCAACACTTCAGCGATGATGGCGAACTGAAAGAACATGTTACAACATGGTTGAATACACAGGCGGCAACCTTCTACAAAGAAGGCATACAAAGACCTGTGCCACGCTATGACAAATGCCTACAAAATTTTGGATGCTATGTAGAAAAGTAGTTTAATAGTTGTATATTTTTGTACAATAAATATTTTTTCTGTATCTGTACACTTTTGTTTTATATAACCAAATGGAACTTACTTTGTGGACATAACTCATAAAAAAGAAGTAATTTGAAGTTTTAGGTGTATTTCGTGCTTCGACAAAACGGCATAATGCAGCAAAGAACTAATAGATAGCGCTGCGGGTGTTTGTATAAAGTTCGGGGCAGCAATCTGATTATTACCCTTTGAAAATACTACTTATTCTTTGACTTTTGAAATTTACAGAATTTCTGAAAATCGTGTTCTTGGTTGCTATATTCTACGAAATATGATTCAATGCAATGAATATAAAACTGATACAATCCTCACTGTGTTTAATCCATATATTTACATATTGATATCACAGTCTAACGTATATGTACAACTGTTATGGAAGTTTAAGTCTCACGCTTGGAGCTACAAAATCGCACCTAACAGAAAGAGAGTCAAATGTAACAATAATAATTGTTTTCAGTGATATTTCTACTTCATTAAGGAAATACTTATTATATTTCAGTTTTCCATGCCTCAGCCCATTGTCCAGAGTAAAAATGTAAATGTCTGTAAATCTATCGGACCAAACTGCGTGGTCATCAGTCCGTAGCTTACAAACTACTTAAACCTAGGTAAACTAACCTACGGACAAACACAAACACCCATGCCCCAGGGAGGACTCGAACCTCCACGGCGAGCAACCGCGCGCTCCGCAGCGAGGTGCTTTAGACCGCTCGGCTACTCCACCGCGGCATTGTCCAGAGATATGAATGATCATGGAATAAATGTTTCCACAGAAAAAAAAAATTGAGCTAAGATTGGGGGAAACATATAGGCATGATTTCATCAAAATCAGATCATGGAAAAAAGATATACCCCAATCTTAAGTGTTTTCAGTAACTGTCTGTTCATCTATTAGAAATACCCGATCTCCTAAACTACTTCACGGATTTGCATGGAGAAACTTTGTGTCATAAAAGTTGAATCAGGCACCAAAGAACTAATAAACACCGCTGCTGCATAATAAGTATGGGGTAGCACAACAAGGAAGCAAATGTCTGTGACAGAATTAAGCAGTCTTATGTCTATGAATACCAACAAACATTGAACATAGTGTTACTGATTTCGCTTTGAGTATTAAATACTTAACGACATTTCTTTGCTTATTTTGGCACGTTTCACCGTTTGTACCAAAAACTTTATGAAGATACATTGTTTCAGACTGTGACCTTTACTTACATTTGACATCTTTATGAAGATACGTCATATCGGACTATGTCTTATACTTACATTTGACATCTTGGTTAGGACGACTGAGTTTATTGACAGAGTGATTCAACAGGGATTTACTCACTGAAGTCCGGAACCCTAAAAAGCCATGATACTCACAGGCCCTCCTTCAACAACCGTTATGAAGCACGGGCATATTAGCTAGTATACACATTAAAAGGAAGAACTCGTGAAGCTGCTTGCTTTGAGACATAATTCGTGACTTTGCTGTGTTCCTGAGAGAAGTAGTCATCTGTTTTACCTTCCTTCCTGATATCTAAAATTGTATTCATAAATAGAGTAACACCACAAAGAGCATATAAATAACATCATGCATATTGTATCAACACAAAGACTTAATAATCAACACTCATGACACTATCAAGATGAGAATAGGACATCACACTTAAGAGTCTGAATGTGAACTACCGTTCCGCATACTGCTTTCAGTCCTTCCACTACCAGCTGCCCAGGTGGCGCTTGTGAACTTTCACACTCGTACCGCAGCACCAACGGGCACAGCGAAACATTGGAATTCACGCACTTGATATACAACATTTCTCCCCGCTTTATTTATTTATTTATTTTTCACTCACTTATTGTCGTAAGACTATGTCCAACTTTTCTTTGCCACTGTTTGCGAATGATCTAGTAGGCACCTTTCCATATGGCTGATAATGCCCTGTTGCCCTGTTCGAGCTTGTGATGAGATGACCGGTGACATGGGTGGTGATGTGCGTGATGGTGCATATGTGAAAGACACAGGGAAGACTGGAGACATCTGCATATTGGTGGCTTCATGGTTGTCTTGTTCCATCTGTTGTTGTGGTGTCCAATCCACTAGGATATTGGAAGTGTCGGCTTGATTTCTCATTGTAGGAAGATCCGTGTCTACATCCATCTTAAAGTCCTCCTCGACGGGCGGTACAGGACTTTGGTGACTCTTGGATGACGTTGGTTGATATGGCGAGACACCTCCTCCGCAGGAGTGCTGACGATGTACAACCGCCGGCCCTTCCATGCGACAACATGGCCTTGTGACTATTTTGGTTGCTTTCCGTAGCCTCGCACCCGCACAGGAGCGCCCTCCACAATTCTTTCTTGAGTACTGATAGCGCCTTTAGAAGGCGGGGGTGTGAGGAGGTGGAGGAGAGTAAGAGGTTGGCATCCATGTAAAAGCTGTATCGGGCTATGGTCCCCAGACAGAGTGGAGCGATATGATCCTAGGAATTACAGGAGTGTGTCATCAGTGGAAGAGGATGTGAGATGTTTCTTCATTTGGGATTTAAAAGTACGGACCAAATGTTCCACTTCCCCGTTGGACTGGGGGTGGTGCGGTGATAGGGGATATGCCCCTCTGGGCAAAATAGTTAGAAAATTCGGAAGAGGTGAATTCGGGCCCATTATCAGAAACAATGGTAGTGGGTAAACCTTCCAGGGCAAAGCTGTGGTTGGTGAAGCACAGCGAAGCACAAAAGGAAAATTGAAGTAGGTGTTCATGACTTGGAGCCAATAAGTGTTGTGGAAGAGTCCAGAGAAATCTATATGAATGCAGTCCCATGGCTTTTCTGGTGTGCGCAATGGAGAAAGCGAGGACTTGGGCATAGTTGCTTGCACTGTACATGTCTGACAAGTGGCCACCATGTGCGCAATTTCCGCGTCAAGTCCGGGCCAGTAGACGTGCCGTCCAGTAAGATTCTTCAGCCTAAAGATGCCCCAGTGCTCCTGGTCTAGAAGACATAGGACCGCAGGCTGCAGCGTTGCTGGAATGACAACGCGGGGAGAGATGTTGTCGGTAGCCAGCAAGATAACTCCATTGAGGGAGGAGAGGTGCAGCCACAGATGGAAGTAGTTCCAGATGGGATCCAACACTTTTCCAGAAGGATGGTCCAGCCAGCTGTTTTCTTTGTGATGTAGAACAGGATCCTCGACGATGGCTGCCGCCAGGCATTGTCCCGTGATGAGAGAGCCCTCAACAACAGTCTGCGCAGCCACATCCAAATGAAACCAAAGAAGCTCATCTTTGTAGAAGCCGGGGTCAGTGCCCATAGGAAGTCTGGATAAGGCATCAGCATTTGCATCCTGAGCAGTGGGACAAAAATGGATGTCATATTGCCACAAGAGACCCCCAGTATTGATACGGTGCTTTATCGTGGGCCGTTTCGTCTGACTTTTCCCCTGCTGAGGTATGAATGCACCCGAAAATTGGCGTAGTATACCTAACAACCACTGGCGTTGTTCCTTGGTCAGTCCAGGCCCTATTGGCAGTTGCACGTTTGTTTCCTCGAGCGTGTTGTCTGTACTAACAGCAGGGCATGGGTCTTCATTGATGACGTTGAGCTCACCGTCCTGGATTGGTTCAGCTGTCCCGATACACATTCCCTTGGGGATAAGTTGCGACTGCTCGTGACAATTAGGGATCCAAATCTCTCCTCGACCTCCGGTAATGCTTATGATAGCCGCTGGTATGTAAATTCCTTTTGTGAGCCTGATAAACTTTTTACTATCAACAAGCACTTCACAGCTTAACCAGTCATTTGCGTTTGTGACTGCAACTCTTCTCATTGTCAACTGCGGTATCGTCACATTGCCAACGACGAATAACTTCACAGAAAATTCTGTATGTACGATTGTCGGCTCACCATGTCGTTGGGCCCGGTTCTTCAGTTGTTCTTCCGCCGAGCGGATTTGTCGCTGGCGGTCTCCAAACGTCGTCTTAAGTTCTTCCTGGAATGTATCCCAGTCATTCAACTTGTCTTCGTTGTTTTTGAACCATTGCTGGGCTGTTCCGTCCAGGTAGAAATAAACGTTGGCCAAGCACATCGTATATGATCCCACCTGTTGTATTTGTTGTGGTTCTGTCCAGTATCTCCAGAGAACACCAACGGGTGTCTGATGTGCAGCTGACTTATTGCTGGTTTCGTCTCCATCGTTCTTCTGATAATACGGACTTTTGGAAGGATGTACTCGGTGTATTCCTTGTATTCCGGTTCCAGTCCGTGTAAGCGACAGCTTTTATGTTGCCTAATCGGAGCCACGGTGATGTAGCTGTTGCCCAATGCCGCGAGAGACCCCCAACATCGACTGCCGGCATGGCGCAGGGGATAGCGTCACAAACTGTGGTGCAGAAGCTCCAGAGATCGCAAAATTCCTTGTAGAAGACATTATTTTGAAGCATGGAGCACCACGTGTCGTGATATCTGATCGTGGAAAAGTATTCCAGTCAAAACTAGTATCAGAGGTAATGTCACGGTACAACATTGTCCACAGAATGACAACTGCTTACCATCCTCAGACAAATGGTCTTACGGAACGTTTTAACAAGATGTTAGCCGACATGCTGTCGATGTACGTCGATGTTGAGCAGAAGGATTGGGATACAATTCCGCCAGTCGTGACATTTGCTTACAATACCGCAAGACAAGACACCACAGGCTTCACGCCGTTTCTCCTGCTCCATTGCCGTGAAGCTGAGACGACAATGGATACGCTGTTCCCGTTCCAGGATGACTACGTTAAACAGCTCATCACCAGGGTCGAAGAAGCAAGACAGCTGGCTCGCATATGGACACTGGACGCCCAGGAGAAGGACGGTCAGCGGTATAACGGCAAGCACCAACCTGTTGTGTACAGCCCATGAGATCTGGTATGGATTTTTACCCCTGTACGGAAGGTTGGACTGTCAGAAAAGTTATTGAAGCGATACTTTGGTTCGTATCGTGTCATACGCCGCCTGTCAGACGTCACATACGAAGTTGAGGATTATGAGCCGTCATCGAATCGTCAAAAACGAAGAGACATTGTTCACGTCCTGCGCATGAAGCCTTACTACGATCCTGAAGAGCAGGTAGACGACAATGGCTTCTTGTTCAAGGACTTTAAGGACCGTAATGTTCCGGGTGAAGCCACGACAGGAACATCTGTCGTCGATAATCGTGGAGAAGGGAAAGATTCTCTTGAACTGTCATACAGAGGACCCATGACACGGTCAAGATCCAGGACATTGCAGCTGGCTCTACATGTATCATAACAGCGGGTTGCTGTTTCTCCAGGAGAGGGGGCAATGCCGCGAGAGACGCCCAACACCGACTGCCGGCGTGGTGCAGGGGATAGCGTCACGGACTGCGGTGCAGAAGGTCGTCGGTTCAATCCCGCCACGGGCAAAAATTTCTGTGTAATCAACAATTCCAGAAGATTCTGCATCTTTCTTATGTTCACTTGTAAATTCTACTTGTTTCTTATGTTAACTGTTCTTCTAATTTCTGGTAAATTCTGTGTGTGTATAAATAGCAGAGCACTCTGCCTGAGAGGCAGTCAGTGCTGCGTGTATGTTGAGTTTGTAATAAACGTGCTTTCAGTATAAGTGCTGTGTTTAGTTGCCTTCGAAGTCAAGCCTGTTTCCATTTCAACGCGACAATATTGAAAAGAGAGGAAAAAAGTGCCCACTGCCTATGTGGTGCCTTGTCAGCTATGGAAGCAGACAGATGAAATAAAGAGACCAATTGCTTGTGGTCCATAATAAGATGGAACTTACCATAATCTGCGCACCCTGAAACTTTGATGACGGGGGGGGGGGGGGGGAGGAACACTCAGATTTGTGTAGATGAGGATACCATCCATCACACATGAGGGCAGCAATCTTGGGATGACATGTCTGTCAAATTTAAAAACAGCATGTAAAAATTAAAACAAGTGACGCCACACACACACACACACACACACACACACACACACACACACACACAAAGACAGACATACATACAGACAGACAGAGACAGAGAGAGAGAGAGAGACACGGGCAGGCTTGTCATATCCAGTGTGTGCATATTTCGTACAAACCCCATAAAATTTTCATATTTTACCTACTAAATGTTCTCATACCAGTTTGTGACACAAGGAGACAATTTGCAGTGAAATTACTGATACGCTGTGTCAAGTAAATTATATGCAGTTTTGATAGTGGCTAAGGCAGTACACAATAAAAAGAAATCTGCTATCTTGGAATATGGTGACCATTTTTAACCACATTATGAGGATTTATGTTTCTGAAATGTTACGAATGTTTGATAATACTTCTTTGTCAAAGATTTGATTGAAAATCTGATAATATAATGCTGGCCTAAAGGGATCTGTTTTTTAAAGCAGAGTAATACCCACCTAGTGTGTTTTGTTATTGCAGATGAAGTAATACCAATGTAAATTCAAGTAATCCGCGCACCCCAGGTTTTCATTGATAAATTCGGAAAACAATATGCACAGATTACTCAAATATATACTGTATTACCATGGAGAAAGACAACAAACTTCTTGATAGGATAAACAATGGCAAAAGCCTCTTTTTCAATTTGTGAATACCATATCTGCAAGTCATTTAAGGTTTTGTAGGCACAAGCAATAGGACATTATGTACCATCAGGATATTTGTAAGATGAAGCAGCACCAATACCATGTTGTGATGCGTCAGTAGCTAAAACAAGCTGTTGTCTAGGACAGTAAGTGGCCAAACAAGGTGCTTTTTTGGAGATGAGCTTTAAGGCAGTGAAAAACAGCATTGCATTCGTCAGACCACGTAAAAGGTACGTTTTCTTCCGCAAGCGAGTAAGTGGGTAAGAGATCTCCGCTACAGAATGAATAAACTTGTGATAGTATGCTATATTTCCAAGAAAAGCTTACAGTTCTTTGACCAACGAAGGACGCAGAAGGGCGTCGATTGCACCAATGTTGTCACGAAGAGGACAGATGCCATCCATAGAAAGATGAAAACCCAGGTACACTATAGAGGGCTGGGTCAAAACAAAACAAAACTGGTCTTAATCTGTATTAGCAACATATTGCCATGTCTTACCATTTGTCAAAGTGTAATAAGGTTCTGTATTGTCCGTGCACTCAATATTACCAACTCTGAGGAATTTGCCTTCTTGGCCTTTGTTTAATGATTCTAACATTGTCTCTTGGATGCATAAGACCCCTGCTAAGGTGTCTGGATTCCAGACTAGTGGATTTGCGTAAAATATTTTATGTTATTATTACTCTTCCTGATTATACCAAAATGGGCCATTTTTATTGTGATGCTGTTATATATTTTTTATATAAGAGCACATAGTACTTTATTCATTGCTGTTATGCCATTTGACTGAAAATCCTAATAAATTTTGGTCTTATGTCAAAGCGGTAGGTGGATCAAAACAGTGTCCAGACACTCTGTGACGAAAATGGCATTGAAACAGAGGATGACACTCTAAAGGCTGAATTACTAAATGTCTTTTTCCAAAGCTGTTTCACAGAGGAAGATTGCACTGTAGTTCCTTTTGTAGCTTGCCACACAGATTACAAAATGGCGGATATCGAAATAATTCACAGAGGGATAGAAAAACTACTAAAATCGCTGAAAAGAGGAAAGGCTGCAGGACGTGACGGGATATCAGTTTGGTTTTATATAGAGTATGCGAAGGAACTTGCCACCCTTCTTGCAGTGGTGTACTTTAGGTCTCAAGAAGAGCGTAGCATTCCGATAGATTGGAAAATGGCACAGGTCATCGCCGTTTTCAAGAACGGACGTCGAACAGATGTGCAGAACTATAGGCCTATATCTCTAATGTCGGTCAGTTATAGAATTTTAGAACATGTATTATGTTCGAGTATAATGACATTTCTGGAGACTAGAAATCTGCTCTGTAGGAATCCACGTGGGTTTTGAAAAAGGCGATCATGTGAAACCAAGCTTGCACTATTCGTCCACGAGACTCGGAGGGCTATAGACACGAGTCCTCATGTGGTTGCTGTGTTTCTTGACTTCCGCAAGGCATTTGATACAGTTCTCCACAGTCGTTTAATGAACAAAGTAAGAGGATATGGTCTATGAGACCAATTGTGTGATTGGATTGAGCAGTTCCTAGATAACAGAATGCAGCATGTCATTCTCAATGGAGAGAAGTCTTCCGAAGTAAGACTGATGTCAGGTGTGCCACAGGGGAGTGTCGTGAGACCGTTGTTATTCACAGTATATATAAATGACCTTGTGGATAACATCGGGAGTCCACTGAGACTTTTTGTGGACGATGCTGTAGTATATAGAAAGGTTGTAATAATGGAAAATTGTGTTGAAATGCAGGAGGATCTGTATCGAATTGACACATGGTGCAGGCAATGGCAATTGAATCTCAATGTAGACAAGTGTAATGTGCTGCGAATACATAGAAAGAAAGTTCTTTACCATTTAGCTACACTATAGCAGGTCAGCAACTGGAAGCAGTTAATTCCATAAATTATCTGGTAGTAGGCATTAGGAGTGATTTAAAATGGAACCACCATATAAAATCAATCGTCGGTAAAGTAGATGCCAGACTTAAGATTCATTGGAATAATCCTAAGGAAATACAGTTCAAAAACAAAGGGAGTAGGGTGCAGTACATTTGTTCGCCCACTGCTTGAATACTGGTCACTGGTGTAGGATCCGTACCAAGTGGGGTTGATAGAGGAAGAAGAGAAGATCCAATGGAGAGCAGCGCGCTTAGTTACAGGATCATTTGGTAATTGTGAAAGCGTTACAGATATGATCGATAAACTCCAGCGGAAGACTCTACAGGAGAGATGCTCTGTCACCCGGTAAGGGGTTTTGTCGAAGTTTCGAGAACATACCTTTACTCAAGAGTATAGCAGTATATTACTGCTAATTATATCTTGCAAAGAGATCGTGATGATAAAATCAGAGAAATTAGAGCCCACACAGAGGCATACCGACAATACGTGACTAGAATAGGAGGGAGAACCGATAGTGGTACTCCAGGTACCCTCTGCCACACATCGTCAGGCGACTTGCGGAGTATGGATGTAGCTGTAGATTTGTTTCTTAATTATCACTTATATATAGTAAAAACAAATTATTGTTGGAAAAAAAGTCCTTATATATATATATATATATATATATATATATATATATATATATATATATATACGTAAAAAATAGATGAAGTACACTTACCAGGCGAAGGGGCACAGGCAGTAATAGCAACAAATAAACACACAGACACACTGTGTGTGTGTCTGTGTGTTTATTTGTGTTTATTTGTTGCTATTACTGCCTGTGCCCCTTCGCCTGGTAAGTGTACTTCATCTATTTTTTACGTATGTGTGTATATATATATATATATATATATATATATATATATATATATATATATATATATATATATATAAATGGTATAAAATAAAGATTTTTGACTTACCTAAAGTACAGGCTGGTCGATAGGAACACTAAACACACACAAAAACACACAACCATTCGAGCTTTCGCCACCAGTGGTGGCTTCTTCGGGAAAAAGAGGGAGGAAGGAGAGGAGAAAGGGAAGGATACGGGTTTTAAGGAAGTGGAAAAGGAGCCATTCCAATCCCAGGAGTGGAAGGACTTACCTTAGGGGACAAAAAGGAAGGTAAACAAATACACACACACTCACACATATCCACATCCAAACACACCTAGGCAGACAAATGTCTGCCTAGGTGTGTTTGGATGTGGATATGTGTGAGTGTGTGTGTATTTGTTTACCTTCCTTTTTGTCCCCTAAGGTAAGTCCTTCCACTCCTGGGATTGGAATGGCTCCTTTTCCACTTCCTTAAAACCCGTATCCTTCCCTTTCTCCTCTCCTTCCTCCCTCTTTTTCCCGAAGAAGCCACCACTGGTGGCGAAAGCTCGAATGGTTGTGTGTTTTTGTGTGTGTTTAGTGTTCCTATCGACCAGCCTGTACTTTAGGTAAGTCAAAAATCTTTATTTTATACCATTTTTATATATATATATATATATATATTGACAAATGTCTGTCTAGGTGTGCTTGCGTTTCGATATGTCTGAGTGTGTGTGTATTTGTTTACCTTCCTTTTTTTCCCCTAAGGTAAGTCCTTCCACTCCTGGGATTGGAATGACTCCTTTTCCACTTCCTTAAAACCCATATCCTTCCCTTTTCCTCCCCTTTTTTCCTCTTTTTCCTGAAGAAGCTGCCAGTGGTGGCGAAAGCTTGTATGTGTGTTTGTGTGTGATTTTATTTGTTTCTCTCGACGAGCCGGTCCTTTTGGTAAGTCATCTCTTTTCTATTTTTATTTTTATATATATATATATATATATATATATATATATATAAGGACTTTTTTTCCAACAATAATTTGTTTTTACTATATATAAGTGAAAATTAAGAAACAAAACACACAGACACACTGTGTGTGTGTCTGTGTGTTTATTTGTGTTTATTTGTTGCTATTACTGCCTGTGCCCCTTCGCCTGGTAAGTGTACTTCATCTATTTTTTACGTATATTTTTCCTGTTAGGAATTTTTCCTCTATAATATTCGTATTTATTGCTTGACATTTTTTACACGTCGACTTTATAATGCATTTGTTGTTTAATAATATTGTAACTGTTGTATTTGTCTTGTTTGGTTAGGGGTCTGAAGATGGTGCGATTGTAACATGGAAACTGGTCGCACAAGTAAATAAATAACAATTACACAGCGGCTGGTACTTTCTTCTGCCTTTGAATTTATCAGCTGTGGTTCCAAATCCATTAATTACGAAGAGTGTTAAATATTTGGCTGATTTTATTTGTAACTAGCTGTGGAACCCAGCATTTCGCAAGTGTATGATTGTTTTAAATCTTATGTTAGAAACGAAACAGATCTATTCTTCACACTTTTTGTATGTATTTCCTGTTCCCATTCTCTTCATCCATCTCATCCTCAACTCTCCTGTCCATCTCCTCCGTCTCTCTCTTCAATCTCCTCTTGCCTCCCCCCCCCCCCCTCTCTCTCTCTCTCTCTCTCTCTCTCTCTCTCTCTCTCTCTCTCTCTCTCTCTCTCTCTCTCTCTTTTGTACCTTACTACATGTTCATTTCATTTTCATGCAGCTCAGTACTTATTACATGATGTATCCTTGACTGTGTGCCCTACAATAATATAATTTTTCAGATTTGTATAGTGGAATATTGGGTAACTGTCTGCGATTAATAAATAGTGGATGAAGGAAGTCTCATAAACCACACGTCGTGTGATGGTAAAGTTTTTGTGGCTCGTTGTTTGTTGTGGCATATCTCTTGTACTGTGTGTCGGGTAGTTTTCAACCCACGTCAATTTTTGTTTGATAGTAAGCAATGTGTGTACCACGTTTCGTTGAAATCGGTCCATTATTTTAGGAGAAAATTTGGAAAAATAGTGCACAATGTAGCAGTTATTCGGAAATTTCATTATTTATGATGACATGTGTCCTGAAATATGTGTTGTACTATGATGTAAATTGGAAGGTAGATTCAATGGTATATGTGCCTAAAGTCTGCAAAATATATCGTGAATGGTGTTAGTAGTAAAGACGTAATAAATCGAAACCTCATGTCTGATGATGCAGTTTTTCATTAACCAAATTGTTTTACTTCATATCTCATGAACTATATGTGGAACTGAGATAAAATATCGAAGAAACAGTCTGTGGCATTTATCTGTACTGTCTGTGAAATTTCTTGTGAATAGAATTTACAGTGTAGAAGTAGTAATTAGTAACGTCATGCCAAATGCCGTACATGAACATCATAAAAGTAGTAAGCAATAATGTTTTTTTCCTTTCATAATTTTGTTGGGGTTGTGAATATTAAAAAGTTTACGGATGATTTCATATTATGTTTAAAGTTTATTGCTAGTCGCTAAGTGCTCTCATTTTCAAATAGTTGACGAATAAAGTCATGCTATCACACGCAACAAAATGGCACATTTTTCATTGTTTCTGATGTCATATCGTAAGAACTGTGTATTGTAGGTGGTTTTTGCCACCATAGCAAATGATTCATGACCTCAAAGAATAGTTCTTCCAAATTATATTGAAATTTGTCCATTAGTTTAGGAGCAGGTGTACGTGTATTTCCTGATGTATTTCTCATAGATCTTTCTTACAGCGATTGTTGCCTGATAGTAAGGAACATGGATACCAAGTTTGATTGAAATTAGGCCAGTAATTTAGGAGATGATGTTGAATATACATATACCCATACAGCCAATTTTATGAAATGCATAGATTAAATGTACTCAAAAAAATTCAGTCAGTTTTTCTCGAGAATTTTTGGGAGTTCCATCCAATGGCTTTGGCTGATGGAACCTCAAGCAATCTGATTGTAACAATAATAGCTTTACATATATCAGTATCTTTCTTTGTGATTTTGTGTTCAATTATAAGGATTATTTCTTCAATTTCCATTCCTGTCATTCTCATAAAATTTGGGTACTGTTATGGACCATCTATCATAAGCACTGCTATATGATTCTTGCATGCTCCAAAATTGTCTTCACTCTTAATCCACTCACTTATCCAATAGGAATGTGCTCTATGTTTTTTTTTCTTTCCCTCCAAAAGTATTAAAAGTGCAGATGTAGACTGGAACTTCTTCCCTGACACATAGACACAGAGAGTAATCTTTTAGCTCCCACAGACACTCTCATCCTATTCTCAGAAGACTGACAGACTGTAGGAAAAAGCACTTGCAAGTAACTCTCTTATAGTACCCGACAGCAAAAATTATTGTTCTATAAGTACTATCGTAGAGTACCAAACTTTCTAAGAGAAAAGGACTGCCAAGTGTATCCCATTTGTTCCACCTTCTTCTCCATTATGTTCACTGGTTTTGGGCACTGATGCTTCCCCCTATAGCATTGGTGCAGTATTGGCACATAGAAATGATGATGGTACTGAACAATCAGTTGCATGCACTTAAAAAATGCTGGGTTATTCCAAAAGAACCATTCTCAAATTGAGGAAGAAGCTTTGGCAATTACCTTTGCCTTGGAGAAGTTCTATGTTAACCATTTTGTAACCATACATAACTTCTTCATTACCAAATACTGTTCTTCAACCACATCATTTGCTTCCAGAGTGGATGATGGGTTCCTCATTCCAGCTACAAATTTTGCTGCATCCACGTGCTGTGATCCCATCTTACGGTTTGTTGTGCATTGTGTGCTTCATGGGTGGCCCTCAAGTTTTTCAAAGTTCCCTGATCCAGAGTTCTGGGCCTGGTCTAGACTCTCTTGCCACTTATCTGTAGTCTCTGATCTCCCATATTTCTAAATACAGAGGCAGATAACCATTGTGTTCTAATGTCACCTACTCTTCGCCTTCAGGTTTTGCTCATCCCTCATCATGGCTGTTGTACGTTTTAGAGGTGACGTGTCTACATTTGGTTTGCTCCTTTGGACTTGTCTTTCTATTATTTTATCAATGTTGTCCTTATATCTTTGTGGTTGTGTGTTCTTGCCTATTTCCAGTGACACACTGTCAACACCCTCGTCCACTCAACCAGTCAGTTTGTGCCCCCCCCCCCCCTCCTCCGTCCTCCACCTTTTCCTGAAGATTAGATTAGATTAGGTGGTTCGTTCCTTAGATCTGTGTTGAGGTGATCCTGGTGGTTGCGGAACATGTCGATTTTAATTTATTTTTACCAGTTGATAATATAATGATACCAATATAGGTACATACATGTTTTACAAGCTGATAATATTATTATACTAATAGTATGATTAGATACATGCATAATTTGGTTCTATTTAAGAATTCGTCAGGGGAGTAGGAGGAGTTGGTCACTAACAAGTCTTTTAGGATCCTTCTAAACTGATCTTTATTTGTAGCTAAATTTTTTCATGATTGTTGGTAAATTATTAAAAATGTGTGTTCCTGATTAGTGGACCCCTTTTTGAACTAAAGTAAGTGCTTTTAAGTCCTTGGGTAGATCATTTATGTTCCAATTATTATTGGAATGAACTGAGCTGTTTGTTGGAAAAAGGGATATATTATTTATGACTAATTTCATTAAGGAATAACTATGCTGAGAGGCAGTAGTTAATATACCTAGTTGAAATCTATGTACATTAGTTAGTGATTTTTTACTTTTACAGGAAAGAGAGATGGATAATGAATGCAATCTGCCTGTTGTTCATGAAGAAATTTTGACTGAGAATCAAAGCAAATCCTCTTCTGAAATAATTTCCCCACAAGTGAGTAATATCAGACAATGACTCAGATGTATCAATTGAAAATGACTTTAAATTCACTGTGATTTACTATTGTAGAACAGTATTAACTTGTATAGAAATAGCACTAAATATGTCTTCTAGTTGTGGATGTGTAAATATACTTTTCAGATAAGCATTCAGTTGGGTGTTTAGATCAGTGAAGTTCTGGAATATTTTTCATAGATTCTAAGATTTCTCTACTCAAGTGTATTGAAAATACTTTGCCTTGTTAATCTTCTAAACAAAGGTAATGGTATGCATATATATTGTGTGACTTATTCCTCAATATAGTATTTCTTTTGGTTTCCAGGAGGCACAAGATGTCAGACTTGATCAACCTGATGATGAAGAGGAGACTAACAAAAAAACCAAAACTTCAAGCAATGAAAATGCTTCACAGCAAGTAAGTTGGATATAATACACACACACACACACACACACACACACACACACACACACACACACATTTCTAATAATGGAAAGTCTAGGTGAGAATTAATAATATAGTAATAAGGACAAGTCACAACTCACTGCAAAGGCGTGTCAGTGAGCTGCGACAGGCACGTACGAAAGACACACACATACAACACATTCATCTATCGGCCATGGCCTTCCTCCGACCTTCGAACCTTCCTAGCAGAAAAAATATATGTAAAAAGAAGTTGAAGTTTACTTACCAGGCGAAGGAGCACAGGTAGTGATAGTAACATAATAAAATACATTCCATTCCTGATGTCCAGGCAGAGCTTAAAACCTCAAAACCTCAAAACCTTAGGGCCCCTACAAAACCTTTCAACTGACTCCAGTAACCTCATGACCTCACCGACACCCCGCACCCCCTACTTCTCAAGATTCGTTTGACAATACAGACAAGGGTGCTAGTGAATCCACTAGTGCTCAGGCAGGTTAGCCGTCAATGATGTTGGTGAGATTTTCCGACATTTTAGCGACTTTCGTCCCTGTAGGATTTTCATATGCGGCAGCTTCACCTCTGTAGATGGTCACCTTGCCTTTTATTCCTGAACATGGCGACTAGGAGAGTTGCTGATATCTCTATAAGGCAATAGGAAACGGGATTGGAGTAACCACGTCCAGGATACAGTGATGGGCTTCGCCCCAAAGGTTGACAGTAATCGTCTGAAGTTGACTGGCGATGGCTGGTGTCTTCAGCATAATAATTATCAAATACTCGTCTTCTCTCTGTACAGTATCATACAACATGTCCAGGGAGCCCACAGTGAAAACACAATTGTGTGTTGTCTTCTGTCGTCCAGATATCTGTCCTTCTACGACGCGTCATACTTGCCGGAGGATTTGGTTGTGGCTGCGTCAGTCAATTCCTTGGCTGCCGTTTGGTGGCAGTGGCATAAGTCAGTAGTAGTAGAGGGGGGGGGGGGCAGCATTCTTCACATCAGGTGTGGCTGGTGGAGCTGGCAGGCACTAATATTTGAAGTATCTCTTCCTCAGTAGTGTCAGCAATGCCCTTCATCAGGTGTGAAATTTTATCGGCCTCCTTCATATCCGGGAACTTACAAGTACATCAAATATAAGAAACATGTAGAACATTCTAGAAATAGTAAATACAAAGAAATAAATTTTTCCTTCCAGTGGCAGGATTTGAACTGGGAATAGCCATCTGCGATGCTAACCACTGCTCCATGCATTCCATTGGAAGATTCGCGGCAATATATGAAGCGTGTTTTTTTTTTTTTAACTAAGTACCGTTTTGAAATTAAAAAAAGACATGCTAAGGTATATCAATAATTTTATTTCTCTATGAAAGCCTGTACTTTAATTTACTTGTCTACATAATTTCCATCAATATTGAGGCACTTGTTATAATGTAGTACCTGTTTGTGAATACCCTCCTCATAGAATTCTAACCAATGTTAA
Organism: Locusta migratoria; assembly: GCA_026315105.1. Taxonomy (NCBI): domain Eukaryota; kingdom Metazoa; phylum Arthropoda; class Insecta; order Orthoptera; family Acrididae; genus Locusta; species Locusta migratoria. Next base: position 300,413,620 of record CM048746.1, read on the forward strand.
CCACAGCATCACAACTGTTTTGACTTCGCCATCATCTTGAAAACCGCCCTGGTGTTTCTTCAAGCGCGGGAACAGATGGTAGTCACTGGGCACCAGATGAGGGCTGTACGGAGGATGACCTAGAGTTTCCCATCGAAAAGATGTGATGAGATATGTGGTCTGATTAGCCACATGCAGACGGGCATTGTATTGAAGCAAAACAATACCTTTGATCAACTTACCACATCTTTTGTTCTGAATTGTGCAGTGTCTTACAGTAAGCTGACTACCATCCTGCACTGGAAGAAACACCTGGGCGGTCTTCAAGACGATGATGAAGTCAAAACAGTGGTGATGCAGTAGTTAACAAGTCAGGCGGCAAACTTCTATGAGTAGGGTATTGAGAAACTGGTACAATGTTATGCGAAGTGCCTCAATATTGTCGGAAATTATGTAGAAAAGTAGATTAAGGTACAGACTTTCAAGTAAAAATAAAATTATTGAGATATCTTAGCACACCTTATTTGAATTTCAAAATGGTACTTACTTAAAAAAACACGCCTCATATATGATAGAATGTCAAGGCGAGTTTCATGCAGGCACAAAAGTTTTTCCATCTCAAATAAATAGTTTTATTCGAATCAAGAATATGTACTAGAATTCAACAACAGGCAAATGTTAAGAATATTCATCCGAAAATTTGCTGGTCCTTTCTTTTACATTTTTTATATACTGGAAGTTTCTGCAATTTTTATCCGGGTCCGTGTGAGTATACACTAGGCTTAAGACTAGATAAATTCAAGCAAAGTAAGAAATGTGCTCTGTAAAAACAAATCCAGTTTCCATCCAAATTTGACTATTTGTTTTCAATTATTTCAGTTGCTTCACTGCAGCAGAGGCGCCTATTACTACAGCCTCCATTCGCCAGTTTGTGCTCTAGCATAACAGCAGTGTTTTTGTGTGAACCTATTATGTGAAATTATAACTTTGGCTTTCCTTCTGCTGTCTTCTCTTGGCAAAGATTGAAGTGTTTGGGTATAGGTCATCAATCCGCTTATTAATTTTACATACGACTTGAATTTCCTCAGATTATGGAAAGCTCTTTTGCTGGTGGTTACTGTTATATGCGTAACACATTTGTATTTATATACACACACAAATTTGTACTTACATTTACCTGTCTGCATTTGCTTGTTACTTTTCAAACAGATCTTTGCTTCCTCAGTATTTTTCAGGGGTGGCTCTTTTCTGTCCTTCATCCTTTTAACCATTACATACATTCTCCAGAATGTAATCAAAGTGCATTTAAAATTTGCCCATAATTCATTTACAACCACGTTACTGGAATTAAATTATGTCTATTCATTGTCTAATATAGAGTTAGAATACTGTGGGAAATTCTTGCTTTGTCAAGTTTATTATAGTGTGTAGATTTGTACTAACTGAAATTCCTACTGGTAACATTAAAGTCATGTTTGTCTCCTTGCTGTTGGACCAACTTAAATATTTTATTGTCCACAGTAGTGATGAGCAAAAGTTCTACTAATCTGGTGTGTTTGTGTTAGAGGAATTTAACATTTACACATACACCTCACACAAATATAAAACATGTTGAATATACAGTGATCAGTGGAGAATAATCAAGTACAAAAACATGTCCACATTGAAGTATTGATGACAGCATGTAAATGTCTCCTCCATGTCTTTTGTCATGCTGTGTGCTGGGAACAAGTTAGTCTAAATATTCCTTTAATGCATTGGACTTTTCTTTTTTCTTATTTCAAATGTGTATTATGAATTATAAATATCTGAAACTCTTGGCTGTTTCAAGACAATGAATTAAAATCAATTACAAATTTGACATTTTGTACCGGACAATGATTCACACCTAGATTTCCCCAGTTTCGGTCACCTTAAGCATTAAGCTATCTGCATGTACTTCCCTTCTTGTCCAAATCCTCAACTTAATGGCTAAACTATTGTGATTACACCACTGCACAAACATTTCTAGCATGACTCCCATCAGACACAATAATGACTGGATCCTTTTTGTAACTAAATCTCTTACTTCAAGCAAAAGAAGGATGCTTTTGTAATATGATATTTTGTGTTACCTGTAAAACTTTCCCCTTAAAACAAATCAAAGTTGTTGTTTTACTTCCATCTGTAAGTTTCTGGGAAAATCATGAATTATTACCTTTTACCTTAAATCAACTACTGCTACAGGGGCAGATGTTCGTTTACATCCATGTATTATTATTTTCTTGTGCCATATCAAGTCTCTGTAACAAGAAACATCTGTAAATCCTCTTGTGTTAGAACTGTAACTATCCGCTACATATACCTGCTGAAATGCTGTATTGTTATTACAAAATTGTCTGTTTTTCTTTTTACAGCAACAAAAGGAGACCTTGGAATCAGTTGATTCTAATCTTAATGGTCAGAAACCCAGTGGAAGACAAACCAGAACTGGCAGACTAAAATCTCAGGAGACTGTAAGTTAATAGCAACTCAACACTTTGTTTATGCCTCTTACTATCCTTCTATTTATATTGTATTCAATTTTCAATTCTACAACAATTGATGTTCCACTCTGGCACTATATGGTTTTACAGTAAGTTCAGAGCTAGTGAATGAGATTTCATGAAGTGGCAAATTTTTGCAGTTCAAAATTGTGTGTTGGGATAATATTGTTTTATAATTGGCAGGCTTGAAGTTTTTCTCTTTGTTTTTTTCACCTCATTCTATATTTTGTCTCATTTATTGTAAAAACAAATATGTATGTATTTTGAATAATTCCATAAAAAGGTGGTACAGAACATTTTCTTTGGGTACTCAGTAAAATCTTCCTTATTGTTTTTTTATTATACTTTTAATCAAACAGTAGGACATTCATGAAAACAACTTTAGTAGTCTGTTGCAGAGTATCATGTAAACCATTCAGTGTCGTCTATACTAGAGTTTCCCAAGGAAAGAATACCAGGAAAGATCAGTAGCAGAGTAACTTCACCCATTCCATATTTACTGGTGAAAGTTCCAAAGTTGGAATTGCTCAACTTAAAAAGCATTCCATACAGTTTATGTCTACTATGCTGTATGTCAGCACAACTTACTATTTTCAAATCTAGAATTGGAACTGATTTGCAACAAATCATTGCTTGGTATGTAATTGAGTAATTGAAGCTCTAGGGACCAGAATTTTTTAATGTTAAATGGGGGTTTACCTTAAATTGAGGTTTAGATAGAAAGCAACCTTTTTCAGAACTGTTTGCCGATATTGATGTGACTTGCACCACCAACACACTTAATTTACACAATAACAACAATAAAACAAGAAGATACACTACTTGCCCTACACACTATACTGTAGTTAAAACTTTTTCTGCAGCATTAATACAGTAGTCGAAGATCATACTGTAGTTTCCCAGCACACTAAAAATTAAAACAACCATAAAATACTTACACAATTACAGTAATATAATATATTGAGTTACTTTTCCTATATACAACATACAGGGTGTCTCACAAAAGATGCCTGTCAGGCGTCCGCGGATCACACGGTATGGCTCCTCCCGGCCGTCGCCACTGCATCCACCAGTCACTGGAGCACCGATTCTCGGACTCTGTTGTGCCGCAGGCATATACACTGAGTTAGTCTTAAAAAACATTGCCATCTGAGTAACCTAAGCTTACCTTTATTTACAGTAGATGTTCAAAATGATGTCCCTCTATGGAAAGAGTGGCCTGACATCTCTTGAACGCATTTGTAAACACTCGATGAATTTCGGCTGCCGAAATCTGGGAAATGATTAGTTGAATCCTGTCTTCCAATTCTTCGGGTGTATGGGAGTTGCTTTCGTACACCATGTCTTTTAACATTCCCCAAAGATAAAAGTCACAGGGATTTAGATCAGGAGAATGAGGAGGCCAGTCATCTATCCTATCGTCAAAAGCATTTGGTATTTCTGCCATATTTTGCATAGTTCAGCACAAGAAACACTCATTGATCCTTCTTGTTTACCATACTGAAAGTAAACTAGACAGAAAACTCAAAACACCCAAACACTCTTGTCACACAGTACAGAACACAAGATCACGGAGTTTCTACCTGATGACAATAGGGCCGGACTCGGTGCTGTTGCCAAGTTTCCCAGAACACGCATAGCGGCGACCGGCAGGCGGAGTGGCAGCAGCCGGCAAACGCGCCGTGCAATTCGTGGACCTCTCCCAGGCGTCTTTCGTGAGGCACCCTGTATTTTTACATGACTTTCACCGTGTCTCATTTTTTGAAAAAATAAAAAATGGTAGTTTGCTTTTTAGCACAGATGGATTGTAGGTTCAAAATGTCCATCTCCAATTGATTTACTCTGTCTATAACAGAGTTGTCCACTTTAAATCCTATGACAAATCTCCGTACAATGTCTATACTAGCAACAGCTTCATTGAATGATGCTGGTTGCATTTCTTTATTCCTAACATTATTCTCTTCTTCAATATCATCATCATTCTGCATTAATTCACCTTCACAGATTTCTTCAACATCCTGGATGCATGTAATGGTGGCACCATCATCACAAGCCAAAATTCATCAAAAGTGATGGGTAAATTGTTAGATACCTGCACCCAATCATGCATGTCCACTCCTACTTCATCACTGTTGACTGAATATATACTCCATCGTGATGTCATTGAATGGTGTTTGTGCGTGGACATTTGTTTTGTTATGAATGTGTCATTACTTTTTACAGTACCAAGCAATTCATTTACGATCACCAGTCCACCTACTGAACCACATGATTTAAAGACCCTAATCATTTCAAACAATGATGATTCACAATTTTTGTAAAGTATGCGTTTTTACTTTTCACAATACAAACTGAACCATTGACATTTACGTATCCACCTACTGAGCCCCATGATTTAATTGGAAGAGACTAATCATTTAAAACATTGATAATTTGCAACAGAAATTATAGTGGGTAAAAAATTTAATGTCATATCTTTTGTCAGACCATGGGTGTATCACTTCACGCACATTATCAAACAAGTGACTGCCGACATGCACAACAACCACTGCTAACATATCACATATGTACAGTACGACCATGCCGCTGATCTAGACTTGACACATGCTAGACACATAGCATTTCAGTGATTTTCTACTCTGTGTGTTACATACATCGGCTTCTTGTTTATGAGCACACAGGAGCGCACAGGATATGTGTATGGTAAATGTCATTATGAAATTTGCGATTTGTAATGTGAGGAGGAAAACTTTGCCCATGTTTTACGCTTTTTGAAAACACTTCGTGGAGAAAAAAATGAGTTAATTGACATAAATTGAAGCTGGCATGGCTTTTGCCATCAAGTATAGTCTTTACAAATGTTACTCTGTCAAGTATGACACTTTTCATTTATTCACATATATTTTGCATTTTGTTGTTTTGAAGTACACACCTAGTTGACTCATGATGCGGTGGGTGATAGGAGTATGTATCCCATCAGCCACTGCACCGATTGTCAGCTTGGGTTTGTTCATGCAACTGGTAGTTTTTCATGCTTTGCATTACGCGTTTCAAGAATTTAGTCTTGTTATGAAATGCAAATATTAATCTAAGTATTTTTGTAATGTTTTATAAATGGTAAGACTGATGGTTTGCTTGTGTATATTTTTCTGCTTATTGAGAGGCCACAGATATATGGGCAAAGTTTATTATAACCTCAAAAATGTGATACTGACCTTATGTAAATGTCACAAAAATATTTATGCATATATTTTCACTCTAGAAAGCGAATAAATTCTCGAATATCGTCATGAAAAACATCAAAAAATACAAAAAGAATGAAACTTGTGCAGTTTTACTATGTAAATAATTAATGCCAGTTAAAGGCTTGCTGACAAAGTCAGTTACGATGAATAAAATTAACCCTAAAATTGAGATAACCTTTATTACATAATAAATAAAATTCTTGGTGAGTATTTTGTTGCCTATTATGTACATATATCACAAATAATGTATAAAAAATAGAGATAGTTTAACTTACCAACAACATAGGCTTGTTAACAATACACAAATAAAACACACACAAACACAAAAATTCAAGCTTTTGCAACCGTTTGTTGCTTCATCAGGAATAGAGGAAGGAAGGAGGGTAAATAGGGAAGGATGCGTGTTTTAAGGGAGTGGATGAGGAGTCATTCCAATCCTGGGGGTGGAAGGACTTACCTTAGGGGGGAAAAAAGGAAGGTGTAACACACACACACACACACACACACACACACACACACCAAGGCAGACAGACATTTGTAAAAAGCAAAGAAGTTGGACAGAGATGCCAGTTGAGGCAGGCTCTGTCCAGAGAACAGAGGAAAGATGTTATAGAATGGTTGGCGGGAATTTGAATTTAGCGGAGGTTGAGACCAGGTGGACAGCAGGAAGAGAGAATATGCTGAAGGGCAAGTTACCATCTCTGGAGTTCTGGTCGGAAGTATCCAGATAACCCAGATGGTGTAACACTGTGCCAAGGTATACTTAGCCACAGGGTGATCCTCATTACCAACAAACACTGTCTTCCTGTGTCCATTCATGTGAATGGACAGTTTGTTGCTGGTCATTCTCACATAGAAGGCTTCACAGTGCAGGCATGTCAGTTGGTAAATCACGTAGGTGCTATCACAAGTGGCTCTGCCCTTAATCCTGTACAACTTCCAGGTTACGCAACTGGAGTAAGTGGTGGTGGGAGGTTGCATAGGGCAGGTTTTGCACCGGGATGCAGTAACATAGGTAGGAGCCGGAGGGTATGGAAGGTGGTTTGGAGATTTCGTAGGGATGAACTAGGAGGTTACGAAGGTTAGGTGGGCGGCAAATCACGTAGGTGCTATCAAAAGTGGCTCTGCCATTAATCCTGTACAACTTCCAGGTTACGCAACTGGCGTAAGTGGTGGTGGGAGGTTGCATAGGGCAGGTTTTGCACCGGGATGCAGTAACATGGGTAGGAGCCGGAGGGTAGGGAAGGTGGTTTGGAGATTTTGTAGGGATGAACTAGGAGGTTGCAAAGGTTAGGTGGGCGGCAGAAAGAGTCTCTTGATGGAGTAGGAAGGATGTCATGAAGGATGGATCTCATTTCTGCGCAGGATTTAAGGAAGTCGTATCCTTGCTGGAGAGCCACATGCAGAGTCCGATCCAGTCCCGGAAAGTATCTGCTGATGGTACTTTTGGTGTTCTTCCGTGGAAACCTAGAACTGTCCATACCGAGTGCATAGACATAGCATTTTGCCCTGGATGCTATCTGCCTAAGGGGCTCCATAAAATACCTAACATTAGAGCTCCCAATCATAACAGATCTCTCCACTCGTGTGCCTGCTCGGACCCTGCTGAAGGACCAACCACCTGATCCCTTGCAGGCCAAGCTCCATCCCTGCTAAGAACCGCTTGCCCCATGGCTCCTATCCCTGCAATAAATCTAGATGTAAAACCTGTCCTATCTACCATCCCACCACCACCTTCTCCAGTCCCATTAAATGCATTTCCTATCCTGTAAAAGGCAGGGCAACCTGTGAAAACAATTGTCACCTACAAACTGAGCTGTAACCACTGTGCTGCTTTCTATGTGCACATGATGAGTGACAAGCTGTGCCTGCATCTGCTTGAATGGCCATTGTCAAACTGTGGGCTGGAACCATCCTGTTGTAGAGCATGAAGCCCTGCATGATGTGAATCAGTTCAGTGACTGTTACACATTGTGCGCTATATGGATCCTCCCCACAAATATCAGCTTTTCTGAATTGTGCAGGTGAGAACACTCCATGCAGTATATCTTACTTTCCCACATCCCCCAGGTCTAAACCCTCACTGTTTCGTACCCCTACCACCCTCACTTTCCCGTCCCTGCCATCACTCTACCCGTACTGTAGATATTTCATTCTCCCACACCCTCCAGTCTCTCCCCTTCCCTTACTGCTTTTCTCTCCATGCTGCCTCCTCACCCCACCACTGGTTGTTATTGTGTTAGCTTTCCTGAGCCCCACAGCCTGGCCACGAGAGCTGGAAATTGCAGTCGCCTTCATGAGTTAGTGAGTAAGTGTGTGTGTGTGTGTGTGTGTGTGTGTGTGTGTGTGTTGAATCCTTCCTGGAATGTCTATTGTTTCATTTTAATAATTTTGTGTTTGCTACTTCTATATTTAAATTATTTTTTTATCTAGCCACTAGCACCTGTCACGAAACCACAAAGGGGAAGGGGTCAAGGTCGAAAAGCAGCAGTCAATTCGAAATCAGTAGCTATGATGTCTGTACCTAGGAAAGTACGTACAAGGAATACGATTTGTGAGCAGACACCTCAGCAGAAGCCTCCTTCACCTAATCCAGATGAAAGTATAGCCAAGAGCAGACCAAGAAGAAATGTCAAGGTGAGTGCTATTGAAGCCACAAATATAATAAATAGTTGTTGTGCAAGACAAGAGTGTCATACAAATTAATGCTGCTCTTGTTGCCTAATATTTGTACATAGATAAAGAAATAATATCCAATTATCATATTGTTATGTACATAAGATCTGAGTGATGAATATTTCCACCGTAACCTTTGCTTGAAATGTCAGTTTATGATATCAAAAAAGTTACAACCACTTTTCCTATTAGATATGATGTTATTATCGACATATATACTCAGAAAATGTATTTTAAGAGAGTTAAATTGTAGTGAGATTCATGAATTAAGCATGTTGAACCTGTAATATTCTAATACTCAAAGTCATTGTATATCACTTCAACTGCTTTTGAAGGTTTTCAATCTTGGTAACATGATAGATTTCAGTAGCTACTTAATTATGTGTGTAATGGATTCACTGTCAAAGTTTTCTTGTTTATAGGTATCTGTACTTCAGACCTTTGATGACTCAACTGATGAATCATTAGCTACTCCAGAAGCAGACAAGAAGAATGTAGTGATCTCAGAGACTTCAGAATCAGAATTTTCTTGCAGGTTAGTTGAGCTTCAGTGTTACATACAATTTTCAGTATGTAGTTGTAATATACTTGTTTATTATGTGATGCCATTTATTGTAGTAAATTGGTGCATAATATTTCTGAATAAAAACTGACATTTTGCTTGAATGCATAGCTCAGTTATTCTTCAGCTACACAATGAGAAGACAGTATGGGAAAGAGCCAGCATTGCAGAAATAATATTGTAATGTCAAATAACACAAAAGTATCTTATGCCAACAGTTACTATTTATTGTATGTATGTACATATCCAGCTCGTGTCAATTTTTACATAATAAAGTTCAAAATGATTATACAATAGAGATGTGGTCTCAGCTTACATAGTGATGTCAAGAGTCGCTATCAAATCCAGTGCTGTTAAAGAGTGTAATGTTACGCTAGTACCAAAACAAGTAAATAACCCCACAGTAAAAATGTAGTGAGGAAACCTTTATCTTCAGGCCTGCGTCACACAAACTAAAATTGGTTCAGCAGGATGTATATAATAACTGTGATCATTAGTACTCATCTGCATTTTGTTGACGAATTCAACAATTCATGGGTGAAATCTGCATGTAGCTTGGAAAAATCTCCAAATGGGGATTCTGTACTTGCTTAATAACATACACAAACACCAAGTTTTATTTTGCTGAATCCAAGAAAATTTCTTGTATCATGCATAACGACACACATTACACGCAAAAGATTGATCTAAATTTGCAACTGTCGAAGTTTACATCATTGGTGACTGTATTACGTTCCAGTGTTTGAAATTGTTACAATTTAAAGTTAAAATTACAATCCATAGAGTTTTGAAAAACCAAACAGTTACTTGTATAATAGAGGAAAAATTCCTAACAGGAAAAATATATGTAAAAAAATCGCACTGACATGTTTTACGGCCCACTTTAGATTTGTAGTTTTATAAGTTTTTGCAAACATTTTGGACCAAAAACGTGGAAAAGGGGGTTCTGGTCTCTGTCGGCGTACAATTATGTCTGTAAAATTTGGTGTTGATCGTTTGAACGGTTCGTCTTAAAAATGGGGAACACGTTACGGACAGACAGGCAGATATACATCCCAAAATTGCTGTTATTTTTGTAAATATCTCTGACATGATAAGAGATATGTAAAAAACATAAGAGAGCAAAGTTGTAGAGAATTTTCTCCTATACGAATTTGGTTATTCAATTTTTGTGTCAGGTGAATGGTTAAGCCGTTATTTTTATTTAAATTTCGAGCTGCAAAAGACGATTGCAAAGGCCCACTTTTAGTGTTACTACCATAACCTAAAGTGGGCCAAAATAGATGAAGTTTACTTACCAGGCGAAGGAGCACAGGTAGTGATAGTAACAAATAAAACACACACACAAATGCAAGCTTTCGCAACCCAGTTGCTTCTTCAGGCAGAAGGGAATAAGAGGGAAAAGGGAATGATGAGGGCTTTAAGGGAGGGGGTAAGCAGCCATTCCAATGCCGGGAGAGGAAAGACCTTGGGGGAAGAAAATGAAGGTAAACAAATACCCACACATTTACACAGATGGAAACACACCGAGACAGACGGTATGTCTGTGGTTTGCTCAAGTGGAGGCAAGCTGTTCCTACACCGGAATAACTGTCTATAATTAAATTTCTTTGGGTTCTTAGCCAGCTCGACCAACAATACACTTCAGAAGTTGAAGGCATAACAGTTCCTCCAACCAAAAAGTGTATAAAGATTAAAAACGGAGCTCATACCTTGTATAGCTTCTTCACAGGAAAATTGATTTTGCCAGGTATTGGCTCAGTAAGAAATGGGCAAGAGGGGCCCTCACAATATCTGCAACATTTTCACAACAAAGTAGACAACCTCCTTCGCACAATTTGGTGCTACCGCTGCAGGTAAAATCCATAATTGCTATTCAGTCGAATATACCATTCGACACAGTCACAGAATTCGCTGACCACATTCAAGAAGCTATTACACCTTGCTCTCATCTGAGTATAGTAAATGTCCCTACCTGCGTTTCATCCATAACCCCATCGTATCGCATTTTGAATATGATGTCCTGGCTACCAAAAGTCGATCTTTTATTGATTTCACACATTAATATAACCTGTTGTAGAGAGCATAGCTAACAACTTTCAAAGAGGTGAAAAAGTGTACAAGCCCATACACATACCACAATGGGAACAGCGGTCGGTCGTATGCATCACCAACTGCCACAACGCATCACGGCACCTGTTTATAACTGACAGGACCTAAGGAAAGAAATACCTCAGGATCTGAGCAGAGTATTGTACAGAAGCTGTCACTCAACTATTGTAGACAATGCATGGCAGTCACCTGCCATCTACCAACAATACAGAGATCCCAACTTACTGTACACGGTGTGAAGATTTGAATCTAAGACTTTGTAGGCATTTACATGTAACTACCCGTTAGTGGACATGGCAGAGGCGATAATAGGTGCAGACTTCATGTCTCATTTTAAACTTTTTGCAGACATTTGAAATGTTTCTCTAGTGGATATACTTACTGGTTTGAAAGCTGCCAGATATTAATGTGACACTCAAACATGTAGCATAAATACTCTTGTAACTAGAAGCTAAAGCTAAGCTGCGTAGGTGTACGTAAGCGGCTACCTGATTTTATTGTTGTGACTTGTACCAGCAAGACCTGTTGAATGTTTTTTATGACATGACCGATAAAAATGTTTTTAAGCAGAGCACATAGGTCATCATGACTTGCAATTCTGCACTGATGATGTCCCATCATAGGGACGAAATCGATATGTTTGAAGTTAAATAAAAGAAACATCTCACATCGCCTACCAAGCGAAAACCCTTTATTTCATTTATTTCATGTAGCATAAATCTTGTACAAGTACCAGACGAGGTGTACTGTGCAATGTTGCAAGGTTTTCCCACCATGAAACAACCAAATTCATAGCAGCCTACACACGTTCCAACCAACTGCATGCAACAACTGCAGTGCCTTCCTGTTCTGTGGTGTCTGTCTGTCAAACTGTTTTTGTTTTCGCATGTTCGCTGTGCAGACAGCAGATGATCGCAGGCAGGTAGTTGGTCGGGTAGCACTACGCACGCACAATTTGTCAGGTGGAGTGGTGGGGGTCAGATGTCAAATGGCCTGGCCCCAACCAACCACTCGACAAGTGAAGTTGGTCGGGAAGCGCCTGCACACACCAATTTTTTGGAATGCCGATAAATTAGTTCCGACAAAGCAGAACATGTGTAGGGGCCTTTAACTAGATTGCATGGAGTGTCACAGGTGGTGTTGCACTACACTGTCCACCACATAAAAACTACTAATGTTCACCTGTCATGATGCTTGGGCATCAGCATTACACCTAGTCCTGAAAAAGTGCAGAGCCTGGCGTCCATGTGGTTGTTACCACTCGCTAAACACTATAACATTCCAGACTGCTCCCCAGTACTACTATTGCATGTCTAAAACCACGGAATTCACAGCTCTACAATATTTAGTGTTACTGACTGCGCTAAGCCCTACATGCAGATCCCATTCCCACCAGAAGGCATTTCCAGTATGGCTACAATTATTCTACTTAGATTGTTCAAGTCAAAATTTGACATTACAAAATGCTCCACAAACCTAGATACCATCTTGTAGGGGCTGCTGTATTGCTTTGTTTATTTGGATGTTGTGTTGGTCTATTTGGAAACAAAAGAAGAGCATCACCAGTACATAGGTGAGGTTTATAAACACCTAGAGAAACACAGCAAATTATTACACATTGCAAAATATGTTGTTGGTCGACCTGAAGCTGAATTTCTTGGCCATCACATATCAACCACAGGTTCTACGCAGCTAGAGACAAAGTAGAGGCCATATTACAACTGCCAAAGCCTACCAGTGTAAAACAACTTGCAGATACCTAGGGATGCAAAATTTTTATTGTGTCATTTACCACTACTGCTTGTCAACAAGCACCATTAAATGCAGCACTGGCTGGTCCTAAGGTTTGTGGCAAGGCTCCCATAAAATGGAATGACAGTATGGACGCAGTGTTTCAGGCCACAGAACACACCTGCTCAGGCCACCCATTGCCCATTGGGAACTTGAGGCTCCACTTGTCCTGGCGATCAATGCCAGACTATCAGCATGGCTTTTTGTAACAATGGGTGGATGTTGCCTGGCATCCACTCATATTTTTCACTAACGTTGTCACCTTCACAGCAGAAGAGCTCATCATGGCAGTACTCTTAATTCGAGTTTGTAAGCCAATTTAATAATCACAAACACTTGGTTTAATTATCATGAAAGAAGTTTATTTATATGGAAGAGGCCAGGAGACACTGGGAGGTACCAGATAGACTTTATAATGGTCAGGCAAATGTTTAGAAACCAGATTTTAAACTGTAAGACATCCAGGGCCAGATTTAGGCTCTGACCATAACTTTTTGGTTATGAACTGTAGATTAAAATTTATGAAACTGCAAAAAGGAAGAAAATTAAGGAGATGAAACCTGGACAAATTGAAGGAACCAGAGGTGGTTGAGAGTTTCAGAAGAAGCACTAGGCAAGGATTGGCTGAAACGGAGGAAAGTAATACAGTAGAAAAAGAATGGGTAGCTCTGAGAGATAGCGTAGTGAAGGTTGCAGGGATCATATAGGCAGAAGGATAAGGCATAATAAAAATCCTCGGATGAAACAGGAGATACTGAACTTAATTGATGAAAGGAGAAAATATAAAAAGTCATCAAGTAAAGCAGTCAAGAGGGAGTACGGATGTCTGAAAAATGAGGTTGACAGGAAGTGCAGACTTCTAAGCAGGAGTGGCTTAAGAAGAAATGCAAGACCGTAGAAGAATGTATAACTCGGTGAAAGACAGATACCGACTACAGGAAAATAAGAGACATTTGGAGACATGGAAAGTAGCAGTATGAATATCAAGAACTCAGATGGAAAACCAGTGCTAATCAAAGAAGGAAAAGCTGAAAGGTGGAAGAAATATATTGAAGGTCTGTACAAAGGAAATAAAATTGAAGAAACATTCTAGAAATAGAAGACAAAGTAGAGAATTTTGAGATGGGAGATACTATACTGCGAGAATAATTTGACAGAGCACCAAAAGATTTGGGAAGAAACAAGGCTCCTGGAGTAGATGATGTTACGCCTAAACTGCTATTATCGTTTGCAGAAGTTGTTCCACTTGGTATGCAAGATGTATGAAACAGGGGAAATACCCTCAGACTTAAAGAATAATATGGTGCTTCCAGTACCTACGAAAGCAAGTGCAAACAAATGTGATAATTACAGAACTATTAATTTAATAAGTCAAGGATGCAAAATACTAACACAAATTATTTACAAACAAATGGAAAAATTCGTTGAATCTGACCTTGTGGAAGATCAGTTTGGATTTAGGAGAAATGTAAGAACATGCAAGGCAATACTCACATTACAACTTATCTTAGAAGATAGATTAAGGAAACAAAAACCTATGTTTTTAGCATTTGTGGATCTGGAGAAAGCTTTTGACAATATCCACTGGAATACACTTTTTCAGATTCTGAAGGTAGCAGGGGTAAAATACAGGGAACAAAAAGCGCTATTCAACTTATACAAAAACCAGACAGCAATTATTAGAGTCAAAGGGCTCGAAAGGGTCGCAGTGGTTAGGAAGGTAGTTACACAGGATTGTAACCTGTCCCCAATGTTCTTCAATGTGCATCTTGAGCAAGCTGTGAAGGAATGCAACGAGAAATTTTGGAGAGGGAATTAAAGTCCAGGGAGCGGGAATGAAAATCTTGCGGTTTGCTGATAACATAGTAATTCTGTCAGAGACAGCAAAGGACCTGGTAGAGCAATTAAATGGAATGCACAGTGTCTTGAAAGGAAGGTATAAGATGAACACCAACAAGAGTAAATTGAGAGTAATGGAATGGAATTCAGAAAATCAGGCGATGCGGAAGGAATTAGATTAGATAATGAGACAATAAAAGTAGTAGATGAGTTTTGTTATATGGGTAGCAAGATAACTTCTGATGGCCGAAGTAAAGAAGATATAGAATGCAAAAGCGTTTCTGCAGAAGTGAAATTTGTTGACATCCAATGTTAGTTGAAATGTTAGGAAGTTCTTTCTGAAAGCATTTGTCTGGAGTGTAGCATTGTATGGGAGTGAGACGTGGACAATAAGGAGTTAAAGATGATACAAGCTTTTGAAATGTGATGCTACAGACTAATGATGAAGATTAGATGGGTAGATCATGTAGCTAATGAGGAGGCACTCAACAAATTGGGGGGAAAATGAGTTTTTGGAATATTCTGGCTAACAGAAGGGATTGGTTAGTTGGACACATTCTGAGACATCAAGGAATCATCAACTTAGCTTTAGAAGGAAGTGTGTGGGGTAAAAATCGTAGAGGGAGACAGAGGGACGAATATAGTAAGCAAATTCAAAAGGATGTAGATTGCCGTAGGTATTCTCAGATGAAGAGGCTTGCACAGGACAGGGTAGTGCAGAGAGCTGCATCAAACCAGTCTGCAGGCTGAAGACCATAACAACAAGCAAAGTCACTTCAGACTTGCAGCACATCTCTGGAATGACCAACATGATGGCTGACTGCTTATCCAAAGTATCTAGTATTTCTCAGCTACTAAACATAACTGAGCTCTCAACTGCATAGGAAGAGGACACTGATTCTGGGTGAAATGGGCAAGATCTTCTGTGACATACAGCTAGGTAGATCAAGACCATTTGAACTGACCTCATACAGCCAAATATGGTCTGATAACTTGCATAACCTGTGTTACCATGGGGTGTGTGTTACAGCTAAGATAGTGTCACAGAAGTTTGTGTGGCTGGACATGGACAGAGATTGTCGTCGGTGTACTTGTTCTTGCCCACAATGCCAGTTATGTAAAGTTGCTTGACACATGTATGCTCCAATTGTGGAGTTCAGCACGTATTTCGCCCACATTTACTTGGATGTAGCAGGAGCGCACATTGAAGCCAACACTGACCTTCCATGGGACCAGATGGATGTCCTCACTGCCCATCATTGTATTTGATCTAAGGACTACATTCAAACCAGACTTGAAGCCTCAGCAACAGAACTTGTATGTTGAGAGTTGCTGCACTTGCCAGGTGAATTCGTTAAAGTCATGAAAGTACGTTAAGTTAGTGGTCTACCACAATTCCTATGGCATAGTGGCAGGGTTGGGGAGTAATGTGTTACTTGTAACTCTGTTACTAGTATCAGTTACTTTTCAGAGGTAACGGACGGTAATGGCGTTATTATTTGGATAAAATAACTTTAACTAGTTACTTACTTTTTTCAATTAACAATTTAACGGAAAGTACCGTTATGTTTTTACTGCAAGTAGCCTAACGTATTTTTTATAAGAATCTGTTTAGTGAAGAGAAGAAAGAAACAATATTTGATTCTAAATTAAATCTTTTCAGCAACATCCGTTAGAAATGTATGAATTATAATACATAACATTTAAAAGGGCTCATTAATTCATAACATTTTTATTTTATAATTATGCCCACAACAATAGCTACAAAACAATCACTTGATGCATTACACATAAACAGCATGCATTCTTAGATTATTTTCCACACCTTTTGACATGGAGAAGGAAGAAGATAATTGCACGTCTTGGCCAGCTTATGCTGAAGTGTCCTAATTTTTGATGTTGGGTAGAAAAAAATTGCACTGACATGTTTTACGGCCCACTTTAGATTTGTAGTTTTCTAAGTTTGTGCAAACATTTTGAACCAAAATAATGATCTAAATAATAAAAAAATTAATTAATAAGAGTGTCTGAAACCCTTTTAGGAAAAACAAATTAGGTAATGGCAGGTTTTGAACCACTAACCTTTAGCGTCATAGTCCAACGCTTTACCCACTACCCTATGGCTATCAATCAGAAGATGTATCCTTTAATCTCATATTATTGATGGGTGTTGTTAACTGATGCTAATATGGCATTTGTAGACACTAGATTATTGTACAAAGAACTATGTGTTTTTGTTAATTCTTCAGTCCACTATTGCTTTGAAATGACAACGTGTAAGTTACAATAAGAAAATCATCAAATATGCATTGAAAGCTGTCAGAGAGAGTTCTGAGCGAGGAATGTCACGTGACATCTTTGAACAGCTGGTTTTCGTTAATTCAATGGAGGGTGTCAAATCTCCGTTATTTTTGCAAATATGTCTCAAGCGATACGAGATATGAAAAAAAAAAACCCGTAAGGGAGCTAAGTCGTAGAGAATTTTCTCCTCTACCAATTAGGTTATTCAATTTTTGTGTCAGATGAACGGTTCGTTTTCAATTACAATTATTTTACAAACGGCCTTTTTTTTATTTTTTTACTACCGTATTTTTTGTCCAAAAAAGTTGAAAAAGGGGGGTTCTGGTCTCTGGAGGCCTACAATCATGTCTGTAAAATTTGGTGCTGATCATTTGAATGGTTCGTCTTAAAAACAGGAAACATGTTACGGACAGAAAGACTGACATCCCAAAATTGCCGTTATTTTTGCAAATATCTTTGAAATGCTACGAGATATGAAAAAAACACAAGAGAGCAAAGTAGTAGAGAATTTTCTTCTCTACAAATTCGGTTATTCAATTTTCGTGTCTGATGAATAGTTAAGCCGATATTTTCATTTAAATTTCAAGCTGTCAAAAGACAATCGCAAAGGCCCACTTTTAGTGGACCAAAATGATTCTTTCACTGCAAATTGTGTGTTGGCGGGAAAATAATTCAGAGAAGTCGAAACTCCACAGAGAACTTGTGAAAACATGAACAGGTTAGTGTTTTGCTCACTGTTGGCATTAAGACATGTTTACAATCAGTGTGCATCATGTTCTGCAATGTTGTTCGCTGCTAGTTCTTGACTACGGTACTGATTTGCACAACATGCTGGCAACACAAAAGCTGCCTTCTGTGGACATGTCTGTAAAGAAACAATGTTCTTGGCTTACTAGCTCTAAATACACCCTTGCAGCGATTGTGTTCTGTTTTGTTCTATGTATGTATATGGTTACATGTTGTCTTTCCACGAGTTCATTTACGAAATGATATGGACAAAAACTCATCACCTTATAAGAAGCAAAGGAGTGTCTGTTGAATGTTCAACATAAAATTATTAAAAAGATGATGTTCATAAAAACTAGACACTGGTGTAATATTCTACAATATTTTAGAATATTACATTAGTGACGAGTGATTTTTTAGTGATCATGTATCAAATCTTCTATCAAGCACCAACTGAATAATCAGTGAAATTAAGTATGACTCCCTACAGAAAATTGCTACATTGTTTGGCACCAGCCGTATGTGAACTCAATAAAACAATTATGTCAAACATTTCTCAACATTGCAGCATTAACAACAGGATTCATTACTTATTTTGCAAAATGAGTCATTGTAATGTTATGTTAGTTGGCTGTCTGCTTCTTATGAAGCAGCAATGAATGTATGTAGGAGCTGCAGTGTTTACTAAACTTGGACATGAAAACGGAATTGCCTACTGTGCACATTTCTTATCACATTCATTTGTAGCGAGACTTCTTTAGCTTCGAAGTTTCCTATATTGAAATTGATGATTTGGACAATGTGAAAGCAAATATATGATCAATTAAATATATGTTTTACTGCTATTAATATAACTTCATTTCATTTACACCAGCATTCATCCAAAGATTCATGAACTGTGGGGACAGTAATGAAATATGGCTGGTTTTGAAATGTGGAATAAATCTGCAAGGGCACTTCCTGTTGCCGAGAAATGAGTAACAGCAAATCTTCTCTTAACAGAAGTTGTTTTTCTGAAATTGTGCCTTTCTTTGAAACAACTAGCCCTCTAATATTCATTATAATTTCAAAATTTGATGGCGACATCTTGAAGTTACAAAAACCAGAAAGTATTTGTATGGAATACTCCGACATCCACGCACAGGAAACACGACAAGCCGCCCACCACTAGAGGACATACGAGGAAGCGAGACGACGCGAGCTGGACACCACCTGATGGGGGAAAAGCATGCTCTAAGCCGGGCGGCCGAGTTGCTCGGGCAGTCGCTGTACTAACGCGAACCTGAACTGTTTAGCAAATAAAGAACTTGAAGTCATGAAACTTTCATATTCATCTCGGACAGTGTGTAATTCAAATTCAAATATTTTATTGGGCTAAACTGGTACAATCTTCAGACCCTAAACTTCACAAACAAATTGCACTAACGACAACACACACAACAATCCACGAAGGAGAATGCGAACCTCCAACGAGAGTGACCGCACAGTCTGTAGTATGATGCCTTAGACCACGCGAACACAGTATTCTTCAGCACCAACAAGATTAAGGATGCCTTAGGTTGAACAGAAGACACAGTGGACAAACTGAATAACGCCGGCGTCTATCAATTCAGCTGCAAATATGGGCTGGACGGGCAATCAGTACGAGGCTTTCCAAACATCAAAGGTATATATGGCTTGGACAGCACAGAAAGTCAGCAGTTTCAGAGCAACACAATCAGTGCGGAAAACGATTATCTTTCGGTGAGGCCCACATGCTGGTAAACAACCGCTCTCAATGTGGAGAAAGTTTAGAGAGGCTGTAGAAATAGCCAAGCGCCCCGCCAATATGAACAGGAGATACAGACTTCTGGTGTCGTGGCTGCCAACACTATGGGACAAGACTGCGAGCAGAATGACTCACGCAGAATAGATGGGTAGGTCTGGATGGAAACGGTTCCTTGGACCCGCATCAGCTGCGCTAGTGATGGATGTAAATCCGAGTGCAGGTCAGACACACATCCTCGGACACGCATCGGTTGTGGATCCAGGCCAGCAAGCAGGTCAGGCGCGGCCGGAGTTGGACACGCAGTGCCCACGCCAGATGCGGATCCCGCCATAAACACAGCGGGGTGGTCAGGCTGAGACGACCTGCTGGGGTGGCTGGGCGGCTACCTGCTCGCCGAATTCCGTCAGCTTTGTGTGACACTGGCCTGGCAGTTCGCTGCACAACAGGCGAGGCTGGCAGACAGGTATACTTTTTCTGTCCGAGACTGTACTGGCCTTGGGCTGCATCCTCTAACAGGAGTCGCATTACTAACAGATGTGTGGCTGAAACAGTTCAACAAACGTAGTGATTTTGTTCGATTTCCGGAATTTGTGCTGCACAATTGTTCATCGGAAGATTATTATTGTAAGGTTATTCCCAATAACACAAACTATTGATTGTGGCCCCCAAAAAAGTTGGTAGTAACATTTGAGTTCACGGTTATTGTGTATTTCATGGTATGGTTTTAAAGTGCGCCAACAAGGAATAGATAGTGCACTCATGTCTGTCAAGCAAACATTGCAAGTCGATTTTGACCACTGCATACAATATTATGGACACTAATCTTGGTCCAGTGATTTATTTACCAAACAAATTAAGCTTTTTAGTGATACACACATGTATGAGTGCCAGTGCTGGCCAGGTGTCATAGAAAATTTTTTTTCCTTGTTTTCGTAGATTCCATTATCCTACCACCGAAGAACAGTGAAGTTTGGAATCAATTTACAGTCCTAGATAATAAAGCTAAATGCCGATATTGCTGTCTGGATCTCTCGTACAAGAAATCTCGTCAGACATGTGAAGAGAAAGAACACTTAAACACGTGAAACACTTGAAATAATATTACCTAGCAATGAAGAATTCACCAATAGCAGTAGCAATTCTAATAAAATTAATCACAATTCTTTACCTGAATCTGTGCCATCCAGTTCAGAACAAATATTACCGTCCACTTCAGCATTCAAGTCCTTTATGAGATCAAATTTCATTACAATTCATCGTTTCAAGCAAATTGATAATCAGTGACTAAAAATGATTGTAAAAGAATACCATCCATTTAAAATTATAGAAGATCCAGAGTTCCGGAAACTAATGAATTTAATTTGTCCATCATATAAGATACCAACTAGAAAATAAGTATCTTGCAGTTTGTTGCCTGCCATCCACAACGAATTAAAAGAGGAAACTCGAAATTTATTGATGGGAGGAACAGATGTGTCTCTTAACTGCTGATGGATGGGCGTCACAAAAAATCAGAATCATTTCTATTAAGACAGCTCACTTCATTGATGAAAACACAATCTTGCAATGGTTTACAGTAAGAGCTTAGTTCACAAAGATTTTAATTTTCTACAAATAATTAGAAAAATACTAATGTGATCTGGGTGTCATGTATAGCAAGTGATGACTGTGATTTTATAATGTGGCAGTGTTCATGATTTTCTGGCAATAAAACATTTTTATCACAGTTAACTTGTCACTGTCTTTTACATCATTACTATATATTAATAAATTTCTGCATATTCATGTGTAACGCAACTGGAATCCTCCTCGGTTAGACAAGATTCGCTCTATAGATACGCTTCGACCGCCGGCTGTGCAGCTGTACCAGTGCAGGTCCAGTGGCGGCCGATCCCCTTGACAGACACGGTCCGTCCACCTGGCCGGCTGCAGAGCCGGACCCATACGGGTCCAGCGGACACGGAACCTGGATGCAGGTCCGCAGAGCTGGATGCAGATCCGGACCCGACTCCTTTAAAATCTTGGACCTACCCATCTCTTATCACGCAGGTCTCCTGGAGACCACAGCAGCTGCGTATACGCAGAGCACTGGCCCACCACCATCTGCGCCAGGCGACTAGTAAACTGCTGCTAGTTCCCTCATGTCCATCCCACCAATAGCAAGTTCTAATGTAAAAGCCTACCGGAACACCCATTTTCACCAATGACAGGGAAGAATGCAACCCTCAATCACATGGAAAACTTGTCATGAAAACACCAATCGTTGACACCCTTTTCCATCAATGGCGTGTAAAATATAAACACCAAAAAATAAAGAAAGACCAATATCCCTCTACCTCTTCCTCAAACCGCTGGTATATAAATGACAAACTATCTCACACTTAGCAGTCAGACTGACTCTGATAAGGCCACCTGCAATAGTGGCAGATAGATCAGTACATTTTATAAAAATGACGAGGTGGTCTCATACTCCGCAGATATTTATTGTCAGGGACAACAGCCACGAAAGCCTACACTTGCACGAGATAGACTTATTTAATAATGCATTAATTTTGTATTATTATGAATTAACATTAAAGCTTGTTTCCTTTATTATGGATTTTCAAAATGAGTTACAATTACAGTTTTTAAAAGTTAACTGTAAAGATGCTTGTAACTGATACAGTTACTTTCAATGTATAGTAACTTTAACTGTAACTTACTTACTTTAAAAAAGTAACTTTCTCAACCTTCCATAGTGGACTACACAAAACCAGTGAGAACCTCTACACACGGATAGAGAACATCATTCATGCACAAGGATTTGGACTCCTGCACGCATGTTATGCTTCACACAGATGCAGTCAAACCACCCTATAACCTACCATGCATATTCTCTTCAATGGCAAGCAAACCATCGTTTTCATCAGTAGGGTTAAACCTGGCTACTTGTTCAAAGAGGCGCTGACTGCTGTACATTGTTTGTCTAAGGCCACAAGAGAAGAATGGAATAGTAAATCTCACCCCGTATTACCCAAGCAGATGAGAGAAACAGTGTCTTGTGTTTATCATTTCTATAGATGGAAAGTCAGAAGTGGCTGATCACAAAGCTTTTCCCAGTATTGGGTTGAGAACTGTTCAATGGATTGCGAGTGAAACCACGGCATATGCTGAAGACAATGGCTCACCTACTTTTAGGTTGCTTGGAAAGTGCCGAAATCAAAAAAATTGGTAAATGAGCTCAATAATTTCAGCAAGAATGTAGTACAGTGCAAAATTTTTGACAAATAAAATGGATAATTTGTATTCATACATGAAAGAAGCTGACAATTTCAATGGTAGAAAATCTACTGTGCTGTAAATATTAAAAGAAAGAGTGCTGCTCTTGGAGAGAAATGACTTTTTTGGAACAAGAACAGTGTTCTTGGGAATTATGAGAGAGATTTGACAAGGTAGAAAAATCACATACTTATTGTCTTGATGAAACACAAGTAAACCAGAATCATTGAAGACCAAGGTGCTGGAAGGCAAATGAGGAGTTAGAGGCTTGAAAGTTCCTGTGAGCAAAGGGAGATGCCTTATTGTGCTTCACACTGGTTCTGAAGAAATTGGTTCATTCCTGAAAGTAAATTAATATTAAATCATCAAACATCATGCTTTTCGATGACTAACATTCAGAAATGACTTGGGCAATCTTCAAGCAGAGGTTTGCAAACTACTTCCACATCTGGTGGAGAATTGTTATCATCATGGACCATGCAAGTGTGCACTTTGTGCAAGTGAATAACACGCCTACATCAAATACTAGAAAGGATGAAATCATTTCATCACAGTGCATCACTGACGAAGGCGGAGTTGCTCATGCTCGAAAATGCAAACATTTTGGATGTCAAAAGACCCGCACGTGAAGCAGGTGAAAGATGTCATTATCTCTTCATGGACAAATTGTCAGACATTTGGAAACACTGCAGGAAGGTGGTTTGAAAAAGGAAATCAATACAGACTCAGTGATGGATCCGTTTATAATTAATCTTAATGATTCTGATTCGTCTAAGTCAGACAGCAAGGCCGAAGATGTTGTTTTGAGTTAACTGTGTCCCTGCTGCTTTTTACCACATTAAAAACATTTTGTGAAACTCAAATGTGTATTATGTAACTTTAGATCATGATGTAAACACTTTCTATTGGTACTTTAGAATATAATACAAATGATGGAATATGGTAACACAAAATAAATTTAAGAGAATATCTAAGAAATTATATTCGTTACTTATGAGTACATACTTTAATTTACGTTTAGAAAACTACTTTAAGAAGGCATACAGCCTTGAACAATGGAAGGAGGAAGGAAGCTTAGGGTTTAACATCCTGTCGATAGTGTGGTTATTAGAGACGGCCATGAACAGTGAAAAGTAAGGAAAATAGTGATTTACTTCATAAAACATATTCCACTAAAATTCCCATCACATGAAGCTGATTTTAAAAGGCTTGTGAAAAAATGCACACCCATAATTGCGACCATGACTGATTTTTACTATGAAGGCTTATCTATATACTGCGTTAATGAAAATCAAAGGATTTTTAAATATAGTATAGGTGGCACAAGAAAAGATGATGCCCATGCCCATTTGTAGCATAGCCTGTAACTGCTACACACTACAATTTCAATTCTATCTTGCATTATGCGAGAATGGAATAATTCCAGAAGGTGTGCAGGAGGATGGCAGAGTTACCTGGACTGCCAGGTTACCGATTGCCGGGTTTTCGGGACTCTACTGTATTTCTTTATTATTTATGTTTTATTTTTCAAAATTAATATATATGGCTTGTTTCGATAATTCTCTGTTGCTATCATTTGATATTTTGTAAATGCATTTCAGTATTTTTCAGTTATCTGTACATCATAAAATCTCGTGCAGTAGAATAGTGTCCTGTGATAAGGAAGCAAAACTTTCTGTAGGAACTTTACGTTTTAAATTTTATAAAAATTAAATCATGAAACATAAAATATGTTGCATTGATCAGTAAGCACTTGCTTGAGTGACACCAGCACAGAGAATAAGCATGTATAACTTATATATTTTTAGATAGCCTCCTTGGCTTGTACAATGCCAAAGTAATATATTTTTTCATTTATTCTACATCATATGTCAGTTAAATCAGTGACAAAATATTTTAATATCTTATTTGAAAATTTGTGCTGGAAATATTAGCAAAATCTTTCCTTGCTTTCTCTGAGATGAGGCTCAAGGAACAGTCAATGGAAACTTAATAGTATTATCATACATAACTATGCACAATAGAATCAATAACAACAACAGTTATAAATTGTTTGTTATATAACTGAGCTATTTAGAAACAGAACATGCTGCTGCATCATATACCTCAATTTGCAAAAACGAAACCTTTATAGACCTCTGCCTGATTGCCTGCCTGTCTGTCTATCCAATATTTCAGATGCCTTTGTTTCAGGAACAGATTCAAGAAGCTAATCATGTCACATATGGGAGTATACATTCCCTTGCTGTTGTGAAGAAATTTAGGCTTCTAAGCCAGTGCAGTCAAGAGATACAACAAATTCACTACTCAAAAGCATACTTCCTTTACACCTAGAACCACATTTGGCAAGAAGGAAGATTTCAGAGTACAGTTAAGAGATAATTTGTCAATTTGTGATTTATCATGTTTTTACCATTACAAATTTGAATAGCATTCATAATCTGACATTCTCAGAAACTACTGATATGATTTCTCAGTAATAGCAGATGGAGTGACTTCCCTGGAAGATTTGTGTATATAATTTACATAGATATTGTGCTTTCAGCTGTTTACCGAAAAGATACTGCATATCTTGATCACTCAAATCTTTGCTTGTATCACTTAAGAAAGGTAGGGATAAAATTCATATATTCAGATATTTCCTCCCCAGTTCCAAAATGCTAATTGTGACTGCATTTTGCAAGCCACCAAAATGTGATAAATCTTCTTATTCGAAAGTGAAAGATTCTTGTAATGCACCATAGTTTTTAGCAACAATCGCTTTTATTGAAAACCTTTTTATGATTATTACGAAAATTATTTAAGGATGGTAAATAACCACTAATTTGATGACATTCCTTGTGCTTGTCAAGTTTTTGTATGTGTCTGTAACTATGAAGCACAACTGTAGTCACTAGCCAACTGTAGGATGGACCAGAGCGAGAGAAATAATTTCTCCATGATTTCCCTAAGTCACTCCAGGCAGATACTGTGATAGTTCTTTCAAAGGGTATTAAAAGATATTATACCCTAATCTTTCTTTCTTCCTTCCTACCTTCCACATGTCTTCACTACTGAGAGCTGCATATTACGAGGTTTTCATAGTTGTTTCTTTGACTTTAGGCACATGCTGATGGACTGAGCATAATTTCATAGACAGGTAGACTTTGGGGAAAATTTATTCATCTTTTGCCATTCATGAATCACTGCCTCTTGTCCTGTCAAATGTGGTGAAATAAATGAGTATAGATTGCCAAGTTTGAAGAGTTGATATCAAAGAGCCTGTTTAGATTCTTATGATATCTTCCAATTTGACACCTATGTTACTGGCATTATCACAAGGCCACTATAAGGAGAATGTCAACATGAGCCTTTCGCAGAATTCTAGCTAATTTCCAGATAATGTTGTTCCTGAGCTTCAGTTGTTATGCAAGTGATGTGAGGTGAGCCCTGAATGATATTTATTGATCAACTGTGATTCTGAAACATGTTGGTCGAGGTTTGTTCTTACTCTTTTTGTTACAGAAGGTGACTGCTGGTGACTGGTTTGCTATTGCAGTGGAAATGTCACTTTATTTAGATTTAGTACACATTCTGTAGTTTCTGCAATCATCTCTAATTAATCTCTGTGAGAACAAATTTTTGCTATTTTCTAGGTATTTGGTTGGAAATGCATTGTCAGTATCATTTGCATAGCAGAACTTCTGGATACAGTTTCTGGCATATCACTCATAAAAAGCCTGAACAAAAATATATCTTCACCTATTGTTATTTTTAATTCAATTATTTTTTCTGTGAGTTGTTCTACATACTGATCACTGTACTACTTCTTTCCTTGATCACTTAAGGCACTAGGGGGGCACACATGCAGTTGGTTTTACTATCACCCACAGAAGAAATTTGTGGGAGGTAGTGAGTTAAGGAGCCTCTCGCACAGTCCAATTTATTGTTAGTACAGCAGTAGAATGACCCACCTGGGGGTAAGGATTGTTGTACTGTCAGAAATCGAAGAAGTCGAACAGTATTGGTGCGACCAAAATATCATTATCATCAATTCATGTTGAGTGTGTTTCCAGAAGTCACAATTCATTGGCATGGTGTTTTGGGGGATTGACTGATATTGATGCCGCTATAGTACCCCAGTAAATACAAATGTGACAGATACTATAATTTTTTACTTCATACTCTGAGTACATTTATTACATCACATTATGAGGCAACCTGCAAGCTTAAGTATTTGCCTTAGGCACACAGATCAGTAAAGGTTGCCTATGTTGATTTAAGGGACTATTCATTTTGACAGGTGATAATCACTCAAGGTAAGAATTAAAGTGCTAGTAGTATGTAATTTGTTTGCATCTGGAAAATAACTCTATATTATCATAAGGAACAATTTAAAGTCATGGTGTTTTAGAATGTAGAAACATTATCATACAGTGAACAGAAAAAAAAGATCAAGGCCCTATTTTGGTTGAGATTATGTAGCACATTCTAATATTATTTGTTAAAGAGCCTAATTTTTATCCCAAACATAGTGTAATCATCTTTTCAAAAAAAATTTTTGTAAAAGATTGATTTTTACTAAAATAGCAGAGGCATTGAGTTGCAGACAGTTACCACAAAAAATTATTAAAATATTAAGCATCTTTCCAAAGTACAAACATACACAACTTGCACACATACCCATAGCCATTCTACAAGCATGTGCACCAGATGAGTCTGTGTAAAAATTTGTCAAATAGCAGATGCAGTAATGTAAAAAAAATTCATCTATTGTCATCACAAGTTACATAATTTCAAAACTTTGTTTGATGGTGCTCCAGCAAATTTTATACACTTTAAAACAGCCATTTATAGCGACATCGCTGTTAATGACATATTGGCTGTAATCACTATTTATAAAAAATTGCTTTTACGGCATCACTCATTGAAACTTCTCGTTAAAGCAATGTATTGTTATTACATTTTAGGAGAAATATATTGACTGTAACTCCCACTGTAATTTTTTGTTATGTAATTGTGGATTACTAACAGAAGTGGAAGGCTTATTGTCAGAATCTTGAATACTTTGTATTGTTGTCCGCTTTGTAACTAAATGTGCTGTCACTATGGTGCAATCTGTATCTTGTTGCCCTATTTTAATTTTTTTCCCCTCCCATTCCTTACCTGCACTGCGAACTTACAGTACATTGAGGTATGTTTTCTGGTGGCAAATTATACACTCTCTACCCCCTTTTCCATAAACCTCCTCAACAGATGTCAGGTTGGGTCAGTTTAAAGGTGTCACAAAAAAGAAAAGTCTCGCATAATATGGTACTTAAAGAAGGGGGAAGCAAATATCAGCATTATGAAGTAACTGAATGGCTCACAATCAACAATATCTACAATATTAGTCCCTTTTTGAACAAAATTCTTTGAATATTAAGTGGGGGAGATCATCTGAGCCCAAAGATAAGGAAGAAGCTTTAAGTTACAACAATCAAACCATGTGCTGGTCAATATACCTACTCTGCAAATGAAAGTCAGTGAATGTGTGCTTTCCTTCACTTATTGAAGGTTTTTAAGTTTTGCTGGCATGTTGTTATTTTGTGTGCTGCATAAAGCTGTGTCCGCACCAGTCGGGCCCATGTGCATCGTGCAGCATGGCAAACACACAGACTTGTGCAAACCGGAGCAAAATGAGGCCGAGTGTGCTGCAATGCTGCAGTGTGGTTAACTCCATAAATGACAAGTTAATGTACACAAAGAAAGCATTTTCTTTGTTGTATCTACAGTGCTCGGAACTTGATGATTGTTGTGCAGAGCAGACTGCAGACGCATTGCATCGTGCCAAACCTGTTTTGTTGGTTTTGTGCTATGCGAGGCAGTGCAGCACTTCTGGTTTAGACAAAGCATAAGACAAAATTTCTTATCCAGTTCCTCTCCACAAATACCATACTGTAGAATGCTGTATTTCCGTTAATTTGTGAAGTGTTCATCCTAAGAAAGAAAAAAATGAAAACCCGTTTGTGTGGCTATAACAACCTTAAAGCATTGATCCCTTTGACACTGTTAAACAGGTTTCGACTCTATGCTTACCTCATATAAGAAAGTAAATAAAGAATTAACATTAGCCCATCATTTACTGTTATTTACATATTATATAGGTGAAATTAACATTCATTGCATATATAAAACGTTTTGAAGTTTCATGTATAGATTATGCATTGACATTTATAAAAAATTGAGCTTTTTGTTTGTATTGTGTATATATATCTCATTTGTGTTTGTTTTATTCTTTCTCATTTGCAGTTGGAGTTGTAATACCTTATTATTCATGCAGGAAATGGTGTTTAAAGTAAGATTTCAAAGTAAAATACATATTATTTTTCAGTGAGGACGACAATTCAAGTGATTCGGACGAGTTCACGGTGCAGAGAACCACCAGATCGAAGAAACAATCAAAAGTGGACCAACAAGTTGTGAAAATGCAAGAAAAATTCAAAAACTTGGGGAAATAATTTGATGATGAACTCATTAAGAAAATGTTTGACACTTTTATTACAGATTTTTCTTTAATAGTCTTTAATTTGTCCATTTATTTTAAGGGTTGATTAACTGTACTTTCTATATTTGACTGAAACTGACAGTTTCAATAAACTATGACTGACCTATTGTGCCCACATGACGACTGTCAAGAAATACATTATTAATGTTTTCCATTGGTGATATTTACAAAATGTAAAATGTTTTCAATAAGTAAACATTTTAGAAGATGCAGAATTAATATTGTATTCCATGGGGAGAGATCTTTTCTTTAAGTATGTAGTCACAGCACTTAAGAAATACGGAGATAAACACCAAGACGCAAAATGCAGACATAGTCCTCTCAGGGTGATTATATTCTCCTAAGCCTCATTGCTTCACTGAAGTGAAATGATCTTGGAAAATATGATCTGTTGAAGTCTGGAAACTGAGATTTAGGGAGCATGAAACAGAATAATTAAACATTTAATGGTAATGGCAGGAGATGAGTTATGATACAGTTAGCCATAAGCAAGTTGATGCATATTTTGATATAATGTCTAGAATATAAGTATTTTGTATCCTCAGTATAGTAATAGGACAGTTTACAAGTCACCACAAATATGTGACGATTAGCTGTAACAGGCATATAAAAAAGACACACTCCTACAAAACTTTCAGTTATCGGGCGTGGCCCTTCTTCAGAAATAGGAACATTCACGCAATCACACAGGCACACAACTGTCATCTCTGGCTACGAAAGCCACATTGTAAAATTTATATAAATTCATGTATGACATATATTTTTTTTAAAAATAGGTATGTAAAAACATGTGTATTCCAGAAGTATGTCCTATCAATATTTCAAAGCATTCGGTCAAGAACTTTTGGAGATAGAAGGTTTTGAACTTAACACTAAAAATTGTTCTAATTTAGAGTTCTAAGATGAGATACAGGAAGGATAGGCAGTGACAAAGAGGTGGAGGGGAGATACACACGTACTTTTTTAATTGTAACCAAGACTCCAAATACCAAATTTTGTTGTTCAGGCTGCAAAACCGACTTAATAGTAGCATTTTAAAAAATCTTTTTATCCCCTATTTCACCCCCTTAATACCTGATTTTTGGAAAAAGCCGAAAGATGCCTTTTTAAAATTCTAACCAAGAATCCATATACCAATCTAGGTACATCTAGCTTCAAAATTGACTTGATAACAGCGTATTTTCAAAAAACTTTTCATCCCCTACTTCACTCCCTCTGGGACGGAATATTGAAAAATCGCTTCTTAGATGATGCCCATGGTGTAAGATAAACACCCTCTGCAAATTTAAAGTTTTTATCATCAGTGGTTTTAGCTGGGCAATGATGTGTCATTCATTTAATCAACCAGTGGGTCAGTCACTCGGAACATTGCCTTTTGTATATAGGTATTATGTGTTGCAAGCTGTTGTGATCTCTCTCAAAGGTGGTCTACGCTGTGTCCCGTGTCATATACTGAGTATTATCAAGTGGAGCACAGCACAGTCGCTTACTAAGTCTAACAATAGGGATGATGGCCTCGCTGCTCAACAAATTGATGTACGATGAACATCTATTCCCAAAAGAATGTTTCCCTCAGCTTATGTTATTGGTTGCTTGGCCAAATTTCACTTACGGTGTCAGCAGCGTAGAGTAGTAATGTTGGCAACAAAATGTTCAGTTTACAAGAATAATTGATTTATTGACCAGACAGTGGTTTGTACTAGAACATATCGACACAACAGAAATTGCATGAAACGGTAATTTAATGGTCAACAAAAAGATTCATTCTATGTAATTGTGTTTCCAAAGAGCTTAAACAGTTTTGCTAACCTGTTATTTACTTCATGATTAACACACAAGAATATGCCATTCATTGCACATGATTGTGTTAATTTGGCGATCGCTGCCAACTTCAGCATACTACGCCGCCACTGCCATAAGTATAATTTCAGCCACTTACTGGACAAGGAAATAATGTGCAAAATAGAATATATATTTATTTTCAACTATATATACATGTGGAGTCTGTTCCGAAAGAACAGATGTCACTTCTGATCCTGCAGTTGTTATTATTTAATATTCACAGAATATATGACATCAACTGCGATTGGGCAAAGCTGAAAATGTGTACCTGGGTTCGAATCCCGGCTGGGTACACATTTTCAGCTTTGCCCAATCGCAGTTGACGTCATATATTCTGTGAATATTATTGTCAACTGTTTAGTCAATGTCTTGGTGTCGAAGACCATATCAAAATTTTATTAGATCATCAAGTAGAATCTTCAAAATAGTATATAACTGAGTTTTCAAAGAGCAGTCAAGAGATTTTGGCAACATCAGCCGTTGCTGCAAGTGAAATTTTACCAAAATCATTACATAAATACATAAACGTGAAAAATGATGTATCGATTTTCAATTATAGTTATACAAGGAAGCCAGTGAAACTTACATAATTCAAAAGGCACTTTGCCATATATGTGTGCAAAACAAAAGTCATGTGTATACATGGGGCAAAAGGAAGCAGATGTTTTCATATCTATAGCTCTGATCACACTTTAAATTCTCCAACTGCCAAATAAGTGAGTGTCGAAAATTGAAGTGGTACTAACTTAGGTGTTACATACTGGTCAGGGCTATGGTAAAAATACGACACTAAAGTAACAACTTTTTGTGGAAAATCATTTTAGGTACGTTCATATTTAATAGTTATTTTACTGTAAGATTGAGCATGATATTAGCAGTGGAAATCAAAACATCATAGAAACGAATTCTAGACAAAACATTGTTAAAGGGCATTGTTATTTCATTTAATTTTATGTAACAGTAACTTGGTTTTCAGCAGATAACACACAATTTGAAGCAATTCCCTAATTTTTAATTTCTTCATTTTATATAGGTACAATGAGCGAAAGAAGTAAAGAGATAGATGGAGGAGGAGATGGAAGATGGATGGAAGGAAAGGGAGTGGTAAACAGAGGCCGGGGATTAGATGGAGGGAGGATGAAGAGGCAGATAGTGGGGAAGCAGGAGATAGACATGTTGTTGTTGTTGTTGTCGTTGTCTTCAGTCTGGAGAGTAGTTTGATGCTGCTCTCCACCCTACTCTATCCTGAGCAAGCGTCTTCATCTCCTCATAAGACCTGCAACCTACATCCATTTGAATCTGCTTACTGCGTTTCTCTCTTGTACTCCCTTTGTGATTTTTTACCCCACACACTTCCCTCCAATGCTAAAGTCATGATTCCTTCGTGTCTAAGAATTGTACTATCAGTTGATCCCTTCTTTTAGTCAAGGTATGCCAGAAATTCCTTTTCTCCCAAATTCTGTTGAGTTCATACTCATTAGTTACATGATCCACCCCACCTAATCATCAGCATTCTTCTGTAGCATCACATTTCAAAAGCCTCCATCCTCTTCCTGTCTTACTTGAGTCTTCTAATAAACTAAATTAATTAATTATTGAACATTGTAATCTTAGACATTAATGTGTTTGTTAATGAAATTAATACCTATCTAATGTTTTCTGTAATATTTTGAGTATAATGGAATACTTTGCTGACCATAAAATTACATAATAACTTTTATTTAAAATGATTAAATTATGTAAACATATACTAATACTGCTCTAATTATTGTTTACTTACAATATTTTGTATTGATTTGCTTTGATACGAAAATCCTATTAATACATTTGTCATAATTTTGTGTATCTATACTTGAGGCCAGATTCATTTATGTACATAAAATGAAATGTCATATTAATGGTTCCCAGACGTCCAAGAATCCGTCGTCTTGATGTTTTTATAATTATTTATAGGCAGGCGAGCTACTAAAACGACGAGATCTACCACTGAACAACCGAAACAACAAGGTGATGTATACAAAATGTGGTTTTAGTGTAGTAGTATATAAAAAACTATTATTGTGGGTAAGGTTGTGGTTCACTGCCTGACAGATTTCGAGACTGTTGAGGCGGAAGGCGGCTATACACGATATTGGGCTATATTAATAGATATTTATTGCTTTTGTTTTCATCGTGTTTTGACCTAGCAGAGAATATATTTCTTGTAAAGAAGTGTTATTTATTTTATTTTAAGGAAAAGGTCTAAGCTTATCAGGAAGCACAAAGTAATTTTCATCAGGATTCGTAATATTTGTTTTTCTGAGAGATGCTGTACTCATTTTCTAAATTCAATCAATCTTTAAAAATACATGGTTGTACAGAATTGTGTTTAAAACATCCGCAAAAAGTTTAAATACAAAGTAGAAGCTCACCGATGACAGCATAATTTGTGAGCGAAGTTCACGCTAGAATGGGAGATAAACTGGCCCACAGAAAAAGAAACAAGAATTTGCAAATATTTATGTAGGAGTTGAAGGAAGAAGTATTAGAAAGGAAAGGATTGACAGTAGCTGCATTAGGGCATTGAAATTAAACAATGACGACAAGTGTGAATGTCCACTGAGCTGGGAATCGGCTACCCTGCTTCATGGCAGAATTCGCCTTAACCACTTACCTACCTCTGCTAGCCCACCGTCCCCCTTAAACTTCCATAAAGCGCATGCTATGGCTGTAGCGCCCATATTGTACATGCCCTCATACACTCGCCGGTAGAGATTGCAGTGAGAGGTCATATGTATAACTGCATCTGGCGTGAATTGATTGAAGCAAATACGGTCTTCACTTGTAAATGCTTATTATACTGGTACGGTGTCTGATATTACGGATATGTCCGAAATAACAGACACCACACCAATATAATTAGAAACAAAAATAAACAATAGGTTTCGAATCATTGCGGAAGTAGAAAGCGGCTATACGTGATTCTGAGCAACATTAGCAGAAGATGCTCATTTATTTCTAATGGTTTAGTATATAAAAGCGTATGAGAGCTACTCATAGGAGTCACCGTTTGGCTACCATAGGCAAAAAAGCAAATGGGTCAAACAGAAGACGCAAGTATAAAAAAGCATTGTGGAAGGAGCAGGTTGGTGTGGAAGGGTGATGAAGGCAATATATATATATATATATATATATATATATATATATTATATATATTATAATTTTTAAATTTATTTTTTTTTTCTACAAATGTCTGCCTAAGTGTGTTTGGATGTGGATATGTGTGAGTGTGTGTGTATTTGTTTACCTTCCTTTTTGTCCCCTAAGGTAAGTCCTTCCACTCCTGGGATTGGAATGGCTCCTTTTCCACTTCCTTAAAACCCGTATCCTTCCCTTTCTCCTCTCCTTCCTCCCTCTTTTTCCCGAAGAAGCCACCACTGGTGGCGAAAGCTCGAATGGTTGTGTGTTTTTGTGTGTGTTTGGTGTTCCTATCGACGAGCCTGTACTTTAG
Source organism: Locusta migratoria (assembly GCA_026315105.1). Classification (NCBI taxonomy): domain Eukaryota; kingdom Metazoa; phylum Arthropoda; class Insecta; order Orthoptera; family Acrididae; genus Locusta; species Locusta migratoria. The sequence goes on from CM048746.1 coordinate 300,448,260, forward strand.
GTAAGTCAAAAATCTTTATTTTATACCATTTATATATATATATATATATATATATATATATATATATATATATATATATATATATATATATATAATAGAAGGAAACTTTCCTGGTGGGATAAACAAATATAAAAAATAGAAATCGGATGACTTACCAAAAGGACCGGCTCGTCGATAGGCACAAATAATCACACACATACAAGCTTTCGCCACCACTGGCAGCTTCTTCAGGAAAAAGAGGAAAAAAGGGGAGGAGAAAGGGAAGGATATGGGTTTTAAAGGAGTGCAAAAGGAGTCATTCCAATCCCAGGAGTGGTAGGACTTACCTTAGGGGGCAAAAAGGAAGGTAAACAAATACACACACACTCACACATATCCAAACGCAAACACACCTAGACAGACATTTCTAAAAAGCAAAGAAGTTGGACAGAGATACCACTTGAGGCAGAGGCTCTGTCCGCAGAACCTTTTCCACTCCTTTAAAACCCATATCCTTCCCTTTCTCCTCCCCTTTTTTCCTCTTTTTCCTGAAGAAGCTGCCAGTGATGGCGAAAGCTTGTATGTGTGTTTGTGTGTGATTATTCTGCCTATCGACGAGCTGGTCCTTTTGGTAAGTCATCTATAACTAATGTTGATGGTAATCAGCCATAAAAGATATGTGCCTTGTTTTTTCTTTCAGGCCATAGTTTTCCTGAGTATTTTTTTCTCGAAGTAGGTTGCAAAGCTCTTTGTATGATATATAGTAGTAATATTCCCAGTATACCGATAGTATATAAGGTAATCACCACTAACTTTGGTCGTGGTGTAATGAAACGTATATGAGATTACTTTCAAATTCATCGTGAAGCCGCGTCCAATACTCACTTCTGATCCAGCTGACAGATACAGACCCTCGAAACTGCTTTCTTTCATCTTCACATTTTCCGCAGGTTAGTTCTTTGCTTGCAGCTAAAACTAATAGACGAAAAATTCCTAGCAGGAAAAATAAATATATAATAGACGAAGATTACTCACCAGGCGAAGGAGCACATGTGTGACAGCAGCACAAATAAATAGAACACACACACACACACACACACACAAATGCTAGCTTTCACAGCCTAGCTGCTTCATCAGGCAGAAGGGAAGGAGAGGGAAAAGGAAATGATGAGGGTTTTAAGGAAGGGGGTAAGGAGCCATTCCAATCCCGGGACAGGAAAGACTTACGTTGGGCGAAGAAAAGGAAGGTGAACAAACACACACACACACACACACATACATTTACACAGATGCAAACACACCTAGGCAGACATACTATAGAAACCAAAGAAGTTAGACAGAGATACCACTAGAGGCAGAGGCTCTGTCCAGAGAACTGAGCCAAAGATATTAAAGATGGCGGGCGGGAAGATGGCGGAGAAGCAACTGGGTTGCGAAAGGGCGTGCGTGCGTGCGTGCGTGTGTGTGTGTGTGTGTGTGTGTGTGTGTGTGTGTGTGTGTGTTCATTTATTTGTGATGCTGTCACACCTGTGCTCTTTCGCCTGGTGAGTAATCTTAGTCTATATATATATATGAACTTAAAACCAACGTACAACCTCGCTGTTCAAATCACTATGTAACTGCCATGTCATCATTATGATATAATTTGAAACCTGCTTCGAGTTTGATGTACTACAAATTGAACAGAATACAATTTTAATAGACCATACACATATTTTAAAGCATTATAACATGTTAATGTTCCAAGATAAAGAAATTAGTAAACACTTATTGTCTAACAATGTAAGAATTACCGCCAAATGTGGCAACCAATTGGCGGACTATTCAAAACTACCTAATAATAACAATTTTAATTCAGCACACAATAATATAACCTAGGACGAGAATCCATTAGTAGATCAGTATCAGGAAAACCAGGCCACATAAGGCAAACTGTCGATATAAGAAAAGACAAGCACATCCATGAGCAGTCGAGGAAAGACGAGGCATTCCTCTAGCCAGTTCAATTGCAACGAATGTGTCGTCCTCCAGTTAGTGCTTGTGGCCGGCCAGTGGTTTGGTCGGAAGTAAACGGGGCACTTCACAGCACGGCGGGCGCTTGTACACAAACTTCCTTACACGACAATCTACTACAGCTAAATCTTACCAACTGTTATTCAGTTGGCCGCAGACGCTTCACAAATGATTCTTGCATTAGGTGTGCTGGTAATATGACACTTTTTATTAATAAATCAGGGTGACAAAAATATAAATCCTTTTTTGTGGTAACTTGACAAGCTTCATTTATTAAAAAATTGTTGTGCTTTCAATACAGTCACAGGAAACACAACAGCAATTGATAGTAGTATGAACACCCCAATATACCAAGACCTTGAATGTGGCTATTTAGTAGGCTGAGTGATCAACATACATCTCCCTCACTTTGTCCTAAATTTTTAGCAAAATCACTCTAGTGTTACCTCGTGTACCTTTCAACTCTAGAATACCCACTAGTCTATATACTATCAGAAACATGTTCGTATTAATGATTTAGATTCGTTGCTGTTTCGTAGCTGTTTCTTAGCTACAGCTTAAAGTTTCTTTATAAATATAGAGAGAAATAACTCCATAAATTTTATTCCCACAATTTTTACGACATTCGCTGTAAGAGGACATTGAACTTCGCATGAATAAAGCATTTCAGTCCTTGGACCATTGGCGAGGATGTTCCTACTCCTGGAATTGTCACTCAAAAAGAGGGGGGTGCGAACTTTACCTCAATGGTTCGACGTCATTAATGTTTACAACTGACCAAAGTCGATTGCGGGATGGATGGGTGTCACCGATTTGGTTCAAACCCTGTGAGAAGAAGGAAGTAGACAACCTTTCAAAATCCCAAAATATCTCGCTCGAGTTGGCCAAAGGGAAAGGGAATACGGTGGCGAAAATTTCTCACATAGAAATAGGTGCTATATAAGCTGCGTATTGAGTCATCGTATTCAACGATTGTGATTTGCGTAGTGGACGAGCGCTTGGATTGTTAATTTTGAGGCTCCGGTTCGATTCCAGTACTCCTTAGTTTCTTGTTCATTTTATATTACCCCTCCCAATGTTAAACTTTTAATTACGAAATTTAAATTTACTTAAACATTTCAGTGTTCCACGTACGTTGATGTCAAAAGGACACTCAATTAAAACACATTTAAACGTATAGCATCAGTTCAGTGCCCCAATTTCCACCCCAATGATTCGATACACTTGGTATGCACCAAAATCAACAGTGAAAAGACAGTTACTTGAAAAGTTGAATAATGTATGCATATTTTGGATAAAATTTCTTGCTTAAAATACTTTGATAAGGTCTGCATAGTGTGGAGTTTATTTTTCTTTGACAAGGAACACCTGAAGGAATGTAATATAACTAAGGCATATAAATATGTCCTATAATTTATGGAAATATTATTTTTGTTTAATACTTCATGGAATAATGGAAATTAAAAGATGAAATAAGGCATATTAATTAATTAGTTATAACGAAACTGAATATATTAATTAAGCTCTGAAATTTAATAACTGATAATGAAAACTGCAAGGGCTAATATAATATAAGGATATTTTGGGAAGGGACGGGATTCGAACTCGTGCTGTTTTCTTCAAAAGCTAATCGTTTAGCCCCTACACAACACTGTCATCAGCAATGGTGAGACTCAATATTATCTGATATTGCACCTATCTCTAGTTGGAAAATTTTGGCGACCGTTTTCTCTTTTCCTATGGCCTATACAGGCAAGAGATTGTAGGAATTTAAAAGGTTCATATTCGTGATTCTTCTCGCACAGTTTGGGCTAAGTAGGTGAGACCCATCCTACTGATGCAACTTTCAGCATGCAAATGCATAAGGGGCAATTATCAACCTTTTTCGAGACAATCGCAATCTAAGATCGTTGTTGTAGCTATTACACTCTTGGTATGTGCTTTTCATGTTTTGAACCCACATAAAGGCAGCGAATTTCACTATGCATTTATTTCATATAATAAGTTGTAGATACTATAATGTTTGATATTTATAAATGAATACTATATGTGACCTGAAACATACTTTTAAGGACGTTCTGTGTATAGAAACATGATCAAAAAATTATCTGTCTGTGGAAAAATTTACACTATGACTCCTAGGATCTCTGTTACATTTTTCCGGTGGCAGTGATAATCTTCTTCGAACATCTGCACGCAAATGGACTATTTTGTTCAGTCATCCAAAAGTTCTCTTTGTTATTTTAAGTCGTCATATGTACTGGCTGAGTGAAGACTTAAAACTACCTGATACTATATTCGCTACAAAAGTTGTTACTGAGCAGAAAAGTTACATATGTGAAATATACGGATTGAAACTCATGCAAACAAGTGTGTATTAAAAAACAAAAGTGCTGTGGATATCAGCTCAATCCTAGGACCTCGTCCTAAGTATCTGTGGATTTACGCCAGCACCACCAACACATACTTTAGCGTAGCCGTCTTTTGAACCTCTGCAGGAACATAGGCTTATTACCTATTCAGAAGTGGCAGACCTTATCTGGAAACTACGCACGCTTTTGACAAAAAACCGTGATTTTTGTATACTGCACAGTAAAAGAAAGCCACTGGTGGGTAATGCTGTCCTACCACACCAGCATTTGTATTGGAATAAACGGTGTTGGCTTCTGAATCCAAGAAATCCACGTTCGAATCTTTTACTTCTCGAATTTTTCATCATTTATCTCCTCATTTTCACACAGTAAGGCTCTCGCTATGGTGAAGACACACCAAACGTCGACTCTTAGGCTCAATATTTTACAAATTACTCTACGTCCTTGGTTTTGCTGTTTGCATTATCAAATTAATGCTTGCTTTTTGACAAAGACTACAGACTTCATTCTAAGGTGATTGTTCAGACGTTTACTTCTGCATGATGTATTCATAGGTGCGGCTGGTTTGGCGGTCGATATTTTTGATTAGTGCGTGAAACATCTTGTGTTCGATACTCGACAGTGACAAACTCACACCTAAAGATCTCCTAAACCTCTGCGGATGCCAAGTGATGAACACCGAACTCGCCGTTATTCGTAATTCTTGTCCTTGTACTACTGTCTGGAGTGAAACTGGATTAGATTAAACCACTATGGACTTGAATGTCACAGTGATTTAATATTGCTAATGTTGCTTACACAAAAACTGTGTCTTTTGCGTCATTACGGAATAAAAATATAATTATGAGTTGGATACAATAGTTTAAAGAAATTCATTTAATACAACACAACTCTGTTGCACATGCTTCTTTTTTTATTATCAATACATTTTCCTGGTTACAGAATGACACTGTGACTAACAATAATAATTTCCTTACAAAGTTTGTGATACATATTATTACTCAATTTTCATGTGTGTTTGTTTTTGTTATGTGAGCAACATAATGAGCCATATTTCAAAATAGAAGTAAAATGTGAAAAAGACAGTAATCAAACTGTCACTCGCTGATAAATAGTTGGTCATCTGGTGAGATAAATAAGCTTACCTTTAGCCTAGTTTGGTTCTCTGCACATTCATTTGACATAATCGTGTTTGGTATTATAACAGCCCAATATGTAGTCAAATGCTCAATTAGAGATGGCCTATGGATCAGTTAGATGCAGCTGTGGATGTTCACAATCACTTGTCCACATTGATAGTTTTGGGTGCCATTAGAATTTTAGTTCCAAGGTCAATCAACTGTGTCCATTGACTTATTACAGTGGAACAAAAAATCTGAGGGGAATTAGCTGGCTTATGGTTGTTAAATTTACGCTCATATCTTAGATGCAATTTCAACCAAAGGAGAACCAGTGCAAATGTCATGTATAACGATATCTTCACTCTCGAAAATACCATCAGTGATCTGCCGCACCAAACAGTTGTCATCTATCGAGGCGGTGGGTGGGAACCATTGTGTGTTAGCTCTGAACATCATGGTGCACTGTGACCCTTAGTGTCATAACAAAGTGTCTCAAACAGGATTTGTTTTGTCTGCTTGTTCAACGAATAAGTGTTGTAGCGTGATTCCAGCAAGTGTGCTGGTGTAGCACCACTAGACATTTCTCGACTTGCACTTGTGCGATGAAGGTTAAAATGTGGAAAGGAATTTGTCGGTTGCGAATAGCTTAAAACAGTATTGCTAAAACGCAAAGCAGTTTCGAAAATGAGTTTGCCGAAGTCACCTTCACGTCGCATAGAAAGCATGCATGTTGTTACAACTGGCTGCAATACTGGAAGATAACTGTTTTCCTCTCAGATTTCGTGGTAGATACACGTGTAATCGACAGAATGTACGATTGTGTCCCCTAACTGTTTATTTATCCCACCAGGCAGCAAAACTTTTTGGTTGTACATAGCGATTAGGTGAGGGGTCCCGCGAATTCTGTTACCGACTGTACCATGTCAAAACTTCCCAGTTTTCTTGGTAAACCCAATAAAGATAAGTATGACGTTATTACCTTTTATAGCACTATGTGTGCTACCTATTGTAAAACGTGTTAAAATCAATATAAACGAAATGTTCATACTCATCTGATATCACATTCAGAAATGTAGCTAGCCAAATACTTGGAGCTCTGCTTTCGTGGTGTATAACAAAAATCGGTGGAAGTTCATGACTTCTGTATGTTACACTGTTGTAATATCGCGTATTCGGCAGCTTCACCTCCTGGATGATCGTTGACAATTTGTAGAAGCCTATCACTCTCCCATTTTGGAGGTGATGGAATCTTGAAAGATTTTATGAAAGTGAAGGGATGAAGCTCACCATCTGGCTTAAAGACTGGGAATCTGTTTGCTATGTTTGACTTTTTTTTTCTGTTGAATTCTTCCCACCAATCTGTTGAAGTTTTTTTGTTGAATTGATTGTTGTCTTGACTACATCGCATTGATCTTGTTTGTTGTAATACCCTACTAGTACTGTCATTGTCTGAATTAAAAAATATGTCATGACTGCCAATCCTTTCTGTATTATCCTGTTTACTACATGATAAACTTATCACCATTATTGGTGAGGTACTAAATCTGATCAATTATATTCTGTAAACATAAATCAGTACTCAAAATACGGTTTACCAAAAAGTCTGTTTATTGGGATCACAGTGTGAACACTCAACAGGATCACTAGTTTTATCTTCGACACTGTCTACCATACTATTGGAAGTTAGAGTCCTTCCTCAGGTATGGGTACGTGTATCACCCTTATGTTAGTTTAAGTAGTTGTAAACCTGGGGATTTGTGACCGAAGACATTAAGCCCCATAGATTTGCAATCATTTGAATAATGTGCCTTAAACATAAGTGATAATGTCTTTAATGCCTTCTATTTCAGTATGGTCTTCTTTCGATCTTTTGTTCATATCTTCTAATTTATTTTTATTGTTTTACTGTTAGATATTTCTGGTATACACTCTAAAAATTTTTTACACACTATACCTGTCTGAGCATAGATCTGCTCCTGCAGTCTAACATTATTTTTCTGACTTTCAGAAACAACTAAAATATTAGTATTAACCAAAATATTTGTTAAATTTGCAATATCAAATTTCATCTGCAGATTTTCCTCTCTAAACTCTTTAATATGTTCTTCCAGTCTTGTGCTTAAATTAACTAATTCGCCTTGTGTTCCTTTCTGGAAGGACTAAAGTGATTGATTCTAATTTTAAATTTCTTAAGTTTTGTTTTAGTATAACTAAGTTCTGCTGTATTAGCATTGTGTTTGATATTATGATCTTGTTTAATTCATGTATTTGTCTAAGCATTTCCTGCATTCGTCTAGTGTTCAAAGGTACATTTTCCTCCATTAGTTCACTTTCCATTTTGATTAACACTTTGTAATCTACCACAAATACTTCGAACTCATTTTAACTCCTTGTTTGGTCACTTTCACATTAGCTGTTGGTCTGAACCAAACTCACCAAATTTGTTTGAAAAAGTTGGTGACGATTCCCTCAGTTCACACAGAAATGAACAGCTGCTGCTGCATGAAGGTCATCCCACATCGATTATGATGAGACTGCATGGTGTCATCGATCCTGCGACCGTCGCCAATTAAGATGAATCCGAACTCACGTCAGGCAGCTTATACACCCAATTGCAGTCTCTAGTACCTGGAACATGATGATCCTATTAGAGAAAGAAAATTTCTCCCACATACAGCAGACACAAAATGATGTGTCGTCTCGTGTAAGATGCGCAATACCGATCACTGAAGCTGCAACTTCTTTGGCTTACGCTCCAAAAGTTGCTAGTTGCAAATGGCCCAGTCTTCCATCTTCAGATCTTGTTTCTTCTTTCTTCTTATGTACCAATATGAATTCCTTTACATATTAGCATTCACAGTGCGGCACACTATTGTATACTCATTAATTTCATATACTTGTCTGTCATTTTGGGCACCATGTTGACATTCTGGTCTCGGATATTCAGTTTGGAATTACACTTCGCATGTTAATAGCATACGTGAAGGGTATTAATACATAGACGTTTTTAAGTGTACTATCTTTAAAACTGAAATAGCAATGGCTCTATACTTGAAGTGTGTATATCTTATGTAGTTGTGAATCAGACCTGAACAGTACGGTTGGACAGCTCAGGTAGTAGCATGTGTGGCTGTCACCCAGATGATTAGGACTTGACCCTACCAATTGGAGATGCTTTATTTTTCCTATTTCTTTTTAAAATTATAACAATTTTAAACAAAGTTAATGATAGTATTTAAAATCAATTACATCATAGAGAAAGGAACATTTAATATGGTAATTAAGCTGTACAATATTAACTACCAGCACGTATTAAAAACATTGAGAAGATTTATTTCAGAAAGCAGTTAGGGCATATCAGCTACACCAATGGTTTTACTCTGTTAAGGAGTACATGTATGTGACGTAAAATTTCCATTGTTTATATTATAATGTACAATATGTGCAATTACATACAATGTGCTTAAATCTAAGTGTATATTCTGACTGTTATTTTAAAATCACCATGAAAAATAATAAAATACGTATTTTCTATATATGAGTCATGTAGCCTTATATATAATGGTAAGATATTCCTACTTTATTGTCTATTAATTTCTTCTAATGAGCTTTATATCCTAATGTAACCTCCAACATCACATGGTACTTTGGCGCCACGAAAGTGATCTAATGGATGAAATAAATTTATAAATAAACTTCAACTTGCTTAGGAAATGCAGCTGCAGCTAATTAAAATTTTAATAAGAATATTTTCTATTTAAAAAGTTGAATAATTCCAAATGCATGATACAATTAATGTACATAGAGTAAACTATGAAATACAGTTTTCATTACAAATTTTATTAGAAAATTGGGCAATATTGTAAGCTGTGAAAATATTATAAATATTCGTTGTATATTCAAGAAACTAGTTTCTTCAGCAAAAGCAGAGTCTAGCAGTTGCCGTATTGAGTTTATACAAACAGGTAGATGGTCAGAAAGATTCAAGGCTCGTGTGAAACTAATTGTTCAGTGGGTCTTACCTGCTATAGTGCCAGTATAAATAAATAAAAATACATAATAAAAATAAAAACATTTCTTTAAAGTAGGTTTGAACCAGTGTCGTCCACATGGCAGGCAAACACACTGACACCTGAGCTACTCTAAGGCTTGATTATACTTTTTGTTATTCATCACAATTACTGTTGCATCATCAAATATAGTAAAGTATTGAAACATATTTCATAGAGTTTTCAGAGGTAAAAACACAATGCGTAGACTTTACATATATTTTATTTTAGCTTATACATAGTAATGTATGAGATTCAAAGGACATATAGAAATTTTATTTAAACTGAGAACAAAATATCTCATTGCATTCTTGAGATATTGGTTTCACGACCAACTCACGTACCTCTGTCTAATCTGAAATACTTATCACTCTATTTCAAGAACACTTGTCTGCGAGAAATTTTATTTCATCTACATATACATGGATACTCTGCAAATCACATTAAAGTGCCTTGCAGAGGGTTCATTAACCACTTTCATAACCTTTCTCTACCGTTCCATGTCAGACCAGACATTGTATGGTCTGATATCTCCTCTCAGTAAGATACTGCATTTCTTCTTGTTATTTATCATAACATGTATATAAACATATTGAGGAACAGAAATAAATTATCACTCTTTACTGATACTTATAATTTGTGTATCTATACAACACACCCTGCTGTTCTTAGGAAAATAAGTGAACCAGCTGAAAAATTTTATTTGTCAGACCACAAAAGGAAAATATGTTCCTGTTCACACAACACTGACAGAGAAAATAGGAAATAGCAACCTCAGTCTTCATTCTGCCTTCCTCACCAAACATTTTGCGTATTGTGCTGAAAGAGATTAGCAAATTGGTGGTGCAAGATAAAAGAGGTGTGGCGTCACAGACTAAAAGCAATTATCCGCTCTACGTAAGTGAAACGCCACTTATTCTACAAGTGACACTTTTACAATCCTTACGATGTCACATATAACAGTGAAAACATCTCTAACATTTGCTTACGTGCATTGACAATATGGACGTGCTATGTGAACAATGAAGAGCCGTACTAAGACTCAAGGACAGCACTTAAACTTTTTACACCATTTGCGTCATTTTCTAATGCATAATTCGAAATCAGAACTGTGTTATTAATGATATCATCGATTTTCTATCGAGTACCAGTAAACACTTTACGACAGCGATACGAACCAGAACGTACAATCAACCACTTTTCCCAGCTTAAAGTGGCCCACGAAGTATTTTCTGCACACGATTGTGGCAATTTTTCTATCGATTTGTATATTTTCTTTCCTGCTGTTTTTTACAAATTCAATTTAAACCCTCAACAATGGACACCATATTGAAGTGTGCGGGCTATGCCTGGAGGCTCAACGAGCACCCAATACTAGCCAACATGGCTAGATCTCTACCGATTGCTACGTTACAGCTAACATCATGGAGCTACCTCCGAGCCTGGCTGAGCCCCGCCCGATCTACACTGAAGCTTAAGCCCGCCTCAGACGATGCTTGATTTGCTGCTGGAATCCGTTCTCTGTTTCCCAGTGGGCTGTCAAACATGGGGTTGCACTGGGCACTGGGATGGCTTTTGTGAGAGTTTGGCTGCACACGATGCTTCTTTCACCCTAGATCGGTAGAAGACTCTAAATTCAAAAAAGAACACGCAAATGATGACAGGCAAAAGTTAGTAGACATTCGTGCATCTATAAAAAAAATGGATGCGCGAAGCATACAATTATTATCACAGCCATATCTTGGCAAAAGATCTTTCCGAGAACCCTAAAAAATTCTGGTCCTATGTAAAATCGATAAGCGGGTCAAAGCCCACTGTCCAGTCACTCGATCATTCTGGGGCAGTAATAGAAGAAAGCAAACGGAAAGCTGAAGTTCTAAATTTAACCTTTAAGAAATTCTTCACGCAGGAGGACCGCACAAATGTACCACCATTTGATCAGCATACTAATTCCAAAGTGGAGAACATAATAATAGGTATTTTCGGTGTAGAGGAGCAGCTGAGAGAGCTAAATACGAAAAAGTATGCTGCTCCGTATGGAATACCAGTTACGATTTACAAAGAGTATTCTGCGGCATTGGTCCCCTACTTAGCTTGCATTTATCGCGAATCTTTAATTCAGCGCAAAGTCCTTGTGATTGGAAAAAAGCGCAGGTGACTCCCGTTTATAAGAAAGGAAAGAGAACTGAACCACACAATTACAGGCCAATATCGTTGACACCAGTTTCATGTAGGATTTTGGAGCATATTCTTAGTTCGAATATGGAATAGCTTCTTTCTATGAATCAGCACGGGTTTAGGAAACATCGTTCATCTGAAACTCAGCTTGCCCTTTTCTCACATGACATCTTGCAAGCCATGGATGAAGGGCAACAGGCGGGCTGTGTTTTTCTCGACTTCAAAAAGGCGTTCAACACGGTGCCACACTGCAGACTGCTAACGAAGATACAAGCTTATGGAATAGGTTCACAGATCTGTGACTGCTGGAAGACTTCCTAAGTACTAGAACGCAGTACGTTGTTCTCTACGCCGAGTATTCATCAGAGACGAGTGTACCGTCAGGGGAGTGTGATAGGACCGCTATTATTTTCTATGTACATAAATGATCTGATGGACAGAGTAAGTAGTAATTTGCAGCTGTTTGCTGATGATGCTGTGGTGTATGGGAGGGTGTCGTCTGAAACTGATTGTAATAGCATACAGGATGACTTAGACAAAATTTCTAGTTGGTGCATAGAATGGCAGCTAGCTCTCAATGTAGAAAAATGTAAGGTGATGCACATGAGTAGAAAAAACAATCCCATCATGTTCGAATACAGCATTAGTAGTGAGCTTCTTGATGCTGTCGCGTCGTTCAAATATCTAGGCGTAACATTGCAGAGCGATATGAAATGGAACGAACATGTAAAGACAGTTGTGAGTAAGGTGGACAGCCGACTTCGGTTTATTGAGAGAATTTTGGGAAGATGTACTTCACCTGTAAAGGAGACCGCGTATAAAAACCTTGTACTACCATGTCTTGAGTATTGCTCAAGTGTTTGGGACCCGCAGCGGATCAGTTTAAAGGAAGACATAGAGGCAGTTCAGAGGCGAGCAGCTAGATTTGCTACTGGTATGTTCGACCAATGCGCGAGTGTCACGGAAATGCTTCAGCAACTCATTTGGGGATCGCTGGAGGAAAGACGACGTTCTTTTCGTGAATTTCTGTTGAGGAAATTTAGAGGGCCGCAATTTGAAGCTGAGTGTAGTACGATCTTGCTGCCGCCTACTTACATTTCGTGTGGTGATCACAAAGACAAGATAAGAGAAATTAGGGACCATACGGAGGCATATAAGCATTCTTTTTCCCTCTTTCTCTTTGGGAGTGGAATAGGAAAGGAAATGCCTAGTAGTGTACAGTGTACTCTCCGTCACGCAACTTATGGTGAATTGCGGAGTATGTAGGTAGATTAGATGTAGATGAAGACGTGTGAGACTTCACAGTGTCAACATGGACGCTGTTATAGTGGAGATAGCAAAGCGTAGTGGACGAGAATTCAGCGTGTTTTTATTTATTGACATGAAAATGCTAACTGTAGATTGTAGAGTCGTTTCCGTTTATCTCGCCATGAAAACGTGCAAAGTGTTTTCATGACATTATTTTACGAATTTGCGCTTGTGACAATAATTAAATTCGCTTGAAGAAAAGGGTTTGTTAATAGTTACGATTGTGTAAACGAACGTCTTTATATATTACTAGCTGCAAGATCCAGCTTTGCCTAGGCTTAAAATAAGTTTTTCTGTAGAAGCGTACAAAACCGTTTATTTGCATGTAATAAAAGGGTACATTTATGTTAAAGCAATACGATAAACAACATTTTTGGCAGTTCCATTTGTGGATTTTGGCGAAATCCATATGTTCCTTCCACCATGCACGGAACAAAATTTTATGTCGAGTGCCCTTCCTCTTGTTTTGAAGGTCAATTGTGCAAAATTTCATCAAGATCAGTGTGAAGATATAGATTTACACGGACACATTGTAAATGCCCTTTCACTTTTTCTCAAACTTTCCGGTTAATATTCCAAAAAATAGAACGAAATCTGGTTAAGAACCTTCTCCCTGCAATTTTGTGTATGTGTACCAAATTTCACGTTATTTGATTGTCTGGATCTTGAGTTATAAGAGAACAGACAACAAATGTGTCTTACTAAGTATAGAGATATCAAGATATCTTTTTAATTTTGACTTGTTGTATGAAAAGTTCTCCATTAAACTTTTTATTTTATAACACATATCTTGCTTGATAATAAACATAAAAGTTGGAGCATACAAATAAAGTAGTATTAGTGTACTGTTGTGCTGTAGTGGCAAGCTTGAGAAAACATACGCTCAGTTTACTAATGCATCTTCCTCATTAGCTAATGTTAAAATCCACCACAGACAACAAGCCGGAAAGTAGGACACATCCTGTCTCCGAATTCCAGCACGCAAGCCTACAGCAGAGCCAGCGATGACGTCATTTTCCATCTCGGCAGCCATCACTGCTGCCATCGCATATCCCAGCATGCAGTCCAGCAGCAAATCAAGCATTGTCTGAGGTGGACTTTACCAGCACCACCTAGACAGAAGGCCGCGGCACTCTCATGTGACGTCAGGCAAAGTAGGTTGCGCGCGCATATCTGACTTGCTCGCTGCTTCGGCATAATGGGCCGTGCCCCAGCGGCTACCCAGTCAGATTTGCGCGCACAACCTACTCTGCCTGTCGTCACACGAGATTCATAATGTTCAAATGTTTGTAGAGCTTGTAGGAACTACAGGGTCATCAGTCCCTAAACTTACAAACTACTTATGAACTACCTTATACTAAGGACGACACAAATATCCATGCCCGAGGGAGGATTCGAACTCTTCCTCTCCCCCCCCCCCCCCAATCACACGAGACCGCCACGGCCTTCTCTCTAGGTGGTGTTGTCTTTATACTCGCCGCTGTGCCGGACTGGTGCGCAGCAGCAACGCGATTTTCACATGTTCCCTGCCGATCGGGACGTCGCATTCGTCACAACCCTGCGAGTCACGACGACGACTCAGCTGCCGTGCCATGGTGTCAAGACTACGTTGCTGCATCGCGGCCACACAACAACGACGCCTCCGCGATGCCTCCTCACGTCTACAACCCGCAGCAGCGTCGCACTCTCACGCACTGCCCCCACACGACGACGATACCTCTGCACTGACACTTCACATGCTGGACAGCTCATCTGCCGTTCACGATTTCTGGACTGGATGACGGCGGGCAGCACTTCGCCACTGGACTTCCCCGTCAAGCGTTACTGTTTTCATGCCTTCCCTCCTGTGTCAACAACCATGCGACCACACCCATGTGCCGAACAGCACTCGAAACCCGTCGAGCCAATTCACTCAACTACAGTCGCGGCTCGCCCGCGCCTCCCCCGTGCTCCGCACTACCGGCGGGGAGCTATATGGCGGACCACGAGGTTCGATAGCTTGCACTCGCACCTTTAGCATCTGCCAACAACGATTACTATTGCTGCTTGGTCAGCCATTATTAACTCACTCTATGATTGCCTTGCCTTGTGTATGTGTGTATTAGCCAATAAAGTATTCATTCATAGCATATTCTGCGTTATCTTTCTGTTGGGACTACTAATTTCTACAGCAGCAATATGAGTACGAGAGAAAGAGGCAGTGATGGAGAAAAAGTAAATGAATCAAAATAGTAACAGTAAGAGCCAAAGTGAGAGGAGATGGTGAAATTGAAAATGAGAGATGAATGTAGGCTATACATAAGTCCCGGGGATCTGGACCTTTCAAAACGACTTCAATGACAAAAATGTTGTACGCTTTTCCCCATCCCCGAAACTTTCGTGTTAGTTTCTCGGTCATGGAGTTAGAATCTGAAAAAGCATCCTCAAGGATAGGTATAAAAAGGAGGTAACTGAAGAAACAGAGAGCAGACTGTGAGAAAGAAAGAGGCAGTAGCAATGTAAGAGAAAAAGAATGGGATATAGATAATGACAGAAGAAAGCTGCCAAAATGGGCCGAATGGGATAAAGGTAGTTGCAGTGGGAGACACAGAAAGAAGAAAGTGAAATCGGTAGGGGGAAAAACACAGTGGGAGAGATATCTAGACAATGGCAATGAAATGGAGACATTGTGTGTGGAACCTTTATTTCAGGTGTGATACTTGGTAAAAGGATTTAGCATAATGAGGAAGGTGGAAACGGCACTGAGACAGCTCTTTTTCCACGTTTTTTGTCAGTGATATGTAAACAGAAGCATTTGCCATTTTTGTGCTCCAAAAGGAGCAATTTTCAGGTTTAAAAAATTATTTTGTACCATAAATAATTAACTATAATGAATGAAACAAACTATTTAAGAGATGCTGGTACGTGAAGTATTTAATGCTCATAATCCAAAATTATGGCAATGTTAATGACCTAAAATATCAAAAAAGTGAAAAGGTATGCCAGAGTATTTACAAAAGGGATTTGTTGTCATTCAGTAAGCTGAGATAGAGATTTGACAAGAGCTGTCTAGTTGGAATCAGTTTACAGATCAAGTCCACAGCTGTTCCCTCCAATGCTGATGACACACTGTACATTCACACGCTTTGCTCTATTACCATTACTAACAAAACAATGATATATGGGCTTGTTTTTTTTTTTTTTTTTTTTTCTTGAAAATGTTAGTATTCAATTTCACCCACATCAACATTAATTACCCATGATGGAGTGGCCGAGCACATTGAGATGCTATGCTCCACTGCACTTGGGTGTTCCCCGTCTGTAGTTAAGTCCCTTAAGCTTAACAAACATTTGAACAATATTAATTAGTCCCATTAGATATTTTAAAAAGGGAAAAAAACCTTCTATACTCTCCATTATATCAAGGAAAAATGTAATT
This sequence comes from Locusta migratoria, assembly GCA_026315105.1. NCBI lineage: Eukaryota > Metazoa > Arthropoda > Insecta > Orthoptera > Acrididae > Locusta > Locusta migratoria. Next base: position 300,464,698 of record CM048746.1, read on the forward strand.
CATGAATAAATGTCAGCTATTACTTCTTTAACACTAGAACGGCTGATGAGACATTTTTGTCCCATGGCAATATTTAAATCCCTCCCCTTCGTTTAATTGTTTCGTGAGGTGAATGAGGCTTCATTACTTTTAACGTTTCTTATCCTAGTCCATTTCTAATTTAAAGTCATTGCTATATGTTACGTAGTAATCGAGGAAAAATAACAAATACCGGAACCGGCTGAAGGGATATTTTTGTCCCATTGTATACACTAAACATTGCCGATTGCTACACATTGTTAGAGGCTTTTACTGTTGTCTGCTGCTAAATGCTGATGTGAAGCAATGAGTTCAGTGCCTTTGAAAGTAAAAAATTATATAAATATGTGACGTGGCCCATGAGGTAGTGCAACATGGCTAGTCGGCATGGTCTCTCAGATGAGCAGCTGTTAGCGTTGCTGAATAGTATTGAAGATAAATCCAAAGAGGAATGTGTAGATGGTATTTCAACTGATTTCGTTTATAATGCAAAAAAAAAAAAAAAATCACGGCGGAGAGCTCGAATGAATCAGAAGGCAGTGAAGAATATTCTGATAATTACAATTTCTTCACGTCACTTTCACTAGTAAGAGAGCTGAAAACAAATGGAACCAGCTAGCTTGGTACCATGAATAAAATTAGACGGGAAGTGCATGAGTGCGCGAAGTAAGCTCGTGAGAACATACACAAGACTGTAGTTTTCAAACAGGACGATATGACCCTCACAGTGTATCAAGCACAGCCAGGAAAAAACGTAGTAATTCTGTTTCTTGCATCCAGATGTACAAATAGGATATGATTGGAAGGGAAAGCCTGACACTGTGACAAGTTACAATGAATTCGAATATGGAGTAAATATTTCTGACCAAATGGTCGTCTGCCGCAGTGGCCAAGCCATCTGCGGCGCGCCAGTCAGTCTGCACTGCCACTATAGTCGGGGGTTCGAATGCCCCCTCGGGCATGGATATTTGTGCCGTCCTTAGTATTAGCTAGTTCATAAGTAGTTTGTAAGTTTAGGAACTGATGACCCCGTAGTTAAGTCCCAAAAGATCTGCAAACATTTGAACGAAATGGTCCGCAAATAGTGATATCTGGTAGAAGATGGTGGCCTGTTCATACTGTTGATATATTCTATTTTTAGCTAGCATCAGAATAACAAGACGAGATTTCCTTCTGAAGAATGCAGATGAACATGGCAAAGACTATACAAAAACCAGGATCGGAGCTCTACCAGTTCACAGGTTCGAAAATCCTGCATAGAAGGAAAAAGTTTGTACAAATGTCCATCGTGTGACAAAGGAGTCTGCCAGAAATGTGTTGCTGTAGTTACCTATGTCTAGAGACAATGATGACCAGTAAAGGCCAATTCACACTGTCCGTCACGTCACCGTCCGTCAGAGCATTCCGCAATGTATTTCTAATGGCAGCATTCACACTGTCCGTCACCGGACCGTCACGTCACGTCAACGTCCATCAGGCTTTCTCGAGAAGAATGTTTTGACGGAACGGCCGTCTGCTAACATCGGAAGTTAACCTATTTTCGTCACACAAATTACATGTTGCAGTCGACGATTGCACTGTTTATATGCAAATGTGTCTTATTCATCTTTGTGTTGTTGTTGTACCTCGTTTTAGGGGTAAATCTCAAATGTTTCATGACGCCTTAAATATTTTTGTCAAATGAGTGTCCACCTAAAATCGAGGTCGGATATCTGAAAACAAAAAAATGGTTTATGTTACGTAACAATGTAACAGAAACGACTGAAGCAAACTGTCGGATATCTGAAACCAAAAAATGGTTTATGTTACGTAACAATGTAACAGAAACGATTGAAGCAAACTGTTTATTTGAATAAGATTGTAATTTGATTACGCATTTTTCATTAAATAACACTTTAAATGAAAATGTCAGTTCTAATGAAAGACGAAAATTCAGTTGTTTACGACGTATTAACAATGTCAGCATGCAAATCGTAATGGTTAAAGTATACAGGTGCTATTTATACTCGTACAAGTATGGTTTGATGTCTTCATATGTTTATTTTTTTCGCTTGAAAATAGATGTCGATTTTTTGAAATGTTGTTTCAGTTCCCAGTAAGTTGGCCAAAAACATACACTGTAAAGTTTTCTTTGGCCGTTAATAACATTTAGCGTTGTTGTTCCCCCTTTCTAGTATTAAACTATGATTTTCTACATAACAGATCGCCACTCATAACCTCACTTTCAACATTGCGTATTGAGATGGACGAATTGACGTGACGGACACGGACGGACAGTGTGAATACAACTTGACGTGACGGTTCCGTGACGTGATGTTGACGTGACGGAGAGTGTGAATTGGCCTTAACTGTCTAAAAGGAATTACATAGACTAATTTTATCTTTGGAAAATGTATCGAAGTGCAGAATGACATTAGACTACGATAATGTATTGATGGTGTATTATATTATTCTTAGTTGTAGACAATATCATTTTGAACTGAAAATTCATTCTATGGCTTGATTTCTATTTAATAAATTTCATTTATTTATGACATAATGAACGATTTTCAAGTAGTTGCATACTGTAGTTCATTTGTCTAAAAATAATGAAAATCTATATATATAAAAGAAAGTCGTGTTAGTTATACCACAGTCTAACATATACAGTCGAGACACTCACTGCTGTGAAAGTTGTTACCAACTGACAGTTAAACGACACTAGCGCTCCTAGTGGTGGGTAAGTCGCCGAAAGAGTGATGTTTTTTTATAATTATTTGTGTACGTAATTAACGAAATAGTTAATATAATTTTTGTGTTACAAGCATTAGTAATATATCAAGAGACATACTTAATACAGAAATTACGTAAAACAGTCGAACTTAACTGATTCAGTGGTATAACGAAGAACTTCGTCATGAAACAATACTTACGAATATGTGTATATTTGCAGCTTATTACGCTGAAAGTAAGTAGAATATAAACATAATAGAAACATAAATTTCTATTTTCGTCTGTTCTTACTATTGCATAGAGTTTTTTGACATGTACGATGTGGTATGGAGTCTAATAATTCGCAAATTTTTAGGCTTCACTCGTCTTTATTATAAGCGCATGTCCTTTTGAGTGTGATTACTTTAGCTTAAGAAGACAATGTCTTGAAGATTCTTGCCGTTTGTGGTTAAGCTGTAGCAACAATTTTGGAATTGGGTTCTTCTTTGTTGAATATGGTTTGACTGATTTTTCAGTGTTCTTGTCACGTTTCTGATGTTTTCCTTCAGCTACAGTTGTGGTGCCTGAATTGGTACGTTAAATACTGTAGTTGTTGCATTTTATATTCATTTCCTATGTTCCACCCTCACTGATTTCACTGGAATTGGAATGGAGATACGTTAACATTCCTGAGAAGAAAAAACTCGTCTTTCAGCCAAAGGGCGGGTATTCGGTATTTCCTAGCCAGTTTTCTATTTTTAATAGTAAATTAAATTATTCAGTATAACCCTGTGGGTTACAAGATAACAGTAAATAAACTGTGCCGCGATGTACCGTTTCCAACCTTGTCAGTGATCTTAGGAAACCTAAGAAACAAAAAGGTAGAGCTATTTTAAGTTATTATCTGTTTTATGATATTACATACGTTCCCTAATATAAAATATGTGTTAAAATCAATGTAAACGATACTATTCGCACTCATCCACTATCGTATTCATAAAAGTAGCTTGCCCTCCGCTTGGAGCGCTGCTGTCGCAGTGTATAACAAAATTCTGCGGAAGTGTCGTGACTGTATATATTAGACTGTGGTTATACTATTGATAACTAAAGAACTTCTGAACCGATTTGGCTCAAAATTGGTGGGAAGGTAGCTTAGAAGCAGGAGACAGACATAGGATACTTTTTTGTCCCATTTGACTGCGTATTATATCAGAATTTGAGAAAAACTGGAAGTATGCTTGCAGCTGGGATCTTTTCTCGATTCTCCAACAATTATTCATTCGCTACTCGCCTAGCGACCAAATACACTGTAACAGAACCAACAAATACGCCAAGGAGGTTAGAATAATGGGAGACAGCGTTATGCTCACAAGTTTAAAACTGTCAGATAGATTTAACATGAAACGTTGTTTCTGTACAAGCCCCTCCGTATTATTCTTACGTCTATGATGTTATCCATGGTGATCATATCTTTGGAGCATTGAAAAGATAGAACTGATGTTATGTCATGGTAGTTTTGAGTTACAAACAAATTAAGTACAGATTGTGATTTATTTTTTAGAACAATGCCTTCATTGAAATGGCGTAATTTCGGTCGGCATATGTGCAACGCAATTTTACTACGTGATCATAATCAATGAGACCAATGAAGAATGAACACAGCGCTTGGAGGTAAATTGAAAAGAAATTCTCAAGTACGATCTGTTATTACTCTGAAACAAAGGGTACAGTCGAGTTCGACTCCCTTAGTTGCAGTTTATGCACGAAATAATTTGGGTCGTCGACAAAACAGACGACCACGCGTGTCAATTATATTTGAAACTTTGGGATACAGATACAATCCAGCAGTCAATTACTCAGCGGATGCATCAGTAGGCTTTGGCACAAACTGTCGCCATCTAAAATTTCATTGCCTATTTCAAGTTTTTCCACGATTGGTCGGCTTCATTCCTACGATCCAAAAGCTGTTGCCAATAGAGTTGGCTACAGAGTGGATGTTTGGTCTCAGTGAATCGAGTCAGCGAACTGTTTGACCGAGTCGAAACGTGAATCGGCACTGTTCCGAAACAACGAATCTTGTGATTCATGTATCGGACGCTAGATACCGTTTTGCTGTCCGTCTGCCTGGGTGAGTTCGACACAGCGTGCAACGGGTTTGAAGTTGTTCCCCTAACGCGCCATGCGAGATTTTGAATTATGCTACCGGTACCCTTCAACTGAGGTTTGAAAACTGGGATACCACCGAGAAAAGTTGTGACGTTCTTCGGTGTTTTGAGGTAGTTTCGCGGGAACTAAGCGTTGTTATGCATTGTTGCTACGTCTGTGCCAGGTGAACGCATCTTTACAAAGCAAGGGCAAATAATTTCAGTAAGACGAAACCGCATTCTCTGTAAGATGTCAAAAATAACGTTTTTTAATTTCAATTTCAATAAAACTGTAACTTATTCTCTTTTATTTTACTGACTGAAGATAAATATGATTATTAGAATATCTATGTCGACACTGAAAAATTTTAGTTCAGTTTTGTAATTTCATAACGTAAATTGTGAAATGTGTTTCCTTGTGTTAATACTTGCAGTAATATCTGATGATTGCATTACATATGTCTCAGGAACAAATCTTAAACATTTTGTTTATATTGACTGGTGAGAAAAGTTATTCATTTCTGGATGCACATAGACATTTGAACCATGATCTTTCTTCTTTTATTTAAACTTTATTACGGAATTTTTAAGGTTGGGAAAAAGTTTCATGACTTGGGAATTTGAACATTACTATTTTGTGCTTCCTTTGTTACAATATTTGTTTGTATGAAAATATGAGTAACTTAGGAAACTTTTACGCTTTAACACGGTTATAAAATCGTAGTAGCAAACAAATCGTGTGCCGTTCAATTAAGGCTTGTGAATAACATATTAAAATCATGTTGATATTCCATAGATGTTTTGTATTTGCTGTATCGCCCTCCTGCAGCTTTCTCGACTCACGTGAATCAGCGGAGGTAGCAGGCACGTCAAGTGTTTCGAGTGCCTAAGCAGTGACTCTACTGACTACGGCGCCCTGCAGCTGTCGCGGTTTACGTGAATCAGGGGAGGTAGCGCGGCGCACGACTCGGCAGCACGCCATATGATCCGTATGCCGAAACAGTGTGTCGACTCACTAGACTCAGATGATCCGTATGTTTCGAAACAGTGAAATGATCTGAACTACCCAACACTAGTTGCCAACATAGCTATACCACACATATGTCGCAGATTGTAAAATTTTACTGGTATTTAGCAATGTTGTTAATTGTTTTTCAATTAGATTCCTAATAAGACAAGAAATGAAAGGAACACAAAGACTTTCGAAACGTTGTATTGTCATCCCACTTATTTTATTTCAATTAATTGTTTTGGTATAATTTTACAACGCTTCTCGCCGGGCTCCAGTGCTTATGTTGGCAATAGATAAACAATGAAGTGTAGAATTGGGTTAATGTTTTTCACGAGCTACAGAGTAACTGTTATTGCTGCTCATTTCACTCACAGCATATTTAATACTGCATCTGCTCTAAGGTCGACAGGTTCTAGTATGTACCCTTGTCTCTTCAGAAAAAAATAATTTTCGTTTTAAATGAAGTTGTTACGAAAAATCATTTATTGGTCATCTGAGTTGCCATAATTACCATTGGTACCAACATAACCACTGCAGCCTGGCGAGAAGCGTCGTACAATTGAACCATTATTTTGTTTCAAATGCAGTTTCTATCATAACGTATGATCATGCTACAATTACTTTGTATCTAATTCAAAAACTCTTAAGAAGATATACATGTGTTATAACAACCATTTATATACTGCTAGCTGCGAGAAAAATATGCTAAGCTGTGCTGTAAACATGTGTGGTTTTGTTTTTTTCTTCCCAGTCATTTTTAACACAAAACAGGAAAGTTGTTTTTATGCCTACACTTATAATCATACCTGTTCGTACAATGCAACCATTTAAAAGATCAGAGAGTTGGGAAGGAGGAGACAGAGTATGGGGGAATGAAACGTATTTAAAAAGGGGAACTGATATAGACGCAAGAGGAAGAGGAGGAGATGGATATGGTGTGGGGTAAGAGGGAGTGTTGTGAAGGTAGGGGAGGAGGAGATGGACAAAGGAAGGGATAGGCATAGGGAGAAGCTACTGTGAAGCGTTGCTGGGTTTGCTAGTATTTTATATTGTTACGTGAAAAACCGTTTTGAATTAAATTGTATCTAGCATGTTTGTACTTAACATTTAGAATAAAAAAACAACATATGAGGCCATCAGTATCAATATTTCTTACAGAAATACCCTTGGCTTAAAATTAAAAGATTAGGATCAAACGGTAACACATCAATCTGAAATGGGGCACTTTTGTCCCATTGGCAGTTTTAGGGTGTTATAAACTCTGGCGGTTCTAGTGTTAAATGTTATTCCCATAACATATCCATTAAGACAGCAGTGTAAAGAAAACATCCCTAATAAAAGTACAATTATTTTCAAGTCAACAATTAATTCTTATAATTAAGTACTTCATAAACACTATTTAATAGCATGTTACTTTCACTCTTTATGAAGAAAATAATCCTAAAGCCGTTACTGCAGGTAAATTGCTTGAGAAAATGTTACCAATTTCCGAAACGTCGTTTAAAAAGAACGGTATACCTTGAAAAGAAAATAATACATTTTTTAAATAGATACTTTTGACTCATCACATGCTGTACCAGCAATAAGTTTGCAAATATCAACGTTAGAGTTATGCATATATAGAATCCGTTTTTAAGAGGTTCTAGTAAAATTTCGTTGCAGCCCATTTTTATGTGGCAAGAAACTGATTATGAATATTAATGGATGGCACGCTTAGATATTTAACATCTAGGTACAATATAGCTCAGAGGTTATTCTTGTTTCCTAAAGTGATGTCCCTAACAGGAGTTTGTATAGCCTAAGGCTGGTGTTACATGATCGAATGTTTGATCAAATGTTTGACATAAAAAATATCATCAAAAGTTCTTAATATTTTTTTATCTTTCATGTGGTGCCAAAGAGGGATATTACACTGTCGTCATATTTTTGATCATATTTCCAGTTGGCTGATAGTACACACATCAGTCGCTGTTATTGCTACTACGAAAACAGCATTTTGAAGAAAAAAAGTGGCTTACTTGGGTGAAACTATGGAAACCATTTCATGTTGCGGGAGCTGCAAGTGGAGGGTTCCAAGTCATATACAGTATAAATTACTGGAGAATGGATGATACAACATATTGGTATTTGCTCGCTAAAGAGGCTCCACACATTTAAATCAGTATACAGTATGAAAACACTATATCGGCAGAAGACAGGTTAATAGTCATAAAACAATTTATTGCTACTTGAGTTAAACTTTACTTATGGCGCGGCGGCGTAATGTGCTCATTTTGGCAACGAAATATTCGTTATACGAGAAGGATCATGGAGGATTAACTTACTGGCTGGACTAGAATACATACAAGAACCTGTCAACAACAGAGTAGGAACAGCATCGATTATTATTAGTTTGAGATGAGTGGAGAGCTTATAAAAACTTGCTTCACATGTAGGCGAAGTACACTCAGACTTTAAGAAAAGTATTATAATCCCCATTCCAAAGAAAGCAGGTGCAGACAGATGTGGAAACTACAAAACCATCGGTTTAATAAGTCATGGTTACAAAATATTAACACGAATTATTTACAGAAGGATGGAAAAGCTGGTAGAAGCCGATCTTGGGGAAGTTCAGTTTGGGTTCAGGAGAAATGTAAAAACACAGGAGGCAATACTCACTTCTTGCTTTATCCTAGAAGATTAAGAAAAGACAAACCTACATATCTAGCTTTTGAAGATTTGGAGAAGGCTTTTGACAATGTTGACTGGAATAAACTCTTTCAAGTTCTGAAGCAAGCAGGGGTAAAATATAGGGAGCATAAGATTATTTACAACTTGTACAAAAAACAGACTGCAGTTATCAGAGTTGAAGGGCATGAAAGTGATGCAGAAGTTGGGAAGGGAGTAAGACAGGGTTGTAGCCTTTCTCCAATGTTATTCAATTTGTACATTGAGCAGGCTATAAAGGAAAGCAAGAAGAAATGTGGAGAAGGAATTAAAATTCAGGGTGAAGAATTAAAAACATTGTGTTTTGCCGCGACAATATAGTGATTCTATCAGAGACAGCAAAGGATCTGGAAGAACAGTTGAAGGGAATGGACACTGTACTAAAAGGTGCATATAAGATGAAGATTAACAAGAGCAAAACTAGGCTAATGGAGTGCAATCTAAGAAAATCAGGTGATGCTGAAGGAATTAGATTAGGTAACGAAACAATAAAGGAGGTAGATGAGTTTTGTTACTTGGGCAGTAAAGTAACAAATGATGGTCGCAGTACAGAGGATATAAAATGTAGAATGGCAATAGGTAGAAAAGCGTTCTTGATAAAGAGAAATTTGATAACATCGAATATTGATTTAAGACTTAGGAAGTCCTTTCTGAAGGCATTTGTGTGGAGTGTGGCCTTGTATGGGAGGGAAACATGGATGATAAACAGTGCGGACAGGAAGAGGATTGAGACTTTTGAAATGTGGTGCTACAGAAGAATGCTGAAGATTAGGTGGGTGGATTGCGTAACTAATGAGGAGGTACTGAACAGAATTGGAGAGAAAAGGAATTTCTGGCGAACCTTGACTAAAAGAAGTAATCGACTGGTAGGACACATTCTTAGACATCAAGGAATTGTGAACTTAGTGTCTGGGTAAAAACCGCAATGGAAGACCAAGAGATGGATACAGTATACAGATTCAGACAGATGTAGGTTGCCATTCTTATGTGGAGTTGAAGAGGCTTGCTCAGGACAGGATATTGTGGACAGCTGCATCAAACCAGTCTCCAGATTGAAGACAACAACAACAACGTCTGCTCCATAAAGTTAGATTAATTTTGTTGTAGATGGCATACATCAACTAAACTTCGACGTTTGTTTTCAAATAAATGGGGTCCAAGAACTACAGCAATTCAAGCGCTCCAAGCGGTTACATTTTGCATTGCAGTGAACAGAAGACAAACGACTTCTATGATAAAATCGAAGACCTTATCAAATCAACGAGCTTAAACCCCGCCTCAGACGACGCTTGATTTGCTGCTGGAATCCGTGTTTGGCTTCCCAGCGACCTATGAAGCATGGCGTTACGCTGGGCACTGCGATGGCTTTTGTGCGAGGTTGGCTGCACACGATGTTTCGTTCACCTTCGATCGGCAGATGTGTAATAGTGGAGGTAGTAAAGCATAGTGGACGAGAAATCGGCGTGTTCTTGTTTATTGAAGAAATACGGCTGAGAAATCTATGTGAAAATTATGAACGCACATTGTACAGTCGTTTCTGGTTATTTCGCCATGATAATGTGCAAAGTGTTTTCACGATATTTATTGACGAACTTGGCGCAAGTCACCATAATAATTAAATTTGCTGGAAGAAAAGGTTTTGTTAATAATCATAATTTTGTAAACGAATGTCTTTATACATTATATCAAGATACGTTTTTAATTTTGACACGTTGTATGAAAAGTACTCCATTAAACTTTTTTATTTTCTAACACATATCTTGTCTGATAATAGGCTGCTGCGAACACAAAAGTTGTCAATATGATGCTTGCGGCCCACGAACAAAGTAATATCAGTAGACTCTATCGGCAAACTTGGAAAACATACGCTCACATGACACAATGCTTCATTTTCATTCGATAACATTAAAATCCACCACAGACAACAAGCTGGGAAATAGGACATGTCCTATCTCTGAATTCCAGCATGCAAGCTCACAGCAGAGCCAGCAACCATGTCATTTTTCAACTCACATCTCAGCTGCCATCACTGCTGCCATCGCAGCTCCCAGCTTGCAATCCAGTAGCAAATTAAGCATTGTCTGAGGCAGGCTTAAATTTCTCAGTGGATCAAATCTACTGCGAAGCACTAGAGCATATTTTTTTAACCCTCCGTCGGGCGCACCTCCAGATGAAACAAAATTAGGCGCACCCGGCCTGAGAGGCCACCCACATATTTTGTGGACTAGCTCCGCCATGTTAAATCAGATTCAAAATGCGTGTTGGCTAGTCTTGAAGAGGATCTAAAGGAAGGAATTACAGCAAACTTAAAGCATAATAATCGATTTATTGAACACACTACACCTTAAACTAAAGTGACCAAAATTACCAATTTCCCACAAAGAGTATTAAAAATTGGTCGAACAGACATCCATAAAAGTGATGAAGTTATTTTTAAAGGACATTAGGCAGTCTAGTCTGACATGAAATCATCTTTTCTCGCCACATTTGCAGCCAAAAACCGATGCTATAGCTCCCAAATCAACAGCTGAAACACAGGTATGGCACAGAACGTACACGTCGCTCAAGCAGATTGGTTGATAAGCTGAACATTCATGATTCTACATCCTCCTAACTCTTGTTTCAGCCACGCATGGTCGACGTTTTGCCATTTGGGAGGTAATGTGGGGTAAAAATTTTTACAGTCGAGTTTGCAGCCGAATCGACATTCCACATATATTCATAGCATACACAGGCTAAATTGTCCAGTTAGAAGTTGATGACACAAGGTTTTGCAATTGGTGGCGTCATTTGTAGCAATATCTTTTACACTGGATGTTGTGTAATAATGATGGGACTCTTCACACTATGAATAGTAGAAGGTATCTACTTAGACTACTTCGTCGTCTTATCGTTTCCAAAATAAAAACTCGTCACATATTTTCTTCTCTTCTTCATATTCCCGAGCTGTTCCCTAAACGTCCTGTTCAGCTGCTGAGTCCTCCTTGCCTTCTCCTACCTCATTCTCACAGTGGGTGTCTCTCTCATCAACTAAATCTTCGAGTGCGGCTGGGTCTTCAGCAGTTTTGTCCTCGAGGAGGCGCATTATTTCCACAAGATCATTGGCTTAGAGACATAATATACTTTTCTGGACATTTCAGCAGAAAATATGGATGTGATAACGTAGGAAAAGAAAGGAAAACTCTAATTAGAACTCGATCAGGCGCACTCAGTCTGAAGGGCCAGGGTCGTCAAAGTCTTCTTTTTTCCAAAGGTAACAGTGAAACTCACAGAGGACAGACTTATTTTGATTGAAACGAAGTAATAAAATAAAAAATATCTTGAAAAATCTCACCTTAAAAACTATAACGTAATCGGGCGCAGACGGCCTGTGAGGCCCAACGAGTTCCCCGTGATCCGCGTGGAAATCAATGGCAGCCTGCGGATCGGCACTGCGTGAGGTTCCCAAAGGTACGCGAGTAAACGGAGAGGCGGGCCGCTGGGCCACCACTGTTAAGCACGGGAATCAAAAAAGTGTTTTGTTGGCCTGTGAGGCCGACTGCGCCCGACAGAGGGTTAATGAAAGCAGAGATATGTCAATGTTCCCTATGACACTATCAAATTTTTATGTTGCAAATATATAGTGTAAATTTTTGACAAAGAAATATGACCTTGTAACACCGGCCTAAGCAAAATTTTGTTTTGCAATAATAGAACTCTATATGCTGTTAGCCAATAAGCTATGATGTGGGAAGTGACGTCAAAACGATTTCGTGGGGTAATTTTATAATCCAATGATCATAATGCAATACATAGCCCGATTTATTATAGCAGAATATGAAATCTGTTAACAATATATGCATTATAAAATAAAACACGAGCTCTTTAAAATAAAGTGAACAGTTTAAACTAGCCAAAAGTCCGGAATATTGTTTATTTCAAATAAATTGACGCCTCTGTGGCAAAGAACAGTTTATTGTGGTTGATTGAAAAAAAAATTTTTTTTCGCAAACCGACAAAAATAACTTACATGTTCTTCAAATCGAATAATTCTTGATCTTGTATGAACCCTCGATTATGAGTTGTGTGTCCATATAACTACAATATTACAACAATAATACACATTTCCGCTTGCTGGTTATTATATAAAATATACATTTTTCATTTCAAGTCTAGTCTCCGATACCACCAGACGGCTTTTACCAAGGACGTCACTTATTACGTCATTATTCATATTTTCGCTGATAAATCTGTTCCACAGATAATACTTACATGAGAATGTATGTATATGTCACTATTTCGTGAATTTTTTATAATAAAAATCCCCTTTTTAATATATGATTTCTTACAGTTTTAAAATATGTAATATAATGATTATCAAAGGCGTGGAATGTATTAAATTTTCGTCATTTGTTATTAGAGTGTAAATTGTTTTATGGATATGTTATGTGTATTTTAATATTTTTTATATGTAGTGTTCCTGATTTTTAATTTTTATAATTGCTACAAAATTTGTACCTTTTTGTTGTTTTGTCCTTGTATAATAACTTCATTTCCGTTAGAAAAATCGAACTATATTTTTTAATTCCAGTTACGATATGTCCGTTAGTATACTGTGAGTTTGATTTTTTGTAAACAATATATTTATTTAGACATCATTGTTATTATCATAAAATGTGCATCCATTCTCGTAAAATGACGCTTTCCTTAGAAACATTTAATTTGTACGTGAATGTGTAATGAGGAAGTCACATGATTGCCAACATTAAAAACTTTCGTTGCCACATTTGTAAGTAAAATTTAACTGATCTGTGCATCATTGTGAGCGGTATGTATAAGTGAAACAAAAGTGCGAGGATTTGGTACTGGTAATTAGACCTAATTTTATAGGGCATGTGCAAATATCGACTCATACTAAATGTGTACATATGGGTATTTTAGTTCCCGATATCAGCTATCCGAATTTTTTCACTTATATTCCAATGTAGGTCATGTCTAGACAATGATATTTACGATCTATATTTGAAATAAAAGTATACTTTACTTATATAGGTGAAGCTTAGATAGTGTTATCTAATAAATACTGGTGAACTACAAAATATTTAGGGCCTATAGGACCTATGTAGCTCAATTCCAGATACCGATACCTAATAAGTATTGGTAAACCACAAAATATGAAGGGCTGGTATCGATAACCTGACTTTATCTATATAGGTTAAGTCTAGACAGCGATACCAACCATTTTTCTTTCACGTATTATATTACGTATAGGTGGATATATGACAAAATATGAAAATCTGGTATCGCTATCTAGACTTGAGCTATATACGTCAAGTCTAGTTACCAATACGAGTTCTTTATACTTTTTGGTGAACGAAAAAATATGAAGAGCTGGTTTTGGTATCTGGACTTGACCTATATAGGTCAAGTCTAGATAGCGATACCAGCCCTTCATATTTTTCTTTCACATATAGATACTGCATATCCAATTACGATATGTCCATTTGGATACTGTTTATACATTACAAAAATATGAAGACGTGGTATCGTTATATTGGCTTGATCTTTATACGTCAAGTCTAGTTACCAATACCAGTTCTTCATATTTTCTGGTTCACAATAAAGTATAAAGGACTGGTATCGGTAACTGGACTTGACATATATAGGTCAAGTCTAGATAGCGATACCAAATAATTTTATCTAAAATATGTTTTAGTGTTTTATTTTGTTCCAGTTTAATATGTTCCCAATCTAAACCCCCAATTTCCCACGATAGTCCCATTAAGGTTTATGAATATTAATATTAATTACAATGTGTTGTAATTATGGGACTTTATTTTTTGAGCATATTTAAATGTTCCAATTTAGCATTTTTCCGGCCAAAATCTCCAATTTTCTCGCAGTAGTTAGTTAGATACTTTTTATACCACTCAGTTATTCTCTTGTCACATTTCTATAATTTTGCTGCATATTTCATTTGTTATCTAATATTTGTTGTCGTTCTTTAACGTTTATAATGTTAGGTATTTATTCAAGTTGTATACACATTTGTATACTCCAACCACAGACTTTTTTTTTTATACAGTCTCCAGAGTATATACTCTATTTGGCCATCAAAGATATATTCATACAACATTTCTCAAACAAGATTATATGACAAGTATGATTAGTAGAAATTATAGTTTTTTTCCCAATTCTCTTCAGAAAAACCTGATTATCAGTTTATAAGGAGCAGATTGAGGCATGAAGTAACCAATTTTTGTCAAAGATTCCAAAAACACTGAACGTTCAATTTCATATTTTGGACACGAAACCAGGATGTGGTCTTCATCAGTCACAAAATCACAGTCACAGGCAGAAGAATTATATATGTGAATTTTATGTAGATGAACAAGGAAAGATGCATGGTTAAATCGGAGTCAGATAATGGTAGAAATCGAAGAGTGGGCCAAAAATGTTATCGCAAACCATGGTCTTGTTGGAATTTCAGGTTGTATCGCCGCATAATATCCACCTTTAAATTGCTGGGTCACATTCCACATTTCTTGCCATTGCGTTTTCGCAAGATTCTTAATCTCCTTTAAGAAGTCAGTGTATAGCAGTTTCAAATAGATAATGTTTCCTGAAGTAATAGCTTGTTTTGCTAATTTATCAACTGCCTCATTATGACATATACCATAGTGGGACTGAACCCATAACAATGTTATATTTTGCCCTCTCTGTTTGCAGTGCATATATCCGTGTATCACCTCCAATATATAATGATTAGTTGTTTTATTTCACCTACGGTATTGAATCTTTTTGAGGGCACTCTGAGAGTCTGTCGCAATTAGTATCTTACGAAAGGAGGTGGAAGCGACAATCTTTATAGCTTGTAGGATTGCTACAGTCTCTGCCGTAAAAATTGAAGCACTCTTTGGTAATCTATATATTTTACTTAACTGGATCTGTGGGCCTATAAAAGCACATCCTGTATACTCCTCTTGAGGAACTTTTGATCCATCAGTATATATACAAATATAGTCATGCCACCGAGCGTCAACTAGACGATTGAACCTGTGATTTACATCAAAATTCTCTGAAGTGTCCATAGAATAATAATATATTGGTATTTGGCAGTTGAGTGTATCGAAATCATAATCAAACATAGGCAGATGTGCAGAATAAATTATAGAAGGAATGACGTGAGACTCGGTGTCATAGCTGAAGTAAACTGCTGATTTGTTATTTCTTCTAATAGAATTAGTGGATTGTCGGTAAATGATTATACTCTAATAGATGGAACTATCCATAAAGGCCATCCCTTGCAAATAAAATTTATCTGCTAACATCTGTCGCCGGATGTTCAAGGGCATTTCTGCTGCCTCTATTAATAGGGCATTGGTGTGTGTTGAATGTATAGCTGCAAGACAGGTGCGAATGGCTCTGTATTGTAGGATATCTAATTTGGTGAGATGTATCTTAGGTGCATTCTGATATAAAAAACATCCATAATCCAGTCGTGATCAAATAATCCCTTGGTACATGTTGAGTAAACTACTCTGGTGTGCTCCCCACTACACTTGAGTAAGTGAACGAAGTAAATTTAGACCTTTTTCACACTTAGTAACAATAGACTGTATGTGAGGACCCCAGCTTAATCTTGAATCAAAGGTCATTCCTAGAAATCGAGCATGTGATTTAATTTGGAAGGTATACTTTCCACATATGATATGATGATCTATGTATGTAATATTTGTCTTGGAAAATTTTCACTCGAAATATCCAACCCGTTGGCAGACAACAATTCATCCACATGTTCTATGTTAGCAAGTAATTCTGTTTTGGCTTGAAGGTACGTATCTGCTGTTGAATAAACACATATATCATCTGCGTATTGGAGTATTTTTGTAGGATGAGTAATAGCGTTGTCTAGATTATATGTATATAAATTATACAAAAGTGGGCTCAAAATTGCTCCCTCTGGCAAACGCTGAGAGACAAGGAAATAACCTAGCATGTTTCCTTTGTATCGGATATATATCCTTCTTTGAGCAACCTGGGTACTGATACCATAAATCATCTTCAAAGGTATTCCTATTCCTGCCAGCTTATTCAAGACAACTGGTATCTGGACATGGTCATAAGCTCCTTTAACATCAAGAAATGCAGCGACAACGGTTTTTTCGCTTGAAAGGCCGATGAGATATCCACAGCTAGTGTAAAAAGATTGTCTATAGAACCTTTTCCTTTTCTAAAATCATACTGGCTTCGAGGCATCAAATTATTATATTCGAGCCACTATTCCAGTCGCCTTTTTATCATTCGCTCCAGAGTTTTTGCTACACATGAAGACAATGCTATAGGTCGATAGCTGGAGGCTATATTCGGATCCTTTGTACTTTTCAAGATTGGAATAATAACTTGTGTTGTCCATGTTTCAATTAAATCCCATTGCATCTAATATTGATTAAAAATGAACAAAAGTAAATCTTTTTCTTCCGTAGGGAGGTTTGCAATCATAGAATAAGAAATAAAATCAATTCCAGGACAGCTATCACTCGATGAATTCAAAGCATCACTGAGTTCTTCTTTCGAAAATAATGAAGCAGGATATGTTGATAGTCTTTTGCAGCAGGTGGTGGGTGAAACTGGAATGGAACAGTAGGAGGAGAAAGGATATTAATGAAATCCTCTATCCATGCAGTGGAAATAGGAAGAGGAGACGGTATATGGTTATTTCTAAAAGCTTCTGTTTTATACCAAATATCTGTCATACTGATTGAGGAACAGAATTTAATCCAACTGTCCTTTTTTATTTCCTTCAAGTATTTTTTAACTCGTGCAGTAATTTTTTTCACTTCCAGGTAGTTCTCCAAATTAGGATTTAAACGATAGTTTTTCAGGGCAAGCCTGCATTTTGCAACTGATTTAGAACAGTCTGCATTCCCCCATGGAGGAAAACGTAGTTTCATAATAGTAACCTCTTTTTTCTTTGGGATACTAACTTCTGCACTTATTAAAGTCCGGTATACATCACGTTCGCCAGTTCCGTGTCTCATGATATCTAGATTTCGTTGGACAGTATCTTTGTATTTATCCCAGTTGGATACCGAAGTTCTCCACTTACTATTAGCATAGTAGACGTGTTGATAATCCATGTTAATGTTGATGTGGAATTCGATCGGAAGATGATTGGATCCCATGGAATCTGATTTAACGTGCCAATGTGCAATTTCGCTAAAACAAGAAGTGCAAAGCGTTATATCTATAGCAGAAGGTCTATGACCAGGAAAAGGGACCGTATTAGGTGTTCCATCATTAAATATCACGAGGTTATTTTCTTCACTAACGTTCATCATCACTTCACCATTCCTGTCGGTAATATCTCCTGCCCACACAACATGATGGGCATTCAGATCTCCTCCTATAATGGAGGGTGGTGTCAGCTGACGTAGTATAAACCTTCAGTCCTCTTCCACCACATTTAGCTGCAGAGCTTTATATATGAAGAGAACCGTGAAGCTTTTTAGAGCAGACTGAATTCGCACAGCAACTACTTCAATGTTGGCGTCTCTCACACTGAGTGGAAATAATTGATGTGACAAAGTATGTTTAATCAGGATGGCCATGCCACCTTTCCCATCAAAACGGTCCTCCCTTATTATGTTATAATTTTTAAAGGGGACATTATGGTGGGACTGAAACCAGGTTTCACTTAACAGGACAATATCTGGTTGACTGATGAATAGTTCTTTGAGTAAACTCTCTCTATTGGCATTAGCTGCTCGTGCATTCCATTGAAGTACTTTTACTGGCTTCATAATTACAGTTGTTCAAAAAAAATGTCTTTGCCTGTTAAGGTTGTATAAACTTGTTCTAGACTGTATTATTTATTTTTGTTGAGATAAAATTGTGGAAACCATTGTATATATACATGTGCCGGATCTAAAACATCTTT
Source organism: Locusta migratoria (assembly GCA_026315105.1). Classification (NCBI taxonomy): domain Eukaryota; kingdom Metazoa; phylum Arthropoda; class Insecta; order Orthoptera; family Acrididae; genus Locusta; species Locusta migratoria. The sequence continues at coordinate 300,483,188 of CM048746.1, forward strand.
GTTTTTAGAGGTGAGTTGTGTGATTAGACTGATAATTCCAGAAACAGGTCGTTCGATCAATTCCTTATTTTTATCCTCTTCTTCTGTTGTGCCTGACTGATGAAGTGCAGGATTTTGTGAGCGAGGAGCATAAGGGGTTTCTTTAATAGGAGATAATGGTAGATTCACATTCGCAAAGAGGGGGCTTGGAGTCGGTAAGGGTTTTAATTGTTTAGGTCTATTATGGCGAACAATTGTCGTAAATCTGTGTTGAGGGGACTGTGCAACAGGAAATTCTTTTTCCCACTCCTCTCTACTCTTACCAGAGTTTCCTGCCACTGCAGCATAGGATCGGTGGTTAACATATTCTTCTGCTTCTTTCAAGGATATGTTTAATATAGCAGATGTCTTTTTAATTTCTTGTTGTGTGATGTACATTGGGCATGTTTTACTTTCAGATGAGTGGTTTCCTTTGCAATGGATACAGCATGGTATTTGACTCGTGCACTGGCTGTCCTCATTGTTTCCTCCACAATTACTGCACCGAGTTTCTGACTGACATTGGGCACTCAAATTTTCATAATGGAGATACCGGAAACATTGTTTTACAAGTGGTATGTAAGGTCTGACAGTACATTTCATTCCATAAATTGTCACAAATTCAGGCAAAAACTGAGACGCAAAGGTAACTACACACATTTGTCGTGGAATAGTACTTGTTGTATCTGAAGTATGTATACGTTTGAACATCCTATGTACATGTGTCACAGTAATGGGGGATTGGATAGCTTCTTTTAGTTCAAATTCCGAGAGTTCAGTGTCTACATTCTTTATCACTCCCTGCCAATGCGTCCTGCGTTTCGGTATATATGCTACCTTCTGTTTAAACTTCAGGGGGTTATTTTCTGCAAATGTGTTTACTGCCTCCCCTGTAGTCAGATCAATACGTATCCTATTCTTACCCACCAGCTTCACATTCGTAATGTTGTGTCTTAATTCAGAGTCTGATGCAAAGAGTAGTTTGCCTAAGGCCATGGGATGGTATTTTCCTGCATTGCCATTGATACCCTCAACAAAGATGTAAAAAGGGCCACCTGCATCATTCTAGATTAGATTAGATTAATACTTGTTCCATAGATCATGAATACGACACTTTGTAATGATGTGGAACGTGTCATTTCTGATGTCTATTGCCTTTGTTCTGGTCATAGTTAGAATTCGCATCAGTCTGAGATGGACTTTCCTTTTGACTGTGTGAATTTAAGGTCTTTCTGAGAAGGAAGTTATTTGTCTCTTCATTGATAGAAAATGTATTATACATACCTGATGGAAGATCTGTCGTATTTGTTACCTCATTTGCCGCATGGTGGTGTTGAGTAACAACTGCTCTTCATCTTTCATTTGTTGGTCATACCGATCCATTGTGCGTTTTGAAGCAGCACTCGTCACTTGCTCAATGTCCATACTCGTATTTATAAGTGCTTCTGCACCCTGTAATTCTTGAGAGTGTAAATCTTTGTCGAGGGGGAGACACCCTCCCTCCTCGAAAGGGCCACTGTCCATTTTTCTTGAACCACTGCCTAAATAATTTGTGTAAAGATAAAATTAATTTAAAAAAAAATTTGCAGAATTTAAATAATTCCTCAACGCTTTTTTCCCTTTTTTATCGCAATAAATCATGCGGATTCTACAATCGCTGTCTGTTTACTTCGTTGCCAACCAAAAATAAAAACCAACCACAGACATACATTATGTCTGTGACTCAACGAAAAACGGTAATTAATACATTAAATTGTTTATTATAATGCGATCTTTGTATCAAACCTACTTGCATCAAAAGTATCATGACGGTAACGTCTCTGGACAAAGTATGACGTCATTTTTCAATGCCGATGACTGGTATCGGACACCCTACTTTATCCCATTTTTCAATATAGCATGTCAATTTCGTTCACGGACTGAACATCTTCATTATAGATTAAGTCCAGGGAACTCATGTACACCGCACAATTTTTTAACAGCTGAAATATATAAAATGACCCATCAGGTGTGAATTACACGTTCAACACAATGCTTGATCTCTGCTAATAACGTGGAAATAAAATTAGAAAACTGAAATATTATCATATTATTTTATTAGCCTTCAGTGATTTTGTGAATAAATTAACATAACAGTTCCCAGTCACAGAAATCCGTTTTGTTTTCATATGACAAGACACTTGTAGACGAAGACAAACAAATGAAACTATCACGAACCGTAAACACAGATCACGTGGAACGCCCCCCACTACAACTCAGACAGTTCTGCGCATGCGCGGATCTGGCAGCTTGAGCGCACCAGAAATATTTTCCCCGAGTAGAATGTGGTAGCTTGTGGTTACTGCTTAAACAGCAAACAGCAGCTCGGCAAGTAGCCAGAAGCGGGCAAAGGCGCTGATTGAACTTAATTTGTGGTCTGCGCATGCACGAGTAGCTCGCTGGCAGCTGCTTAAACGAACCTCTTATCACGAAATTCATGAGACGTCCACTGGAGTATACTGCCATGCTGCACCCACAGTAAATTCTCGAAAACTTCTCTATGCATTTAAAATAATTTCCGTACCTGAGGACTTATTTGACATCCTAAACTACTGTAAGATTCATGATGAATGTATACATGGAATGCTGTTGACTTTTCCGCCGCCATTACACTGTAAAAGATCTTTGACAAAGATCTTTGTAAAAGATGTTATCCAAGATCTTTGACGAAGCTACTTCATAGGAGGACATTACACTAGTGTAAAATATTTCGTCATAGTTGCTCAGAAAAGACTCCAAAATAGTCAATCGTCTCTATTATAGTACGTAATATATTCTTCCTAGGGAGTGCATTCACTGCAAAGGACGAAAAATTGGAACAATTTTAGGTAAAACCGTGAATAGCGAGAGGAAAATACGAAAAGTGCTTGCACAAATGTACTACATCACACATTGTTTAAGGACATGTGTACAAGCATTTTAATTCGCCAATATATTTATAAATACTTCATCATAATCGATGTTTCTTGAAGCCCTAAACCTGTGTCAATGGGTAAATAATGAAACACTGAAATAATTTAACGTGTGACATGCCAGCTGTCACCAGTGCCGCATCGTAAACAGCGCTAAGTATCTTTATTTAATTTGTCAAAATTTAATTTGCCAGTCTAGTTCATTTTCGTTAGTACTTCTGTTTTAAGAGGTTTATTCCCGCGTACTTGGCAGTTTTCGTTTGTACCACTGTTTTAATAGTTTATTCTATCGTATTTGATAAATACCTTTGTGCTTAGTCTTCGTCTTTGACTGGTGTGTTTCAAAACAAGTCAGAGACCGTTACTGAAGCTGGTTATCAGTCAGTCCAGTGCCAGCTGCCACCAATGCCACATCGTAAACAGCGCTAAGTATCTTTATTTAATTTGTCAATATTTAATTTGCCAATCTAGTTCATTTTCATTAGTACTTCTGTTTTAAGAGGTTTATTCCCGTGTACTTGACAGATTTCGTTTGTACTACTGTTTTAATAGTTTATTCTGTTGTATTTGATAAATACCGTTGTGTTTAGTCTTCGTCTTTGAATGGTGTATTTTAAAACAAGTCAGTGACCGTTACTAAAGCTCGTTATCAGTCAGTCCAGTGCCAGCTGCCACCAGTGTCACATCGTAAACAGCGCTAAGCTTATTTTCTCCCGCGTTTGATAACGGTGTATTCCACAGATATTCTTGTTTATTTTGAAAACTGCCGGACTCAGTTTTGTTGATTTGACAGTGTAGTTACCACTGACCACAGTTCAGTCAGCAGCCAGCCGCCTGTATTAGAGTACTAGGCTACTTAAAAGTTGATTATTTAGTTTTCTACTTTCTGCAGTTAATTGTATCGATAGGATGGATAGAATGTGTGCCTGCTGTGTGTGTACGTAGGAGGAGTTGGCCGCAGTTCGCGAACAGCTGAGCATGCTGTTGGCTACAGTCAGCCGTCTTCAGGCTGCTGTCTCGAGGTGCAGCGATGGTGGGGTGTCTGGTGCGTCGAGCCGCCTTCTCTGCAAGGGGAGTGGCGGATTGTATGGCGTTCGCGTTCCTCAAGGCGGAAGGCCAATGTGGAGGCTGGACGTCCGTCCGTGCCCGTTCGTCCTGTGAGTGAATGTGTGGCCACTCCTTCAGCAGGGTCCGAGCTGGTGCACGGGGGGGAGGGGATTATTAGTTATTGGGAGCTCCAATGTTAGGCGCATGATGGAGCCCCTTAGGCAGATAGCGTCGAGATCCGGAAGGAAATCCAACGTGCACTCGGTGTGTCTGCCGGGGGGCCTCATCCGAGATGTGGAGGCAGCCTTGCCGGCGGCTATCGATGGTGTGGGGTGCGGTCGACTGCAAGTCATAGCTCACGTCGGCACCAATGACGCTTGTTGCTTGGGTTCTGAGGGCATCCTCAGGTCCTACGAGCGGCTGGCAGAATTGGTGAAGGCTGCTGCCTTTGCACGCGGGGTGCAAGCAGAGCTGTCGATTTGTAGCATTGTTCCCAGGGTTGATCGGGGTCCTTTGGTTTGGAGCCGAGTGGAGGGTCTGAATCAGAGGCTTCGCTGACTCTGTGACAGTCATGGCTGCAGATTTCTGGATCTGCGTTATCGGGTGGAGAATTGTAGGGTGCCCCTAGATAGATCAGGGGTGCACTACACTAAGGAAGCGGCTACTCGGGTAGTAGAGTACTTGTGGAGTGCACATGGGTTTTTTTAGGCTAGGCGCTAACTCTGATGAGCACTCGCCTGTCAGCATTCAAACAGCGAATTCAGACCACGTTCGGAACAAAAATTCTAACATCAAAATATTAGCTGCGAACGTAAAGAGTATTAGAAACAAAGTTCACAAATTTGCCGCACTGCATGGAAGTTATTGCACTCAGATAGTTTTAGGCACAGAAAGCTGGCTAAATCATGATATGGCAAGTTCAGAAATATTTAGCGAACCATGGAATGTGTATCGGAAAGATAGATCAGATACAACTGGAGGAGGAGTGTTCATCGCTGTGAACAAAGATATTGCTTCTACTGAGATCGAGGTTGAAAGTAACTGTGAAGTTATCTGGGCACGTATAACAGGTCTAAAAGAAGTAAAGTTAATAGTTGGGTGTTTTTACCGCCCCCCCCCCCAGTGCTGCTGTAGCAGTTTTAGAATCATTCAAAGATAGTCTACACCAGGTAGTGCATAGGTATCCGGGCCATGTAATATTAGTCGGAGGTGACTTCAGCCTTAAGAGTATAGATTGGGACCTCGCTAGTTACATTTCAGGCGGTACAGACATGCAGTCTTGCGAGCTACTTTTGGACACATTCTCCGAAAACTGTCTTGAGCAGTTAAACCGGCAACCCACGCACAATGGAAATATTCTAGACGTTATAGCCACAAACAGGCCTGACCTTATTAACGTTGTCTGTGTAGAGACAGGAATTAGTGATCATGACATAGTCATAGCGTCGATGGTGACCAAAGTTCATAAACCAATCAAGAAGGCCAGCAGCGTGTTTTTGTTGGGAAGAGCCGATAAGCAAATGTTACGATCGCACTTAGAAAACGAGTGGGCATCATTTAATTCCAGGACTATAGATGTAGAGGAATTGTGGACTAAATTTAAGTGCATTGTTAATAAAGGGTTGGAGAAGTATGTGCCGGTAAAGACGATTAAGGATGGAAAGGATTCACAGTGGTATAATAATAATGTTAGAAAGCTGCCGAGAAAGCAAAGGCTGTTGCACACTCGATTCAAAAAAGAACACGCAAATGATGACAGGCAAAAGTTAGTAGAGATTCGTGCGTCTATAAAAAGATCGATGCGCGAAGCATACAATAATTATCATAGCCATACCTTAGCAATAGATTTTTCCGAGAACCTGAAAAAATTCTGGTCCTATGTAAAATCGATAAGCGGGTCAAAGCCCACTGTCCAGTCACTCATTGATCATTCCGGGGCAGTAATAGAAGAAAGCAAACGGAAAGATGAAGTTCTAAATTTAACCTTTAAGAAATCTTTCACGCAGGAAGACCGCACAGATGTACCATCATTTGATCAAGGTACTAATTCCGAAATGGGGGACATAGCAATAGGTATTTCCGGTGTAGAGAAGCAGCTGAGAGAGCTAAATACGAAAAAGTCTGCTGGTTCGGTTGGAATACCAGTTCGGTTTTACAAAGACTATTCTGCGGCATTGGCCCCCTATTTAGCTTGCATTTATCGCGAATCTTTAATTCAGCACAAAGTTCCTAGTGATTGGAAAAAAGCGCAGGTGACTCCCGTTTATAAGAAAGGAAAGAGAACTGATCCACACAATTACAGGCCAATATCGTTGACATCAGTTTCATGTAGAATTTTAGAGCATATTCTCAGTTCGAATACAGTAAATTTCCTTGAAACGGAAAAGCTTTTTTCCATGAATCAGCACGGGTTTAGGAAACATCGTTCATCTGAAACTCAGCTTGCCCTTTTCTCACATGACATCTTGCGAGCCATGGATGAAGGGCAACAGGCGGATTGTGTTTTTCTCGACTTCAAAAAGGCGTTCGACACGGTGCCACATTACAGACTGCTAACGAAGATACGAGCTTATGGAATAGGTTCACAGATTTGTGACTGGCTGGAAGACTTCCTAAGTAATAGAACGCAGTTCGTTGTTCTCGACGGCGAGTGTTCATCAGAGACGTGTGTATCGTCAGGCGTGCCCCAGGGGAGTGTGATAGGACCGCTATTATTTTCTATCAATATAAATGATCTGATGGATAGAGTAAGTTGTAATTTGCGGCTGTTTGCTGATGATGCTGTGGTGTATGGGAGGGTGTCGACTGTAACTCACTGTAATAGCATACAGGATGACTTAGACAAAATTTCTAGATGGTGCGAAGAATGGCAGCTAGCTCTCAATGTAGAAAAATGTAAGGTGATGTGCATGAATAGGAAAAACAATCCCATAATGTTCGAATACAGCATTAGTAGTGAGCTTCTTGATGCTATCGCATCGTTCATATATCTAGGCGTAACATTGCAGAGCGATATGAAGTGGAACGAGCATGTAAGGACAGTTGTGAGTAAGGCGGACAGCCGACTTCGGTTTATTGGGAGAATTTTGGGAAGATGTACTTCACCTGTAAAGGAGACGGCGTATAAAACGCTTGTACGACCACGTCTTGAGTATTGCTCAAGTGTTTGGGACCCACAGCAGATCAGTTTAAGGGAAGACATAGAGGCAGTTCAGAGACGAGCAGCTAGATTTGTTACCGGTAGGTTCGACCAATGCGCGAGTGTCACGGAAATGCTCCGGCACCTCAATTGGGGATCGCTGGAAAAAAGACGCCGTTCTTTTCGTGAATTTGTGTTAAGTAAATTTAGAGGGCCGGAATTTGAAGCTTAGTACGATCTTGCAGCCGCCTACTTACATTTCGCGTAAAGATCACAAAGACAAGATAAGAGAAATTAGGGCTCTTAAGGAGGCATATAGGCATTCTTTTTTTCCTCGTTCAATTTGGGAATGGAATAGGAAAGGAAATGCCTCGTAGTGGTACAGTGTACCCTCCGCCACGCACCTTATGGTGAATTTCGGAGTATGTATGTAGATGTAGAAACATAACCTCGTTAGACACTTTATCATAATAAGAAGAGAGAATATTTTCGTAGTTCTTTCTTGTTATACTTCATTGCGGATTATGCTGTCCGAAAGACATTTTTATAATTACTGCAGGCTCACATTTATTTTCCCTGATTTTCCGAAACATAAAAATCCGTACAAATACCTGGACTTGTGGTTAAATATCGAAAAGCATTGTGCAAAGCAAGAAAAAATATGGAGCTAACTAGTGCAGTATCTCAATCTCATTACGTAAATCATGAATGCCTTTTCCGCTGAAGATCGTCTCATTTATATCCACATACAAAGTCTATTCCTGCAGGTAGTAAAATACACGAATCCTACAGTGTAGGCCTAAGATTTCACGTATTATTCCAGACACGAGTGAACCAAAATGTAAATCCCTTAGGAGGACAAGGTTAGGTTAGAGTACAAATAAAAACATTTATGTCACTTATGTATCTCCATATATCCTTTGATCCATGTAATTTCTTCCCTATCATCATCCACAGTGAGTCACTTTGAATAAAACTGACAGCAGTAGCTTTTTCTTTATACGATTCTAACCGTATATTATAGTAAATGTGCTTTGTATTAAGAAATATTCCGTACCCTTCTCACCTTGAAACGATCACTGTGGCAGTAGCGATACAAGAAATACACTTCGACGTTAATTTGTAGATTAAAAGGCGTCAAAGCAAGGAAAGACGCATGTATACACTGGCGAACGTTTATAAAAACTAGGCTCTCTCGCTAACTTTTATCAAATATCCTTTATAAAAGATGACCTATTACGCTAGGTTTGTTCGAACAGCTGCATGGATGCTGATCCAGCAGCAGCAATGCAGGCACTACTGTGCGATTTATTGTGCCAGCGTCTAAAAGTAAATTACTTTCTTACGTTTAAGGAATTGAAGTGTTCGTGTAATAGTTTGTGTATTTCCGTGTAATCCAGTTTGAAAATTTCCATATTAAGTCTTCCTTTATTTGCAGGTGCGGAATTTTTAAAGTTCCAACCTCCCGCATCCACACCAGTGGACGCTAAAAACAGAAAAGTGCCGCCGGAAGTTGACTACCGGAAGTCACCTACACTTCCTACCATATCTATGGTCATGTAAAAAGTTGGAAACTATGCGGTGTGCAGCTAAAGAATGTCGGATATTGTGGATTATATTGTGTAATGAGCATAACGAGTATAAAACATAGTGTTTTTTCAAGAGTAACTCCGAATTGTGCTGGAAATCTTGAACCAACGAGTTCGTAATTTTGCCTGCATGTTGTTTCAAAATCAGTTCTGTAATTGAGGTTTGCATCTCCCAGAGAAGAAAACATCAGTTGAATCGAATAACATCGCCTGTACATAGCACAAAATCTATCACGTTTGTTGAAATTTTAGAAATTTCACGCCCATGTTTATGAACAAAACATTACACCTTTTCTTGAAACTTGCTATTTAGGAAAATGATACAGGTTTCATTGTAAACAAGTGGGAGCAATGCTTGTGGTTGTGCTTCAGTGCTTTCTTGGACACTTAATACTACAAATATTTAGATAGAGTAAAACGTCAAATGAAATAGAAGTAATAGGTGTATCTTGTATGATAAATAAATTAGTCTGTGCTATATAGAAGTGACACCACAAAGTTCGTTGTGTATGTCTATTTTCAGTGTGCAGAGCTTGAGATATTGCTTTTACCCCATTCATGTGCATTACAAAAAAAAATAATAAAATAAAATAAATTCCCATTATTTGCTACATGTACTGTACTTTACTGTGCAAAATGAGATAAATATATTGAAAAGCAAGACGGCTGGTAATTATTTCTGAAAGGTGACATATTTCACATTTCATGATTGTGATCTCAGAAAAATACAATTTCAAACAAACATGTTACCTCGTAAGTAAGAAGCATCATGTGAAAAAATTATGGAACAATTAGCCTATAAATTTTACAGCAGTTCAGATACATTTGATTTTAATAACGAAAAAGTGCTCCATGTTAAGTGTTCCATCTTCAGATTTCTTCATTTCTGTGTGACCGCAATTGTTTAACAAATATATTTTTGAGTTCCAAGAGAATGTAGGCCTACCGTCACTAATTTTTTTGTGTTAGTTCATATTACACTGTCTGTAGCCTACATGATATAGTATAATATGATTTATAAGTGAATGGTTTTTAAGCAACTGAATAAATATGGCACGGTTTTCATATTGAGCTAAATTTTTGTGTGTCACCTCCAAAATGTAAAAACACCTAGAGTAATGATGCCAAATCACCATAAAATTTAGGGGATAACTCACTGTAAAGAAGAACTATGAGCCGCCGACAGACACCAATGAAAGACACATACACACACAATTCTAAATTTTTGGCTGCGGCCTTCCTCTGAAAGAGAACACTCATCCCCTCACATCATCAGCCTGTGAGACTGTATTGGGCGGCCAGAGACGACTGGTGTGTGTGGGTCAGCATGCCTGAGTGATTGTGTGGATGAGTGTTCTCTTTCTGAGGAAGGCCGCAGCTGGAAATTTAGAATTGTATTTGTGTGTCTTTTATTTGTGTCTGTCAGTGGCTCAATGTTCGTCGTTAGGGTGAGTTGTTCCCTATCTACATTATTATTAACAGTCCTTACTGGACCTTCCATTGTCGTTAATATTTAGGGAATCTATACAAGTAGCCTATTTTTTAACGTATTTGAATTTAACCATTGTGGGACAGCTCCATAAAGAGTGATTACAGCTGGTAGGATGACTGTCTTGTTTTCTTATCGCAACCATTTCCCTCACTGGTTGATCAATTATTCAGATATTTGAGGGAAATTTTGAAGCAAATGAGGGGAGTTTTTCCATGTGTTCTGTATCAAATGAAAACAATGAACTTTCATCACACATGCAACACACAACATGATTTTCTTTCTGTTCCACTAAATTAATTGAATTATCAATTTGAAAACTTCTATAAGTAAGGTAATGCAAATGGTTTACATTTTTGTATAACAACTTTTCTTTATAACAACACTTTTTTTTTGCCAAAAATTGCATTGTGTGTATGACACTACTTTATGACACTATAGACTCCTATTACTGTTTCTGCAACAATGTTATACACTATGTAAACTAGGGTTTTTTTATTTGCTTTTAGGGTTTAAATTATTTCGTAGTTTTAAGAATGTCCCTACTGAGGATTATCATGTGTGTTTAGAGAGCAACTTAAAGAAGATCAGTTCAGTATGTAGATTACTGTTCAGTGGAGTGTAAAATGTTAAAATTATGAAGGATGAAACAAAGACATAGCCAAAATCATCAGTCAGGGCAAAGTACCTCCAGGCAAGTTGCCTCATAACTTGAAAAGGGGGATAAATTATGAATAAAGAAATGCAGTCTTATCTTTGTGATATTAGCAGAACTGACGTAGGTGAAGAGGGGGGCAGTTACCATAAAAGGTCACACTGAGGGGAAAGAAGTGGTGCCGAAATGTATGATGATGATAACACCTTCAAGCCTATGAAGAGATTGTGAAGTTATATACTGATTGTGTGATTCCAAAATCACAAGCCTGGAACACAATTTGTATTTCCTGTTTTCCATCTGGTCCATTACATAACAATTATATCTGTAGGTACTGTGCTGGAATACAGATTTTGGTGGAAATGGTAGGGAAAAAAAGTGTTTGCATATAGAATACAAAACTTTATAGCCCTCCTTGTATGTGACCCTGAAAACTTGGAATATGTTGCAAGTTTGGAAGTCTTGTTGCAGTTATGCAGGTGGATTTGGCCAGTAAATGAAGAAAAGTCTTATTAAGACATATTGTTACAATAGCGACAAATGTAATAGTGTTCATGTGGGGCTGTTTCATCATTTTCGACACATGTCTATTAGCCAAGGCAGTATAAGTGTTGCAATTATCATCTGTTATGGAAGTCATTTTAATATTAGTATGGAGTCTTTTGTTATTGCACTATTAATTAGGTTGAGATCTAAAACCAATTTCCAATATCTTATTTTGGTATGAAATATAGTTGTTTCTTAACAGTGTCCCATGAGGGAACTTACACATGAGAAACTAAGCTTTGTTTATTTTGTTATGTACTAGTACTTATTTAAAAAAAAAAATTCATAATCTTTTAAATTTAGTCCTTTGACAAGCCGACATGTATTTATAGGGGTACAAAATGAGAAGAAAGAATTAAGATTGTGATATGCACCAAACCCCTATATGAAGAGTTCTAAGGGTGTGGAATGGCCCCATATATATAGAGGAAAAATTCCTAGCAGGAAAAATATATAAATAAAAAATAGATGAAGTTTACTTACCAGGCGAAGGAGCACAGGTAGTGATAGTGACATAAATAAAAACACACAAAAAACGCAAGCTTTCGCAACCCAGTTGCTTCTTCAGGCAGAAGGGAAGGAGAGGGAAAAGGAAATGATGAGGGTTTTAAGGTAGTCGGTAAGGAGCCATTCCAGTCCCGGGAGAGGAAAGACTTAACTTGGGGAAAAAAAAGGAAGGCAAACAAATACACACACACCTACACATATACACAAACGCAGACACACCTAGGCAGACATACTGTAGAAAACTGGGTTGCGAAAGCTTGTGTTTGTGTGCGTGTGTTTTATTTATGTTACTATCACTACCTGTGCTCCTTCGCCTGATAAGTAAACTTCATCTACTTTATATATATGATCGCTTCAGAATAAGAAGAAACTTTACCAGAACTGTGAACAGCTCTTATGGGAAAGAAGCTCTCTCTTATAATAAATTGCCAACTTACTTGCCTGAAAGAACTGTCTTATATCTCAAATGATCTTACAGCCTAGGGTATAACTGAAGACTGGAATACCACTCGTCAGCTTTGACCCACGATGTCAACTTGTCGGAAAACCCGTATAAGGGATAATATTTTATGTATTGTAGATAATAAATAATGTGTGATTATCCTCACAAACTACAGATCGTACCATCAATCACAGGTCTCAGCCCAAAACTTCGTACCTTCCCATACACTTCCAAAAGAAAAAAAAAACTGTTAACCTATACCCTACTATCAGAGTGAAGCTACAGGTCACTTTTTAAACTCAAGAACTTAATATATAATCTACTTGTAAACAAACTGTTGTCTTTAACTCAGCTATCAAATAATTACTTAAACCCCCTTTTTAGAGACACAAGAAGGGTCAAAGCTGACAGGCAGTACCCCTATCTTCACATGAATCCAGCCTAGATGACAAGTAACCTCTAGTACTTTCAATACTGAGAGCTTGCATATATTGATTTATAAGAACAAAGCATGAATTTATTCATCCTACACTATATTTAGACACAGTCTCCTTTTGCTTTCATATGTGATACCAAGCATGTGATGTAAAGCAAGCTGGTAAATTTGACATTGTGTAAGGACTACTCTTGGCAAAAAGTATGTTGTCTAAATTTAATTAGGGATTTTTAATTCAGTGTATTTTTATCTGCAATTGTAATTCTTTGACACTTGTTAAAAAAGATTTTTTATCTGAAATTTGATAGTTTACTTGCAGTCACAAGGAAAGCTGTGATTTTCATTTTTTTTATCAACAATTGATACCTTGAATTTACAGCATTGTTTGATGTCAAAATTACACCTCACTCTTCTCTTATTATGACTCATTGTCTTTTTGTTCTAAAATTGGTAACCCATGTTCGGAAAGACAATGCTGAAATTTTAATTTGCACTTTATTCTTCCACTCTTAAATTATGTTTTAAATCATGACAAATTGTAATGCATGGGATTCATGTTCACTAAAATAAAGTTAATAAATAAGCTGAGGCTTCATTGATTGTCACTGCATAAATGGAGGTGGCATGACAGGCAGTCTTAAAACAGGCAGAGAAAGAAAAAAGTTGTTTGACATCTTATGCAAATGTGTTTTATTGGTAGGATGTTACACAAAATTAACCAACTCTAAAAGCAAAACAAAAAGAAAATCACTGAAAAACCTTTTCCATTCCTGAACTAGACAGCTTTGTGCAGTAATATTTACATTGAAACTAGGTTTGCTTTTGAATTCACTGACATAATTCATTTTTGGAAAGTATAGGAACTGGAAGGAATGAAATAAAGCATATACACTGTATACTGTATTCAGAATTTTATTTCATAAAAAGAAACTGTTCTTGATTTGTTATTCAATTCATGTACATTTGCTTTTTATCATCATACATCAAAATTATTACAATGTTACTCTTTTCAATTTTTCACAAGGTAGCACAGTTCAATGTGAAAAAATATCAGTGTTATATGAAATAGCAGCAGAAAGGTCCATATTAAAACGAATTTACTGAATAATGTGTGTCCACTATCAAATGCGCTCCACAAAACAATATAACAAACCATTCTGGATGGAACTATGCGAGAAAAAACATTTTTCAGCACGAACCTCAGGGTTTTCTATAGTAAATGGAAACAGTGAAAACAAGAAGCGTGAGCATTTTTACACAAGCCGTATTCATATAATGGTAATTAGACTTTGATGACCTGTGTTATAAGTATGACCTCAGCAAAATAGGGTCACAAATGCAACATTCTGCAAACTACCTGCAGAGAGATAGTGATACATCTTCATATGATTAAAAGAAAATGGGTCATCTGAAGATGGGGATACCACCCGCTGTAATGTCATTGTTTGTAGTAATCTTGAGGTGCATGCATGTTTGCAGATTGCTTGATTAATTGTGTGGTGTTAAAGGCAGTAGTTTACAAGGAAATAGAGTAATATTTTGTGAGTTAAAGTGTGATATTGGACCCAAGCAGAAATTTTGGTTGTGGCGACACACTGATCTGTAGCACAGCCCGAGGTTTAGGTTAGAAGGTAACATTTTACTTGTGAGCTGGCGAAGCCAGCAAATGTGAAAGCCAAAGAATGATTGTGCTAACAAAATTAACTGGTTTCAAAGTCTAATGTTTACATTGCTGCCACATTGAGAAATGACATGGGTTAAAGCCGACGGGTGGTATCCCGATCTTCATTTATGGTAACAAAATTCTGACAAATAGCCATGATTGCATCCAGCATTCCCTCAAATGAAAAACCTACTGTGAATGCATATGATTTGTCAGACCAGAAGTGTTATTCACCATAGTTTGTGAACCGACAAAGTTATCCCAAATCAGTAAACTACCATAACTTCTGGGGATTGTATAGTTTTAGGATTCTATTTCTCATTAATATGTTATCACAAAAGGGGGGGGGCTTCATTCATTACAATACTGGCTAGAACAAATTAAATATAACATACTGTTGAATAATTGGTAAATATTTCCAGAATTGTGTGTCCCAGTTGGATGCAAACGGATTACAAGTTACTGCAGATCAAGTACTGCATACTGGTATGGTCGAGTATTAATCTGTTAAAAACGATATCTAAGGCAGTTATTAATATTTACAATTGTGTGTGGAAGGTATATCCGAATGGTTTAAACACACAGATAAAATCATAATTCCCTTTAGTGTGTAACATTTATTAAATAGAAATTTCACAACCTCAGCCTCCAAAAACAACTTGCAGAAGTCAATTAAGATAACTAATTAAATTGAGAGCGTGGCATTAGACACCTCATTTACCACACTTCAGAGTATAAATATCAGTTAAGCCTACTGTCCTTTAAATGCAGACTGTTGCCATGTTATTCGCATGGTGCGTACATTGGCAACTTTTCCGCAAGCGACTACGGGATATCAATAATTGCCCTCATAAGATGAAGATTTAAAATCACTTGATCATTTCGTACAGATCATACAATAAACAAAACATGCTATATCTGCTCTATGGTTGACAGGTTCTAGCATGTACCCGTACGGTCAGTAAAAGTAATTGGTCACCTAAAATGAAGATTTAGAATCACTTCATTACACTTTCATACATGCCATTTGATACTCGAAATGTACTACATTGCCAACCTAATGCTGCTTCGGATGCACTACAACGCTCCCCATGCCGCTGATCTAGACTAGCTGACAGCACTCAAAGAAGCCACTTTCTTCTTAAGTCATCGTTTAGACTGCTGTAGAGTTTTAATGTGCCTCCTATATTGTTCATATTTTTTTTATCAAAGCTGATCGGAGTTTCTGTTCAGTTCAGTAGTTTGCCTGAGACAGGTTTAATAGCCCTGCAGTGTTCTCAGAAGAAGAGGTGAAACTTTTATTTTATCTTCGTTGTAGACAGTAACCAAATCTGAAGATGTACAGGTAGACCTCTGCTTCTGCACTGGTGGTTCTCTCTTCTTTTCCTACAGAAAATAAACAGAAAAAAATTAAACACCGTTTCTTTTTTGTTTTGTTTTAACAGATAGCTCAAGGTGTTTACATTCTTTGTCATGTACTGCATGTTACAGCCTACTAAATGCTTATTAGGCCTCATCCTTCCCATAAATATAAATTCTATTTTTTGGCAACTATTTAATCTTGTCCATTGCTCTAACAAAAATGTGTTCAGCAGCCAAATTGAGATTCCTCACATGTGAGAAATAGCAATTAATACACAACCCATGCGAAAAAAAAGTGAACACTTATGCTATGAACATGTAAGATATTTATGCTGTGTTTTTTGTTTAACTAGTACAATGTAGGCTATTTGGTAAAAATAAATAAATAAATAAATAAAGTTTGTAGAGATTATGGGACTTAACTACAGGGTCATCAGTACCTAAACTTTCAAACTACTTATGAACTAGCTAATACTAAGGACGGCACAAATATTCATGCTTGAGGGGGGATTCGAACCCCCGACCATAGAGGCTGTGCAGACCATGACTGACGCGCCGCAGACGGCTCAGCAACCGCGACCAGTGCTATTTGGTCCAACAGTTAATGTAACAAAATTGTGTTCCATATCTAACTTGGTGGATAATCAATAAGTAGTGGATGATGTTAACAAGAAGGTTGTGTCAAAGCTTTTAAAATCAATAATTTTATATTTGTAAATGGGGAATGTCAATTCATAGTACATCAAATAGAAGAAATGTTACTTTGCTGTATTTACCTCACATGCAAAGTTGTATTTCAAACATAACAAGTGGTTTCAATTGTATGAAGTTTCTCACCTAGCTCCATTAGTTATGTTGGCTACAATGGTTAATGATGGCAACTCAGATGACCAATAAATGTTTTGTCTTGACAACTTCAATTAAAATGATATTTTTACTGAATGGAAAAAGGTACATACTAGAACCTGTCAACCATAGATCAGGTATAGTATTAATTTTGCTGCGAGTGAAACAAGCTGCATTAACTGTAGCTTGTGAAAAATATTAACGCATTCCACACTTCATTGTTCATCTGTTGCCAACATAATCACTGGAGCCCAGCGAGAAGCATCATAAAGTTTTACCGTACGAAAGTTAATTTCTGTGACTTTAGCAAATAATTATACGAGAAAAACTGTTGTTCAGCAATGTATTTCAACATGACAATGTTGAGAGCTAAATAAACGCCTTATAATGTAATGTGTATAAGTAGAAACACCTTAGTGTCCCAGTATATCCCCTCTTAAAAGCCTGTATACAGCATGAAATCATACCCAGCTAAAAGTTGTATGTAAGAAGCTAATGAGGTGAAAAATGAAATTAATTTATTTGAATGAACTGAATGAATACTTTCAAAATCAACACAGATAAAAAAATTCAATTACTTGTAGGTCATTACAACCATTAAAAACAGTGCAATGAAAATGTATGCCCTTCTACAATTAAAATGACATGTTCAACCATTGGCTTAAATATTCGTGTAAATAAGAACATTTAATTTATTTCATATCTGTATTCACTTTCGGAATTATGACTGAATAATAAATGAAAAGTTGGCTATACCCACCTTCCAAGGCCCCATACATAATGTACAGCAAAGGAACAGTTAAGTTACATGATGATACTGTGAAACAGTTATGTAATGCGAATATTAAAGAATTAACAAGAATTGCAAATAGGCTAGTGCAGCCTTCTTTAGACAGTTTTGCCACAAGACCTGAAGACAGCACTCCTGTAAGTATGATTGTAATTTTGGGTCCATGTTTAAAGAAGCTACAAGTGAGAACCCTTTTTTGGCCAATTGAGACATCTATGTGATGCACAGCAATCTATCCCTTTCAAAATATTGTTGCATCCTTCCTGAATTTTCTACAAGTTCAGTGTCAACTAATTTGCAAAGAGGAAGAGCTTTAGAGGTCTTTCAGGTGTGGTGGGTTGTAGTTGCAGATCAGTGACTTATTGGTCACTTATATAATCATTTATATTCAATTACAATGCACCACATCAAAAAGGACCTTCTACTATTGGTAATGAAATTAGCATCAATTTCCATTACTTACAGAAAATATAAATCTGGCACACTAGTTATCTGTGTTTCAACACCCTAATGCTACACGTTTGGAAGTCATCACCGTAGATGTCAATGAAAATTCTATGGGAATACAAATTGCTACAAGACAATGCTTCGGGAAAGTACATCAAGGACCAGCCACTAAATGGAAGAAACAGTTCGTTTTATGTAATGTAAATGGACATTTATTTAATTACAAGTTTTATTTGTTGTTAGTTAAAGAGACTTTTCAGCCAAAGCTGTGTAATTTAAAATAAACTCTTACATCCATGTAGTAATGAGTCCTCAGTGTACTTTTCTTTAATTTATTCTGTGACAAAAGTGTAATGTGTAATTGTTCTTCGGTAATGTCATGAATTTTCAATGTTACTCATAAAAACATGGACATTCGCAATGTTGATTTGTGTTCAAAGCATAAAATGTAAAACCATTTCTCACTGTGGTTGCCTTCACCTATCATTCATTGTCACCACCTACAAACATCAATATGACAAGCAGCAGCTCAGTTCATGCAAACTACAATTTAACTAAAGTAGGCTATTTGTTTGAAAAATTGCAAACTTCTTAGGATTAACTAAAACATTTAATTTTTCCAGATTTTTGTGTTAAAGCTATTCTTAGTTTCTTTTTATGAGTACAGGAAAAATAGCTCCTAATGTACCAATTTCTTACACAAAAGGTAAAAGCTTCAAATTTTTCAATGTAAGTTTGTTCTTTCTGAAATACAGATTTATTTTGCTAATAATTTTTATTCCTTTAAAATCTATGGAGTTATTTAAGGTGGGAACGGATAAAAGGTAGTTCCACAATATAAGCTCAGGTTTTGCAAAAACTGTATGTAAATATTCACTGAAACATTATTTATTACAAATAAGGAAATAATTGGTTTCAATATAGGAAGTATACAAAGTGCAGCAACACCAAAATTATACTATAGGACACAGTACTGCAGCAAAAAGCATACAAATACAACACAAGACATTAGGTAATGCCTACTAACAGCAGCAGAAAGAACACTAATTTTAATCGGGATACTGTTGCAATGCCACAAAAAATTTGGGAGAGTGAGTAAGCCTGTCCCAAGATAATGAGTTAAAGAATTAAAATAGTCCTGAACTAACTCACCACAAATGTAGTAAACAATCTGATGGGTATTGCTTCAGGCCCATGAACTTCATATCTGCCTCACTCATCTTGCATTGGAACCAGAACTACATTTAGGTAACTTAATGGCCCTTGTTTTGATTTGAAAGTAACATCTTAGGCCTATAACTGAGTTCAGTAGATCTGCTTTGCAATCTTCAATTTCAGTATCTCACTCGGCCATGAGTGTCTGGGTGATAACTTCAGTCCCACTAACAACAGCTACATATGATAAAGCTTCTTTATGTTTTGGGAGAGATCCTTACATAAATATTCTGCTATGGCAGTCACTGAAGGCTTCACCCACTATTCTCTGGACAGACAAGTACGTTTCATTTAGCATATCACCGGCAGTAGCTGTACTGTCAGATTTTGTTTTACATCTGTTATGTAGTAGTATCTGCTTCCTCAGAAGTTTCATTACAGTGGCTGTACACAATGGAGGGTCCCTCACTCCATTAACTGTTCTAGGAACACGCCCATCAGGCACATGGTCCAATATTTTTACAAACATGTGCCATAACGCATCAATATGCTCTACTCTAATAAATTTATTAATGACACCACTTCCTCTTTATCTAATTTGCTGAAGATATAAATCAAACTACTTGCTCTAATTTCTCGTTGTACTTTTGTAGTCACTAAAGAGGTCTGGTCTATTTGTTGACATTAGGAAGCCTTTTCCTTAGCAATTTATCAGGAGTGCAGTCTTGTATGTAAGTGAAACATGGATGATTAACATTTCAAACGTGAGTATAGAAGCTTTAGAAATGTGTTACTTAAAAATACTGAAGAATGGATGGGTAGTTCACATAATTAATGAGCAGCTATTGAAATCACTTAGAGAAGAAATTTATCCTCACCTCTGTTAAAATGTATGTTAGAAGGGCACATACTGTGTCATCAAATATTTCCTAGTTCTGGATTTGAAGAGAAGTGTGGTGGCAGAGTAGTGAGAGGGGGTGGGGGGTGGGGCAGAGAGGAAGGAATATAGTAAATAGCTTACAGTGGAAGTGGGCTGCCAGAGTACTTTTGAAATGAAGATGTTTGCATAGAAGAAACTGATGTTAAGGAAAGCACCAAACGTCTTCCGACTTTTTATGACAGCAGCATATTTCCATCATAAGTGGGATTCCAATTAATATGTTTTGGGTACCGGAAGTTAATAGGCCTAATGTTTTGCAATAAGTCCCGTCACTCCAATCACTTGCAAATCTGTAGTTTACCCAACTTAAAGTTGTATATTGAAAATCACCTCCAATTGTGACAATACGGTGGGGGAACGTACGAACTTTGGAAAGTCTGAAGTTACCAGGTGAGTCGATAGTAAGATGCAATTATAACTTTGCGGCCACACATAGTATTATGTAGTGCTCAGCTAGCCTCACAAACAGTTAAAATTACTGTGGATATGATTTTATTGTCGGCTGTGGCAAACACACCTCGTCAATGATTTCTGCACAAATTGCTGAACATATCAAGGAAGTCCACAATGTATAACAAACACATGCGTCAATATTGATATTGATGGCTAAACTGCAGTGTGTTGCCCAAGGTCTGCAAATGTTGGCAACACCACAGCAGTGAACCATAGAGCAGATATATGTTTTATTTATTTTGTGATCTGTACTAAACAGTGATCATTTTAAGAGAAAGTTAATTTAGGTATAGGTTAAACAAGAAGTTTTTTTCTAGTATGTGAGGGCGCGTAGCGCCCGAATCTCTGGTCCAGAAACGATTTATTTACTGTTGCCAACATACGCGCCATACTAAAAACACGAGCAACAGAAACTACAGTTAACGCCCAATTGTACACTCCAATGACTCCATCTCATAACACCACAACATAAAGTCATAAACTAATACAAACATGGCGTTGAATGACATTAATCGACTGCGAGGTTCGATAGCAGCCGCTATCGACTTAAATTCACCCTCTGGTTACTTCCGGCGGCACTTTTCGGTTTTTAGGGCCGAGTATCCACACCTACTCTTGTACCTGTACAGTTACCTACACAAGAATAGGAACCACCTTCACAGGAATCGGCGTGGAGCACGGACGCCACATTAGCGTTAATTGAATTTTACGAAAATAATAAAGAAACACCGGAAAATGTTCTACAAATTCATCTTCCGAATACTGCGGAACCACATATTCACTTTTCTGCCTTTTATTTCGGCGCAAAATTTCATCGCAATCGTCATCACTGAACACAAAATCTGAATCGCACAACATTTGGAACAAATGGAATTGGAAAATGCTCTTGTAACTATATTTGGTTGTATGACCATCTTCCACAGCAGCTTTTAAAATCGAGTATATTACGTAATCGAGCTTATGATGACTGCAATTAAAGATATTTGTTTTACATAGCCGTGTTTCGCTTTTTATTTTAAATGCATCTTCTGTGGTCTGTAAATGATGTAAAGGTTTGTTTTATATTCATAGATTGAAAACAGTTTTTAAAAAACTTTATGCACATTTATATACGGTCTACTCACGGTGTTATCTCTTCTTTACATCTCACTGCATTTTTTCCGACTTGTTGGCTGGGTTGGTTGGTTCCTGACGTGTGTTTTTCTGTTTGTACGGTACTTTTCGCCTGTTTTTGTGGCGTTTCTTCCGTTTCATTTATTATCACTTCAGTTCAAACAGGTAAAAGGTTCTGTACACTACCGGAAAATGCACGTCAGGAACCAAACATCAGACCTTAGCCTCCAAATAATACAAAGCCTACTCACTAGGAGCTTACCTCTGTTGAGCAGTGTCGCCACTGTAGTTCAAACTTACTCCGCTGTTGGCGCCACAAGCCAACCTCATGCCGTGTAGGTTCTTATGGAACCGAATTGGAAATAAGGCTTAAAAATATGTCCATATACCACAACGGTTTATTTTGGTCACTGATGTCGAGAACAAATATTGAAGTTCATGTTACTGTCTTTATTTAACAATGATAACAGGGATTGTTTCTTTATTATCATGTACACTGATTATTAGGCCTAATCGATTGGAATTGTTTTGCGGCTTTTCCTAGAGAGCTTCTTTTCTAAATTTTCATTTCTTTTCGCAAAATATTCCCTACGTACCTGGTCTGTCATATTGTTCGTAAAATTAGTTAAGTAGGGACGCAGAAATTTTTGCAGTATTAATCTGCTCAGTAGCTCTGCATGCGAATTCTTACCGCACTTCAACGCGGGTTGCGACTAGTATGAGACAGTAACATGTGTAAAAGTGTAAACAGTACTTTTGGCTTGTATATGACTGATTCCAGTGCCTCGTTAGTCACACTTTCTAGTCTTGCCAGGAACATGACGAATGTAGGTTTGGGGTATCGAAGTCCACCTCTGTCTTTTCCTTTTATTAAGACCATCATTGGTGACGGAGACTGTACACTGCTGATCTTGTTGACACAATCCTCACAATGTATACTTTCTTCGACGACACGTACCAAATATCCGCCGACATACGTAGCGGCAGCAGTCGTCATTGAAACAGAGGGCAATTCTGTTGGTTCCTCCTCAAGATGTTTCTCGGTTCTTTTATCTTAATTCGTTTGCTTGGCGGTTACATTTCGAAAACACTGGGAACTGCATCAGGATTCAATTTCTTTTTCTTCAGGCCGGATTTAAAGTCTGAGGTAAGAAAATGGTTACTGCATACCATAGAATGCTCATTGGGCTGGTATAACTTATCCTTTGTATCACCTACACAAGAGATAAAAATGAAATATTTAGGCAACAGTAGAATAAATTATACCAGCACTGATCACTTTAAAATGCACATACCATGTCTGCTTATTGTTTTTATCCATAGTTGTCTCGTGGATTCATTACTCGAAAATTAGTGAAAACTAACTCCAGGAGCTTTATTTCGGGAGCCCTGATTGCAAATGGCACACAAAAATATACCATTTTCCACAAACACGTAAACAGTTGTAGATTTTCACGTAAAAACAGTAAGTTACACTCTTTTGTGATGCATAATGTGCATTATAACGCACTGTAGCAGGACGCACTTCAGTCAAGTCTCGCGCGTGTGTGGTTGTTATGTGGCGCCTCTAGCGGCTGCTGTTTCAACGAGAGCGGCGACAAGAGTTTACTCCTAGTGAGTAGGCTTTGTATTATTTGGAGGCTAAGATCAGACATCAAGACGGAAAACGGTAGTGACTAGTGAGATGTAAAGAAGAGACAACACCTAGAGTAGATCGAATATCAATTTAAAAACGCATAGGACTAACGGGCACAAAGTTGTTTTTTAAAACTGTTTTTAATCTACGTATAGAATCAAACTGTACAATCTTTATATCATTTACATTCCACTGTAGAAGCGTTTAAAATAAAGAGCGAAATGCGTCTGGTGTAAAACAAATGTCTTTAATTTCAGTCTCTTTGACAAAGATCTTGTACGGTAAAATTTCGCGCTGCTTTCAAATTGTCGTTGCTAGGCAACAAGTTATTGTGTTTGCATTCTGAGATACGAGTTGGAAACCTTTTGCGGTAAAAAATGTTATAAAAGTCAGTCTTTGAATAATGTACTTTGAAATTACCTATAGAGTTACGATTTTCTGCTTCTGTAAGTATCATCTGGATGATAGTGTTATTGTATGTTGGTCTAAAAGTTTGGCCTAACACAGGCGTTTTGTCATTGCTTCGTGTGTTATATATGCATTATTGTGGTGTTTCAGTCGTCAAGCAAATATCATCGTTTTCTTTTCGACCAATTAATTGGAGTAAAGCTACGATTAAAAGTATTTCTAACAACGAACCAGTGCATTATCATCCAGCTTACAATGAAGCTACTCCCGCATTGTGTGATTTGACAGAAGATTGTGATATTTGTTGTAGTGATCCGGTAAGAAATGCAACTTCCTTTAAAACCAACACCGCTGTGATTATCAGCATTAAATTGATAAGATTCCGAATATAGTTTTTGATAAAATTTTATTTTGCGCGTCGGCGGCGTAGTGTGCTAATGTAGGCAACTCCCTTTGACTTTTGTTTGAAAACTCAATCACATAGAATGATAAGGGATAATTTTTCGTGTTGACCGTAAAATAAATAATTAGTGCTATTACTGATATATTATTGACTGGTATTTGGTTTGTATCTTTGGCAGATCACAAAATCAGTTACCACTTAAAGCGAATATTTTTTTACCGGCAGTAGTACATTACGCCACCGACGCGGTGAAAAGGCATTCATGATTTACGTAATGAGATTGAGATACTGCACTAGTTAGCTCCATATTTTTTCTTGCTTTGCACAATGCTTTTCGATATTTAACCTCGTTAGACACTTTATCATAATAAGAAGAGAGAATATTTTCGTAGTTCTTTCTTGTTATACTTCATTGCGGATTATGCTGTCCGAAAGACATTTTTATAATTACTGCAGGCTCACATTTATTTTCCCTGATTTTCCGAAACATAAAAATCCGTACAAATACCTGGACTTGTGTCGGCCACCGACACCTACGACGGAAACGAGACACCAAAGCGGCGACGAGGCTGGGACACAAAATATCTAGGCATATTTGTAAGACCCAACAAACAAAATTTTATGATAGATAACAACTCACCATAAAGAGGCTTGCTGAGCTGCTGACACACATGAAAAATAGATGTCACATTCACAGAACTTAAATTTTTGTCCATGGCCGCCATCAGAAATAATAACACATACATTCACACAATCACTCAGACAACTAAACACACAAACAACCAGCATGTCCAGCCACTCCAGCGCCGCAAGCAACTACACAGTGAGTGAGGTGAGGAGTCGATGCCAGGTAAGGGTGGGGGTGGAAAGTTCCAAGTTCCACGACAGATCATAAAGGCTCTGACAGGTGGGAATTTGAATTGCAGCATTGAATACAGTCCCGGAAAAGAATAAAACGGTGGGTATTTCAAATGATGAAAATAATAAGGAAAATAAAATAAATAAAAAGTAATTAAATAAGGGGATATTGTAAGGGGCAAAACACTTGTGGCAGGGTGACCACTACCAACTGTTGCAGCTTCAAAAACACCGTGTGCCATTGCAGTTCTGGATTCACATGTGTGGTTTCTCTAGGCCCAAACCCCACTCGAAGCCCATACACTGTTGCCAGGAAGATCTGAATTACAGCGATACAGGTTAATGAGTGGGAAACGAGTGGGAGGGGCGTGTAGGGACGGGAGAGTGATATTCCCATCCATACATCCCCCGCCCCTCCTTCCCCACTCATTATCCTGTATCTCTCCAATTCATGTCTTCCTTGCAACTGTGTGTCATCCCTTATAATATCACATTAATTAATTACTTTTTATTTTATTTATTTACTTTATTTTCCGTATTACTTTCATCCTTTCAAATACCCCCACTCCCTTCCCCACAGTCATCTACAGCTCCCTTTTATCCTTTCCTGCCTCTTCTCTCCATTATTGACATTACCATATGATTTCCCATTGCTAAAACTTTATTATAGGTTACACAAAAGCTTATAATTACCAATTTTTCTGAGTCTACAAGTAGTTTCTAAGGAAAGAAAAGCAACTAGCTTCTCTGAACTACACATTCCAACTGTATCCTGTATACCTATTTTAAAATGTGAACAGTCATCTGACAACCGACTATTCAGTTTGATACTAGAAATCGTAATTTGTACTTAATAAAAATCATTATAAACAATGACAGAAGCCGTTTTTACTTCACTGCACAGAGGAACCTGTATTTTAGCACAGACACAGTTTCACCATGCCAGTTACCTGGTTCGGTTGTTTGTTTGTGACAGGGAGAGCAAACTGCTAAGGTCATCAGTGCCCAGAGAGATGAGGGGCGAGTGAGGATAGGATAGGAGGGGAAAGTAAAGGAATGCAGTCTAGGGAGGAAAGAAGGGAGAAAGACCGCATTAGCTCTGAGCCCCGCACTTGCCACACACAAACACACGAAAGAACCATGAGCCACCTCGGAGGGTGCCAGTTTTAAACCGAGTAGTACTTTCTGAGATCAAACATCATTGTAATACATGAATCGATGGGCCAGGAGTTGTTAGCATATGGTGCACTGGTGCAAGTGTGGGAGAGAGTTGCATCATATGAGGGGATGACTGGGAAGTGTAATATGCAGCAAATCTTGTGCTACTGTTCATGTTACAACAGAGTCACTATGATGAAATCAATCCTGGCAGCTTCAGCTTGTTGTTTTGCTCAGAAGTTGGAAGCCGGAGGTACCTCATTGGTGATTAAGACCTACCATTTAAACCTATATTGGAGACCAAGGTTGTGGGCTAATGTTACTCGCTAGTATAGATAAGTGATGGAGAGATAGTCAGGTGGATGAGTAAACCAACATGTCACTGACTTTGTCACTGCTTTTCCTAATACACAGTGGGTTGCACTTCTTCGTTTCTGTGGTACCAGCAGGGATTCCAACCATTACGATTTAATTGTAATTGTTACAATTTTTTAAAAAAAATTGTAAGTCAACGATTGGAGTGGTTCAAATTCTGATTTTCAGGTTTAAATAACAGATCAGTGTCATTCGTCTTCTGTCATCAAAACTTGGTTCCTTTCAAGTTTGTTCATGTGAGATTATCCACATAAATAAACTGCTTAAGAGCAACACCTCCTAGAATATTCTTGTGGTAATCACCAGAACTAACAGCAACTTGTACGAACTTGAAAACTGTGTAATACATTATACTGGATGAGTCCACATAGGCATGCCATTATGGAATCTAGCAGCAGACAGTGAAAATGCTGCATGTCACTTGACTCGCAGTTGTGCTCCTACAGGAAAAATCTTGAAGTGTGTGGGCAAAAATAAATGATGTTCATCATATATCCTAGTTCATTAATGTGTGTTCAGAAGTTGAAGTTGTATTGGTGTTTTTTTTTTTTTCTTTTTTTTACATCATATCTACTGAGACAGCGATTTTGTGTGTGTGATATGCTGTGCCAGAGTGTGTGATGAATATTTCTTATTTTTTAAATAGACTTCTATGAGAAAATCATCAATAAATGTTACCTAGTTTCAGAATTTCAACCAATTCTTAGCACTTCAACATTGAGTTCATTACTATATAAAATAATTAAAATGATATTTTGAGAAACAGTGTGCCATCAGTTAACATTTACCGTAAAGCAGTTGAGTGATGCCAAGAAAGCGACTAGGTTGTTAAATTCAAGTTTGAGGAGCTTCACTGGCACTTCAGGTTCTCTCTCCCAGTGCTGGAGCTTTCATGAATGTTTTATTTATTTTTTAAGGATATTTTTGGGCCTAGTAACATAAGAAAAATAATCCTACTCCTGATGATCCAGTTCCCCAAGACATCATTCAAATTGAACCCTGCCTGGAACAGTTCCGTCCTCTATCACAGCGAGACCCACCTGCTCTCCCTCAAAATCACTCCCTTCAAACCTTCCAGGAATTCCTTACATGCAACCTTGCCTCTCAATCCTTTCTGAAAAACCTTAATCCTATTCCCAACGTTACCGCAGCTGAATCCTGAGCTATCCGTGATCTGAAGGCTGACCATTCCATCATCATTCTCCCCGCTGACAAGGGATCCACGACCATGGTACTTTATCGGCGGGAGTATGTGGCTGAGGGACTGTGCCAGCTTTCAGACAACACTACCTACAAAGTCTGTCAAGACGACCCCATTCCTGATGTCCAGGCAGAGCTTCAGGGAATTCTCAGATCCTTGGGCCCCGTACAAAACCTTTCACTTGAGTCCATCAAACTCATGACCCCACCGACACCCCGCACTCCTACCTTCTACCTACTTCCTAAGATTCACAAACCTAATCATCCAGGCCGGCCGATTGTGGCCGGTTACCAAGCCCTCACAGAACGAATCTATACCTACATAGACCAACACCTTCAACCCATCATGTGCAGTCTCCCATCCTTCATCAAAGACACCAACCACTTCCTCGATTGCTTGAAATCCTTACCCAGCCTGTTACCTCCTGAAACCATCCTTGTAACCATTGATGCCACTTCCTTATACACAAATATCCCACATGCCCAGGGCCTCGCTGCGATGGACTATTTCCTTTCACGCCGACCACCCACTTCCCTACCTAAAATCTCTTTCCTTAATACCCTAGCCAGCTTCATCCTAACCCACAACTTCTTCACCTTTGAGGACCAGACATACCAACAACTAAAGGGAACAACTATGGGAACCAGGATGGCCCCCTCGTATGCAAACTTATTTATGGGACGCTTAGAGGAAGCCTTCCTGGATACCCAAGCCTGTCAACCCAAAGTTTGGTACAGATTCATTGATGACATCTTCATGATCTGGACTAACAGTGAAGAAGAACTCCAGAATTTCCTCTCCAACCGCAACTCCATTGGTCCCATCAAATTCACCTGGTCCTATTCCAAATCCCATGCCACGTTCCTCGATGTGGACCTCCATCTGTCCAACGGCCAACTTCACACAGCCGTCCACATCAAACCTACAAACAAACAACAGTACCCCCATTATGACAGCTGCCATCCATTCCACATCAAACGTTCCCTTCCCTACAGCTTAGGTCTTCGTGGCAAAAGAGTCAGCTCCAGTCCCGAATCCCTGAACCAGTACACCAATAACCTAATAACAGCTTTCACATCCTGCAGCTATCGTCCTGATCTGGTTCAGAAGCAAATTACCAGAGCCACCTCCTCATCCCCCCAAATCCAGAACCTTCCACCGAAGAACCCCAGGAGTGCCCCTTTTGTCATCAGATACTTTCCAGGACTGGAGCGGACTCTGAATGTGGCTCTCCAGCAGAGATAAGACTTCCTTAAATCCTGCCCCGAAATGAGATCCATCCTTAATGACATCCTTCCCACTCCACCAAGAGTGTCTTTCCGCCACCCACCTAACCTTCGTAACCTCCTAGTCCATCCCTATGAAATCCCCAAACCACCTTCCCTACCCTCTGGATCCAACCCATGCAACCGCCCCCGTTGTAAAACCTGCCCTATGCACCCTTCCACCACCACTTACTCCAGTCCAGTAACCTGGAAGGTGTACACGATCAAGGGCAGAGCCACTTGCGATAGCACCCACGTGATTTACCAACTGACATGCCTGCACTGTGAAGCATTCTATGTGGGAATGACTAGCAACAAACTGTCCATTCGCATGAACGGTCAAAGGCAGACAGTGTTTGTTGGTAATGAATATCACCCTGTGGCTAAACACGCCTTGGTGCACGGCCAGCACATCTTGGCACAGTGTTACACCATCCGGGTTATCTGGATACTTCCCACTGACACCAACCTTTCAGAACTCCGGAGATGGGAACTTGCCCTTCAACTTATTCTCTCCTCCCATTGCCCACCTGGTCTCAACCTCCGCTAAATTCAAATTCCCGCCCACCATCTTTAGCATCTTTGCCTCGATTCTGTGGACAGAGTCTCTGCCTCAAGTGGTATCTCTGTCCAACGTCTTTGCTTTTTACAAATGTCTATCTAGGTGTGTTTGCATTTGGATATGTGTGAGTGTGCGTGTATTTGTTTACCTTCCTTTTTTTCCCCTAAGGTAAGTCCTTCCGCTCCTGGGATTGGAACGACTCCTTTTCCACTTCCTTAAGACCCATATCCTTCCCTTTCTCCTCCCCTTTTTTCTCTTATCCTGAAGAAGCGACCAACGGTTGCGAAAGCTGTATGTGTGTTTGTTGTGATTTTATTTGTGTCTATAGACGAGCCGGTCCTTTAGGTAAGTCATCCGTTTTCTATTTTACATATATAAGACGAAAATTCCTAGCAGGAAAAATTATGTATAAGAAATAGACGAAGATTACTCACCAAGCGAAGGAGCACAGGTGTAACAGCAGCACAAATAAATAGAACACACACACACACAAACGCTAGCTTTCGCAGCCTAGCTGCTTCATCAGGCAGAAGGGAAGGAGAGGGAAAAGGAAATGATGAGGGTTTTAAGGAAGGGCGTAAGGAGCCATTCCAAACCCGGGACAGGAAAGACTCACCTTGGGGGAAGAAAAGGAAGGAATTATATATATATAGAGGAAAAAATTCCTACCAGGAGGCTTTCTACAGTATGTCTCCCTAAGTGTACTTGCGTCTGTGTAAATGTGTGGGTGTGTGTGTATTTGTTTACCCTCCTTTTGTCCCCCCAAGGTAAGTCTTTCCTGTCCCGGGATTGGAATGACTCCTTACACACTCCCTTAAAACCCTCATCATTTCCTTTTCCCTCTCCTTCCCTTCTGCCTGACGAAGCAGCTAGGCTGCGAAAGCTAGCTTGTGTGTGTGTGTGTGTGTGTGTGTGTGTGTGTGTGTGTGTGTTTATTTAATTGTTTCTATCACTGCCTGTGCTCCTTCACCTGGTAAGTAGACTTCATCTCTCTCTCTCTCTCTCTATAGATGGAGTCCACTTACCAGGCGAAGGAGCACAGGCAGTGATAGCAACAAATAAACACACAGACACACACACACACACACACACACAAACGCAAACTTTCGCTGCCTAGCTGCTTCGTCAGGCAGAAGGGAAGGAGAGGGAAAATGAAATGATGAGGGTTTTAAGGGAGTGGGTAAGGAGTCATTCCAATCCCGGGACAGGAAAGACTTACCTTGGGGGGGGGGGGGGGGGGGGGGAAGGAGGGTAGACAAATACACACACACCCACACATTTACACAGACGCAAGTACACTTAGGCAGTCATACTGTAGAACTGTAGAAAGCAAAAGATATATATACCTATTTTTCTTTTTCTTGTTTTTTAATTTCTTAGCCTGCACATTCGCCAAAATATCTTAACCTGCACTCTAACTCTACTTTTAATGAGTTAATTCTTTCAAATTAATGTGGAGATCACAAAATCTAAGATGTTCATTCTAAGGAAGAAACTAATTAGTTATTAAATTATGCTCCTCCCGCTCCTCCTACTCACACTCATTCCTACTGTACACATAAGAATCATGTAGCAATATGTTTGCTCTATCTCATTTGCAACATCACATAAGCTGTTTTCACAATTTTGATAATCCATTATTCACTTATTCCTCTTGGATCCATTCCTACACCGTTCTCCCCCCCCCCCCCCCCCTCCCTGCTTATCTTATACATACTATGCCACATTAGTATCTGCCATACTCAAAAGTTGGAACCTCTGGGTACCAGCATAATTTTTTAGTTGATGATAAATGACTGTGACTCCTCCTTGGATGGTAGTGTCATCGTTGGTTGGTACTCACCTCTGAAGTTATGACTTTTGCAGAAAATTCTGCCAGCTGTATTGGAGTGATACAAACCAAGTTTTGGTGGAATTGTCTGAGGGGAGGAACAGGTTTTCTCACCTGTCATTGATAAATACAGCCTTTAAAAAAGTAGAGTAATAACAATGGACTCTGTTTGATAAATTTTGCATCATACCTTAACATTGCAATTCCTAATATATTGTTGAAGATAAGAGTATACATAAAATGAGCTGGTGTCACCAGATAACAATACAAGGAACCAAATTGAC
The DNA here is from genome assembly GCA_026315105.1 of Locusta migratoria. NCBI lineage: Eukaryota > Metazoa > Arthropoda > Insecta > Orthoptera > Acrididae > Locusta > Locusta migratoria. The sequence continues at coordinate 300,514,757 of CM048746.1, forward strand.
CATATATATTAACAGATACCATGCTTGTCTCTGATGTACTAGACTGCTGTTGTTTTAGAGTTGACCTCTTAGCAAAAATAGAGAAGGAGAATTTTAAATCTACATGAAGTTAAAGAAGCACAGCGAGATATGTATAACATCTCGGTACTTAAAATCTCAAAGAATGATGAGTACCGAGCTATTAATTTGTATGATGGACAGAGAAAAATCCTCCAAAACTGCTCATAACATAAAAGAGCAATGGAATAAATCGGAAATTAAAAACAGGCTGCTAAATTGGATATGATTTACATGGGGCTATAAACCATAAGAAATAAAGGGATGTAGCTAAGAATCTAATGGCCCATTGACAGCATGGCCATTAGAGTCAGAGCTCACAATTGGAGTTTTGGGTAGGGATGAGGAAGGAAATCAGCAGTGCCCTTTCAAAGAAACCATTGCAGCATTTGCCTTGAATGATGTAGGCAAATCATGAGAAACATAAAGATCAATGGCCAGAGGTAGATTTGAACCACAGTTCTGAATGCGAGCATAAAAATCATTGTGCAGCAGTCACAAAAACTTGATCTAATGTAAACAGAAGGTTGGTCGAGTTTGTGAAAATGCCAGGTTATCGAGAATTGTGCTAAAAAAAGAATAGGTAAGTTTTTTTTTTGTTATAAAATACTTTCTATTGTTGCTTTAGAATACAATAAAAATGATGGAATATAGTAACATAAAATAAATTTATGAAACTACCTAACAAATGATATTCGTTACTTACAAGTACATTCTTTAAATTACACCGAGAAAACTACTTTAAGAAGGCATATAGTCTTCAACAATGAAAAGTATTGACTACAGTGAGTCGCGGTGGAGTGGCCGAGCACATTGAGGCACTATGTTTTGAACACGCAAGGCTGTTCTCCATCGGGGCTTCGAATCCCACCTCGGGCATGGATGTTTGTGCTGTCTTTTAGTATAAGGTAGTTCATAAGTAGTTTGTAAGTTTGGGGACTGATGACTCAGTAGTTAAGTCACATAAGCTCTACAAACGTGAACATTTTTTACTACAGTGACTTATTTCGTAAAACATATTCCACTAAAATTTACGAAAATTAGCTAGCCAATGCTTTAGAAACTGGTTATATAATATGAATATTAAGACGAAAAATTCCTAGCAGGAAAAATTATATATAAAAAATAGATGAAGATTACTCACCAGGTGAAGGAGCACAGGTGTGACAGCATCACAAATAAATAAATGAATACACACACACACACACACACACACACACACACACACACACGCATTTGTAAAAAGCCAACTTTTTACAGGTGTGTTTGCGTCTGGATATGTGTGAGTGTGTGTTTATTTGTTTACCTTCCTTTTTGTCCCCTAAGGTAAGTCCTTCCACTCCTGGTATTGGAATGACTCTTTTTCCACTTCCTTAAAACCCACATCCTTCCCTTTCTCCTCCCCTTTTTTCCTCTTTTTCCTGAAGAAGCTGCCAGTGGTGGCGAAAGCTTGTATGTGTGTGATTTTATTCGTATCTATCGACGAGCCGGTCCTTTTGGTAAGTCATCTCTTTTATATATATATATATATATATATATATATATATATATTATAGAGGAAAAATTCCTAACAGGAAAAATATACGTAAAAAATAGATGAAGTACACTTACCAGGCGAAGGGGCACAGGCAGTGATAGAAACAAATAAACACACAGACAGACACACACACACACACACACACACACACACAAAAGCAAGCTTTCGCAGCCTAGCTGCTTTGTCAGGCAGAAGGGAAGGAGAGGGAAAAGGAAATGATGAGGGTTTTAAGGGAGTGGGTAAGGAGTCATTCCAATCCCGGGACAGGAAAGACTTACCTTGGGGGGAGAAAAGGAGGGTAAACAAATACACACACACCCCCACATTTACACAGACGCAAGTACACTTAGGCAGACATACTGTAGAAAGCAAAGAAGTTAGAAGTTAGACAGAGATGCCACTTGAGGCAGAGGCTCTGTCCAGAGAACCCAGGCAAAGATGTTAAGATGGTGGATGGGAATTCGAATTTAGCGGAGGTTGAGACCAGGTGGGCAACGGGAAGAGAGAATATGCTGTAGGGCTATTTCCCATCTCCGGAGTTCTGAAGGATTGGTGTCGGTGGGAAGTATCCAGATAACCCGGACGGTGTAACACTGTGCCAAGATCTGTTGGTCGTGCCCCAAGGCGTGTTTAGCCACAGGGTGATCCTCATTACCAACAAACACTGTCTGCCTGTGACCATTCATGCGAAAGGACAGTTTGTTGCTGGTCATTCCCACATAGAACGCTTCACAGTGCAGGCATGTCAGTTGGTAAATCACGTGGGTGCTGTCGCAAGTGGCTCTGCCCTTGATTGTGTACACCCTCCGGGTTACGGGACTGGAGTAAGTGGTGGTGGAAGGGTGCATAGGGCAGGCATCCTTTCCACATCAAACGTTCCCTTCCCTACAGCTTAGGTCTTCGTGGCAAACGAGTCTGCTCCAGTCCTGAATCCCTGAACCAATACACCAATAACCTGATAACAGCCTTCACATCCCGCAGCTATCCTGATCTGGTAAAGAAGCAAATTGCCAGAGCCACTTCCTCATACCCCAAATTCAGAACCTTCAACAGAACCCCAGAAGTGCCCCTCTTGTCACCGGATACTTTCTGGGACTGGAGCGGACTCTGAATGTGGCTCTCCAGCCTTCCATGGCTCTCCAGACTTCCTAAAATCCTGCCCCGAAATCAGATCCATCCTTCATGACATCCTCCCCACTCCTCTGAGAGTGTCTTTCCGCCGCCCACCTAACCTCCATAACCTCCTAGTCCATCCCTATGAAATCCCCAAACTACCTTCCCTACCTTCTGGCTCCTACCCTTGTAACCGCCCCCGTTGTAAAACCTGCCCTATGCACCCTTCCACCACCACTTACTCCAGTCCCGTAACCCGGAGGGTGTACACAATCAAGGGCAGAGCCACTTGCGACAGCACCCACGTGATTTACCAACTGACATGCCTGCACTGTGAAGCGTTCTATGTGGGAATGACCAGCAACAAACTGTCCATTCGCATGAATGGTCACAGGCAGACAGTGTTTGTTGGTAATGAATATCACCCTGTGGCTAAACACGCCTTGGTGCACGGCCAGCACATCTTGGCACAGTGTTAACACCATCCGGGTTATCTGGATACTTCCCACCGACACCAATCCTTCAGAACTTCGCAGATGGGAACTAGCCCTTCAGCATATTCTCTCTTCCCGTTGCCCACCTGGTCTCAACCTCCGCTAAATTCGAATTCCCATCCGCCATCTTAACATCTTTGCCTGGGTTCTCTGGACAGAGCCTCTGCCTCAAGTGGCATCTCTTTCTAACTTCTTTGCTTTCTACAGTATGTCTGCCTAAGTGTACTTGCGTCTGTGTAAATGTGGGGGTGTGTGTGTATTTGTTTACCCTCCTTTTCTCCCCCCAAGGTAAGTCTTTCCTGTCCCGGGATTGGAATGACTCCTTACCCACTCCCTTAAAACCCTCATCATTTCCTTTTCCCTCTCCTTCCCTTCTGCCTGACGAAGCAGCTAGGCTGCGAAAGCTTGCGTTTGTGTGTGTGTGTGTGTGTGTGTGTGTGTGTGTGTGTGTGTGTGTGTGTGTTTATTTGTTGCTATCACTGCCTGTGCCCCTTCGCCTGGTAACATAAAAATGTCTGTCTAGGTGTGTTTGTGTTTCGATATGTCTGAGTGTGTGTGTATTTGTTTACCTTCCTTTTTTTCCCCTAGGGTAAGTCCTTCCACTCCTGGGATTGGAATGACCCCTTTTCCACTTCCTTAAAACCCATATCCTTCCCTTTTTCCTCCCCTTTTTTCCTGAAGAAGCTGCCAGTGGTGGCGAAAGCTTGTATGTGTGTTTGTTTGTGATTTTATTTGTTTCTCTCGACGAGCCGGTGCTTTTGGTAAGTCATCTCTTTTCTATTTATATATATATAATATATAATTTTTTGTTTTCTTTTAGTTGTGTAATGTTTTATAGCTTTCCGCACTTCTTTTTGTGTCTTGATGCTTCATCACGATGATGTTGAAGGAACAGTAAGTCCATTCATTACCGGTGCTCCTTGTTGCTCAAAATACTGAAGGGGCGGTTTCAACAGCCTTTAGTCCCTTACTGTGTGATATTTTAGTTTGTAGTGCGGTGGATTCCACAACATCAGTGCAGTCATCATTTTCTGGGTTTTCTTCATTAGCTTTCACAGCAGAAATAATTTCTTCATTGGACATAATGTCTGGCTCTACGACATTCTGGAACCACTCTTCAACTTCAACTTTGTTGATAAGATCAGTTAAGTTCACATTTTCTTCGTTATGATATTTGAAGAACTCATTCCCCTCTTGATCAAGGAGTTTTCTCCAGGAACTAACTAATGTTAGTGCCTCTAACTCGTTTCAGGAGTCTGCCATCCATCCAACGACATCCAATAGATCTATTTTCTTCAACTTCTGTATATGTTCTTGACCATTAGTGTTTAAAAGAAAGAAGGAAGGGCAATAGATTGTGCCTATATCTTCTCTTAAGACTAACCAACACTCCTTGGTCCATGGGCAGGCATAATGCTGTAACATTGGGTGGTAAAAAGATCGCTTCAGTGTCCCCACTTTTTAACTCTTCGGTGTCTGGATGTGAAGACGCGTTGTTCAGAATCAGAATGGCCTTCCTTGGCAGGTTTTTAGATGTTAAAAACTTCTCAGCCAGTGGGACAAATACTTCATGAAACCATTGTTTGAAAATTACACCGCTCAACCAGGCATTAGACTGGTTTTGGTATTTTTTAATTTGTGCTCACTTGTTACATTACTGCATGCTAGGATGGTGACCCTTTCCTTACTCCTTTTAAAACAAGGGCCAGGTGGCAACAGTTTATAAATTAACCCTGTTTCATCATAATTGTACAACTGATTTCCAGTCAAACCTTCAACTTTGATAAATTTCTGAAATGTCTTCTTAAACTGAGACATAGTGTTCATGTCGCCAGATAGTTTTCCCCCACAAATAGTAAGCTGTCTGACTCCACAGTGCTTTTTCCTGCGATCAAGCCAACCAGTGCTGGCAACAAATTTAGGATTGTTGTCCTTTTTTTAATTCCTCATAATACTTCATGGCCTTTTCTTGCAAGATTGGTCCATTAACAGGAGTCCCATTATCTCTTGTTTGACAAAACCAAATGTAAAGTGCTTCACTTACCTCATTAAACTCACTGTTCTTCATCTTTTTCCTTCCTTTCAGTGTTTCTGTGCTCATTCGCTTAACACTCCAAGACTCTATTTCCGTCCACTTCTCCTTCCAGTCTCAAATCATACTATTGCCGACTCCCAAGTTCTTATCCACAGCACTGACACTTTTCCATTATCCAGTCCGTTAAAGCACATAGTTTTTACTTTATAGACAAGTTAACCTGTTTTCTTTTGAGGGAAGATGCCATCACAGAATACTGATTTGTAATGCCTGCAAAACCTGTGAAACAGCCCTGAACAATATTCACTCACATGCACTTTACAAAACGTGGTTAAGAAAAGACTAAGGCAGATTGAGTGCCAGTGTAAGTGCACCTGCATGGCATGGGTGTCATTGTTGTCTGCTGTACCTAAGTTCATTATTTGTTCATCACACCTAAGCTGATTTTTTACGGCACAGTGCAAAAATGCACTCTCATAATTTTGATTATGACTGTTTTTAATATAAAACACATCTACACACCACATTAATAAAACTCAAAGGATTTTTAAATAGAGTGTAGGTGGCACAAGAAAATATGATGCCTGGGCCCAGACATGGCATTGCCTGTAACTGATACACGCTACGATTTAAATTCTATCCTCCATTCTGCGAGCACGGAATAATTCCAGTGGTTGGCCCAGGGGATGGCAGAGTTATCCAGACTGGTCGGTTATTGAGTGCTGAGTTTTTGGGACTCTACTATACCATAAAGAGTTTGTGGAAGACACAATTGAAGAATACAGAAAGTTGCAGGCTAGAATAACAATAATGCTGTTGGATGACTAGAGAAATAAGTTGAGCAGAAAAGCGAATTCTGAAAGCAAAGGAGAGAAGCTTTTACAAAAGGCAGCAGAGGGATATTCTACAGGAACCTTCGAATGGTCCTTCTACCCAAAAGAATGAAAAGTAAAGGGAACTTATAGCATTTCAGGGGGGAGTGTTACATCACTGCATAGAGTACTTTAAGAAATTACTTTACTTGAAGAATGGATAATCATAGGAACTAACTGGCAGGGTGAAGAAGATGAATGTGGGATGATCTTGGTGCAAGAGATTTGACTAGCAATAAAGAAACTAGCCAACAATAAATCATCTGACAGTGACAACCTGCCAACAAAGTTTATTAAGAGTGATGGAGAGCATCTAGTTTGATGCCTGATCTCAATACATAGCACAGAGTTATGGGAAGAACATATTGTAGAGAAATTACATTACACAACATATAAAATATTTATCTCTCTGCTTTACACTCATGTAAAATCTGTTTTAGAAAAATCATTCAGAGAGATCAAGCAGGTTTTAGTTGCGGTAAATGAGCTGTTGACCTTACATCCCTCCTGAGGCAATAACTAGGTAAAGAACAAACTACAATATAGCAAAAGTACCATATTTGTTCATTTTCAAACAACATATAACATCATGAAAAATGATACTAAAACCATGAATGAACACAGCATACCATAACAGCATATACTCCTCATATCCTCATAAAATGCAATACCAAAAAGGACTGAAGATATTGCTGGCAAATTAAAATTGGTGATAAGACCTTGTACAAAGAACTTATGATTGACAATACAAGTGAAGTGAGAAAGACAGTGAAATCAGTACTGCGTGTTGCTGTCATTTCTGGCTACAACCGCTACTGTATGTCTTGGCATTGAATTAAAGAGGCTCTAGACATGTAAGATATAGCATTTCTTACTGATTCCACATATTGATAAAATGGGTTGTGTGTCCTAGTCCAGTCTTTCTGTGATCATTGACCAGTTATTTTTGATAGGGAGACCAAGGCAGCAATGCAATCCAATGAATAAGGATGAAGTCTTGAACAGTGTGCACCACCTGTTGCTCAATATCTTGTTGCAATTGGGCCATCAGCAAGCTTTGAAGGTATGGGAGGCCAGTGGGCTCTCTGAACTACAGAGATGTAATGCTAGCTGTTTAGTGCATTGGCAGTGAATACTAGGGGGCTGCAGGAGTTGAATCCAATACCCACTGAAACTGTAGTACTGGCTGCAGGACCATAATGGTGAGGCATAAGGCAATAGTTCAAGTGTCTCAACACGTTTCCAGGCTCTGATCCAACCACTGTGGTGGTTCAGGCAGACACGGGTTTGTAAAGGATTGATGCAAGATGAGCTAACATAGACACAGATGAGAGATTGAGTTAGAAGAAACACATAGATGATCTACTGAAATGTTTGAGTTCAACTACTTATACTATCAGGATTTTTTAAGTGGAAATCCAAATATCACCTATCCTTACCTCATGGTGTATGTTGGCCTATGTTGGCATTGAATCAAAGAGGCTTTAGATGTGTTACATATCTTCATCACATGAGAAAATAACAATGACGTTTATGTATTGTTGCTCAATCTCTTAGCTCAACGTCATTAAGAGTTCCTTTGGTATTTCACAAACTCTGGAAATTTGTTAATTTCGAGTTTGTAATCTTTTACAAGTACTGTTGCCATCCTCATACCTCATTTCACTCTTACATTACCCAAATACAATTTAGAACCAGACAATATCTTGTAACTGAAAAAGGGAACTGTATTTAACAGCAAAAAAGAGTAATGACCCAGAAACAGTCAAATATTATAAAAACTGCTGTGCTACATTAAGAAAATTTATTAAAAAGTCCAGAAGCATGTGCATCATGTCTGAGATTAGTACCTCTGATAACAAAATTAAAACGATTTGGAATATTATTACCAGGGTGACAGGGCAACCAAGAGCACAGGGAGACAGCATTACCATCAAAGTGAATGAACAACTAACAAGCCAGAAGTTGAAAACATGTTTAATAATTATTTTTTAAATGTTGTGGAGAAAATAGGATCTAAATGTTCATTAGAAGAAGCTAGGCAGTTAATGGAACAGGCCATACCCACACGATTTGATACAATTGAAATTCCACCCACCTCTCCTTCTGAAATTACGAAAATTGTAAACTCCCTCAAGAGCAAAAGCTCAGTTGGTACTGTTGTTGTTGTTGTTGTTAGGTTGTTTAAGGGGGACAAAACGACAATGGTCATCAGTCCCCCCAGTTGGTACTCTAACAATGTGTACAGTAATATTTCACATTATCAAGGAGCATTCTAACATTGGCTATACTTGTAAATAAATGAATTATCTTTCAACCAGTGCTGACATTTGCCAATTGTGGCAGCACCAACAAAATTATCAAGTTATTGTGGCCAAATAGTAAGGGTATTGGATTAGTGTATTTAAATATCAGTTATTTTGGACAGACAAATTAACTTTAAGTGTGACAAATTATTGCATACTCTAGCTTGTGTTGCTGGAGTGGCTGGACATGATAGTTTGAGTGTGTATGTATAGTTGTCTGAGTGATTGCGTGAATGTATGTGTTTCTTTTTTCTGATGAAGGCCATGGCAGAAAATTTAATTTGTGTGAATGTGAGTATTTATTTTCGTGTCCATTAGCAGCTCAGTTAGCCTCTTTACGGTGAGTTGTTTCTTATCCTCCATTATTGATATTCCTGTCAGATTTTCTATTGTTACAAATTATTGCATTAAATTTATTCAGTTATTTTTGAAAATCTGTACTATATGTTGTTTATTGTGCAGTTGTCCATGTGATTACAGTGATAGGAAAGTTGTCCAACCTGATAGCTTTTAGTTGTTCAATCTACATGATTCTCTATGGCGCAGTGAGTTGCAACCTATCCTCATTATGTTTTTGATATTACAACCTGGACTTTCCACTATTAAATCAAAATAATATACATATAGTTTTGAATAACATCCCAGCATCTGTTGCATTTTTCTTTTATTTTAGAAACCAAGGCCAATTTTGGCACCAAAGTCAATTATAGTATCTTTCAGGTGTTTTTAAGAGAACACATGCATGACTGATACAGTTCCTAGAGGGATTTAAGAATACTAACTACATGTAAAAAAAAAAAAAAAAAAAAAAAAAAAAAAAAAAAAAGAAGGAAAAAAAAAAAAACCCTTGTTAAACTAATGATTCTTAAATCTTTTACAAAGGAAAATGCTGATCTACACAGCTGTATTTATAATCATAATTTGTAACCAGTTATCTTAACAATCATGGACAGATTCTGATTTTGCACACTTTGCATACCATCGGAAACAGATGGGCTTGAGATAACTTATATATTATACATACTATCTCTGAATGAAATATATTCATGTGTTTACGTCAGTAGTTATTGTGTGAAACACTTTTTGCCTATTTTGCAGTTTGATTGTATTCTGATGTTTGAAATAGTTCCTACTTTTGTCATGAAGTTTCTCCTACTTTTAGACATTAAACTATTCTAAAAAATTTAAGTAAATGAAGGAATCAAAAATAATTTTGTTGGTAGCAATAATAATATTTTGAAACCAAGATTATGTTTGTATGAGCTTTATTTGATTTTATTTCTGCACTTTTACCCTTTCAAAGACTTTGCCATACACATTTAGAGACCTATCATCATTTTTTCTGCTAACTACGAGGTACTTGGTCTTATCCAAATACCTTGTAGTTAGCAAAGAAAATGATGATAGGCCTCTAAATGTGGATGACAAAGTCTTGAAAGGGCAAAAGACTTTGAATACCTTGGGACAATACTCAATGAAAGGAACGAGATATACCATGAAATTACCGCATGAATACAAGCTATAAACAGGTCAAGGTTTGCTGTGGGAAAGTTACTATTGAGGTACTCAAAGACTAACATCTACAAGACAGTATACAACCTGTAGTCATGGAGCAGAGACCTGAACTATAACCTGAAAGATGGAAAGAAAACTTCTGACATTCGAGAACGCCATACTCAGACAGATTTATGGGGCAGTGAAGGATAGAGATGAGTGGAGAAACAGAAAGAATCGTGAATTACAGGTGTTATTCAGGTCAATGTATATCATGGCAATGATCAAAGAAAGATGACTGAAGTAGTATGGACACGTAATGTGTCAAGAAGGCCAGATCATTAGGCAGGTAGTTGAAGAGGACACCTGAGGTAAAAGACCAAGAGGAAGACCACAACTGCGATGGACTGACCAGATCAGAGTATACGACTACTGTCCGAAGAAGATTATATGGACCAAGAATGCTGGAGGAGGCTGATTTGTGAGGTCAAAGACCGACTGCAGTTTGTGTGGCAAACACTGTAAGTACTAGCTGAAAACCTGGCATTGCCCAGGTATTATTCCTGCCTTTAGTTAGTACTTTTCCTATCCCTTCTCTGTCTGTCCATCTGCTTTTTTCTAAAAACATATTATATTTATTCGAATAATATATTAGAAATAAGACTGTCTTGCATAATGTACAAAACTATAAGTGCAGTATCCAAACAAAGAAAGATAGTATAAAAATACAAATGACATATAAAATTCGAACAATCACATATTTATTAAGTTATATGTTGTCCAATTGCATAATTTTTCACATACATATTTATTTGTATAAGTGCTGTATGTCTGTAAAATCTGTTGTGAATACTATTAATAGTAAAGAAGTAATAGATTAAAACTTGGTGTATGATGTGGAGATGTTCCATGAACTTAACTGTCTATGTGCTCATATCTCATGAACTATGTGTTTTTTCCATGAACAGCGGAAAAGGAGTAAGCAAGAATTTTTTTTCCCCTTTCTCATTTTACTGTCCTTGTCAGTGAGAAAAAGTAAAATAAAGGTTTGAAATTATATTTGAAGTTTGTGGAAGTCGCTAGTACTCTCATTCTCATACAGTATATGAATAAATTCTCATTGCATTATGTGGCAGCTTTTTGCAATTCCTATTGTTCATGCCACTCCCATGAACCACAGACATTGCTGAGGTGGGGCGGCTTGCATACCTCAACGGTACAGATAGCCATACCGAAGGTGCAACCACAGCGGAGGGGTATCTGCGGAGAGGCCAGACAAACGTGTGGTTCCTGAAGAGGGGCAGCAGACTTTTCAGTAGTTACAGGGGCAACAGTCTGGATGATTGACTGAGCTGGCCTTGTAACATCAGCTAATGTGGCTTTGCTACACAGTTACTGCGAACGGCTGAAAGCAAGGGGAAACTACAGCCGTTATTTTTCCCGAGGACATGCAGCTCTACTGTATGAACATATGATGATGGCATCCTCTCGGGTAAAATATTCCGGAGGTAAAATAGTCCCCCATTCGGATCTCCGGGCGGGGACTACTCAGGAGGATGTGATCATCAGGAAAGACAATACTGACATTCTACGGGTCGGAGCGTGGAATGTTAGCTCCCTTAATCGAGTAGGAAAATTAGAAAATTTAAAAAGGGAAATGCATAGGTTGAAGTTAGATATGGTGGGGATTAGTGAAGTTCGGTGGCAGGATGAACAGGATTTCTGGTCAGGTGAGTACAGGATTATAAATACAAAATCGGATGGGGGTATCACAGGTGTAGGATTGATAATGAATATGAAAATAGTAATGCGGGTAAACTACTATGACCAGCACAGCGATCGCATTATCATTGTCAAGATAGATACGAAGCCAACACCGACAACAGTAGTACAGATGTATATGCCAACTAGCTCTGCCGATGATGAGGAAATCGAAGAAATATATGAGGAGCTAAAGGAAATTACTCAGACAATTAAGGGAGAGGAAAACTTAATTGTTATGGGAGACTGGAATTCGGTAGTAGGACAAGGAAGGGAAAGGAAGATAGTAGGTGAATATGGTCTGGGCAAACGGAATGAAAGAGGAAGCCGCCTGGTAGAATTTTGCATGGAACATAATTTAGTTATAACAAACACCTGGTTTAAGAATCACAGAAGAAGGTTGTATACGTGGAAGAGCTCAGGAGACTCTGGGAGATACCAGATAGATTTTGTAATGGTAAGACATAGATTTTGGAACCAGGTTTTAAACTGTAAGACATACCTAGGTGCAGATATAAACTCTGACCATAATTATTTGTCATGAACTGTAGGTTAAAAAAAAAGAAGAAGAAAATCCTGCAGAAAGGTAGGAAAATAAGGAGATGGGACTTGGATAAACTGAAGGAACGTGAAGTTCTTGAGAATTTCAGAGGCAGCTATTGACAGAAATGGGGGAAAATTAACAGTAGAGCAGGAATGGGTAGCATTGAGAGATGAAATAGTGAAGGCAGCAGAGGACAAAATAGGCAGGAGAAAATATAAAAATGCAGTAAATGAAACAGGCAAAATGGGGTACCGACGACTAAGAAATGAGATTGTGAGATTGACAGGAAGTGCAAAATGGCTAAGCAGGAGTGGCTAGAAGGCAAATGCAAGGATGTAGAAGAATGTATAAATATGGGAAAAGTAGATACAGCTTACAGGAAAATAAAAGAGATATTTGGAGGTAAGAAAAACAGCTCTATGAATATCAAGAACACAGATGGAAAATCAGTTCTCAGCAAAGAAGGGAAAGCTAAAAGGTGGAAAGAGTATACAGAAAGGCTCTACAAAGGAAATGTACTTGGAGGCAATTTGTAGGAAGGGGAGAAGATGTAGATGAGGATGAAGTAGGAGATACTATACTGAGACATGTATTTGACAGAGCACTGAAAGACCTAAGTCAAAACAAGGCCCCTGGAGTTGATGACATTGCTCCAGAGCTGCTGAAGTCTCTGGGAGAACCAGGCATGACAAAACTGTTTCTCATGGTGTGTAAGATGTATGAGACTGGCGAAGTACCCTCATAATTTAAGAAAAACGTATTAATCCCCATTCCAAAGAAAGCAGGTGCAGACAGGTGTGAAACTACAAAACCATCTGTTTATTAAGTCATGGCTGCAAAATATTAACATGAATTATTTACAGAAGGATGGAAAAGCTAGTAGAAGCAGACCTCGGGGAAGATCAGTTTGGGTTCAGAAGAAATGTAGGAACATGGGAGGCAATACTCACTTTACAGCTTATCCTAGAAGATAGATTAAGGAAAGACAAACCTACATTTTTAGCTTTTGTAGATTTGGAGAAGGCTTTTGACAGTGTTGATTGGAATAAACTCTTTCAAGTTCTGAAGCAAGCAGGAGTAAAATATAAGGAGTGTAAGGTTATTTACAACTTGTACAAAAACCAGACAGCAGTTGTCAGAGTTGAAGGGCATGAAAGGGATGCCGTGGTTGGGAAGGGAGTAAGACAGGGTTGTAACCTTTCTCCAATGTTATTCAATTTGTACATTGAGCAATCTATAAAGGAAAGCAAGGAGAAATTTGGAGAAGGAATTAAAGTTCAGGGTGAAGAATTAAAAACATTGTGTTTTACGGCAACATAGTAATTCTGTCAGAGACAGCAAAGGACTTGGACGAGCAGTTGAACGGAATGGCCAGTGTGCTGAAAGGTGCATATAAGATGAAGATTAACAAGAGCAAAACTAAGAAATTTGTTAACATCGAATATTGATTTAAGCCTAAGGAAGTCCTTTCTGAAGGCATTTGTGTGGATTGTTGCCTTGTATGGGAGTGAAACATGGCCTTTGAACAGCACGGACAGGAAGAGGATAGAGGCTTTTGAAATGTGGTGCTACAGAAGATTAGGTGGGTGGACCACGTAACTATTGAAGGAGGTGCGGAACAGAATTGGGGAGAAACGGAATATCTGGCATACCTTGACTAAAAGAAGGGATTGTGAATTTAGCATTGGAGGGAAGTGTTTGGGGGTAAAAACCACAGAGTAAGACCAAGAGATGGATACAGTAAGCAGATTCAGACAGATGTAGGTTGCCGTTCTAATGTGGAGTTGAAGAGGCTTGCTCAGGATAGGGTTTTATGGAGGGCTGCATCAAACCAGTCTCTGGACTGAAGATCACAACAACAACAATATTGTTTATGATGTCGTATCTCCTGAACCACATGTTGTATGTGGTCATTAACTGTTACCTCACAGTTAGTATGTATCAAATTTGGTTGAAATCAGTCCAGTGGTTTACAAGGAAATGTGCAAAGTTGCGTGATGTAGCAGTTTTTCTCACATCTCATTCTGTATGACGTCATATCTTGTTTTGTATGTGATCCTTTTAATGGCTACCGTTGTCATGGATTGAAGATTACATGTGAAAAATTTAGTAAAGATTGAAACAGAACTGTAGATTTGTATGCAATATGTACACACAAACAGATACACAGACACTCTGCTTTATATATATATAAAGATGAGTGGTTTTGCCAGAAACTTGGTCAGGAGTGGCTATAACACATCCTTTGATGAACTTCCTTCCATACTTGGGTACTGTGGGTACTATATACCCCATTTTATGTTATTGCCAAACCTATATGGCAGTTCGCTTCTAGTAGTGAGATGTGCTTTCATTATTGGCTGTAAAATATTATTGTTACTATAAACAATGGATACCACACCACAAAATGTGCACTTTATTAAAAGTTGTCAGTTTATGATAATAATTCCTCAGCTGTTCCTAGTGATAATGGAAATCAGTATAATTGTGAATGAAGTTTTTTATATAGGTCTGAGGATTTCTGTGTTAATGATATAATTAGACCTTTACCCAGTGTCAGTGTTTTCAGGTGATTAGAACAATAATGATGAAAGTGATTATGTCCTAGTTTTAGTATTAACTCTTTTCAAGATGTTATTACAGTCTCACTTGGGTATTTGCTGTAAAAATTCCACAGGAGACTAGATGATTTTTTAAAATTCATTCATAACCCTTTTTTTAGTTACCATCGTTCAAAAATCATATTTATTGTTTTTGTGCAAGTATTATATTTTTTTCAGGACTGCAGTCAGTATTACAAAGAAACCTTTATTTGTACACCAAATGAGGGAGTGCAGTCAGATTACAATTCACTTGAATGTGAAGACAATCACCTACATTCCATGCACACTGATTGGTTTCAGCTTCTGTGCTATGTTACTGTGAATTCACCATACTTGGGCCAATACTTTACAGAAATGAAGAAATTAGATTCAATCCAAGTTCTGAATACAGTCTTACAAGAAAAAGAGAGAAGAAACAGTTTCTATGATGATGCCAATTTACCATCAGAGGCAGTAACCAAGAACAGTCAATACAAGTATGGGGAACCAATCAAACTAATATGGAACATTGGTTCAGACTTTTCTGTCCGGTACAGCAATTTTGAACTTCCACAAAATTTGTTGAGCATTGGTAGTGGGTCATGTGTTCATTCACAGGATGTGAAGTACCTAGTTAATAGTGATACAAAATGTGTTAGGAAAATATCGAAAGACATTTGCAACAATAAGACAAGTTCTTATTTGAGTGTTGCTTTGTATGCTTTGCTTGGAGTTGAAGATTTTTTCACGTTTCAGTTACCTACTATTGCAAAAGGTAAGTTTTCCACAGATGCCACAGAAACAAGAACTAAGTATTTATGTCTGAAAAATGGATCAGATTATGTGACTTTTTCAAAGAGTGTATTGCCGAAGACTATTGCTGCACAATTGGATTATCAAGTGAGTGATGAGTCCAATACTACTGATTGTGAAGATGTAAATGATCAGTTGTTGTCAGCATCTTACAATGAGTCCACAAATTTTTGTGAGAATGTGCTTATTTCTGCTCACTATAATTTTATTTGGAAGGGTAGTGAAATAGTGATGTTAAACATTGTATATATGTTGGCTGATGTGTTCTTACCTGAAATATCAGTGGGGAAAGGCAGAAAAGCAGCAACAGGAGGTGCAGGAAATATGAACAGCCCAGTTTTAAGTGATACAACAGAACTGTATGTTACACAGCATTTCTCAGTTGATTTTCGTTATTATACTTACAATTCATCTATATATAATGAAACTGTAACAAATTAATTGTTTCCTAACTATAGATGGTATTAATGAGTACAGTGAGTGATAGCTTCAGTACTTTTTCCATGATTTTCTATTTCAGTTGAGTAATTAATTTCATTACATTGGCAAGTTTTTGATGTCAAAACTTTTCATTATCAAATCACAGTTTAGGAATTACAATGAACAAAAAATGTTAAAATATGACAACATTGATGGTTTCAGCAAATACAAAATTGTGAATTTTGATACTGCCTTTGGAAGCTGTTGTCAAATTAAACTTACATTGCCATAAGCAGTTACTACACAAAATCTTAGATGAATGTATGAAGTAGATGATGCCTCCAGCAGGTGTTACATTATTGGTAACAAAACAGAAACTGATACATACTGAACCAATTTGTGTTATTAGTTACTATCCTGTAACCATGTGTGTTTGCAACCACTGGCATACGATGTGTACATGTTTTACCTGCTGTGACTGATTTCATAATATGTTTACATGTTTTCTATTCATGCACCTTATATATTGTGACAGTACTTACAAGGAGACCACATAGCTATCAGATTTTAGAATTTCTTTATATTTATGCTATGTGATGTTCACAACTTAAATAACAACCAGCGAAAGACATTCAACACAACTCTCAAAAATTCTCCGAGAAAATCAACTGTGAAGTTTGGCAATTACCCGTCAGTACCAATAATTAAAACAGTTGCAGCGTCTGTTGGTGTAGCTCAGGTGGTAGCAGTCTGGCCTCACAACCATAGAGTTGGTGGTTCGAATTCCGCTGTGGCAAGCATTTTTTTCATTGTTTTCGAATTCAGTTATATAAAACAATTTGGGATTTCTAATTCCACTTGTTGTGTTAGTTGTGCTGATGAGCGTAACATCTTATCATCTAAAAGGACTGTTGTTTAGGTTAGCTGCTTGGAGAGCCATTAGTTACTACAAAGATGACTTAAAAAAAAAAAAAAAAAAAAAAAAAAAGACCAGCAGCATTGTAGCTCTTCACAAACTGAACAATTAACACATTCAAGACTGGCATAAGTAACCCTATGGGGCAGCTGGACTGCTGTTTTTAACAAGTTTTTCAAAAATAACAGTTTTTTAACTAAAAATGCAATAATTGAGTTGGATGTCTCATTTGAAACAATGAAATCTCATTTATCTATTCCAAATATATATATATTAGAGGAAAAAATTCCTAACAGGAAAACTATATATAAAAAATAGATGTGGTTTACTTACCAGGCGAAAGAGCACCGATATGTAGACAGAAACATAAACACACACACACACACACACACAAATGCTGAGCTTTTGAAATCTTAGGTTGCTTCTTCAGAAAGAGCAGGGACGGAGAGGGAAAAGGAAAGGATGAGGGTTTTAAGGGAGTGGGTAAAGAGTCATTCCAATCCCGGGAGAGGAAAGACTTAAACCTTGGGGGAAAAAGGATAGGTAAACAAACATACACACCCACACACACATATACAAGCACACAAGCCAAGGCAGACATATGCAAAATGCAAAGAGGTTGGACAGAGATGCCAGTCGAGGCAGAGGCTCTGTCCAGAGTTTGGAGGCAAAGATGTTGTACAATGGTGGGCAGGAATTTAAAACTAATGAAGGTTGAAACCTGGTGGGCAACGGGAAGAGAGAATATGTTGAAGGGCAAGTCCCCATCTCCAGAGTTCTGAAAGGTTGGTGCCAATTGGAAGTAGCCATATAACCCAGACGATGTAACACTGTGCCAAGATGGGCTGGCCGTGCACCAAGGCATGCTTAGCCACTGGGTGATCCAACAAACACTGTCTGTCTGTGTCCGTACATGCGAATGGACAGTTTGTTGCTGGTCATTCCCACATAGAAGGCTTCACAGTGCAGACATGTCAGCTGGTAAATCAAATGAGTGTTGTGGTAAGTGGCTCTGCCCTTAATTGTGTACACATTCTGGGTTACAGGACTGGAATAAGTGGTGGTGGGAGGATGCATGCACACACACACACACACACACACACACACACACACACATGGTGAAAAGGCACTGGAGATATCACTTTGGTACTAAAAAAAAAAAAAATAATAATAATCCTACTCCTAATGATCCATCTCCCCAAGACACCATCCAAATTGAACCTTGCCTGGAAAAGTTCTGTCCTCCGTCACAGCGAGACCCACCTCCTCTTTCTCAATATCACCCGCTTCAAACCTTACAGGAATTTCTCACCTCCAGCCTTGCCTCTCAATCTTTCCTGAAAAATCTTAATCCAACTCCCATCACCACAGCTGAAACACATGCTATTTGTGATCTGAAGGCTGACTGGTCCATCGTCATTCTCCTGACTGACAAGGGATCCATGACCGGGTACTTGATCGACAGGAGTATGTGGCTGAGGGACTACGTCAGCTTTCAGACAGTCAAGACAATCCCATTCCTGATGTCCAGGCTGAGCTTCAAGGAATGCTTAGATCCTTAGGCCCCCTACAAAACCTTTCACTTGACTCCATCAACCTCATGACACCAACAACACCCTGTACTCCCACCTTCTACCTACTTCCGAAGATTCACAGACCCAAACATTCAGGTTGCCCCTTTGTGACAGGTTACCAAGCCCCCACAGAACGAAGCTCTGCCTACGCAGACCAACACCTTCAACCCATTACGTGCAGTCTCTCATCCTTCATCAGAGACACCAACCACTTTCTTGATCACCTGAAATCCTTACCCGATCTGTTACCTCTGGAAACCATCCCTGTAACCATCCACTTCCTTATACACAAATATCGCACAAGCCCAGGGCCTCGCTGCAATGGAGTATTTCCTTTAATGCCAACCACCTGCAACCTTGCCTAAAACCTCTTTCCTTATTACCCTAGCCAGCTTCATCTTAACCCACAACTTCTTCACTTTGAGGACCAGACATACCAACAACTAAACGGAACAGCCATGGGAACCATGATGGCCGGATACCCAAGCCTGACAACCCAAAGTTTGGTATAGATTTATTGATGATATCTTCATGATCTGGACTCACAGTGAAGAAGAACTCCAGAATTTCCTCCCCAGCCTCAACTCCTTTGGTTCCATCAGATTTACCTGGTCCTATTCCAAATCCCATGCCACATTTCTTGATGTCGACCTCCATCTGTCAAATGGCCATCAAACCCACTAACAAACAACAATACCTCCATTATGACAGCTGCCATCCATTCCATATCACACGGTCCCTTCCCTACAGCTTAGGTCTTCATGGCAAACGAGTCTGCTTCAGTCCTGAATCCCTGAACCAGTACACCAATAATCTGATGACAGCTTTCACATCCCGGAGCTACCCTCCTGATTTGGTACAGAAGCAAATTGCCACGGCCACTACCTCATTCCCCCCCCCCCCAGCCCCCCCCGCCCCAAAAACAAACCTACCCATGTAACTGCCCCCATTCTAAAACCTGCCCTATGCACCCTCCGACCACCACTTATTCCAGTCCTGTAACCTGGAAGTTGTACACGATTAAGGGCAGAGCCACTTGCGAAAGCACCCACATGATTTACCAACTGACATGCCTACACTGTGAAGCGTTCCATGTGGAAAAACCAGCAACAAACTGTCCATTTGCATGAATGGACACAGACAGACAGTGTTTGTTTGTAATGAGGATCATCCTGTGGCTAAGCATGCCTTGTTGCACGGCCAGCACATCTTGGCACAATGTCGAAACGTCCGGGTTATCTGGATACTTCCTACCAACATGAACCTTTCAGAACTCTGGAGATGGGAACTTGCCCTTCAGCATATTCTCTCTTCCCATTGCCCCCCTGGTCCCAACCTCCGCTAAATTCAAATTTACACCCACCATTCAACTTCATATTTGCCTCTGATCTCTGGACAGAGCCTCTGCCTCAACTGGCATCTGTCCAACTAATTTGCTTTTTACATATTTCTGCCTTGGTGTGTTTGCACGTATATGTGTATGGTTGTGTGTGTTTGTTTACCTGTCCTTCCGCTCCCAGTATTGGAATGACTCCTTATCCACTCCCATATCCCATGCCCATATCCTTCGCTTATTCCCCTCCTTCCTCTTTTTCTGATGAAGCAAAAATTGCTAAAGCTTGAATTTTTGTGTTTGTGTGTTTTTATTTGGGTCTGTTAATGAGCCTGTGCATTTGGTAAGTTAAACCACCTCCATTATATATATATAATTAAGTAGTTTTTTATCACCCACCCATTCAAAAAAAAAAAAAAAAAAAAAAACAAAAAAAAAAAAAACATCCGTTTCCTCTTCCAGGGCATTGAAAACATTGCTCTCATGTAAATTCACCATATTGAGAATATGCAGAGTGTGAGCAATGCAGATAGTACACGAAAGCAGTGTAGGACTCAACAGAGTGGGAAATACAGATCTCTGTTGTAGTGCAGAAATATGAAAACTCCACTCACTATGTGGCAGTACAATGCAGGGAATTTTCCCTTTTAATTTTATGTGGTTACCAACAGAGGACAGGTTGTGCTATGGCAGCTCCTAATTTTTTAGCATTGCACAATTCAGACTCAGGCGCTGAACGAGTCTGACTCGGGCACCATCCACAATGTGTTAAAGTCTACCGGTGTCAACTAATAGTGCAGCCAATAAGGTAAAAAATGGAACTTATGTTTTTTGATTGAAACCATCATTATTAACAACCTTTTATAAATAATAGAAAAATTACAAATAAACAAAAATACTGCATTTTTCATAAAAATTAGCATTAGATATTAAAATTGTGTAAGTATTTAAACACAACAAAATAATAATAATAATAAACAAAGAAAGTAACTGACCCTATGATTGTAAGGCTAGAATGCTACAATCTCTGCTACACTGACATACTGCAACTGTTTTCATTATTGGTACTTACATGTACTTTAACTTCAAAGTCGATTTTCTTGAGAATTTTTGAAATTTATGTCAAATGTTTTTGGCTGTTTGTTATTTGTGTTCTGAGCTCAACATGCCATAAATATCAAACAATTCTAAAATTCGATACCCATGTAGTGTCCTTGTTAGATATACACAAATACAGTTTTTTTTTTTCTTCGAAATAGATAGCTTCGTTGGCCAGTACAGAAACAAAAAACAGGACAAGCCTTTTTTTCGTGTCTGTGCTTGTGTATGTATGTGTGTGTGTGTGTGTGTGTGTGTGTGTGTGTGTGTGTGTGTGTGTGTGTGGGTTCTTTTCTTTTTTTTCTTTTACTATCGTTGGTACAAAACTAAGGTAAGTACTGGCCAGCCAAACTATTTTGAAGAATATTTTAGCATCTGTGTTGAAAATTTCCACCAGTAAACGCTAATTGTACGAATGAGAATGTATCTACCAAGAGATTGAATGAAACATTCTGCACATACAATTATCATTAGACAGACAAAAGCGAAAAAACATAATGGTACATTGCATTGTAGTTAATAAATATTTGTAAACACAAGCCCAGAATATTAAGCCATAAAATGTTTACTTACTGATAAAACATTCAATGCTTTGTGATTTGGAATATCAGTGACACAGCCAGTAAAATAATTATAAAAGCAATTTATTAATACAACTGCTGAAAAGTGGGTATTATGTCTTATGTAATTATAACATGCATTTTATTGCATTTTTAAATAGCACTTGTAGTCTGTACTTGATATGCAACAACTTTTCACTATAGACAGTACTTCACTTATTTTTGTAATTGGTGGAATTTTATAATTTTTATTGTTCATGCCATTGATACTTTGGATGACTAAATATTGACAACTTAATCATTATTTGAACTTTTTATGACTTAATTGTGTGAGATTACTATATACAAATGCTTGTGAACCTACAGCACAACGTGTCAATGTGTTTGTGTACCAGATACTGAGGGACACTATTTATTTGTGTCTTATGAGCATTCTGTGGTGTCCATTTGTGTGAAAACACATAGGATAATCGGCAGTTGGGATTAGATGGAAGATGGATTTTATTATAATAGTAGTATAATTAGTATATATAGTATAATTAGTAGTCACAAGATAAACAGGGAATACAACATACTTAACTTTGATCTCTGTGGTGGTGAAAAAGGCCACATGCAACATAATTTGACACTGACAATACAAGTAAACACCTACCTACAGATTATGCACTAAAACTGACTGTCCTACTGTGACCGCAAAGCAATAGTGCTTGCCAGTGGAATCCTAATATGGCTTGGAGTGAAGATTCCGTTGAAGCAGTCAGCATGTTGAAGTCTGGTAAAGTAAAAATTGCCAGCTCATACTGTTTTGAGTTTCTACCATGAGGTTGTCCTATGTCATACCTAGGTTGCAGTAACTGCTAGAGGCTTGGCTTTATGGGAATGCCTTATTGGTCTAGATGTGCATTCTTGCAAAAGTTTTATCTGCTGCCAACTTCTGAAATGTCAGCTATTATAATGATATGACATTCCCCCCGCTACTGTTGACATGTAGTGATAGTTGTGTGAACAATGACAGGAGGAGGAGGAAGAGGGCTCAATGTAGATGGCAGTGAAGAGACAGAACGAAAGCTGAGGCTGGTGTGGAGTTCCTGCTCACTGTCTGGCATAGGCTTTGCAACTGAGCAGAAACATGAGACAAAAACCTACTCAGAGAGCACACTCCAGAAGGACAGTAAAGAGCAAGGTGACACAACATTGGAAGAATAGTCCATGGTGGCCCTCTAGGAGGCTGTGGGAAAGTGGAGCCTAACCCTTACACAATAGACTTAGTGATGACTATTACAAGGTGTCCATCAGTTCCTGATCTATCATGGGATCCAGCTGGTTATAGTATGGAGTGATCTGTGTGAACTGGACAGGCTGTAAGTATAAAGGTATCAGCAGAGTTATGCAGTTTACATGAGCAACTTTCCTTTTGATGTTGCCGCTGCTACCCACCTGGAACTTTAATGAGAAACATAGAATTTCCTAACATCTTTACAGTGATACCTCTCAGCTCTTCTGCCTGCCAAACAACCTGGGAAGAATGAGGGAGGGAAGAACTTTATTTTTTTTTTTTCTGTGTAGGCGAAGAATGTTCCAACTGCCATGGAGCCATAGAGGATGCAGCAATTGGAGCAAAGTGCAGTGGTGTCGACCATGCAACAACTCCACTGGTGAAGTGTCATTAAATGGGTGGGAACAATATGTTGAGAAGATGAGCAACACAGCTTATTTCTGTGTGAAGAAGGCTTAATGATTATCCATTTGTTGCTTAAACGTGTGGATAAAGTATTCTGTTTCCTCCTTTGATTGTGTTTGAAATGACACTGGCTTTGCAAAACTGGTCAAATTCTGCAGCAATAATTTGTAGTCCAGGACAGGAAGGTGGTAAGCATTGCTCATAATATAATGTTCAATTCTTTGTAGAGGTAGTAATGTAGTTTTTAACATCAGTGTATGCTACTTATGTTTTATGATATTTTCTAAGAAATATATTATAAACATTTTATTGCATTGCACTTTGGCTTGTAAGACACGATATTACTTTGAATGATTTCAGTTTGTAATGTCTACAAAAATGTCTATTGGTGATTATACTTTATGTTTTAGTTTATACATTAAACAAAGTTATAAGTTATACCAGTTAATTACTCTTGTTTTAATGTTAGTGATGCATTAAGTTTTAAATTTGTCTAAATTCATTTTAATGTACTTGACTCAACATATGCCATATTGTCATTATTGTCAAACTGAATATTTTAATATACATGCCTTCTGACACAATTGTATTTAATGTAATCATTATTTGAATTCACATTATTTGTGCAAAATCTTTTGTATCTGGACAGTACAGATAGAAAGGGTGTTGGTCATCCAACATGGTTTAAACCTCAGTCTGTTGCATGGGTCTGTAAACAGCAGCCTCGGTTTGACTGCTGCTTGTACAATGAGAGGCAACGTGAGTGCCTGGCCTGAGTGCCTGGCCTGGCCTGGCGGAGTTCAATAAAGGATACTGCACATTCCAAATTCTAGTGTCTTTGGTACTTCAACTTACTATTTAAATCATCAAATAGGGGCAATATAATAGTTAAAATGAAATATATGTTGAGCTTCATCGCAATTTAATTCATTGTATCATTTCTTTTGAAAATAATTATTTACTTATGTATGAACAATTGAAATATAAGAACTTCATGTTGGTAGAATTACAACAATATTTCACATCTGTTTCATTGGCTGATGGTTTATGAATATGAAGGACAAGCATTTGAATCTAACTGGAGTTAATTGTCTTTTTTATTCTTAGACCTATGCAGGCAATATTTTAAACTTTAATTCACTACAAATTGTGCAGTTGTAGCCTTTTTATAGGTTCCGCATTCATTCAGAAGATTCCATTTTATAGTAGTCCAATCTTTAAACAAATAGACATATAGTTAAAAGCAAAAATATTGAAAATATATATATTTGTTTTTACTTACTTCAATCATCACCTGGTATGTCCATAGTTTCCAGATACAAGAAGTGTATCAACTGATTGCAGTTTTTTTCTAATTCCTTATGGTTTACACAAGTGAGTGGAGGTTCCAGTATCTGTTGTTTTTTTTTTTTCAAATTTATATTTGTTCTTCAACTATGGTAGGCCTATTCGACCATTACGTGAAAAATAACAGATCAGTAGCTTCTTGGAAATGTGCCAGCTTTCTGTACTAGTAACTGTAGTATGTATTGGATTGAATCTTACCGCAGCCCATTTTATCACAATGTATATGCTTCATGCTGTATTTACTTTTGTTATTAAAGTTTATTTTCTTTCATTACTTATTTTAAATATTCTCTTCAGTAATAACTAATTATTATTTGTGAATTTGATGTCTAAGAATAATCCTCCTTGGAAGGCAATATTTGTCTGACCTCTAATAACAATAATCATCTTTGGATGGTGATAGGCCTATTCATCTTACCATCCATAAAATAAAAATTATCTTCCTTGAAAGGCTGATATTATCTGATCTCCTATTAAAAAACAAATAATATATGAGCAAGTAGACACATGTATTGAAATTAATATTGTTGGCATAATAATATAAATATAAAAATGAAATAAAATGAAGAGTAAGCTACAAACAGTTTAAGTACTTGTCCATCTGCCATTGCCATCAAGAACAGCTTGGATTCTTTGAGGCATAGAATCTATAAGTCTATAGAAAAAGTTCTTCATACATGGCAATTCTGTGGCATTAAGAATCCCAGAGCGCATTCAGGTCTAGCAATTGCAGAAGGTCTAGCAATTTGTTTCGCAGTCTTCTTAATAAGTTGAGCCCATAAATGCTCTATGGTAGAGGTTCACCCAAATCAAGGGCCAGGGCCCACTTTTGGACCCCGGGCAACCTGGCACTATGCCTCGGACACTTGTCAAGAGTTGAAGAAAAGATAAGAATTATCTCTGGGTTCAGGAGTTTCACTCATCAGTTTCCAAGATCACTGATTAAAAAATGAAAAAAGAGTTAAATGTTCTACAGATCCTGTATCACACATAAGGGAATGGAGCATTATGTAATGCCAAAATCTGCCCCAAGAGAAACAGCTAAAACCTACTACTAGCATTTTTGTAAATGTTGAAAATCAACAATATTGTATGCAACCAGGTGGCTGGAGTGTACACCCAACAAACTGTTTCACAGCACTTTGCAGCTCATAGCACCACACATTTTTTCTCAAAATCAAACAAAACCATTTGTGTCACAGGAGCTGTGAATGAATGAGTACATAATTGTGTTCATAACTACAGACTTTATTCTAATTTTTGTACCTTATTTCAGAAGTGTTACGTGTGCTAATCCTTGTGCTGTACAGACCCTCACCTCCGTTAATCCACCCCAGTGAACAAGTGATCAGGCCATGCAGTGCCCTTCTGCGGGGAAGTCCAGTGCATCACAGTGTATACCTGCTCTGTCTCAATTCGACGAAAGGAGTGTAGTCAGTGATCATATGTTGTATCATATGGTAGTGTCTGTGTAGTTACTGCTACTTCACCTGAATATGGCTACTTGGTTACAATCCAGGAGTTGCCGCAAGATGAAGCAGTTGAGTGCTGAAAGAACTTCCACATCAGACTCTGTTCGTACATCAGTGCCAACCCCAAGCAGCAGCAAAATAGCATGGAAGACAAACATACTTTCGTAAATACAATCCCGATTTCCTTAAAGTCGAGTTTGTGTACTCTGGCGCTGAGGAAGGACCTATGCCTCAGTGTGTGATTTGTTTCGAAACACTACCCAATGAGTGTATAAAACTGTCTGATCTTGAAAGGTGTCTATCAACTAAACATCCTGAATGTGTAGGGAAGTCTCTTAGATTTCTTACAAATCAAGAAAAGAAGTTTGTCTATGACTAAATATGCTTTGGAGTAGTCTTAGAAACAGAGCTATCTTTGTTATAAAGAAGGGAGCTGCTCACACTGCAGGAGAAGAAATTATTAAACCTGCAGCAAAAGTGATAAGCAATGCTTTATTTGATGAAAAATGTACACAAAAACTTAATGGAATTCCATTATCCAACACTACTGTGAAGAGAAGAATCGACAAAATATCGAAAAATGTGAAAAAAGCTGTCATTGCGCTTTGAAACAAAGTGAATGCTTCTAGCTTCAGCTTGATGACAGTACAGATGTTTCTGGCCAGGCTAATTTATTAGCTTTTGGTCTGTTTAAGTTAAACAGTAGTATTAAAGAAAAACTGTTGTTCTGTGAGTCCTTGCTGACAAAAACAACTGGCAAAGATATGTTCAAATATATGGACATATTCATGAAAGAAAATGATGTTGATTGGTCAAAATGTGTAGGTTTGTCAACTGATTCAGCACGTGCTGTGCCTGGTATATTTTCATAAATTTTATGAAAATATTTAGACATGAGTAATTATGGACATTAATTTTCTTTAAAGAGTAAAATAATTTAAAACTGTTATATTTTTCTAACACGATTAGCTTTAAAGCAAATGATTGAGATATTTACTAACTAAGAGGTTCCCAGACAGTGGCACGTTCCATGACATTTCAGCTAGACAGAACAAGTAATGTTATAAGTAAAACCATTCTCTTATGTTATTTTTAAAGTAAAATGATAATGAACTACTTGATAAAAGTTGTTGTTGTTGTTGTGGTCTTCAGTCCGGGGACTGGTTTGATGCAGCTCTCGACCCTACTCTTATTTTGAGCAAGCCTCTTCATCTTCTCATAAGAACAACAACCTACATCCATTTGAATCCGCTTACTATATTCATCTTGTCTCACTCTGCGATTTTTAACCCACACACTTCCCTCCAACGCTAAATTCACAATTCCTTGATGTCTAAGAATGTGTCCTACCAATCGATTCCTTTTCTTCCCAATTCTGATCAGTACCTTCTTATTAGTTATGTGATCGACCCATCCAATCTTCAGCATTCTTCTGTAGCACCACATTTCAAGAGCCTCAATCCTCTTCTTGTCCGCACTGTTTACTATCTATGTTTCACTCACATACAAGGCAACACTCCACACAAATGCCTTCAGAAAGGACTTCTTACGCTTAACCCTAGAACGGTCGGGCTGGGTCTGTGAGACCCACTAGATTCTATTTCAATGAATTTATATGCTTATAGTCGCTGATCTGACTCGAGCGCTCTGCTAGCTTCCTGAAACATGCAAGAGAAACCGTTAACATCATGAATAAGGTTTTAAATTATTTAGAGAATGTTCGCCAGTTCTCCAAAAATCGGGAGGGTCTGTCAGACCCAGCCCGACCGTTTACGTTATTGATTTCTACCAGTGCGGGTCTATTTTTATTTGGTGTCTCTTCCAGTTTCAAATTACTTTGTGAACTATTTCTGATGTCAATAATTTAAAATATAAAATTTCAAGGGAAAGTGTTTCATACTGTGAAATTGGCAACGTTTAATACGATGATGATAATGAAATTGACGATTCTGACGCGAATCCAGACTTCGAAATAAACAGTGATCATGATAGGAATAGTGAAATAAGTGGGGATGAAGGGGAAGATGCTGTAAGTGAAAGGACAGCAAAACTAAATAATTCTGCAAAATTTGCAAAATGTAGTTGTACTTGGTGCATGCAGAAATGGTTTGTGTCATCTGTTACAAAAAGTGATGATTTTAGAGGACGATATCACACAAACTATTCATTATATGCATAATTTCGATTTATATAATAAAAATTCAACAAGTCTGCTTCTCAGTTCTACAAATTATTATCATATATATTTGTGTTTCAATCCAATTTACGTGTACTTCCAGTGTGGTTACATTTATTACTAGTAAGAAGTATATTTTCTATTTTTTTTTTTTTTTTTTTTTTTTTATTTTACAGCAATTGTGACATTCAGAACGTTGAAATAATGTCCCTACAGCATTTGGTAGAACCTAAACAATATAAAAACTCGTCATTTGATGTAAATACGCTGTTTTGGCACTTGTCATAAGCGTTTTAATTTTTGGGTCCCACAGACCCAGCCCGACCGTTCCTGAAACTATTTTTGAGCCGACCGTTCTAGGGTTAAATTAAATTTATCTTTTTCAAAAATGTTTTTCTTCCCATTGCCATTCTGCATTTTATATCCTCTGTACTGTGACCATCATGTGTTATTTTACTGCCTAACTAACAAAATTCATCTACCACTTTTATTCTTTCATTACCTAATCTAATTCCTTCAGCATTGCCTGATTTTCTAAGACTGCATTCCATTATCCTTGTTTTGCTATTGTTAATGTTTATCTTATATGTTCCTTTAAACACACTGTCCTTTCTGTTCAATTGCTCCTCCAAGTCCTTTGCTGTCTCTGCTAGAATTACAATGTCATCAGCAAAAGACAAGGTTTTTATTTCTTCACCCTGAACTTTAATTCCTTCTGCAAATTTCTCCTTGATTTCCTTTATAGCTTGCTCAATATACAAATTAAACAACATTGGAGAAAGGCTACAGCCCTGTCTTACACCCTTCCCAACCTTTGCATCCCTTTCATGCCCTTCAACTCTGATAACTGCTGTCTGGTTTTTGTATAAATTGTAAATAACCTTCCGTTCTCTGTATTTTACTCCTGCTGATTTCAGAATTTGAAAGAGAGTATTCCAATCAACATTGTCAAAAGCTTTCTCAAAATCTACAAAAGGTAGAAATGTAGGTTTGCTTTCCCAAGCTGTAAGGTGAGTATTGCCTCCTTTTCCTACATTCCTCCTGAATCCAAACTGGTCTTCCCCAAGGTCGGCTTCTATCAGCTTTTCCATCCTTCTGTAAATAATTTGTGTTAAAATTTTGCAACCATGACTTATTAAACTGGTGGTTCTGTAATTTTCACAGTTGTCTGCACATGCTTTCTTTGAAATAGGGATTACTACTTTTTTCTTAAAGTCTGAGGGTATTTCACCTGTCTCGTACCACTTATGCACCAGATGAAATAGTTTTGTCATGGCTGGCTCTCCTAGGGACTTCAGTAGTTCTGAAGAAACGTTGTCCACTCCTGGGGCCTTGTTTCAACTTAGGTCTTTAAGTGCTCTGTCAAATTCTTCTCTCACTATAGTATCTCCTATTTCATCTTCATCTACATCCTCTTCCCTTCCTACAATATTGTCTCTAAGTTAATTTCCTTTGTAGAGCCCCTCTATATACTGTTTCCACCTATCAGCTTTCTCTTCTTTGCTGAGAACTGGTTTTCCATTCGAGTTATTTATATTCATGCAGCTGCTTTTCTTGTCTCCAAATGTTTCTTTCATTTGCCTGTAAGTGGTATCTATTTTTCCCTTTTTTATGTATTCTTCTACAGACTTGCATTTGCCTTATAGCCGCTCCTGCTTAGCTATTTTGCACTTCCTGACAATCTCATTTTTTAGTCATCTGTACTCCATTTTGCCTGTTTCATTTACTGCATTTTTGTATTTTCTCCTTTTATCAATTAAATTTAGTATTTCCTGTGATATCCAAGGACGTTTTGTAGGTCTTGCATTTGTACCTATTTTGTCTTCTGCTGGCTTCACTATTTCATCTCTCAATGCTACCCATTCTTCTTCTACTGTTTTATTTCCCTTTGTTTTTGTCAATTTTTGCCTCTGAATTTCTCAAGAACTTCAGGTTCCTTCAATTTATCAAGGTCCCAACTCATTGTTTTCCTACCTTTCCTACTTAAAATAACTTGTACTAAGGACAACAAATACACCCATGAACGAGGGAGAAATCTAACCGCCAATGGCAAACAGTGGAGCACTCCACAGGTAGGCGCCTTTGAATGCTCGGGCACTCCACCGTGATGTAATGTAATGGCATGAGTAGTGCATTAATGTAGTACAGGATACCATGCTTTAGTGAAGACCGCAATACCGTATTCCTACCGTACAGACTGATACCATTACCATTCCTTTTTTTCCAACTACCCATTTCCGACTTGACTTTATATGTAATTAATTAACCTCAAGAAGTCATACTAAACAAAACAATTATCAAAGTGTAGAAGCATAAATTTTGAATAATGAACTAATTATATGGTGTGGAACTTTCTAGAAGTCTTTTGTTTCTCATTGTCAATGTTCATACAAATGGACTATTTACCGGGTAACAACTGTGAATATTAAGCAACTGCAAATTAGAGATTATATAACATATACTAACCAACTTTGTAAATTCACACAATTACAAATATATATCCACTCCCATGAACCACAGACATTGCCGAGGTGGGGTGGCTTGCGTGCCTCAACGATACAGATAGCCGTACCGTAGGTGCAACCACAGCGGAGGGGTATCTGTGGAGAGGCCAGACAAACGTGTGGTTCCTGAAGAGGGGCAGCAGCCTTTTCAGTAGTTACAGGGGCAACAGTCTGGATGATTGACTGAGCTGGCCTTGTAACATCAGCTAATGTGGCCTTGTCACACAGCTACTGCGAACGGCTGAAAGCAAGGGGAAACTACAGCCGTTACCTTTCCCGAGGACATGTAGCTCTACTGTATGAACATATGATGATGGCATCCTCTCGGGTAATATATTCCGGAGGTAAAATAGTCCCCCATTCGGATCTCCGGGCGGGGACTACTCAGGAGGATGTGATCATCAGGAAAGACAATACTGGCATTCTACGGGTCGGAGCGTGGAATGTTAGATCCCTTAATCGAGTAGGAAAATTAGAAAATTTAAAAAGGGAAATGGATAGGTTGCAGTTAGATATAGTGGGGATTAGTGAAGTTCGGTGGCAGGATGAACAGGATTTCTGGTCAGGTGAGTACAGGATTATAAATACAAAATCAGTTGGGGGTATCACAGGAGTAGGATTGATAATGAATAAGAAAATAGGAATGCGGGTAAACTACTATGACCAGCACAGTGATCGCATTATCATTGTCAAGATAGATACGAAGCCAACACAGACAACAGTAGTACAGGTTTATATGCCAACTAGCTCTGCCGATGATGAGGAAATCGAAGAAATATATGAGGAGCTAAAGGAAATTATTCAGACAATTAAGGGAGAGGAAAACTTAATTGTTATGGGAGACTGGAATTCGGTAGTAGGACAAGGAAGGGAAGGGAAGATAGTAGGTGAATATGGTCTGGGTAAAAGGAATGAAAGAGGAAGCCGCCTGGTAGAATTTTGCACAGAACATAATTTAGTTATAACGAACACCTGGTTCAAGAATCACAAAAGAAGGTTGTATACGTGGAAGAGACCAGGAGACACCGGGAGATACCAGATAGATTTTATAATGGTAAGACATAGATTTCGGAACCAGGTTTTAAAGTGTAAGACATACCCAGGGGCAGATATAGACTCACCATAAGGAGATGGGACCTGGATAAATTGAAGGAACCTGGGGTTCTTAAGAATTTCAGAGGGAGCTTTAGGCAACAATTGACAGAAACAGGGGAAAATAAAACAGTAGAGGAGGAATGGGTAGCATTGAGAGATGAAATAGTGAAGGTAGCAGAGGACAAAATAGGTAGGAAGGCAAGACCTACAAAAAATCCTTGGATATCACAGGAGATACTAAATTTAATCGATGAAAGGAGAAAATATAAAAATGCAGTAAATGAAACAGGCAAAATGGAGTACAGGCGACTAAGAAATGAGATTGACAGGAAGTGCAAAATGGCTAAGCAGGAGTGGTTAGAAGGCAAATGCAAGGATGTAGAAGAATGTATAAATAGGGGAAAAATAGATACAGCCTACAGGAAAATAAAAGAAACATTTGGAGATAAGAAAAACAGCTCTATGAATATCAAGGACACTGATGGAAAACCAGTTCTCAGCAAAGAAGGGAAAGCTGAAAGGTGGAAAGAGTATATAGAGGGACTCTACAAAGGAAATGAACTTCGAGACAATATTGTAGGAAGGGAAGAGGATATAGATGAAGATGAAATAGGAGATACTGTACTGAGAGAAGAATTTGACAGAGCCCTGAAAGACCTAGGTCGAAACAAGGCCCCGGGAGTAGATGATATTCCCTCAGAGCTACTGAAGTCTCTGGGAGAACCAGCCATGACAAACCTGTTTCACCTGGTGTGTAAGATGTATGAGACAGGCGAAGTACCCTCAGACTTTAAGAAAAATGTTATAATCCCCATTCTAAAGAAAGCAGGTGCAGACAGGTGTGAAAACTACAGAACCATCAGTTTAATAAGTCATGGTTGCAAAATATTAACACAAATTATATACAGAAGGATGGAAAAGCTTGTAGAAGCCGACCTCGGGGAAGATCAGTTTGGGTTCAGGAGAAAGGTGGGAACACGGGAGGCAATACTCACTTTACGGCTTATCCTAGAAGATAGACTAAGAAAAGGCAAACCTACATTTTTAGCCTTTGTAGATTTGGAGAAAGCGTTTGACAATGTTGACTGGAATACACTCTTCCAAATTCTGAAGTCAGCAGGGGTAAAATACAGGGAAAGGAGAGTTATTTACAACTTGTACAAAAGCCAGACCGCAGTTATTAGACTCGAAGGGCATGAAAGGGAAGCATCAGTAGGAAAGGGAGTAAGACAGGGTTGTAGCCTCTCTCCGATGTTATTCAATTTGTACATCGAGCAGGCGGTGAAGGAAAGCAAGGAAAAATTTGGAATAGGGATTAAAGTTCAGGGGGAAGAAATAAAAACATTGCGTTTTGCCGATGATATAGTAATTCTGTCAGATTCAGCAAACGACCTGGAAGAGCAATTGAACGGAATGGATAGTGTGCTGAAAGGTGCATATAAGATGAACATTAACAAGAGCAAAACTAGGGTAATGGAGTGCAGTGTAAGAAAATCAGGTGATGCTGAAGGAATTAGATTGGGAAACGAAGCAATAAAGGAGGTAGATGAGTTTTGTTACTTGGGCAGTAAAATAACAAATGATGGTCGCAGTACAGAGGATATAAAATGCAGAATGGCAATGGGTAGAAAAGCGTTCTTGAAAAAGAGAAATTTGTTAACCTCGAATATTGATTTAAACCTAAGGAAGTCCTTTCTGAAGGCATTTGTATGGAGTGTTGCCTTGTATGGGAGTGAGACATGGACGATAAACAGTGCGGACAGGAAGAGTATTGAGGCTTTTGAAATATGGTGCTACAGAAGAATGCTGAAGATTAGGTGGGTGGATCGCGTAACTAATGAGGAGGTACTGAACAGAATTGGGGAGAAAAGAAATTTCTGGCATACCTTGACTAAAAGAAGGGATAGATTGGTAGGACACATTCTGAGACATCAAGGTATTGTGAATTTAGCGTTGGAGGGAAGTGTGTGGGGTAAAAATCGCAGAGGAAGACCAAGAGATGGATACAGTAAGCAGATTCAGACAGATGTAGGTTGCCGTTCTTATGTGGATATGAAGAGGCTTGCTCAGGATAGGGTATTGTGGAGAGCTGCATCAAACCAGTCTCCGGACTGAAGACCACAAGAACAACAACAACAACAACAAATATATAAATTAAGAATCAGACTAATTAAATTGTACCCCATATTTAAATGATATTTCTGATATTAAAGCCATGTAAAAGCTAATTTACTAACTGAAACAAATTCTGATGAACTGTATTATTATTGTATATTGAAATCTGCTCAAAAACATCTGTGATAATACTAATTGAATTGTTTAATTAAGCATAACAATCAGAGTGGTTGTTCAAATATATATATAAGGATGCTATTTCACACCAACCAATGTTGTTTGGTTTTAGTCTGAATTGTGTTCTGTTGTAACTGAGTGCTATTGATGCTGTACAGTCTGACATAAACTTATCGGTGACATCAAATTAATTTATTTTAATTCACATCTCCAAAGTTCATTTTAAGTTGAACATAATTCAAAAGAAATTCTAATTAACTCAGATATAAGGGCAGTAGAACCCTTCAAGTGGCCACCTGGTATTCTCCCACTTTGCCTGCTTTCTCTCACCTTACCCGAAATTTAATAACAGGTAAAACAGTCAACTCCATCTTGCAGTCACAGCAGCTCTACCTTCTTCCTAGTGTAACCCCCATTGATATTAATAGTTCCCATCTCTTCCAGATTAGTGGCCAAGTCATATATGAGGAGTCCTTGGTCTTTCAATTAGGCTGCTATTAACTGAGAGCAACTATTGTTGCCACTAGTGTCTCTGGCGACTCACTGGGCGCTGCATCTTATGATGCCTATTAGCCGGCGGACACCAGTGGCGACATCGGGGCACTGCGGCATATGGAGCCTATTAGCCATGAACACTAGCGTTACCAATTTTCGTGCGCTTATGGTGCATCCCTCTAACATCTGTTGTTCAGTAGCTTGTGAACTGCAGTACTGTGTGTGCTGTACTTGCACTGTGCACTGTGTTACCATATTGTTATGAATATGAAAACAATCAGATCCTGGGGATCTTGGCTTAATCGCCTGGGTACAAACCTCTATAAAAACCCTTCAATTTCAAGGTGTGCTATGTGCCAATGATATGCATGGCGGGACCTGGGTGGACCTATATATACCTAGCTGCTCATAGGAACACCATGAAAAGATCTCGTAACGTTGCTGGAAGTACAACCAGTCTCTTTAAGAGAGGTAGAGGTGACTACAATGCCACAGAGTATGAGCCCTAAACGTTCCCTTTCCTGGTCACACCATGGGAGGAAGAGGAAGGTAGGGCCAGAAATCTGGGTGAGGCGTATGCCCCTAAATATCTTGTCTGTAGTCACACCGATGGGGAATATTTTCAGACGACTAAGGCCTTGTTATTCATGGAAAACTTGGAGGACAAGTTTGGTGAGGTGGAAGGGATGTCCAAAATGTGCTCTGGGCCAGTCTTAATAAAGATGTCATCCCCAGCCCAGTCACGGACATTGCTTGCCTATGACAATCTGTGTGATGTTTCTGTTTGTATAACACCGCACAAGACCTTAAATATGGTTCAGGGAATAATTGTCCACAAAGAGCTTTTGCTGCAGTCAGACGACGAACTGCATGTGAACCTAGAACGGCGGGGAATACATTTTATTTGGCAAGTCCATAGGGGTCTGGAGGACAACAGGTTTGCCACTGGTACCTTCATCTTGGCTTTTGAGGGCAATTCATTGCCCAAGAAGATCAAGGTGATGATCTTTTTTTTTTTGAGCGCCTCAATCCCCTCGGCCACCGCGGCCGGCAGGTGATGATCTACCGGTGTGATTTACATTCCTCTCCCTATGCTTTGTTTTAAGTGCTGGAGATTTGGGCATATGTCCTGTTTCGATGCCACCCCTACATGCCAGGAGTGCAGATGTGCATTTCATCTGAACGTCACTTGCATTCCTCCTCCAGTATGTGTCAACTGTGTCCTAAATCGCTCCCCTTGTATGCCTGTCTGCACAGTTCTGCACCAAAAAAGGAAAATCATGGACTACAAGACCCAGGATTGGCTGGCCTACTCAGAGACAAAGCAAAAATATGAGAAGCTGCACCTTGTGCGCCTGGTTAACTCCTATGTCATGGCAGCCTTGCCATCACCATCTACAGTGCCTGGTTTACACTCCGTGCAACCAATGCCAGTGGGCTCCCAGGCCCAATCAACTGACTCTGCCCCCTTGACAGCTGGGGGCAAGTTCTCTTTGGTGGCTCCCACTCTTTTCACTGTGGGAGTAACAACCCCTCAAACATAGGTGACACCAGTCTCCACCTATCAGCCAGAGAACAAAAAGCCTCCTCCGGCTCCTCTTGCTCGGAATGGGTCCCTCTGGACACCCTGTTCCGAGGCTTCTCAGGTTGCCTGAGAGGATCCTAGCCGAAAGTCCAAGGATCCCCAACTAGCTGGTTGAAGGGCTTCTTGCTCTTCTTCCACACCTGACGCCACTTCCGAGGAGCCCTCCCAGCCCCTCAAACCGAAGGGCCAGCGAGAGGGAAGACCAAAGAAAGAGGAATCTTCAATGGCTCAAAAGCCACAGCTACCCTTATCTTCTGCCTCAGAAGATAGGTAGAGATCCTCACCACACCTGAGGATCTCGCACTCACTGACTCCCCAGAGTCGATGATCTCCACCTTACCTGGTATTGGGTGATAACCTCTTATGGGGTGGTACTGTGACAACTGGCTATGGTAGAGATGTCGAGTCATTGATATCTCAACTTCATCTCTGCCTTTTGAATAATGGTGCCCCCACCCATTTTAGTGTGCCACATGGTGACTACTCGACCATCGACCTTTCAGTGTGGAGCCCTAGCCTCTTCCCCTCTATCCACTGGAGTGTACACGATGATTTGTGTGGTAGTGACCACTTCCTGATTTTTTTGTCACTACTCCCACATCAGTCCCAAGAACGCCTGCCCAGATGGGCGCTGAATAAAGCTAATTGGGACGTTTTTACTTCTCCTGCCATGGTTGGTTCTCCTACGCACTCCAACATAGATGCGGTAATAGAAGCTTTACCTTGGTCATTTCTGCGGCTGAGCGTGCAGTCTCTCGCTCTTCAGGGTCCGCCCAGTGGAGGTCAGTGCCCTGGTGGTCAACAGAGCTTGCTGAGACGATTAGAGAACACAGGCGAGCTCTGTGGCACGCATCTATGGAGAAACTCGTTGCTTTTAAACGACTTCATGCCTGAGCCTGACAACTAATTAGACGATGCAAACAGGAGTGTTGGGAAAGGTATGTGTCTACCATTGGATCATGTACTTCTCCATCCCAGGTGTGGGCAAAAATCACGAGTGTATGGCTACCAGTGTACTCTTAGTGTGCATGGGATTTCTGTTAACGGGTCAGTTTGCACAGATCCAGATGCAGTTGCTGGACTGTTTGCTGAGCACTACACTCAGTTCTGCGCCCGTGGCCTACAAAAGGGCCTTTCGCGCCCTGAAATAGCGGGAGGAACAACAGCGATTGTTCTTCTTGACTCCTCACACAGAACTGCACAATTCAGTGAATGGGAATCCTTAAGTGCCCTGGCATGTTGCCCTGACACAGCCCCTGGACCAGATCGCATCCATAATCAGATGCTGATACACCTGTCACCCAAGTCTCAGCATCAAGTTCTGGCTATCTTTAATCACCTCTGGAGTTCTGGTACATTCCCGCCACAGTGGCGAGAGAGTGATGGTTCCAGTGATCAAACCTGGTAAACACCTGCATGAGTTGAACAGCTACCAACTGATCAGCCTGACCAACATTCTTTGCAAATTGCTAGATAGTATGGTAGGTAGACAGTTGTGCTGGCTCCTTGAGTCCAGGGGTCTCCTAACTCCATGCCAGGATGGTTTCCGCAAGGGGCGCTCTGCTGTGGATAACCTGGTCCACCTTGAGTCAGCTGTCTGGACAGCCTTCTCTCGACGCCAGCACCTGGTAGCCGTCTTTTTTGACTTATCTAAGGCCTATGACACAACCTGGAGACATCACATCCTTACTACATTACACGTGTGGTGTCTCTGGGACTCGCTTCCTGTTTTTATCTGGAATCTTTTGTCTTTGCATACTTTTCGTGTAAGTCAGCACCTCTCGTAGCTCTTAGCATGTACAGGAGAATGGGGTTCCCCAGGACTCTGTACTGAGTGTACCTCTATTTTTAGTGGCGATTAGTGGTCTAGCAGCAGCGGTAGGGTCATCAGTCTCCTCCTCTTTATATGCTGATGACTTCTGTTTATATTTCAGCTCTTCCAGTATATGTGTTGCTGAACGACTGCTGCAGGGAGCATACATAAGGCGCAAACATGGGCCCTCACCCATGGGTTTCAGTTCTTTGCTGCCAAGACCTGCGTTATGCATTTCTGTTGGCGTTGGACAGTCCATCCACATCCCGAACATTACCTTGATGGCCACCTGCTAAATGTAGTGGAAACACATCGTTTCTTGGGACTAGTGTTTGACGATCAGCTGACATGGCTCCCCTATATTCGTCAGTTTCAACAGAAGTGCTGGTAGCGCCTTAATCCTCTCCGCTGTCTTAGCAATACTACATGGGGGCAGATTGTAGTACTCTGCTATATTGCTTTAAACCTCTAATTTTGTCACGATTGGACCACGGGAGCATTGCATATGGTTCAGCATCGCCTTCAGCCCTGCAGATTGTGGGGTTTGCTGGCGGCAGGATCTTTCAGAACTAGCCCTGTTAATAGTCTCCTTGCAGAAGCTGGAGTTCTGCCACTATGAACCAGATGCCAACAGCTGCTTTGTATTTACATAGCTCATGTTCGTGGCTTGCCTCTTCACCCCAACCACCGTCTCCTTTTTCCAATCAGGCCACTTCCTATCCCACAACGGCGGCCGAGATCGGGGATGACAGTTGGCGTTCATGCCCAATTACTCCTCAGTGAACTGGAATCTTTTCCACTACATCGCCTCTTCCAGTTCCAATCGCATACTCCACCATGGTGTATACACTGGCCACACCTTCATGGTGTATACACTTCGACTCGAACTGTCATGGTCCCCCTAAACACTCAGTTCACCCAGAGACCATTCATCGACAGGTCCTGTTTATCCTTGATGTGTCACGGGGCTCAGAAGTGATTTACACCGATGGCTCGATGGTGGGTGGTCGTGTTGGCTACACTTATACGCATGCAGGGCATAACGAATTGCACTCCTTGCCGGCTGGCTGCAGTGTCTTCACTGCCGAGTTAGCCATCTTTCGTGCACATGACCACTAGGCATAGGACTGTGAGGCGTGGCGACTCGAGCGCACCGAGAATTTCTCGAGCTGCCGGCGATCGAGCAGTTCTCGAGAAGCTCACAAGAAGCGGCGTGTGCCACTGTGTGGTGCGGCGCTTGACTGCGGCAGCACGACACGCCACGCCGCACACTGCAGTTATTTGCAACGCTGGCAACTCACTGTGATTATCGTTTAAATGTGAGCATCGGATTCACGAAAACCAAAGTCGTGGAGCTGGCAGTATTTTATGGAGGATGAATATGTCTGTTGCAAAGCTCCATAGTGTAGCAAAAAATACAACAGGCATGCTAAGACATTTAAAATTACACACTATACCTAGCTATCAAACAGATACGTTCAGGAATAAAAAATTGCATTCTTATGTTAATGAAAGCCAAAGTAGCATGCTACAAACATTTTTCTTTTATCATTTGATGTGGTTGTCAGTGAGAAAAAGTGTAATAAAGTTTTCAAATTTTGTTTTAACTTTGTTGCAAGTCGCTAAGTACTCTCATTCTAATACAGTGTATGAATAAAGTCTCGTTGCATGAAGTGGCAGTTTTTTGGGATTCCTATTGTTTATGACGTTATATCTACTGAACTATGGTTTGTATGTGATCCTTACACCAACGACAACCGTCCTCTTCATTTGAAGGTCGTATGTGCAAAATTTCATCAAGATTAGGAAAAATACAAACACATGGACACTCTGCTTTATATATAAAGAAGAAGTAGTTTAGCTGAAAGCCAGGCGTTGCCCGGATATATATTTATTCCTATTATTATTTGTAATCTACTGTCCATCTCTACCTTTATTTATTCCGCCAGTGGAACTTCACTTTCCTTCTCTCTCTGTCCATCTGACGCTCGTCATCTCAATTTTAGTCCAGCAATATAATCCCTTGTTTCCAATATAGATTTAGGAAAAATATGTCTACCCCACATGCTTTGTATGCATTTCTGGAGAAGTGTTCAGAACTTGTTGACCATAAACAACATGTTATTGGCATATTCCTAGATCAATCCAAGGCATTTGACATGGTTGACCACAAGCTGCTCCTTATGAAACTCCAAAAGTACAGGATCAGGGGTGTAGCTCACAGCTGGTTTGGCAGCTACCTCAGTGTAAGGAAGCAATACGTCGAAATAAAATATCCAAATACATCCAGGGCTTGCAGGTCAGATATACTACTTACAAGGAATATCGTGCCTTAGGGGTCTATTCTTATCACTGTCCTCTTCCTTTTGTTCATCAATGACCTCGCAGAACACATACCTTATGCCAGCTCCTTTCTGTATGCTGATGATACAGATATCTTGATTACCAGTAATGTTGACATATTAAAAGATGCAATCAATGAAACCACTGGTCAATTACAATCTTGGTTTGAAGCAAATAGATTACTCATAAATACACAGAAAACTGTAAGCATGAATTTTCACACAAGACAAAATCTTACCCAATCTTACCCCGTGTAATGCAGCAGTAGCTATCGGCAAAGACTCCATTGATAACAGGCAGGACACCAAATTTCTTGGACTTACCATAAGTAATACTCTTAATTGGAAACCAAACATTGAGAACTTGTCACAGAAACGACAAAACATGCTATTTACTACGATCACTCAGAGATAGTCAGTATAGATACTTTGAAGCTGATATACAATGCACTGTTGAGTTGTTTTGAGCTATGGCTTGATCTTCTGGGGAAGTAGTTCTGAATCCCTTGTAATTTTCAAAAACAAGTGGTTGGAATAATAGTTTTGAAAAAAAAAAAGATTTGAACACTGCAAACCACTGTTCAAAAAGCTAAAAATACTCCCACTTCCATGTCTCTATATCTGGAATCCCTTCACAGAAATGCTGATCGTCACACACGACACTAGAAATAAAACCCACAACACTTAACTAGATGCTAATGGGGCTAAGTATATGGGCATCAAAATTCATAATCACCTCCCTCCAGACTTAAAAACAATTACAAATCCAAAAATAATGAGAATTAAATTAAAGGAACTATTATTAAATCACTGCTTCTATTCTAATCAGAAATTTCTGACAAAATTCTAAGTTATATCTGTGAACTGATATGTTATAGCTATACGATTTATTTGTATGTATTCCACTCTGCAACAAAAGTCTCCTGTGCTAAATCGAAACATTAATGTATTATGGTAACTGCAAATCCTGTGGATTACACTTGTACTAATGTGATATGTTATAACAAAAGAATGTAACGATAATTTAAAGAACTAATATTTTCTCCTTATAGATTTTTGATTAATTTAAACAAGTACCATACGTTTTCTGCTTATAATTATTTTGCATATATTTTTCTGCCGTGTGAAGTCTGTAACTCCATGTTCTTACTCTTAATTTAATTTTTATAGCACCAGTTGCCTTATTGTAAAAAATACAAAAGTATTTTATTCTTAGTGACTTGTCCTATATCATTGTGTGCTCTACTGTATAAATGTATGATCTACAGGACACATAAAACAAACTTAGACAGAGATGTTCCCATCGTTTTGAAGATGAAATGTGCAAAATTTCTTCAGGATGCGAAAAATG
The DNA here is from genome assembly GCA_026315105.1 of Locusta migratoria. Classification (NCBI taxonomy): domain Eukaryota; kingdom Metazoa; phylum Arthropoda; class Insecta; order Orthoptera; family Acrididae; genus Locusta; species Locusta migratoria. The sequence continues at coordinate 300,556,419 of CM048746.1, forward strand.
CTGTACATTTTGTTTAAGTCGATAAGTTAATAACTTATTTATGTTGAAAAAAAAGTCTTCAAACCAAAAGGCATTTTACCAGTTTCGATCTCATCTTACGTTATCTTCAGAACACATACAAAGCCTATGTGGCTGGTGCTGATATCTCCAGGGCTGCCGTGGCTACACTCTGTGGCTGCACGTTGGTAACTGGTCAACCAACCAGCCAACCAACTAGCACTTACCAACATGCAGTAACAGAGTGCAGCCAGGGCAGCCCTGAAGATATCAGCCCCAGATACATAGGTTGTGTATATGTTCGGAAGATGATGTAAGATGAGGTCGAAACCGGTAAAAAAAAAAGAAAAAAATCCAGCTGGTTGCATTTCTTTTAACGAAAATAAACCGCCAATTTACGCTATAGCTACAGTTCGTATTCGAAATGGATATTTTGAAAGAAAATAATCTTTTACGTTGAAGACCTTGAAAGATTATCGCTGGTCCTCCTGAGGATAATTTTGTCCAAATTTATCGATAAGTTAAGTACTCTCCACCATTAAGCATACTAAATTTTATGTAGACGGTGCTATTGCTCTTGTTCCAGGCCGTGTGTGCCAAATTTAATGAAGATCGGATTAAAATCGTAGATTTTGTGGAGGTCCGTATGGAAAGTACCCTCCGCCATGCACCATACAAAATTTAATATAACTAGTCACTTTCCCCTTTTTTTGAAGGTCAAGTGTTCAAATTTCCATAAAGATCGAAATAAAATTGTAGATTTTTTCAAGGTTTGTAGGTAAAGTACCTACCACCATTGACTATACGCGTCCTATCTCCTGCACCATGTGTCGTAGGTAGGTCTTATCCACACAGCGATTGTTTCCTCACAGTAAGGAATATCTGCACCAAATTTGGTTGAAACCAGTCCATTGTTCTAGGAGATGTGCAATTCTGTCGCGAGATGCAGCTGTTTTTCACGCTTTTCATTGTTTATGACGTCATGTTTCGTGAACTAAGTGCTTTACGTGATCCTTGCACATACAGCGACCTGCCACTTGGTTTGAAGGTTAAGCGTTCAAATTTTCATCAAGATTGGAACAAAACTGTAGACTTGTATGTAATATAAACCCACAGACAATGTATGTACACTGCAAAATAAAGCCATCTTGTCGACCGCGACTGTATCAAAATACTTAAAAGATTGCTTGAAATTTCCGATACCATTAATACATGTTATTTAGGTGTTAAAATTTTTTATTTGCAACATGTTTCGATGTTGTGCTGGCTTTAGGCATACAAAATATATTACTAAAGGTTTACATTAATGTACATTCATAAAATCTTACTTTTTGTGACAATTGAACCTGTGGAAATAGAAAGGTGACATATGTAAATTTGACTCTTTATGGGGTTAAATACTATCTGTTTAAAAAGATGTTTGTTATAAACACTCACTCTGAGGCTTTTGCGAATGATGCTGTAGTATATCGAGAGGTTGTATCAATGGAATATTGTATTTGAAATGCAGGAGGATCTGCAACGAATTGACGCATGGTGCAGGGAATGGCAATTGAATCTCAATGTAGAGAAGTGTAATGTGCTACGAATACATAGAATACATTTAGCTACACTATAGCAAGTCAGTAACTGGAAGCAGTTGATTTCATAAATTATCTGGGAGTAGACATTAGGAGTGATTTAAAATGGAACGACCATATAAAATCAATCGTACAGATGCCAGACTTACATTCATTGGAAGAATACTAAGGAAATGCAGTCCGATAACAAAGGAAGTAGTTTACAGTACTCTTGTTCGCCCACAGCTTGAATACTGCCCACCGGTGTGGGATCCGTACCAGGTGGGGTTGATAGAGGAAGTAGAAAAGATCCAACGGAGAGCAACGCGCTTCATTACAGGATCATTTAGTAATCGTGAAAGCGTTACGTAGATAATGTATAAACTCCAGTGGAAGACTCTGCAAAAGAGATGCTCTGTAGCTCGGTACAGGCTTTTGTCGAAGTTTCGAGAACATATCTTTACTGAGGAGTCAAGCAGTATATTGCTCCTCCCTATGTATATCTCGCGAAGAGATCAAGAGAATAAAATCAGAGATTAGAGACCACACAGAGGCATACCGACAATCTTTCTTTCCACGAATGATAGGAGACTGGAATAGGAGGGAGAACTGATAGTGGTATTCAAGGTATGAACCACCACACACCGTCAGGTAGATGTAGATGTAGAAGTTATAGCAGCATCAGGTCTCTTTACATTGTTTCAGCATGCCAGAAAGGAAAAAAAAAATAGATATAATTCCGGAATTCATTTGCATCTTCCGGCATTAAGTCTCTCATTACCATGTACACCTTTATTTCTTCTTGTTATTTCACACCCACGCAGGCAGGCTGGCAGCAGCATCCTACGCCACTCTTGAGGCATATCTACAATACATGGATAAGTCGAAATTTAAAATACAACAAGAGACCATAAATGCAGAACTGAAACTTGGAAAATGCGATCAAACGGCGAATAAAATGGCGATTTAAAACTACAACGATGGCTAAAAACACCAACGTTACATGGAGACGATGACGGAGGCACTGTCAAAATACACGGCAATGCAATGTTCTGCCTGTTTGGCGGCTGTTGAAGTTTTAAAACCACACGAAGAAAAACATACACTGCAAAACACTTGACATTGCACTGTTTAAAACATAGCACTGAAACCCTGCAGGGGATGTGGGAGGGGAGGGAAGGGAGGTGCGGAGGGGCGGGAAAGGTTGGGGAGGGGAGGGGAAGGGGAGAGGAGGTGGGACTGTGTAAGGGCTCCAGAGGATGCGTAAAGGAAGGGAGAGCCAAGTCAGGGGGCGCTCATATATGAGGAAGAATGAAGTATGCTCGGAGGGATAGATGTCAGGATGGAGGGCGTTATCTGGGAAGCGAAGCTGACGCAATTTACCCTTGGAGAAGGTGTGGTGAGTGTAGAGCTGGAGGTGGGGGGTGGAGGGATAACATGGTAATGGTGTGGCAGAGGCCCAGGGTTCAATAGGAGGGAGGTAACCAGAGTGTCGTGACTATCTATGCAGAATTGCTCCAGGACTTTGAGTAGGTGTAGCAATGGAATGAGGTCATAGAGGATCCGCATTGGGGAGGAAGGCGGATATGTTCAGCAAGGCAGAGGGCCTGGCACTCAAGGATCTGGAGGGATTGGTAGTAGGCAAACAAAGTAGAGACCTACACAGGACAGAAACTGCATAAGATAGGATGCATTAAGGAATAGGTATATAGTAGTATAGTGGAGGGGTGTTCCCCACGTTCGCTCAGAAAGGAGCTTAAGCAGTTTGAGGCAGGAGAGGACTTTCTGACAGACTGTTTGAGGGAGAGGTTTCCAGGAAAGGGAGTGATCAAGGGTGAGGCCTAGGTACTAGGGGTTTGGTCTGTGGGCTGGGGCGATAATGAAGGGTAAGGTAGAGGTCTCGGTGGTGGAAGAAGAGGGTGTGTGACCTATGATGATTGCCTGAGATTTGGTAGGGTTGACAGTAAGGAGCCACGGGTTACACCAAGTGGAGAATTCGGAGAGGGAAGACTTTAGTAGGTGTTGGAAACGAGAGGAAGGAAGCGAGGGCTAGGAAGGTGGTTTAGTCAGCATTCTGTAGGGGATGGATGGGAGGCTGGGATTGTGGCAGGTCTGCCAAGTATATGAGGTAAAGGAGGGGGGAAAGGATGAAGCCCTGGGGCCCCCAGAGGAGGCGTAGAACAAACAGGAGTTGGAATTGGTGACAGTGACACAGGATGGGCGGCGGGCTAGAAAGGAAGCGATGAAGCGGACATAATTAATAGGAAGGGAATAGATCATATACATGTCACAGTTTTCTTCTTCTCTTCTGTGAAGCCACAGTCAGCCTTCTAGCAACAAAGCCAATGTAATCGCAACTGTCGCTATTGCTAAGTTTACCGGTACCGTACTGAACTCATTTCCAGACAATGTACAACTGTCCAGTCCTGCAAAACAACAACAAACGAGACTCACGACACATTCACTAGTAGCGTTTACTCTCTGCCGCACGATCTTGCATGAGTTTACAGTTTGGGCCTAGTACACTAGGAGCACTCCAGTAGACTAATATCTAACTTGTCCACATTCGTTGTCTCCCCTCTTTAAACCACCTTCAAACTGTGCTGTAGGAAGTAGCAGACTCTCCATATACTTCATTTAACCTTCTGTAGGTCTGAGTTGAAGATTTCTTGAGAAAGCAGAATTTCAAAGTTGCATATTGCTCCTCGCGTGTTACCTCCATTGCAGCGGTAGGCGATACTAAACGTGTCTTCAGGGTTGCCAACTCGGTAACATGAAATACCTCAGACCAGAGTTTGAAAACTCTCTGAAACGGGAAAAACTTGAAGATTTTTCCTTTTTAATATAATCATATACATATGTAAATAATAATATTGTAGTTATTATTTTCAACATTTCCAACAACGGCTATATATGACAGCTTAAACAGACCCAGGAAGGTAGAAATTATGCACTTTTGAACTTCTGAATAATACAAAATGCATAAATCTAATTGCTCTGCCACACTCACATAAGTTGTTCATCAATTAGAAGACTATAAAATCCATCACCAATATCCATCAAAAATTCCTGTTAAAAGTGAGGACTCAAAACATTTTTTTACTATAGCCGTACATTTTGTACGATAATTGTGATATCACTGGCCAGTGGCAGATTTAACTGTAGGCTAAGTAGGCTGGAGCCTAGGGCGGCCGAATTTTATGGGCGGCATCTTTGGAGTAAAATTTTTAAACTGTAAGTAAGTGTAATAAAAGAAATGTAATTATGTGTACTGAATGTACATTAATGTGTAAGTGTTAAGGTAAACCATTCCCTCACATTATTAGTAATAATGACTATGCTTTTGTTCGCTCAGAAATATGCACAAAAACTATTTCTTGTGCAATCTTTACCAAATAATTCGCATGTAAAAGTAAACTAGGAAGCGATACTTCGATTCCCTAACTTACAGTCATATAATTACGGAAGAAACGTGGTATAATTAGGATGATAGTGTTCAAACATAAAGCTGCAATTTCATAGATAAAAATTATAATTAGTATGATTGTGAAATAGGGTAACGAATTGTAGAAGTCGGTAGGGGAGGCAAAATTCGAGTAACCTGCTGGCGGCAAAATTGAAAATCCGCTACTGTCACTGGCAGTAAACGGTTAAGTTGATAGTGCGTACTTTTTTTGTTTTTGTGTGATGTAATATATATTTCAGTCTATCTTTTACATTGCAGCTACAGTAGCGACATCCAACAACAGTATTATATTCCGCAACTAGCAGGGACGAATCTAGGGTCTTTGGCGCTTCAGATATGATTGTCATTTGGTGTCCACACCCCTGCCCCCCTCACTTAATCGTCGCATTGACGATATGAGATTTAATAAAAGCAACAAAAACTGGATTTATATTGAGTTCTTTTATTCACAAACAAGACAACATGTATTGCATGAATGAAGTCATAAATGAATACAGATAAAAATGTAAATAAAAAATAAATTTATAAATTTGAGGCTTTGGCCTAACTTTAGAAAAAATTTTACCAATAGATTTTCACAGACATGGAAAATATGTAGTATTAAATAAGAACTAAATGCAGATTAAAAAGTCAAATTTTCCGAGTGTAATATGTGACAGTATAAATGCTTGTAACATTTACTGAAAAAACGAATCGGTATGAACAAGAACTGTAACCTGTAATTTTTATTCCACTTTACAATGGCTGGTTGGGGAGGCAACAATGGATAAATTATTTAAATTGTGAGTAGTCCCTAACTGCGGATAATGCGTAATTAGACATAATAATCAATTACAAATTTGCAAGAGTCTGCTACATATTTGATTTATGTAACCTAAAACTTAATCTTAGGAGCTTTCCTTTCGGCAAAATTATTAATAATAGCATCATATGAGGTATAAAACGCTAATTATTGATGTTCAGTGCTGATTATACACAAGTCTGTGAGGCGCTGTTGTGCCGTCCTGTTTCTTAAATATGTTTTCATTTTCTCTAATTTACTGAAACTCCTTTCGTTTGCTGAAACTGAAACAGGCATCGTAACAAAAATCCAAAGTGCCATTGTGACATTTGGATATGCATCCTGTAATCCATTGTGGCAAATTAAGCCCAACAGTTTTTCAGGAGTTGCTGTCTTCATGGTTGGTATCAAATTAAGTCCATGATATATAAAACTCTGCAGTTCTGTTATTTAATTCATTCTTATTAAGGTTTATATATATATATATATATATATATATATATATATATATATATATATATATATATATATATATATATATATATAAGTTAAGCATATTGCCTGGATTTTGTCATCATCCTTTAACGTCTGCAGCTGAGCCCAGTATAAAAATCTAACCAAATTGTTTATATTTTGTAATGTATGAAACCTGTCCTTCAGTTGATGAATGATTTGGTCCATTATTTCAGTGATCGTGTTATGGGACCTTTTTCAGCTGTCCAATCTCAGCTTTTGTCTTCACAACCTTCGTCGACCATCCTCTTTCTATTTCGTTTGCATTCTTTGAATTGAGGATCCAAATTAATCCTTTCAGCTATGGACGTGGCTTCTGAGATAATATCTTTTACTACTGTTGCATTTGTTCTACTTTCCTGAAACTCCTGGATAAGTTGATTTTTACGATTAACAGATTGGTCAATGGTGATATCTTCTTTCTGTAAAATTTGGACCAAAATCAAGAAGCTGAGATAAATTCAAAAGTACTGACTTTTTAAAAGTTTTTTAGCCTCTGTATTGGCCTCAGGGGTGATTGTTGCACTAGATATAAGTTCATTTAAAGCCCTGATGACCTCTTCGAGATGTTTATGCACAACTGATACAGCTTCCCTCTTTGTTGACCATCTGGTAGAACTCTGTAGCTTTAAAGATACAGGCAGATACTTCAAAATGATCTCCCATCTGTTAGTGGATGATGTAAAGAATAAACATAGACAGTTTATTAGTCCATAATACGTTTCAGCATCATGCAAAGCACATGCAGCATTCACTCCAACCAAACTTATTGAGTGTGCAGCATACGGCACGAAGAATGCTTACTTATTTGCTTGTTGTAAACGAGACTGAACGCCTTTGTACTTTCCAGCCATATTAGCACCATGATTGTAGGATTGGCCTCGACAATTTTTAAAATCTAGCCCCTTTGGATTTTCTGCAAAATTATTTCGGTAAGTGCCTGCCCTGTCTTGTCACTAACCGTAAAAGGTCAATAAAACCTTCGCATATCTCTGCAAATGACAGAAGACATGTCAGAATAGGAACATAGAACAACAAATCACTTAACATCTGTTGGGAAACTCGAGAATGTTAAAAAGGAAATGGGAGAACATGATACAGACATACTAGAAACAAGTGAAATACGATTACTTGAAAAGGGAGACTTTTGGAGTGGTAATTTTAGAATTGTATACTCTGGAGAAGAAGGAAGTTATGCAGGCGTAATACTAAGGAAACACTTCGGCACTGGTGTTAAGAGCTAAGTACATTACAGTTATAGAATAATAATGTTAAGAATATAAAATGACCCTACTGATACCATAATAATACAGGTATACATGCCAACGTCTAGTCATGCTGATGAAAATGTTCAAATGTTGGTAATTCTTATGGGACCAAACTACGTTGGCCATCAGTCCCTAGACTTACAAACTACTTAAACTAAGTTAAACTAACCTAACGACAACACACACATCCATGTCCGAGCGAGGATTCGAACCTCCGACGCGGGAGGCCTCGCGATCCGTAACGTGGCGCTCCAGACCGCTTGGTACTCCCGCGTGGAATGCTGACGAAAAAGTGGACCAGGTATATAAACAACTAGAGGAAATAAAGGAAATTGTTAAGGATAAAGATAAACTCATCATGCTTGGAAAGTGGAATCCTTCTGTAGGTGAAGGGGAAGATGGAAATACCATGGGTAAATACGGACTTGGTAGGAGAAATGACAGAGGACAACAACTAGTTAACTTTTGTAAAGAAAAGGAACTAATAATGGTAAAAACGTGGTTCCAGCAGCCCAAAAGAAGAAGATACACCTGGATTGCACTGGAAGACGAGCACGATCCCAAATAGACTACTTAATGGTAAGAGGAAGGTATCACAACCAAGCTAAACAATGCAAAAGTTACCCTGGCGCTGATGTAGCCGCTCATCACAATTTAGTTATGCTAAAATCTAATCTAAGATTAAGAAGAAAGGGACAAAGTACTGAAGGGTATCGCAAATATGATGTCAAAAAATTAAGGCAAGAAAGTGTTAAGGAAAGATACCAAAAGCAGGCACAGCAGGACGTGAATGAAGTACCAAATGGTACCGGTACAGTAAGTGAGAAATGGATTGGACTAAAACACTCAATCCTTGTAGCAGCTGATCAAGAAATAGGAAACAAAAATAAATAAATAAATAAAACGAGCAACACAACTGTGGATCAGTGATCACACAATTCAACTTATGAAAGGAAGGAAAAAGTTCAAGAATTCAAAGAGTGAAGAAGGAATAAAAAGCTATAAAAGGTTCCGAAACATGGTCATCAGGAAAGCAAAGAAAGATAACGAAGAATATATAATGAGGCGATGCAAGGAAGTAGAAGAAAAGCTGGAGAAAGAGAATATAGAAACAGCCTATGAACTAATGAAGAAGCAATCCAAGAAAGTCAATGGCCGAAGCAATAAAATACTAGATGAAAATGGAAAACTGCTATTTGAGAACAAGGAAGTGGGAGAGAAATGTAAACGTTATATATGAAAATTGTACGAAGATCCAGTTGAGATAAGAAATCTTGACAAGGGAGAAAATGTCACAAATAATCAATTAGGAGCCTCATTAACAAAATAAAAGTACCTTAAGGCTGTCAGAGAACTAAAAACTAACAAAGCACCTGGTTGCAACGCATTAACGGGAGAAATGATAAAAGGATTTGATGACGAAACACATAACTATATCTTCAAACTAATACAAGATATGTATGAAACTGGAGAAACATAGGAAGATTTTAAAAAGACTATCATAATTCCTATACCAAAGAAACCAGGAACTATGTCAAAAACATTAACAAAAATAATATACATCCGAACAAAAAATAAAATTGAGCAGAATCTGCATGAAAATCAATTTGGCTTTCGACAGAATAGAGGAACAAGAGAAGCTATCTTAATGTTAAGACAAATCGTAGATAAAATGCTAGACCTAAAAAGACCACTGTTCCTTGCTTTCGTGGACTTGGAAAAAGCCGTCGATAATGTGAATTGTGTAAAGACATCACTAGTGTAGGTTGTTGAAATGATTTTGTTCTGGTGTATTTTTTTTTTCTTCTTTCTTCCTGTCACTTTCTCTTGTATTTCATATGTACGATATAGGTATTCGCAGCATGTTATGATGGTTAAGGTCTGTGATGTGTAGTTGCTTTTATGAACTGAATTGCTATTTTTTTTGCTTTTGTTTTTTCTTTTTTTTTCTTTTGTGTAATACAAAAATGTTTTCTTGTTATTAGAATATATAGAATATTTGAGCTTCCTTGTTTTATATTTTGTATGTTGTTATTACAGAAAGTGCTGTATGAGTTAAATGTATTCTGTGACTTTGTAAATCGAGACAGAGCGAGCAGACTTTCGATAGTTGCAGTCGAGCAGCGGGAGTATGAACTGAAAGCCTGTTGTGGGTGCGTGAGCAAGTTATCGAAATGTTTAGGCGTGATCTGCACGAATTTGTTCAAACAAATTATGGACATGTTCCAAACAGGGAAGTAGAACTGTATAAAACTGTTTAAACTGTGCTGATGGTAGTGACAATGCAGGTATCCACGGATGGCATTGTAGCCGTGTTGGTGGAACTCAAATCATTTTATATGAGTGACTGCATCATGTTTAGACTCTTGTTTTAATTCAGAAATTAAGTGTGCAGCCGTAAGTGGTGGCCTGCTGTTTAAAGTAATTGCAAGGATATTGTAGAGATATAAAGAGTGAATCAATGAATTCCGCTAACAGTGGTTACGCTTCTGAATTTCGCTTGTTATTTGAAGACAGTGTTTTGAATCTAGTGATAAAAACTTTCACAAAAGTAACTGGTGGACAGTGATTGCGCCGACATAGGTGTGGATGACGATGCGAATGCTTGTACGTAAATCTGAACTTAATAACAACAATATTTTCAGGCAATATGACGTTGAATGGATTTATGCCACCTACAATGACTTTGAGGAATTGGTACCAGATTGTATGGACGAGAGGACAGACGGACATCTCTCCCTACAAATAAAACAACAAGGACGTTTTCCGGAATATTGCGCCGGCCGTGGTGGCCGCGGGGACTGAGGCGCTCCAGTCACGGTCTGCACGGCCACTACGGTCGGGGGTTCGAATCCCATCTCGGGCATGGATATTCGTGCCGTCCTTAGTATAAGGTAGTTCGTAAGTAGTTTGTAAGTTTAGGGACTGATGGCCCCGTAGTTAAGTCCCATAAGCTTATCAAACATTTGAACCGGAATATCGCCTGCACTGAAGGAGCCGAATTCGACATCGCGCCGATCTGCATGTGAACAGATAAGCCACACTGCTCGCTCTAATTTTAAAATTAACTACTTATTTTCATATTCTGTTAGTAAAACCAAAGTGTAACCTATGTATAACACTTCAATTGTCCCTTTTGTAATAAAAGTAGACTAATTATGACTGAGTATAATTATTGTTGAACCCCGCCATTAGTGTTAAGGTTCCTGGTAATGAAAAGAGATCTTCAACTATATTGTTTAATTTCCTGTGTAGCGTTAATCACATTGCCAGTGCTATTCCTTGCTGATTTCCGGTGCTTGGTATTTTTCATTCAATTTCTGGTAAACGTTATACTTTTCAGTGTCTTATGCAAGGTGGTGGTATGTTCAGATTTGAGGAAGTAGAATTGTTGTTTTCAGTTTATATTAGGCCTAATGACTTGCTTATTGGTTGATGCAACAGTTGTTTTCTCCTTCACTCTAACGGTTGATTTGCGACTGTGGTTTGGTGTTTGGTGGTAGGCTAAATGGTTTGTAACAATACCGAGTCACAATCGCCACAATTGGAATGTTCTGATGGAAATTATGACTAAAGTTGGTCTAGATTACAGAGATAGAAATCAAAGAGGGGTTATAAGTATACATGGTGAAATACAAGAGGCTTACATAAAGAAAGGAGTACAACAAGGATGCAGTTTATCACGTTGCTCTTCAACTTGTATATTGAGGAAGGAATTAAGGAATGTAAAGAGTCTATGGAAGGAATTAAGATAAATGGAGGCGAAATTAAAATGATAAGGGTCGCTGATGATATAGCCGTCAATGAAGAGAGCGAAGAAAATCTGCAAAAGGCTTTACCAAGACTGAATGAGATCCTGCCAGATATCTATAACATGAAAATCAACACAAAAAAGACAGATATCATGGTATACAGCCACGAGCAAATTACAACTGATATTAAGATTAATGATGTACCATTGAAACAAGTTAATGTATCTACCTACTTAGGAAGTAAAATTACACCAGATGGAAAAAGTTCAGCAGACATAAAAAGCAGAATTGCGCTAGCTAAAATAGCCTTCAACAATAAACGGATGCTTCTTACATCAAGAAATATAAAAGACCAAAAAAGCATTTATAAAATGCTGTGTGTGGCATTGTATGGCTTCGAAACTCGGACACTCTGCGCTTGCAACAAGAGAAGGCTAGAAGCATTGGAATTGTGGCGTTGGATGAGGATGCAGAAAATCCATTGGACGGCAAAGATGACAAAGAGAAGTTCTTAGAAGAATCGGCGAAGAAAGATCACTTGTGAAAACGATAATGAAGATAAGATAGAAGTTAATAGGTCATCTGTTTAGGCATAATGGGTTTATAGTCAATGTTATGGAAGGCATGGTAGAAGGAAATAAGAGGCAGAGGAAGACCCAGATTGCAGTACTTGAAGCAGATTCAAAGAGATGTAGGAGTGGAATCATACCAGAAAATGAAGAGGCTATTCGAGAACAGAGAAGTGTGGAAGAGAAGAATTGCTGCCAACCAATCTTCAGATTGAGAACGAGAGAGAGAATATCTGCACCACTCTCATTTAATTTCACGTATCTTAAAATTTGCAACGTCTTCCCACAATGGCTTACATCGTGCAATCACGATTTTACTTCTATAGTATTAGTCATTATTTGTTCCCTTGTTTTGGATCCAATTATTTCTAAAAAATCATATTGGATGCCATGAGAGAAGTAGCGGAGTTCATTTTTCTTTGGCGTCTTATGTGCTCTCTAAATGTGGGGTGCTAGCGACTCATAAGTTAACTGTGTTTAAAATCTTGCCACGTCTTGGGTCACCAAAATCAAGACTTTATCTAAAACTCTAAAGGGACTGCCCTGTTTTGCCAAATGCTTTACCACATAAACAATGATAATTAAAACCGATTTCCAACACTTCTCTTCCTATATTTGCTGTTGTAGCTCTTTGTCAATACCATCTTTATTTACATATGCCTGTAATGTTTTACAAGAGCAAAACCGATTTTCCTGGCTTAATGAGTTTTCGTGCGCTGGAATCTTTTCATTTAATTTTTTTAATTGATTGAGACCATTCTTAGTCATACTAGAAAGTTTTGTCTCGTTTCGGAAGTGAAAAAGTTTGCATGGTATGCAAAACCAAGCATTTTTCGATTTACTGTCGGCTAACCTTTTGTCCGTTAGGAAGCTGTTTATAAAACTAGTCTTTTGACAATTTTCTTCCCTCTCTACGAAAATCACTTAAGTCTGGTTCAGTTTTATCTTCGCTTAACAGTTATTCAATGAAGCATCTCGCGGCATCCGAAAACCACTCTGGACAGGTCCTTGGAGTCTTAAAAACGAATAGCGATTTTTGATGACTTGCGGAGGAATCATGAGTAAACGGTAATGGCTGTAGCCATATTTGAAGTTCCCGGCATTCCCTCTGTTGTAGAAGTAGACCCTAAATCGCATTCCTGAGAATATATTGGTTCCGCTTCCTCCTCCTTTGAATCGCGGGGAAGTACTTGAGGCTCAACTGTGGATACGTGCTCGAAAATATGCCCACTAACTTCTTGTGTAACTCCGCTATCTGAAATAAAAATACAAACGAAGCTCAACTTCCATTCGACTTCCTTCACGAAAAGCAGCACGATGTACGTAATTAACCTTCGTAATACAGAAGGGAAAGGGGCTACTTTGCGTCCACCTTCTGAACATATTGTAACCAGGTACATGATATTTTAGAACTATGAAAGAAATTTATAGTTTTTAGTAACGTTCCATCACATTCAATATGTTTTAAAATTTTCACTTAAACATAACCCAAACACTTAAGTCTTAGTAGTAGATATCGCTTAGCAGCTCAGTAAAAGGCATGTTCGTCAGAAAAGTCCTCAATAATTGGTTTTTTTCCCCCATAAAGTTACTCCGCCTTCTGGTAAAACTCGTCACGGAAAATGCGCTGGCATTGTTAAGTTTAAGGACTTTACTTAGTAAGGGCGGAGCGACAGGGCTACGCAACACAACTGTTTTTATTTTTTTTCATGTTTGTTAATGGTAGATTGATAGGTGCAAGGCTCAAAATATTAATAAAGACGATATTTAAAAGTATGGTAGTTTTTGAATGGCAATCATTTTGTATTAACTTCACTGAATATTCATGACTGATTAAGTCGTGAAGAAGTATTAATTTAAGTTACATTTACGACGAAAATCAACAGAAAGCTTTATGATAAATGGATTTTTGCAAAGATGTTTTAATGGTAATATATTCCGATTAGTAGAGACAGCTGCTGCATTTCAGATATATTTCTGAAAAGAGTGATCACTTGACACCTACTTATTTTTTTATTTTTTATTTTTATTTTTTATTTTTTTTTAAAGAAAGAATTGGAATTGAAACAACAGACGAGTGAAAAACATGATTCTGGCTTAAACAAAAATTATAACACACCTTCCACATTTCCTCTCAACCAAGTTGACAATAACGGCCGCGGTGGAGTAGCCGAGCGGTCTAAAGCACCTCGCTGCGGAGCGCGCGGTTGCTCGCCGTGGAGGTTCGAGTCCTCCCTGGGGCATGGGTGTGTGTGTTGTCCTTAGGTTAGTTCAAAATCAAATGTTTGTAAAGCTTATGGGACTTAACTACGGGGTCATCAGTCCCTAAACTTACAAACTACTTACGAACTAGCTAATACTAAGGACGGCACAAATATCCATGCCCGAGGGGGGATTCGAACCCCAGACCGTAGTGGCCGTGCAGACCGTGACTGGAGCGCCTTAGTCCCCTCGGCCACCGCGGCCGGCCTTAGGTTAGTTCACCTAGGTTTAAGTAGTTTGTAAGCTACGGACTGATGACCACGCAGTTTGGTCCGATAGATTTACAGATATTTGAACATTTGACATTAACGAAGATACCTGGGCTTCCTCTTCCTTTTCTCAGGCTTTCCTCCTGAATGCCGCTCCAGATAGTTCTTTTGCCATCTTCCCACACTTCACACATAAGTAACAGTCTAATACTTGATTCTTATAATGAGAGTTACATCAGTCAGAACTCTTTTAGATTAAAACAATTCAAATGCATTGATCAAAAGCAAAACATTGATGGGACAGCAAAGAAAACATGATTAAGTCGATTACAAGAAAGAAAGTTGCAGTTCGTCTTTCTGCCACTGTGACGCGGGTGTCGCAATATAAGCATACTGAATGGACCATGGACAGCGCATTCGCGATAACTTGGTTAATACTTTTGTAATCTAAATAGCACGGGTGCAGGGACAGCCGAGACATTATGTATTTATAGTTGCAAACGACCAGGAATGAAAATAAAAATACTTACAATTACTTACTGCTAATGTTAATAAATTCATACTATAGCTTACAATAAAGTTGATTTAGTTCCTCTAATTATTTACTCAAAAATCATAATAATTATACTAAACCTTTTGCCCATTTTGGCGCCTAAACTCTGCGCCCGGGTCAGCTTGCCCACGTTGCCTTCCCCCTCCCCCCTTCGTAACTGGCAACTAGCATCAGGGCCGGCGCAAGCCCAAGTGCCGCCCCGTGCGAGCTGCTAAATTGCCGCCCCCCGCTTTTTTTGTTTTGTTTTACAAAACGTTTGTTGAATTTTATTTAAACCAATCTGTAGGAAATGTCATCAATCAATCGCAATTTTTGTTTTACTTTTCAGATCTATCTAGGTTTCGGCCACTGAGTGGCCAGTTTCAAAGCTTTTAATATGTGCTTAATCTAAACCGCCATGTTGGCAGTTACGTTCAGCATGACTATATAGATGTAAACATAACTCAAAGCACTGAGAATAGCCACACTGTGTCCGAAATCTATGTAGATCTGGAAAATTAAAAAAATTGCGACTGATTGGTGACATTCTCTACAGATTTGTACAAAACAGTCGCTGGGCACCAGCTCAAAAAAGGAGTCAAACCTGATTGAAGAAATCTAACTAATTTTAATAAGCCTTGTGAATTAAAAGAAATGTTCAAATGTGTGTCAAATCTTATGAGACTAAACTGCCAAGGTCATCAGTCCCTAAGCTTACACACACTGAACCTAAATTATCCTAAGGACAAACACACACACACACACACACACACACACAGACACACACACACCCATGCCCGATGGGACTCGAACCTCCGCCGGTACCAGGCACACAATCCATGACTGCAGCGCCTAGACCGCTCGGCTAATCCCGCGCGGCATGAACTTACAGTTAACGTAAATGGACATTTTTCAGTGGTTGTGAACAGATAATGTACTCAACGGAAAACAGTAAATAAATGTTGGCAAAGTGATAGTGTGCGAGTAGTATTGTCAAACAAAAGTGCCGGTCAAAGTTTAATTGTTGTTCGTGCTGGTGGAGATAGGTGTTTCATGGTTCAAAATCAAAACGTCCGACTATCGCTCAGAAACGGACAGCAAAAATTTAAAATACGCCAAACCCAACATATGCCAGGCTTACTACCGATGTCTTTATACCTTGTAATTACTCGCAGCGTATTTACCCATTCGGAAAACTTCTAGCCATTGTAGGTGTTCGACGATTTTTTTTTCCATAATGCGGGAAGAATAAAACATTCGGAAACTGGCATTGAGGGGCTTAGCAAAATTGCTTCAGGCTTAACACATAATCGCAGCTTCGAACATTGTATTCGAATTTCCAAATTAGATTTCGTCTTCTGCAAAATTAGTTGTGAGTAAACGCATGGCGCGTAACAGACTGGCAGCGCTCCACCCAGTGTTGCCAACCCTTAAGCTCAATTTTCCCCTACATTGTATGTGAATTCCCCCTAAAAAAACCCTAAATGGTGCTCAGGCCGCAACTAAAAAAGAAAAGAAAAGAACACCACTTATTGGGTGCCCCCCCCTCCCCGCTCAACGATCATATCTGTCAGTTTAATCATTCTTAGACCCTGCAAAGAAGCTGAAGTATCCAACGTTGGCAGAAGCTCTCCTAGGTGATTTACGCTATTAATGGAGGAGTGTTCTGCAACATAAACAGCAAATTTTATTTCTGCCCTTTTAATATCGTTGTTGATTTGTAAAGGCTTTATTTTTTGACATGATTTTGCTATTTTTTCCATTTTTCTTCGTGCTTTTTTGTTTTTGCATGATGTAGCAGATCCTTTTTATGAGCATTAAGCCTAGAATGGCAATATTTGCAAAATGCTCTACATTCTTGACCTGACGGGTCAGGGGCCAACCAATCTGAAAATTAACGAGACGGAGGGGAACAGTTAAAATTTATAGTAATCCCTTTAGTAATATGAATTAAACACACTGCGAGCAGAAATCAGTAGCCTATTCATTTTCAAAATTTTTTTTCACGTCGCGTTTTGTAGCTCTTAAATATTCTAGGAAAGACATTTTTATATATATTGCACCAAAGCTGCTTTTTTTTTTATTGAAATGCTAACTAGTTAGGCTTTGCCCATTTTCTTAAGCCACATCATTTTATGTTCGGACACTGTGTAGGTCACACTGTTTATTTCAAATACCTATTAATTGAAATAAACAGCGTGACCTACACACTGTCCAAACATAAAATAATGAGGCTTAAGAAAATGGGCAAAGCCCGAAACTAGTCAGCATTTCAATAAAAAAACAGCTTTGGTGCAACATATATAAAAATGTCTTTCCTAGACTATTCATTTTCGTTGGTAAAACATTCCAATATAGCTCTGCATGACGTATTAATGTATTCATTCTAAATGTCACTTAACGAAAACCTAATTACTAAAATTCTACTCCTTAGTATTTAGTGATCACTAAAAGAAAAAGCAGTAGTTTCTGCTTGACATTATAAGACATAAGCCGTAGTATATAGGCTGCAGGGAGAAGTTAGACTATATAAACGTCCCTGTTCAGCTATTCTAATAAAATCTAAAAAACTGGGAATAAACGTACCTTTCAATAAGGGATCTGATTCCCACGTCTTTGTGTATCTCTGGGTATATTTTTTCTCTCTTGAAGCCATAGTCACTTGAATACCCACACATACACTTCCAGCGTATTCAACTTCAGTTCACAATCGCCAAAACATCAACAGTACGTTACAGTAGACATTGCAGAAGCGCCTTTAAAGGAGGGCAGTGCCAACGAAAACACAACAATGAAGTATTTCATTGTAAGGTAAGGCTAAACAAATTTTGATAGGTACGTGTTAATCATGTCTGAGAAGCCCCGAAAAACTCCCCTCAAAGCACACTTCCCTCTAAATTTCCCCCTGATGTACAAATTCCTCCAAATTACCCCCAAGACAGCAGAGTCCTCCTAAATTTAGGGGGAAAACCCCCACGTTAGCAACACTGGCTTCACCCATAAGAATACTGGCGTGTACGTCTGACTGCTCCCCCCCCCCCCCTCTCCCCACTCTGTTCCTCTGGCGTAAACACGAAGGTGCTGCCACAGTGGCGAGGAAGAAATTAGTCCTCCCTCCCTCCCTTGTTCAACAGGGGCGGCCGGCAGGTAGTCGTGACGCCGTGCAACAGTTCCCGAAGAGGTTTGCCTTCGAATCCCCTCTTGGGCATGAATGCTGAGTTTTGTAGTAAAAAATACATTTAAAAAAAGGGGGGTGGCATTTCTGCCGCCCCTCGGAAAGTGCCGCCCTGTGCGGCCGCACGTTTTGCAAGTGCCTTGCGCCGGCCCTGACTAGCATTACACAATCTTACAGTTTGTCATCCCTAAACCATTCTTTCCTAAACTTTTCAAAGTTCGATGGTGTAGTTCTTCCCATTGTTCACTTACAGTACTTAAAAAATGTTTATAAATAGAAGAAACGCAGTTGTACACAATCACTTCCAGTTTCACATACAGTTTCTAAACACCGTCACACCAACTGCCTTGCAAATGCAGCAACAATCGCGACAGTGACCTACGTCTAGGGTTGCCAGATTTCTAAATGCAAAAAGGACGACGCTTTCTATATTTTACAATGAAAAGTGAGGACACTTTCCATATTTAAAACACACACACACACACACACACACACAAACTTTACATAAATAAGATTAATATGCTTTACATCAGGACCCATCTCCTAAAAGAGTTCCTTCTGTTGACACAAAAAGTAAAATAAGTATATACAGCTAAAATAAAAATTTACCATTGCAGTCTCTTTTACAGTCACATTTGTCAGTCTATTTCTCTCCTTTGTTCATTGTAACTTACCAGTGTTAAGCAGGACAACATATCAATGCAAACGTTATGTGCAATATTAATCAGTTCACTAAATTGTTGCTCACTACAACATCATTCAATTAATTTGCACCATTTCTAATGACTAGTTTCAGTTTTTCAGTTTATGTGGCTATGAATTTCTTTTTATAATTTCATAATTTGCCAGAACACTTGTAGGGTGGTCAATTATTTGTTCATTTAATTTCTCTCTTTCTGGTGCCTTTATGTGTGCTGTGTGTCATGGGACACTTATTCTTGCATGTCATAAGGGTGTGGCCCAGAATGTATTGTTTGGATGACAATTTTCTCGTTGTTCTTGGGAACTGTATTCGTTAGCTGTCAGGCGGCTGCCCTGCCTGCGGAAGCACAGACAAATATATACAGACGGGAAACCTCCGTAAGGGCCCGGTCCTACGCTCAGGGGTGCGGGCAGGGAGTGTTACCAGCAGTTTCGTAAGATGTCCCATGATGCCGCTGTGGTCAGAAGCAGCCCTTTAGGCCCGGCGCACACTTGACGCAGCAGAGGCAGAGGAGAGGCAGAGAATAGGCCTCTGTCCGTCTGTAAGGCCCGGCGCACACTTGACGCAGCAGAGGCAGAGCAGAGGCAGAGGCGAGGCGCAGGGCCTCTGCTGGTCAGCGCACACTTGACGCAGCGCAGGCAGAGGAGGCAGCGCAGCTTGCAACAGAACGTGCTGCATGTCCACTGCAAAACTCTCCATGCAATCAGATTTAATTCCTGAATCTCCTTCAAAACTCAATTAATTTAATTTGTGTGTTTGTGTGTGTGTTCTAATAGAGTATAAGAGCAGTTAAAGGTCTGTTGAGCAAAGGCAAAAGTGACGAAAACATGCTGAACTTCTCTGGTCCATGGAAGCTCATTTTAAGCTCTTGAGCTATTCCGACTAAACAGACGACAGTTCAAACAAGGTCACATGCTGAGTAAGAAGGAAAAGAAGAAAAATAGTGTGTGACACGTTATACCCGCAAAAGAAAAATTAGGGATATGTTTTAGGAATGTTATTAAAGTCAGATTTATTTTTCTATCATTTCTTTTATAATTCAGTGAAACAAATGTCACAGCAAATAATTGGAAGAACCTTTATACAACTGACATATTTAATCATGATTGTGGCGCAGTAAATTCGATCAGAAACACTTTTCTTCTCGGTGACACGATATGAAAAATTTTTCAAATCATAGTTTCCTTGTTTAAATGAATTTGCACGCGAAGTGTTTCATTACTTAGGTCTTTATTCGTAGCTCTTCCATGCTTCTGAGTACTAAGATACTGACGTTTACTTTTTTCTTTCTTCTACGACGGCAGCTGTGCATGACATGCAGTATTTTATTACATTGCATTCCTATTTTGTCACTGTCATCATTTCTAATGATAATTACCATCAGCAGCCATTATATTTGTTAGTAATTAGTGAAGCTAATGCTAATACTTTTGCAAATGTTGAATTTCTGAACGTAGTATAGAATTCAGGTTGAGACATACTAACGAGAGACGTTTCAAGCATCATCTATGGTTTAGCAGTGAGCTGAATCTCCACGAAGGGGTGGACATTGTGTTTCAAGAAATTGAAGAAAATCCCTGACAGTAAAAAAAATTCGTTGCACGTCCCTTCTGGTTTCGCCGAACTTATTATTCATTAGTAACGGGAATTTTAGCTTATATAGTGCTTTCATGCTTGCCACAAAGTTTACTGAAACCAGAGACTATAGACCGTAAAAATACACAATCATCATCTTCAGTTTATAACTCTCGTTGTCTTTCTGTTTCAGTAAGTTGTTCACTTCCAGCTTAGGTCTGTGTCGGCAGCGTACGAAGAAGGGAGACACGAGGCAGCTCCGCACTCGCCACAGCAGGCGGCAACAGCCGTGCGTGTGCCGCGTAGCTGCCGACCGCGTCGCGTCAAACGTGTATCTCACGTATTTTCTCGAGAATCGAAAGAGATATAGCTCTCCTTCCACCGTTAAAAACAATTTCGATATGTTAGCTACATTTCGTTCGCAGTAATGTATGGTGTAAAACGCACCAAACGCAAACTAGCCAGCGACTACTTTTCTCACTGCAAACTCTTCAAAATATGCGCGGCGTTGTACTTAATTTTTTATTATAACAATAACCATGAACAATAACGAAAAGAAAACCTCCCCAACGTCATGCGGTGGCTTTTGCCTATATGATACAGAAAAATAATTTTTTTCTAGTGAGTAGTTTCTGCAAAATCGATTGTGGAAGCTGCGTTAGCGCAAAACACGCACAAATCGGAAAATGGTGTTTTTAATTTTTTTATGCAGAAAGTAAAAGTGTTACAAAGAAACTAAATACAGAGAAGGATGAAGCTTATATTCGTCTACATAAAACAATTTTTTTCGAAGCCTATTCGATGACTTGAAATTTCACTTTGCGACAGAGGTGGAACAGAGGCGCAGGAAAACTGTGCGCCTCGGACAACCGGACAGAGGCGTGACCGAGGAAACGCCTGCCCTCCGCCTCGGCTGCGTTAAGTGTGCGCTGCCCCATTAGAATGCATGCGTTACAGACGGACGGAGGCCTCGCCTCTGCCTCTCCTCTGCCTCTGCTGCGTCAAGTGTGCGCCGGGCCTTAAACTGGCCAGAGCAGGCGGCAGGTAGCGGCTGCCCCAACCACCACTTCCCCTCAAACGCCGGCACAACGGACACAGCCGTTGCCTCATGGCAGGCGGCAAGAGCTCTCCCCTCAGTCTCCCCTCCACGCTACTCTCGAAAGCGCCTCTAATATGGTCTACCGGTACTAGGCTGGGGAACCGCCTGACAGCTACTAGCATCTTACGGAACTACGAAGGAGATTAGGACAGTGGTTTAGGGGGGCTGCTTCTCTGTATATGTTACTGTGTGGCGGAAGGCAGAGCTGGGCTGGCTTGTCGAGAGGGGGGGTCGTTGTCGACACGTTTATGGGGGCAGTTTGCGAGGTGGCACCTGTCTGTCGGTAGGCTCACTACCTGAGGTGGCTGCACTCTCTAGAAAACACTCGATAATTTATCGCATCCCATTTAGATAGTGGGCAGTGTGGGCCGCATTCAGTGGGGTTCCTATCATCACAGGGCCTCTTAGTATATGTCTTTGGGGAGGTTATCTTCTAAGTATCCATTAGCCTTCCTTATCTGCAAAATTACAGGTGTGGGCTGACACGGGCCACGTTTTTTCAGGGCGATATACTACCTGACGTCCTGTGGAATTTGGAGCCCTGTGAAGTTGGCACCCCTTCTTTGGAAAATGTAAATTTTTTTCAGAGTTCTAGACAGATATGCAATAGTTCTGGAGTTCTCTGTACAAAATTTAAATAGTTCTGCAAAATTTCGCCGATAAAATACAAAATATTACCACAAAATTTAGTTTTTTCAAAATAATTTTTTGCCTATTATTACAAACATAGTTCTGATCACAGTTCTAAATAGTTCTCAAAGAGTTCTACAGGAAATCCTAATGACATTTTTCTGTGCAGGTTATACTTCATGAGATAATTGCAATAATTAGGAATCCATTTACACGCTACTGTGAAGTTGGCACCACTTTTCTCAAAAATGTGCATTTTTTTCAGAGTTCTAGGCAGATATGCAATAGTTCTGGAGTTCTCTGTACAAAATTTAAATAGTTCTGCACAAATTCGCGAAAAAATTACAAAAAACTATAACAAATTTTAGTTTTTTCCAAATAATTATTTGCCTACAAGCGTAAACATAGTTCTGATCACAACTCTAAATAGCTCTCAAAGAGTTCTGCAGAAAATACTAATGATATTTTTTGCCCAGATAATAGTTCATGAGCTAATTGCGTAAATAGGGAGAAAAACTACACAAAATTGCGCCAGAGTCGTGTGAAGTTGGCACCACTTTTTTCAAAAATTTAAATTTTTTTCAAAGTTCTAGACAGATATGCAATAGTTCTAGAGTTCTCTGTACAAAATTTAAATAGTTCTGCAGAATTTCGTGAAATATCGCAATTCTGAATAGTGGGAGAGCTGTGAAGTTAGCACCCCTTTTTTCAAAAATGTAAATTATTTTCAGAGTTCTAGGCAGATATGCAATAGTTCTGGAGTTCTCTGTACAAAATTTAAATAGTTCTGTAGAATTTCGCCGAAAATTAGTAAAAATTACCACAAACTTGGTTTTCTTTTTAGTTTTTTAAAAATAATCATTTGCCTATTAGCGCAAACATAGTTCTGATCACAGTTCTAAATAGGTGTCAAAGAGTTCTACAGGAAATCCTAATAACATTTTTTTGTGCAGTTAATACTTTATCAGATAAATGCAGTAATGTGGAATTCATTTTCACGTTACTGTAAATTGGCACCATTTTTTCGAGAAATACACATTGTTTTTTGGGGTTCTGTATACATATACTAAAGTTGTAGAGTTCATGTGAATATATCTATGTAATTGCCCGAAAAAAAATTCACTATTTTGAATATCTGATAAGCTGTCTTATTTGTGCCCCTTATTCGAGTATTATACGTTTTTCTTAGGCCTTGACAGATATTCTATCCGCTGCACATTCAATTTGTTGTTTTTACGTCTGAGTGATTACTGCTTATCGTAAACAAGAACTATTGCACATGTCCCTAGAACTCTGGAAAAAGTTTAATTAAAAAAAAAAAAAAAAAAAAAAAAAAAAAAAAAAAAAAAAAAAAAACCGGTGCAAATTCCACAGTTGCATGTAAATGGATACTCCATTATTGTAATTATCTCATAAAATATAATCTGCACAGAAAAATGCTATTGGGATTTCCTGTAGAACTCTTTGACAGCTATTTAGAACTGTGATCAGAACTATGTTTGCGCTAATAGGCAAATAACTATTTTTAAAAAAACTAAAAAGAAAACCAAGTTTGTGGTAATTTTTACTATTTTTCGGTGAAATTCTACAGAACTATTTAAATTTTGTACAGAGAACTCCAGAACTATTGCATATCTGCCTAGAACTCTGAAAAAAATGCACATTTTTGAGAAAAGGGGTGCCAACTTCACAGTAGCGTGTAAATGGATTCCCCATTATTGCAATTATCTCATGAAGTATAATCTGCACAGAAAAATGTCATTAGGATTTCCTGTAGAACTCTTTGAGAACTATTTAGAACTGTGATCAGAACTATGTTTGTACTAATAGGCAAAAAATCATTTTGAAAAAACTAAATTTTGTGGTAATATTTTGTATTTTATCGGCGAAATTTTGCAGAACTATTTAAATTTTGTACAGAGAACTCCAGAACTATTGCATATCTGTCTAGAACTCTGAAAAAATTTACATTTTCCAAAAAAGGGCGCAATGGAGTCTTCTCTTGTCTGATGTTTCATGTCCCCTTTCCACCTTGCTCTTTTATCTGTGGCTATTCGGGCTACGAGCTCGCTAGATAAGACGGTTGAATCGGGTGGCATCCTCTGGAGGCGATCCGATTAGTTTCATCTGCCTGTCCATCTCATTGGCCGGAGGGTTAGGGCTCTCCAGTGATTGGTATATCGAGTTTAGGTGTGCAAAGACGCCCAGTTTTCGCGTGGGCAGACGAAAAGTGGCGTGACGCTTCTCGTGCAGGCTCCGGCTAGTTCGGACGTCTTCTTTCAGATAGGACCTGAAGAGTTTATTCGCTCTTCTGGGCTGAGTCCTGAGCGTTTGTGGGACTTTAGTTTCCCGAGGTTTCCGCCTACAGCGGATCGCGGACTTTAAAAATTTCACTTGTCGATCCAGACAGGAATTCAGTTGCAATTGTTCGCTTTGCGAAACAGCTGTGTTTTATATTCTTGTTCGGTCGAGACTTGAGATTAGACAGCCACTGTCGTACTGGCTGTACCGACGTGTTAGTGGTTTATGCAATTCCATTCTGGGGACACTTGTGCTCAATACTTGCGTTTTGCACTTGAGTTTTGAGAGTGTATGTCCAAGCCGACACTGGAAGCATTTACATGGCAACTGCTATCTGCCGTGTTAGTGGGGCTGTTATAGTTAAATGTCGATACTGCTTTCCGGGCGGAAGAATTTATTCTCTTTCAGCTCCACTCCTTCAACATCGTCCAGTCGCCAGCAGATCAAGCCGAATCAAGATTATTGGTAAAGTGATGCTCGCTATTTGCAAGGGTTGTTTTATATAGTTGCAGTAATCACCCATCAGTCTGTATGTGCGTGCGTATGATCGATGTTTGACTTCTCTTTCCTATAACTAATTTCTTAGCGCCTCTGTCCACCTTTCTAGTTTTTCACGACAGGACAACAACACATGTATAGCAAGATATTTAACTCTTTGATTAATTTAGTGCTAAAAACTTTACATGTAAAAGTTACAGCACCATTTGTTTCATTCCATTAGCCTTCGTATATTGATTTGTAAACTAATTTGTTAAAAATCAGACAATTTGCTGGTTACTCATGTATGTCACGGTGTTAACCGATTTTACTGCGTTTGATGTCCTTTTTATAAATATTTGTTTTCATTTGTAACGCATTGCTTGACTACACTTGTAACTGTGATTTCATGTTACAAAATCTGTCATATTATTTGTTAACTATCCACAGAATTTCTATGTCCTTTAATTAATGCATTTGTTTAAGTCATAAATTTACTTTTCTTTACAAATTCCTAACTCACTATTTTGGAGGGGTAATTAGATGGATAGGTAAAGGACTGTGCTTATTATAGATAGGTAAAGGACTGTGTTTATTATTTGGTGCACTCTGATGTAGCCACTGTGCTTGTAGATTTAGGGTGTTGGAACTTTTTCCATGTTTTTAATAATAAAATATGGTGGCGACCCTTGATATTAACATTAATGAGGATTATATATCAAATTAATTTGCATATCTGTGACTTTGCACATTTGCACACCAGTGGACCGTCTCTGATGAGTAAAAATATATCCACCGGTGGGGTTATCCCTCTTTCTTGACGCAGCGTCCTACACACTCACTATCATCAATTAAAACATTTTGATCCAACAAAAATTTTACATGTCCTTTCATGTAAGTTCAGAATACTTCTGAAATATTAAGCCCCTTAAAACAAGAAGATCGAGTAAACGGTTGCTTCCACATATTTACGAAGACCGAAACATCGATTGTGACCACTATAAATCAGTACTTTTCGTTTTACATTTAAAATAGTAGTTTTCCAAGCATAACAGATTTAGTATAAGCAAATAACAAACGACGTAATTCATTAGCCGAAGTAGAAAGTATGTACATTGTTAACGGTACAACACGAAAACAAGAAAATCAGAATATATTCATTCCAAGACGAAAAACTGCGGACATTAGCAGTAATCGTAAAAATACATGCGGACGTCACATTAAACATGGGAAATGGGGACATGCCCGCATAAATACGAATGTCTAGTAACCCTGCCTGCGACAGTCTTTACGACTTATTATTGATAAAGAGAATTTATTTACGCCAATCTAAATTTGAAAAATAAAAGTGACAAAACCTTTAAAAATGAAAACCTAATTTTCCGCACTAGAATTTAATGTGAAACAATCACGCCTTACCATTTTCATTGGAGACTCTAGTTTCTCGTCAGTGAGAGGCAGGCAAGTTCAGGCATGCGGTGTTACCAACGTCAGAGGGGGAAAAATAAGAATCAGAGGTAAAAGGGGTAAACTGGAGGTTTATTGGTTGCATTGTTCCTTCAGGGTTGATAATGATAAAAGGGTGCAGTATATTGGGATGTAAAGTTATCGGTGTATATATAATTCTACATCTACATCTATGTGTGTGTGTGTGTGTGTGTGTGTGTGTGTGTGTGTGTTAATATTTCTCTCTGCAGCGAAAACTACAGAACGTAAACGAATGATCAGTGTGTAATGGTTGTCCGAAGTCTCCTGTTGTAAACCAGAGCAGTTCCATGCCGATATCTATAAGAGGGTGGAAGATATGGTGGTTGAAAGTCATCAAATTATATTAAAAAAATTGGGACTGAAGGTCTGCAACGACTTTGGCGACTCTATACCAAGGAAGTTACATACAGCGAAACGTGATGCCACAGACCATATATTTGGTTTATACGTGCTAGAATGACTTCAGCTCTTTCTCTGTAAGGATAAGCATAGGGATAAGAGAATATAACAATAAATAAATGAAGCAATAAAAAAGAAATTTCTTTTAATACATCTCTTTAAAAAATCGATTTGACGTTTCGCGCTTTACATCAATTGATCGATCTGTAATATTATTACAATCATTATTGTTGAATTTCGTGATTGGAGTCTTCGAAACGAGTGCATTTTTACGAGTGATTTGATCTACACTACTTACTATTTAGTCTCATAGCACAATACTAAAAGATAGCTTATCTATCACAATGAACCAACACGCGAGCGGAGCCGCGGGTTTAAGCTAGTATTCAATATGAATATGAGAATATGAGGAAAATAACTAAGGCGGCCAACGCTTTCAAAACTCAATGCGGGACGTGTCGAGGATGTGAAGTAGGACTAAGCCCACGTGACTCATTTTGCCAGTTGTTCTGAAACTAGGAAAGAAATTTAGGCGAGCAGAGTAGGCCTACTCATTTATTTTTAAAGTAACATATGTAACACGAGTGACATTTTATTCTTAATTTTCAGTTTTCATTTACAGTTCATAAATATTTTCTCTTGCTTCTATTTTGAATTTTAGAGTCTTGACAATTTTTACATATTCTTGATCCGTCAGGTTTTTCCGATCACCTTCGTTGTCTGTCTGTCTCTCTTTGGCCCTTTTCCGGCACGCATGCATGGTCGGCCCCGTGTTAAACGCTGATTTGGTATGTGTTGATAGTTACAGGACGGCCGGATGCCCTTCCTGCCGCCATCCCATGCCCCCCAGGAGGAAACGTGTACCCCAATGTCTGCGTATAGTGTTATATATGTGTGAAAGTGTAAAGTGTTACGAAATGTTTGCGAATCGTGTAACTGAGGCGGGACTTGGGGACCAGCCCGGTATTCACCTAGGGGGATGTGGAAAACCGCGTAAAAACCACATCCAGGCTGGCCCGCACTCCGACCCCTTTCGTTAATCAGCCGGGCGGATTCGAGCCGGGGCCGGAATTAAATTTAATTAAAAATAATTTTTAAAATCTTTGAACTACTCTATTGTAGAAGTTCTTTCGATAAAGTGCAGAGTTTAATTGTGCCTTACTGCATGCGACGCTCACTCACTTTCATTGTTGAATTTTCAGAATTTCACCACTTTTTTTAATTCCTGAATGAAGTAGGATGAATGCCGATATTGTATTCACATGTCAGATTTTAAATACGTTTCTACAGACGGTGATAATTTTACATCATGTTTTCCACCATGAGCACCGAAAAATATTCCATTACACTTATTGCAACGTACTTAAGAAGGCAAAGAAAGTATGCCAAAAACTGAATTTTTTAATAAGTCATCCTATCACCAAATGCAGTAGCAGCTTAAAACAAAAACAACTTCCAGTGCTACAGATTTTTAATTTTTAAATAGTCCGATGATGTGTATCTTTTTTTCTTTCTTTTGAATTTAATGTAAGAAGGCTGTCATTTATTAGTATATGATCTATTGTGCACTTGACCTGCACACAATATGTCATAGCGTGCAGCACACAAAGTTCCGATCCTATTTCTATCTGCGGCAGCGCTACGATCGTAATTCCGAGCATGCGCGGCAGTTAACTGTGACTCAAGGAGAAGACATGTACGCCATTTTCAGATCGCTGCTGCCGACACGTACTTCATTGTAATGGCAGCCATAATTGAAATGATGCCATGTGTGAAATCAGATGTGTGATTCGTTTACTACATGCAAAGAAAGTTAAACCAAAGAAAATTCATCATCAAATCTTCGAGGTTTCCGGACAAAAGTCTATGAGTGGTTCAGTGCTTAGAGGATGGGTCAGACGGTTCACTGAAGGATGTGATCAAGTACACTACTGGCCTTTAAAATTGCTACACCAAGAAGAAATGCCGATGATAAACGGGTATTCATTGGACAAATATACTAGAACTGACATGTGATTACATTTTAACGCAATTTGGGTGCATAGATCCTGAGAAATCAGTACCCAGAACAACCACTTCTGGCCATAATAACGGCCTTGATACTCCTGGGCATTGAGTCAAACAGAGCTTGGATGGCGTGAACAGGTACAGATGCCCATGCAGTTTCAATAAGATACCACAGTTCATCAAGAGTAGTGGCTGGCGTATTGTGACGAGCCAGTTGCTCAGCCACCATTGACCAGACGTTTTCAACTAGCGAGAGATCTGGAGAATGTGCAGGCCAGGACAGCAGTATTTTCGGTATCTAGAAAGGCCCGTACAGGACCTGCAACATGCGGTTGTGCATTATCCTGCTGAAATGTAGGGTTTCACAGGGATTGAATGAAGCATAGAGCCACGGGTCGTAACAAATCTGAAGTGTAATGGCCACTGTTCAAAGTGCCGTAGATACGAACAAGAGTGACCGAAACGTGTAACCAATGGCATCCCATACCATCACACCGGGTGATACGTCAGTATGGCGATGACGAATACACGCTTCCAATGTGCGTTTACCGCGATGTCGCCGAACACGGATGCGACCATCATGATGCTGTAAACAGAACCTGGATTCATCCGGAAAAATGACGATTTGCCATTCGTGCACCCAGGTTCGTCTTTGCGTACACCATCGCAGGCGCTCTTGTCTGTGATGCAGCGTCAACAGCCATAGTCTCCGAGCTGATAGTCCATGCTGCTGCAAACGTCATCGAACTATTCGTGCAGGTGGTTGTTGTCTTGCAAACGCCCCCATCTGTTGAATCAGGGATCGAGACGTGGCTGCACGATCCGTTACAGCCGTGCGGATAAGATGCCTGTCATCTCGACTGCTAGTGATACGAGGCCGTTGTGATCCAGCGCGGCGTTCCGTATTGCCATCCTGAATCCATCGATTCCATATTCTTGTAACAGTCATTGGATCGCGACCAAAGCGAGCAGCAGTGTCGCGATACGATAAACCGCAATCGCGATAGGCTACAGTCCGACCTTTGTCAAAGTCGGAAACATGATGGTACGCATTCCTCCTCCTTACATGAGCCATCACAACAACGTTTCACCAGGAAATGCCGGTCAACTGCTGTTTGTGTATGAGAAATCTTTTAGAAACTTTCCTCATGTCAACAAGTTGTAGAGGTCGCCACCTACGCCTACATTGTGTGACTGCTCTAAACAGCTAATCATTTGCACATCACAGCATCTTCTTCCTGACGGTTAAATTTCGCGTCTGTAGCACGTCATTTTCGCGGTGTAACAATTTTAAAGGCCAGGAGTGTACATGATGAAGAACAAAGTGGACGCCTATTTGTGGTTACTGATGAACTGGACCACACAATTGAAGAGAAGATTAAATACAACGGTCAGTTTACACTTGGTGTACTTGCTATGGAAGTTACGCATATCTCACGATCTCTAATACATGAAATTGTTGCTGAAAAACTGAAATTACGAAAAATTTGCACACATTGGATACCCAAAATATTTACTGAACAAGACAAGAAACAACGAATAGGCAGTACACTTCAGTTTTTGTCACGCTACAATTTAGAACGCGATGGTTTTCTTTCTCGGATAGTCACGGGGGTTGAAACCTGGATATCCTACGACACCCCTAAAGCAAAACGGCAATCACTGGAATGGAGGCATACTTCATTCCCAACGAAGGTTGAGCCTAAGCAAATCTTGACACCTCGAAAAGTCGAGTGCATTGTTTTTATGGATAGAAAAGGCATTTTGCTGATCGATTTCTTACCTCGAGGCGAAACAATCGGTACCGTACTCATGGTTACTGCGAGACCATTAAGAAATTTCGCCGTGCAATACAAAACACGCCGAGGATTACTTTCAAAAGGTGTTGTTTTTCGACCAAAGAACTCTTACGGGAATTTCACTGGGACGTATTTGATCATCATACGTACTGCTCAGTTCGCCGAAACGAGAGAGGTACTGTAAACACACCGAGGCGTGTGACCAAGAGGTGGACTAACCGGAGAAGCTCAATCATTGTCACCGCAACCGTTTCGGGAGTAAGATCGTTGTGTGTCTTTCTTGTACAGTGGTGATATTAGAGGCTGACTGTAAATTTCAATTTAAAGGGCCAGTTGCTGATTACTAGCGTGAATATTAGTATTATCTCTGTATTCATCCGATAGTATTGCTTACTTTCTTTTTCTCTATAATTAGTACCACGTGGGAGTGAACTTATTATGTCATCCTCCATGGGTAGAGCGAGCGAGGTCAACGAGCCAGTTTTGAGTCGATCCATGAAGGGATTAAAGGAGAAATCGTTAAGTTCTTCAAAGAAACACAAGGTTATTAATCTATCTAAAACGGAGCTGTTGAGTACAGAGCAGTCAGTGACAGATATTGTCATGAAAACAGCTGCATCTACCGATGTTAGTCGTCCTACAGTGTGTCGGGTGGCGAATACAAGGCCACATATACTTTGAATCCCACAAAAATCATAACAATTTTGATGACTTTGACAAGCCTGTACATGATTTATTATTTTATTTTATATTATTTTTCCGAAACCAATTGCCAAACACTAATACTTGCGTTACTATTCAGCAACGAATCCTTTCAAGATGAAGTTTACAGTCAACTTCTAATATCACCGCTATATAACAACACACACGACCTCACTTATGAAACGGATGTGGCGACACTGAACGAGCGCCCCCGTTTTGCCCACCCCTGGTGCCTGGTCTCGTTTCATTGAATGGAGTATAGCGACTTTCATTTCTTGTTACACCTAAAATCTGTCCTAGGCGGCCAACACTTCACCGATGATAACGAGCTGAAAGAACATGTTACCACAGAGTTGAATACACAGGCGGCAACCTTCTGTGAAGAAGGCATACAAAAACTTGTGCCACGCTATAACAAGGGCCTACAAAATTTCTGAAGTTTTGTAGAAAGTAATTTAACAGTTGTAGATTTTTGTACAATAAATATTTTTTCTGCATCTGTACACTTTAGTTTTATGTAACCAAACGGAACTTACTTTGTGGACATACTTCGTAGTTTCGGGTTGTGCTGTTACTGTTAGACCTACAATTTTAAAATTATTGGAATGCGGAACGCTTTTGCCATTTTGCGGGACGTTTTTATCTATATCTACATGCATACTCTGCGAATCATATTGAAGTGCATGGCAGAGGGTTCAGCGAACCACTTTTATGGTATTTCCACTATCTAGTAGCTCGCAGGAAAAAGAAACACCTAAATATTTCTGTTTTCGATATAATTTCTCTTATTTTATTATGATGGTCATGTCTCTCGATGCAGATGAGTGTTAACAATATATGTTCGCATTGTGAAGAGAAATTTGGTGAAAGAAACTCGCAAATAGACCTCGCCGCAGCAAATAACGCCTTTCTTTTATCGATTTTCACCCCAACTCGTGAATCATTTATGTGACACCCTTTCCCCTATATCGCGATAATACAAAACGAGCTGCCCTTCTCTGAATGTTCTCTAAATCGACCGTCAGTCCCACCTGGTGGGAATCCGACATTGCTCAGAAATACTCCAAAATAGGACGCATAAGTGTAGTGTAGGCAGTATCTTTAGTGGAACTGTTGCATCTCCTAAGTGTCCTGCCAATGAAACGTACTCTTTGGTTCGCCTTTCTTACAATATTTTGTGTGTGTTCTTTCCAATGTAAGTTGTTCGTAATTGTTGCTCCTAGGTATTTAGTAGAATTGACGGTCTGTAGATTGACTGAGTTATCGTGTAAATGAAGTTTAACGGATTTCTTTAATTTGGTCACATGGATGACCTCACACTTGTCATGATTAAAGCTCAATTGTCAATTTTTGCACCATGCCGATAACACATCTAAATCATTTTGCAGTTGCTTTTGATCTTCTGGTGACTTTACTAACCGATAAATGACAGCATCATCCGCGAACAGTCTAAGAGAGCTACTCAGATTGTCTCCTAAATTGTTTATAAAAGTAAGGAACAGTAGTGGCCGTATAACACTTCGCTGGGGAACGCCAGATACCGCGTCTGTTCAAAAATGTTCAAATGTTTGTAAATCTATCGGACCAAACTGCGTGGTCATCAGTCCGTAGCTTACAAACTACTTAAACCTAGGTAAACTAACCTAAGGACAAACACACACACCCATGCCCCAGGGAGGACTCGAACCTAGGAGTTACAATTACGAACAACTTTGACTGGAGAGAACACATAGAAAATATTGTGGGGAAGGCGAACCAAAGGTTACGTTTCATTGGCAGAACGCTTAGACGATGCACCAGCTCCACCAAAGAGACTGCCTACATCACACTTGTGCGTCCTCTCTTGGAGTACTGTTGCCCCTTGTGGGACCCTCACCAGGTGGGACTGACGGAAGATATTGAGAAGGTTCAGAGAAGGGCAGCTCGTTTTGTTTTATCACGTTACGGGGGGGAAAGCGTCACGGAAATGTTGCACGAATTGGGGTGGAAATCATTAAAAGAAAGACGTTATTCATTGCGGCGTGATCTGTTTGCGAAGTTTCAATCACCGACTTTTAGTTCTGAATGTGACAATATTTTGCTATCACCCACCTACTTAGGGAGACATGACCATCCCAATAAAATAAGAGAAATCAGATCGAAAACGGAACGATTTAGGTGTTCTTTCTTCCCGCGCGCTATTAGAGAATGGAACGGTAGAGAAAAGTTATGAAGGTGTTTAATGAACCTTCTGCCAGGCACTTAAATGTGATTTGCAGAGTATCGATGTAGATGTAGATGTAGATGTAGATGTAGATGAACCTCCACGGCGAGCAACCGCACGCTCCGCAGCGAGACGCTTTAGACCGCTCGGCTGCTCCACCGCGGCGCGCGTCTGTTCTACTCGATGACTTACCGTCAATTGCAACGTGCTGTGTCCTTTCTGACAGGATATTGAATCAGGATACTCTGAAAGGAACAGCCAAGACCGGGAGACTTACTTTTGTTAATTGATTTAAGTTGTAAATAGAAATACACAATTCCTGAGACGGTTTTTAGTCTGGAATATGTCAAAGACATTGAAAGATAAATCTGAAGCATTGAATTAAAATTTGCGATGCGACCAGGAATCGAATCCGGGCCTTCATGATTATTAGGCAGACGTATTACCGCTAGACCACCACATTACTAGCAACTAAGGCGCCTAGGAATAGCCTAAGCACGATTTCCTTCACATTAAAAACTTTAATTCTGCTTCTGTGTTCAACAACTTCACAAATTATCACGCAAAACACATTACAAGCATAACTATGCGAACTTTCTAGAAGCAGTTTTCAAAGAAGAATTTAGAAACTACTGAACACACCAGACATTTTAAAAACATCGAACACGACGATTGAACGTACTTTGATATCTTTGGAATAAGAGCATTTTTAATACTTATATTTTTCTATTTTTTCAAATATTTTTGTTTTAATAAGTTCCAAATTTAAACGGCGAGAGGACGCCTTTCTTTTAATTATGTACTCAGCACTCCTTTATGTATTAACATCTGTAATAATAAAATTACAAAACCTGCAGCTCACGGTTCACGAGTTAACAGCATATAAATAAAGCGAAGAGACAAAGAATTGAATTGAATTGTAGAAACGATAGAAACTAAACGGTAACCTCATTTTTCGAGAAGACGGACTCGGAATCATTCAGAGAGCTAGGAAAAAATGGCTTCGACGGAGATACATAAGTTTTATTTTAGTTCTTTTTATGGAAGAAGATTTTGATTCTCATCGTGGAAGAGATCCATTAATTTAACCAGCAGAAGAAAAGAAAATTGCTTTACCACAGGCCGATGAAGCCGACGCCGATGAAGGCGAATTTGGTGAGCGGAAGGACGGGTTGAAGGGGATGAAGGAGGCCCGGAAAAAAAAAATCGGTAAGGCGTCTGCCTAGTAAGCATGTAGGCCCGGGTTCGATTCCCGGTTGCATAACAAATTTTAATTTAATGCTTCAGATTTATCTTTAAATGTCTTTGATTTGTTTTAATACTCCAGGGATATTTACTTCTAAATTACGCAGTAACTACCCCAATGCGGGGCGAGTCCAAATGCAGAATCCTGGATGGTGGCCGCCTTAAATATAGCTTGCTTGCAAGGAGTGTGGAGCAGTGAGTGAGGTGGCACGCGGGAGGTCCGCGGTTACTTTGTTATATAGGACTCTTGCTAATCATGGGTTCAAATCATGACAATAAGATACCTGTCCTAGATTTATGGTGTTTGCTTCAGGACCGACAAGTGTACTATGGATCAATGAGTCGGACCAGATTTTTCGAATTGACTAAAATATTGAGGTTTGATGATAAGAACCCAAGAGAAATCCGTCGCCAGACTGACAAGTTTGCTCCAATGAGGGAAATTTTTGAAAGCTTCAATTCTTCACTTCCATTGTATTTCATTCCTGGTCTACATACAGCAGTGGATGAGATATTGTCTTTGTTCCGTGGTCGTTGTCCATTCAAGGTGTTTCTAAAAGAAAAACCTGGAAAATACGGCATTCTGATTCGAATGCTGTCTGATTCTGGGACTAGATATGTGATCAGCATGGACATCTATACAGCAAGTCAGGAAATACACAGCATCCGAATGGACCGATGGAAATTGTAAACAGACTAATAAAACCTATTGAGAAGTCAGGCCGTAATGTTACCACAGATCGGTACTATACTTCAGTGGAGCTTGCTGAGACTCTCTGGAATGATTTTCTCCTCACACTTGTTGGCACCCTACAGTCGAACAGACGACACCTGCCTGAAGAGCTGAAGATTGCAACTGGCCGCAGTTTACACTCTTCCATCTTCGCTTATACTGACCCTCAGACATAGAGGCCATCGGTTACTCTTCTACATCTACATCTACATATATAATCTGCAAATCACATTTAAGTGCCTGGCAGAGGGTTCATTAACCACTTTCATAACTTTTCTCTACCGTTCCATTCTCTAATAGCGTGCGGGGTGAAAGAACACCTAAATCGTTCCGTTTTCGATCTGATTTCTCTTATTTTATTGGGATGGTCATGTTTCCCTAAGTAGGTGGGTGCTAGCAAAATATTTTCACATTCAGAAGTAAAAGTCGGTGATGGAAACTTCGCAAACAGATCACGCCGCAATGAATAACGTCTTTCTTTTAATGATTTCCACCCCAATTCGTGCAACATTTACGTGACGCTCCCCCCCCCCCCCCCCCCGTAACGTGATAAACAAAACGAGCTGCCCTTCTCTGAACGTTCTCAATATATTCCGTCAGTCCCACCTGGTGAGGGTCCCACAAGGGGCAACAGTACTCCAGGAGAGGACGCACAAGTGTGATGTAGGCAGTCTCTTTGGTGGAGCTGCTGCATCTTCGAAGCGTTCTGCCAAACCTTTGATTCGCCTTCCCCACAATATTTTCTATGTGTTCTCTCCAGTCAAAGTTGTTCGTTATTGTAACTCGTAGGTATTTGGTAGAATTTACGACCTTAAGGTTTGACTGATTTATCGCGTAATTGAAGTTCAGCGGATTTCTTTTAGTTGTCATGTGAATTACTTCACACTTTTCTTTATTTAGTGTCAATTGCCAATTTTCGCACCAAGTAGAAATTTTGTCTAAATCGCTTTGAAGTTGCTTTTGATCCTCTGTTGACTTCACTAACCGATAAACGACAGCACCATCCGCGAACAGTCTAAGGGAGCTATTCAGAATGTCTCCTAAATCATTTATAAACACGAGGAATAGTAGGGGACCTATAACGCTTCCCTATGGAACGCCAGATATCACTTTTACTCGATGACTTACCGTCAATTACAACGAACTGTGTCCTTTCTGATAGGAAATCGTGAATCCAATCGCACAATTGGGGAGATATTCCATAAGCACGCAATTTCATTAGAAGCCACTTGTGGGGTACAGTATCAAAAGCCTTCCGGAAATCCAGAAATACGGAATTGATTTGAGATCCCTTGTCGGTGGCACTTAACACTTCATGTGAATAAAGGGCAAGCTGTGTTTCGCAAGAGTGATACTTTCTGAATCCGTGTTGACTATTGGTTAATAGGTCGTTCTCTTCGAGGTAGTTCATAATATTCGAACAAAGTATATGTTCCAAAATCCTACCACAAATCGACGTCAATGAGATAGGCCTGTAATTTTGGGGATCACTCATATTGCCTTTCTTGAATATTGGAGTAACTTGGGCATCTTTCCAGTCTTTGGGTACAGATCTTTCGCTGAGTGATCGGTTGTAAATTATAGCTAAGTACGGAGCTATTGCATCAGAATACTCTGAGAGGAATCTAGTTGGTATACAATATGGCCCGGAAGATTTGTTTTTGTTTAGTGACTTAAGTTGTTTTACTACAGCAAGAACATCTACTTCTAAGTTTCGCATGCTGGCATTCGTTCTTGGATTGAATACTGGAGTGTTCACTTCGTCTTCTTTTGTTGAACGAATTTCGGAAAGCTGTGTTTAGTAATTCTGCCTTAGCAGTACTGTCGTCGGTAGTATTACCATTGCTATCGCGTAGTGAAGGTATTGTTTGTGTTTTGCCGCTATTGTACTTCACATATGACCAGAATTTCTTTGGATTTTCTGCAAGATTACGAGACAGGATTTCGTTGTGGTAACTACTATAGGCTTCTCGCATTGATGTCCGCGCTAGGTTGCGAGTTTCAGTAAAAGATTGCCAGTCTTGTGGATTCTGTGCCATTTTAAATTTTGCATGCGTTTTTCTTTGTTTCTGCAACAGTGATCTGACCTGTTTTGTGTACCACGGGGGTCAACCCCCTCTTTTATTAATTTATCTGGTATAAATCTCTCGATTGCTACTGATATTATGTCTTTGAAAGTAAGCCACAACTGATCTACACTCGCATTTTTAGTTTTGAAAGACTGGAGATTATCACTCAGGAAAGCGTGAAGCGAATTATTATCTGCTTTATTGAATAGATATATTTTTCGTTTATTTTTGTGCATTTGGGAATTTCGACATTTAGTCTCGCTACTACAACTCGATGTTCGCTAATCCCTGTATTTATTTTGATGCTCTTTACTATCTCCGGATTATTTGTTGCTAGGAGATCAAGGGTATTTTCGCAACCACTTACTATTCTAGTGGGTTCATGAACTAACTGTTCGAAGTAGTTTTCAGAAAAAGCATTCAGAACTAGTTCGGACGATGTTTTATATTTGCCACCGGTTTTGAATACGTAATTATTCCAGCATATCGAGGGTAAATTAAAGTCGCCACCGATTATAACAGTATGCTTCGGATACCTATTTGAAATATGATTCAAGCTTTCTTTGAACATTTCTGCAACCGCATCGTCTGAGTCAGGGGGCTGATAAAAAGATCCAATTATTAATTTATTCCGGTTGTCAGGTATAATCTCTACCCAGACCAACTCACAGGAAGTATCTGCCTCAATTTCGCTGCAGGATAAACCGTTTGTAACAGTAATAAACACGCCACCCCCCTTTTTTATTTATTCTGTCCTTTCTGAAGACCATTTGGCCCTTTGAAAAAATTTCGGCCGAATTTATCTCAGGCGTCAACCAGCTTTCAGACCCTATAACGATTTGTGCTTCAGTACTTTCTATCAGCGCTTGGAGCTCTGGAACTTTCCCAATACAGCTACGACAATTTACAACTGTTATACCAATGGTTTCTAGATCTGCTTTCTTCCTGTGTCTGACCTGCCCCATTTGAGACTGAAACCCATTTTGTGTATTCCCGAGGTCCTCTAACCTAAAAAACCTCTCAGTCCACGCCACACAGCCCCCGCTACCCGTGTAGCCGCTTCCTGAGTATAGTGGACTCCTGACCTATTTAGCGGAACCCGAAAACCCACCACCCTTTGGCGCAAGTCGAGGAATCTGCAGCCCACACGGTCGCAGAACCGTCTGAGCCTCTGATTCAGACCCTCCACTCGGCTCTGAACCAAAGGTCCGCAGTCAGTCCTGTCGACAATGCTGCAGATGGTGAGCTCCGCTTTCATCTTGCAAGCAAGACTGGCAGTCTTTACC
The DNA here is from genome assembly GCA_026315105.1 of Locusta migratoria. Lineage (NCBI taxonomy): Eukaryota > Metazoa > Arthropoda > Insecta > Orthoptera > Acrididae > Locusta > Locusta migratoria. The sequence goes on from CM048746.1 coordinate 300,595,218, forward strand.
AGTTCTGATAGCCGCTCAAAACCAGAGAGGATGTCTTCCGATCCAAAGCGACACATTGGTCCCGACATGAGCCACCACCTGCAGCTTGCTACACCCTGTGCTCTTCATGGCATCCGGAAGGACCCGTTCCACATCTGGAATGACTTCCCCCGGTATGCACACGGAGTGCACATTGGAATTCTTCCCCTCCCTAGTAGCCATTTTCCTAAGGGGCTCCATTACCCGCCTAACGTTGGGGCTCCCAACTACCAACAAACCCATCCTCTGTGAGTGCCCGGATCTTGAAGGCAAAGGGGCGAGTACAGGACAAGCGACACCATCTGCGTCAGGAACATCCCCTGCCACAGGCAGTGCCTCGAATCTGTTGGCAAGACTAACCGGGGAGGCCTCCACTACGGTCCCCCGGGAAGTCTTACGCCGCCTGACACGCGCTGAGGAGACCTCCCAATCCACCACTGATTGGGGGGCTACCTCCTCGCGGGCAGTGAGCGGGCTGGCCACAGTCGCAGGCCGATCGGAGGGCACAACAGACGCACAGGGCGTCTGCTGTACCCCTGCGAGCGGCCCACAACAGCGGCGCACACCCACCGCAGTCTCAAGCGTTGCCAGCGAAGCCAACGCCGCCTGAAGCTGCGAGCGAAGAGTCACCAACTCTGCCTCCATCTGTTCGTAGCAGTCACAGTTCCTAGCCATTCTAAAAACCTATATTTCTTCCAAGTAAGTACGTCTGAGGACACAGAAGTTTGATAAACAGTGAGCTTTGAAAAACATAAACCTAACGCTGAACTGTTTATTTACGGCGAATCTGAAAAATATGTACGCGAGCTAATAAATAAAAAAATCAACAACTGAACTGACAAATAAACGCGATTCTTAATAAGTAAACACGCGAGCACACTAAAGTATAAAGAGCTGCAAAAGAAAGCACACACGAAATGAAAATAAGTCGCTTCTATTAAGCCGCGGTGGAGTAGCCGAGCGGTCTAAAGCGTCTCGCTGCGGAGCGCGCGGTTGTTCGCCGTGGAGGTTCGAGTCCTCCCTGGGGCATGGGTGTGTGTGTGTTTGTCCTTGGGTTAGTTTACCTAGGTTTAAGTAGTTTCTAAGCTATGGACTGATGACCACGCAGTTTGGTCCGATAGATTTACAGACATTTGAACATTTTTGAGCTTCTATTAAGAAGCCGGTTACCGTATAATCTAGAGCTGCTGATGGTCACGTGTGCACTGGCCGCCGGTAACTGAGCAACTGAAGCGAAGGACTACCAACTGCGAGTACAATCAAAACAAAACAGAAGCAATGAGTGGCGGATTTACACTGCGGATGAATACATTGAACTGATTTGTTGAACGCGAATCTAAGTAAATATACACAGCAGCAAGAAAAGTTTGATAAACAGTGAGCTTTGAAAAATATAAACCTAACGCTGAACTGTTTATTTACAGCGAATCTGAAAAATATGTACGCGAACTAATAAATAAAAAAAAAAAAATCAACAACTGAACTGACAAATAAACGCGATTGTTAATAAATAAACACGCGAGCACATTAAAGTATAAAGAGCTGCAAAAGAAAGCACACACGAAATAAAAATAAGTCGCTTCTATTAAGAAGCCGGTTACCGTATAATCTAGAGCTGCAGCTGGTCACGTGTGCACTGTTGCATCAACGCTAGTCCGCGAGAAGCCAAAGCGACTGTTGTTGATGCTTTCAACTTATCACTCAGAAGGGATGTTGAATGACTACTCAAAAAAGACTAACATAAATCTTTTTTATAATTCTACAAAGGGAGGCGTGTACACCATAGACCAGATGGCAAGACATTTCAGCACAAAGAGAGGAACAAGAAGGTGGCCTTCGTCCCTCTTCTACACACTCATTGACATAGCAGCAATAAATGCATATTCACTCTTTCTCCTCAACTTTCCGAATTGGAAAAAGAATTTGCTAAACCGCAGAAGAGTTTTTATCACTAACTTAGGTGTTGAACTAATAAGACCTCATATAGATAAACGGGCACAAAATTTGTATTGACTTCAGAAGCCAGTAATAATGGCACTGGAAAGCATCACACAACGGAAGCTCAGCTGCTCTGTAGAACCACCAACCTCAACAGCAGAATCAGGAACACGTGGACGGTGCCACCTATGCTGCCAAGAAGCTGCATCTAAAAAGATCAAGTACAACAAGCTGGTTAAGTCAACTGTTACTGCTCTCAGTGCCACAAACACGTCTGTCGGAAACACTGCAGGAAGGCAGTGTTGTATGAAAAATGCGTTGCAGAATGAGACAGTAAATTTTGTTTGCTTCATGTAGTGTATCGAATTAAAAAAAAGTCGTTTTTATAAGAAAACGCTATTTTGAAACATTACTCCAAAAATGCACAGGATGATTCAAAAAGAATACCACAACTTTAGGAATTTAAAACTCTGCAATGACAAAAGGCAGAGCTAAGCACTATCTGTCAGCGAATTAAGGGAGCTATAAAGTTTCATTTAGTTGTACATTTGTTCGCTTGAGGCGCTGTTGACTAAGCGGGAGCGTCAGTTGATGCTAAGATGGCGACCGCTCAACAGAAAGCTTTTTGTGTTATTGAGTACGACAGAAGTGAATCGACGACAGTTGTTCAGCGTGCATTTCGAACGAAGTATGGTGTTAAACCTCCTGATAGGTGGTGTATTAAACGTTGGTATAAACAGTTTACAGAGAATGGGTGTTTGTGCAAAGGGAAAAGTTCCGGACGGCCAAGAATGAGTGATGAAAATGTAGCACGCATCCAGCAAGTATTTGTTCGCAGCCCAGGATAATCGACTCGCAGAGCTAGCAGAGAGCTGCAAATTCCACAATAAACTGTATGGAGAGTCCTACGAAAAAGGTTAGTTATGAAACCTTATCGTCTTAAATTGGTTCAAGCACTGTATGCAGCTGATAAGATTAAAAGAATCGACTTCTGTGATTTTGTCCTTGCTCAAATGGAAACAGATGAATCTTTCGTTTCAAAGATTGTGTTTAGTGATGAAGCAACTTTCCACACTAACGGGAAAGTCAACCGTCACAATGTGTGTATATGGGGCACTGAGAATCCGCGGAAAACAACTCAGTATGAACGTGACTCGCCTAAGGTGAACGTTTTCTGTGCCATTTCAGCCAATAAAGTTTTTGGTCCCTTTTTCTTCGAAGGTGCTACTGTAACTGGACTACAGTATCTGGAGAATGTTAGAGAATTGGCTATTCCCTCAGCTCGAACAAGAAGCACAACAATTCATATTTCAGCAGGATGGAGCGCCATCACATTGGCACTTATCTGTCTGTAACTACCTGAGCGTCAACTACCCGAGGCGATGGATCAGCCGCCAGGCAGCCCGTGACAGAGCACTTCATCACTGGCCTCCAAGAAGCCCTGATCTTACCCTCTGCGATTTTTTCGTATGGGGGTATGTTAAGGATATGGTGTTTCGGCCACCTCTCCCAGCCACCATTGATGATTTGAAACGAGAAATAACAGCAGCTATCCAAACTGTTACGCCTGATATGCTACAGAGAGTGTGGAACGAGTTGGAGTATCGGGTTGATATTGCTCGAGTGTCTGGAGGGGGCCATATTGAACATCTCTGAACTTGTTTTTGAGTGAAAAAAAAACCTTTTTAAATACTCTTTGTAATGATGTATAACAGAAGGTTATATTATGTTTCTTTCATTAAATACACATTTTTAAAGTTGTGGTATTCTTTTTGAATCACCCTGTATAAACTGAATCTCGTGATTTGTTCATTTTATTCCTATTATAATTACATCTTTTATTATCCAGTATACAAAAATAATGTCTTGAAGCATTTTGAATTGTTATTAGAGGTATCAGAAGTAAATAAACTTGATTTATGATAAAATAAATTGTGGTATTCTCTATGGGCCTTTGAGGCTCCCCCGTTGGTATTACATGTAACAAGAAATACGTTGGTAATGCTAGGGTTGAATATAGCTTGCTTGCAAGGAGCGTGGAGCAGTGAGTGAGGCGGCCCGCGGGAGGCCAGCTCGGGTATTCCGGGCGGCCACGCGCCATTGGCCGTCGCCTTTGTGCGGGCAGATATTCATGCGCCATTGGGCGGCGCGCTGATTCCGCGGACAGGCGGCCCGGCCGAGGCGACGCGCGCGCCCCCTCAGATGACCGCGCCGAGCTGCGCATGCGCCGTTCGTCTTCATATCCGACCCCTCCTCGGCGCCTTCTTTCATTGCTCGCATGCTTCATTGCACCTTGTTGCTGTGCCCAGTGGCACGTGCCGAAGTAAGTAAGCTACCGTAAGCTCACGTGCACGAAACTTCATTCTGAAGACAGTTATCTTCACACATCAAATAAAGTTTTGCGTCACGCACAAAAAAAAAAAAAAAAAAAAAAAAAATCCTCGTCCAGTTTAGAGTTACAGATAAAGGAGAAGCAATGAATTAAAATTTGTGATGCGGCCGGGAATCGAACCCAGACCTCCATACTTACTAGGCAGACGTCTTGCCATTGTCTCTCTCTCCCTCTTTTTTTTTTTTTTTTTTTTTTTTTTTTTCCTCTATGGGTAGTTCTGTTAGTTGCGGACGCTGACCGTGTTTGCTCGTTGTTTTCTTGGCTCAGCTTTTTTATTACAGAGGGTGCTGAGCCCTGTGACCAGGCGCGCTGAGCCACGCCGCCCGGCTACCGTTGGACCACCGCATCTCTAACGTTTAAGGCGCCTCGGAATAGTGTAAGCACGACTTCCCTCCACGTCATGAACTTTAATTCCTTTTCTGTGTTCCGTAGATAATTGCCACTACTACCAAGGCTCTCCATGCAACTTAATAACACCTCGGCAATGGACATGGTGGACAGGTACCCTTCGCCACGCACCTTAGAGAGGATTGCGAAGCATATATGCAGATGTTGACCTCGTTGGCAGCATGCCACATAGGGTGCAGTTCTGCATTCAGGCAAGGGTTCAAGTAAATCTAAATTTAAATATAAACTGAGTAACATTGAGACGGTTTTTACAGATAAAGGAGAAGTAATGAATTAAAATTTGTGATGCAGCTGGGAATCGAACCCGGACCTCCATGCTTACAAGGCAGAAAAGTCTTACCGGTTTATTTTTTTAAATTTTTTTTTCATTTGGTAGATCTATCGTTGACGGTCGTTCGTTCAGTACGTTCGTGTTTGTTCGGTGTTTTCTTGACTCAGCTTTTTTATTACAGAGGGCGTTGAGCCCTCTGACCGGGCGCGCTGAGCCACGGCGCCCGGCTACCGTTGGACCACCGCATCGGAATAGTGTAAGCACGACTTCCCTTCACGTCACAAACTTTAATGCAGCTTCTTTGTTCCGTAGATAATTGCCACTACTGCCAAGGCTCTCCATGCAGCGGAATAGCACCTCGGCAATGGACATGGTGGAAAATTCCTGCTAAGATGATATAAATATCAATATAAATATAAATTGAGTAACCCTGAGACGGTTTTTCGTCTCGAATATGTCCATCACAAATTTTAATTCATTGGTTCTCCTTTATCTGTAATGTCTTGGACCTATTCGAGACGAAAAACCGTCCCAGGGTTACTCAATTTATATTTAAATTGATATTTATATCATATTAGCCCCAATGTTCCACCATGTCCATTGATGAGGTGCTATTCCGCTGCATGCAGAGCCTTGGTAGTAGTGGCAATTATCTATGGAACACAGAAGCTGAATTAAAGTTTGTAACGTGGAGGTAAGTCGTGCTTAGACTATTCCGAGGCTCCTTAAATGTTATAGATGCGGTGGTCTAATGGTTGCCGGGCGCCGTGGCTCAGCGCGTCCGGTCAGGGGGTTTAACGCCCTCTGTAATAAAAAAGCTGAGTCAAGAACACACCGAACAAGAACGAACAAACACGAGCAACGTCCGCAACGAACAGAACTGCCCATAGAGCAAAAGAGAAGAGAAAGAAAAAAAAAATGATAAGATGTCTGCCTAGTAAGCATAGAGGTCCGGATTCGATTCCCGGCCGCATCACAGATTTTAATTCATTGCTTCTCCTTTATCTGTAATGTTCTGGACATATTCGAGACGAAAAAGCGTCTCAAGGTTACTCAATTTATATTTAAATTTAGAGTTACTTGAGCCCTTGACTGAATGCAGAACTGCACCCTATGTGGCATGCTGCCTACGAGGTCTACATCTAAACATCTGCATATATGCTCCGCAATCCTCTCTAAGGTGCGTGGCGAAGGGTACCTAGTACCATTACTAGTTAGTGCTCGTACAAGAAGTCGTGGCCCCTGCTTTGTCGACTTGCGCGCTGGGCGAGTCATTCCTTTGTTTCGGAGAGGCGGCTGCCTCAGTTGTGTGTTGCTTACTTGTTGCGGGGCGCATTTGACAGCCGACTGCAGGCGAAAAGTACGGCTCGACAGGCAACGGGTTAGGCCACGGCAACGGTCAGCTGAGCCGTCCGCGCCTCACAAACAGAGGAATGGACTCGCCCTGGGCACAACTCGAGAATGCGTTTAATGCGTGTAATCGAGCTTTGATGACCTCCTTCTTGCCATACATTGTGTACAAGTGCCCTATACTGATCCTACTCTACGTATTGAACGAAGGTACGAATGGTACTGAATCACCTACATTCAACGTTATGGGTATGCTTGCGATATATGGGTCTGTAGAGAAGATTTTTTACTTCGTACATCTGTTCATAGGACCAAACGGTCAGAATAATGTCAATATAGGTCTACCGGAAAGTGTTATAGAATGCATAGCTGCTGTAAAACTTTTTTGACGTGTGTAATTAGCCCAATCTGTCCCATCGTTGCCCTCTGAGTTACACTCTCTCGCTAGTCCATGATCGTGCACCGGCCCGATGCTGAAGGAAAGCTGGTCACCAAGCAATATGACGGCGTCACTTGGTGTGCAAGTGCCAGACAGATTGCATGATTGGACTGAAGAGTTTCTAGCGAACAAAGCACAGCATGTAATTCTCAATGGAGAGAAGTTTTCCTCCTTACCCCAGGAGAGTGTTATAGGTCAGATACTTTTCGCAATATATAAACACTAGCTTAATTTCCGCGTAGACTGGATGGTCTGCATTGGTTGTTCCTACTTTAAAATATAAATTTTCATCGATTTAGCTATAAAAATGCTTTCCTAATCAAGTATTTTGATACAATTTGCCACCCCGTATTGCACCATGGCAGAATTCAAAACATCCCGAAACACATTTTATTTAAAAAATTCTAACCATGGTTCCAAATCCAAATTTTCACATTTCTAGCATCAAAATAATGTTAGCACCATCCTTAAGAGATTTTCCCTTATTTTACCCGCTTAATGGTTGAATTTTCAAAAATATTGAAACACGTATTTTTAAAATATCAATCAAAAGTTTTTCAAAATTGCCTTAATACAAACGAATTTTCAAAAAATCGTTTATCCCCTATTGAACCCCCTCAGGGATGGGAATATCGAAAAACAGCTGATGCCTACAGTTTAAGATGAACAACGTCTACAAATTTTCTGCCGTCAGTAGATTCACATTTCAGCGCCGTTTTCTGTCTTTTAGAAACGGATCGGGAACGCGAAATTTCTTTCTCACGTTTTGGCATCTTTCTTGGTAGTTATACTTTTCAAAGTGAAATATGTACTTATTTTTCTTTATTCGTACGCTTGTTGTAGAAAAACAGCTGAAGGATGTGCATTTCGATTCACTGTATTAACCTCTTCGTTGTTATAGTGTCGAATTTTGTAAACAACTGACGACTTTCAACCACGATATCTTTCACTCTCTTATAGCTATCGACACGGAACTGCTGTGGTGTACAACGGGAGACTTCGTACTACAACAACACAGAGAGATCGTTCGTCTCCATTGTGCAGTTATTGATCAAGAGCAAAATGTTCACACCCAAAAGTAGAATTTTATAAAAATTGGTAACTTTCAACTCCCATATCTTCCACCCCCTTATTGTTACAACCCTCTACCACCATAGTTCACAATGAGAGACTGATACCTACTACCACATACAAACAGCATTCGTTTGCGATGTGTAGTTTTGGCTGCAGAGTGAAATATAGGCACAATCATCTCATCTCAATTTTTATATACGGTATATTATAAGATTTCCTAGTAGATAACGTTGGAATTATCAAAAGTTTTCACGATTTATGTTGTAGTTTTAGAAGAAGTCGCAACACTGTAAAAGTTTCGCGAAATGCAAGACGATCTGCAACTTATCGAAGTAGGGAGTGGCAACTGACTCTCAATATTAACAAATGTAACGTATTGAGAAACCATAGAAATAAAGAGCCTTTATTATACGATTATGCAATTGCAGAATAGTCACTAGAAGCAGATACTTCCATAAAATATGAGCGTATGAATTCTGAGTGATCTGAAGTGGAACGACAACATAAAATTAATCGTGAGTAAGAAATATGCCACACTGAGGTTTATTGGAAGAGGAAATGCAATCTATCGCCAAACTAAGTAGCTTAAATAACACTCGTTCGACCAATGTCTGAATATTGCTCGTCAGTGTGGGATCCATACCAGTTGTGGCGTATAGAGAAGTTCCAGTGAAGAGCAGCAACTGTGAAAGCGTCACGGAGATGATTGGCTAACACCAGTGGCTGTATGGGAGGCATTCTGTATCATGGTATGAGTTTTTGTCAAAATTCCTGGAGCGTGCGTTTCACGAAGAGTCGTCCAGTATATTGCTTCTTTCAACATACGTATTCTTGTGAAACACTATGAGGATAAAATTAAAGACATCAGATCAAACATTTGAGTCTTACCGTCAGTCGTTTTTCCCTCGACCCACACGCGACTGGAACAGGAAAAGAAGCACGTGGCACTGGTATACTCCGCTAAACACCCTGATGTGACTTGTAGAGTATAAAAGTAGAAACAGGCGTCATTGATGATGATGATTTCGTGTGGCAGTTTTGGCCGTTAGACCCCAGCTGGGACGGTGTTCGGTCTTCCTGGTGCAAGTCTGTAAGTGACGCCACATGGGCGACTTGTGTGTCGATGATGAGGAGGTCAACACAACACCCAGTCCCTGAGTGAAGAAAATCACCAGCCAGACCCGGAATCGAACCTGGGCCTCCTGTGTTGCAATGTACCACGCTGTCCTCTAGACTACGGAGACGGACAGGATGTCAGTGAAAGGCCTGTAAGCTGGAGACGTGCTGGTAACATACGTATGGTGACATACCTAACCTCTGTGCGGTACTTGGACGTAGTAGAGGCAAAAATATCACTATGTTCTTTGTGTTTCTGTTTATCGCAGAGGACAGATGAGAAGCCATAATCCTGCCAGCTTACTTCTTCTCGCTTTTTACAGTCATAATCCTTTGCATGATCCATAAGATCGACAAAGTTCGACGTCGCCCATTGGAAAGGCACCGTGGTCATTTATCGCTGCAAGTACTTCCAGACACATATTTCATTGTTTACCAACGAAACATTGCGTAACTTGGTCGTATCTCGAGACAAGAAATGTAGAAGATTTTTCGCAACCACGCTGTGCGCCAAGCCACACTACTAGGGACATGCTAGAATTACGAATAGATCAGAGTACTTACAACGTCACTTCTGTGTTTAATACATGATTTAATTCACTGTCATTTAATTTACAAATTGCGATGCACTAAACTGCAGCATAGTTGGTAAGGGCATATCAAGCGATGAGGACAGGTCTTGCGTGTAAAGGGCAAGGACTCCATCTATACTTTATTATTTTGATTTATTGGTTCGTTAGCAGTTGCTATGTGAATTATTTTGATCAATTATGCCTACAATAAATCATGTTAATAATATTAGGAAGGTTTTGGAACCAGGAATTATATCGACTGGGTGTAGGTTTATTATCAGTAATTTTTGATAGCACTGTCTAATAACTAAAATTTAAGATATTTAATTTCAACTATTAGGGCACATTCAGCAATATGATCTGTTACTCTAGTAAACTTTTTATTTATAAATAAACTTTGTTTCTATTGAATTTCTGTCTTTCTTTAATTTAAGTAACCCAGTAAATTGTTAGTAGTCTTTGCTATTAAACAACTTTCTTGACATATATGAAAAATTAACTGCCGTGTTTCATGGCAAATTTCGATATCAAATGAAAGCTGTTTTACGTCTGCGCTGTTACAGTCCAAACGAGATTCTGCATATTATGCCACTGAGAGATTCGATGTACAGTCCTGGGACCAGTCGAAGACAGACTACAGTTCGTACATGTTAGCACGCGTGCAAAACAGAGTTTCTTCTCTCTAGTATCTCCGCTTGCTGGACGAGTAAGCTCTTTGTCGTGCGTACTGCAACGAAAGAGCGACAAAGGCAGCTGTGGCAGAAGATGTAGCCCATTCTTCCTCCTGCTGTTCATCAGTGAAGAACTTCGTTCCGGACTGGTGCTTGTCTACTGAAAAAGAAGAACAAAATAAGTTGTCACCTAGGTTTCAGTAGTAGCACTGTAATGTCGTACGTATGTTCTTACATGAATGAGAATAGTGAGTTTCAAATTACATTCAGGTAATGCTGAATGATTTGTAGGTAGAAAACATTTATATTGATGATATTATAATGATTTCAACGAAAGGATATGTTCTTGAATTGAGGGACTTCTGTTAAGAATAAAAGTTGAAAGTTTTGTTTCAGAAAACTAAATACGTGACTTAATTAAGCAAACACCCAACTGGGTGAAAATAAATAAAATGAAAGAACAAGTTCAAAAATTCAAATGTTCAAATGTTTGTTAAGCTTATGGGACTTAACTACGGGGTCATCAGTCCCTAAACTTACAAACTACTTATGAACTACTTACGAACTAGGACGGCACAAATATCCTTGCTCGAGGGGGGATTCGAACCCCCGACCGTAGTGGCCGTGCTGACCGTGACTGGAGCGCCTCAGTCACCTCGGCCACCGCGGCCGGCAAAGAACAAGTAAAACACGTCATTTACCATGTTTGTCAGATGTCGTATGAGTATGATAAAGACTTACAAAATAAATTTGGAGGTTAGTAAGAGTTGCAGAACAATTAGCAAGAATATGAGAGAAAGCCTATTAGACATACGACATTTAAGAGTATAAAACAGTTGCACATGAAACTTTATTACATGAAAGTGAATCATAAGTTGTATGAAATAAAGAACATAAGCGCATGTAATAGGTATGAGTAAGGCTTCTATTAAGTGTCAAATGATGTAAAAGAATAGACCAAGGCAGACACGTCGATATCAGATATGGGTCATTTCTATGGTACTTAACAGAGAAATAATAGATGGTATACTTAACTTCTACAAAGCGTGCTTTTTAGATTACCTGAAGAAGAGCTAAAAACTAAAAATAAAGCTGAAAGACCGAGAAATTGTGGGAACAATAAGATGCAATAAATCGCCAAGAAAGAAGGGCTAGATGAGACTTCAAAATTACAGCACAGCTACTTTCAATTTTTTTTTATTTTTTTTTTAAAATTTAAATCGGATACTGGTTCCTTATCAGATATATTTCTTTCAAGACTTTGACAGCTTGAATTTTGGTAGGAATAAGCCTATGTAAAATTTGAAGTACAGCATTTTCGAGCCTTTTGGAGAAAAGAGTCTTTTCAAGTGGACATTATAGACATCTATATCTAAGTTTCTTATTTACATAAACGATTTAGGGGAAAATCTAAGGTTGTTTGCAAACGACGCTGTCATTTACCGTCTAGTAAAATCATCTGAAGATCAAAACCAACTGCAAAACGATCTGAATAAGATATCAGTATGGTGTAAAAATTGGCAATTGCCTCTAAATAATGAGAAGTGTGAAGTCGCCCACATGAGTACGAAAAGAAATCCGTTACACTTTGTTTACACGATTAATCAATCAAACGTGAAGGCCGTAAACTCCACTAAATACCTAGGAATTACTATTACTTCAGACTTAAACTGTAAAGAACACCTAGATAATGTCGTGGGAAAGGCGAACCAGAGACTGCGTTTTATTGGCAGAAACCTTAAAAGATGCAACAGAACTACTAAAGAAACTGCATACACTGCGCTTGTCCGTCCATTTTGGGAGTATTGCTGCCCAGTGTGGGATCCTTATCAGGTGGGTTTGACGGAGGATATCGAAAGAGTCCAAAGAAGGTCAGCTCGTTTCGTACTGTCACGATACAGGGGAGACACCGTTACGGAAATGATACAGGATCTGGGATGGGAATCATTACTACAACGGCGCTTATCGCTGCGGCGAGGGCTACTTACGAAACTTTAGACCTCCGAATGCGAAAATATACCGTTGGCTTCCACTTACATAGGTAGAAATGACCATCAGAATAAAATACAAGAAATCAGAGCTCGAACGGAGAGATTCAGGTGTTCTTTCTTCCCGCGCGCTATTCGAGAATGGAATGGGAGATAAATAGTTTAACGGTGGTTCGATGAACCCTCTACCAGACACTTTAATGTGATTTGCAGAGTATCCCATGTAGATGTAGACGCACGGTGAAAGGTACCGCATGCGCTTTCCTGTTGTACTCTGAAATGGAACGAGGGGAGAACGAAATATAGATTTACATTGGTTGGTACGTTCCATAGGTCCTTGTTGAGGAGACACTCATGGATGTGGAAATATCATTTTTTTTTACTAGTTGATAATATAATAATACTGATACATATGCTTCCGTACGAGCCCTAATAATTCTTATCTCGTATTCGCAGTCCTTACTAGAGTTTTAGTTTATGGTAGCTGAATCGTTCTGAAATAAGCAGTCTAAAAAATGATGACCAAACGAAATGCCTGAAAACTGTTTTCAGGAATCAATCAATGGTTAAATTAACGAGAAGAAATAAGTAATTTTGAGGAATTAAAAAAAAAAACTTTTTAACGACCATAATTCGCTTCCGAATCTTACTTGCAACAAGAAACAGTCGTCATGCAACTTATATTTTTCTGTCGAAATTAATGTAAAATAGGATAATTCATTCCATTCCGGAAAATATACTATAAAATTCACCCTATAATGTAGAATACTGTACTCTTTTCATTTTTTAAAGAGAAAGTTTTGTCAACAGAAGAAAGTATAAAATTCGCTGCCTAAGATCACACATACAGTTATGTTACAGTACGGTGAGGCGAATTGGGGGGAGGGTGTCGCCAGAATATTTTTACTTGCAATCGGGTAGCATATTCAAAAAAGTTGAAAACACTGGCTTTAACCGAACCTGGCGAGGGAAGGAATGAAGGAAGGAAGTAGAATGAAATGCACCATGAGCTGTAATGTTAATTGTTTTTTAATATTCACAGAATACATGACATCAACTGCGATTGGGTGAAGCTGAAAATGTGTACCCAGCCGGGATTCTAACCCGGGTCTTATGCTTTCTAAGGCAGTTGCGCTGACCCCTACAACACTGGGGACACAGTGATCACCGCACCTGCAACTACTACCTAAGCACGCCTTCCGTCATGTACAAATTCCCAGCTTCACCTTACCCACAGTACTCAAACTCGTAGTTATGAAACTAATTCCCGTAAGAGTAAGGGCTTCAAACTTGCCCACCCCTCCCCACTAACGATAGGATCATTGCCCGTCATCGGCATATTATATATATACATGTGGCGTCTGTTCCGAAAGAACAGACGTCACTTCTGATTCTGCAGTTGTTATTATTTAATATTCACAGAATATGTGACATCAACTGCGATTGGGTGAAGCTGAAAATGTGTAACCACATTTTCTGGTTACACATTTTCAGCTTCACCACTAAAAAAAAAAAAAAAAAAAAAAAAAAAAAAAAAAAAAAAAAAAAAAGCCACAAGCACAAAAATAAATAAAATAAAAATAAAAAATAGCTTTCAAGATTTGGAGGCCATTAGTCCGCCACTGCTGTGAGGGTTTTTAATTAAGCTCGTATTTACCGAGGTATTGATCAAGCTATCATACATTAATGTCTTGAATGGACATTTCATCAATTATTAATGAACCAATTTTGTCTTGTTCATTGGAGAGAAAACCAATTTCATTTTTCAATCTCTCCTGTATTTCCTCCGTAATTCCTGTCTGACCAGGCGCAAGATATCCATTTCTCTACATCTACATGGGATACTCTGCAAATCACATTTAAGTGCCTGGCAGAGGGTTCATCGAACCACCATTATACCATTTATCTCCCATTCCATTCTCGAATAGCGCGCGGGAAGAAAGAACACCTAAATCTCTCTGTTCGAGCTCTGATTTCTCGTATTTTATTCTGATGATCATTTCTATCTTTGTAAGTGGGAATCAACAATATATTTTCGCATTCGGAGGAGAATGTTGGCGATTGGAGTTTCGTAAGTAGCCTACGCCGCAGCGATAAGCACCGTTGTTGTAATGATTCCCATCCCAGATCCTGTCTCTCCCGTGTATGGTGATAATACGAAACGAGTTGCCCTTCTTTGGGCTCTTTCGATGTCCTCCGTCAAACCCACCTGATAAGGATCGCACACTGGGCAGCAATACTCCCAAAATGGACGGATAAGCGTAGTGTATGCAGTTTCTTTTGTAGTTCTGTCGCATGTTTTAAGGGTTCTGCCAATAAAACGCAGTCTCTGGTTCGCCTTTCCCACGACATTATCTACATGTTCTTTCCAGCTTAAGTCTGAAGTAATAGTAATTCCTAGGTATTTTGTGGAGTTTACAGCCTTCACTCAGTGATATCTTATTCAGATCGTTCTGCAGCAGATAACCAATAACACTACCTTGTGGAACACCTCTATTTTAGTCGATGCCTTACCATCGATTACTACGAACTGTGTCCTCTCTGACAGGCATTCCCCTGTCCAATCGGAAATTTTGGGGCGATATACCATAACCACGCAATTTGATTAAAAGCCGTTTGTGAGGTACGGTGTCAATAGCATTCTGGAAATCAAGAAATACGGAATCGATTTGCGAACCCTTGTCGATAGCACCCACCACTTCGTGTGAATAAAGAGCTAGTTGTGTTTCGCAAGAATGATATTTTCTAAATCCGTGTTGACCTTGGGTCAATAGATCGTTCTGTTCGAGATAATTCATAATATTTGAATACAGGATATGTTCCAAAACCCTGCTGCAAATTGACGTCAATGGAATAGACCTGTAGTTTAGTGGATTACTCCTACTGCCTTTCTTGAATATAGGTGTGACCTGTGCAACTTTCCAATCTTTTGGTATAGATCCTTCTATGAGAGAGCGGTTGTATATGGCTGTTAAGTAAGGAGCTATCGCTTCAGCATAATCAGATAGAAATCTAATGGGTATACAATCCGGACCAGAAGACTTGTTCTTGTTAAGTGATTTTAGTTGCTGCACTACTCCGATGATATCTACTTCTACGTTACTCATTACGGCCTCTGTTCGTAATTCGAAATCTGGAATATTGGTTTCGTCTTATTTGGTGAATGAGTTTCTAAAAGCTATGTTTAGTAACTCTGCTTTAGTAGCGCTGTCATCGGCAGGATCGCCATTACTACCACGTAGTGGTAGTTTGTGTGTTGCCCCTAGTATATTTACCATGTGATCAAAATCTCTTTGGGTTTTTAGTCAAAATTCGAGAAAGAGTTTCGTTGTGATAAGTATTGTAGGCATCCCGCATTGAAGTCCTCGCTAAATTTCGAGCTTCTGTGTAGGATCGCCAATCCTGGGGATTTTGTGTTCGTTTAAATTTAGTATGCCTTTTCCTTTGCTTTTGCATCAGTGTCCTGACCTGTTTTGTATACCAAGGGGCATCGCCTCCTTCTTTTATTAATTTGTTTGGTATAAAACTTTCAATTGCTGTCGATACCACTTCTTTGAATTTGAGCCACATCTTGTCTATACCTACGTGTGGTATTAGAAACGAGTGGAAGCTGTCTTTCAAGAAGCAATGTATTTTATTTGTATCTGCCTTCCCGAACAAATATACTTTTCGTTTATTTTTGGTAACTTTGGGACTCTGGCAAATTTATATCCTTCTGGATAGTTTCTCTACCAAAGAACTGAAATCTTTATAACTCATTTGCTGTATACTACTGCCTTTTTCCCAAATGCTATTAGATGTTCCAATAAAATGTAGCTTTCATTTTTTTTTACTTCTCTAGAACGTAGAAACATTTCTTCAGTTTCTGATTGTTTTATTTTTGGCTTAGAATTTTATCATTAGTGTCCTATTTTTCGCTTGTAACCTAACCATGATTTTCTTTTATCTTGCAGTGACACGCGAATAAAATTTTCTCATGTTCTTATTAGAAGAGTGAAGATTCGTTGAGCGTATGCGCACTTGAATTTCCGTCGCTAATGGGAACTGTGGTTGTGATGTCTGTTACAGTTTCTGTTTCACGGTGTCAGTCACAGCATGGGAGAAAGGAATACTTTTCATGCATATGGAAAAAAGCTTAAAATTGGAGGCGTACTGAGTAATTCCGTGCAGGTCTGATGATCACTGTGTCTCCAGTGGTGTAGATGTCAGCTCAAATGTCTAGAAAGCAGAAGACCGAGGTCAGACTCCCGGCTGTGCACACATTTTCAACTTGACCCATTCGCAGTTAATGTCATACATTTCGTGAATATGAATAGATAATAACTGCAGGATCAGGAGTGACGTCCGTTCTTTCGGTCATATATATAACTTTTACTTTCGTTTCCTTTGTGGATTTTGAATTGTCGTCCGCCCATACAGTGAGTACCAAAGAAAATTGTTGGGACAGAATTGTGAAGAATTCTCCCAGTTTTGGTAGAAATTCTAAAGCAGCCATCTTCAAAATTCTGACTGACTACTACCGAGTTTTTGGAAGGTTGCCATATACTGTTCTTTCCTGGTCCGTGTCTTGATCAACCTTTTGCCATGTTCACACAACTTGTCATGTGCCGGATATTTATGAAATGAGTCATTGACCACTTTTGAATCCTAATTTTTACAAAATGGAACGCGGCAACATCGTTATCAGTTGTTTTCTGATCAGTCAGTTGGTTTGTTAGTATTGTCCTGCAACACATAAAAGTAAGACTTTTGATTCCATATATACAACAAAATGTTAAATATGTGACAAAAGTAGTTTATTATATTTAAGAATAGGACTACATTTTAATTGACCCGATGTGAGAATAAATAAACTGATCCTTTATAGAAGCTAATTTATTTAGCTAGTGAGTGCCAGGTCGTACCTAGATCGCTTTTTGGCATTTGATACACGCTTAATGCGACGACAGTAGTAGTAATCTATTTGGAAAATATATTGAGAATTCTGAAATCAGTTAGGCCTACGACATCTGAGCTTGCTTACTAATTTTTTTTTTTTTTGCTTTATTACGTATTCAAGGGCAAAAGTAAAGACCATATATAAAAATTTCGCTCCTAGTATTGGAAATATACACGTAAATCGTATACGCACAGTGTGAAACTTCAGGAAAGTGCCTAAAACTACAGGGACTTAACATGCCATCTGGTGACGAAACTTACCTACGACAATCGACACGCCGGGGAAGTAGACATGCAAAGGCGTTTAAGAATTTCGTAGGCAACAGTTGGACACTCCTCACTTGAAGTGAACTGGTCAGGTATGCAAACTTGGAGGATTTTTCTTTCATTTGGTGAAGGTTTCACATTTCTAACTAGTTTCGTTGCTTTTCTGTGACCGGTTAAAATTACAAAATTACGTCATGACTTTGGAGATCCGCTGCAGCATTTCATTGTTGTTTTATTACTTGCTCGCATACAACAACGAAAATTATCATTAATAATTGGGAATGATTACCCGTGGTTACGGTGTGCGGCCATTCAGAATTGGTACTGAGTGAAGTTAGAGGGAAGTTTTGCTCGCAGAAAACTTTATTATCAGTGTTACATTTCGAAAATACGTCAGATCCAAGATCAAGTAATGGCGTATCGCCCGGTGGGAGGGGGGTGGGGGGTGTCATCAGCAGGGACAGCCCCCCCCCCCCCCACAAAAACTTCGGAGGGGCAAGACACGGTTTCTGTCCCCCCCCCCCCCCCCAATTATTTTTGATAGCAGCCATTTTTGTCTTTGACTGAAGCTACTGTGACTGCTAGTAGGGGACAACATCTGTATTGATGGGGGGGCTCAAGGTCATATAAATGAGACGCAACCGCAACTTGACGAGTCATCCTTTCCTTCTTTCTTTTAGAAACCGGAAACTGGAACACCTCGAGTAAATGAAAGTTCTATGACCTCGGCCCCTCCCCCCCCCCCCCAGACCGAAGTCCTGCAATCGCCAAGACGAAGTCAGTAAATAGGTTTCTTCCCCCCCCCTCCTCCCCCCGCCCCCTCTACAGAAATTATTGGTATGACACTGGGATCAAGTTTTAGTACAACCCTCAGTAAATTGAGTTAAAGCAAGATATTCTATAGCCTAATTGTATACAAATGCACCTGTTTGTCTGTATAGAGACCAGAAGAAGGGCACTCAAGCGCCCGAAACCGGTCGTTGAAGTTCAAAATAAATAACGACAAGCAACTGGTTGCTGCAATTCATTTATTTATAATCTTAACAGTTGCTGTAATGGATAAAACACTTCTGCAAGATATTCTATTGTAAATTTCATATGTATGATACAGGTGTGATATTTCTTCCAGCCTTAGAAATGATAAAGAAAATGAAAATTACGCCCATAATCTTGGAGAGGTTTTTTTCCCATTTGGTAAAGATTTCACATTTCCATCTTGTTTCAATGTCTTTCTGTGACTGGGTGAAAGTACATCACGGTTCTACGTACGCAGTGTATTCTCAAAGGTTTTTCTCAATAATGTGGAAATCCTTTCCACGTCTCTTTTCTCGTCCTCTACCCCTTTCTTTGGCGGAGCCCGACGTCGCGCACACAGCGAGGCCAGTCTAGCGTTCCCCGATACCAGCCGAGCGTTTTATCGCTTTGCTCTGCGGCACGGCCCTAATTCCTTTTATGCGATCAACGTGGTCTCTCTGCGGCAGACGTAAAACGGGTCGGGAACCTGTCACGGTTGATTGGCTGCCTGATGTCTCCAGGAGACGACTGCCGTGTTTCTTCTTTCAGCCAGCCTTACTGAAGTTCGAGCAACGTTCTGTCGAACTTTTACATTTTCGATGAAAATGCGACTTCACGCTTTATCCTTTCAACGCAATTTATAACAGCTAATATTAAAGGGAATGTGATTATACGCTGTAAGAACCTGTGCATTGAGCTGTGTACGGTTCTGATTTAGAAGTTTGGCTCGATTTTATCTTAGGGTGGAACCCTGCATGTCTGCTTGAAACGATACTATAAAAATTTTGTAAGAAAATGTCTAATATTGTGCCTCCTGTTTTGTGTCAAGAAACTTGCTTGCAAAAAAAAAAAAAAAAAAAAAAAAAAAAAAAAAAAAAAAAAAAAAAAAAAAAAAAAAAAAAAAAAAGTATAATATTGCTTCTACTGTATGTATCGATATGTGTAAATAAATATGTGAAGTTTCATCTTTGGCAAAGATTATGTATCGCATAGCATTGTAGCTCGTGCAGAGAGACAGAGAGAGAGAGAGAGGGACTTGTGGTTCAGCTCGCTTAGAGAGCGGTTGAGTTGTGTGTATGGCTCCGATGTAGAACAGAGGCTGCTGTGCCAGCAAGTTGATGATTTTGATAATCTTGTTGACAGCTTTCGTTATTTGTGCCATAGTAAATGATTGTTATGCAACACTGCAGTTAATTGATTATGATACTGAATTTTATGCAGATCAGTACCTGATTATCAAAATTCAGTATCATAATCAATTAACTGCAGTGTTGCATAACAGTCATTTACTATGGCACAAATAACGAAATCTGTTCAACAAGATTATTTTGGAGAGGTCCATTGGAAGGTGTAGCATTGAGATATATTTTCTACAGGTGTTAACGTTGGCTAAGTCAATGCCTCATTCCTCAACGGCGCAGTCGCAGGATACCTAAAGAGAGCGTGTGCTTCTCATCATAGGATCATACGAACGGGCACATGGCAATACAAATTAATAGTGGACCGTTCATTTCATGGATAGATGGATGTCAGTTTGGAATGGAATACGATAGCATCATCATAACATAAACACAATGGTCACCTAACTGCTATCCTATCTGCGGCCATTCACTAAATAAAACCATATGAATATTCCTCCTGTCTCGTTGATGTCCACCTCTGGAACTAGCTATCCTGTAACCTTCGCTTCATTCAATGCCGTACAACGTTTAAGAGTCGAAGCTTCCCAATCAGTTATCGTAGCGCTTCTGCAGAAGTAACGTATGTGGCCCACTCTCTGTCAGATAGTAACAACGATCATATACTAGTTATTTCTTTTTTCTTTTTCTTCTGAGTCGCACCACCCTCTACCCTCATAGTCTTCAACCGTGTTATAGTACTCATCTTTGCCTTTCATAATTAAAAACCTACCTTATTGTAAGATATGATTATTCGTTAATTTATGAGATACGGATATAATATACATTTCTTGTATGTATACGATTTAACTTCTAATTCCATGAATTCAGAATAAAATGCTTACAACAACGCCTTAATGTCAACTGCGTATGCAATAGGCTGGATTAGATGTAAGAGAGGGACTACCATTGCTCTTTGTAAACAGTAATAAATGTAATGAATTATTGTTATACGAGGGCATTTCGAAAAGTAAAGATACAATGGCTCGCATTCCTTAAATAGAACATTTATTTAGAAAACGTCAGTTATATCTTATTAATTGGATTATTTGTTATTTTTCGATATAACCACCCCCCTTATCCAAAATTTAAGTCGGTGCACAAGATTTTGTATCCCACAATCATATAAGGTTGCCACCTGTTCTCGGAACCACATTTCAACTTCACCTTTGATCATGTCATCGTCGTGGAATGTTGTTCCAACTGTTCGACTGTTTGTAAAACTTATGGGACTTAACTACGGGGTCATCACTCCCTAAGCTTACAAACTACTTATGATCTAGCTAAGACTAAGGACGGCACAAATATCCATGCCGAGGGGGGATTCGAACCCCCGACCGTAGTGGCCGTGCAGACCGTGACTGGAGCGCCTCAGTCCCCTCGGCCACCGCGGCCGGCTTGAATTGTTCGAGTAGTGCTTTGGTTGGTTACGAGCGCTCTGTGAGGCCGAGCGTTGTCATGAATCAAGCGGATTCCATGTTTCAGCATTTCCCTGCGTTTGTTTTGAATTGCCCTTCGAAGACGTTTCAAAGTCTGGCAATATGCAGCAGCATTAATTGTCGTTCCAGGAGGCATAAATTCCAACAGAAGAATGCCTTGCCTGTTCCAAAAAACAGAAGCCATGATTTTCTTCGCTGAAATCTACGTTTTTCATGTCTTGGCTTTTGGTGAATTCGAATGGCGCTACTGCATTCATTCTTGCTTGGATTCAGGTGTATGGTGATAAACCCACGTCTCGTCACCTGTCACAATGTGATCGAAGAACTCATTACTTGCTTCAGCATAGCGTGTGAGGAAGTCGAGTGCAAAGCCCATCCTTTTCTTTTTGTGTTCTTTCGTTGGCACTTTTGGAACCCAGTGCGCACGCAGTTTCCTGTATCCTAACTTGACAGTCACAACGTCATAAATGGTTGTCACTGACACGTCCGGTATGATGTGATGAAATTCTTTCAATTTGAGACGTCTATTCGCACGAATTGCTTCATCCGTTCTCGGAAGAAGGGCATCAGAGATCACAGAAGGCTGACCTCTTCTTTGTTGGTCATGAACATCGGCCCTACCTTCAGAGAGATGACGACACAATTTCGTTACATTTTGTCGATTCATAATGTTCCCATAACAGAAACAATTTCTTTATGAATATCCGCTGATCGCTGACCTTTTGCATGAAGAAAACGTATGCCGGAGCGCACTTCACATTTGGCGGGATTCTGAATCGGCGCACCCACTTTAAACACGATCTACTCCAACCAGAAGCAACGTCCAACTGCCGAACGACCGCGAGAAGAAACGTAACGGTTCAAGGTTAACTCCAGTGTTGCCAACTTGCATGTCAAAACTCTTCTGTTCCTCTGGCATACGGTGTATCTTTACTTTCGGAAATACCCTCGTACATGGCGCGTTCAAAATACAGCTGAAAATGTGGGGGTCAAATGTACAAATGTTTGTAAATCTATCGAACTTAACTAAGTAGTCATTAGTCCGTAGCTTACAAACTACTTAAACTAAGGTAAACTAACCTAAGGACAACACAAACACCCATGCCCAAGGGGGGACTCGAACCCCCGACGGCGAACGGCTTCGCGCACCGCAGCACGGTTCTCCAGTACGCACGGCTAATCCGCCGCGGCAAAATGTTGGATATCAATATGCATTTTGACATATTACTTTTTCATGTTGATAATGTTCCAATTAATTCCATAAAATATACATGTCGTATAATAATTAATGACGCCAACTAATACATCTGAATCTAACACTCGCAGCATAAATATGTAATTAAAATGGAACCGCGACTACTTTCGATTCTGTTACTAAATTAACTTTTAAAAACCGCTGTTGACTTTATTGGTTTTAAGCGCGAATTTACTTAGGAAAATGGTAGTTTTGAGAAAGTCATTCAGTGCATTTACTTTTTAATGAAGAATAAATACAACCCGACGTTATAATGTTTCAATTACTATACAGCTGTGCCTGAAAGATGTGTAGGACGATATTCGTGTCCACAGTGAGATTCGCGGATTATTTCAAATCCTTTTGAATCAATTGTTAATTAGGATTTTGTGATTTTTAGTTTCATTCGAACAACCGTGTTTAATAAAATGCCGAGGTCGAGGCAGACATCGACGTCCAAAGGACTCCGGTTAGATGAACCTAGAGATAAATACTCAGGTACGCATCAACGTAATGTAATTGACCATATCGGAGTTTTGCGTGCAGCCTCACAGTTTCATTAAGATGCCAGATAAGTATCTAGGTTTTTAGTTTTAGGCAAATACTAAGCACTACGGATCCAAAATCACATTTATATTCGATGGCTAGCCAATTGACGCTTTGCAAAGGGGAACACGAAGTCTTCTGAAAGATCTCGTCGTTTAAAGACACCATGTTGTTCAACAGATATCATTTTCGATGAAGATACAAATGTTACAGTCGTACACGAGAAGTTTCTGGCAAATGAGAGCAACACAAACTCGCTGAATTCTCTGCTCATACGCTCGGGAGGACAGTGGAAGAGTGCCAGACTAAAAATCCAAAGGTTGTGGGTTCGATCTCCGCAAGGTCATAGGATTTTTATCTGTCACTTTCCACTTCTTTCACCTGTGACAGTGTTGCTGATGTGAAGAATACCGAGTAGCACCGTGGTTCGGAACCCACGTTAAACTGTAGGTCCTCCTATAGGGCTCGTGCTAGTGCACCGATTTTGACTGGAAGCGTCTCTAGCGGACAGACCGGAAAACTTTTTCTGGGAGACTGCCGTAACAGCGGGCAATGCCGCGTGTACTTCAGTGGACTGTTTTCGTTCGTTCTGCGCGAAAAAGTAAGATATGGCTGCAGAAACTAATTCACTATCAAGTGTAATATGTGTAGGGTTTCGAAAAATAAAATGGTAGTCATCATATTTCAGACCTGCCACATTGAAAAAAAAGTACAAGTCTCCAAATTAGTAGATAAGTATTTGACGGGAAAGAAACATTAGGAGATGAAGTATCTGGCAAGTGTTTACGAAAACAAGTGTCAATTAGCCACCTTATTCTATCAAAATCAAAGTAAGATTTGTATTAATTATTTTCCAGTCATACTAGATTATATATATATATATATATAGGGTGTTTCACTAAGTGTGTTTGCCTCTGTAACTTATAAAATAATAGGTGACGGGAAATTTTAATGAGGTAGGTCGACACAAGAAATGTTACACTTTCTGCGGAGCTATGAACATAGTTTATTGTATCACTTTCCAAAGAGTTAAAGCACAAAGATATAATTTTTTAAATGGAACAATAGTTTTTTCTATCGTGCATTGGATTCGTTGAAACCAGCTGCGTCCAAATCAATTTAAACTGCATTCCTATCACTGTTAGTTTTGGAGCTACAACCCTTCAAAGTTTCAGGGGTAGATACCACAAACGCTTCGCATAATGCAATGCGCCTTCTAAATGTGGTGCGGCCGAGTTGTAACGTCGCCGGTGTCACGGAGCGAGAAGCTTCCTCGATGTGCTGTTAGACTGCCGACTGTCGCCGCACACGGCCGTATATCCGACAGTTGGAGCCACACAAACAACCGGGGCTCAATATACCACAGTTATTGACATCGGATGACGATGGCATACACGAACAACGAGTACGTTGACATGTTGCTGATGCTCGGCGAGTGCCGACACGATGCCACTGAAGCAGCCACGGCACATGCCAAATTCAAATATTCAAATGTTTGTAGAGTCTATGGGACTTAACTACGGGGTCATCAGTCCCTAAACTTACAAACTACTTATGAACTACTTACAACTAAGGACGGCACAAATATCCATGCCCTACGGCATATGCCATGAGATATTCTAGGCGAAGAGCCCCGGCAGCCATTACGTTCTTACGTGTCGAACGACGACTTCGGGAAACAGGCAGCTTGGTAATGCGCCGCAGTAACAGACGAAGACCTGCAAGAAGTGAGGAGACGGAGGTGTTTGTTTTAGCTGCACTACACCACGATCCTTATGTCAGCTTACGAGCCGTTGCTGCAGTCGCTGGTGTCAGTCTCACATCTGTGTGGCGTATAGCTCACGGCCACAGGTTTCACCTGTACCGCCTGTCACTGACCCAGGAGCTGCATGGGAACGATTTCCGTGCAAGAGTGACATTCTGTGAGTGGGCCATGCGTAATTTCACGCTGGAGTCTTTACAAAGTGTTATGTTCTCTGATGAGTCCACGGTCTCAAATTATGGTACAGTGAATCGCCATAACATGCACTATTGGGCCGCAGACAATCCGGTATCTGCCCCTGAAACTTTGAAGGGTTGTAGCTCCCAAACTAACAGTGATAGGGATGTAGTTTAAATTGATTTGGACACAGCTGGTTTCAACGATTCCAATGCACGATAGAAAAAACTATTGTTCCATTTTAAAAATTATATATTTGTGCCGTAACTGTTTGGAAAATGATACAATAAACTATGTTCATAGCTCTGCAGAAAGTGTAACATTTCTTGTGTTGACCTACCACATTAAAATTTCCCGTCACCTATTATTTTATAAGTTACAGAGGCAAACACACTTAGTGAAACAGATACACGGCTATGCCGCCAGAGCGCACTACTTGCTATGTGCACGGAGCCTATAAGTGCTTTACCTATTTTTACGGAAATTTAATGATGGAGGTATTGAAGTGCTACATGCAGAAGACGATTAGGATTTCATAATTGTGCAAACAGCCATTTCCCAAGTTGCTCAGTCTGACAGTGTTGCAATCGTGAGGGAGGACATTGAAGGGCTTATTCTCCTGGAGGTTCAAGGAAACAACCTGTACTTCCATAAACATGGAAGAGGGTAAACTAACAGGAGTGTGGTACTCCAGTAGTTCTTTCAGTTTCGATCCTTCATTTGCCCTTTTCAACCATATCTTCTCAGGATGTTATACACTCTCTTTTTTTGCCAAGGTAAATGGAAATTACTAATTACTTATAGAGTAACAGTCACACGTCAGAGTGCAATCTAATTGTTAAATCTTCAGTCTCTCAAGACGTAACAGAAAAGGCAGGACAACAGCTGATGCTAGCGATGTATAGGAATTCAAACTGTGCAACTTTGGACGAGCTCAAGTACGAGCTTTTCGTAATGTCTGTCTCGAGAAAGTCTTTCAAAGGCTGCCGCCAACGTCGGATGCAACGAGGTGGCACTCATTGCGATCCTGCCATCAAATACAGTCTTGGCTGGGGAGGAAAACTGATCCATGCCCGTGGATATGGGGCATGCATAGGTTTGTTTCCCGTGATGACGACGAAAGATGCGACACCACACACACTACTGAAGGCGGTTTTCCGCGCAAGCAAAACAGGTTGCACAGCGGTGTGTGGATGTCGCAAATCTGGACTGAACCGCTGCTCAACGTGCAAACACCGTTGTGGCTTATCTTGCGAGTACGTCGTCAGAAATTGTGCTCGCCGAGGAAGAGATCGAAGATGTGTTCCAGGAAGAGGAAGGCGGTGAAGGGGGTGCAATAGATGCAGAAGATCCAATGCTGGACCGGAATTTGCCACAGTTTCCCAAGCGGCCTCGATAGAATTGAAATTTTATAATATGTGAATTTCTAATACTTAAATTGTAGTTTTTAAAAAGTCATGCTCTTTTATTTTTCCATTTGTACAAATATTTATATTATTAGAAGTAAATGTATATTGGCCGTTACTATGTATTTGATTTTCATTCTGGCATCCTTATTTTACTAATTAAAGCATGGATAAAAATGAAGAAAAATACACGAAAATGGAAACAATTATCAACATATAAAAGAAAAAAAATGTGCTTATATGAGATACGTCTTTCCACAGCAAATTTCATTTAATTGGATAATTTTGACTTAAAAACGGAATTACTTTGGTTTTCAAGTGATGACGCTTAATATTGAAAAAAAAATCAACTTGGTGCTGTAGAGTCGGACAGTGCAGAAAGTATGTAACATAAAGAGAAAACGTTGTAGTTAACATCAGAGCAATGAGAAACAGGCTTGCTAAAAAACTAAATTTTCATTTCTCAAAAGAACCAAACTGGAATAATCAATTATCTTAGAAATTATTCCTGAAACCTGATGTAATAGACAAAATGGAACAAATGAGAGACATACTCACTGCTTTACTAGAGCAAGATATTGCAGGCAGGAAGAAAGTTAAAGAACATGGAATAGCTTTAAAAATATCTGTAAGATGGGAAAGTAAGCAAGGAGATTACGACTGTTTCATCTGAGGACAACACGGTGTTTGCTGAATAAAAATACGTATAAAGTGGAGCTCAGAACACATTGTCAATGTCTGTATGCTGTCTTCAAATGCGTTTGCTTATCCGAGGAGAAAGAAATTTCTTTTGCCATGTCATTCAAAATTCTAAACATGAACAAATCAGCTTAATGGTCAATCAGCTGATTTAAACACAGTCCTTGTTCAATTAGGCTACATCAGCAAAATCAGTTGAGACCATCCAAAACATTAAAAATTTGATGTCACACTAACAAGCAATTTAATACAACCATAAGAACACTTGAAAGATTTCGGATTCATCTAGCTGTTACATGCGATAAGAAAGCAATAAATTTGGAAGTATTTGGTGTATTCTCAACTAAGACGTGTTTCTTATATCCCGTGAACAATAAAAGGAAAACGTTATTTTATTTCGATACACCGCATTTGCTGAAATTATTACGAATTTTTTTTTATTGGCGACAGAATTACCCTGTTTGGGGTTATCATATTTATAGAACATCTTTGCAGCACCAGCGAAATGATCTTCCCATCACGTTTGAGAAGCGCAAGAGAACTGTAGAATACCTACACAGCTATGTCCACGTCGTTCTGCCCAAGTTGTGAGATAAATTCGACATAAAAATCACGAAGAAAGTTTCATGAAATTGAGTTTTCTGGAACGTGTGTGCTCATTTTGGCCTTCGAAACGCTTCCTATAGCGAACAATTTAAAAGAGTCCCGTGAATTGTTACTACAGCATCCCCATTCATTTTCTTCCTAAAACACTTCTATAAGTTTCCTCTCCGGGGGACACCACCCTGACGTAGTACTGTCCGTGCGGGTGCAGAGGCTTGTGTATTCGCGTGAAGCTGAGGGATATGCCGAAGGTAGAGGACCTGCAGCCTGAAAGACCTCAGCTGATGCATCAGAGTAAGAGTGTCCCACAATGTCCCGTCTTCCTTATCCACTCCTGGTCCTTTTCCAATTACCAAATACCCAACCCAAGGTGTACCGTGCCGAGGGGTGTATGGCACATGGAAAGATGTGTCGGAAACGGAACCTAAGGAATAACGAGCGACCACCCTGACTAATCAGCCTTGCACCATGTGGGGTTTTCATGGTGTGGTCTCATTAGATTCCAACTCTCGTGGAACCAATAAGGACACAAATAAAACAAAGAAACTGAGGGACAAACTGCGACCTCAGACAGCCAAACATCGTGGCTAGGAGCGATGGAATGCACTTCTGCTACTGAACTTGATCTAGACTTGATCAAGAAGTGGGAACAAGAACTCAAAAGTTGGACCAGATTAAGGTTAAAGCCTTGTCTGAGAAGAAAACTTTTCAAGGAGAAGAAGCAAAAGAAAGGAAAAGAACGAATTCCTAAACAAAAGTGGGGGGAGTTAAAAGGATTTGAACCCAAGACTCCATTAGAAAAGACTGGCTGAGGTTGAAGGGGATGTACAGACTCCTTCAATGTCGAAGACAGGCATTAAGAGAACGGAAGAAGAAAAGATTCGCTTTTCTCAGGAGAAGCGCATTCAGAAGAAGCTGAGGCAGGAAATAAGGAAACAGACCTATCGCACTGCAGGCTTGTTATTTAGGATGTCGGTTATTCAGCAGGGTTATCCACTGGTTGACAGCAGCTACGAAACGGAGGAGCTCGTGCAGATGGCTCGCTTGCAAAAGGGGGGAGAGGTCGCTGATCCAGGACCCAAATTCAAGAGACTCCATCCAGATCACAGTGCCTTAATGTTTGGCTTTGGGGGGGATGAATACAATGGTCCGGTTTAAGAAGAAGGAGCCCATGATGTTACCGCAGGAAGAGGTGAAGCTGATGGTAAAGACAGTGTCTGAGCTCCTCAAGTCTCTGAAGGTATCTATATGGATACCAAAGATCCTTAAGAATGCCTATCCAGAGACTCTGTTAGAGAAAATAAAGACCCCAAAACCCAAAAGTCTCGACATGGGATTGGAGAGTAATTAACCAGAAGGTTGTACCGAACTGATGAACCCTAGTGGTGGAAGTCGGCAGGAAGTCCCTGACGGCGATGCGGGAATAGGACCTGCAATTGTTTTTAAAGTTCTTGCAGGGTAATCAAAGACATCAAAAGCGAAGATGACCGCAAGATGGAGGCTGGAAGTGCTACAGATAAATCTGCAGCATAATAAAGGGGCTGCCCTGTGTCGTTTTCTGAAAGACAAGGAGAGGATGTGGCCCTGATACAGGAGCCATATAAAGGGGGCATATCAGGCCTTAGTGGCAATGGAGGAGCTAAGATGAGAAATCTAAGGAACTCAAGAACGTGCATTTATGTGAAAAATGGAATTTTTTTAATGCCACTTGTGGATTTCTGCCTCCAGGGACTTGATGACCTTCATGACGCAGCAACTAATGAAGGAATCAAGAGGGAATTTGTTTTGGTCTCAGCATACCTCCATTATGTGGACAGCTCTCCTCCTCCTCCTCCTCCTTCTCCTCAGGAAATGAGGAATCTGACTGAAGCCTACCTAGAGTGGAGCTGCCAGCTGCTGGTTGGTTGTGACGCTAATGCCCGCAATTTAGTGTATCGTAGCAGAAGCACCAACAGTACAGGTGAGCAATTTCTTGAATTTCCAACAACTTAGAGATCCTGAATAGGGGACACGAACCTACATTCAAGAACAGTAGTAGGAAATAAGTAATTGACATAACTTTCAGTTCCATTCTGATGAGTAAATATGTCCAACAGTAACATGTGGCACTGGAGCCATACTCATCAGACCACGTGTCCATTAAATTCAAGGTTGAACTGGGAATGAGACAGACCATGGGCTATAGAAATCCCAGGAAAACAAGGACATATAGGAGGGACCTGATTTAAGCCTATCGGAAATTATAACTTCTTTAAGGAGCCCAGAGTTTCAGAAAGTGACAGAGACTGTAACCTTTGCACTAATGATCTCATGTTACCTCAACCAGTCTCCAAGAAGTGCATCAATAGGTATGTACTTCGGTGGAATAATGGAATCGTAAAAGAAACAGACAGTTGTGAGAGGGAAATGCCCTTGTAAATTACAACCTTGCAATTAGATGAGAAAAGGAAGCATCTTGGGAGGCATTCTGTGAGGAAGTAGAGGGTACGAGTGCTGAAGCTTTTGTATCCCATCCTCGTCGTCACTTTTGTGTCCCTGCCTCGTAGCCGCTTTTGTGTCCCAGCCCCGTCGTAGGTGTCGGTGGCCGAGTGGAATGAGACCGACACAGGAATAAAGACAGCACGCTGGTGCCGGTACGGAGGGGAGCAGCCAGAAACTATAAACACTCGAGTAAATTAGAAAGAGATATATATTGCACAGAATGTAACAATACTTAACTTTTACATAGTACTGCAGAATGTTGATACATAGTTGTTAGAGGCCTGCCTAGTGCCTGTACGATAGCAAAGTCTTCACTGGTGCCTATCTGATTACGAAGGTCCTAACTGGTTGCTATCTCAGTCCCAAGTGCCCGATGTCCTTCAGTGGTGGCCACGAGCGGAGTTGTCGCAGAGGGCGCTCGTGGCTGTCGTCGTGAGAACGCCGCGCCGTGCGTGCATGGCGGCGCGCGGCCAAAGTAAGTGGCGCGCACTTTGTACTTGTGCGACACCACAGAAGCTTCACTAGAGTGCCATCTAATCCAGAAAGCACTCTTAGGAAGGAGCATGGGGAGTATATAAGGGCAGCACATGAAACGTTGTTATTGCTTCTCAAGACTCCATTCCCTCAAAAACACTTTGCGAGACAACATAGACCAGAATACGATCCCAGTGAGTTAGTGGTTCTCAGGAATTCGAAGGGAGGAGCGGGAATTGGATAGAGAATGTGTCGACTACTTTAAAATCCAATGGTCGGTGAGAACATTTCCACCGTTCAAGTCACCTGGCTCAGACGGAATCTTTAGAGCTCTTCTGAAACCAGCAGGTAGAATCTTATAAGAACACTATTCAGACTGTTCAGGGTTTTCCTAACAGAAGGAGTCATTCCAAATAGTTACAGGGCAGAGAAGGTTGTCTTCATTCCAAAGCTGTGGAGAACTGACCATACCAAGTCCAAGCAATGACACAAATCATTCTACCCTCCTTCATCCTCAAAATATTGAAAAAACTGATTAATGTGCATATTAGGGAGAGGAGTTTAGCAAGGGTTCCTCTACATAAAAACATACATGCATACCAACATAGTAAATCATGTGAGAGAGCTCTCCACCAACTCGTTGGGAAGGTGGAGAAAGCACTACAATTTTAGGAAATAACTCTCAGTATCTACCCGGACATAGAGTGGGCTTTTGGCAACAACATAATTTCCTGATTAAAGCAGCAGAGGTGCATGACTTAGGGATTAGGGTCATACTCAATGAAAGAAAGGTAGGGCCTCCCATGATGAATGAAGAAATGGTAATCAACACCACCAGAGGTTGTGCACAAGGAGGGGTTCTGTCCAATTTCCTGTGGAATCTAGTGGTGAACTATGTCATTGAGAATCTAAATTCTTCTCAGTACATTTGCCAAGGATACACAGATGGGACTGATGACCTGTTTGGTTCCATCGCCCACTCAACCAACCAACCAAGGATACACAGATGACCATTTCATAGTAATACTTAGCAAATTTGCTGACACATTCAGATCTATGGCACAAAGTGCGTTGGACATTATAGAAAATTGTTGCAGTAAATAGGACCGAAGGGTTAGTCCTAAGAAGACTGTTGTGGTACCATTTATGAAGAAGAGTATCCAGCATTCACGTTGGAATCTTAAGCTTTTCGATGAAACTCTACCTGTGAAGGGGAAGCTGAAGTATCTAGGGGTAACCTTGGATGAGAAACTATTATGGACAACTCACATTAGGAGCATTTGCTCCAAGGCCAAAGGTACTCTAATGAGTACCAGGAGAGCTTGTAGCAAAAACTGTAATTGTCCTAGGATTACTTATGGAGTTGTAGTGTGGTGGATAAAGGTAGAACAGCAGGTTGTAGCTAAAGAGCTTGCTGACATTGGCCTGCATAGCCATAACAGGGGGATTAACAACACATCTACTGCTGGAATGGAAAGCATGCTGGATATGGCCCCACCTTTGGGTCAAGATGGAGGCAGCAGAAGGTGCGGAAAGTTTCAAAGCTGGTAAAAACTCGGCTTCATTGGGATATCCACACATTGGGTATTGAGTGAGGTAAAAACAAGAATGGCATGACAAATTCCGGCTGATAATATACTAGTTCCCAACTGCTTCAACAAGCCTTACAGTATAATAATTTGAAACAGGGAGCGCTGGGAAAACATAACTCGATACCGTACGGTGGACAATGTCTGGTTCACTGACGGATCGAAAACAGACCAAAGCGTTGGGCCTGGGGTATATGGGGCGCAGCCAAGACTGGATGGCGTACTCTTTCTACGGAGACTGACCTCGGTATTTCTGGCTGAAATTACCCAGCAAGGGCATATGTGGAGGAGAAAAATGTGTAGGTGTTACAGGAACCGTAGCATATGCATCTATTCAAACAGCCAGGCAGACCTGAAGTCTTTGCCAGCCCCTGTAAATCGTCAAATATTGTTACAGAATGTCACAGAGTTCCTGTTGAGCTAGAGGAAAGAAATAGGGTAAAACTAGTGTGTGTTCCTGGCCAGTCAGGAATCTGTTGCAATGAGCAAGCCGATAGATTGGCCAGGGCAAAAAGTCCATTCATTGGCTTGGATCCTGTTCAGACAAAGGCGATGATCAAATCAGAACTGTGGAAATGGATCAGAAGACAGCATGTAGAATACTGGGCTAAGGTCTATAAAAACATGGCAAGGTAACGCTGTCAAAGCAATGTTTTAAAAGAATGTCCGCAATCCTGGGATTGGAGGAAGATAAACTCATGGTTGGACTGATGGCAGAGCATGGGATTCAAAAAGCACCTACATAAAATGGGTGTAATAGAGGTCCCTAAACGTAGGATGTGTGATGGGGGTGAGGAAACCTAGTCTTTGAATTCGTTGCATTGGAGAGCAAAGGATATAAAATATTCGCGGTAACTAGACCAGAAGAAATGGTGACGAACAAAGAACTTGTAAAGGGACTCCTAGAACTGTTCAGGGGTAATGTTTGGCTTTATTAGACTCACAGGGAGCGATATAGGACAATAAACTCACCTTCGGTGCGGGTAGTGGAGGGTTAAGCCAAACTGTTTTGGCTTCTCTGTTCAAATCAAATATGTAGGGTATAAATTTATAGTTATAGTAAAACTAAATACACAGTACCACGATGACTACTACATAAATACTCTGCAAGCCAAACTGAAGTGCATGACAGAGGTTTCATTCAACCGGTTAGATGATGTTTCTCTACGATTCCATTCTCTAATAGTTCGTGAGAAAAAAGGACACCTAAATCTTTCCGTTTTCGATCTGATTTATTTTATTTTCATGATCATGTCTTTCTATGAAGGTGGGTGCTAACAAAATATGTTCGCATTCAGAAGAGAAAGTTGACGAAAGAAATTTCGAAAATAGGTCTTTTCGCAACAAATAACGCCTTTCTTTTAATGATTTCTACCCCAACTCGTGCATCATTTCTGTGACACTGTCTCCTCTATATCGCGATAGTACAAAACGAGCTTCCCTTCTCTGAACTTTCTCTAAATCGTCTGTCAGTCCCAGTTGGTGGGGGATCCCAAAATGGGCAGCAAAACTCCAAAGTAGGACGCAAAGTGTAGTGTAGGAAGTTTCTTTAGTACAACTGTTGCATCTTGTAAGTGTTCTGCCAACGAAGCGTAGTCTTTGATTAGCTTTCTCTACAATATTTTCTATGTGTTATTTCAAATTTAAGTGGTTTGTAATTGTTATTCCTAAGTATTTAGTTGAATTTGACTGATTTATCGTGTAAAAGAAGTTTAACGGGATTCTTTTAGTGGTCATATGGATGACTTCACACTTGTTATTGAGGGTCAATTGCCATTTTTTGCACCATGCAGACATCTTATCTAAATCATTTTGCAATTGCTTTTGATCTTCTGGTGACTTTACTAACCGATAAGTGACAGGCAGCATCATCCACGAACAACCCAATAGAGCTACTCAGATTGTCTCCTAAATCACTTCAGTAATTATACTCGGTGACTTACCGTCAATTCCAACGTGCTGTGTCCTGTCTGACAGGAAATCACGAATCCAATCGCACAATTGTGACGGTATTCCATTATTATGCAGTTTGATTAGAAAATGCTTGTGAGGTACAGTGTCTAAAGCCTTCCGGAAATCTAGAAATCTATACCTATAAATGTGAATGTCTGTTCGGTGTACGTTTATCACGTCTGAACCACAAGACATAAAGAGCTAAAAATTTGTACAGTTACCAATGTCTACCCGGGGAAGGCTTTAGGCAGGGTTTTATGGCGATCGGATAGCTATTTATCTGTATATATTAATGTGAATGTGTGTTCGGTGTACGCTTATCACGTCCGATGACAAGACGCAGAGACTTAAATATTTGTACAGTTACTAATTTATACCTGAGGAAGGTTTTAGGCACGGTTTTATAGCGATCTGATAGATATTTAGTAATTTGAAAAATATAACGCGAAATTCGGAACAATAATTACTCTTTGGAAATTATATTTACTCTTTGAAAATGGTTTTATTGGTTGCGTTGTTGCTTGACGGTCGATAATGATAAATGGGTGGAGTATATTGGGAGCGAAAGTTATCGGTGTATATAAAATTCTACGTGCGTGTGTGTTTTAATATTTGGCTCTGCAGCAAAAACTACAGAACGCAAACGAATGGTCTGTGTGTAATTGTTGCCCAAATTCTCCCGTTGTACACCATAGCAGTTCCATGCCGATAGCTATAAGGGGGTGGAAGATATGGTGGTTGAAAGTCGTCAAATTATTTAAAAAAATCGGACTGAAGGCCAGAGATGACGTTTGCGACTCTATAGCAAGGAGGTTACATAAAGCAAACGTGATGCCACAGACCATATCTTTGGTCTATGCTTGCTACCAAGGAGGTTGCGTGCTACAATGTATTCAGCTCTTTCTCTGTAAGGATAAGCATACGAATAAGGAAACATAAGAGTAAATAAATAAAGCAGTAAAAAATAAATTTATTTTAATACACCTCTTTAAAAAAAGTATTTCATTTCATCCTTCAAAACCAGTCTCATAGCACACTACTGAAAGATAGCTTATCTATCATAATCAACCAACACGCGAGCGGAGCCGCGGGTTTAAGCTATAAAAACAAGGAACAGTAGGGGCCCTATACCACTTCCCTGGGAAACGCCATTTGTCACTTCAGTTCTACTCGATGACTTTCCGTCAGTTACAACGTACTTTGTCCTGTCTGACAGGAAATCACGAATCCAATCGCACGATTGTAACGGTATTCCATAATCACGCAGTTTGATTAGAAAACGGTTATGAGGTACAGTGCTAAAGCCTTTTCCGGAAATTTAGAAATACGGAATCTATTTGACATCCCTTGTGAGTAAAGAGGTAGCTGCGTTTCACGAGAATGATACTTTCTGCATCCGTGTTGACTGTAGGTCAATAGGTGATTCTCTTAGAGGTAGTTCATAATATTTGAGGATAGTATATATTCTAAAATCCTGCTGCAAACCGACGTCAATAATATAGGTCTGTAATTAAGGTCGCAAAATATGTCTATGTGGACTATATTTGTGCAGGTGGGAACAGGGGGGGATTCGAACCCCCGACCGTAGTGGCCGTGCAGACCGTGACTGGAGCGCCTCAGTCCCCTCGGCCACCGCGGCCGGCTGTAACGCTCATTCTTATTATATTTTGATTATTATGCTTATCAAATGTCATATAGTAAAAAAATATTGAATTAATTTGGATACGCTGACTTTTATTTCTTGAGGGAAACGGAAAGATTCGTCAGGGGTTTATCAGCAGACATTTGTTTTTCTTACGAAAAACAGATTTGTGTGAAATATCTGTAGACCAAAATCCTGACGTGATTGAGAAAACCCAAGGTCATTTTCGGTCTCAGGGCATCAATATTAGTGTAATTGAGCTGAAAAACCCTGGACGATTTTCCAAAAGTTTTTTGTTGTTGTTGCCCAGTGCTATCTTCGATAACCTTAACTTGAAAGAGACAGCGACAGTCTGCACAGTTGTTAGTCAGCTGTTGACAAGCACGCGACTGGCGAGGTGTGTCCACAGCCTCAGTTCCACCCCTGTGGCTGACTGAGAGGGTCCGGCAATCCTACCAACTGGGTGCTGAGTCGGCCAGTTGCAGTGAGTGATTAACTGCACCTCTCCCAAAAGCCTTCTTGTGCTCATTAAAAGTTGCCGAATTCGATTGTGCCCCTCCCCCCCCCCCCCTCTCCGGTCCCCGCTCCACAAAAATGTTCAAATGTTTGTAAAGTTTATGGGACTTAACTACGGGTCATCAGTCCCTAAACTTACAAACTACTTATCAACTACTTACGAACTAGGACGGCACAAATATCCATGCCCGAGGGGGGATTCGAACCCCCGACCGTAGTGGCCGTGCTGATCGTGACTGGAGCGCCTCAGTCACCTCGGCCACCGCGGCCGGCATCCCCCGCTCCTCCCTCCCTGTGCCAATGAGTAGTCACAAAAATGACACGTTTTAAACAAGGTATTATTTCACAAAAATAATTAGTGACAAAATATGAAGTTTC
Organism: Locusta migratoria; assembly: GCA_026315105.1. Classification (NCBI taxonomy): domain Eukaryota; kingdom Metazoa; phylum Arthropoda; class Insecta; order Orthoptera; family Acrididae; genus Locusta; species Locusta migratoria. The sequence continues at coordinate 300,631,751 of CM048746.1, forward strand.
TTTTCTTCTTTTTTCTTTCTCTTAGTTTCTTTTGGCAAGTGTAAAGCAATTTTAGGGATAGAAAATTGAAAATGATTTTTTTTAAATTTTATCTATCGGACTGAACTGCGTGGTTCGCAGCTTACAAACTACTTAAACCTAGGTAAACTAACCTAAGGACAAACACACACACCCATGCCCCAGGGAGGACTCGAACCTCCGCAGCGAGACGCTTTAGACCGCTCGGCTACTCCACTGCGGCGATAATTACTGGTCTTATAAGTGGAACACCAAGTATAGTAAAAACGGATTTTGATCGTTTCGCAGGTATGTTGTGAGGGAATTGCTCCAGACCACCAAGGTAAAAGGATTAGTTCCAATGCGCCTTGGTTTCCACGAAAATCGAGAACAAAGTTCCGCGCGTAACTCCTATACCTGTACACTGTCGCCTGCGTTCAAGGAGGTTAGAATAAAGGGAGGTGGCATTATCTATGCCGAGCAGACACGTCAGTTGAAGCCTGTCCGTCATCTTGGTCAGTTTTGGAATGCTATTTCTCCGTTAAAACTATGCGTTAAGTCGACCCTCTTACTGTTAATGCACTGGACTGACAGTCACTGCGAAGTACGTACTTTCAAACAGTATACTTTCTTGAATAAATAGTAATAAATAGTCAGCATATTATATTTGAAAAAGTAATTTTCACGGCTAATTTTCACCCGTTTAACACGTTGTACATCAAGGCAAAGCCGTCGAACGATTTATTTCTGTTTTAAGTGACAAATAACGTTAGCTGTACAATACGAACACTTCTCCAAATCTTAGCAATATGGCGGAGGCAGGCTTCACATTTTCAGCCTAAGAGCGTCTCCCCATATTCTCAGTGGCGGCTGGTGATAATGTGCTGCAGCACACTGTAAATATATTACTAAAATTATGCCATTTCTCTTCGAATGCAAGCGAGAAATCGCTGTAAAATTACATCCTTTCTCTTGAAATACGAGACAGATATCACAATAAAATTATGCCAATTCCATTCCAATGCATATTAGAATTCTAGTAATAAGGATGAAAACGCATTTTGGAGCGATAGCTGGAAACCAGCTCCGTGTGCTGAAGTGGGATTCAGCCGCGCTGGTACGTGCGCAGAGGCGGCGCAGTCGTCTGTTCGCTAGTGCGCATGCGCAGACGTGACGTCAGGCCTGGCGAATCGTGTGCTGAGACCGACTGCAGCACCAGATCAATGTTTCTCTTCGCTCTGCGTGTAACGGTTGCGGAAGAATAGTATATGATGAATATTGCGGCATACAGAGTCAAATAGCGCGCTGGCTCAGACGTCTTGCGCGTTGTCTCTCAAATCTACCTGTGTGAGGTTCGTATTCAAATACCTTTGAGTCTAAATTTTTAATTTCTGTAAATAAAATTGATATTTTTAAACGTTATATTTTTTACCTGCAGTGAATACATGCGGTTGTCAGCACTGTTATAGATTCCCCTGAAGGTCAATACAATATTAATTGATATTTAATTAAGGGCAATCATACAAAGGTTGACTTTTTATTTTAGTATATTTTGTTCCCTGTTTGATTTTGTAATGTTGTAGCACACTGGTCAAATTTTGTATGAGCCACCACTGCGTATTCTAACCTCCTTGCCCCTGTTCAGTCACCGTGGTGTGGCCGGCAAGGCGCTTGCCTACTATGCAGACGGCTCGTGTTCAAATCCTATGAGCTTTTTTTTCCCCTCACAGTTGTCCGACGACTGATTGTGCATAATCATATGTTTCTTTTCCTATTTATCAAATATAATAGCACGAATCAAGTCGAAGTTACGTCAGGTAAACACAGTTACATAAAGTTCTTGTACAATTAAACAACAAAACACATTTATATCAAAATTACACTTGTATAATAAATAAAGTGCACTCATTCCTTAATTTTTGTGAGGCACTATACTTTTCTTTTTTCATTGTCCATGAAATATACGATTTCAAAGTCATTCTTATGTTGACACTTGAATAAATGGTTAGGATAGTAGCATATAGAGCTCGTACAAGAAGTCGTGGCCCCTGCCGTCTCAGCTTGGGCCCTGGGCGAGTCCATTCTTTTGTTATTGAGGGGCGGCCGCCTCAGTTGCGTGTTGCCTACTGGTCGCGGGGCGCAGCTGACTGCCGGTTTAACAGGCGTAGTGTTCAGCCACAGAACAGAGTAAGTTGTAATTTGCGGCTGTTTGCTGATGATGCTGTGGTGTATGGGAGGGTGTCGCCTGTAACTGACTGTAATAACATACAGGATGACGTAGACAAAATTTCCAGAATGGCAGCTAGCTCTCAATGTAGAAAAATGTAAGGTGATGCGCATGAGTAGAAAAAGCAATCCCATAATACAGCATTAGTAGTGAGTTTCTTGATGCTGTCGCGTCGTTCAAATATCTAGGCGTAACATTGCAGAGCGATATGAAATGGAACAAACATGTAAGGACAGTTGTGAGTAAGGCGGGCAGCCGACTTCGCTTTATTGGGAGAATTTTGGGAAGATGTACTTCACCTGTAAAGGAGACCGCGTATAAAACGCTTGTACGACCACGCCTTGAATATTGCTCAAGTGTTTGGGACCCGCAGCAGATCAGTTTAAAGGAAGACATAGAGGCAGTTCAAAGGCGAGCAGCTAGATTTGTTACCGGTAGGTTCGACCTATGCGCGAGTGTCACAGAAATGCTCCGGCAACTCAATTGGGGATCGCTGGAAGAAAGACGACGTTCTTTTCGCGAATTTCTGTTAAGTAAATTTAGAGGGCCGGAATTTGAAGCTGAGTGTAGCACGATCTTGCTGCCGCCTACTTACATTTCGCGTAAAGATCACAAAGGCAAGATAAGAGAAATTAGGGATCGTACGGAGGCATATAGGCATTCTTTTTTTCCTCGTTCAATTTGGGAGTGGTATAGGAAAGGAAATGCCTAGTAGTGGTACAGTGTACCCTCCGCCACGCACCTTACGGTGAGTTGCGCTGTATGTATGTAGATATGTAGAACTCTGTGTTACAGCGCAGCAGGCAATGTGCAGGGAGGCGCAGTAACTCCTGCGCAGAATCAAGCGCATTTCAGTCGCACTGCGCATGACGTCACGAAGGAACACTTCCCGCGCTCCCAGAGCTGTCTGTTCAGGGCTTTGTGTTTCGCGAGTGCTGTCCGTTTCGCTGAGTTACTGTTGTTTAGTGAGTGATTTGCCACGGGAAGTGCCACTCGTCTTATGTTTTCCAGCAAACAACAAGTAACGCTTGTATATATAATTTATACGCACGAAAGGTAAAGTTTAGATTAGCGTTACGTCTAGGTTTATGGGTCACCTAGCGCATCGCGAAAGATGTACAGAGCTACGATAACTTAAAGGAAAACACAACAGAGCCACTTCTATCTCTTTTCAAGGTAACTAGACCCACAGATCAAGGAAGTGTACATCACAACCTTCGACTGATTTTCTATTAAGACAGCGGAATGTTCGTCGAATTATGCTATTGTGTACTATTGTAGCTGGAGAACTATTTAAATCTAAACACATCGCGATGTTGTACGGCTCCTGCGACTAACTGCGGCTTTATGTTCAAATCAAATGTTTGTAAATCTGTCGGACCAAACTGCGTGGTCATCAGTCCGTAGCTTACAAACTACTTAAACTAAGGTAAACTATCCTAAGGACAACACACACCAATGCCCCAGGGAGGACTCGAACCTCCGACGGCGAGCAAACGCGCGCTCCACAGCGAGGTGCCTTAGACCGCTCGGCTACTCCACCGCGGCACCGACTTTATGTTTAAGAGAAAATCGCATCACTAGATCAGACATTCAGACCACTATACTAACCACAGAATCAAACCAATCATCGACTACGTTTTACAGATAGCTAGAAGGCTATGCAGACGTTAACGTCCACACAACGTACCTCTGAGAATCCCATAAAAACACACAACGGAGAGACAGAACACTGTCCTCGTTATTCATATAGGTAAGAAAAGGGGTTCGCTACGCCCAAACCTACCGAGTTTCCCCTACTTTCAATCGCTGCTATTATGTAGGCTTGTTACTATTTTAAAAGTGCAAAGTGACTATTATTATAAATGTGCGTGTGTCTAACAATTCGAATAAGTAATCCAAATGAGTTCTGAAAATGAGGGTATTGCATAATTACACAAGTAAAACGTCAGTGTCCAAATGTTAGTTCAAGTTCTTGTAGATTGGTGATGCTTACAAAATAAAAATGAGCGTTTACTAGTTAACTCTTTCTCGAAGGAAACTTAGAAAATTTAATGACCATTTCCAACATTTACTTCGGCAGGTAACTAAAAAAACAGGCTAAACTTCGCCTTTATTTTTGCATGTTTCGATTCGATGTATACTTGTCATTTCTAAGGCAGCTGTGTCTGTCCGAAGGGTGAACAAGTTACGAAATTCACCAATAACAGTCTAGCAATAGCAGAACATCAAATCTACTTGTGATTATTTCAGTGAAAACTGAAACATAGCTCAAATACGCCACTCCAATGCGCGCCAGCACATACTGTAGCCCCGTTCCCAAGGCAGCCGCTGTTCCTCCGTGACGTCACAGCGTCAAGCCAATAGCAACACAGAACACTTACTGCTCAACCTTATTTATTTTTACGGACCTTGGCAACGTGCAACTGAGGCGGCCGCCCCTCAGAAACTAGGGAATGGACTCGCCCTGCGCACTACTCGAGAACGCGCTTCTGCGCACGGGCCACGACTTCTTGCACGAGCTATAACAGAGCAGTCTCTAATCCAGTGGCGGCTCGTACAAAATTTGACCTGTGTGCTACAATATTACAAAAATAAACAGGAAACAAAATATACTAAAATGAACAGCATGACTGATAATGGAAATAACGGAGCTTAGCAATATCCCCACCACGTCATCTGCGTTCTACACAAGTGACCAATGAAAATGCTTGGCTGAAAAGCACAGTTTCATTCGCATGTTGGCTATACATTACTACTGTTATTTGTGATTGAAGTTTTATTTACAAAAATTAAAAATTTGGACTAAGAGGTATTTGAATAAGAGCCTCACACAAGTAGGTTTGAGAGACAACGCGCAAGACGCCTGAACCAGCGCGCTATTTTTCTGTGTGTGCCGGAATATTGGTCATATACTATTCTTCCGCAGCCGTTACACGCAGCGCGAAGAGAAATATTGGTCTGGTGCTGCAGTCGGTCTCAGCACATATGAGTCGAAATTCAAATGTTTGTTAAGCTTAAGGGACTTAACTGCGGGGTTATCAGTCCCTAAACTTACAAACTACTTACGAACTAGCTAATACTAAAGACGGCACAAATACCCATGCCCGAGGGGGGAGTCGAACCCCCGACCGTAGTGGCCGTGCAGACCGTGACTGGAGCGCCTCAGTCCCCTCGGCCACCGCGGCCGACCATATGAGTCGCCAGGCCTGACTTCACGTGTGCGCATGCGCACTAGCGAACAGACGACTGCGCCGCCTCTCTGCGCACGTACCAGCGCGGCTGAATCCCACTTCAGTACACGGAGCTGATTTCCAGCTATCGCGGCGAGAGCGTGTTTTCAACCGTATTACTGGCATTGTAATACGTATTGGAAGATAAATGGCATAATTTTATTGTGAAATCCGGAACGCATTCCAAGAGAAAGGATGTAATTTTACAGCGATTTCTCGCTTGCTTTCGAAGAGAAATAGCATAATTTTAGTAATATATTTACAGTGTGCTGCAGCACATTAGCACATTATCACCAGCCGCCACTGCTCTAATCATTTACTTTATTGCGCAATTTTATTTATTCATTGTTGCAATCGTCACTATCTCCGACAGGTGTAAAAAAAAAATATTCGTTCGTCAAGTAAATGCGACGCAAACCAGGCTTATTCATTTATAGAAAGGAAGACTGGCACACTGAGCTGATGCAACAGTAACGAATGTATCCATAGCGAATCCTCTCGTGAAGCGATTTCGAGATTAGTTGTTAACAATTTGAAATCATTTTGTAATCTTTTAATGAAGAGTTTTACCTGACGATAAATATAGACATTGCAGGGTTGGCACAGTGGGGTACATTTGGGTGGAATAACTTTTATAGTGCAAGAGCACGCTCCTCTTTCGTCGGAATACTGTGATATTGAGCAATTAATATAAGTAACTAGATGACCCGGTGAACTTCGTATCACTTTCCTCTTAAGATGAACCATATTAATTTGAATCACATGTGTTTTAGACCCAGTAGGTTTATAAAGTCATGATCAGATAGTCTAAGTATCGGTGAATATCAAATGTGCAAAATTGAATCGCAATCGTACGAATGATATTAATATCCCAACGAAAAGAGCTCTTTCAGTTTTCCACAAATTTTCGTATTTCATGACCAACTATTACAAACTTTTACTTCACTCAAACCTTCCGCTCGCTTTGAACGTCGAATGTGCAAAATTTTATTGCAATCAAATGAATGGTATTGATATTTCATAGATAAATCTCTTTCTATTTTTTCTGAATTTATCAATTTACCGGGAAACTTTTCCAAATTTTTATTTCATAAGAACCTTACTCTTGCTTTGAACGTCAAATTTGCAAAATTTTATCGCAATCGGACGAATGATATTGATATCCGATTGAAAAAAGCTCTTTCAGTTTCTCGCGAATTTTCAAATTTTCCGGGTAACTTTCGCAAAATTTTAGTTCATAAGAACGTTCATCTTTCGTTGAATGCCAAATGATCAAACTTTTATCGCAATCGGATGAACGATTTCTCCACTTACAGTGTTGAGTACATTTAGAAACACATTGGAAAAGGAACTTAGGTCGAATTTTGCAACTTTCCTTTTTAACTGTCCCTATTTTTTTACTGAAAACTATTCCAAGACCACAATGAAGGAAAAAATTACCCCTCTTCGTCGTGTGAATAGTCAGTTATAGTGCTGAATTCAAACAAAAACGCACTGAAAACCGCACTTTCAGTTTTTCTCAAATTTTCCAATTTTCCGGTAGATTTTCGAAAAAAATTATTTCATACAAACCTTGTCCTGTCAAGCCGCACTGAAGTGATACTCTTACAACCATGTGGCAATTGAGCAATTGATTTTTATTCTTAGAAAAATATCGCTTTCGGTTTTTCCTAAATTTTCCTGCTTTCCGGGCGACATTTCCAAATTTTTATTTCATGCGAACCTTCCTCTTGCTCTGAATACGAAATGTACACAATTTTATAGCAATTGGACAAACGGTATTGCTAGCTCACTGGTAAAAGTTGATTCAGTTTTTCCCGATTTTCGTCTTTTTCGGACCACTTTTCCATATTTTTATCACCGTTTAAGCCTTCCCTGGACTTTCACGAATATTTCAAGACTAAAATGAACCAAATCGGCTCAGTCGTTCTCGAGTTTTTAGCGAGTTTAACGAACAGCAATTCATCTTTATATGTATAGTTGATTATCATGACCAATTACTCCAGTATTAACATGACACTGGCTATGAAAGCATACAATTATGCACAATCAATCATTGTGTGTCAAAAAAGAAGTTCCGACCAGGAATAGAACACGGGGCGTTTCCGTGGCAACCAAGTGAGCCGGCCGCAGTGGCCGAGCGGACTGAGACGCTTCAGTCACGGTCTGCACGGCCACTACGGTCGGGGGTTCGAATGCTCCCTCGAGCATGGATATTTGTGCCGTCTTTAGTATAAGGTAGTTCATAAGTAGTTTGTAAGTTTAGGGACTGATGACCCCGTAGTTAAGTCCCATAAGCTATACAAACATTTGAACATTTTGAACAACCAAGTGACTTGCCTGCTGCAACGTGGCGATTCATTCGCAGACGGTCACATTGTACAGGTATAGGCGTTACTCGCGGGACTTCGATCTCGATTTCCGTGGAAACCAAGGCGCATTGGAACAAATCCTTTATTGCTTGGTGGTTTGCAGGAATTCCCTCACAACATACGAGCGACCCATCAAAATCAGTTTATACCATACTTGGTGTTCCCTACAGTCTATCACAGACTGTCGTGAAACTCTAGGAAAAAGAAATTGCAGCTGAAGCGATAATAGCGCTCCAAGCGGCCAGTAAGGAATAACAGTGGGATGGCATGATGCAAACTTAGAAGTTGCCGTTTTTAATGCTGTTATTTCATAATTCCTGGTCACTGAACGTTTCCGCGAAGTTTCTAATACAAATACGAAAACATCAGTAAAGTAATATCACTGCTTCTGTTAATGGCAGTCTATAATTTAAAAATTGCCAGTGCAGTGTAATTCATACAGTTCACAATACTCGAGTCATATTAATATCGTCTGAAACCTTTTGAAAACAGAAAAGGCAGGGCGCGGTGGCCGAGGGGACTGAGGCGCTCCAGTCACGGTCTGCACGGCCACTACGGTCGGGGGTTCGAATCCCCCCTCGGGCATGGATATTTGTGCCGTCCTTAGTATAAGGTAGTTGATAAGTAGTTTGTAAGTTTAGGGACTGATGACCCCGTAGTTAAGTCCCATAAGCTTAACAAACATTTGAATTTGAAAGCAGAAAAGAATTGCAACCTGATGTGCTGAAGTATATAAAAGGAATTGATTATGATTATGTCCCCATTCTCGATGCGTACTGACATGCTGTACGAGTTTTGTTTTAGCGAATTTCGGACATTGTAATGTTTTGAACAGTACACACGAATTTTACATTGTAGGGGGACTAGATTCTACATCGTCGTTTAAACCATCTTTTTACCTCGTCCTTGCTTCTGTGCCTTTCGTGTAGCTATCATAATTTTTTTAGCTACTTGGCAGGTATCAAACTGAATATCTTCAAGAATGTGACGTGCTAACATTACAGCTTATATATGAACATATTTATTTGTACCAACGTATTCACTTTATCAAACAAGTAGGTAACCGACAAAAAACGTTAGTATGCAGCGTTATCATTTTTATGAAGCTGAGGTACAAGCCTAAGCAGTCATTCATACATTACTTTTATTCAGCAGTAATATTATGAAATAGTGGTCAAGTATTTACGATTCTCATTAACAGCAGAAGTTTGTACGTGAATGAATTGTTAAAGATTTACTTCTATGCGTAAAAGTATAACTAACCACAGTAAACGAACACTTGTTCTTCATAACATTATTCTGTTACTTCTGAGCATCCTTTGGAAATGAGAGATTTCCGAATTATATTTTTGACAGTTGCTACAATTTATAGCGCCACAAAAGCTCGTAAATACGAAGTTATTTTGAAAATGCTGCTTCTGTCCAAATACACATTCATTACCCGGCCGCTTGGCAGCGCTGCAGTCGCGAAGTTGCAGAAAATCACTGGGAGTTTCGCGACTCTTTATGTTCGACTCTGGTGTTCCCCTTGTTAGTATGAGTAAATTAAAATTTAAGCAGAGCTGAGAATACCGATAGTGTGAAAGGAGTACGCAAAATAATTTTCACTTAATTTTTGCCTGTCATACAGCCTTGAGCAGGTTTTGTTACAAAAAAAACCAAACCTATAATTCTGTAGAAAACAAATTTATGTAATATTTTGTACCATTTCATTAATCGATATAACATACTGTACTTATTTTCATATCTTTGCTGTAAACCAAAGACATTGTTTTATCTTTGGAGTGTGTCTTGCACTCACAGTTGTTCCGTTTGAGAGACCTTCGTGAAGGCGAGTCGGTCTCTGATTATGGTAGAGTTGTAGTCGTGAAACTGTCGGGTTAGTCTGTCTGTGTGTTAGACTCGAAGAGTAAAAAAAAACAGAGAGTTTTGAAGAAACGCAGCCAAGTCTGCAGATTGTAATTTTGTATGGAAATTAATCTGTCTCAAATAAGGTAATGTGTACTTTTCTATTGTTATGTCTGCTAGTCTGTATTTGAACTATTGTAGTTGGTGTTTGTCTTTTTGCTAATGAATACTGTTTAATGCAGCTCGCATTTATCATTTAATCCTG